>OX375794.1:21619176-23052176 GCA_947359425.1 Lagria hirta
TGTTTTTTTGACAATAAATTAGTAACAATTAGCAGTGAGTTGGTTTTTGTGCCAGTCAGTAAACTGTTCAGTGTATTCCAAAATGTTTGTAAAAAATTGTATTTATACATTGTACACTCCAGAAGTCACAAGAATGAGATTTATTTTTTCTATTCTCAGATTGAAGACTATGTAGTTTTAATTTTACGTTATCAACATTATTCATTTTGATCTTATGACATACGTGATTATAAAATGTGTTGGCAAATTTCAAAATTTACTTTCTTAAAAAGCAAATTTGAACAATAATTTACTCTGCATTTTTTGGTAGACTAGTTTTTTAATGCTGCGCTAGTTGGTATCGTAAACTTTGAAATGCAAATGTTTGCGTTAAATTTTTTTTTTTGCAAGCTCGATAGTTAAAGCTTTCATGCGATAATGCTTTGACCTGTTTCACAGATTAAGCATTCGACGCGTTCTATTTGCTGATATTTATTTGAAAGCCCGTGTAAATAGACACTGAGCTTAGAGTCTTTTATGATTTGCTCTGTTTTAAAACTCAAACATTCAAAAAAGCATTTTCTACCTATTAAAAAGAGATGTACAAGTGTTATGGTAACTTAAATCTCTTTCCATGCATAAACATTTTAAAATCAGAGGTTAAGTTTTTTGAAAAAGCAAAAAACACTGTTCTATAAATTGTAAATTATTAAACCGTGACGAGCTTAAAAACAGTGCTTTCTCTTCAAATAACACGATTCTTACAATTAATAATAAAACTAAAAAGTTTATCCAACTTAAATAATTTTTAATTTTTAAGTTGAATGCAGCATTAATACTCTTTAGCTCCACAACAACTCAGTTAAAACCATACTATTGAAATAGATTCATTGATTACAATAGAAATATTGCCAAGTCCAATAGCAGTGTTTTTGTTAAACGTACAGCGGCGTACAGTTAGGTCGAAAACAGAACAGGACAGTAATATTGCACTCCAAACTATTTAAAAAAACTTTTGTCTTCAAAACAAAAACTTTAGCTAAAACAAAACAAAACACTTAAATTTTTAGATCTTGACAAAAAAAAGCTAGTGATTGTTTTTTGTATACAAAAATAACGACACCCAAAAATAAAAAAAATAGACTTAAGCCCGGCTGCACAAACGTCAATTAACAATTCGATAGCGATTGAACATTATTTGATTGCCTATCAAATCGATGTTTTGGCCAATCAAATGACAATCAGTCAAAATTTGATTGACGATTGTGCATAGAAAATCTTCAGAAGTATCATCGTAAAAAATTCAATTGTTCATGAAACGGAGTCTTTATGCAGCAAAATTATTACAAGATGCAGTTAACAAAATTGTGCTTAGAATGAGGTAAAATACTGTTTTTTTTTAATTTTTTTTCACATACTACAACATCTTCTCATCCATCTGATATGTATTTTTCCGCTGAATTTTCCATATGGAGACACTAAAAAAATGTTAAATTAGCATAAAAGCAACGGTTCCCTGGTAACATTGCATCCTTGTTTTTCCAATGTGTACTGTCAGTGTGTAGGGTCAGTGTTACTGCTTTCATATGTTTGAGCTTATCTGTATGGTATGAGCTAACTTCTGCCGCAAGTCGCATACACTCAGACGTGAACAACCAAAATATAAAATAAAGTGCTCCTTTTAGAAAAAAGTAAAAATTATTAATGATGATGCCAATGAAATTCTTTGTGAATTAGCTGGTTTTATATTTTTTTTGTTAAATTTGTTTGTTATTGTGATCATTGTGATCCATAGAGCCTTTTTAGACCAAATGTTAAATTTCTTAACATTTTTTCACACGTGTTTAAAAATATTTATTTTTAAACACGTGTTTTGTTGATTTTGTTGAATTATTTGTAATTCAATTTTTTAGTTGTTAAACACAAATTAAATTCTCTATCTTAATCGACACACTGTCGAGAATAACTTTATTCATGAGTCGTGCATTAATTCTTTTCTAAAATTGAAAAATTAAATTCCTATAACATAAAAACCTCTTAAATTGCAAGAACAAAATTGTTTTTCAAAAATACTCTACAATTACATTAGAAACAAAGAAAAGTGAAGCAGATCTTATATTAAACAGTATATTTTTTGTGTTTTCTATCAAAAATACGCGTAAATTGTAAAAAATAAGGAAATAATAAGTTAAAGTTAATAATAAAAGACATGTGTGTACATTTTTTATGTGTTTCTGTCCTGCTATATCAATTTTTATCTATTTTTTATCATTGTAAAAATTATGATTTGATCAATTAGCTTCTGAGCGAGGAGAAACCTTTATTTTTTCTGCACAGGTGTAATAACTTTTGGCCTAAAGCGCGTACAACGTTTTACGCACAACAGACTACCAAATTTTATATTTTAAATGACAAAGCCAAATGATCTTGTAATAGTTTTCTTTATTTTACCGGTTTTACTTTATTGGTGCATAAATAGTTATTTTCTTGCTACTCCAGTCGAAAGTACGTAGTTTCGGCTGCGATTCCATGGCAGAAAGTGTATCTTTCAACCACGTACGTTCGACTGGAGTAGCAAGAAAACTAGTTTTCTTGCTACTCCAGTCGAAAGTACGTGGTTCCGGCTGTGATTCCACGGCAGAAAGTGTATCTTTCATGCACTGGTAGAGCTATGCGCGCGCTTTCTTTTAGCGAGAGTAAATAGCCGGGGGCATCATGGCGCGCAGTTTAGGTCCTGCATTTTCTGCCGTGGACTTGCAGCCGACACTACGTACTGTCGACTGGAGTAGCAAGAAAACTAGTATACACTACACGGGCAGAAAGTTGAAAGCCCTGAACTGCGCGCCATTATGGCGCGCAGTGCAGGAATCTTAACTTTCTGCCCTTGTAGTGTAGTATACTATTACTTAACGTAAAATTTTCCACATGAGCAATTTGTTTGCAGCACGACTGAAACAAATGCTGTTTCAGTGCGAATAGAAAAAATTTCTTTCCGAAAAATTTAGATACAATTGTTTTGGCAACGAATAACTCTAATTTTTATAATAATAAATAATCTAAGTTTTTTTATTATTTTTTGGTTGGTAGCGTTGCCTTTGCCTATTACCTGATTTTTTTATTTTTTGAAAATAGTTTCATTGTTTGGCTGCTATGGTTTTATTAAATAGAAGAATATTGTTTCAAAAATTTGTTTTGCTCTTTTCTCTAGTTTCGTCTGCAAAATAAAAAACACCGTGGTGTAGAAAATTTGTTTTTTCATCTATCGGAAACTACCGATCTTTGAGCGATAAGTGTCAACAAATTTTTCTATTGCTCTATCACATATAAACCTATTACCTCTTATTTAAATAATGCCAAAGTACAATAATTTTAATTTTGATTTTACCACACTACTTCAATGAATTACCGTACCATTTTGAAATTTTGAGATAACTGATCAATTATTGCCAATTCTTAAAAACTTATATTTAGACCTTTATAAACTTAAAAACTGTCAATAAATTTAAAACATCTTAACATGATATGTTAACGTTCGTTTATATAAAAACTCAAATAATTTACACATTTACATAATGTTTGATAAAACAGCAGTGAAGCCTTAATTTATAAAAGTAGTGTATTTTAGAGTAATAAAGTCGAAACAATTTTTTTCAAAATAAAAAGATTTTTAGACTCAAACATGTTTTGTGTTTATAATACTCATTTGTAAAACTTAAAAATTAAGATTCAAATCAGTTATGCATAATAATAAACAATTGAATAAATTTCTTTTGTTTTGAAATAATTTACTCTGACGGTGAAAGATTTTACTCTAGAATTCTAGTTCTACTAGCGGCTTGTTGAATTTTAGCGCATAAGCTGTTAATCTTAGACATTTATTTGCGCATTAGTATCGTTAAATAGTGTATCTTAGATTTTAAACATTAAGAGAACAAATGTGTTTCAATAGTGTAGCAAAGTAGCATTGAAGTTATAAACACGTCTAAAAATTTTAGAAAAGAAATAGATATTATTTTAAAATTAAACAAGATTACATTTAAATTAGCTTTACCTTCCAAAAATATAAACATAAAAAAATTACGACAAACTTAAATAATCAATCCATAATAACAAATCTTATTGTTAAATAATAAGTATTTTTATTAGAGATATGAAAATTAGTAAATAGTTGTTTTATTTATTGAATAAATACTTTAATCGATTAAAGCAGCGCATTAGTACGCAGTGATGGATTTAGGCCTAGGCCCGTGAGGCCCGGGCCTAGGGCGGCATAATTTGAATTTTCGAAATGGCAAAATTTTAGAGCCGAAAAAAAGTAAAAACAATCAATTTGAAAATTGGTTCAGATTTGTTTTAATAAAAAAATTTCTATAGAATATATTATAATTCAATTAAAATTTACTTCTCAATCTGTATGGGTAAGATGTTAATTTTTTAATAGATTAATGACAGTTTTTATCGAGTAATGTTCTTTACTTTTTGTTCCTTTAGTGAGATTAATCTCACGTGTATCTAGGGTTTTGAAACTACTAAATCTGAGTAACTTCTTAATTTGTTTTTAGTGTAAAATTCCGTAGATTTGCATGTATTGAATATCATTTTGATATCCATTCAAAAGTGTCAGGACATTTTTTGTTTATAAAAAAAAATTTTTGAAAAATAAATCGCGTCTTTTTCCCAACACAATTTTTTGAATCATCAAAATGATTGGTAAAAAGATTTAAATTTAAATTTTTATCTAAAACAAAATAAAAATTATTCGATATTCCTCATGTTTGCAAAAATCATTAATTACATCTACAAATTTCAATAATTTCTGGAAATCCAAGAGCAATAATTTCGAAATTTTTTTAAATTAAAGTATGTGAGTTGATATATATTAAAGCACTCGACTTATGATACAGTTACATTTGTGTGCTTATTATAAATATACATAAAAAGTTTTAAGAATTTGAAAGGAAATATAATAAGGCAAAAGAAAAAAGAAATTTTCAAATTGATTAATATTAAAAAAAATATTTATTATTTATCTGTCTAAGGTTTAAAGCTTTTTTATTTGTCATATTTATTAGTTATACTTAAAAATTATATTTTAATGAATAAAGTTACTTTTTAAATAAAATTATTAAAATTCATTTTTTAAAAAGGGCGGCATTTCGAATGGGGCCTAGGGCGGCAGCAAGCCTAAATCCATCACTTTAGTAGCGCTGTTAAAAGTAAACATAAATAAATTTTTAGAAGAAATTATCGTTGCATTAGAAATATTTGGTTTTGTGTCTAAAATTTATGCTTAATTTAGCATTTTTATCTTTATTATTATACTAATAATATAATCATTTTGTTATATCTTTATAGGATACTTTTCTTTAGATGCAATAAAGATTATTGTTATAATATAACATAAAAAACATCGTTAAATTTAATTATTTCTTTTACATTGCAACAGTTTACCAAATTAATGTGATAATGGAAAACATTAGTCGATTCATACTTTCACTGGTAGAAAAGTGCAGTACTGATAATGAGCGACTAAAGAAACTCATTTTATTATTATTTTTATAACGTTTTAAAAATAATGTTTTTGATTGAATTATGAGGTCTACAAAACTCAAAACTCAAGGGGTTTTATGAATTAATAATAAAATTGTTTTTATTCTCAATTTTAACTATTAACATCCACTTAGAGAAAAATATGGACAATTTCAAACATCTGTTTTTATTTAATTCAACAGTTTACAGAAAATACAACAATTTATTGAACGTCAAAAAATACAATGCATAAAATTACAATTATAAGAAACAGGAATATCCGATGAAATCATTTGTATCATGTGGATTATTACAATATCCCTAACAGACAGTTAGGTTTGTGTTAAATTTCGCACTTAGGTTGCAAAGCTTTAAAGAATGATTTAAGAATGTCAAAGATTTTTCAGTTTTTAAGAAAAGAATATATTCATTTGTAGAAAATGTCGATGATATATTTCTATTAGGTGTCGTTTGTGTCAAAATTAAAGTTTTTTATTATTTACATAAAAAAACAGCAATTTTGACATAAACGACGCCTCATATATTCCTGTTACAATTTGCGTTATAAAACTTATAGCTTAAGATGTTTTATCTTTATTTGAAGACAGACGGGCAGTATCCGTGAGCCTAGAGGAGTTCAAACTAAACGTATCACAGAGGCCGGAAGCAGTGGGAGCAGTTTTAATAATTTAAATTCATCTAGACAGAACCAAATTTTGGTATCACAACATTAGAGAGTTAGCTAAAAATATAAATGTCCGTTACTTAGATCTATAACTAATAAATATAAGTGTATTACAAACTCTTTGCATCAAGAGTTTATGTTATAAAATATCCATATGAAAATACATGTTCAGGAGATGTCATAAATCTCTAAATAAATTATTATCAGTTTTCAATATTATCTCTAATTTAAAAGCAAAAATGCTAGCAATTGTTATAATATAACATGTTACATACTAACTGGTCTGTTTAAAATTTAATAATTGTAGACAACAAACATCTTTGGTCATCAAACGTTTGGGAAACAATTATTATACATTACATTATCCGACCTTATTTTTTTAATATAAATTGTTAAATATACTTATCTAAATTTTTTTTAAAATAAATCTTTAATTATCTGAGACAATACGGTTTTTTAAAATTTAATAATTTGGATATGGCGGTGCGCCGTCACATACAACTAATTTGTTAAAACCTTGTAAATTTTAAAAATTTGTCAAAACATTTATATTTAATTTTTCATAAAATTTTTATAAGAATTTTAAAATTAACGTAGACAATTTATAAAAAATTAAATTGGTTTTAATAGCTATTTATTATACAAGTGTCTTATATTAATAAGTCACAAAAGAAATGTTTAGACACGAGAGCTTGCTTAAGTGGCTTAATTTTTGAGTGAGTTATTTGCTGTTAAGACACGAGTACAATACATAGTTTTATCCAACACCTCTCTGTAAGAGTTCTTAAAAAATCATTAAAATCCAAAAATTTTATATCTACAAAGATGAGTAGTAGTCTATGAATTGGTTGCCATGTTGTTGTTGACAACGAATTTATTATTTGAGAAAAACGGTTGAGTTTGTAACATTGTTAAAAATTAAAAAAAAATAGTTTATTTCCTAGAAAAACTACAACAGATGTTGAAAAAGTCACACCGAGTTTGCTACCCAAGAAATCTAGAGACGTTTATTACAAAGAATTGAGGTAGTCTAATAACTGAAAACAAGAAAAGGATGTTAGTGAGAGAAGCCAAGACTTGGGTTACTTTTTTGACGTCAAAAAAAGAATTGCGGTCTCTTCAATGTGGGCAAAATACTGCATGTTAAGATCGACATAAAAACTCAACGAAAATACAGATATTTTACAAAATGGCAATTTAATTGCTTTTTTAAACAACGAATTTAAAAATTACAAGTGCAAGAAATCAAAAGCTTTTAAAAAAGAGCATATTTAACAGTTTTTAGCAAAATCACCCAGTAAAAAAAAAAAGATGTTGAAGGTAGACAGACTTATTTTGCTATTATTTTTATTTATCTTTTAATATAAATTTTAACGTAAATCTCATCAAATGAATTTATTTAAGATTTCTGTTTCTTATAATTGTAATTTTATGTATTGTATTTTTTGATGTTCAATAAATTGCTCAATTTTTTGTAAACTTTTGAATTATATAAAAACAGTTGTATTATTGATTTATAAA
The DNA here is from genome assembly GCA_947359425.1 of Lagria hirta. NCBI lineage: Eukaryota > Metazoa > Arthropoda > Insecta > Coleoptera > Tenebrionidae > Lagria > Lagria hirta. Next base: position 21,626,891 of record OX375794.1, read on the forward strand.
ACCTATTGTGTTTTATAGATCCTATAATTAAATCAAAAACATCATTTTTATGACGTCATAATAAAGAGGTGTTGGATAAAAACTTTAAGACTGATAAGAGTTTTTATATCTAATTTTAAAATGCTGTTTATTTGTTTAACATTCAAATGTTCTTTCCAAATTAAATTCTTACAAACAAACTATTTACAGTAAAACATACTCTTTCTGCTTTTCAAAATGGACGCAGCATATTTTTAAATCATCGCCGATCCTCATTTTTATTAAATTCTTAACAGTATGCATTTGGCGTGTAACCGTGGCAAATTATAAATTAGTCACTTTGTGACATAGACGATTCCAACTAATTTAGGGACAACCGCCACTCTACGGGGTAAAAGACGGCAAAATAATGAACCAAAATTAACCCCTCGATGATCTTAGGGACATTTTTTGAGCATGCTGCATCAGAGAAAACAATAGGTTTCTTTGCAATCTACGCCACTTTGCGTATACCTATGTAAAGATGCCAAAAAAAGGAAATTTATAAATTCATTTTCTTTACACAACCTGTTTGTTCTAAATCCGATAAGGTTTATTTTTTTTATGTTAGACCTGACAACGCTGCTTTTTATTAATGCCATTTAAAATGCCATCAGTATTTGATTGAAAAATTGCAAAATGCTAAATATATAGTGTTCAAACGAATTGGATTTTTATTTTCCTTCCTAGATACTAAGTATTTCAAATATTTATACAAAAGAGGTCTTTCCAAGAATTCAACAACCACAAGACTAATTGAAACTATTTAAACTTAAATTAAACAGTTTATCTACAAATCAACAAATAACGTTTTAATAATCAAATTAAATTTTTTTACGTTTTATAATAAGTAGTGACATACATCTATCGCCAGCGTCTTATTACGTTGTGTTCAGAAAACCATGCTTTTACATTTAAATTTAAAAAAATCACTATCTACAAATGACTATTAAAAATAAAATATTTTCAAACAATAAATAAAAACAATTAAAAATTATTTAAAAAAAAAAATTAAAATTTTAAAAGTTTCGTGCTTATTAGCAGGAAAAATTTTTTTTTAAATAATAAATTTAAAAAAAACTGTTTTATTATTCAATAAATTATAAAAAAAAATGTAAATGCGTAAAGCAGAAAACGTACAGTAACAAATAATATATTGTTTGATCGATTGATAAACTAAGTTTTACTTGTTGTCTAGTTTTTTTCTGCAAAGTTTTGTATTTGAAGCTTTTGTATAGTTTTTTTTTCAAATATTTTTTATCTGTGGGTTTATGTTCTCATAAAAAAAATCTTATGAGTTAGTACTTAGTAGTTTGAACACAATTAGCAACAATAATTGTTAAAGCTTCTAAAAAAATTTTCGCAAAGGTCATTTTTTAAAATTTAAGAAATTTACCAAAGTGCAATAAAAGTTTTTTAAATTGGCTTTGAGCTTATTGCAAGCAGTGTTACAACAAACACATTAACATGTTGACTGATCATAAGGATAGAACAATGAATTTGTAAGTTGAACTAATAATTATTAACGCAAAAATATGAAAACTTTTAGTGTTTAGTACTTTCCACTCATTTATAATAATTTTTTGTTCTCACGAGTATCTTATTTATAGCACTATTCTTTGAGTATTAAGTAAATATTGACCAATATTAAAGACAATTGTTAGTTTTTGAAAACAACAGATAAGTTTAAACAACGTTGTCGCTTTTAATTTTAAAGAAACTTTATTCGACATTTATGAAAAAAATAGCTTTAGCTTTTTTTTGGAAAAATTACATTTAATTTTATTTGATTCGTGTATTTTTTGTTGCAAAGACAACTTATAAAATAAAAAATAATTGTGAACAAAAAATTAAACCACTTGCTAAAAATTATCTTTATTTTTGTGTTTTTCTAACAAAAGATTTTGTATTTTATCACAAACGGTCACAAACCTTTCAGTGTGTTTTATTGTTAAATTTATAAATAAAAAAAATCTATTTTTAAAAAGATAATATAAGAAAATTATTTGTTTAAAATAAAAAAGCGTATTTTAAAATATTTATTTTTAAGAAATTATATGCATTGCGTATCAATGCTTTAATGTTGCAGTTTTAATGTAACTGCGTCTTATTACAAAAGAAAAGCAAAAGCTTAAAAATTTTATTTATAAAACATTATGCACTCAACAGTAACCTCTAAAAACTAATAAAAATATTGCGTTAATTTATAAATGCATCTTACCAAGTAGTTGTGTTTGATTGGTTATATTATTTAAAAACAAGTACATACTTAAATGCAGAAACTATTAAGAAGTTATGCTTATCTGTTTACTTTTTGATTTTGTCAAAAATCTGTTAATTCTTAATATATTGTCGTCATAAAAACTAACCAAAGAAAAAAAATCTGTTTGTTTAAAAAGTAAAGTTTATGTATATATTTTTTTATAAACAATAATTGTCAAACAGTTGTAATGTTTTCAACGCCATTCAAAGGTAAATGTCAAAAGCGTTAGACATTTACTTTTAAATGAGGCTGCTATTAAATAGACTATGTACAATTTACACATAATTGATTAAGGATTTAAGCACAAAAAAATACATAAGACAAAGTTAGAAAAAAAAGTAAGTCAATTGCCCTTAATATAAATAGCGTGTTGCCTTATAGAGCTATAATAGAATGGAGTCAGGATGTAGGCAATTTGTTTTGATGCAAAAAAAAGCGAGCATTCTGACTCCATCTTATTATAGCTTCATGTGTTGCCTACATATTCATATTCTAACACGTTTATTAGTGTGTTTACGTCATGCTTTTTCAACATATCTATGAAAAACGTCTATGGGTATGGATGGTCTATGGAAATTTTGAAGTAAATAAATAACCTCAAAATATATATTTGTTTATAAAGGAGAAATAATGACTGATAGTTCAAACTTCTGCTATACTTGTACAAAAACTGTTTCCTCAAAATTTTATGAGCTTAAAGATATTGACATCGATAATATCTCATATTGGAATAAGCTAAAAATATGTATTAACGACGAGTTGGTGAGTACAGTAATATTTTGGTATTTGTCATTGGCATTTAAGTTTATAGGTCGAAGGTGGAAGTGTGAAAATGTGTTGGATATGTATAAAACACTTACGCCTAAGCTATAATTTCCGAAAAACAGTGTTAAAGGCTCAGGAGATTTTAAAACCCAAAGCTGTAGTTTTATTACAGGAGGACGATATTGATGAGCCATTAGAATGTAAAGCAGACGAAGTAGACAATTTTTCTAGCGATGAAGCAAACGTAAAGGAACCGATTAAATCGAATTGTGATTATTGTGGCATTCAATGTAAAAATCAGTGGGAATTGAGAAGACATTTAACAAAGGTTCACCCTGATCTTCGGAAATTTATGTGTACCTACTGTGGAAAGGCATTTAAAAAATCGAATCATCTAAAAGAGCATCAAACGTCTCATACTGGCGAAAAAAAGTACAGCTGTCCTATTTGCGAGAAACGCTTTCCAAGAGTAGCTTCACAAAAGCGACATATGAGAGGACATGATAGGCCTCTAGGACATAAAACGATACGAACTCCTTTTCTATGTACGATTTGTGGCAAAAATTTTCCGTTTTCGAGCGGAGTTCAAAGACATATGCGGATTCATTTAGGCATCAAAAAATTTGAATGCAATTTGTGTAAGAGGAAATTTACTCAATCTACACATCTACAAGTTCATATGCGAACACATACAGGGGAGAAGCCTTATATTTGTGATATTTGTGGCCAGAAGTTTTCGCTGAAAGCATGTATGCTTAAGCATATTACTAATTTACATTATGACTCAAAAAACTTGGTGGATGAGATTTCGTCAATGTTTTATTATACGGACAATCAGTGATCTAAGTCTTTTTTATTGAAAACTCCACAACATTTTCGTAATAGATTATGTGGTTTTCTCTAATGTGATGAGTAGATTAAGCTAAAATTATATTATCTATAAAATGACCGGGTGTTTTTCAAAATTTGGCGTCATAGTTGGCCATGCCTATGAGTTTGTGTGAATGCACCATAATTTTTAAAACAATTGCTTCAAATGTCAAAATAGCTGCAAATTTTCTCAATGGCTTCTTTTTTGAAATTAAAATTGTTTTTTCACAAGAACAGAACATTTTTGCGATGAAATCTTATTTTCCTAACGGACACCGAGTTGATGGTGAAATTATTGGACAAATTTTTTTCAATGGAACATTGAGTGTTGCAAGATACCGAGATGAGTATTACTACAGGTATTCTTTGCACAGCTGCATCATGATGAAATTGTGGACGGGTGCTTTCAGCAAAATACTCTACATTTCACTCACGACACCATCGTCGAGTTATCAGCCAAAATACAGCTGTAACTTACGCTTCAAGATCCTGGAACCTTACTCGACCTAACTTTTTTTTGTTGCTCTATTTAAAGAACGCGATTTTTCAGCAACGTTTAAATAACCTCGATGAGTTGTAACGCAAATGTTTACAAACAGTCTGTAAATGCCTTGAAGTCGATATTTTGGTGATTTGTTAAAAATCTTATTTGCAGATTGAACTTTATTTTTTTGTTAACTATAAAAGTAGTTTTAATTTAATCTCATTAACGTGTTGAACCATCGATTTGTATGGCTCCGCCGAGTGAGGAGCTCAACGAAGGTGCTGGTGATAATTTCCTTAAATGTTGTGAGAATACCAAATTGAAAATTGTAGTTTGCATAACATGTGGTGCAGCGTACCATAGAAGTTGTTTTGGAAGAGGAGGCATCACCCCGGCAATTATCCCAGGCGATGCTAGGGTCCAGAGATGTGCCGACTGTATTAACAACAAGGAAGGAAAAGCATTGACACCTAATCCAAGATGCGGGACAGTGAATCCATTAGAATACGAACTCTTACGCAAAGAAAACGAATGTTTCAAGCGTGAAATCGAACTATTAAAAAAATCAGTTACTAATTTAGAAGATATAGTAAATTTGCAAAAAATTGTTTTGCAAGAAAATCAATCTACCTCAACTCTCAAGGTAAATGCTTTATCATTTAGTCAAGTTATAAAAACAAACGCGATAATAAACAATGAGACCCCTGCCACAGCTGATATCGTGGTCAAACACAGTAAAAACAGCAGCGATGCAATATTAAAAAATATACGATCGTCCATCAATCCTTCCACCCTCAAAGCCAAAATTAATTCTACAAAAAACGTCAAGAACGGGATTATAGTCAAGTGTGCCGACGATGATTCCCGTAATGTCTTGTTAGATAATTTGCAGCAAAAACTAGGACGCGATTACGTTATCGAGAAGTCAAAAAAAATGAATCCGCGGCTTTTGATCAAATATGTTGATGCTCGTGCATTTGATTCTACAAATGATGAAAGCCTCATGAACGACATCATAACCATGAACAATATTAACGAAGCTGGCGGTGCGCCTTATTTGAAACTTGTGACCAAACTCAAAGCTGGTCCAGCACATCTCAACATCGTCATCGAAACCTCAGCTGATGTTCGCAAGAAAATTATCTACGCAGGCAAAGGAAAAATCTTCGTAGGATGGCAATCATGTGATTGTGTGGACTACGTGCGTATAATGAGATGCTCAAAATGTGCGCGTCTTGGGCATACAGTCAAAAATTGCAGCCAATCTGATGTCACATGTTCTAAGTGCGCCGACAACCATGATAGAAAAAATTGCGTAAGTGAAGAGACAGTATGCATAGCCTGTAAAGAAAATAATCTAAGATACAAAACTCAATTCTCCACCGATCATCAATCTGGCGATTTTAAACAATGCTCGGTTTATAAGAAGCTGCTAGAGATTAGGCAGTCTAAAATTGATTATGCCTAATTTTTAGCTTTTTTTTAGTTCTATTTAATTATATATATATTTTTTTTTTCCTTTGTTTAAACTATACGCTATTTTATTAGAATCAAAAATGGCTAAGATAAGTTCATTGTTTAGTTTTTCACATTTCAATTGTAGATCCTTGCTAACAGGTTTTGATCATTTTTCAGATTTTATGGAAACAGAAATGCTAGATGCAATCGGTATCTCTGAAACGTGGCTGAGCACTAAAGTTTCAAATCAAGTCTTAGCTATACCCGGTTATAAAATCATTAGAAAAGATCGAAAGTCTCGCGGTGGCGGCGTTGCCTTATACATAAAAAACTATTTTAAGCATAAAGTAGTAGATATACCTGAAAATGGTCTTGTAGATAGTCCTCTTGAATTTCTATGGATTAGTATCAAGCTTGCTGATCAATGTATTTGCCTAGGCACTTTGTATCGTCCCCCAAATAACAATGTAGACAGATCACTCGATTGTCTTGAAAACATGTTAACTTTTCTTATACCCAAGCACGATATTATTCTGGTTGGTGGTGATTTAAATATTGATATGGGCTTTTGCAATACTGCCTCTACTTCACTATTGACTTTGCTTAACAGATATGGATTACACCAATTAATTAGTCAGCCCACTCGGGTAACTGTCGCTTCTAAAACTATATTAGACATTATAGCAGGTCCTATTAACCTCCCTACAGTAGAAACCCACAGCTTAAAAATGGATGAAATATCTGACCACAACCTTGTCTATGCAAAATTCAAAATTAAAACTCCAAAGCCTCCTGCTTTTTTTAAAACATATAGAAATTTTAACAATTTTATAATCGAATCCTTTATTAATGATGTGATAAGAGTGGATTGGGACTACATTTACAATATCAATAGTGTCTGTGATATGGTTTCATATCTTAATGCGAATATACTTCAGATTTATGACACCCATGCACCCCTAAAAACTATAAGAATTACTAAAGCTCCGGCACCGTGGTTAACTGATAATCTTAAATTTCTTATAAAACTGAAAAAGGCAGCATTTAACAAATATAAACAATCTAAGTCAAACATCGACTGGCAAGAATTTAAAAGTAGACGTAACTATGTAAACCAATGCATAAAAACGGAAAAAAAAGCATTTTTGCAATACAAATTTGGACAAAACCCTAAAGAGTTTTGGGATACGGCAAGACGGCTTAACATAAGGGCACAAAAAACAACCCATGTTGATCTAAACGCTTCTGAGTTAAACAGCATAAATAGTGCTTTTATTGATAAAGTCAATAACTTGCAAGACGGAGATGTCAATTACTTTAAGGCCACATATATGAATAACAAATTTCAAAACATATCCCATCAATTAACTTTTGAGTCTATCACTGCCAATGAAGTCGAAATATTATTACATTCTATTAAAAGTAAAGCGGTTGGGGCTGATGCCATTAGCTTAAAGATGCTCACCATTATATTTCCTTTAATTTCTGATCACATAACTTTTATTATCAACAAATGTCTTCAAACAAGCGAGTTCCCAAAATTCTGGAAGGAATCTTACATTGTTCCCCTACCGAAATGTGAAGAGCCTAAAACGTTCAATGATTGTCGTCCTATAAGCATATTGCCCACCATTTCAAAAATCTTAGAAAAAAGTGTTCATAAGCAGCTAAGCAGCTTCATCAGTAGTAATGGCATTTTGCCTGCCACACAATCAGGTTTCCGCCCTTCCCACAGCACGACCTCAGCGTTATTGCACATAACCGATGAGATCTTAAAAGCAAGCGATCACAATATGATTACCTGTTTAATTCTCTTAGATTTCTCCAGTGCATTTGACACAATCAACCATGATATTTTGCTCTTGAAATTAAAATATTTTGGCTTAGCTGATTCTGCCATTAAGTTTATCAAAAGTTATTTATCTGGTCGTAGTCAATGTACTATTTCTAATGGCTTAAAATCTAACAACGTATCCACGGACAGAGGCGTGCCTCAAGGTAGCATTCTGGGGCCGCTACTCTTTACAATATATACAGCTGATTTGCTGAACTGCCTCAAACACTGTAAAACACATCAATATGCCGATGATACTCAACTCTATCACTCTTTTGACGATGCAGATCAATATGCCGCGGCTGACGCTATCAACTATGATTTGAATATGATATCAGAATATTCAATCAAGCACGGCTTACATCTAAATGAAAAAAAAACCCAACTTATAGTCTTTGGTAATGGCCGTACAAAAATTATGTCTAATAAAAATTTCAAAATTTATTTAAACAATATTCCTCTGACATTTTCTGATACATGCAGAAATTTAGGCTTGTCGATCGATAATGATTTAAGATTTAAGAGTCACATCAATAAATTGATACAAAAAGCTTATGGAACACTCAAACATTTATATTTTTTTAAAGATATACTTAGTTCTGAAATAAAACTTAAACTTTGCGACTCCCTAATCTTATCATCAGTTGCCTACTGCGATACTGTGTATTGGCCTGCCATCCTCAATAAAGATAAAGAAAGTCTTCAAAAATTGCAAAATTCGTGTCTAAGATTCGCATTTAACATACGCAAGTTTGAACACATATCTCATGTTTTTAGAGAAACCTCATGGCTGAAAATGCAAGAACGATTTATGTATCACTTTAATTCACTACTCTTTAGTTTAGTTCAAAAGCAAGCTCCGTACTATCTTTATATTAAATTAATCAAACATTCCGATATTCATCCACATACAACGCGTTACAGGGATACTCTAGTTATACCATTGCATAATTCTGCTCTCTTTGAACGAAGCTTCTCTTACAACGCGGCCAAGATGTTTAACTCAGTTCCATTAGATCTGAAAAGTTCTATTAGTTTAAGCTCTTTTAAAATCAAACTTAAAAAATATCTTTTATTTTATCAGGGCTGAATTGTTTTTGTGTTATTTAGTTTTGTTTCTATTTTGAGTTGTATTAACTCGAAAAATGTTAGAACTGAAAAGTTCTATTAGTTTTTTAGTTATTATATTAGTTTAATAGTTATTTTATCAGGGTGGAATTGTTTTTGTATTATTTTGTAGAATTTTGTATTATTTAGACTTTATTTGCATTATTTGTTTCTCTTTTGAGTTGTATTACTATTCGGCTACCACTGTCTTAAAAATTAGATATATAAATTTAGATTTAAATTTAACTTTCTCTTAAATATAACCAACATCTTTTAAATCTGCTTAGAGGGGTGGTTACATGGAAGAGCAACTCTGTTGAATGGCGCCACCCCTTGCGATTTATGTAATTAAACTTTTTGTAAATTGCTAGTACTATTATTATTATTTCTTTTTTTCATACTGCCTAATGTAATCATCCATAATATAATCAATAAAGACACTATTATTATTATTATTATTATTATTATTTATTAAATTGAAAGTGAGGTTAGGTTCAGATGTCAAATTAATAACTGTCACTTCGATTCGATGGTAGTATGTTCTCAGTTCAGAGTAAATTTTCATGGCAAGTTTTAACGTCAATTTAAGAAAACACTCTTTTTATTTCTCTGGAGGATGAACTTTGAACAATGATAAACTTATGGCTTCTTTTTATCGTTGAAGTAGTAAACATGAAGGTGTAGCAAAATATACATGAAACGCTATTGTGGTAAAAGGTATCCTTTATATAAGTGAGTTAGCTATACATACCTCATATTTTTGAATATTGTGGAGTGATAATTATTGAAGGTACAGACATCGCTGTGATTGCCATTTATCGTCCGTTTTCAAATAGTGTGCGTCACTGAGAGGTCGTTCTAGCAAATTTGACAATTTTATTATGGCGATGGCCTCGGGCGATGCCGACATCAGAGGGGGGAGGACCGAAATCAACTTTATGGTATATTTTCGCTATGCTTTCGGGCAACAACTTTAAATTATGTAACAGAAATTAATTTTTGTAAATAAACACTTCAGTGCATATTTATTTACAATAAAAACTTGATTTTTTTCAAATGTGTTTCAAATAGATTTAATGCTTTTTAAACCAAATTAGCGAAATGCAGCGCATTTTTGAGAACGGTTTAGCGAATTTCTTAGGGTAGCAACACTAAGTCAACTTAGTCTCACTGAGTCAGTTGTTTCGCTCTTTCATGTACTGTTTTATCATCGAGTCATTTATTGTTGCGCACGTCGAATCAGTACAAAATTTTGATTTGCGAAAACTTTCTTGCGTTTTTGTCTGTCTATTCATTACATTCAAGATAAGAAGGAGTGTTGTATTTTGTATTGTAGGAATTACTGATCATGTATGTATTATATTACTGTCCATCCAGTTGTATTACAGAGTGGTGCAACCGGATGGACAATATTTTGTTAACACGAATTCTCAAGTACCTAATATATATATATAGGGTGTCCTAAGAAAAAAAAAAGGTTTTTTTTAGAGTTTTGTACCAAAACATGTAACAGGGTTTTGAAAATCTCTTCCAAATGGCAGGTCAAATAAGAAATTTTAAATTTTCATTTCAAGAAAAGGTCATTTTAAATTTTTAAAAATTTCTAAAATCGTCAAAAATTGAGTTTTTCAACTTGTTCATCTTATTATTGTTTACTTTTTTTCTACAAAAAATAAATAAATAAATAAACGATAGAAATCTTTAAATATAAACAATAATTTATTACTGTGTTTAAAGATTATAAAAATGTTTATTTTTGCAAAATAAAGAAATTAATTAAAAACCTTAAAAAACTGATTTTTTAACATTTACAGTATTTACACTACAATATAGTGAGACATGTTTACTTTTTTTGTTTCTCGTGCTTAAATTCTATTCTTTAGTACTTATGTCAAATTAAAAAAAAAATAAGTTAGTTGATATTCATGTTTAGAAGTATATAAAGTTCTTCTCTTGAAAGCTTTAAAAAAATTAGAACGGCCTTTAAATATTGAAACTTTGGCTTGAGATTTTCAGAATCTTTATCATTTTTCTTGCAGAAAAATATTAAATAATAAGCTAAAGCCAGCGAGCTTACTTCAGGGCTTCCATTTTCCTTAGATACAGCCTTCTTTAGCAATACTAGAATCAGTCTTGTTCTGTCAATTCTTTTTTCTTCAGCATTTGCCTGATAGTTTGCAAATAATATAAAAGTTAAAAAACTCTAGTTTAGCGGTTGACGACCTAATACTAATACATTACATACAACAAATCTTTTGAGCAAGATGTTTTGCCAGCAAGTCTAAAGTAGGTAACCACAAGAAAGGGAACGTTTCTGACTTTACAAATTACAAAGTGATTAGTTTGTGCATCAGTTTTTCCAGAACTTTTGGGGCAGTCAACCAACAATCAGCTTATAAACTAATAAAACGTCAACCAACAATCAGCTTATAAACTAATAAAACTATATCTTGTGGAACATAGTTTAACGTCCAGTAAACAACATGGGTTCACTAAAAACAAAAGCTTAGATACTGCTTTTGCTATTTTCATAAGACTTCAAGCTTTAGGTAAAAATCAATGTGTCTTAAGAATGTTTGTTGACTCTTGCAAGGCTTTCGACTTTGCCAATAGTGCCAATTATTAAATTTTGGCACTAAACTCGTAAAATTTGTAGTGAGAGGAGTTGCGCTCAAATGGTTTGTGAGTTACCTAAGCAATCGAAATCAGCAGGTAAGAATACGCTATACTTTATCTGAGTGTTTACTTGAGCGGCTTAACGTATGTTTGTTAGGCAAGCGTTTATCTTCAAATGTAACACACTTGACAGAAGTTTTTAATTTCTTTGTTTAAAGGCTTTTAGATTATTTTTTTAATTTTAATAAAAAGGGTAATGTTTTCACTCTATTAAAAGTTAGCTCAAGCAGTCAAAATTTTGAGCATATTAGTAGAGCAAGTAGATACAATTACACTTATTTAATAAGACGGATTAACAACAGCCTTGTTCATCCACTCGTGTGATAATGATAATATACAAGGTTTCTATTAATGATTCTAAAGACGCAGTTGACTGTAAATTTTAAAAATACCGCTTTGTTGATATAATACCTATAATTGGACAGTTCCCGCTGGTCATTAATGTAATTTTCACCTGTCACTTAGAGTTTTATCGTTTAACGTTTTACAATTGTAAAACACGATAATTTGAGTTAATCTAAACTCAAGTTGTGCTAAGAAGCAAAGATTGTAAAAATCGTTTATTCTGTTGAACAAGAGACTTTCATTGTAATGTGTTATTATCGCAATGGGACATTTAACAACAGAGAGTAGGTGTATTCTGAAGCAGCTTGTAAGCAAAAATATTTGGCTAAATACCCTGATCTGCAAATTCAAGAAACATCATTGGAGTTTCACATCAGAGACGTAATAAACAGATTTGTTCGAATTGGCAGTGTCAACAAAGGAAAATCTCCTGAAAGGCCTTCAGTATCTGAGAAAGTTGTTGAGGATTTGAGAGCACTATTGGAGCAGAACCCACAAACATCTTTGACAAGATTTTCTTACCAGTCAGGAGTTCCCGTAAGCACCTGTCATAAACTTATTTTATTTTTCAATATAATTTTTAAAATACGAAGATCATTTGATTCTTAAGCAACCAACAATGGACGCCCGTATTGGGTTTGTCTGATACGTGTTCGTGGGACACGATCTATATTAAGAGTACACAAAGTGGAAGAGGCGGTACACTTTCTACGCCAACTGCGTCCTTAGAACCATTTATAAAAACCCTGTACCATTACGATAAAGTATTATTATTATGGCTTCTTAATCAGTGTCCGAATCGTGAGTAATTTCAAATTCTGATTCGTATTCTAAAGAAATAATACTTAATGGAATATTTGCTATCCTAATGTGTTCCACATTTTTCGGTTGCGGAGTAGTCAATGTTTCTTTTCTGAGATAAAGTTTTGTGAGATATACGTAAATAAGTGTACCGGATATAAAGCTTTAAAATGTGTCATCTTTAGGTATTAGTATCTAAAGATTTTCGGCCGAACCGAATTTGGGTCGATATCCCAAATAAAATATTTTTTTCTTAATTGCCATTAGTATTTATCCAGTTGTGCTAAGCGGTTGCGGGCTCGGATAAAAGTTTTAAGGTTTTCTCTAACTTTTGAAAAAAAAAAAATTAACTAGTTTTGCAAAAAAGTACTATAAGCTGTTTTTAATACGTAAACTTTGTGATGTTTCTTGTTAAGTGCGAGATAAAAGAGACATACGAAAAAAAGTTTTATCTCTATGACATTTACCGCAATCCCACACTCTGAAAAAAAAACTGCAACTAATAGATGCTCTTTAAAACACATTTGTTTTTATTTTTACAATTACAATAACAAGGCACACTTCTAAAGCAGAAATATGGTGATCAAACTTACTGTTGCATGTATGATTGCTTTTATTAACCAGTTATTGACAGTTAATAATTATCAGCAATACGCAAAAGCAGAATAATGTATTAACTTGAACAATCGGTAGTATGTAATTCACATGTTTTCTGCACAATGTTCCTTTGTCATAAAATTGTTTATTCGAGAAATGTGTAGGCAAACCTTATTGGTAGATTTGTTTTAATGGAAAATAAAAGAAAAATGAAAATTATATTTTTTTATTTATAAAATATGTCTCATTTGATAATTTTAACAGAAAAACTAGTATTATTAAAAAAATATTATAATTTTTTTTTTGTTGTTTTCAATAAATCGTTTTTTTTTGTAAAAATTAAAAATAAGTTTCAAACAAGTTTGATACAAACATTTATTTAAATACAAGTAACTATATAATTAATATCAGTTAGAATATTTAATTTATGTTAAATTTTATCGATATGCTATTCTTAATGCATAATACAGTGTTTTTATAAATGATTCTAAGGACGCAGCTGGCTTTGGAAATGTGCCGCCGAAGTGTGCCGCCTCTGCCACTTGTACTCATAATAGATCGTTCAAGAACACGTATCAAACGCACGACAAACATATTTAGTTCCCTAAGAATCAAATGCTTTTTGTATTTTACATGAAAAATAAAAAATCTCAATAACATAGCGTAAGTAAATAAATTTATGAGAATTAAACATTACAGAAAATGATGAAAATGTTTACCATTTTGTTCAAGACACATATTCACCATTAGTCCATTGAAAAGTTACATTGGGAGTTGCGTGTAATAGAGCGCGCAATTTTATTTTTTTGATGTGAAGGGGGAGAGGCAGTGTAAAGCTAAAACCTAGTTTGTGGGGTTGCCACTCTTGTCCTACGGCCGCCATCTTAAAAATAAGGGTTAAAATGGTTTTTACAATATATCTCTTAAACTATTTATGATAAAAAAAATTTCTCAACATTTTTTGTTGCAATTTAAATTCTCAACTTAATTCCGTAATTTTTTGTCGTAGAACTATAAATAAAAAAGTTCACCTCCAACCTCACGTGAATTAGTGAGGTTAGCGTGAAATAATATTATCATTATTGAATATATGCTTCTAAAAAATATTACACTTAGAATTTGAAATTAAGATCCCCTAGATATTCTTAACATGCCAGTCATGATTGTAGAAGAAAAAGATGACGTTAATAATAACCTTCAAGCCAATAATAAAAATAATAATGTTGAAGTCGGCACAATTAACACAAACACAAGAAAAAAGCTGCAAAATAATTATCAATGAAAAAGTGCAATAAGGAAAAGTAACCATGAAGCAGGTAAAGAACATATTAGCAGTAGATAAAAGCTGGTAGCAGAGAAAAAAATTAAAGATAAAAAGAACTGTGCTTTGTAATTTAGATATAAATGTTAAGCAAAAATTGGTCATTGGCAGAGAAAGAGCTTGTTAGATAGTTATAATCGATTAGATCAAAATGGTAATTACCATTTTATAAGCAAAACCACCGAAAAGGTGCTTAATAGTCGGCCAAAAAATAAGATCCAAGATCAAGAATCTAGACAAAGATACAGTTTTAAGTAATATTTTGCGTAATAAACAAGTCTGTAGAACTTTTTATATAATAACTTTAGACATTTCTTAGAAGCCAATATAGCCATATAGTGTACATAGTAAAAAGAATAAGTACACTGGCGTGCCACAAACAGGCATGAGAGGAAAACATAAGAAGGAACATGTTGTTTTCAAAGATGACCAACAACTTGTGAGAGATCACATAAAATCATTTCAATACAGAGAACAATATCATTTCAAGTACAAAAAACAAATATTTGGAGCGTCACTTGAGCATTAACAAAATGTACAATTTATACGTTGCACAATGCAAAGCTGATTCAAAACCACCCGTGAAGTCTAGTATGTATTAAAGAATTTTTTTGACAGAGTTTATCTAGATGTCCATCATCCTAAATCCAACAAGTGCGCAAAATGTGAAGAGTACACGGTGTCTGTTAGAGAAATTAACACCATTAGTGATGCTGAGAAGGCTAAATATGAGGAGAAAAAAAACAGAATGCGTGAAATAAAAGAAAAGGGCAAACGCAATAAAGAAGAACTCTTACTTGATTTCGATTTTAGAAATATCCCTGTTATTCTACTTTAAAAAACTAAACGTTTATAATCTAATGGCACATTTCTCGGTAACCAAAAAAGTTTACTGTTTCTTATGGCATAAATATTTCTTGGGTAGAAAGTAGGAATGATCTTGCTTCTGCTTTGATTAAGATATTAAAGAGAGTTGCCGCAAACAACGAAATCACTGACATAATCACTTGGAGCGACTCGTGCGTACCTCAGAATAAAAATACATACATACATTTGCCTCTTGGACTTATAACAATTTTGAAGACGCTGATTCCGAAAAATCCGGATGCTGTTTTACAAATAAAGCCCGAAGATTTCAAGAATTACTAAGAATGCACACAAACTTCAAGAGTGCTCTATTTGCTTCAGTTCCAGAATTAAGATTTACACAAAATTAATCTGAAGTTCAATATAAAAGACGTCATGCAGTGCAGAAGATGACGATTACAAGACAGTCTTAATCAAGCCAAGACTCTCTTCAACAATAATTAATTTACTGATACCAAACATTTTTACGCTGACTTCTATGGCAAATAACAACAAAAGACAGCATATTGTAAAATTGTTGAAACTTATAATATTCTACAAAGTTTACAAAGTTATTTTCAAACTGACGGGTGAGAATTTAATTTGGATAAAATTTTGCATAAATTAATTTTATTGTTTTAAATTTTGTAGACGAAGAAAAGCCATAAAGCGAAAGAAGGCTCTAATAAAAAAAAAACTTTTATTTCTTCTGGAAGAGCAAGAAAGCGTAGAACAAAATTTAGAAATAAATAAAATATTTTGTATAAATTAAAATCAATTTTCTTAATTAATTTTGTTAATTTTATTACAGAACACTAATAAAACACCTATTAAATATAAAAAAATACTATACAAATTTATAATATACTACTATATTAAAAAATATATAATCTTTAAATGGCTGAACAATTAAATTAGTGCTAGAATCAGTTACATTTCGAAAAAGTCGTCGAAATTAAGTGACATTTTGATTCAGTCGTTTAAGAACAACGATGCAACACAGAGAGACAGACATATAATAACGCTTATACCGTCTTTTTTTTGCGGCGGAAGCTGTAAAACAGCTTATTTAGAACAACAAAATTCTTATTTAAACTAATTTAATACTTCAGTAATAGTTGACACTATCTATTATTAAATAAAAAAAATACAGTAGTTCTCAATTTATACTTTATCTCATTACAAATATTAACAATTATTTAAAAATATATTTTATTTTTGCAAATTTGTATTGGATCTTTTTGTAAGTTGTAAAGCTATTATGCACATTAAAGGTATATTCCATACGACAAAATGTATCAACGCACCAGCACAAGTCAACCCCGGCTTTGTGTTTCCGTTTCCTCTCTCTGAGTTTCACTAAGCCCTGCATAATTAATTATACGTTGACATTCTTAACTTTTTTACTTTAACTTTTGCAAAAAATTGTAAAGGTGAGTAAAACAAATGTACCTAAGCAATTCATTATTTTTGCTACAAATACACTCTAAATAAAGACCTACTCCATTTGTAAAAAGCTTTATTTAATATTTTTTCTAAAACATTAACGGTAGGTTTAAACGGTAGGTTTACAGAAAGTAAATTAAACTAAAATTAAGATGTTTGATTGTCGTTCTCGCAAATTTAACCAATCTCGTAACGATTTATTTTTAATTTATTAAGACATTTAATTTGACTACTATAATAAGCTTACTTTTGATTTAATTAAATACTTTATTCAACACCTGTTTATTATGAAGTTATAAAAATGATGTTTTTGATTTAATTATGGGGTCTATAAAACACAAGTGGTCTTATGAATTAATAATAAAACTCTTTTAATATAACTCAACATTTTACAGAAAATAGTACATCAAAAAATACAATACATAAAATTACAATTATAAGAAATAGGAATCTCAGATGAAATCATTTATTGAGATTTACCTTAACATTTATATTAAAAGGTAAATAAAAGTAATAGCAAAATCAGTCTACCTTCTTCAACATCAAATATTTTTTATTGAGTGGTTTTGCTAGAAACTGTTGAAAATGCTTTCTTTTAAGAATTTTTAATTTTTTGCACTTGTAATTTTTTGATTCGTTTTTTAAAAAAACGATTAATTTGTGCCATATTGTAAAATATCTGTTTTTCGTAAAGCGTCAATGTCGATCTTAACATGTTGTATTTCGTCTACATTGAAGAGACCGCAAATCTTTTTTTGACGTTGAGGAAGAAGCCAAGTCTTTGCTTACATCACAAACATTGTTTTTCGGTTTTCAGTTAATGAACTCACTCAATTCTTTGTAATAAGCGTCTCTGGATTTCTTGGGTAGCAAACTCGATGTGACTTTCTCAACATCTTTCGCATTTTTTTCATAAAGAGAACTATTTTTTTTTATTTTCAACAATGTTACAAGCGGTGAAACGTTTGTCAACAACAACATAACAACCAAATCATAGACTACTACTAATTTTTGTAGATATAAAATTTTTGGTACTTGGGTCTCAACTGCAAATAAGTCACTCAATAAAAATTAAGCCACTCAAGCAAGATCTCGTGGTTAAGCAGTTCTTTCGTGACTTATTTGCCTTATAAAACACTTGTATAATAAATAGCTATAATAAAGTTGAAATGTATAATTAGTTAAGTCCTTTCATTCAACAAGTATTTTACGGATCACAGTGAATAACATAATTTAATTAAACTAACGTTTTCACGTTAGAAAAGATACATTCTAAATTTAATTTAAAACATATGTAAAATAGATTTTTAAGAGAAAAATAATGACAGCAATTACATAGATTGTATATCATTCTGTCTGCGTATAAATCCAATTCTACTTTGCGGTTTAACAGCTATCATCAATTCTGCAGAAGCAATTTTAAATGGTCCATTACCATTTTGTAGCTTTTAAACAGAATTTGTTTAAAAAAAACTTCAATTACATCTTATTTTAAAGCAGTCAAGTTTAGACAGAAACAGATGTAAATTGATTATAATATCATGGCAAAAATATATATTGATAGCGTGCTGATTACTCTTAAAAAAAATTAATAGAGTAAATATATGTTTTTTGTACGTTCGATAACTATCTTCTATTTCCAAATTCACTTCAAGCATAAATAGAATTAAAGTTATTAATTTACACTTTCTATAATATTTATACAATAACCAAATTTAAATATTCTAAAATTTTGTTTTGCTTTAAATTTTAGTTATTATACTAGATACCCGCCCTAGGGTTGCACAGATGCACATATGTCTAAAAAAATAAAGTGTGAGCTTTAACAAACAAATACTGATGAATAATACCTAAATATAAATAAGTATAGTAGTTTCAAGTTTTTTGGTAGCATGTGTGCTGTTAGTGTCAGTTTAAATAATATATTGCTGCAGATTATATGAATACGTACACAACTAGTGTTCCAAGTGTAAGAAACGCTTACTGAAAAAACTGTCAGACGAAAAATTGAGGTTATAAAAGGGAAAAATGTGTTTTTCGTAAAACAGCAGCAAATAGAGAATGTGAATTGATGTTTATTATACTTTTTTTATCGACCGTAAAACTCTTGCACGTTTTTTAAAGTCTATTATTCTTTACCTAATTTCTCAGAAATAAGTGAAATTTGAGTGTCAAGTTGATGGCAAGGTAAAGTGTCATTGGACACATGGTTCAAGGACACTGTTTAAAATTGAAGCAGTGACGCCAATATATTGTCACATTGATAGCACGGACGACTATTATGTTTGGCTGCAAAAGATCACTAATTTGTCAAGGATTTGATTGGTTCAAGGAATAGAGTAAAATGGCCACGTAAAAAACCAACTTACATCTTTAAATACTAGACAACATTTGACTAGCAAGAGACGCAATAAATTGTTGTTTCTTAAGATTACTAGATTATAAAATGACGACAGAAGAACACTCATAATATCTCTGTTTTTTGTACAAGTTAAACTATCTCAATATTGTCAAACTTGAAGCGTGAAACCATACATTTCAAATGTCAACAATAGAAGTATTTTTCTGCTTTTATGCCTTTTGCACGTTATTTCTCACGAAAGTTTGACTTGGTTAACGCTACCTGTAGCGTAGCGTATATTCTAGTGACCTTATTGTTATTAAAACAGAAATTAAACTGCGGCATGTTTAAAAGAGATTTTGGTAGATTGAAACAGCTTAAATTTATTATGAAAAGAAAAACAAATTGAACAGATCATATGAATACTTGTTTCAATATAAAATCAATCAATTAACATAAATGATTTGTGTAAATTTAATTCAATTATTGTGATGGTGGTTTAAAACTGTGATATGACAGCATAATTTATTCTAAGATCAACTTTTAACAACAATTGCTAATTCCATAGATTGAGTGCTAAAACTACTTTTTTTATTTTGTTTGAAGATGAAAAGTATCACTCTAAGCAGATCTGTTTTATAACAGCCAAATACTTTCGATTATATTTGTTTGTAACGGCAGATTAAAATTTATTTGGAAGATATTTCATAAGCGTTTTTAAAAAGAAGGCACTTTGAATCCTTTATTAACTGATGCACTTTGAGGCGTCTGTAGCTGTGTGTTTGCATTTTTCTTGATCTGTATAATTTATTTTCTTAAAAAAAATGTTCTTTATTTTAGAAACATTTGGGAAACATTTGGATTTTGTGGCTTTTTTTGAGACACCATCCTGTTGGTCTGAAGAATCTTTATTGTTATAAGCATTTTTTTTATTATTTTAAAACTTATTTAAAATTTATTATTTTGAACCTAAGTTCAAAATCGGCGGGTAGTGATCAAATTAATATCAATATGATAAAATTTTGTTGTCCTGCGATCATATCTTCTATAACGAATATAGTAAATTCCTGTTTTATAGATTGTGTGTTCCCAGATTTGTGGAAACACGCATTGCTTAAACGATTACCTAGAATCAAAAACATTTAAAACTTCTCAGATTTTAGACCTATGTCAATTCTTTTACAATTACTATTTAAATATACAAAAAATCATCTCAGAAGTTCAGTCTGGCTTCCGTCCAAACCATAGTTGTACTCTGCTTTATTATAAGTGTCTGATGATATCTTACAAGCAAGCGAAAAAGGTTTAGTTACAGTTTTGGTGTTTCTAGATTATAGTAACGCGTTTGATAGAATAGATTATAACATCTTAATAGCAATACTTAAATATATCGGAGTCTCTGATAGTGCTTTACTTGTTAGTTACCTATGACATAGAACTCAGTCTGTTAAAATCAACGATGATATATCTAGAGAAGAGAAGTACCACAGGAGTCAATTCTTGGTCCGTTAATATTTGCAATATACACAATACAATTACCAACAGTCATAAAATACTGTAATATTCATATGTATGCTGACGATTACTCGTTTTATCCAGATGAAATTGCAGTTTACAAAATACAAGAAGATCTGTAGGCTATATCTAAGTTTTCACAAGACCACTCTTTAGAAATGAATCTTGATAAATCTCAATTTTTAGTTTTTTGGAGAAATAAAATTGTTTCTAATGTTAAAAACTTTATTAACATTGAAATTAATAATCATATGATAAGTTATGCAAATAAAGCAAAAAACTTGAGAGTAATCATGGATAATAGCTTTAGATTTCAGGAACAAATGTCTAAAATGATAACCACGGCCTATTATAATCTTAAACTTCTATTTCCGCATCGAAAATATCTTACAGTAGAAACTAAAAAAAATCTTGTACAATCACTTATATTAATTTAAGTTTTTGCTCTCAGCTTTACCATACCGCAATAGATGCAGTTACAGCAGGTCACCGCATACAAAAAGTGCAAAATGCGTGTGCGTGAACCTAATTTTAAAGCTGCAGTTTGTGCAATGATAATTTTCAATCCTTCCTTCTGCTCTACTTCTTCGTATATTTTTCCCGCTTCCATAATTTTTTGCAACTCAGGATGTTTATTGATTATTGTCTTTAATTTAGAATACATTTTTTCACTTTTAAAACCAGTAACGCTTATTATAGAAATCTTGGCGCTATTAGACATTTTGTTGACTTTACTAAACTAAGTTCACAGCTTTCCAAATTTTCTATAGCGTTTGGTAGTTTTTTGAAATTTGTTTTGATAAAGATCAAGCCACTTTTTTCTTGTGCATCTTAGAGCCTTTTTTTAAATTTTGCAATATATTGTAAAAAAGCTTTGTCAAAAAGATTGATTACCAATATTATATATTTGTATGAAAGCAATTTGAAACGCATATATTTTTCATTTTGTTGAAATATGCTAAAATCTAAGTGCCGAATCCCATATTGTAAGACACAAATTCGCAGAAAAAGAAATTGTTTCATTAAGATTAATTACTCTATTTACAAAAAGATTACTTATATCTTTTATTGTCAAAGAAATTACTTTGTCAACCACACAAAATTCTTTACTTATAAACTTGCAAACACATGCAACTCAAGAGCTAAACATGTTAGACAAAAAATGGATTCATAAAATTTTTCTAGTACATAGAATTCTGAGCTTTTTTCAAAGGTATTTATGCCGCAACAAAGGTCAAAAATTCAAAATATGATTATCACATAATAATTTTTTTATACCGTATACGAAGGTTGTTAAAAAATATGAATTTCAATCAAGAGAAAAGTATGTATCTTTATTTTTAGCAGTATAAAAAATTGTTATCAAGAAAAGTTGAGAAGAATTGAAAACTACGCTAAGATATTATATTATGGTTATTTTCAACAATTTTATCAAGCCTGTTTTGTATGTTTTGCAAATATGAAAAACAATAATCTGTGATTATTAATAGGTATTATATATTCATAGGTATTATATATTAATAGATATTAATATTTTTAGATTTGAACTTTTTGATTCTTTACCATACTGGCTTTTTTATAATTTAAAAAATCATGAAGCAACTAAACTTCACCCAAAAGATTAAGAAATGAAACAATTGAAATAAATTCATTTAAAATAGAGGTATTGGCTTTTTGGACAAACGCTGGAACACATCAATTATTTTTTGATGATAAACTCATTTATACAGAGTGCGCCAAGAATAAATTGCGACTATCAATTTTTTCAAGTAAAAACTTTTGTTTTTAATTTTATTTTTAAATTTTGCAATGAATCTAAGTATTTTTCATGTGCCATGTCCTAAACCTAACAGTTATTAAAATAGATGGATTGGAAGGAAAGGTAATATCGAATGGCTAACTAGGTCTCCAGATCTAACTCTTTTAGATTTCTATCTTTGGGGTTATGTAAAATAAAAAGTTTACTTCAATAAGCTGAAAAATATCGAGGCCTTAAAGAATTCCGACCAAAATACAACAAATCCAGCCACAAACGCTAAGTGAAGTAGTAGAAGAATTTGAAAATCAACTTAGGTATTGTCAGATAGATGATGGTAAAAAATTGAACATTTAATTTGATATGTTGAGACGTTTTTTTCCTACATTTTAAAAAACATGTTATTTTTTATATACCTACTCTGTATAAATGAGTTTATCATAAAAAAAACCGCAATTCAAAAAAAAAATCGACTTGTCCGAGCGTTTTCCTAAAAAACCAACACCTAAATTTTTAATGAATTTGTTACAATGCGTTTATTAGTGCGTTTCTTTTTACACAGAGAACATAGAAATTGGAGTGTTAAAATTATATTTATATTCGGTGCTACTTTTCTTTGCAGATCAATATTTATGAAGAATCTTGCTTAATTTAATTAACTAATCATTTTTCTACCAACTACACATTGCTTTTATTTTACATCATGTTATCTTTTGTTGCGGTATCTTGAGAAATTTTTTAGTTAATAATATATTAAATTAATAAACATAAAAAATACTTATTTTAAATGTTGATAAAAGTTGAAAAGAAATCTTAGTTTTTTTTTGTAATTTTTAAAAACTTTTACTAAAAAGAAACACTGATAAAAATAACAAAGACAAGATTTTACAAAAAAAGCCAAAAAAATCAAGAAACAAGATATTAGTTTGGTTAAAAAAAAAATTTTGAAGTATGCAGGCATCAATCACTTGCTTAAACATCCGCCCTTTACTTAAAATACCAATAAAAGCTTTATCAGATCTAACAGTATAAAAAATAAAATAAAGAATATGATGATGAAGTGAGAAAACAAAAAAATTAAATAAAACAAAAAATAAAATAGCGTGTTTGTGTATCGAATTTGTTTGAAAACTATTATTCTTTAACTTCATTGTTTGTCGACACATGATTAAAATAATTACTTTTACCTTGAACTTTTTAGTTTAAAAAATAACTAAATAATAAATATTAATTCAACGCAAAAGAGACAAGAAAGTATTTTCACTAACCTCATCAGAGAGTCTTTCTATTATTAGGAATTGAGTAGGTTTGAATTTTCTGCACTTATTCTTAGTAATAAAAAAAAAGATTTTTACAACAAAAAACATACATTATAAAAAAACAGTTTGTACTTACATTAACTAACTTGATTAGATTATGATTATGAATAGAAAGATTATTAGATTGTCTAAAAATCAGTCCTAATATTTATCAATTTATCTTATGTTTTTTTTACGAAATATCAAATATTTCGAAAAAATATTTATTAAATCTTTCCAAATAAATGTTTATGTTCACCAGGATACTACTTAGAGTTGAAGTCGCAGTACAATAATTTATATGCAAATATTAATTTCTATAATGATTATGAGTTTTGTATTAGTGCTCATCATAAAAACAATATGTTTAATTGAATTATTGTACAATTTTTCGTCGACTTTTTCTGAACTTAGAAAAACACAGTCTATGTTTTGTCAATTTGTATTTGGCACCGATTTACCGTAGTTGTCGTTCCAAAGTGCTAACTTGAAATTATTTTACTCTGACAAAACTAGCGACATCTATTACAAATTAACCTTACATCCAAAAGTTGAGAGAGAGCATCAAGAAAACATCAAATCTCTTCTGACAATCAGCTTGTCTATTGGCTAGAAAACGTTCTCCATTTAAACAAAACTGTGGTGTTTAATATAATTATAATCAATTTTTTTATTGATTATAATTAAATCTTTGAAAGCCAAGGGTTGGAAAAAAATGTTATTTTTTTAAAATCGGAATTTTGTAACTTTTTTGCCGGAAATATATATAATTAATAATATTTTTATTAGATTTTTTATTTTTTTACTCAAATTGGAAGCAGATTTTTTCAAACAGATAACGTAGGGAACTTACTAACAGATTATGTTTAGGTACTAAAAAGCAGTTTTGTTACAAATCGCTTGAAAAATAAGACGGATACAACAAATTTATTTAGACCCTAGAGTAATTTTAATACTCAATGATTGACAACCTTCAAACCATTTTCCTAGCAACAATCGCAAGAGTCACCACAAACTCTATTTGAACAAAGTGTAAGTATTTTGTAAAATAAAAGTTTTTGTTTATTTTATAAAAAAACTAGCTGACCCGGCAAACTTCGTACCGCCTAACAGTCAATGAATGTCGTGTTACTTTTTAGCTGAACTAATTTAGGCTTTGATAAACGTAAAACAATAATACAAAATAATATATTTATATAGATAGAAACAAAAAAGTATTTTATTATGAGGAATGATGATGCATCATACATACAGAATGAAAATAAAAATAAAAAAAATTAAAATAATAATTAAGTACTTCAAACTCATGTCAGAAAAAAATTATTGAAAACTATGTGGTGCAGATTGAGGAAAAAAAATAAAACTCGGATTAATTCATTAATCGGACTTTCATTCAAGCTCATTGTGGTAAACGACATTCTTTTTTTTTGGTCAGGCGCAAGAACAAATAAAGCGGATGGTTTGCCGACACGTGAGCATGCCACGTACAACTGACCATGAGAAAAACATGCATTTTCTAGATTGAGGCCACAAATAGCCAAGGATTGGCCCTGTGATTTGTTGATCGTCATGGCGAAGGCAAGACGAATCGGGAATTGAATTCGTTTAAACTCAAAGGGCATATCTGTTGGGAGCATCGAAATCCTTGAAATAAGAACTTTCTCATCTTTAAATTTTCCTTTAAGTATCGACGCGTGCAATTTCTCGTTCTTCATCAGATAATTGACTCGCGATATTCCGTTGCCTAATTGCATTACGGCTTTGCTGGGAAAGATTAGATCTTCTAGGACGCGGCATTGTTATTAAAATGTGCACTCGCATAAAACCACCAAATATAATAACAGTGCCTGAACTTTCGAGACATAGACAATAGCTCAAAGAGTATATAACCACTACGTATGAATAGCTTATCAGGAAAAATCATAGACAACCTATAAAAAGACATTTACACTTTTGGTAACCTGTAGATTTTTTTTCCTTAATCTTATAACCTTTACCAACTGATTTTTTATTCCCTAAATTCCGTTCCTTCCTTTCCGATGATTTTATGTTTTTACTGTAGAATAAATCTTAGGTATTATTTTCGGGAATTAAAATCAAATATAACAGTACCTGAACTTTGTAGACATTTTACAAAAAATAAATTTCTGAACGCACACATGATGTCTTCAGAAAAAAATAAAGTTGTGGCTTAAAGGTCTCAGCAACCAGGCCATAAGCTCCAAAAAAAAAATAGTTGTTACACTATTTGACAGGATTGGACAACAAATGTTTGACATGTAATAAACAAATCAGCATCTATTGAAATGATTAAGTATTCATTACACATATCGAGTTTTTATTGTTTTTAAGATGTATTCTGCTATTCGGGACGGAAACAAATCCAACAAATCAAAAACCATGGCAATCGGTCCAGCCGTTCTCGAGTTATAAGTGTTTCTTTTATATAAATAGATGTGATTTACATCGAATTTTCTATGTAGTAGTTTTTTTTCCTGACACACGTTGGAAATAGATACCATTAAATACCGTTTTTATTAAAATGTCTTATATCACTTTTGCCTCAGACAAGTCTTACATTTTGTATGTAAGTCTAGAAAAGTTATTTAACTTTTTTTCAATGTGGTGAAAATTGATTAGAAAACTTAGAGATTCTTGGGAGTTCATTGTTGAAATTACAATTCAATCAATTTCAATTCATTTTCCTTCGCCGTAACGTCTTGAAACACCTTTAGGTCTTTGGAATTTAGGATCGCCTAAAAAAACCTTTTATTAGGTATAAATTGGGAGTATTTGAAATTCCCAAGTGTGTCACGTGTTCTTTCCGAAGTAAATAATAGTATTGCTATCGACGTATATATCTCGAAACCTTTATTTGATAATAATTGCGACCCGCGGCAGTTCACTCTTGACTAGTTAATTACATAGGGGCTTGTGGGGTCTTGAGCCTTTGCGTTCCTCTTATTAAAACCTCAAATTGAGTTAGATGGTTTCCGAAGCAGAAGTATTATGGTCTATATTCAATGAAGCAACTTTGATTATGATGAATGAAACTAGAGTGTAGGTATCTGCGCTAAAGTCTGCTTTTGTCGTTCCTATACATTGAGCGTCTATTTCTGTTGTTATGGCCGATAGATAAGCTTCGTTAGAAAAAGCCAACTGTTTGTTGTTTTGTTATTTGAAAAAAATTCTTTTGTTGTGCATAATAATATGAATTTGAAAGTTGAGCATAATACGCACTAGTTTTCATTGTTTTCATGTATCTTTAATGACTTTTTAAAAAAAAAAGTTTAGGTAAGTACTTTACCCAATTTGAAGCTTGCACAACAAAATAAGTTTGATAAAAGTATTCTTTTGAGTATTGCTTTTTCTATTTAAGTTGAGCTCTCTTACAAACAACGTTTTTTACTATACTATTAAAGACTAAAATAAATCAATGAAGAGCATATGCATAAAAATTTTGAATCCCTATTTGATTGATCTATATATAACAACGCTTTACGGTTCAGTAAACTTATAAGTCAGTCAGCTTTAATGTCAACTTTCTAATTATTACCCACAGTAGCAAGAAAAAAATTAGATAAGTAATTAAGAAAGTAAATAAATAAATATAAATTAATAGGACATTTTACTGTTTTTATTATAAGTATGTATAATTATTAACCTTCATTTATCCGAAGGTGTGAAGGATCAATACATAGCTTATCTGAACAAGTTTGATTATTGTAAATAAAGATTGATCATTGTATTTTGTTTTATGCTTCCGCTCGAATTTGGTTTTGCTATTATTTTATCTTTATGCTTCTTGATCTGCTTTTTCTCGGGTTTTGTGTTGTCTTTGCTTGTCACAATTTTTTAAATTTATTTTTGTTTTCTATTCTTACTAAGTGTCTAAACCATCTTAATTGTTTTCTTTATATATTGTTTCTAGTCGGTTTTAGTTCTAGCTCTTCTTTTATTACACTAATTTTTATTTTATCTTTGTTTGAAATACTTCTAAGCTTTCATTCTACGATTTGAATTTTGTTTTTTTGCTGTTCTTTAAACGGTCAACTTATATGTTGAAACAGGTTTAGCGGTTTCAGTATTTCAATATCTTGTTCAGTGTGTAGTGCGTTTTCTGCTTTAGTTGTTGTTCTTATTGTTTGCGTTATTTTTTGTGTCTTTTTGAATTGTTACTTTAAACTACTAAAAGTTATCTCTTTGTTTGATATATTATATTTATTCTTATTGTATTAATTATTGTATTTATTCTTATTGTTGTTTTATTATTTTTGTTGCATAGTATCAGTATTTCAGTTTTGTTTATGTTTAGCATTAGTTTTCTTTGATTTAACAATTTATTTTTATTTGTAGGTCACGCTGCTGTTAATTTTTATTTTTACCACATAATAATAGGTCAACCGCAAACGCGCATTGGGTAAAGTATATAAGTTCCATATTATTACAGTATTCAACTAGCAGTTTTCAAGTTTTAACTTTCTCTTCTTTTAGTCTAAAAGACATCAGTTGACAGAATTAAAAAAATTTGACAAAGCTTATAGCTCTTGCAACTACTTTCTTACACTTATTATACATATTAGTTATTGGATGCATAGTTGTAGATAGAGACTTTTCTAGGTCTTAAGGATTTAAAAAGTGAAAAATTCTTATTAAGTTTTATATTATAGAGACCAATGTGTTCACTTGAATAATAAAAAAATGTTCTTATTGAGATAATTTTTTTTTAGTTCTTTGTTTTTCTCTTTTACCGGTTTTATTTGTTAAATGATTACGTTCACACTTAAATTTACACTTGACATGGTGCTACAAGAACTACGATAGTTCTTGTTGCAGATTTGTTGATACCATACTTAATAATTAGAAATTAGATATTACAAAAAATCTAAAACCTAACTGAAAATTTTAACACTATATTGGATAAGTAGTTGTCTTATTTATCAGTTCTAACACTATTGAAATCTATCAGATTGCTATTTCTATCGTGAATAAAAAACGCTAATCAAAAAACAGAAAAAAACTTTAATTTTAAGAAGAAGACAGAGAGACAAAGACTAAAATGCTTACTCAGCTTAAATGTACATGTAAAAAGAAAAGTTAAGCCAAACAGTAAAAGAAATGGTAATAGGGAATAGAAAAATAAACATATTGTATTCAAATAGTGCTGATAGCAAATAATCAAAAAAAAATAAAAAAAAAATAAAAATTAAATTTATAGTTATGTACATAAAAGTCAGGAAAATTTCACATTACTGAAGAGGACCTAAATTGAAATACGAGGCACTTTGTGCCGAGTATTTTAAAGCTCCGAGTCAAGTAAGAGATTTTACTGACGTGTTTTGTATTAAATTATTCCGGAAATCGTAAAAAAAGACAAAATTTACAAATTTTAGAATTTTTTTTACAAATTCTACAAAAATCAAGTTTGTCAATTTTGTTGGCAACTATAGTTACTAGAGTATCTTTTTTATTTTGCGTCTTGTAAAGTTTTAAGAGTACTAGTCCGGAAAACTCAATTTTCTTGCGCGTAAATAAGCAGGAAAATGTTGTTTCTAAGACAATTTCCCGAAAAATCAAATGCAAAAAAAAAACAAAAAAAATAAAAAAAAATTTTTTAAATGTGAAACTGTTTAAATATCTGGACTAAACTGTAGAAAAGAGCAGAAACAAACAAAAACATATAAAAAACATTGTACACAACGTCGGTGCTAAATAAAACAAGTATAAAAAATGAGAGAAAAAAAAATTAGAAACAAAATAAGAAAATAAAGCCTGATGTATAAAAACCTGATTCAAAGCACAATGATATAAAATCACCGTAAATTTGATAAAAAAAATAACTAGGCGCGTTTTTGGGATTTATTTAGAATTATTTCTAAATAAATCCCATAATAATTCAATCTAACCAATTGTATTTATTTATTTAAAAATATTAGTTTTAAAAATACACAAATGTTTGAAAAAGATAACGGTGACAAATTAAAGATTTTTCATCAAATATGATCAAAAAATGTTGTTTGTAGTAAAGTTTAGTGTTTCCTGTATTCACTTTTTTTTCTTTTATAATGCTAATGCAGTTAATTTATAAATAAACCTAACATAGGCATTTAAGATTACCAAAAAAATAGAAAGTGATAAATTTTTTAAAAATCTAAATTAATTTGAAAGATAGATAAAATACCATACAAATCCACTAAAATATGCTCTTTAAAGATGATCTTTCCGAACGAATTTACAAATATTATAAAGAAAAACACGTTTTTTTTCCATTTGACAAAAAAAAGCGATGTAGTGTCTATCTGTCTGTCTCTTGCTTTGTAGTCACTAAACGGCGGTTCAACCAAATTTGATCTAATTTTTTCTATTTGAAATCTGAGGTAATCGATAAAGGATTTCAGCCATAATTCTATGAAATTGGTTCAACGGATTAAAAATTTGTTTTTTTGTCTATTACACGGCGATTTGACGGTGCAGAAATAAAAGACTGAGAAGAACAAGAAAAGCTAGCAGCAATACACGCAAGACATGGGTAATGTGTTCTAGAAATTAAAGAGAAAAACGCTGCCGTACATAGCTTAAAAGCAGAAAAAAAAGCCAAATAAGTAAGCCAAAATGAGTAAAAACCGAAAACAAAATAATAAAATAAAATATATAAAATATTTATGTTCTTATGTTTACTATTTATTATATAATATATAATAAACATAAGAACATAAAAAAACCACACAAAAAAATACAATAAAAAAAAACCTGAATAGAATAAAAAATACATACTTTAAGAAATGTAGATATTCAGTAAAAGTAATAAAATAATAAAAAAACGTAATAAACTAAATTTAAAAACAATGGGATTGTACAGAGTTGTTAAGAAAATCAAGTAAACACAAAAGAATTTGTAAATAAGCAGAAAAAAATGCTAATTTTTCTAAAAAAGTAAGAAATAAGAAGTTATTAGAAAAAATAAAATCTAAAGAAAACAAAGTAAGTACTGAAAAAAAAAATATGCAGAATATGTGAGACTGAAACTGAGACAATAAATATTATGGTGAAAAAATATAAAAAAGCAAAAAACTGGAAAAAAAGACATATAAAACGGAAGAAAAAGAAATAGAATAGAATGTTAAAAAAATATAACAAAACATAAACTTAGAATTTATTTTCTAAAGCCGAGAAACAAGAGAAATTATTAACATAATATATTATTAAAATGCTTATAATTTTAATAACATATAAACTTTTTTAAAAACTAATTTGAAAAAAGATGGTTTTTTAAATAACACTGTAAAATAAGGAGACTAATCTAACATTTAACCATTAAATTTATTTTAACAAATCAAAGCGATGACTAAATTTTTGTTCTTATTTTACTATAACAAACCACATTATAGGTTTAACCTACAATTGATTCTTAGTTAAGTATTTTTTTAATAAAATATTGTAAATTAGAAAGTCGCGTTTAGTAAATGTTGTAAATTAGATTTGCCTAATGTTGTCTGTCAACCTGTTTTTATTTTATATTTTTATTGTCGTAAGAACATCTAGAATTCTCTACAAAAACTTTAGTTATAAATTGCGGAAAATTGGGGAACAAAAGCACCACGGATTAGTTGTCCGTTAATACAAAGAACCTTGTCTTATTCCTTAATTATATGTCAGACTCAGTTTGTCAAACAATGAGTTTAAAATTCTATTATTTGAAAACAAAAATTAATAGATAAGAAAGAATTTTCTTATCCTTTTAGAAAGATACCTTGTTTTTATAGATAATTTCATATTTATAATAGTAATTTTAACTGATATACAAAAAATTATTGTATTTAAATATATTTTTAAGTAATTGCTAGACTAAAGTATACAATAATACCTAATTAATACTTTAATAGAAGCGGTTTTGTTGCGTGATAAGCTTTATTTGATAGTAAACTCTAAACAATTGACTAAAAATTATTGAAGTTTGAGCTAAAAAACTTACAAACATTTAGTAAGTATTATGTTATTTTTTTAGACTTTATACTTTTTTATTAGAAAAATTATTAGCACTGGAATGTTGTTCAGTGCAAACAATTGCATGCTATAACTAGACCACAAGTGACCACAAGTGATATTTTTTATTTTTTAACAAAAACAGCTAATATGTTAGTTACGGCGTTGAAACGTAGAGAAGATGTACTCCTAAAGTTTAGTTCACTTTGATCTATTCCAAAATATATGGTTTAGGAGCAATCTCAGCAAGGTTTTAGAATGAATTTAAATAAATTTAAACTTTTTACACCCTGGAAGCTATATTCTAAAACCAAATATTTATGTATAAGATTTGTTGGCCCAAGCATCAGCCTTACAGAATTGTAAATATCTACAAGACAAGCGTAAAAAACAACACAAAAAATTTTAACTTAAGAAATGAGGCTTCAAGTGATTCTTTGCTGATAAATGTATTTATACTGTTATTTTAGCGTTTAGAATAAGTTTTCGAAAATAAAAACAAACATCAAAAAATTAAAAATAAACTCGAAAAGTTTTTGATGTTTTCAATAAATTTTTATAAAATTTTTGAGTTAATAAAACTGAAAATTATTAAATAGTTTAGAAAAATCACACTAAACTGAAAATATTATATTATATTATTAAAAGAATATGTACTATGATGCCTACATTTTTGATTAATTATTTTTAGTCAAAGACGCAGAAAATGATATCAATTTGGTGATAATTAAACCATCGCAAACCTTTATTTTAAATAAATAAAGGTTTTCAAAGTATAAAAAAGTTTTTTGCAACTGTCAATCTAACAAATCGATTAAATTTTTTACTTTTTTAAGTAGTGTATTATTAAATGAGTGATTATGCTGGTTATTACGAAGATGAAGTTTACAAAACGAGCCGTATGCGATTGAAGTTAATCATTTGAGTAATGTCATAGTCTCAATGCGTTATTTATACTTCACTAATCTAAACCTAAACCATATGTCAACTTAATTTTTTTAGTTGATTTTCACTTTTTTTTTGAAAAATAAATCTTATTTAAAATTGATAACTTTATTCATTTAATTTTATATGCTACATTTTAACGAATTTTCATTTTACATCAACAATTAAATTAGATCTGAACTCTATTTAAGTTTTACCAAAACTATTTTAGTTGAATTTTGTAATGGTTAATAAAGTGGTAGATAATTCTTAAATTCTCATTCTCAGATTTAGTAAAATCCTTATTGGTTTTAATAAATTCTAATTTGGATTTTGTGGCATTTTGTTTTTTATCGAACAACTTTCGTGCCTCTACTGTTGATTTTTACTTTTTATGTTTCTTTACAGGTGTAATGTCACTTTTTGAGTTCATTAACAAGGTTGTAAGAAAATCTTCCAATTTGACTGTATTTTTTGTGGGCTTTTTCAGTGCTGTTTTTCAAGTAAGTCAATTTTGATGATTTTATTTGCAAGTTGGTGCTTCTCATGTGGTCTCATATAAATTTGATTGATATCTGATCAGTAGATTTTAAAAATGCGTATTAAATTGACTGTGATTTTTGATACTGACGACTGATTATAAAAACAAGTACCAAATTAAAAACTTTGTAAACCAACTTTAATACAATTAATTACGAATTTTTTTATTCAAATAATTAATACAAATTGTGCATAAAAACAATTTGTTTGTACTATTTAAATAAAATAATAATTAATTATATTAAAGTCAGTTATCAAAATTTGAATTTGATACTTTTTATACTAAATGATCTATTTGGTACAATTTGACTAAAATGCCTCAAAGAACTAATTGTCATCAGCTGCGTTTTCCTTCTCCGCTGGTTAGTGTTGTGATAACATATAAATTAAGGTGAAAAACATTCGCATCAGCTGTCTTTTTGTTTTGTTACAAATAAAAATCGTCATATTTACTCTAGATCACGTTCTACCAAGCAATACAAAACTTCCATTGTGAACATTCAAAATCCGCCATCAGCTTAACAATTTGTATTTATATAAATACATGACTTTATATGAAAGAAAACATACATGGTATATAAATATAAAGTTTTGTTTACGTATTTGTACAGATATTCATTTACCTTATAATAAATAGAAAATATACATAAAGATGCTTTAGGTTACCACGTTTGTACAAAGAAATTATTAAAAAAATAAATTCTTATAATTGATTTCTGACAAATCAAAATTTAAAAATTGACCATTCTATAAAATATAAAATTTAATTTTTTAAACACAGTTTTGATATCAAGATATGCACAATTTTGAACTATTTCTACAGAAACAATAAAGCTTTTTTCCTGCTTTAAACATAAAAGATTTTAAATGATCCTGATGGTAGTCTATTAAATATTTTCTATTAAATTAAAAAGCTGTGAAGCACAAATAAGAGCACAAAAAACCTTTTAAAAACATTGTTTAATGAAAGACATTTTTTTTGTTATTTTGTATACGTTATTATTTTGCAAGGTTCTGTCAGAGTCTTTCTTTGTTGAGGCAGTTTTTTTTATTGTTTGCTTGCTCCATCAGCAGTGTTTGTGCATGTTTTCTAAAAACATTTTTTTAAGTTTAAATTTTCTAATTATAACATTAATCTAAATAAGGTTTTAAATTGGAAAAACGTCGCATCTATAGATATTTTTTTAAGTATTTAAATATTAACTGCTTTTATTATATGAAGTTTTGTGAGAAGTTGTAGGATTATTGATTTTGTAAAAATACTTATTAGCAACGACAGTATTATTTAAGAATAATGTGTTGAAAGTCTTATGCTTGGTTAGCGCACTTAATCCTACGGACTTAAATGGATTTTACACTGCACCTTAAATAAAAAGTTTTTTTAGGGGTTTTAAATTTAAACAGTTAAATTTAAATGTTTAAAATAGTACAGTGCGTTTATAAATTATATGGATCTACTCTTGCCTTAGAATTTCGCAGTTCAAGTTTTGATTAGTTTATGAGGAAAAACGTAAGATATTAAAGACAATAAAAATCTGTTAAATTAAATTACCCAGAGTAGATCTGAATAATTTGTAAACGCACCGTATTACAATCTAAGTAACGTTTGTGACATATTTTTGTGCGTAAAAATTTTCTTGAGTGCTTTTTTGGTAAAAGTTTTTTCAAAATTAATTTAATTGAAATCTCTTGCTATTCTCTGTATGCAGTGTTTTTAGGAATGTAATAGATTTTAGGTTCTTTAGTGTTGAAAAAAAAGATTTTTGGTTTTGACCTGTATATCTTGGATACAAATTTAAATCATTATGACTGTTATAATAGATGGTTTTTACATGTTATAATAACAGAATAGCCACTGTAGCATTGCAAACATTTTTATTTGAACAATAAATGCAAAAAATAAAACGTTTATCAAAGAATAAAAACTTATAGTTTAGCGCAAAATTTTGAGTTTTACGTTAAAAACGTTTGATTTTTAAAAACAAATTTTTTTACTCGTCAATTTTGTTGTAAAATCGGTTGCATTTTAATCTCTGCCGTTAACTATATTTTTAGACAATATAACAAGGCTGCGAGACACCAAAATAATTAAACTTTAGTTATTTTAATTTACGCCGTAGTTTTCGACTTGTTAAAAGTTTTTCAGCATCATTTTGACTAGCTACACTTGCAAATGCAGAAGATTGTTCAAAATTAGAAGCTTGGCAAAATAGCGGCTAAGCTCTCTTAAATTTATTAAAAAGTCTTTTTGTTAATTATGTGTATAACTTTTGTCTTAACAGTCCTACTTCTACAAGTCTTAATTGTATTTTTTTAAATGTTGTCTTAGAAGTTTGTACTATGTTAAGATAAGTTTATTGCGATTAGAAAAATTCATTTGATGCTCCACTAATTAATTTGTTAGCATTTTTTAACTGTCATTTTTTATTGTTTTACCAAAATTGTATTGGGCAATTTTTTTTAATGTTTGTACACTAAATTTAATGAAATGCTTTATTGAAAAGAAAAAACATTTTTACTACGTTTTTTTTCTAACTTCTTCTATTCTGAATTGCTGACATTATGCAGTGAACGACTCTTACATAACCAAAAATTTTAGATTAATACTTAAATTTAGTAAATATCAGTATATATTTGATATTTATTTTAGTGATTTATATTAATTTTTTTGTAAATATTGATATAAGTTCAAATTTATGAATGAGCTTGGAGTAATAGCAATAGTTTACTTAGTTTTACTTCAATGTAATAGAATTTTGTTTTATACCTGCAAGTAATTTGTATAGTATAATATAGCAGAAGCTGAGTAATTTAAAAGTAATATAATATATGATTTTTGTAATTGTTGTTATTTCAATAAAAAAAAATGTAATGTTTCATATTAACTTTGTTTTCAGAATTAAAATTGCAAGCTATGGAAACTGAATCGATGTTGAAATTGAAGTAAAAGCTCATTCTTTGATATAAGTTTATCTAAGTACCTACATCAACAAGTGAGCAAATAAATTTCAGATTTGAGAAGGCGTTGGAAACGATTTGCCATAAAATCTCTCTCATAATAACTCAAAAATTCAATGTTCTTTCAAAAAAAAACTCTTGAAATAAACAGCGTAGATGCAGATGTGCAAGTATGGGTTATAATCCCTAATACGGCCTTATATTTTGAATTGGTCAAAATTTACAGAGTGTATAATAAAGCATATTTTAAACATATGCTTTATAGTATTCTATAGTTTTTTTTGGATCGTACACATCTTTTTACTAAAATTAGTACATACCTGTTTTCAATTTCTTTATTTTTAAATTTTTACCTTACTAGCATTATTTTTTTTGTCATTGTTTTTCAGTTATACTGAATGTTTTTCCTAAATTACGTGATTACACTTGTTATTATTTATTAATTGTTCTAACTCAGTCATTCGTATCAGTCATATTTTTCTCTTTCCACTATTTGTTTTCCAAATATAAATTTTTTTCTTGCGTTTTGGTTATCTGGTTTGTGTCGGTTTTTTTATAAAAATTTTTTTGCAATTATCTTTCAACACTTTTACAAGATTTGGTTTATTTTTAAAAATTTTTTTTTTTTTTTATTCTACATTGTTTTTCTTTTTCGTTCATTGAACATTTATTTTTTGTTTCTTTTTGATTATTTGTTCTTGAATTAAAATGTTTTAATTAAACATAAAGAAAATACCTATTAAATCTAGTCTAATAGAAATATAAATAGATATTTGCTTGTTTAAGTTTGTTGCGTACGTAGTTTTATTGGTTATTTAAAGAATTTAATCAAATTGTTGCTGATGACACGGCAGAATTTAAATTTGCCGCTAGAAATACAAATTTGGAAGTGAGAATTCGATGGGTGCAGTAACTTTTTGCAAAGCTTTATTTGTCTGATTATTGCAGTTAAGAAAGCAGTGTATTATTGATTGTGATCTTTTTTATGATTTTGTTTTCATCAAGTTTTCATCAAATTTACAGTTTCTCTTTCTCTTTGTATGTATGTAAAAGACGTGTATAATTCAATTTTTTTAAAATTTTTGTTTATTTATAATATTTAGTATTAATTAGAGACAAACATGTTTTTTATTTCATTTAAAATTTTTTTTAAATAGTATCAAAGTACACATTGTTATAAAAAAATATTTCTTATCTGATCTTAAATATTACATTATATATGGCGCTTTCTCATAAGATATTTTTAAGTTATAAAAATCGGTTTTGATATTATAACGAGTTTGCAAACCAAAAACGCTTAGTCTTTCTTTGAAATAGAAACTGCCAATTAAATCAAAGTTTCAAAATATTCTTCTATAAGTTAAAACGCATTTTTAAAACTATGTAGGTACTAAAATACAATTTTTTTTCAGTTTATTTTAAAGTTTTGCACTTTAGAAAATAAAGCAACAATCTTTAAAAAAATGAGATAAAAAGAAATAGCAACTAGAAATTTTGAAAATGTGCTCAACATTTTAGATTTATTGGGTATGCCAATATGTATTTATATATATATGCATGCACGTGTAAGAATCAAAATAGCAGTGCGGAGAAAAATAGTCGTGTAATACTGATAAGTCCTTAAATTTACAAGTTATGAAGGTTTTGATTGAAACAAGGTGTACGGTTAGTGAAGCTCAAAGTGTAAAAATAGTGGGTAGTCTTAAGTTTAAAGATGGTTTTTCGTCCTAGAAACAAGGGTAGTGCCCTATCAGCAAGCGTTATTGATAAACCAAAAAACAGTCAGTTTTTTAAAATCTCAAGAAATGCGACAGATTAAAACCCACATCTACCAGCTAAATTTTAGTTTATAAATTACTTACATACATTAATATTATAAGTGCTAGTCAGATATTTTGGCACATAGTTTGCATTGTGCCATTTTATAGAATTAACATCTTTATTTTTCTAAATTTTATTAATTAAATACCTCGAATTACTGCCCCAGCGCACTTCCTCATAGGACACAAGTGTACAGAGGAAACATTTGACCGATCCTGAGTGGATTTGGCTCTGAGGCAAACTTTGAACATACTCGACAGACATACGTTCAATTAAAGA
Source organism: Lagria hirta (assembly GCA_947359425.1). Taxonomy (NCBI): domain Eukaryota; kingdom Metazoa; phylum Arthropoda; class Insecta; order Coleoptera; family Tenebrionidae; genus Lagria; species Lagria hirta. Next base: position 21,665,137 of record OX375794.1, read on the forward strand.
GTATGCTATAATGAAAATATATAAACTAAAGAAAAAAGTAATATATTGAACACCTAACAATAAACAGAAAAACAAAGAAAAGAAAAAAAACACACGAAAAAGACAAGAATAACACATTATTCACTAAATCCGCGTATTAAGTATTCCAGTCATTTGGCGATATACTCACATTATCCAATGCCAAACTCCGCAGATGCAATGTTTTAAGATTAAAAAAGTCAAACTCGGAAGGTGTTGAGTTTAAAACGTTAGCTAGCTTGTACCTACATTGGAGAATGTGCAAGAATGTTTATTCTTGCCGGGGGAAGATACAGCAATCTTTGACTCCTTGAAGAATACCTGTGGCAGTTGAAGCTTATTTGTTCAAGTATTACAGGACATTGAACCTTATTATGTATTATATTAGTAAACAATTTGATCATAGCCAATTTTATCCTGTTCTGCAACGAGACTAGATCAAATCTTTGTAAGAGTAAGGACTGATCAATGCCAATCATCGGATAGAAACCGTCTGTTCGATAGACTAAGAATTTAAGAAATCTTCGCTGAACATGCTCAAGGGCATTTACATGGCAACGGTATATAGGAGTCCAAACAATAGATGCATACTGTAATCTAGATCTGACGAAGCAATTATAAAGAGTTTTGAAGACAGTTATGCTAGAAAAATCTCTTAATGTTCTGATGACAAAACCTAATGCTCTCATTGCTTCGGAGCATACTTTCCTAATATGTTTTACAAAACTTAGATGCGAATCAAATATTACACCAAGATCCTTAAATGATTTTGAACGAGTTAAAACGTGTATTTCAATTCTAAAGTCAAACAGAATAGGTTTCTTTTTCAATGAGAATGATAACACGTTGCATTTAGATAGGTTTAACTTCAAACCGTTGCTGTTACACCAGTACAATAAGAGTTCCAAATCATTTTGAAAGTTGAGACATTCCGACTCACATTTGACTGATCTAAAAATTTTCAGGTCGTCGGCGTACAGTAAAGAAAATGATTTGAAACTATTAGCTATGTCATTGATAAACAGATTAAACAGCAGGGGGCCCAATACCGATCCCTGCGGTACACCCGAAGCAATGCCAAATAGTTTGGAAACAGTTCCAAAACATTCTACATAAAATTTTCTATTGAAAAGGTAGCTTTTCAACAAAGATACAAGGTTGTCAGGAAAACCCATTCTTGATAGTTTAGAGCAAAGAAGTTTGTGGTCTATTGAATCAAACGCCTTGCTTATATCCGTGTAAATAACGTCTACTTGGCAGCCATTGTTTAATAAATAATGTTATTTAAGTTGATAGTTTAGTCAATGCATCTTATTTCTTTATAGAAAAGTTGTATCTAATAATTATTTATGATTATTATGGTTAAGAAGTTAAGATTATATTTAATATGATTATATCTCCACTTTTATGCAACGAATTATGAGAAGTTGTTGTCAAAACGTAAACGTCAACCGTAAACAAAGACAGTAGAGATTTATTTATGACCATAACTTTTGTGTAACAGTTTTGAAAAACACTTCGCCCAATTTCATTACTATCATCTACTATCTAGTTACATATGAATACTAAAACTTAATTTAAAAATAGCAATCACTAAAGAAATATAATTTTCTATGTGCGTGCATAAGTACACACACTTTTGTTGTAGAATATTTTTTACACTTTTTTAGAGATTAAGAAAAATGAAAAAAATTGTCATAATTATTATGCAATATTTTTTTATATATTTAACTTCACTACATTATCACGATTAAAACAAATTAGCGTTCATTTTAATCAATATTTTTTTAATTGTTTAGAAACTAAAAATGCTGAAACGTGTGGGTGCTATTACATTGCTCTCATTGAATTAAAATAAAACATAAGGTTCATTCATCAATACCCACAAATCTATAGGACAATAGTTTAAGCTCCATATCAGACCATTATAATAGGAGATATCAACTGAGGTGGTGCTCATCATCGCTGAATTGTCATCTCAACACAATAATACCTACCTAGACATGTCAAAATCTCGGTTCGATTAAATTTGAATAAAATCGAGCTAACCGCTGTTATTAGTCTTGTTTAGTCTTGTTTTAAATACTCATTAAATTGGAGAATCAGGTAGATTTAAACAAACGAGGAAAGCTAATTGCACGCTTTGTTATGTAAATAAAAAATTTAAACGGGTTTGTGAATAATTAATCAAACATTTTTAAAACTTTTTTGTAATTTAAATTTGAATTAGGCTTTAATCAATAGACAAATATATTGTAGAACAAAATCCTTTAACAATTTCGATTGAATAGGATACGGGTTGTTGGAAATTGAACAGTTGTCACATCTTTCAAAAGTATCGTATCATTAATTAAAAAAGTTTTTTTTTAGATAGTTTTTTTGTAAAAGTTTTTGTTATGATATATTTGCCGTATTATAATAATAATGGCCTACCGCTTACAGTAATTCAAAAAGATAAAATATGTAAATGCAAAAAACTAGTAAAACAGTGAAAAAAATATGGATAATAAAGCTTTGTGCAGCTGCTTGCTTGATGTATTAACATAAAAACATATCAAGTCCGGTAAATATAAAAGCTAAACATGTTATAGAAATTTAGTTTAGTTCATAACTAAACCAAAAGAATTGAGTCAAAGTGTGTTAATAAATTATAGTGCAAAAATATTCAAAGCAATTGAAATCTATGTTTTTGCTTAAATTGTCAGATGTGATTAAATTGCAACAGTTTTAAATATCTTCATCAATGTAAATTCTGATGGATAACGATTTTTTAATGATTTATCAATATATATGAGGGATTTAGACCAAATACATTAAACACTATAATAGTTTTTTTTAAACATGCCGTCAAAGCTTGCCATAAATGTGTTTAACGTTTTTAATAAACGTACCTTTACCAGTAAATTAAAATGACAGTTGTTAATTTGACATCTAAACCTAACCTAACTATTCATTTAATAAATCGATATTTTAACACGTTAATAAGATTAAATTAAAAGCACTTGTAGTGTTATAACAGATAAAAAAATAAACTTGATTGAGGAAATAAAGTTTATCACAAATAATATTATTAATTTTATTAATTTTAGCAATTATTGCTTAACCCGCAACTCATCAAAGTTAGTTAAATGTTGCTAAAAAATCAAGCTCTTTAAATAAAGCCACCAAAAGATGTCACAGGGAGTGAGATGTTTTGGCTGTATTTCGGCTGATACCTTGACTTGACTTGATTATAAAATCGTCATAAAGCTGTGCAAAAAATGGCTGACAAAAATTTCTTTGGTATCTTGCAGAAGTCAATGTTACATTAAAAAAATTGGCTTAATAATTCACTATTTACCATCAACTTAGTAGCCGTTACGAAAATAAGATTTTACCACACAAACGTTTTGTTGTTGTAAAAAAATCATTTTAAATTCAAATATAAGAAAATTGAGAAGTTTAGTAATTATTTTGACATTTAAAGCAATTGATTTAAAAATTATGGTCTGTTTATACAAAATCATAGGGATGGTCAACTATGACGCAAAATTTAAAAAAACACTCTTTACCTACAAAATTTCATTAATGCAATCAACATTGTTTACTTCTGTCAAAGGTCATTAACAGTAATTACAAAGCTTTATTTATTTATTGCAAGTCCGAAATTAATAATGTGCAAAATTTTTGAAACAACGTTTATGGTTTATTGAAATAAAACAATAGCAACCAAACAATGACACCATTTTAAATTTATAATATTAGGTAATCGGCAGAGACTAAGCTACTACCAAAAAAAATAAGAAAAAAACTAAATCATTTGTGATTTAAAAACTCCGAGTTATTTGTTGCAAAAAGAATTGTACCTGACTTTTCGGAAAGATATTTCCTCTATGCCGCACTTTTTCAGTCGTGCTGCAAACAAAGTGCTCATGTGGAAAAATTCATTTTCCGAACTCGTTAGTTAAATAACTATTTTGATCAACTTTCCTTTATCAAAATTCACAAAATTTTTGACAGTTTGAGTTTTCTTATTAGACTAGGGACTTTGGCGTGGATAGGCTGGTAATAAGATCGACTTTTTTGCGTTTACATTTAAAAGTAATCTAGCAGCCGCAAGACAAATTTAATAAAAATATATTAGTAAGACACAAAGAATTTTGCCAATTTAAAAGCTACAAATGATAAGCTTATCTCTAGGTCGCTTGATATGAGTAAGTAAAGCCGCTCAAAAGTGGAATATTAAGAATTTGTGACCTAAACTATGATTAAATCTCGACATAATAATAAATTCATATAAAACGCATTGTAGATAAAAATATTTTATTTTTTAGTGACATGATATTGTTGATTTTCGTCATGGATACGATATATGAAACGTATCTCATATCTCCCTTGAAACTTTGTAAAGTTTTTCACCCTCAAACACATGGTTACCATGCATTTGCAGCAATTACACATTCACGCATTCTCGGATGTTGTTATTTTTCATATAATTTTATTAAGAAAGCAGTAATAAAATACTAAAAAATAAAATATTTAATGCACTACGGGAGATATTCTGTTTTTCACCCTCGGTAGGCTTACAGACCGCGGGCCTCCGGCCCTTGGTCTGTAACACGTCAACCTCGGAGAAAAAACATTCATATCTCCCTTAATGCATAAATATCTATTTCATCAGTATCAACAACTCTAATGAAGCTAAAATAGAAAACAAATTAAGAATAAGTTTTGCCTCTAGCGTGGTTCACACGTCGAATTACCGTGCTTATTCTCACTTTTATTTCTCTGTTCTGATGACGCTTCCACCGAATTTTATCAAACATTTCGACACTGTCTTTTCGTAAAGATGTCAATATTTAAAAAATAATATAGCTTAAAAAATATATATTAAGTAACAAAAAACCATATTTTGTGTGCGCGACTTTATCTTGATATAGGACGAGACAAGTTTTTCGATGAAAAAGCTTAGCAGAAATTTATTCAAAACCATTCAAACAAATGCGTTTGCGCAAATCAACGACTTGCGATTGATATTGCGCATGTAAGATCATTTGTAAATCATTTATTTGCGCAGACGCGTTAATGCAGATTTTTCAAATAAATTCCTAACGAGAGCATTATTTGTGATGGAAATATTTGGGTGAAGAGCAACGCATCACAAGATGAAAAAGTTTCTTCTAGGCAAGTATCGGCACCTACTTTAACAAATCTGAGAGTGGGCTAAAATCAACATAATATTTGTCACCAATATGATTGCCGATAACGTTCTCTCCTGGTTCTGTAAAATAGCTTCTAAATAAGTTTAGACAGCTTAATTAAGCTAGTAGAAAAATCGTGCATATGCATGTGATTTTTTACGATATTTGTTTCTCTATTATACAGGGTGTACAATATTAAGACAAATCAAAGGCGGTTGTGCTTTTTTGGCAGCAGCTTCTAGATTGGTTTGTACTAAAATTAAGTAAACTTACCCTGCATTTTTTGTAAAGACACAGACACAGGTAGATGTTTTTTTAATGTACGACTTACAGTAGTTTATAAACTTTTAATTTTAGCTAGAGCAAAGTTATAGAACTCAAGAATTATCATTATCTACACCGCGCAAAGCTCGAAAGCAAAACATTTCAGCAAGCCCATTTGATTCTGAAACAAATATTATAGGTGCGTTCGTCTTGCACACTCTGAACAGGAGTGGTGTAGAGTGAGGAGGATTGCAGAGCATGGTCACGTGACAGCAGAGTAAAGAGAGTGTTATCGGCAAGCACCATCTCGTTAGTCGGTGTGTGTGGAGTTTACTCCTTATACACGACTCTGTATAAAGCCGACCGGTTTAGAGTCACTCATTTTGACTCTCCATCTTGTACCCGAACGCTTTTCGCGTGAAAAGAGCAAAAAGTGGCAACAGAGTGGTCAAGCCGAACGCACCTAATAAAGAGTCTCTTACAGAGAGTGAGGCTAGGTAAACACATTTTTGCAATCATCGGTAGTTTTAGATCGTTCCAAATGCATCAAAAAAGAATTTTTTCGCACCTTGGTGTTTTTTACTTTGCAATTGAAACTAGAGAAAAATTTACAAAATAAGGTTTTTTTCATAAAAAAAATCATAATAAAATTAAAAAATAAATAAAAAAAATTGTTTTTTATTATTAAAAAATTAATGTTATACGATGCAAACTTTTTTGGAAAGAAATGTTTTCTATTTGCCCTAATGCAGCACTCATTTCAATTGTGTTAATAATAGTTTTCAAGTGCAAAAATTAGACTTAAAATTTTTTTTTACTGTACCTTTAGGGCTAAAATCAATGCGCTAAACTAAGTCGTAGATATTTAACCAAACAGTTAATGTAATTTATAATAATTTGTTAAATATTATTTAAAGTAAATGAGTTCTGCTATTTAGTACGAATAGTTAATATTATAGATAATTATGCATTAGGACAGATATGAAGGTTTTTTCTAAGGTTATCGTGTTACAGACCAAAAACAAAAGCTCTGTAAATTTAGTTTAAAGAAAAATGTCAAAGGTAGTAGTGCTATTTCTGACAGTGTAAAAATAGCTGAAAATCGTTACATTGAGTTATCGGTTCCGAAGAAATTTGAGCATTTGATGAACATTTCTGGTGTACATGAACAAAATATAACCGTATTCATTAGAGGCTGGTGAAAAATAAGGTTACATTTCCAAGTGGAACTGTAATGATGACATATTTTTAAGAAATGGTATGTTTCAAATTAGTTATTTTTAAAAGTTAGTCAACTATTCACACAGTGTTACCATTTGCCAAAAAGTTTGTTTAATAGATCACGAGAGATCTTTCGACCACAACCAAGTGGTCATCATCAGGAGATAAATAAAACATTTTGGCAAGTAGTAAAACTGTGTGAATAGTTTATTGTGCCAAAGATTCGAAGCCTATCAATTAATTTTAAAAATTGGTTTATGTTTTTAATTTCTTACAGGCAAAATCATTTAGTTCAAACGTAGTCTTTAGTGATTTTTTGATGGTTGAATGTATGCTGTATTTGAACGTTTGAGCAAATTACATAATGCGAAAGTGTTTTATTTTAACACTGTGTATAACTATACACAGTGTTAATGCTACAATTTGTACCCATTATTGTATTAATTGTTGATGTTTTTTTATATAATATCTGAAAAAAAAAATGAATTTTCAAGTTATTTAGTTGATTGTACAAAGGTGATGTACAACTGCAGTTTGTTAAAATCTTTAAAACATTTTTGTTCTCTCTTTAGCAAACTTTTAACGTTCAAACTTTTTAAGATAGGCTTATATCGGTTTAGTAATTAGCAATTAAGCACAAGTTTTAATAACGCTTATGCATGATCAAAATTCTGTACAAGCTTTATTAAAAGTTATTTGAAAACTTATTATTAAGTAAGTAATAATAATAGTTTGCATATAAGCTTTGTCTGGAATTAATCCCACAACTTAGATATGACGACAATTTCTCTAAACTATCCCTTAAGACCGTCATTTTCTTGAATGTTTGACAGAGTTGCCTGAAAGTTCGCACACCTGTGGCTTTCTAAGATAATGAAACCAGCTCTTTACGGATGAAAAAATATATTTGAGTAGGTATTTGGCTGTCTTCTTAATGTCTCTAACTACTACAAGAAAACAGAAAAGATAAATTAAAACCATACAAAAATATTATTTTTTACGTGTCAAATTGCATTGTTTTGTAGTGTGCAAAGTTTGTTGAGAAATAAATAATAAACGCTTTTTACTTTTTGTAGAGATGAGAGATGGTTTCAAGTAATAAGTCTTAATTAAATATAACATATATTTAAAGTATGAAAATATGCGCTATGTTTTAAACAACATAATAATCATTATTGTTTAGTTTTATTATATTGAATAATAAAAGACTTAAGGATACAAACCAATATAAATTTATTATTTAATATGATTATCATAACAACACGTTTAATAATAAATGCGTTGACAGTTTTTACATTAAGTCAACAACTATAACAGTAATACATGTTACAACAACATGATACTATATGCATGTCAACAATAAATTACTCATTAGACTTAGGTCATACGTTGATAGGTTGCCATAAATTTGATTAGGTTGAAGACTAGGAGGTTTTTCGTAAACAACTAACAATATCGTAACAATGTCAATAATTTAGAATAGGTTGGTCTATGAACTATTAATATATATTTTTAACTTATTAAAAATTCGTCATTCTAAAATGAAGTTGTTGTGCCACAAAATAATATATACTTAAATAAACAAATCAATTACTATGTTCTAGTTTTTTAAAAACTTGATTATTTCAAAAATTTGTGTTAAAGCTTGTTATTTTTATTGGCTTTTGTAAATTAGCCCTATAGCAGCACTATACACTGCCTTTTTTTATAAATATGTAAATTAAAATAGTTCTTGATTTGTAATAAGCAAGGTTACGGAAAATATTTGCGGTAGTCTTTCGATTATTTCAGATCTTTTTTGATGTAATGTTTCAAAATCTTTATAATTTTTAAAAACTGTTAATTGCTACTTAGCTGGTATTTGTTTATGATTTCACAATTAATTTTGGTTTATAGGGGCATATTCAATTATTTGTAATTAAACTTGCACAAGAAATATTAAAAAAAAGCGGTACAAGTGAATTAAGTAGTTCTTACTGTTATAAAATATTAAACATTAATAGTTACCTATTTACGTTTGAGTGCTTAGAGTAGTATAATTTTTTTTTGACTTGTTTTGCTTATGCTATTTGTTATAAACATTAAATTTGATAATAATTTATTCTCTTTAAATATTTACTTGGTAATAGTAACTTCTGCTATTTGTTATTTGACGTTTTACGTGAGCATTCTAGTATCTAAACATCAGAATTTAATTTGTTTACTGTAACATTTGGCCACTTTTTTATTCATTAATCAATAGTCTTTTAAATTTACCAGTGCAAAATTTTAGCGTTTATTTTCTGTAAATTTTTAGTTGCTAATAGTAATTTTGAACATCTGCTATCAATCCGTTATTTAACGTTGTACGGGGAACATTCAAGTACCTAAACTGTTACAGTAAACAAATTGTTTACTGTAACATTTTGCAATCTAGCTGATTAATTATTAATCAATAGCTTTTTTCAATTCACTAGTGGATATTATTTATGATCAGATAGCGCTGAGCTATGACGGAAAAAATTCTAATAATTTGCTAAACTTTATTAAATAAAAATCATAACATTTATTTTTTAAAAATAATCTACACACATAGTCTACAGTAAGTAATACAAGAATTTACAGTTGTGTATTTTTTTTTATATCTCTAAATAATTGTGAAAAAAGAAAATATCTACTTAACGCATAGTATGCGGAAAAATAAACCAAAAGCCGTTGTATTTATAAAATAATAGTTACCGTTGCTGTTCAATGATTTTTTTAATGTTTAAAGAGCGAAAAACTTATTTAGCTAACAAATAAATTAATAAAGGCGATTATTGATTGAAATCTATTAAAAAAAGAAATTATCAAAATTAATAAATGCACTTGAATGTAGTGAGTTGCTTACAATAGTTTTTGTCAACTGTATTTATTCAAAAATTATTGATAACGGTTTACAATTTTCATGTTACAAATAACATAACATTCTAACATGCTCCGCATTAATTTTAAACATAATGATTAGAGATGTTGATATAAAGAAACCACCAAAAAACACAAAAAAGATTAATTCTAAATAAGCTATAATAGAAACTTATTCAAGTCTATTTTTTTATATAGACTCTAAAATAGAAAATAATACAATTGAGTGTGTAAAAGCGCTGAATAATGGTAGCATTTTTGTTAGCTGCTGTGAGATCTAATTTTTAAATAACTTTATAAAAGTTGGAAATGGACAAGTAAATTGCACTGAATTTAAGTTGATTGCAATTAAATTCAAAATCATGTTTTTAATTGGTTGTTCTTGCATATTCAACCAATCACATAACGAATTGTCATTAATACTAATTAAATTGTCAATTTGTTTTATGAGGCTTATTAATAATGCGTTTTGAACCGAAAACTTGATTTAACTACTTGCAAGTTTAAGATTATGATTATTCTACAACTATTTGTTTTTATGTGGTCTTATCAACATTGCCAATGAAGAAAAATTGTTTGTTTCTTACGATTTTCTATTCACTGATTTTTTATATGATCAACACAGACGTGGGTATTCTTATTGATTATGATGAGTGTGTCGTATACAATATGATTTTAGCAAAATGGTGTTTTACTTGTAACTCTAGCAACCATTTCTCTATCACAGAAAAGATTACTCATCTTCCTCGTTGTTTGCTGATCATGCGGAAAAAATCTGAAAGGTTGAAGATACTGACTGATCTTTATTATGTGAACTGTAAAAAAAACGCTTTTTAAAAATTAGAGTTAAAACGCTTTAAGTCGGCGTAATAGATCGGCACACTGGAAAAAATAAAGTGATTCACTGTAGAAAAACAAGATTATAAAAATATAGTTACCAGCTTACAGCCAATATTTGTCTTGACTTGTCCGTAAGATATTGGACAATATATATTATTTGGCTACTTGTAGAACTAGATGTGCAAATATTGTTCTCTAGTCTTTAAATTAGTGTTTTGTCAAACAGCTTTTAATCTTACTATAACTCAAAATTATGATATTAGAAAAATGTTTTTGGATTACATTTGTTGATACGCTTCTATATTTATAATAATAACAATTTAATTAATTTATTAATTTTTACAAATATTGAAGAAGGTAAAGGATAACAAAAATACAAACTAGACAGAAACAAAAACAAAAAATACTTATAATGTTTGATTTGGCGTTATTAAAAGATCTCGTTAGCATGTTCAAAATAATTTTGAAAAGAGTCGTCTATGACTTATTTTTTCCAACATTCATTTAGATTGAATGAATTTGCAGTGACAGGTTTGAGCTTATATCTACCCAAGCTCTTATCACTTCCGCCATAAGGTAAAGCTAGCAACATCTATTAGAAGCTACCTTCCATCAAACATTAAAAAAAAACATTTTTATAGGTTTTTTATGCAAACAGTTTATATTCTAAATAATGTCAGTGTTGATACATAAAATTCGAAATAAAAAGAGAATTTGCTGATTGGACAACGAAGTTATCTTGATAGATAACATTGTATATTCTTGATATACGTTTGAGACAAAAGACGCTAACGTGATAACTTGGTAAAAAATCAAGAAAACTTTGTGACACATTATTATCATAGTTAAAATTAGTTCTAGGAAACCTTACCCAAAATAAGTTGTTGTCTTTTTCCACACCTTGAATTAAATGCCGCAATTCAGAGCATTGTATCAACTCATTTAATAATTAAATAAAATTATTAATCAAAATTAAGTTTTTTGTGCACCGAAAGAATTTATATTTCAATACGGTTAGTGTCTGGCACATCTAAATTATCTATAGTTATTCTAATTTCATAGAAAGAATATCATAACTTTTTTAAGTCAATGTTCTATGGAAACTAAATGATGCTTGCGACTTTTAAAGTTGCCGACTCATATGAACACTATAGAGCTTTATTGCTTGATACATTGTAAAACTTTTATGATGTGCGTTTTCTTGAACTGAGTGTTTTCAAGCTACTAGGATTAATAACTAAGTTAATGTAGTAGAGAACAATAGTTATTTTTTTTAGCTATCAAGAACAGCAAGAATATTTTACTGATGGAAGACATTTGTTTGCAAGAAGAACACAGCGACGACTGCATTTATTGTTAGTTTTTACAAATTTGGAATTCCTAAGTTTTTGCACGATCAATTAAAATTATTATACAAATTAATAACAGATGAAAAATTACAATTAGCAAAATACAATAAAATGATTAAACTCACTATTACATAATATTATGTTGCTATACTCTATTTTTTTGGCAAAAGCGCGCGCATCGGGATGCTGTATTTTCAAGAAACTGCTGCGAATTTTACTGTCAATTGAGTCAGTGTCAATAAATTGTTTAGGTTTACATAACCTCACACAAGCTCCAGAATCTCTAAAGACTCGCAATAGTGGAGAAAAATTTGACATCAGTTGCCATGGAAATCAAGCGTTGCGCTCTAAACGACACAGGATTTGCACAACGTAAAAATTTGGTTTGACAGACAAAAGTGAGGTTAGTATAAATTGACACGTCTGGCTGACAGTGCTGACACCGCTTTTTCATAAAATTGTGTTGTGTAAACGGAACATTGTTTTAACCAATAGAAAGAAAGAATTTTAAATGCAATTCCGAAGATGCCCGATTCGCTTTGCCAATAGCCGAAGAATATAGTATAGAACATAATTTTTTTATTTGTCAATCAAAACAATTTATTAAATTGAGCGTGACTGTTTATATTTACACGCGATCTGCTATGTGTGACTATTAACTATAAGCGCCAAAAGTCATGTACAAATAAAAATGACAAAATAAAAGAGGCATTGACACTAGATGTTTGGCAGTAATACCTAATATGTCAAGAGAGCATTACGAAAATGCCTACTAAATCTAAAGTTTGTGGTGCAAGGAGAAAAATGCAGGTTCTACTTTAGTTTAGGTTCTACTTTACTGGAAAGATTTTGTTGGTTTATTTTCTTAAATGAAATAGTAAGCTGAAGAGTTTAAAAATATCATTGGCAGATAATTCAACTAATTAATATATACGGTCTATGAGAAATAATAGCACAAATTGTACGTTCAATGTAAAAATATTTTATAAAAAAGATTAAGCTTATTCTGATTGTTGTGTAAAGAGAAGAAACGTCGGCAAATTATTTTTTCTATTTTGCGTTTAGAATAAAGTTATTGTTACACTTAAATAACATCTTTTGAGTGTTAGAATAAGTTGTTGGAGTGTTAGAACAGACTAGTAATATTTACTGTTTTGATGTTTGTAGCGGTAGCGCTAAACTTCATGGAAGTGAAGAAGTAACGAGTGACATTTATTATTTATTTTGGCGCAGCAAAAGTGAGGTTAGCGTCATTTTCTTGAGTCAAGAATAATTTTTATAATTGTAATAGTTTTACTTTCATCGTCAGGTATATATGTTGTCTAATTTGTTAACTCCAACCGTATAAAATTTTTAAAATTCTTTTTATTCTGCGATTTTGACTTGTCGGGCAGTAGATTTTCTAATGTGTTTTGTGCAATTTGCCTGATTTTTGGCGGCGCTAGTAATAAATTTTTTTATCTCTCATTTTTAACGCAAAAATAATCAAAACGTCAATTAAATTTGACGGTTTAAATTATTTTTTATCATAGTCGTCTAAAGTTATTTTGCATAGTAAAGTAAAAAAATTTAAAATAATTATTTAAAAAAATCATTAATGATAGATGTTATTATTACAATTGAAAGAAATTATTTACAGTATTAAAATGTAGTATTATTATTTACAGTACAATTATTTTATGTAGTTCCGCTGGCTTTTATAGTAGATACATTCACAAAAACTATGACTGAAGTAATTCGCCTTGCTATATTCTTTTGTAGCTAAAAATTTGCTAGCTAAAAATATCTTAAGAATTAAAAATTCTTCATTTAGGGTTTCTTTCCCAAATATAGTCAAATTTTGTTTCCTGAAAATGCCGCTTTTTTAGCTTCTGCTTAACATTTTTTCGTTTAAGAAATGCTATTAAAGTTGCAAATTTTTATATATTGATTATATCATATAGAAAAATTGAGCTTTTTAACATGAAATATTCAACCTAACGACTTCCTTCCAGGTGATTTAATTTCGTCGAACCAAATATGCCAATAAAAAAGTTTTATTAATTCTACACTTTTTATTTTCATAGCGATCATTTTCGATTGATAGAAGTAAATCGACTATTGTCATACTCACCAAGTAATACGCAAACAGAGTGTAAAAAGTGTAGTTTTTTTTCTGTTGGATCGATTCTAAAAATTTAATATTTTCAAAAATTTTTAATACAAACCCAATAACCACTATTATTGGCTCTATTCCCAAAGTTAATTGACAAAAAAGTTGAAATTTCCCGTAGTCTTGTTTGATTCGGTGATATAGTTACATTAGATAAAAAACAAATAATAAGTAATTAGATAATTTTAAGTTTTATTGTTTAAAATTAATATGGAAAGCAATTTTTTGTCAAACTAATAAAATGAAACAATTCAATTTATTCAACTTAAACCTTCTACAACTTCAAGAAACCAAAAACAAAAAAAAGTAGCTTCTAATTTCATTAAAATTGCAGAATTTGTTAAACAAAAGGCAAATTATTTTTAAGAATTTTAAATACATTGTAAGGGTCGATTTTGTGACACAATTACTAACAAAAATCTGGTTATAATTTGACATTAATTTGATTACTGTTTTCAGTAGTAATAACTTAAGGATAATTGTTTGAAAAAATTTTATAACAGATTTTGAAAGATTGTTGCTTGAAAACGGACCAACGCCGTAGGCGTTTGTTGCCCATAAACAGGAAGCTTGAAAAAGTTGTTATAAGATTTTTAAGCATTTATCAATATTTTAGGGTTATTTGAATAGAAATTTTTTTGCGAATTATGGAAAGAATACAGATATATAAAACGTCAAAATCAAAATAAATCATGTATTTATGGCAACGTGAAAACAGCCCATGGGCATCTGTTTTCAGTTTAATATTGTACTGATTCAATCAGATGACTTCAAATTAATTGATTTCAATGGATTTGTACCGAAGCTAAACATTTTTCTATGATAATTATTATTTAATAATTATTATCATAGAAATGCAACAACAACAAATTGACGCGATTTTTCTAAAAGTAAACATAACCTATAAGTTATTTAAAAAATTAAAAAGACCTCAAAAAACATTTAAAAATGTTTAAAACAATTTTTAAAAACTTTTAAAAATTTTTATATCAAAAATTATTGAAAATAATCTAAATTTCTTATTAAAAATATTTTAAACTTTTTCAAAACATTCAAATATTCTTACTAAGTAGTTTTTAGTAATTTATTTTTACTTTTGGTAATTTCAAAACATATTAATACATTTTTTAAAAATTCTTAAAAGTTCTTAAAGTTATTAAAAAAATTAAAAAAATCTTGAAAAATATTTAAAAAGGTTTAAAACAATTTCTAAAAACGTTAAAAAATTTTTAAATCAAAAATTATTGAAAATAATTTAAATTTCTTATTAAAAATATTTTAAACCATTTTAAAACATTCAAATATTCTTTTTGAGTAGTTTTTAGTAATTTATTTTCACTTTTAGTAATTTTAAAATATATCAATAAATTTTTTTTAAATTCTAAAAAGTTTTTGAAGTAATTTAAAAAATTTAAAAAAATATTTAAATAAGTTTAAAACAATTTTTAAAAACGTTCAAAAATTTTTTAAATCGAAAATTATTGAAAATAACTTAAATTTCTTACTAAAAATATTTTATACATGTATACAATTAAGAAAAATTGTCTGTATAAGCTAATGCTTAAATCGTAGCGTTAAAGTAATCTTTAACGCTATCTCTTTAACGCTATCGAATAATTGAAAACTCTTTACTGAATAATTACAGAAGGTAAACAGCGAATACAAAAAAAGTCATAAAATGTCATTTAATTATTAATGAAAACTTACAATGATTACAAATAAAAAAAAGTTTTGATGAAGATTAATTATTTTAATGGTTCACTTATTAAATAATACAAAAAAAAATATTTCTTTAAGTTTTTATAACATCGGATATGACAAAGATGACACAACAATAATGCACATCATATTTTCACTGCTTTAATGGAAGGAGGCCATAATGCCTAGAGCGCCCCAAGTGATCAGTTTAATGAATAATTTAATAATACAGCCTTGCTATTTATCCATATTTTGTGAAAAAGCATATACTTTCTCGTCTCTGAGAAGCCGGTAAAATTAAATTATCTATTCGTATATAATAAAAAAAAGTTTTTTTTATTAAAATTACATAATTTAACTTTTCTTAAAGCTGTTTCAACGTTTAAAAACAAAATTATGTAGCAGGTCGCGTCAGAAGTATAAAATTTGTTTTCATAAGGCTTAAAACAAATTGATTGAGCAAAAAAAAATTGAAGATTTTTCATAATCAATACTTATTCAACTAATGTTAGATCTACAATAGATATGAATTTAAATTAATTCATTAATATTATAGATACTAAATCACCAATATTACGCTTTTGTTGTAATATTGTTTCAAAAAACAAATTATAATAAAATTTTTAAATATTCAAAAATATTTTTTAAATTTAACACTTTAATATATGGATAAAATTATTTATTTAGTTATTAATTATTAAAGTGAGTACTAAATATAAAGAAAAATTACATAGTATTTTAATATTAAATTAAAATACTATGTGCCTATTTTTTCAAATGGTTTCAAATATCTATAAATTTATTTTAATTGAAAAAACCTATCACTTCATTACTTGTATTTGCCGCACATCTTATGCTTAGAAATCTCTAAAAAGCAATCATTTATTAGTCAAAAATGCTTTAAAAGTATTTTTTTAAACTATAATTATTTTGGGTACTGGTTAGAATTAGATTGCTCTCTAGTATTTTATTCTCTATATTGTCTTCTTTGTTAACTTGTCACAGCTGCTGGAACCTTTGATTTAGATTAGTGATAATTAATAATAAAATTGAATCAAGCATCTTGTGCTTTGTATTTTTTTACAGGTGTCATCTGCTTTCAACGTTTTCAGCTATTATTATTTAAAATATTTTTTCTGGTACTTGCGCAATGTTTTATATAAAAAAAAAATTGACATTGCACGCTGCTACAATTTGATATAATATAATAGTATGATTTTTTTTTAGTAGCTTTTTGTTTCTAAACCTTTTGTTCTTGAGTTTATGATTATATTCATTAAATCAGAAACTGTTTCACCCAAATTTTTTAACAATTTTTATTAAGGAAAAATAACTGTTGCAGAAAAACTTGTAAAACGTTTGTACTTGAACATTACAATAATTTTGAAAACAAAAAATTTGAGATATCACGGTATTTGATGAAAAGAAGTCCATTTATAGCGCGTGTTACTAACACCACAAAAAATAATGTGTTTAAAGCAGTTTTGACACTAATGTTGATGTTTTAGGTGGAGATGGCTATGATGTGTTGTGAACTCATGATAATGCACGGAAATTATGCTTTACCAACCATTTTAAAATCATGGAAATTTTGATGGTTTTAGGAATTCCCCAATGACGCGACAGCTGTTATTAGAAAATTAGGGGTTTTAGCTCCCGACAAAAATAATAGTACTTTAAGTTTGTAGTGTGTATTTGTGTGTCTCAGAGATTTAACTATTTTCTTTTATTTAAAATCTGAGTTAAAAACAAAGTAAACCAATTGATCCAGAATTTGTTACACCAACTCAAAATGAAATTTTCTCGTCTCTTGACAGCCGAGAAAGTACATTATTTCCAGGCTAGCCGAGAAATGATGTACTTTCTCTGCGGTCCCATTATTCATGAGCGGTGCTAAAATTTTAAAACACATTTACTGTTTATGAACGTCAATCTTATTTTAAAAAACTACTTTTGTTTAAGATAAATTGTGTAAATCACGACAGTAAAGTAATTCATAAATTTTTGACATCTGTCAAGGTTTGACATTTTGAATTGGCGATTGGCGGTAATAACCTCAAACCAATTTTAAGATAATGCTCGATTATAAGGTAATTTGTGTAGGATAAAAAATAATGTGTAAACTACGGCCGCAAAGTGATTTTCCAGGCCTTTCCGGCTTTTCCTCGCCTTTGGGTCGCCTGTCCATATCTTCTCTCGACCTGAATAAACACCACTTTGCCGCCTAGGCTTACAATATACTATTGTTTGAGCTCATTGCAACGGTATATAAATCAAGATTTTTATCTAATTTTAGGCAAATTCTACAGTTTTGCTTATTTCTAATAGATAAATTCAGCAGTTAAAAAAGTATTTTGAGATTGTATAAGTTATGTTAATATCAGATGGCATTTGATCCACAAAATTGTAAAAATTATAAAACTATTATAAATTAAATATAAATTAAATGCTTTTGCATTGAGTCTCACGGCCGCAAAGTGGTTTTTCAGTTGTTGAGAAGTAGCCAGGCTTGCCGGTCCATATCTTCTCTCGGCCTGGAAAAAAAGCGCTTTGCTGCCTAAGTTTACAATATACTATTATTTTTTGTAACACCTATTCGATTTATAAATTATAAATGTGTCTTATATGTGTTTTGTAAAACTCATATATTTATATAGGTATTATTTTACAATTTAAACATGTAAGACGTTTTGTAAACGTTGTAGGCTCAAATCTATCGGTAAACTTTAGAAGAAGTAGGCAACTTAATTGCTTAATTTTTAATAACAAAAATATAATATTCTCAAAATTGCAGTTACATGCAAAAGATTAAAAAAGATACTACAAAACAAAATTATGATTGCGTTGTTTTGCGGATTATTTTAAACACTTGTTGTAAATTTTAATAAATATTATAGGTACATATTATTAAAAGTCTAAAACCAAATCTGACTCTATTTATTTTAACTGTCATTTTTGACATTAGTGCAGTTAGGTCAAAATGCATTTTTGAAAACAAAAATTAATTGATTACAAAATATTTTAACCACTTGCTATGATTAATCTCAGATATTTTTAAATTATATGCATGTCAGCAATTAATTACTCTCTTTATTTAGAAATAGTTGTTGATAGGTTGTCATAAATTTAGTCAGGCTAGGTTGAAATTTTGGTAAAAAACAAGAAATATCTAACCATGTCAATAATTTAGATTAAGCTTTTTAAAACATTTATTATTAGATTATACATATAATTACAGTGATTCTAAAATAAAGTTGTTGTGTTGCAAAATAATATAAAGTTAGATATTTATATGTCTTGCAAAATTTGATCATTTAGAAAACCTGTAGTAAAGTACTAACTTTACTACAGGTTTTCTAAATAACTATATCTTTATAAAATTTATTTTTGGTCTTCGCCGCAACAACACTAAACGCCGTTTTTTTTTATGTAAACCGCAAATTTAAAAAGACTGGTTTGGTTTTAATTAAACCATGTCAACTTACACAAAATATTTGCGTTAGTCTTTCATTAATTTAATTTATTTTTAAATATAGTGCAGCTAACTATTTAGATTTGTTAATCGTTAATTTTTTGCTAACTAAGGGACGTTTTTGATTTTACAATTAATTTATGTTATTGACTGCATATTAAATTAAAATTTTGCAAAAAAAAATTAATACTTTTTTGACAGATAATACGTCAACTGTTAGTCAACGTATAAATTGTTCATTGACGTCGTCCATACGTGATCAAGTGTAAAAAACAAAGCATACAAACTTATTTTTAAAAATTCTTGTTATACGCAACATTAAAAAAGTATTTTTTTAAAAGTTTGAATTTTAAGAAACAATTTATGGTTTACATGTATGTAATTTATCTCAATATTTTTAATCTCAACGTTTTTAATAAGTACTCAGAGTTTTTTTTTAGTTTGTAAAAGAACTTTTTTATTATACTGCTTTGTGAGATATTCTTATTTAAATTAGCATGTATGCTGTGAAACTCTGAGCTATATCAACAGGAATGAATGCTATGTTTCTAATCGACCCTAATCCAAAAACCTCATGAACAAGCGAATAATACATGCTATTTTGCTTTAGTTTGAGGAGACAATTAATTTTCATGCGGGTTATATGTCGTTTGTTATTAGACTACTTATTATTACAACTTGATGGTTTATTAAGAGCTATTTCGGTTGTTGTCAAACATAATTGTCTATGTTTAATTTGAAGCAATAAGCGTAAAGGCTATCAGCACAGCATATGAACCAATTATAAAGTGGACTATTATTATAAGCTAAAATTCCTAAAATGTTTAATCTATTATAATATATGAATAAGACTACTACAACAAAAATACCAAAAACAAATAAATACATATTTACTGTTATTTATACTCTAAACAAACATTATTTTACTACAGAAAGCTGTCAAATTTACATTATTATTACATTCTATAAATGGATTGATTAATCAGTAATGGTGTAGAAAGCAATAATAATTATTTTAGCCCAAGTTTAGTGGTTTTCCTGTGTAATCAATATAATAATTTCATCTATGGATTATTGAGAACTGTTTATGTATAGTTTTGATATCTCAATAGCAAATCAGAATATAATCTTTATCATTTATAACACCGGATGACACAATATTTATATTTGAAAACAAAAATGTATGCCTATCATTACTACTAAAATTATTAAAGTTTAGATGAGATAGATAAGAGACTATAATTTTTCTGAATAAAAAATTATATTTGCTATTGGGAAAAATTATATTTGCTATTCAAAATAAACTGATTGACATTAAGCATTATAGTAAATTTATTATTAAAAAACTTTCAGGTAATGACGTTTGTGTTTTAGTTTGTTGAAAAGAATTAAGCACAATTAGTTTTCTTGTTTAATGTTAGTTAATAAAAATTATAAAAAAAAAAATCGCTTTTGCAAAAATAGTTTATTGACATTTAGATTTTAAATTTGGTTTAGCTAAAAATTTAAAATAATTTTTTAAAATAATTTTAATTTTTTTTGGAAAAAGGATAGATATAAATTATATTGCAAAAAAGATTTGAATAATGTTAATTCCGACATATCAATATAACCACAAAAGCGAAAGAAGTTGTTTAATTTTTCAAAAACTAATATATTTTTTCTCTTTAGGCTATAACACGACTTAATAGTTTTTGTTCTTAATTTAATTTTTAAATTAGATATTTTGCTAGTTGAAAAATGAAAGCTAATTTTTTTTAACAGTTTTTTTATTATTGAAAGATTAATATGGTTATTATTATTATTACTTGCCAAATATTGCAATAATTTTTAAATTTAGCAAATTTGTTGGGTTTTTAAGACCGGTAGGGTTCAACGTTTAGGTTATATTGTTCAAATATTCTTATGTGTGAAATTTGACAGTTTAAACAATATGATCGCAGATCCGTTAAGAAGTAATTAAGTTTAATTTTTTTAGCACATATCTTCTATTTGGTGTGAAAAGACAATTTGTGCACATACTTCTAATTTAATTGTTGAATTAATTTTTAAACTATTTAATAACCAATTGAATTAAAATCAACAAAATGTTGTTTTTTAATGAGATTTATATTATTTATAAAATGAAATGACATTTGTCAAATTTAGCAAATTATACCGGTTAAAGACCGCGATGATTGCTGTATTTAGAGAAAAATTGCTGTGTCTCCAAGACAGAGAGAGTTAACCGCAGAGAGTTCTAATAATAGGTCATATAATAGTAGATAACAAGTACTGTTATTAAAAAATTTATATCAATAAAATTGAAAGATATGAAATAAAGTTTTGAATCAAGTGTTTTTTTTATAAAAATAAAACGTGGAAGAAATAGTGTTGAATATATTTATTTATAAAGTATTTTAAGCATTAAATAGGGCATTAAATAGCAGCTGCAATACATTAATATGATAAAGATAATACATTTATATAATAAATCAAATAAATCAAATAAATCAAATAAATCAAATCAAAAATTAAAAAAAAAATATTTTACGTTGTAAGTTTAAAAAAATATATAAAAATTTAATTAAAATAAATATATATTTACGTAACTTGTAAATAGTATATTTACATCCCTCGGCTTCACCTCGGGCATTATGGCGCGCAAGGCCGAAAATTCAACTTTTGTCCCTTGTAGTGTAATATACTATTCAACACTATTAAGTGTAACAATATTACAACTATTAAGTTAGCAAAACCAAACTCGGATCTTGTTTTAAATAAATCAAAAGAGACTTGGTGAGAAAAAACACAGGAGAACCACATTGTGTTCTCATTTAGGTCCCACTGTCAAAGAATTAAATGATTACATTGTTAAAATCAATTTTTGCAAAAAATTTAATTAGCCATGACGTTCCACTTGAATATTCAATTGGATATTGTCTACCATAACAAAATTTTAGTTGTCAGTTATTCACCAATGAGGTTTGTTCTTTTTGACAGCTTTTTTTGGTTTACGTCAATAATTTTTTTTACAGTGCGTGTGTTGTTGGAGGTTTTATTTTTTAATTCTTTGTAAATGACTAATTTAGTAACTGAATTTTATAAAATATTTAAAGTTCTAGAAATTAAAGAAAAATAATGTTTTAGCTCAGGAAGCATTGATTTGGAAACACTTGTTACTTATTTTTTTGTTTGCTTTTTATTTTAGTTTTTTGGTTGTAGTGCATTTTTGCCATTATAATAATTGAACAAAGAGTGTTCTAAAATATCATTATCAAACAGTAAATGTGACGGCAGGTCACTTGCGGGCTCATTTCAAAAATTTAATAATTTTAAAAAAAGGCAACATGACAGTCGAACAAACTTTAGCTGTCATTTGAAATAATGAACACAGAAAATGTATACAAATTTAGCATGTAAAATTTTACACTCATAAATACAACATTTTTTACCCTCATAATACTATAGGATCTCGTAACTCCACGCATAATTCAAATAGATTTATTTTATGTAAAACCTGTAATACATAAAAATTAGAAAAAATTAGTTTTTTTCTAACTTATTGTCCAACAATTTTTCCTACAGTTTGATATTTGTAATTTTTGAAATTTTCTTAAAAATTAAAAAAATTGCACTTAATACCATTGAGTTCACCGGTCCCCCAATAAGAATTTTAAATTCATTTGGTCATTTTTGAACAGTTTTGATACAGACACAAATTATAATTCTAGTGATAATACTTAATAAGTTGAACTACAGAGGCAAGACGTTCAGGCTGCAATGTTATGCATTAGGAAAGAGCGTCTACACGTTTTGTTAAACAAAACGTAGATACAATTTGTAGTTACTTTCAATTGTTTTTTAGAAATAATATTATAAATGCAATAGACTAACGTAGAAAGTTATCTAAAGCTTTAAGACCCATGAAATAATCTGGATGGAACTTTCACGCTTTACTGGATTGTTGATATCAGCAGGAGTTTATAAATCTCATAATAAAAAAGTTACAAAATTGTGGAGTATAGAAAATGGGCAACAAAACCGTGACAACAGCGCAGCTTGGACAAATTAGCACCGATCAGAACTTTGTTTGAAATGTGACTACCTACATTCCACATTCCAAACTTTTTTTATACCATACTATAATGTGGCCATTGACGAACAGTTGGTAACATTTCTTTGGCCAGATGTACTTTCAAACAGTACAGACCTTCTAAGCCCGGAAAGTATAGAATAAAAATTTAAGCAGCATGCAACAGCAAAACATGTTTACAATTGAAGGGTGCAGGAAAAAAAAGAAGTGTGTCAGTTTTTTCCTTAAAATGAGATCATTTGCGCAAACGTCACAAAAATAAGTGTTCGCTGTTAACTCGCCCTATCCGCAAAATAAAAGCTGTAAAAGACCATTCTCGCTTTTGGTACAACATTTAATGAAGCTTGTGAGAGTGCAGTAATCACGCATTCAAAGTTAAAAAACTCCAAACTTTTAAAAAACGGATTCAAACTACCTTCTTATTCTTTTTCTGGTAAATGTTTTATTGGGGACTTAAAAAAATAATGTGGTAATCATTTTATTTTTAGCATCTCTACCTATTATAAGCCAACCTAAATTTGCTTATCTGCAAGAACTATAAAAGTTTTGTGGTCTGAATGCCGCAAATTTGTTTTGAAAGCCTCTTTAGTGTATAATTTAAAAAACTTTATATTAAAAGTTTTTGTTTTAAAGGTGTAGCAGTATTCTGCTGTACGTTAGCAGAATACATGTTTTTTGGTTTTTGTTAATAAAGCGACGATTTGACATTTCCCCTTTTGTTTTAGATGTTTGATAATGATCTCAAAATTTATTAATTTTGTCAAAAACTGAAAGCAATTCGTAATGGGTTTGTAGTTTTAAGGAAAACACTATAAGGATTTGGCAGTATTAATTTTGTAGATCAATCTGGCTCAATAAAATTAGTTTGTCGTTTTGGTACACTAAAAGAGCTCTCCTAAAAAATTTATGAAAATTGACATAACCTTTTACCCTTCAATTGCCAAATATATGTTTGCAAACCATTAGATCAACGTAAACGCAATCAAAGCAAAAGAGTTGTCTTAGATATGCTAAAAAGTCTGGGAGAAATGTAACAATAAACAATTTTTTTACAAATATTGAGCTTGCTAAAGAATTGGAAAAAAAGAACTTAACATTACTTGGTATTATTTGAAAAAATAAGACAGAAATGCCTTTAGAACTAGTAACAAGCGAAAAAAAAAGATTTTCGACAAAGTTTCAATTTCAAACAAAGCTATGTTAGCATCTTACTATTATAAAAAAAAACTGGTTACTCTGCTCTCGACTACAATTTTTACCGATGAAAAAAGAAAACCGCAGGTCATGTTAGTCTACAACAATACCAAGTCGGGTGTAGACACTATGAATAAACTTTTTTAAACTTATACAGTAAAAAGACAATCAAGAAGATGGTCTATGGTAGTATTTTATAATATGATAGTTGTTAGCGCACTAAACGCAAATATCATATGGATTCATTTAAACCAAAATTAGAAAACAAAAAAAAATACATATAAACAGCGAGAATTTCTTAAACAGCTTGATAAAAAATTAGTTGCTTCTGAAACCAATTAAGAAGAATCTTCGAATAAATGATGAAATTACGCGACTCTGCTTTGACTAATTTTAATAGAAATTATAACAACTCGGATTTGTATAAACAGCAAAGAACTTTTTCTCTCTCTGCTTTTTGTCAAGAAAAAACATTTTTTAATGCAGTAGCTAAACAGTCCGGAAACAAATGCCAACAGTGCAGGTGATTTGTATGTACTGCTGAACTAATCACCAACAAATTGTCTGCTGTGAATGTAACACACATATAATTTACATAAAAATGACTCCTATTGTCCTATTAAACAACTTTTTGTGATTTTTGCATTTTTTTTTATTGTTTAATACAAAATTTATTGTTTTAACTAATTTTATTGTTTTTTTTTTATTCAATGCACTGGAGTCATCAGCGGCCTCTGTACAAAAAAACGATGGTATTATGATTATTTATGTATGTGAATGTAATTTTACTGGTCAAATTAAGTTAGTGTTTATTGTCAGCTATTTATAAAACAGTTCGCAAATAAAATATATTTATCTTAACTGTGTTAGTGGTTACAAGCCCAACTCCACAAAAGTATCTGCATTTGATGTGTTAGGTACAACACAAACTTGAAGATTGAAATCGGGCTATAGAAAGTTAACGATCCGAGATGTTGCTGCTTTTACCCAAACTTCTGATACCTGAAACAAAAACGAATGTTATTTTTAAGTGTTATAGAAAAAAAAGCATTAAATAATTTTTGAAATGTAATATTGTAATAGATATTTGCAAGATGCGTAATGTAATGTGAAGTTTTACAATACGCGCTTGAACAATAATTATCTAATCATTTATCAAATATTTTTGGGGCACACATATTCTGATAGAAATTATCTTGTAACGTTTAATCATTTGAATCATCAGTATTATTTGGTGTTTGTATTTAAGGTAATTAGCAGTACTTAAGGTGCGTAGCGTTAAATAAAAAATAAAAAACGGATAGTTATGATCAACCCGCTATGGACAAATTATTTATCAAAACTGAATCAATCAAAGATATAAAAATTTCTGAAAAAAAAAATTAATAGTTTTTTATTACTTTTAAGCTGTAGTAGAGTATTAATTATAAAAAATAAAAATAATATTTTATGTTAGAAGCAAAAATTGAAATTTCTTAGATACGATAACTATAGAATAATTCTCAGAATACATAAACATCTCAAGTTGAGCTGTAGGTGGCGAATTCCAACCATAAGAGATAAAATAAAAATAAAAACATATATTAGAAGCTCCTTAGATAAAGAAACTACAATTCTACATGTTGATCCTAAAAAGTCACAACTAATGACAAATTTTGATTTTGTTTAAAAAATATTTTTGAGACAAACAAAGAGCTATAGCTGATAGGCCAACCAAGTTATTGCATTAGCGCTTCTTGTTTTTTAGCGCATTTCAAAGATATACAATATTTTCTATCTACATCGGGTTCAAGAGATTATGTAAAAAGTTATGGTTATCTTTTGAGTTTTGTACAGTTTTAAAAATAGATACTTTTATCTATATTTTTAAACATACAATATATGTATATACATACACAACACGCTAATACGTACAAAAGTATTTAAATTTTCTTTTAAATTAGTGTTGAAATTTTTTTTATCATTTTGCTTTAGCGTTTTGTTTTTTTTTCGGTCAGATCTAATTTTTTGTCAAAAAGTTTATACTCATAGTTTTTTTTCCAGTTGTGTTTTTTTTTGTTGAGAAGATTTTATTTTTTGTTTTTTGTCGTTAAATATTTCTACAAATTAAGATTTTTGTTATGTTATAATATCATTTGAGCCACATATAAATAAGTGTGTCAATTTATAAGAAAATTGGTTTAAAGCTGATAATTCAATGACCAAACAATCAATTCTCATTTTCTCATTCTTAAACGCATTTTCTTTTCGAAATTATATGATACCAAATTGGAAGTATTATCTTAACCAGAAAGAAAAAGCTTTCAAAATTAGTATCTTCTGTGAAAAGTTATATGCGGTTTTTCATAAAAGTATATATAAACAATTTTTTTGGATCCACATGTGATCTAACTTGCAGTGATTAACTTTCGACAAAAAAATTGCTATAAGATTGTAATGTGTGCATTGTGACTTATCTAAACAAATGCAGTTTATGTTTATAATGGTGTGCTAAAACAGCAAGATACTAAACAGTCTAAAATTATTAAATAAAATAAAAGAACATAAATTGAAGACTAAAAATAAATTATTAATTTAGACTGCAAAAAAAGCAATTTTAAAATAGTGCATTTAAAAACGAAAACATGAGTTAGAATAAGAAACAATATTAAAATAAAATAAACTATAAGCAACGTAAGTAAACAAATAATAGAAAGTCTAATAAATTCAATAGCCACATTCAGATAAAAAGTGCATAAATTTGGGTTTATGGTCACAGTCATCACTAGCTGAACATTATCTAGACACCGGTTACAAAATTTGTCTAGATAAATCTTCCTTGAATTGTGAATCAAATTTTTTCTATTTCAGAAAAATTAGAGAAGCAATCGAAATTGTAAAACACCCAAACAACTTTAATAGAGATTCAAGTTATTATTTTTCAAACGTTTGGAAGTCCTTGTTCATAAACACTCCTTTGCCATCAACACAAAGCGCTTTCGCTTTTTACGCAGCGGTCTCTTACAAGCATGCCGCCGCCCCTCCCTCCGCTTTTTCTTCCTCGCTTACCAATATAAGCCCAAGTAGCACCGACGTCTGACCAGAATAAGTTTCGCGTGGTTCACACGTCGAGTTACCGTGCTTGTTCTCACTTTTATTTCTTTGCACCTCCTCCTTTTTTATTCGACACGGTTCTTTCCGAAAGATGTCAATATTTCAATGTTTATTTTGTTTTAATTTTATTTCTTATTGTTTATGTTGCTAAGTATCACTCAAAATTTGAAAAACACTTAAATCTCTCACGAACTTGCTACAGAGGTGTTTTGTTTGAGCTTATTGGAGTAGCCGGAATTGGGAGTGTTTTAAAATTTGAATAAATTTAGCAGTTACTTGGAAAAATCTGTATTATTTGTTATTCTATTATGTTTATTTGCAACACGACTACGGTGGAATTAACTATTGTAGCTGATTCAAAAAGTAGATAATTAATTAAAAAACCCAATTAAGTGTGTAGCTTCAAATAATTGTTAACGGCAGTTGAGTCAAATAAACGTATTGTGTAATCGACTGGTACATGCTGGTAAACTTTGCATGTTCATATAAAAATATAAAAATAAGATACTTGAAAAATTAATGTTTATTCATCTTGTTCTGCTGTAACCAAACAATTGTGTACAAGGGACCATCCATAAATTACGTTTTTTGTACTTAAAGCCTCTCCTTTCTCATCCGTTGAAGCAAATTTATAACGCACCCGTTTTTGAAATATCGTAACAAATTTAAGTAAAACATTAATGAAAGCTGCAACAAGTCCCTAGATTTCCCGCTTTTCTTAATTTGTATTAAAATGATATCAGATTACACGTGTCAGATCTTTTACATGATGAGCAATTAAAACTTTTTCAAATAGTCTTACTTTTACGAGTCATCGATCGAAATGCAAACAAACTAAACAAAGAATCAATCAAATGAATAAAATAATAATTAATCATATTGAAGATTGTTTCGTTCAAAGTTTTTATATGTTTAATTATTTTTAATCGACTTTTTCATGTTTGTTACCACAGAACATTCGACTGGGTAAACCGTTTTTGATGATTAATTTTTTATTTGAAAGCTGGTACTTCCCGTCTAGTCTAATTTCAATTGTGTTTATGGATAACAATGGTATCTATGAAGAAAACATATAAGTCTTAAGTTTGCATTAAGTAGGTGCGCAGCAAATGGACGAAAAACTCAATATACAAACATGTTTATTATTATTGCCTATACAGGCTTAAATATATACATTAATACCCAATTATACATTTTTACACAAATTTTTTCTATCCTATCCTCCCTTTTCTTTCTTTGTGCTCTGTTCCCCTTTTTTTTTATTTATTCTTTATTCAATTTTTGGTTTAATCTTTCTCTCTCCCTCATTATCATTTTCATCCATTCTATTCCTTCTTTATTTCCTTTCATTACATCCTCTCTCTCTAGCATACTTTCTTTTATTTCTATGCACTCTTTCATCAATGTTTTTTGTTCTCTTCCACACATTCTGCATTTTCTTTCGTTTTCTTCCATCCAATATCTGTTGTCTCTCTCTTCATTCCCACATCTAAATCTTGCAATCATCTTTCGCTCTCTCTTACTTTTTTTTTACATATTCCGGCCCCTCTTCTGTTATCAACTTCATGTATTCTTCATTGTATCTGGTTTCTCTAATTTTTCCCCTCTTTTCTTGCTTGTCTATGTCTCTAAAGGGGATATATAGCTCAGTGGTAGAGCATTCGACTGCAGATCGAGAGGTCCCCGGTTCAAAACCCGGTCCCCGGTTCAAAACCCGGTCCCCGGTGAGAACTGCAGACTCTGTACAGTGCGAGACTAACGCCTGCCGAAGTCAAAACAAGCCTAGAATTTCTAGGGAAAATAAGTAGGGTTCTAGAACAATAGATCAAATTGGTCGCAGTTCTGTAAGGTGGAAAGCGCCAAACGACCCCAAATCAATCTGCCTCTGTCTCTGTCTTTCAATTCTCCATGCACCCATTGTCTCGCTTCTCTTTTTTTCCCGATCTCCTCTACGCTAAATCTATTCCTTTTGTAATATTTTTTCCTTTCTTTTTCTGCTTTTCTACTCATCACTTTCCAACTCTCTTTCAATATCTCGGACTCTTCCCTATCTTTCATCCTATCTTTGAACGTCACGGCTCTTTTTCTTGCCTCTATTCTTAATTTTTTTCTCTTTTCTTCCTCTCTCACTATATATCCTGGAGTCTCTCTGCTTCGCCCTAACATCCATCTTGCATACCTTTTTTGCACTTTTTCTTTTTCGCCCCCAAATTTCAGCTCCATACATCATCACTCTTTTTACCAGACTGTCAAATAATGTCATTCCTATTCCATATTCTCCCCCAAACTTTCTCTCTGCCATACTCCATACTCTCGCACTCATCTGGTTTCCTTTTTTAACTAATTCTCTTACCTGCTCCTTACATCTATTTTTTTCCTAAAACATAAATCCCAGATACTTCCATTCTTTCACCTGTTCTATATCTTTCTCACCCCATTTCTATTCTACCATTTTTCTTGCTCCCTTACTGAACACTAATATTTTTGTTTTATTTTCATTCACCTCAAGTCTCTTTTTTCTCATGTATCTTTCCGCACTTTTTATCATTTCTCTTAGTCCCCGTTCCTCTCTCGCTACCATCACAATATCATCCGCATACGCCAACAATAAAACTCAATATTATACCAACCGATTTTCTTGATTCTTTTTTCTTACGTATATACATAATGATTTGTCAAACACAATAAGGTGTCATTAGATAAATTGACATGTTAGTATTACAAATTTAAAAAGGCCTATAAATAATAGATTACTTTTACCGCGCTTCATTAATTATTTTTTGCCCTCATCGTTCAAAGATCAGCAGTTTTCGATCATTTCCAATGCATTGAAATAAAAATTTTCCGCACCGCGGGGTTTTCTTACTTTGCTGCCAGAACTAGAAAAACATTTTCAAAACTATGTTTTTTTATTTCAATAAAACCTAGCAACCAATCAATAGACTACTGTAAATTAAAAAAACCAAATAATCGACGGGGGCATCGCTACCAACCCAAAAATAATTAAAAAACTAATTTGTTTATTTTTTATAACACTAGTTATAAAATATATATAGTTATAATAATATAAAAATAGTTATTAGAGTTATTTGTTAATTAAATATTAAAGTTATTTGTTGCAAAAAAAATTGTACCCAACTTTTTCGGAAAGGAATTTCCTCTATTCGCACTAATGCGGCACTCCTTTTAGTTGTGCTGCAACAAAGTGCTTTTGTAAAAAATTTTACTTTTCAAACTTAGTTGCAGTATGTAAACTTAAAGACACAAAATACTTACAAATAAAGCGGGTGGAAGTATGGTCGCATTATAACTTCAAGAATTATAATTTTAAAAAAACAAGTTTAAATTAAAAGTTGTAGAAAATTTATTGATTTAAACGATTTATTTTTGGCAATTTATTATTTAAATAATTATTAGAAGAAACATCGGTAAAAAAGTCAACAAACCAACAGTAATAATATTATAAATCGTAAACGGTAAGTGATACTAAAAAAATTATCAAACAAAAATGTTAGAAAATAATCTATAATAAAAGTTTTAATAATTCTAGGCCTCAAGTGCACAGTTACAAAGATACAGGCTCAAACGGTTTTTGGCAAAATGGTGACACTTTCAGCCGCCTTATTTGTAAGTGTTTTTAAGTTCACCACGTCATACTGCACCTATCTGTGACAAAAAATAATTAACCTAGAATTATGCATTATGGACAAGAGTAACTCGTTCTTCTATTACCTGTACTAACTCATTAGGTATATAACTGATTATCGTTTACTTATGTGTATTGCTTTTATCTATAATTACTACAATAAAGCAATAATTGCTAATTGAATTAATTAATAATCAAATAAATTTGAATTCTATTTTCTATTATATTAAATAATAATAAAATAAAAATAAATAAAACAAGTTAATAAAAAATAAAAAAAATCTAAAAACCAACTTTAGTATAATTGATTGTTAATGTTAAAATTTAAATAATACAAACATATTGTTTTTTTGCTTAATTTATTTAAATAAAAATTAAATAATTATTAATAGTTTAATATTGAAGTCTTATTTCTAAATTTTTAATTTGAGTCTTGTTTATTCACGTCTGAGCTCAAATGCATAGCACATTTAACTGTTTTTTAGGTAATCTGTGTTTTTAATACGTCAAATAGTCTGATACGTCATGAGTTTTAGTGAATAAAAAATAACTTTTTACATGCTCACCTTAAAACAACGACTTTTTTTTAACAATGTAATTTGATCAAAGTCACAAGAATCAATATAAATTTCCTAATGAAATTGATTAGATCAAACATTAAGAAATGAAAAGATTTTGTTAGAATAGAAATATACATTGTTTTAATTTTTTAAAGCATTTATGTTTTTAAATGCACCTTTATATTACATCGCTTAACACTTTATTTTATATCACGAGTTACGACTATTAATCACGTAGCACTCAACGGGTAGCAGTAGTAACACAGCAAATAATACTCCTGCTTCCTTCTTTTCCAGACCGTTTTGTAATTTATAAATAAGTGAAAAATTATAAACCGTTAAGTTATAAGTTTTGCAATGTTTAAATTTAATGAATTACTGTGTGAGTATATCGTTGAACAGGTGATATAATTTGAAATGGATGATATAATTTAATTTCATATCTAGTAACATTACCCTAGTTTTATTTGTATAGTGCATACGAAAAGACAACACAAATAGCGGATCTATTATATAATAATTAACGTTGACAAGGCCGCTTTATTTTCAAATAATGTCTCTGTTACTATTAAATGACCCAAACCTACGTAACGATTGTTTTCCTTTTCACATCACTATTGTTAATATAAATAGGAAAAGCTCTATAGCACAAAGAATATGAAAACAATCGTCAGTAAATATTCCATAATTTAGTAGCTCATTTATTAAAACAGTGATTATGTAAAACGTTATATAGAATGAAAAGTGGTGACAACAGCGTCGTCTACTTAAATTATGATCCAATATCATGTGTATCATATTTATATTTGGGTTTAGTTATAAAAATTTTTTAAACAAGTTGAAAAATGGTTAACGTAATTATATGGTAGACGATTTATTTTGTATATAAAACTCTATATTTATTTATTTTGTATGTAAATTATAAGCGGGATTGCTCTCTGGTGTTTTTTGAGTTTTTTTGACCAAAACTTGGAAAAGTTGATTAGAAGTTAAGGTTAAGCTTGTCTGCTTTTACAATTCAGACAGTTTTACCCCTTTCCAAAAAGTTTATTCAATCGATCTTAAGAGCTCTTTTGACCACCAAGTGGTCATCATCAGGAAACGAATAAAACTGAATTACTATTTGGTTTATGAGTATTTATTAATAATTCGACTACGGTGCTTACAAGAGGATCATTATTATTGTTAAGAGTATTTGCGTTCAGAAGACTACAGTTATTTATTTGCTTGACTAATTTTAAACTATTAATACTAATATGATGATTTTTGTTAAAGGCGTGTTTTGCTATACGCGATTTGTCTAACCTGCCGTAATTTAAGAGACCTAAGTGTTCTTTGTATCTGGTTAAATAAATTCCAGATTTATATTATACAATAAACAAAGCATAAGCGAATTAGAGGCGTTTAAACTTCACAAAAAATTAACTCATAGATTAAGTCACATTGAACACGAGTAGTGAAATTTTTTACATCTGGGTAAAACACTAAAGTCATTTCTAATTAAAAAACTTAACACCATAAATAAATGCATTCTTTTAAGAAGTAAAAATACAAAACAACTATTCACACAGTTTTACCATTTTCCAAAAAGTTTGTTTATTAGATCTCAACAGCTCTATCGACCACCAAGTGGTCAGGAGATAAATACAATCTCCCGATAATGTTGTTATTATTTGCTGAAATTTAGCTGGTTTCTGTAATTTTTTATATAGGGCAAACGCTTAGATCAGTTCAAATTAGATACAAAGAGCACTTAGCTCACTTAAAATACGATAGCAATCATTACTTTGAAATTAAGACTTTAAAATTAGTCAAGCAGATAAATAACTATGAACATTTGGACGCTGCTGAACTCATTGAAATTCATAAAAATGCTCTTAACAAAAATAAAGACCTTTTTTCAGCTCTCTAGACGGATTATTAGAAAAAACCCATAAAAATTTCATAAACCAGGTGAATTTAGGCAAATAACACTTCAGTTTTATTCATGTCTCGATGATGACCACTTTGTGGTTCAAAGAGCTCTCGGAATCTACTAAACAAACTTTTTGGCAAGTAATAAAACTGTATGAATAGTTTATTGTGCCAAATATTTCAAACCAATCAATTAATCAAGATGACTTTACAGTCACAGGAATTAAGTCAATATAATAGGCTAAGTAGTAGAATTAAGGTGATTAGGTAATTAGCGCAGACATTTGGTTTTTTAAATCATGTAAAAAGCATTTAATTTTTCTCAGTTTTATTTAAAGGAGTATCACAAGTTTTCAAAACAGTAAAAGCTTGTGCAAAAAACAAATAGCTGGATCTACAAATTCAGTCTATATAAGTAAACGAAGTATGACCGAATTAGAAGCGTACAAACTTAACTCATAAATTATATAACATTGAACACTAGCAATGAATTGAACTGAGTTTTCATTGAACTGAATTTCAAAAAAAAAGTTTATTGTACCTCAAGCATCACATTAAAAAAAATTATTTAAATGAGTAAAAAACTAAAAATACTAATTAAAAACTACAAACTTAACACCATTGTGCACAAATTGATAAAAATAGTAAAAAATCAATCATCTAAATTTTTTATTAAAACAAAATTTGATCTACTTAAAAAGGACTAGAATTTGCACACAAAAACTTCTTAAATTTAAATAAAAGAGTAGAGAATGTTATACGTATAATCAATTTAAGTTGTACCAAACTCTATAAAAACATCTGTACGCAAAGCTGTCGAAAGTAAAATTTTTATTTAAAAACAGATGAAGAAAATAAGCTTTTTTGTTGTATTAGATAAAAGTGGCTCTTATGAACAGGTACAGATAATGTTATTGCAAACGGACCTTAGTCAAAAAAATTTAAGAACCCATTATCAAAAATGATCGGCAAAGTTAGAAGCTCTATAAACAAATGCACAAACCTTAAAGAGCTTAATTATAAATTGCAGATTTCTAATCTCAATGTACCTAAATTATATTGTTTAATCAAATCTCGCAAATCAGGTAAAAAAATTGGACCAATTATTTCAATGATAAACAATCGCACGTATAATATTTGTAAATGGTTTGTAAATAAATTCAAAAATTTAAACATGCCGTTAGAAATTGTTTCAGTATCATAAGTTTTTCAATAAAGTAAAAACATTAAAACTAAACAGCAACAAAAAATTAGTGTTGTTTGATGTAATTTTATTATATCCTAGCGTTCCAATAAGAAACAACAATGATTCATTAAAAAAAGTTGCTTGAGTTCAATTAAATTGAGCAAAATTTTAATTAGCGAGTACATAACATTCACGGAACTGTGCATAAAACAATAATTTGACAATTGATCAGACAATTTAGACTTGCATATATTTAAAAAAAAACAACCACTTTAAAACACATACCTAATAACTCATTGTTTTCAACATAAAATAGCAAGTTTAAGTTTTTAGTAAATAGATTATTTAGCCTTTTATTAAGCCAAAACAAATTTGATAAAAATTTAATTATTACAAAAGTTGCTAATATTAATAAATAAAATCATAAATAAACACCAATTTAGAACAATTATTAGACATTTTACAATTTTTAAACTAATAAACAACAATTAAAGTTTATTTCACTATTATTTGAGCCTAAGATAACCAACAGACTTGATTTTGTGTTTAAACATTTAGGATTTAGAGCGGTTTATCAGTCAGAATCAAAATTAAAAAAAATATTAGAAGGCTTAAAAAACAAAACACTGCAAAAAAGGTAAAAAGTGTGACAAATGTTATATAAGGCAAACGCGTAAATATGTTCAAACTAAATACAAAAAGCACTTAGCTCACTTAAAATACGGCATATCAACAAATCGAGCTTAGCAGAGCACGCTTTTAATAACAATCATCATATTAGTATTAACAGTTTAAAATGTAGTGAATAAATAAATAACTATAGACTTTTAAACGCCGCTGAACCGAATGCAATTGATAAAAATAAAGCAAATATTTTTAACAAAACGGTTTATTTTTCAGCTTATTAGTCCGATTATTAGAAAATACCCCCAAAATTTTTATAAACCAAGTAAATTTAACCATATTTTAAGCATTTAGTTTTATTTATCTCTTGATGATGTCTACTTGGTAGTCGAAAGAGCTCTTGAGATCTATTAAACAAACTTTTTGGCAAGTGATAAAACTGTGTGAATAGTTGATTGAGCCTAAGGTTCCAAACCAATCAATTGTCTGCTCTAAGCTGAGGATTGTTGCAAAAATAAGTCAATTGTTTACTTATATCTGAGTAATAATGTTATTTAGGTGAAGAAAAAATATACTTTGAACAGCTGCAGGGTCTAGGAAACTGAAATTACACATTTTTTCGCGTCAAGCGCCACAAAAGAATTTTTCAGTGTCCAATTCTGCTATTTCTCTATCCTAAAGCTGAGTATTGCTTTAGCCTACGAATTTATTGTTCTATTTTTTATTATCTGTCAAGATATTTATGTGTTCGCTGCTAGACCGTTTATCAATTCAATTCAATGAAAAATTTTCAATTTACAATCTAATAATCGCCTTAAATTTAAAAAATAAAAATTTGCGGAACATTTTTTAAACATTATTACTACTATGTTGAACACAAACTATAAGCAGGATTTTTTTCGATTAGGAAAACATAAAGCAACAGGTAGTAGGCATTAAAAAAATACTTTAACGTTTCTAAATCGCTAAGTTCTTGCTAATTCGTAGATGACAGAAAATACGTGAAGTGTCAACATAATAATAATAATCATTACTTGTCGAAGACTGTAGTAATTTTTAAATCCAGCAAAATTGCTGTGCCTCTGGGACAGGAAATGTTGAACATAATAATGATAAAAATAATAATAATATGTCATTATTTAGTGTTGCAAAAAATACAATTATATGCTGATATTTTAGGAGGCGGTACTCAGTTTCCTGCTCTTCCACCCAATCTCCGGCATATGAGGATAACAACATAAAATAACATAAAATAAATGCTACTGTATACAGAAAATAAAGAAAAAAAACAACTTCCTAAACAGTAGCAACATAATTAATTACTTTACTCATATAATTATAGCAATTTCCAAGCAAGATGAAATATCATTTGTATATGATTGTTATAGTCACATCTTATTTAAAAAAATCATGTATAACACTGTCTGAAATTTCTTAACGTTATCTACATTCCTAACAGTTTGCCGTAACATGTCACTATGTTATAAGAAAATGCCCGTTTAAAAAATTCACAGCGATGGAGCACTCCCTAAAAACGAATATTCAAACCGTGTACATCATGTCAAAATTAAATTTTTTTATACAAATATTGCGGTGATTTATTAGTTATTATTTTGTGGAATAAGCACGCAGCAGGTAAATTTCTTTTGTTTTTCATATTAAGCCGGTCTTTCCGTGAGAGTATTATTTTATTATCAAAAGCTAATAAACAAGGTCCATATATGGCATCACAATAATTAAAGTGTGACAAAACTAGGAAGTTGCATAGTAATGCTGTGGTAGCTTGATTTAACATGTCTACATTGAAAGATAATTTTCAATAAAGAATAAGCTTTTTGCAAGCATTTGGAAATATGTTCCGAAAAATTTTAATCTGAATCAAGTGTTATTAATTCTAAATTTTCCATTTTGTCTTTGCCGCTAATAGTAGTTCCCTTAATATTAATACTATTGCCGTACAATACAGCAAAATTTTGTCTAAAATGTTTATTACCAAACAATATTAGTGTAGTTTTATTAGATTAAATTTTAAGCATTGTTCTTCGGAACATGTAGAAAAGCAATCTAGGTCAAAATTAAGTGCTGCTACAGCTTAGCACATTTCTTTTTTAAAAAGATAAATATATTTGGGTATCATCAGCGTAGTAATGTTGATTTGTAGTAGCATTTTCAAAATTTAATATGTAAAGTTAAGATAAGAACAAGAATTGTTTATTTGAGATAATCGCTTGTTTTCTTTTACTAATATTGAGCATCAATACAGCGCTACTTAATAATCCAACATATTGCAATACTGCTAATAACAATTTGTTATTCAAGTCGTTAAACGCTTTAAAATTATTTTATAAAACGTTTATTATTGTTAATAATCTAACAACTGAGTTTTACTAATTAGTACTTTAATTAGAAACTTAATTGAAATAACTTATTTTTTTAATTTTTTAATTGCTTAATTACATCAATGTTTGTTTGTATCAATTTTAATCTAATGAAAAGTAATCTCATTGAATTAATTCGAACTGAATTAGTTTGAACTGAATTAATAATTAATATTAATTTTCTAACAATAACAAAATTGAATCTCCTAAATATTGTTCAAGACGCAAAGTAATCTGATAGATATATTAATTTATCTACAATAAATATTGTCTTGACAATTCTGTGAGTTCTTACATATTAATTGAGTTATTAATTATTATGTGCATTAAGTTGAACTTACAACAATTGAAATAATTAAGAAAACTAGAGCATTTTTTGATTGACCAGTACTTTAGTTCTTTTAGAACTAATAATGTAGACTGATAAATTACGTCAATTGACAAATTTAAACTGTGATATAATTATTTTGATGACTTATTAATTACTTAATAAACTACAATATTTGACAATAAGAGATATAAATGAATATTGGTAAGTATACAAAACAACATAAGAGCAAAGCCATTATTTACAAATTAATTACTAATATTTTAATGCGTAATCTAATAACTTTGATGAGACTGAAAAAACATAGTTTATTTTAATTGTATAATTTTTATATAATATGATGATTAAAGATTTGGTTTTTTGTCTTTTGGACTATACAAGATGTTAATGAAATTTATTAACAGGCTAATGAAATAATTATTGAAACTATTCAACTAAACAAGATAGATAACTCATCAAAACTATAAATACGGAATAGTTTGATACACATTCTGTGAGGTCAATTACTCACGGTTTTATTTCAGGATTGCACTTTGTTCTTAATTTTAACAACTAAACGTGAGCACTTTTTTTTTCCCTGCCATCCAAATTAACACTGGTTTATATCTTGAAATTTGAGCTATTATTTTGTTCCGTCTCCCAAAAATTAACATTCTGGAATTTTTCTTAGTTTTAGTTTCTATAGAATCAGAAATAAGGTTTGGGGAAAGTTTGGGCGACGGTCTGAACGTGCTTTTACAGTTAGAACCTTTTCGCCGCCATAAAGTACCAGCTTACAATATTGAAAGCTGCTATGAGTTATAAATAAAGCTTTTAGTTTCTATGTACTTAAAATAAATGAATTCAAGATCGCTAATATCATCGCAAGTTTGGACTCTACAGTGACAATCTCTACAAACGTCATTAGGCCAATTGGTAAGAATTATATCAAGTAATGTTGTGCTGGTACCACTGATTCGTGTTGTAGTATCAATTTGTTGTTTTAAATTAAGCCCTTCTAGAGTATCACTAAAGTGTTTGACTATACTGGTGGTCACGTTGAATAGATTTATATTAAAATCTCAATAACAAAAAATTTATTATGGGCTATTACAACTGTTTTAAGAAACTTTGTAAATGTATTAATAAAATTATAATAATTATAATTTGGCGGTCTATTGATGATCATAACATTAAGATTTTTTAATTTAATTTGCAGTTCTATCTGCAGTATCTGCTCTACATTGTCGATATGTGGCAATAATAGATATGATATAGATGTTTTAATATAGACACCAACTCCTTCCTCTCGGTGTATTCTATCCCTTCTGATAAATTTAAAGCCTGTAATAGATAATGAATGTGTAGATACATTTTCAGATAACCATGTTTTACTAACTGTTAATATGTCCAAACCCCTAGATAACACTAAGTTTCGAAAATTGTTAAAATGTGATGTTAGAGAACGGACACATGGACACATTATACTTTTTTATTCTTGAAAAAAATTTGAAGAAATCAAAAAGTATAACTACAAAAATTATTATCTAATTTATAATTATAACTTCAAAAATTATTGTTTTATGACTGATTGTAGTAAAACATGAAGCTTAAGCAACCTTAGGCATTCAAAATAACTTTTGAAAATGTCAGTTAAATGCAACATGAATAGGTGATTTTTCCAAAAATTTGAACCTTGGGGAGTAATCTCTTGTGGACATACATCATAGATGCATCAGCCTTCAACAAGTTTTTAATTTTAACACAAACGGTGCTTCATAAACATAAAGATAATTTAAATTTTAAATTAATATTTATTAATATGCATATAATACACTTTGTGCTCAAAATAATTAATTTAAACAACAATTTGAGTTATTTGCACAATCGCAAGCAAACTCAGTTTAGTTACAATGTTTTTGATCGAGCACTCTAAGATGACATGCAAATTGATGCGGTGATTAGAAAGAAAAAAAAGTAGCAATTTTAAGTTAATGCTTGCCGTAAATCTTTCAAGTTAGATTGATAAACGGAATTGTTAAACTAAACTGTATACCTACAACAGTTTGTACAGCAAAGTTATGAATTACGTAGATTATTTTTTAAGAAATTAAACTACACCAGTTAGAAGTTGTTAATAGAAAAATATAATTTCCTTTTTCTTCAATATTAAATATAGGTAAAGACAAGACAAAAAAAAAAGTGTGAAAATAATTAAACATATAGCGTACACATTTTGCTTTTTCCAGCTTGGTACCATTTCAGGATTCAAACTTTTACTTATGTAAAGTACCTTTTTGTGTCCAATTAAACTATCAGAAAATGGTTTTACACGTGTCAAACGAAGCACACCCTTTAAAGTTGACATCGAGGCTAAATAAACACAAAAACCAACTCTCAAAAAAAGATTCTGATTTCTTTCAATTTTAAAGATTATTAGATAATAGAATGTAATATTTGTAAAAAAATTAAAAAGTAAATATAGGAATTATTTCACAAAGCTTTGAAAAACAAGATAATTTTTGGTGTATGTATTTTTATTCATCTTCTGATGGTGTTTCGACCACTTGGTGGTCGAAAGAGCTCTCGACATCGACTAAACAAACGTTTTGGCAAATGACAATTTTGTGTGAATTGAATGTATTTATAAATAGTTAATAAAATTATCACAAATAATATTTACTTATTTTTGGTTCAAAATTGTTTTAAAGAAGCCAGAACAGTTATTTTTTTATCATTTTTAAAAGTGAGGCTATTAAGCTGCAAAAAATAATTATAGTCTGTGCTAAATACATTATTGTGAAGTAAAAGATCCAAATAAAATTATTAGGGATAACAGCATATAAACGGCGGTTCTAACAATCTAACAAGCAGCTGTGCGAAAGCGTGCTCTTTGTAAAATTATATGACAAAATTTAAATTTATAAATTTGCTCAATTAAATAACAACATTAGTTGCGTATGTATAAATTTTGAATGAAAACTGAAACTACCATAAAACCGTTGATAAATAGTGACATAGAGAATTAATTTCAACAAATTATCAAAAACCATGTAGCAATAGCACAAAACAATTAAAAAACCAACTCACAAATTTCTAACACTTTTAACCTAAATCCTAATCTAAAAACTTTGTTGTCATATTTTCAGTAGATCTATTGAAGTCGAGGTCTTAGAAATATAATTAAAAATATTTATTTCTTAAAAAAAAAATCACATGACGAAGAAAAAAAAGTGAGCATGTATTGGTAATCAATTATTATTGATTGCTTATTTTTTATTCATACTTGTAAATTGTTTATTGCCTGCTGATTGTACCAACAATGAAGTCAGTATGGCATAAAACGAGGTCTTAGAGATAACTGGACAGGTTGATGTTATTTATTGTGACTTCCAAAAAGAATTCAACCAGATAGATCATTTTGTTCTCTTGAATAAGCTTGAATTATTAGGATTTTCTACTACACTTCTGTCGCTAATAACTTCAAATCTTCTAAACCGCAAACAAATGGTTCGTTATCAAAAATATTTATCACATTCTTATGCTACATTTTCACGTATTCCGCAAGGATTGAACCTGGAGCCCTTGCTCTTCCTTATCTTCATAAATGATGTAACAAACATATTTACACAAGCAACAAACTATTATTTGCTGATGACTTAAAGCTTTATTATAAAATCTCATGGTAAGAAGATATTTAGATACTTTAGCAAAATATCGAAACCTT
Source organism: Lagria hirta (assembly GCA_947359425.1). Classification (NCBI taxonomy): domain Eukaryota; kingdom Metazoa; phylum Arthropoda; class Insecta; order Coleoptera; family Tenebrionidae; genus Lagria; species Lagria hirta. The sequence goes on from OX375794.1 coordinate 21,706,918, forward strand.
GACGGCTTGGTGTGAATCAACTACTCTGTCCTTAAATACAATGATAATATGTTCAAACTTATAGACAGTATTAAAGGGGTAATCTTTGATTCCAAATTTTACTTTACATCACATGTTCTAGATATAGTTAAGAAAGCATTCAGGTGTTACGGATCACGCAGCGTGTTCTGTGACCTCCGCACCTTATATACTACCCTGGTTAGACCAATATTGTAATATTGCTCATAAATCTGGTTTCCAGTCTACACAGTTCATATAACTCATATTGAATCTGTTCAAAGGCGTTTTTTAAAATTTCTGGCATATAAAGCTGATGTGAGTTGTCCAGCCCGAAGCTTCAACCAGTCACTGATTTTAACTAGATTCAACTATGAATCGTTGAAAACTAGGCGCATCCTAACATCTATCAAGATTGTATTTAACTTAGTCAACGGCCACTTAGATTGTCCATGGCTCTTAAATGGCAAGTTAAATTTTTGGACCTCGGACCAACTCACGCCACAACCTAACATTCTATTGTGCATTTGCAAGAAGTAACGCTTTGGTCCGTTCTCCCATTTCTTTGATGTGCAACAGCTTCAATATGCTAACAAACGGCATTGCATTTGATACATTTTGAGACATTGAAAGGGCTTCAAAAGAATCATTTCAAAGTTCAACTAGAATATTGTATCTGTGAATTCAAATAGGATGTTTTACTTTTGATTATATATTTTTTTTTTATTTTTTTTGGTAGAAATGCGGTATAATGTTTTAAAATTATTTGACCAATTAATTTAACAATTTATTCGACCGAATAGTGTCAATTGTGGTGGGTGAAACAACATCCGTCATATTCAATCCTAAAATAGCGCTAACGGTTTGTTAAATTATTGAATTGACGTTGATGAAACCGATCTTAAATATATTAAATTAAGAAACACGCAAAGAAAAAGCGGTTAGAACTAGAAGAGAGTTTATAAAAAATTGGGTAATCCAAATGGTAGAATACAATTACTTTAAGAAGGAGACCATTGACTCTTCGCTGGATACGTAAACTTAATGACACCGTGTGTAAAAATAAGAATGCTTTAAAAAGTGTTATGTGATGCAAAGCGTATAATATATGTTTTATAGGGTACTGTGTTTACTGTGGGTAGTAAAACTGATTCAATTAGCATAAGAATAATAATAAAAGCGTTAAAATACTAATTATAATTACATAATTCTATTTTATGTAAAATACTAAAATTGTCAAAACGTTTCTCTGTATAAACTCAATTACAGTGTTTATTATTTTTTGCGCTTGACTTCCAATCGCTTTTCACACAATTCTTTTTTTGTAGATACCTATTACACACAAAACAAACTTATAATGCTGCCAAGTCTTCACAATTAAATTGGGTCTTAACTAAGCAACAGAGTACAATTACGCTTTTTAGAATAATTGTACAATGGGACAAGAAAGTATTGAGATTGGCATATTTCATTAAAAAGTATATATTATAATCCTTCTACTATCTTGATATACGTGACGTAAAAACTGTCAGCAGCTATCTATCTACTCTAGTCTACACTAATATTATAAAGAGGAAAGACTTGTATGTTTGTATGTTTGTAATGAATAGGCTCAAAAAGTACTGGGCCGATTTAAAAAACTATTTTACCAATAGAATGCTACATTCTTCCTATTTGACATAGGCTACATTTCATTTTAAAAAAAATTAGGGATTCTTGGTAAAATTTGAACAATGTAACCGAAGGTGTAGAAAAATAAGTCGTAAAATGTCTTTCGTCGAATGCGCTGCCGAAACTATTAGCGATAGAACAAAATAATGTACAACAATATTGAAGAACATCATAATGTCTACAAAAAACTCCACTGTAGCATATGTCCAACTATTGTAGTTATGTCACTACAACAACTTTTTTCATTTTAAACATTAATGAAAATGCTAACCAAATTCAAACTATGCTATTTATGTGTTTATATTAATCCTTATCTAAGTAAATTATTTTGTGGTTAAAACCATTTAACTACCTATAAAATACGAATTAAAAAATTCAAACAGTAAACAAAACCGCCATAGCGCCGTGGCCGTTGTTTGCGATGCAGTCTGAAAAGCGCGCCGGGCATCGCGGCGGGCGGGGTGGAGGGGGGCACTGGGGGAGCAATATTTAATAAAATTAGTAAAGTCCTTCTCGGGTATGACGAGACCAGGGAAATAGGTATTCATTTTTATATGGAGGATATTATAGATTCCAGTTCAAATTGAATAGGTACGCATACATAAGATAGGTCAGCTATACAAAATAAAGTAGTGCATCAAATTTACGCTAAGGCAGTACGAAGTTCGCCGGGTCAGCTAGTCATCAATAAAACAAAACACAGCACAATAATTTATTAGAAGAAAATAAAAATTTAAATAAAAAACTCATTTTTTACATTAATAGTTCCGAAAAATCTCAGACAAAAAGAAAAAATAAAAAAAACAAAAATTAAAATAGTATGACTATAAATGAGCTTAATTAACCAGTTAACCAATTAACCAACTGTAGAATTAACAGTTTGTTGAGAAATAAGCAACAAATACAATACATAAGCATAAAGAAATAAATTTTACTATTATATTCAAAGAACACTAAAAATATTTTTCTTTCAAGCCTAAATCAATTTAGTTGTATACAACATATTGTTAGAAGTAAAAAACATTTCAAGATTAATATTTAGATATTTATAAACTTATTATAGCTATAATAGGTTTATTGATATAATGTGCCGTAAAATGTTATAATGATAATAATTATTAATTATGCCTTAAGATTTATCTGATTCATATTATATCTGTCAAATTACTCAAAGTATTGTAAAGCTTTAAATAGAGCTGAAATAATAGCTATAATAACAGAAAAAGCCATCAATAAACACAGTATATGTTTTGAAACAAACAAAAAAAAGCACACAAGTATAACATGGTGAATTTTAACTAAACATTCAATTTTCTCAATAGAAATTAACATAAAAAAAAACATTGTAACAAAGAGCTTAGTAAATTAGCCAAATTTACCAGTAGAAGATAATTCAAAGAGCACCGAAAAAAAGCAAAAAAAAGATTGATTTTAACAAAAAAGTAATATTTTGGCAACATTGTTTAATTCGAAACTAGATTATACTATCAGAAAAATAATGAACAGTAATTTGATGCGAAGTAGTAGGATGTTTAAAAAATAAACAAAAAAACAAAGCATTAATGAAAAATATAAAAAAGATGGTAAACAAAGTGAAATAAGACTAAAATTAAACGAAGACTAAGGAAATTTAAAAAGCAAAAATGAATAAAATCATAGTATATAATAATTGAAAAATTTAATTAAGCAAAAAATCTGAATAAAAATGAACAAAAAACTATTGGTTGAAAACTTTCTGCAAATACAAAGTTATTAGAAAATAAAATATTTATCCAAAATATACAAATAAATTATATACACCAATAATAAGAGCAAGAATAATGCTTAGAACAGAAACTATAACAATGTTAAAAATAATCAAGAAATCAACTGAGAAAAAAAAATTTAAAGATTATTTAATAGTACAAACAAAAATCACATTAGAAAAGAATTACTGAAAATCAACACATTTTGAACTAAAAATAGTATTTGGATAAAAAATTGAAAGCTATTAAAAGAAAAACTTAAAGATATGATTGCAACCGAAGCTTCACGATCGAAAGGTCACGTCAGGTCAGGTCAGGTCAGGTTAACCAGAAGTAGATAAAATTTAATCGTAGATAAGTGTTAGCTTAAAAGTACAACTCACCCTTAATTTGACGTTGTGCAAAGAGATTGCTCTGCTCGGCTTGTTGCCGAAAAAAATAAGTTGATATTGCACCAATAAAAACTTAGCTGATTTGCTTCCTAATTCTAAACAGTCTAAGATCAACGCCTTGCATACCGCAGTATATGAAAAACGCTCCTAAATTTGAATACGGAACCGAAGAATACATTTCTGTTTCAAGTATTTACAATTATACTGTTTGACAAGCCAGGTCATAATAGATTGTGCGCCTTTTTAAGCAATATAAATAGCTTGGCTATAAAAATTGAGTTTGTGGGTGTTAAAACAACTTGCTCTAATCTTCTAGAAAAAAAGCTAAGCTACGTCTTAACGACTAAATAAATTAAAAAAGATAAAAGTTGACAAATGCAAAATCATATAAATCATCTAAGAAAAAGCACATGTAAGACTTTAACAGAAGATATTAGTTACTCTTGCGCATGCAAATATATACATCCATGGCAGTATATTTATGCATAATTGTTTTTACTAGAAAACATGAAGATATTTTTGTCTTAAGATTGACACAATAGCTTTTGACACCAATTAACACAAATCGTGTTTCTCGGTTGCTATCTAAGTTGGCAGATTTTTGGAACAAAGAGATCTTTGAGGAAAGGTCTAGTGCTGCTACCAAGACTAGTAACTTTCTTTGAGTGTCAAAAAATAGCATAGAGTAATCATAAAAGCTGTAAAGAAGCATATGGTAATAGTCAAAGTTTATGGAATCTGGTTCATCTGATAGAAACAGCAAAGTCACCGCTTCTAAAAGACTGAGATGAAGGAATAATGTTCTGGGGGGCTCAAAGTTACTTGATGAGCATTATTGACAGGCTCATATTAAGTGTGAATATGTTTTATGTTTGACTAATCTACTTAATTTGTTTGAACCGTTTTCTGAGTTGTAGTATATTGTTGATAATGATGTAGTCTGTTACTATTGTATTTATGCAGTATTTAAGTATCAGAATATGGTAAAACAGTTTGACAATTAATGCATTGTAATTGAAATTAGTTTATTCAATTATATTATTATAATTATCCCGGCGCCTCCACCATTATTTTTATACATGGAACGCCAAAACAAATTTTCACAATTGTAATTAATCATAATATATTATTCAAAAAAAGTAAAGCTCACAATTTTTTTAAAATACATTTTTAATATTTCTTTACAAGAATTAGGTTAATATAGATACAGTATTGAGAGGAAGCAGTAATTTGTAACGTAGTACAAAACTGTTAAAAACGTCAAAAGCTCTATAAATTAAAATTATGATACAATTTAACTTTGTTATTACTGAATATATTTACTCTAGAAATTAATTATACCATCAAGTATACTTTCATCAGTTTCTTAGAACGTACAAAGATCGACGTTTGTTTAAGAATTATCTTAAAAGTCGAAGATCAACTATAACAATTAAAAGCCTGTAAAGCCATGTCTGATTACAATTTGCAACACATTTGATTATGAATTTGAGCTTTAAATGTGTCTACGCCATTGCTTTCATCTTAAAGCTATAAGTGTAGTCAAGAGCAATTTAATTAATCAAGTCTGGTAATAGGTCAGGTGTGAATTTAATCTAAAAGCTCTGCTTCATTAGATCAAACCCTTTATTAAATTAATTATACAAAAAGTTTGAAAATAAAACAAAACGATCCGAGCAGATAAATAGTAGACATTTAATTAACTTTACTTTAGAATCGCTTTTAAGATAGCTTTTTTATTTAAAATAAATAGTGTTTTTGAAATTCACTTTTTTAAGAATCACACAACTTCATGTGTTTCAAGTCTCACTTTATTATTATGCTTTTCTAGGGAAAAAATGTCTTGGTACTTTAAACTATTTATAACCTTTTTTAACACCCCACTTTATCCAAATACTTCATAAAATTATTTATGATTGATACAAAATAAAAGTCAATAAAATGTCATATAATACGTCATTCATAGTGTTCTGTGTCATTCATGTTGATCAGCATCGCCAACTTTATAGATAGTTTGATACTGTACAATTAGATTTTATTTTAAGTTTATAAGGTTGGCGAACAGATTTGATTTGGCGTGATAGATGCTACCGTGTTATTGTTTGAAGTCTTAAAAAAACGTTGTAAGCAATTAAATGCTTTTTTGATATATATGCGATTTTAAAGCAAAACATAATAATAAAATCCTCTTATTGTTCCTCAGTGTTGTTAAAAAAACAAATGATTGCTATATATTTTATAACCTATCACTATTTCAATAAAAAAAAACTTGCTGCTTTTCAAAGCTTTTAGCTAAAAAACGTCTAATCGTTATTGCCATATCAATTGCGGTAAAAATTACATTATTTAGAAAAACAACGCATGTGGAATGACTGAAAAACCAATTAATGCAACTATAAGTGTTCCTTGCAAAACCATTTATGAGGTGTAAAAGAAAAAGAATTAAGATATTAAGTCTCTGCCATTTGAAACTAACTCATAATTTGAGATATTTTTTTATAAATCTAATTACTTTTTTCGATTGACATAAATTCTTGTCAATGTAGATTGTTTTGTATTTTAGGATAGAATATATTTGGTCTAGATTTCAAATTAATGCAATTAGCCTATATACAGAGAATTACGTTTATATAACTTTTTGTTTCTGCTCTTATTTTCGCTTTTTTCTTTTCTTCTTTTAATATATAGCCTAGTGTTTCTATTCAACCCTAACATATATCTCACAACCTATTCTTGCACTTTATTTAATTTTGATTTTTTATTTTTATACATTATTTTACTTTTTGTTAAACAATTAATTATTACTATATATTTTGTAGTCTTTTGTATATACTTCTGTTTATACTTTATTTGCGTTTCTCAACAAGTTTTATTAGTTTACACTTTTATTTTTTTCATACATATATATCTACTTAACATCTGTTTTTTATCTGTTTTTTGTTTGTTTTTAACGTTTATTATATATCTACTTAGCATCTGTTTTTTATCTGTTTTTTGTTTGTTTCTAACGTTTATTTTTTTGCATTTTTGATAAATATGTTTTGGCTCTGTTCTCATTTATTACGTGTGTTTGAAACCAATTGCTCCCTTTTCAATTCGCATTTTCCTCAAGTTGCTTTTTGTCTTTTTATTTAAGGAATTATTAGATTAAAATCAAAATTTGAAACATATTATATTGTTTATGTTGCAGTAACAAAATTTCTAAAAGTAATTTGGATAGCATAAAGTTGGTTAAACTTGATGCATATAGATGACGTAACATTTGCCAATAAATATGACAAAAACGTCTACCAATTAGCGAGACATTAACAGTTTGCAAATGTTATAAAGAATTTTTGGTATTATTACATTAAAAAATTTGAAATTGTTTAAAGACTAATAAGAATATTTTCCAAAAGTTGACATTGTTTTTTAAAAAAAAATTACGTTTTTATAAACCAGTAGTGTCTAGTGTTGCTACAAAAGTAGTTTAACAAAAACCAAAAACTGATTTATGAAATTAAGAGACTTTTATACAGATTTCCTTAACTATTCAATTTTACAAAAAGTTTATTCTATGTACAGCCTAGAACATAAGTACGGAATTAATTCAATAACTTTATGAGTACTTGCGCTAGAAATAAAATTAAAAAAGCATGTAATCCTTGTTATGTTTCTCCATTCATTTTTTCAACAGTTATGACGTTATCAATGCTTTTCAACTGATTTCAGCGGTATAAAATACTTGATAGCTTACATGAGGAAAAAAAATAAGAAAAACAGCTTTACAGTATAAATTAGTAAGAAGAACAAAGTAATCTACTTTATTGGAATTTATACAAAAAAAAGCAGAGGAATTAAATAAAACAAAAAATTGACAAAAGTAAACAATAAGAACCATAACAAAAACAAGCCTAGATTATAAGTAAAGCTAACAAATTAGCAAAAAAACTTTTGACGTATCATTGATAAATTATCCAAGCCGATCAATAAAAGCCCCCAATACAATTTGAATAATTTGGAAAGTTATTAAATTGCATTCATGTCAAATTCTTGCTTCAAGATCAATCAAAGATCATCCAAATTGAGGGATCGTATTTGCTGCACTTTGGTTTTTAAGTGCCTTCATAGAAAAAAATCTAATAGGGTTAGATCTAGAAACCTAGCTGGCTATTCCATTGATCCTCTTTGTTCTAAACATCTTCAAAGTAGACTACTTTGTTTTTTTTTTTTAATTCAAATTGTATAGCGGTTTTTCTTAAGTTTTTTTTGTAACTTGTTAAGTATTTAACATCATTAAAATTAGGATAAAAAACTCATATTAAATATGAAATAAAAAGCATGAGATGCCATTCAAAAAATATATTGAAGACGTCATAACTTAAAAAAAAATGATGAGAAAAACTTAACATACGTATGTGCTATAATTAACTCTACCACATGCTTTTCTAGTTTTATCTCTAACGCAAGTACTAATGGAGTTATTGAATTTATTCCTTACTTATTTTCTACGCTGTATAATTTCGTGACATTACTTTATTTTTGAATAAAAAGCCTTTGAGGACTTACAGTGATTATAAGTATAATTGAATTATAATGGTTAATACAAGCCGACTTAACCTAAATTATTGACAATACTTTCTTTTCACCAGAAATCACATAGAAAAAGTAACAAATATTTTTGAATCTAGAAAGTAATTTCTTGTTGACATATTTATCTGTCTTTCACATTTTCAATCAGTTTTTTATTTATCTCTTTTATTTATATTCTTCTCTACAACTTCTCTCAGTCTACTCATTTAATTAATACAATAAAAGCTGCTTTTTGATTGATTTTCATAACGTAACTTTTTATTACATGAAAATTTAAAGCTAGTATTTTTTTCTAAAAAAATCCTAATTTTTTTGCGACAAAACTAACACAGACAATGCACATTTAACACTGGGAACTGTCAGCTATATACATCACGTGAACACAAAATTTCAAGCACTCGTAAAAATAGCTTTTAACATAAGGTTCTAATTAATTTTGCTTCTAGACACTAGTGTTGGATCACCATGTATGCAAAAGCTGAACTCTTTCTATTATTATAAAACTACTGAAACCCACAGTAGCTGCTTTACAATTTTCCTTACAAATTGTGAAATAAGTTTATTATAATTTTAAAGTCAACATTAAATTAAAAAGTCTTTCAAAAACAATGTGTATTCATTCAGTTCATATGTGAATGATAGCCTTAGACCAAAATATATTAAATTAACAACAAAAGATAATTGAATAGACAATTAAGTGTTAAATTTAAATTAAATTTAAATTAACATTAGATTATAATCACCCTATTAACAAAGGAGATATTGAAATTGAATAACAATTTTGAATTTTGCACCAATCACTTTGAAGTAAATAGATAGTTCAATCTTGTACAGTTTGAGTGTCTATATTGGTGAATCATCATCTCTTCATTGTCAGAGAAGATTCATTCTGAAATCTTTTATTTATCAACAAAATTATTTTCCTATTCACCTCTAAAACTACCTGGGATCTTGAGACCTTCTTTAATTATTTTCTTAACAAACAGCTTCTTTTGCAGCCTAGGACTTTGACGATAAGTTCACTCGTTCGTACAAAATGGGTGATTTAAATCCTACAAAAGCTCTCAAGCTGCTTTTCCTACAAATCTGGCCCGATTTTCCGATAAATACCTAAGTAAGGCAAAATAAGACGAAAATATACTGATTTAAATCTAGAATATTTTATAGAGATTTATTGTTGATTTGTAAAAGATTGTTAATAAAAGTTTTTTATTTAAATATCAAAAGATAAAAAAAAGCTTTATTTTCAAGTTGAAGCGAAACACGGAAACTGTAAGCACTTTTACAAAAAAACCATTTTGAGTTTATACTCAAATGGTTTATTATTAAAGCATTTTATTTGTGTTTATTTTAAAAATAAGAAAAAAACGAAGCTTGTCTTTGACATAAAATATAATTCTGATTTAGTTGAAATTAAAAGATATGTTTAATTAAATTAAATATATATATATATATATATATATATATATATATATACCTATAAACAAAATTTATCGTACAAATTTTTAATTTAAAGTAAGATTTAACATTATATATATACCTATAAACAAAATTTATCGTACAAATTTTTAATTTAAAGTAAGATTTAACATTTTATCAGCTAGGCTTGTTATATTTCATTCAATTTTTAAGAGTTGTTTATACTGTTATTGCAAAAGTAAGTCGGTATTTATCATGTATGTTTTCAATTTTAAACAATAAAGTTGTGTATGAATTATGTATATTTAGTTTAGTTTTAATCAGTAACAATATTTGCTTGAAAACAGTTTATTGATTTTTTTTTATTTAATCTGGCGAAGATAAAATTTGCCTGTAACGTGTTGACCGCTCTTAAAGTCAAACAATGTAACAAATCAGTTATCAAGCTGACTTTATTTTAATTTTTCCACAATAAAGTTAATATTTCCAGAGAGTATATATAATGTGTATAAATAATTATACTCTGTATTTAAAACTACACTTTTTTATTTTTTTTTATTTTATAGCTTAAATCCCTCAGACTGCGTTTCTATTAATCTGCAACCATTAATTAAGTTATTAATTGTAGAACCTTTCAACCCACCTGATTTTTTGTAAATATTTCAAAACAGTTTTAATAATTTCTTAGCATTTCTAACATTGCCTCTTCTTTAAACATAAATTCTTCCAAAACAATTTTTTGACATTGTAAGAAAATTAGGGAAATTCTGCTTCAGTGCAATTTAAAATGATCTAAAAATAGCCAAAAATTGTTATTTTGCCTTATTCAGATCCTTTTAAGGTTAGAATAAAACCAAATTGAGTTTCTCTGTAGAACAAAAGTTTTATTTCTCTTCTTACCTGTAGAACAATAGAAACAACATGTAATGCTTTTATTGTAACTTAAAATGTCCGTCCTACAGGTTTATCTTTTATAATGACAGCAGGTGGTTTTATCGGTACTTGATTTAAACCACTGATTACTACGCTTTAAGAGAAGCAACAATACGAAAATAAGAGAAACGCGATTTTCTTTACATACACTTAAATGTTATTTTCAATATGTTTACGCAAACCCTTCAACATAAATCTGACAATTCACCTCATCAATGTCAGAATCCAATTTTATAAAACGTACCTATGATAGACCGTTGCTGGTAATGTTATCCTACACTGTTTAAAGTTTTCTTTCGTTAAAAGTAAGTAGCGTTATATTTTTAGTAGCAGTTTTTAGTTTAGTAACAAAATGAATAAATAATAATCTAATACACCTGCCTCTCAGCACGAGTGTTTTTCCAATCAATGGCTGTTGTTCGTTTGGCTTTTACAGTCTTCCAAACGTTCTTTTAAAGCTGTTGCTAGTCTTTTGAGAACGCAATGAACTAAGTAAAAAATTTTAAAATTTACATATAATTTGAAGTTTTAACTCATTAAAATAGATTTTTTAGTGTTTAGATTTTCAAATTTTTATTCCAATTTTTGTATTTGGTTTTATAAATAAGCTTCTGTAAGCTTTTCCAAACAGCCAGACCAATATTACATTATAAAAACCACCATTTTCTGCTCAAATGTCCTGCTCAAATGTCAAAAATTTATGTCATAGTGGACTATTTAAAGTTTCAATTTTGTCATAAACATCTTTTTTTTACACGGTAGCTTCTTCAGCTTCGTTGCTTTCAGTCGCAAGACTAATTAAAGAGCATGATTTATAGATAGGAAGATGAAGAGCACGTAGGCTAAATTAAAAACAGTATAAAGTTTCCAAAGTTGTTTATTAATAAAAATTTATAACATTCTCGGCTTGTGTGTCCGGTTTTAATTTTAAGCTAAACTAGTATAAAGTACACTTGTACTGTAAACAGCCAATTCTCAATGTACCTACGTAGATATAAAAGTACTCATTGTAGTACAAATTGTACAGCCATCGTTTTATGGTTGAAAATTGAACTTTTTTTAAAACTTTTTTTATTATTTTTTGTGCATGTATGTAATTAAGTGTTTATACGTCTTACCAAAAATGTTGCTATTTTTATATTATCTATATTTAAGACTTTTTGTCTTACATGATTATCTTTTGGCTAAAATTTTTCTTAGATTTGTCAGTATTTTGGTCACATACTGCAACCGCAGCCATTCTAGATAACATCGTTTCTAAGCGAAGCGCAAAGCTAAACATCTACTGAAAATGAAAGAAATATAATACTTTGTGCATCGGTGAAATCGACAATATCGCTTTCTAATCATATAAAAGATGTGTCAAATTAAATACCCACTATAAATTTTTTACACATTTTAACAGACAGTTTGCATTACATTTTTAAATTTGGTTGTCAAATGTTCTGGAGACAAGAAATTCTTCTCACATATTGTCCCGGAATAATATCAAATATATAATCCTTCAAACTTCAAATTTATGTTGACACATGACTAATGTAACAAACATGGAAAAAGGACACTAACTTTCCTAATACACTACCAAAGCTAGGTATCCAAACAGTGTAAATTTAATTTGCATTTATTATATCAGGGATTTCAAGTGAATAGTCGGGGAATGCTTATGGGAATATGAAAATTTGCATCATCTGATTTAAATTTGAAATTCCAACACAGAAATAATTGTACTTCTAAAAGTTTTCTTTTTAAATTGCTCAATAATTGAACAATTATGCAATATGTTAATTATTCTTAATAGGTAAAACCCAGACTAGTTTAAGAGTTAAAATAGCTGATTGCTTATGGTTTTTTCTATTTTCGCTACAAACCGCCGTTATCACAATATTTGAAAAAAACAATTTTTGTTAACTAGGTAAATACATCAATTATTATTATACAGGGTTGTAGTCAAAATTATGGGATAGGCAATTGATTTCTGCAAATATGAACTTAATTATAAACCAAATGCCTTTAACAAAAGATTTTTTTATCAATTATTCTTCATCTGCTGTTCTTGTATGTCAACATATTTCTATCAAAATGTTATTGTTTTTTTACTGATTTTTTTGCTAATTTTTATTTCTATATATTAATAGTTTGGTGTTTAATTTGTAAACATGGTGAAACTCTGTGAAACTGAAAGAATTGAAATCCTAATAATAGCCGGTCATAGAGATCGACAACGTTCACACCAAGATGTTTGTCATTTATTTTCATTCGTTCGGAAAGAAATTCTAGTGTACAACCTACAATGTTTAGATTGGTTAAATAATTTAAAAAAACCGAATAGGTAAAAATATTTGTAAAATTTGTAGAATTATTTCTACATGAGTAAAAAGGAGTATTGAAAACTGAAGAATCAGATTTGATATCACATTTTGTTATTTATTGAAAATTATTATTTTACACAAACACTTTCTTATTATCCTATATTATAGCCTATAAAAAAGTATCAAGTTATATCAAGAGAAAAAAAGAAGAATAGCAAAATATTATAAGTAAAGTTGATCTACAGTATGGTTCCTCTTAGGAAAAAAAATATTATTGGTTTTACGATCAAATATAATTTTTTATAAAAATGGTTATTTATTAGAAAAATATGTTTGGTATAATAAAATCTAGTCTTAGATGTACATAACAAGAGTGTTAATAAATAAACTGAGAAAAAATAAAAAAAATTCAAGAAATAGCCATCAGTTTAGATAAAATTTTCATATGACGAAAGAAGCGGTTTATAATCAAGAATAAAACCTAAATACAAGATAATTTGTTTCTCTTTCAATTTTCTTGTCTAATTTTTTTCTTGACTATACAACAATAACAGAAAAAAGTTTATAAATTGTGATTGTAAACAAATTATGATTTGATATAGCTTTCACAATGTTTTATCTTGTCAACAAATTTATCATAGTTTATATATTTTTTTTCAACAAAAAAAAACAATTTAAAAAAACTAAATTTTAAAGTTTTTTATCAAACTTTGTAATTGTTTTTTTTACAATTTTGATTACGGTTTTGTTTAGTGATAAAGTGTCATGTAATAAAAGTCAAAGGAATGTACCGGGTGTAAAATATTAACAAGATTCAAGAACGGCTGTCAAGATCAAGAACATTGATTTATTACTTACTGTAATTGATATTTGAGCTCAGTGCCGTGCATAAATGCCAGGTCTATGCATTTGCGTCATTTTCTGAATGTGAAATATATTTTTAATTATTAAAAAATAAACAAAAACTTTTTAAACAAAATAAAAATATGTATTTTTTATTCTACAGCCATCAAAAACAATAACGCAAACTAATTAAATTGACATATTCAAATCTGCAAAAAATTTTACGCTATTGCGTAAGCAACCTTATGTTTACGTAGTTTTAGTACAAACCGATCCAAGACCTGCCGCCAAAAAAACAGCCGTCCTTGGTTTCTCTTAATATTGTTTCACTGTATTATTATGGGAATATTATATTCTAACCTTTATTGATTGCATAAAATTGATTACTAGAATAAATGTAATTGAATGTAAAAGAAATGCAAAAAAAACTTGTAGAGAACGTAACTCTAATTGTAACTGTAAAATACACAAACCAAAGTTTTTATTCTTGACTATAAAAATTATACATTAACCGAAAACTTTTCAACCAATATTTTTTTTTACAATAGATGCAGAAAGTAAGCATTTGCGCTCGTAGTTGACAACGCAAACAAACAAATGTCACTTTGTAGCTTACGAGCGTACAAACCGCTTGCTATTCAATCAAGTATATTCCCAATGCAAAAAAAAAACAAAATATGATTTAAAAAAACGAATTTTGATGGTTTTAATTTGACACGTTCAAAAATTAAGCACATGTGAGTAAGCAATTCTTGTTTGCTTTAAAAAACGCTTACATCTAAAAAATAGAACAAATATTTGAAAAGCATAGAACGTTTATAATTTTGTTTTATTTAGAAGAACTTTCAAAAACTTTCCTAAAATAAATTATTTTTATCTGAACGTGTTTCGAAACTGATAGGAGCAAGAGACATGTGTCATATTTTTAATTACCTGGAAACACAATCATAAATATACTCATAAATAGTTTCATTTTTCCGACCACAAAATACAAAACCGCATGATGTCGCTTGTCAAACAACAGCAAAAGCACGTTTGATTTGGATGTATAAAACTTTACAACCTGCGTTGTAAATAAATTCAATTATTTTCAAAACCTTAAAAATAATTATTTTTTGATTTTCCAAGCATTTTATTGTTTTAAATAATCAAGCGCAAAATAATTGTTATTACTAAAAAATATTACATATTAGCATTTATTATTAACAAATAATTAATTTTACCTAGCCTGTTCGAAATCTAAACAATGTGTACTTTATTTGTAGTGCAAAAGTAAATTTTTTTACCTAGGTGCAAAAGTGAATCACGTAAAAAACAAATAAAAAAAAAAAAATAACGTGATTTTGAGAAGAGCTCATCAACGTCATAAAAATTGCGTGATTCACTTTTGCACCTAGGTAAAAAAATTTACTTTTGTACTACAAGTAAGGTACACATTGTTTAAAATTTGTTGCAAACATTTTTTTTGTAACAAAGTTGTGCCGGAAGGAAAAAAACTGTATTTAAGCCATGACAAAAAAGTGCTTTTGCAGACCATGAGCAAAAACTACTTTATAAAGTAAATCAAGTTGAACTAAATAATCTGATATAATCACCTACTTAAACAACTAATTATTTAAATTGCTTATTTATGTCAACTATTTTAATTTTTTGGTTTTTAATTTAAACAAACAGGCACAGTTTAGTATAGATTTGTCTGAATACTTAACTAAAATTCTAGAATCCTACAGTGCGGTCTTCCAACAAAGACTAAGTTTTGCAAAAATTTTATAATAAGTTTTTTTGTTTAATAATTAAACGATGTATAAAAATAAGCCTTAAAAAATGCTAATAGATTTTCTGTTTACGGTAAACTCAGTTTGTGGGTCTATTAATACTTTCAAAAATCATAGATAAAGAGAAATTGCTAAGTAATTATGTATATGAATAAAGAGTAAGTATCGTCATTGTTAGAACTACTTAATATTCTTAAGAAAATGAACAGACTAAGATTCTTAAGCTAATTAAGAAATGGAAGTCCTAAAAACGCTTGTAAAAACGCTAGCAATTTTTATTGCTCAAACACCGGAGTCATATTCACATTGTAACGCTGACCTTAACACCTTACGGCTATTGCCAATCTGTTTTACCGTCCATGAGTAAACAGTAAAACAGAACAATTAAAAAGTTTATCTTATTTTTAAGTATATCTTTTGTATCGTGCAATAAATAATTTGCAGCGATTTGTACTCTCTGTTCTATTGCAATCCTGTTCTCCTATGTTGCGATGTAAATCGGACTTTGGCGCAGCATATTTATTTATTTATTTTTATTTGTGCCGCAGCTGAACTATAACGAACAACTTTACAAAATTGTAAAATTTGCTTTGCTAAGTAAAAATAGTCATTATTGCGATCGAAATTAAAACTTTATAACATTTAAAAAAATTGAAAGTTTATTTAAACATTGAATAATTTTTTTTCAAGCGCTTTTCTAGATACATTTTGAAAAGTATAAAGTATTTAGCACAATCACAACAATAGGCAACTACGAGTATGACTTGAGATGACAGTAGAGGTTTGCTGTAAAGTTTCTGTTCAAGTCTTCTAAACTTGCGTAGTTTTAAATATCTTGGTTTTTGTATCAAGTTTTTTTTAAAATAAGCGTCCACAAGGTTGAAATTTTGAGCAAAACTTTTTTAATAGTTTTTAAAATATGAATTAACACCGATTCTGGCCGTTGTAACGAATATTCAACGATCTTTACGCTTGATTACGTTGTCTACTCACTTAAATATTTTTTATTAAATGATTAAACCACATTTTTTGGTTTATAGGTTTGAGTTTATAATATATACTATTTTATAACATTCAATCTATACGGGTGTTTTATATTTTACCGGGTGCGTCAAAAGTCCGGCAAAAGATCAATATTTCCTGGAAAAAAAGTTTTCAAACAAAAAGTTTAGTACAAAAATTGCTTTGTTAAAAATTACATATTTTTTAGTATTTAAATCATTTTCCACTTTTTATTTTTGCGGAGGGTGGGGGTGACAAAACAAATAGATTTTTTGAAAAAATTATATTAAAAATAAAAAACATTTAAAATTAAATGATTAAAAATAATTAATTAAAAATATAAAACAATTTACATAAAAAAATCTTGGAAAGCATTTCAAACTTATTCTCGGAAAACGTCTAGAACGTCATCTAGGCATAAAAACATTAACAGATCAAATATTTGGATAAAACACATTTTGGATAAAAAAATGTTGCAGACCAAATTTAAAATTTTTTCTCCAAAAATCTAATCCGTTGAGAAAAATATAAGATTAGGAATTTGTTTAATCAAGCCACTTTTTACCAAACTTTTTTTTTTAAATCTCTCGTTCGGGAAAATATTGATCCGTTTTGACGCATATAAAAAAAGAGATTTGAGATCGGGAACAGAAAGGGGGTGAGCTTTTTAGAGTAAAAAACTCATCTTGATTTCCGGCAAAACTCTTTTAACTCTTTTATCTTATTTTA
The DNA here is from genome assembly GCA_947359425.1 of Lagria hirta. Classification (NCBI taxonomy): domain Eukaryota; kingdom Metazoa; phylum Arthropoda; class Insecta; order Coleoptera; family Tenebrionidae; genus Lagria; species Lagria hirta. The sequence continues at coordinate 21,724,305 of OX375794.1, forward strand.
ATTTAATATCAAAGAAGCACCGTAATTCTCAATCAAAAATTCTTGCGTCAAGATATCTGCTTTTTAAAAAAATTGTTAGGTTTTTTGTTTTAAAATCTCTACTTTATGATTGTGTCAAAAAACATACAATACTATAATAAGTTTTCGCAAAAAATGCAAAAATAAGAAGAAAGCTTAAATTTGAAATTTTTTGTTTTAATCATAAGGCACATTTTGAAGACGGGGATGGTCTTGAAGATTTTGAAGATTTATTAGAAATCGGAAAGTTTTCATTTGAAAACTTTTACATTTCTTAATCGTTAGATTTCTAACGATTAAGAAATGCTATTTGAATTTAGAGAGACATAAACTAACGCGAATTTAAGATAAGGTATTTATAAATAACAAGATTAATGCAGTTATAATAATAAACATATTATAATAAACAAAGTAATCAGTATAATATCTAAATCTGAATACCGAAAACTACTCCATCCAGTTTTTTTATGCGATCTATTTTCAATTGCTTAACTGATGATATAAATTGCATGTTGTCATAGGACAACCTAGTGCCATATTGTTAAAGCGCAATTGTTTAAACGATTGCGGAATAGGTATTTTTTAACTCAACATTTTTTTTTATATCTTTTATTGAATTATAAATAAAAAAGATTCTATGACTTTTTGCGATAAAGTTGATATTTTTTGAAATAATTATGAATTTTGAAAGTTTGAAAATTCTTAAATTAAGATACTTTTGACGCTTAAGAAATATATTAAAAAAAAAATTAATTAAAAAGATATTTTTTCTAATTCTTAATACAATAGTTAATATATTCTTAATAGAGATTTGAAAAAAATTTATTATGTTTACCCGTTTTTTAGTTGTTACTTTCGCGCTGACAAGTATTTTTCGGTATAACCACCTCTTTCTGACTCCTACGCTGCATCGGCTTCTCTTTGTTGTAAAATCATCATGTATCATTTATGTTAAAAACTATTAGCTCTATCAAAATTGCATACTTGTAAGCGCGCGAAATTAACAATTAAAAAACAGTTATAAACAAAGATTTTTCTTTAAATCTCTATTTTTATATCAAAGTATATAATTAAAAAAAAATATTTTGTAAATGTTTTTGACATAACTCAAAATTCCAAAGTACTAAAATTTAAAATTCTTCCAATTTTTAAAATTTATATTTTGAAAAATATTGATTTGCCTGTGAAAACTAATAAAACCTTTTTTATTTATTTTTTCATAAAAAAATTGTCAGGTTAGAAAGTAACAAATCTCTGCAGTTGTTTAAACAAATTTTGATTTAAACAATATGACCCAGGTTGCCTCATAACAACTAACTTGCATTTACATCACTTAGTTAAGCCATTTCAAAAAAAGTGCATAAAAAATTGAATTGAAATAGTTTTCGGTACTTATGCGCCGATTTCTACTGAACTCAATTTATTTTCGTTTTTGCAATCTTTATGTTTAATGGATTTGTAATTTTTAGACCAATGCAACTTACGATTTTTGAATAATTAAAGTTGAAAAATATAAAAAATAAATTAAAATTTAAGTGTAAATTTGATTAAAAATTAAGGTGCTTTTTCGACATTAGATCAGAATAAGGTGATAGTAATAAATATTTTAATTATAGAAATTACAGTGTGTTTGGAACATAAAAAGGTCAGTTTTCACAAAATTTCAAAAATAAAAAAATTTGTAAAAGACAAAAAAATTAAACCAAAAACTCGGTTATTTACATTTTTCACACAAATTTTAAGGTTATGTAATAAAAAAACAAAAATTGCAGGTTTTTGTATTACCTACAACTTTGCTTTTAATTTTTTTTCTAAAAAATTTATAATGTTGTAATATCAAAATAAACCGTTTTTTACTTTTAAAAACTCACTTTCTTGTAGTTTCCGACCTCAGATTGCCGGTAAATTAATTTTTTAAATTTTTTTATATTTTTTTTTTTCCAATGAGTTTCATTATATTAATATTGTTGTTTTTCTTAGTTTTAAAAATTATCAAAGCATTTTATACTCTTTCAACTGATTACAAAATCTGAAAATTAAAACAAACATTTAGAATTACGTTATGATAAATACGTTATGATAAAAAAAAACATTGAAAAAAAATGTAAAATTAATAATGATAACTATGTGTTAATTAAATGTTAATATTTTTTCTGATTGCACAGAACAAACAAGATTTTTATAGTGTGCAAAGTAAAATTTAAATAAACTCTATTTTATGACTAGAAATAAATACTTTCTCCAGTCAAATTATGACTTATTACAATAATTTATGTGCATTATTGGCTTATAATACCAATCAATTAAATATTCACAGTTATTTTTAAATGTTAAATTTTAGAAGCCGCTTTTTTGAAATATTAGGAATCTTATAACAGAAAAAATATAAAGTTTTTATTATTTCTTAGTGTTTTAGGGTCACTCTGTCATTTAACAAAAAAAGATAAAATAGTTATTTTGTAGTATGTATATTTGTACAAATAGACACAATTATAGAAAAAAATTTTAAACATTTTTAATAGCCATTAACAAATTTAAAATCTTGAAACTTAGCCAAACTATGTCTTTGATAGTGATTTATTGATTCATTTTCTTGGCTGATTTAAAAGATTTTGAAATTTGTGTCGGCATTAGTTTTAGTGTAACTAAAATAATAGAGCGTATGCTTTATTATCACAAAGATAAATTGGCTTTAAAAATACATAGACATATGTAACTATAACTTAAAAAATAACCACACACAATATTTAAAATTATTAGCAAAAGTTTTTTTTAAATATAAATTATTAAGATTTTATGTATAAACATTTTCAAATATGAGCTTCTTAAAATTTTAGTGTTGTAGAAAAAAACAGTATTTTTTTGTATATTTTGAAAAATTTAATACGCAAATTATTGTTTTTTGTCACAACAATATTTTTCTAATTAACTAATAATCAATATTGTTTAATTTGTTTTCAACTTTGTGAAAGCGCGTCAGTAGTTTTTAAACTATGAGTACTTATAAATTTATTAATCGATTGTTTTGGAATCTTAGGCATTATAAGCTATTAACATAGTTCTACCACTTGCCAAAAAAATTTTGTATTAAAATTTGAGAGCTCTTTCAACCACTAAGTCAACATCATCAAAAGATGAATAAAACTAAATAACCTATTACTTTCTTGATTTTAGCTGATTTAGGAAGTTTTGGTTGGCTTTGGCTAATAATCCGACCAAAGAGCTAAAAAGAGAACCGTTATCTTTGTTTTAGTAGATTTCAAAAAAGTTAACGGCGTCTAAACAAGGCTCTTAATACTACAAGTATTTCCTTAACCAGGTAAAATTGAGCAAGTAATAATTTAGTTTTATTTATCTCATGATGATGACTAACTACATGATGGTCAAAAGAACTCTCAAAATCTAATAAAAAAAATGTTTGACAAATGGTAAAACTGTGTCAATAGTATTTATAAAATGCTTTTCAACAATAACACATGTTGAAATTTGCGATTTGATAGCACTGGAAGGAGTAATGACCCTGATGAACTGCAGTTTTATATAAAGAAAAGGTTCTGGTAAAAATTATGCGCTTGTAACGCTTTTACAATCTTGACAATAAAAAATTTTGTACGTTCTATAATAACAATTTTAATATAAATAAATTTACTATAAAGCATACAAAAACTTTTTAGTTTAACATTATCATTGAATTTAAATTTATATTGCTGGTTTTTTATAGCTTGAAAAGAAGAGTTTTTATTTTTATTGCAAACCACAAAACCTTAAGAAATGAATAAAAGAAACAAAATAGTGATTAATGATTCCACGTAGTAGCAAAAATGTCAAACGTAAATAAAATTGGCAAATAAAAACTCTGAGTATAGTACCGTCAACGCAATCATTCTAAATTTGTTTCAAAAATGTTTCAGACACGATGTATTTGGTAATCTCATTCCGTTTCATAAAATCATGCATTGTTTTGTTTTCTAATTTCTATGCCAGGAAAACGATTTATCAAATATGTATTGATAAATACGATTTCTACATACAAACTTTAGTCTACATTTAACAGTAAAATAAAAAATTTTGAATTAAAAACAAATTAAAATGACGTAGATATGATGTATTTAAGTGTCTGGAATGCGTTAAATTTAATTCCAGATGTTGGTTACAGGTAGACAAAATTATTTCAAACTGAAAAATCGTCTTCTTAGATAAAACTGCATACAGTAAGAAATTTCATCTATTTAGTTCGACAAAAGTCAAGGCAAAAGTTTTTTGTGTTTTAAATATTATTAGATAAGTCAAATTTTATGTTATCCTATTACAATTGGATCTAATTTTAAAGTTTTTATAACTATTCACACAGTTTTACCATTTGCCAAAAAGTTTGTTTAATCAATCTCGAGAGCTCTTTCGACCATCAAGTGGTCATCATAAGGAGATGCTTATAAAATATAATATCTAATATCTCTAAATTTTATATCTAAAATCTAATATCTAAAATCTAATAAAATAAATAAAACTAGATGAGAGTTTTATTCATCTCCTGATGATGGCCACTTGGTGGTCGAGACACTCTCTAGAATTAACAAACTGTTTGGCAAATGATTATGCCAAAAATTCCAAACCAATCAATTAGTCTTTATAATTGACAATAAATAGATTAGAAATTTAAATTTTATAGATGTTTAAGAAAATTGCAGGTGAATACAGAATGTATTTCCTTGCAACTATTATGTCAAACAAATATTATTTACTTATACAACAATATATAAATAAAGGTTTGATAAAAACTGTAAATACACTTAAACATTTTTAAAGTTGGAATTTAGAAAACGGTTAGTTTTTGTTTTCTAAAAACTTTTTTTAATTTTACTACTTTTTGGAAATTTAAGACTAATTTAATTTTTTTTAATGTCTCAAAAGATTAAGTGTGATAATTTGTGAAAAAGTATATTTTTTTGAATTTAGTGATGTGATGGTGTATGCTTTGTTTTTATAAAAAGTGTAAAAAATAAAATGTTTAGAATTTAACTTTGTGAAAGTAAAATTAAGTTAGCTTTGCAAATTCTGTATTAGCAATCTCTCACTTGCATATTAGTGATAAATTAAGCTTGTGTGCAATAATTAGTTTAACAATAATATGTAAGTACATTTTAGTGAAGCTAGGCGTTCAGAAGTTCTCATGATAATTGTGCTCAAGTGGAGAATCTTTTTAATGAAGTTTATTCAATTCAAGAACCGTTCTCTAGGAAGGTTTATAAACGTTTTAAGCAACTGGTAGCATTTGAAAACGAAAATTATCACCGATGTGTAAATTTCTCGTGTTTGAACTTCTTTATAAATGTGTTTCAGTTAAAAATGTTATTTTAACAATAATTATTATTTTCTGGTAGAAAATTAAACAGCAAATTGATAAATTAAACAACATTTTCATGATTAAAAAAATTTAAATTTTTTACAATAATTTCAGTACAAGATTGAAAATAGTTTTTAAAATTTTGATTAAAAAGAAGCATTTATTGCTCATTACAACTTATAACAAAATCTTTTTACAAAATAAATAAATCTGACTCTTTATGCTACTTAACAAAATCGAGACAACCTTGTATTCTCAGAACAATAGATATCCATTTGATAGACATCTAAGACAAGAAAATTTATAAAGTACAATTATATCTAATTTCAATATATCTTGATAAGTAATTTTTATATTGCTTAACTGTATCTAAACTTATTAGAAATTATTTATATAACGGGTAAGCTATTATGGTGAGATTGATTTGTTTTGATCATACACAATAAGTTACGGCTCTAACATGGTTTACAGCTTGAGTTACTGTGCTGACACGTTCTTTTCTGACAAATGTAAATTATGTGCATTTTATATTTTGAAACATAGCGTTGTTGTGAATAAATTAGTACATCTATCAATAAATTTTAGTTTAGTACAAAATGTTAAAAAAAAATTAAAGTTTTCAAAAATAGCTGCAGACTATTTTTATTAAAAAAAGTTTACAGTAAGTCCCGAATTGAGTTTAGAAGAGAAAAATTAACTTATTTTAAACTTTGCAAGAAAATTACAAAAAAATAACAATTTTTGCTTAATTCAAAATGGATAAATTTGCTATCAAAATTTAAAATATTATCAGGCTGTAATCTTGATATAAAAAAAAACTAAAGAAAAAGTAGTCAATTTTTTTTTATTTTTATCTGAAAAGTTACAGAGGAATACAAATTGTTGCTTAATTCAAACCAATTTCTACTATTCGATTAACCCACCACCTCTTTCGTCACATAATTTAATTCTAGCTCGTAACTTTTTATAACTTCTACACATTTCCATAATTGTTAAGGACGCAACAGCATCTCTTATCCGATTTTTTAATACTTGGACATTATTGAGTAAATCTTCCTTGTAAACAATTTGTTTTTAACACCTTTACAAATAAAAATCTAAAATTGTCAAATCCGGGCTCCTTGGCGGCCATAAAACAGGGTTATCTCTGTAAATCCAATTATCTCCAAATTTGCGATTTAGCCCATTACGAACAAAACGAGCAAAATACACTAGACAACCATTCTGTTGGAAATACATTATTTGTCGAGAAATAAACCATTTAAACCATCGTGAAGATAAATGTCTCAACTTATCCAGGTATGAATTTTTATCAAAAAATATGGTTCTAGTATTCCGTGATAAAAAACAGCACATTACACGTTTACTTCAACATGATATTAGCGCCTTGTCGTAATTCGAAAAAAAGAATCACTATCGCTAAAATCAAACATGTTGCGTCACAACCCGTTGGTAAAAAAAGTCGCTTTATCAAAAAACATAAAAATGTCTGTTTCTCATTATCTCATTACCCATCCACAAACAAAAATAAAAGCGTTTTTATCATCTCCTGGCTGTAAAGTATGGTTAAAAATAGGTTTATAGACATGCATTTTACATTCTGTCAAAATTCGTTGAATATGTGATTTGCTAACACTTATCTGCAGAGACTGTTTCCCCAAAAAAAAAGTTTTGAATTATCTTCTACTGAATCCAAAACTAACACAGTAGCGGCATTCTCTTCAATATAAATTATCTTCTTTTTCTTTAAATTGGTTACAGCACCAGTTTCTAAAAATTTTTTGACCAATTTTGTGGTATCATTACACGAAACAGCAACTTCAGAAAATGTTTCATCCCCCGTACCATAACATTAAATTAAGTAGATTTTTAATTGCAATGTTTAACATTTTTGACTATAAAATTTTCAGTATTTTTAATTATATCTGATGTTTACGTAATATTAAACATTTTGAATTCAAAGCCTACTATTAGGTATATGTTTACAAAATTGATAGAAATAAAAATATGAAAAAATTGATTGTAAGAGTACCGACCAGTAATATTAAAGTTTTGTCTAGTTATTTAAATAGAAAATAAGATTATCCGTTATTTCCAAAGCAATTTTTCCTAATTATGAAATTATTTTCACAATTATCAACCATAATTAATTTCAAAATGAAGAAACTATATAATCTGAAAGTGTTGACACGGCTATAAACCTTAATCTGATTAATAGTTAAGTATCTAATTCTTTTTAAATGCTACCAGGATTAATCTTTTTCAATTTTCTTTTAAATCCACACTTTCTTTTATAATTAATCGTACGGCTTTCGCCCAATAGCAATTGAAACTTCTAAATGCCGTGTGAGATGAATAAAAATGGCTTGAGTTATGCTTTAGTAATTATTTTCGGCTTTCAGCTAGCTCATCAATAAACATGCTTACTAAAACCTATTAGCACAAAACTGTCATTTGCAGCCGACTTCAAACAATTAGAATTTATGTTGAAAGCCTTTTGCAGGTCGTTATATTCTCGAGCTTGTTAATCTTTTTGTTTAGACGAATTTTTCTTGAAAGAAAACCTGAATTCTTTGAAGTTATTTATTCTAGGGTAAAGCTATAGTTTACACAATAATTACCTTAGTCGGTTACATTAAGGGTTGTGAGATGTAAACGTTGTTTGCAGTGTTTGTTCAAACACTGAATTATTGACAATACTCTAGAGTCACCAAATATAATGTTTACAGCATTGTTTACTAAAATTAGATTTTAAAAACAACTAGCAAATTGATTAAATAAGATTTGTACAGCACAAAATAATTTTTTGTTCTTTAGATTTAAATTTTTGCTTAACATATTTTTTTATAAAATGTTTGCCTTAACAGATCCATTTATTCACCCCTGTGCTATTGTTGTTTTGCTTCTTTGTGATTCTAAATAAAACAATAGAAATATGAAACAAAATGTAATTTTTCTACATTGAAAATTAATCTTTTTTATAAAGAAAAGCGCCATGATAATTTAAACATTTATATATTATTTTACTTAAACTTCAAAAAAAAGTTAAAGCAGCAAATTACAAAAATAAAAAAATATGCAAATAAACGTTTAGGCTTTGTCACAACTCTTATTTACTAAAACAGCGCAGCCAACAGCATACGAATTATCCACACTTCACTAAAACATAAAAATTAGTAGCTGATTTATGTCTTTGATTTTGACACCACTTCTTGATATTTTAAGAAGTTGTCATCTTTATAAAAATTGAGATTTTATTTTTAATCTAGCTAGTTCGATCAACTTTGTACCACCTAAAATTGATTTGGTTATAATATAGCTATATTTATACATAAGCGTTTGATTATCAATTCCAATCAACTGGAAGGAATTATATAATAATAATAATAATATTTATTGCCCAACAGGTATATCCTACTTACAGGACAACTACTCAGTTACTACTACAAATACTTAATATATTTAACATAATTCTAATTTTATTTGCTATATATATATATATATATATATATATATATATATATACATATAAATGCAAGCAAAACCTATAAAGTACAGAATCAAAAAATGAGATTAAAAATTAGTGAATTTTCACTAATGCGACTTAGAATAACATAAAAAACCTAAAAAAACAATAAAAACATTGAATATGAAGTAAAAAAAACGAATAATGTTACAAAAGATAAACGTATTCAGATATATCAATAAAGTTTTCTCTAGCGATTCTTATTATCAATCTTAAATTGTCAAAGTTGATGTCACATTTGTCACTTAGAGTGTTTCAATTTTTGTACATAACGTTACATGGCGAGTTAATGATTTAGTGTTACATTATATTAGTGTTAGATATATGACTAAGAATAATTATAAATTTACTGTTACATTAACTCACCGTTTTAATTTTTATAGTGATGAAGAATAAATTATAGAATAATTAACTACTGAATCTACTAACTGAATCATGATCACCACTGAATAATAAAAATAGAAAAAAATCTATCGCACTTGTAGAAAAATATAAAATCAATCATCAGTGAATATTAAGTAAATCTCTAATAAACAATAACTATGTATGTAGTAGTGTAATAAACCTTACATTTTTCATACTTTTTACTTTCTTTTCTTTATTTTGTACACAGAACTTTCATTAATAAAAAGTTTGGCAGAAAGAACTGATTAATTTATTTCTTTTAATTGAAAATAATCCGTGAAACATTTTTTGTGCAATTTTAGAACATGACAAGGAAGGTTTAACAAATTTCCGTTCGTATTGTCATAATTGCCAAAAATAAAGCGTTGGTGACTCAAGACAAAGTTTTCTGCTTTGAAAAATTCGCTGAACTTATTCAAAAAGTAGTGGGAGACTATTGGGTTCAGCAAGACGGCGCAACCAACCGTACTGGAAAGATTAGTATGAACATTTTACAGGAGGTCTTTCTCAATAGGCTAATTTTTAAGCATGGTAATTTTTTTTCCGCCTGCAAGATTTCCTAATATAACTATTCCGGACTTTTTTCTCTAAAAATATTTGAAAAATAGGGTGTATGTAAATAAGCCAAAAAATCTAGAAGGTCTAAAGAAAACAAACATAAGGGACGAAAGAAACAACACTCCCCGTCAGATTAAGCGCCGTTATGATTTTCATCACGCGGGTAGAAAAGTTTATTGTCAAAACAGGGGCTCGTCTACGCGGCACTATATTTAGAGTATAAATTTGCCATTTTTTTAGTACACGGATCCGTGTTCAACTGTTTAGTAATTTGAGTCAATAAATTTAAACAAAATAATCGATCAGTCTTTTTTGCCAGACTTTGTATACTGGCCACAACGTATACGGTTTGAGTTTGGTTTCGTTTTTAATTAAAACTCGTTTGCAATTTCAAAAAAAAATGTTTTTTTCTTTTCTATAAAAACCAAAGATTTAAATATAAAGATATAAAAGTAGTTATCAGTCCAGTTTGCACGTAAAGTAGCTCGCTGTACATTGGCCTGGCTTAGACAACTTCAGCTCGTTTTCTCACTGGAAAACGACACAAAATTGTTTAAAAGTTATATCAAATCCAACTTAAGGGGGTTTTGAACCCGTGATGAATCCAGTGTTTTAGAGGTTTAGTAGAAATCATCCCATTGCATCAATTGTCACCAAAATGTAACTAAATTTTAACAATGTCTTCATCAAATATGTCTTCATGGACGTAGCTTGTTTTTTTTTGTGTTAAAAACTTTAAAATGTCTTTAAAAGCAGTTTATTTACGACCTTAAAAAATAAATAAAAAATTGAATGTCACAAAATTCTTTAAAATTTTTAAAAAATAAAAACATTAATCACTCACCAGTCTTGTTTTATTTTAAATTTCAATGTTTTTACATTTGAAACAAAATCTTTCATTAATAAAACCTTCTCTTGTGATGCACAAAAAGCAAATCGCAAATGAACTTTTTCTATTGTACTTTTATAAAAAAAAAAGAAATAGTAGGCCAACCATAGACGAATTTATTTGTGCTCTTAAAGAAGTTTAGTCACCTAAGACGTCAACTTAATTAAAATCTTATTAACGTCAAAAAACTTTGTATTTTAAATGAGTTTTGCAACAAAGCAAAGATTTATTTTCTTCGTGAACATAAGAGTAAGAATTTATATTTATAAATATATCACAGTTAAACCAACACTGATAAACTGAGTTCTAATTATGGCTAAAGTTATGTTAAAAAAACAAATAAATTTCTTAATTTGTATAGCTTGACTGAATTCAATTTTTTCTATTGAAAAAAACACTTTATTGCCGATTGATAAAAACTTTTGAGTTTTCATAACATGTTGTGGAATCCGCACATATTAAAATATATTTGGTTTTTAATTTGACAGGTGCAAATTTAGTGTCAATAAAATTTTGATTGTTTCAATGTTTGAATCAAAAATATTTTAATAGCCTTCTCTGATCTAAAAACTAGTTGCAAACATGTTACTTTTTCAATTCTATTCTCAAACGTTACTACTATTTTTTACAACAGTAGACTTTAAGGCACAATAAGTCTTCGAGTCTTGCTAAAACACATGTGAATAAATGTGTTGTTTTGCTTAATTTAAAAAAAATATTTTAACACAATCAAATACTTAATCAACTTGAATTTATAAAAAATATACTTAATCAAATGTATCCTCAAAATTCATTACCTTTTTTACCGTTACACGCTTTAAAATATATGAAAAAAAATTTGTGGTTTGTTTGTGTAACGTCAATTTACTTTAAAGAATAGCTGATTGAAGCAAATGCTTACAAAATAAAATTATTTTGCATTAATTAAACTTATTTTCAAAACCATTTCAAATCACCTTTATAACAAAAAAAAAGTTTCAAATAATTTCAAATGTAAACCGCACGACAAAATGGATAACACAATAATTATGCATTAAACATAACGCAATTGTTCCGCACTGTATTTGCTACAAACGCCATCCACAAAATCATTTTTGTTCAATTTTTATCAGGCACAAAAGCCTGATAAAAAAAACTTTTTTTAAATGAATTATGTCAACACTTGCAATTTTTTTTTATTGTTACCAAGCAAATAAGCGTAAAGTTAGCTTATGTAGTTATCGTTACTTTGTGGTTTTGATTAGTCGCAAAATTTCAGAGAATTTGTGTATGCAATGTTGCAAAATAAAGCTTTTAGCCTGAGTTTAAGCGAATTCAAATAATCGAAAAACACAAATATAATAAAATAAAAATTATTTTATTTTGTTTTGTTGTTTTGTGATGTTTCTTACTAAAATACAATGTAAGTTAAAATTGAAATGTTAGAGAAAAACAATCTATTTCAACGTTAGACAAGGTTGTTTCAAAGATTTAATCTGCAATCAACCGTTTTAATTTGACAAACGTCAAAACCTGGCTTGACTTGAGATTATTAATCATATAAACTTTTTTTGACTTCGCAAAGTGTTTTTTTAAAGCATAAGTTTTTTGGAAAGCGATTAAATAAAACTGAATGTAGTGAGACTTTACAAAGCTGTATAATATACTTTAAGAAATTGATTAAGCAATCAAATTTTACAGTAGCTGCATGGAAGTTAATAGATAAATAAAAATGTAAAAGAAAAAAAATCTCTAATTACATCTAAGTGGACCTGTGGTGACCAAAATGATTATTTCACTAACATACGCTATCAAATGTTGAGCAATATAAGGGCACCAAATTGCCCTAATCAAAATCAACTAAACATTTAGCTTTTTTGAAACTTCCTCCATTCAAATGAGTGATATCTGTAATGTATTTTTTGGTATTAATATCAACATAATCAGAAAAACGATAGACGTAATTGTTATTGCTCTTTAGACCAAACTAACAAACAAATGCATAGAAACTAGCACATTTCCATCATGTCTAGAAATTTCCAAAATTGTACCTATTCCTAAAAATAATAATGTAAACTAATAGCAAAATTTTAGACCAATTCAATTTCTATTGTTCCTACAATAGAAAAAATAATATAAAAAGTGTTTTTTGATCAACTTATTATTTATGCGAAAACATCCAATCTTCTCAAAAATCAATTTGGTTATAGAAAAAATAAATCAACAGGCAGGTGCAGGCAGGTGCAGGCAGTGCAGAAACTTTTTGATACTGTCTCTAGAAACTTTGACAATAATGGATACATTGACGGCATTTTTTGGGATTTGTCCAAAGCTTTCAACTGTGTGTCGTTTCATATACTACTTCAAAAACTGATAAATTATTACTTATACTAAAAAAAATTATAAATACTTACTTAACAGATAAATATCAAATAACTTATTTTAATAATATAATTTCTAAAAAAAGTAAAATTGGGTATGGGGTGCCCCAAGGCTCGATATTTAGACCTCTATTATTTATAATATTTATAAATAATTTGCCTCATTATACGACTTTGTCTGAAACCATATTGTACGCTAATGACACTATTTTTTGCTAGACAAAAAGTAGCTTAGACGCTTTAGCAATATCTATGAGAGACGTAACAGTTGAAAGTTTCGGATTGGTTTGCTGTAAATAATTTAGAACCTAATGAGACCAAAACTGGTAAAATAAGTTTTTCTGCCTGCCGACCAAATAAACAAAAACGGCATAGTAAAAGTCTTAGGCGTAATCTTGGATTCAACACTTAAATAGGAGGAGGCACATGCTACCGCAGTTTCAAATAAGTTGTATAAATTTGTCTACTTATTAAGAATTTTAGCTAAAGAGGTGTTTCAGAAAATATTTTTGTCAGCATATTTTGCTCTTTCTATTATTTCTTACAGAGTACTAATGAGCGCACATGCCATTAGAATATTCACTATGCAACTTAGATGTTGCTAGTCTTTAATATCAAAAAGATTTTAAATTAAAATTTAAAGAATTAAAAATTTTGACATTCTCTTCGTCTAATATTCTTTAATTTACACAAAAAAAAACATTTTACAATATAGTCTAAGATCAGATCATCATTATCATAATGTTAAAATGAATTTGAATCTTCACCTTGAGTTCAGTAGGATAAACAAAAGTCAAAACATCAATAATTACTATGAGGCCATGTTTTATAATAAACTACCAAAAGACATAACTGCATTACCTCCAAAGCTGTTTGCTCAACAAGTTAAATTAATGCTACTACAGAATGCATTCTATAGTTTAAATAAGTATATGTCATGCAAAGTCTTCTTGTAAGTTATTGTACATTTACAAGTTGTTTGTATTTGTCAATGACTTTACAAACTTTTATATTTTTTACTGTTTGAAATAGATCTGACTTAAGCAAAACTTGTGCAAAGGTTAAAAGCTTGAATAAATATTATTATTATTATTATTATTAAATTATCATTATATAATGTTCAAAAACATTTAACCTGATTGTTATAATTAATTATTGCAATAAAAGATGAATTGGTAACAATGGCTTTTTTTCTTACTCATGTTTAAATCAAAACATTACTGTTTATAATTATGTGCAAGTAGTATTACTTATATAATTTAACTCACATAACCATAAAGAAAATACAAAATTTTTATCTCTTATATTATGTAAATTGTTTATAATATCACAAAAGTAAGTTATATGTAAACAAAAACATCAATGCAATCTCTTTGAATTCTTTAACTTTGACATTTTCTGTCATTTAAAGCACAACCTTATATTGCATCTAAAATGTTTGATGTAAGGTAGCTTCTAATAGATGTCGCTAGTTTTCCATATTATATATAAATGCTAAGATAACCATTAACCATAGTTATGATTTGGGCTTTAACCGAGTTATTATATTAGTATTACTCATATTATTTAACTCACATAAATATAAAAAAAATACAAAATTTTTATCTATTATATTATTATGTTAATTATTTATAATATCACAAAAGTAAGTTATATGTAAACAAAAACATCAATGCAATCTTTTTGAATCTTTTAACTTTGACATTTTTTGTCATTGAGAGCACAACCTTATATTGCATAAAATTTTTTTTATGTAAGGTAGCTTCTAATAGATGTCGCTAGTTTCCCATATTATATATTAATGCTAAAATAGCCATAGTTATAATTTGGGCTTCAACCGAGTCAATATTTAAAGTCAATAGCTACAAATGAACAAACCAATAAGTGTCACAATGTTATTATTATGATATCTCTTTAAAGTAGCGGCACGATAAGCGATTTTTGCTCTCTCTGTATTGAAAGTGAAAAGCAGTTTTCAAAATTTTAATATTAAAATTTTTTTTCTCACTTTTTTAAAGGTTACATTTGTATTAAAAAAAATACAAGAATAAAAAAATTTAATTAAAAGTTTTGCCAGACTAATCTACTGCAATAAATTTTTATTTAATTTAGAAATAACTTTTAGATGTTTTTGAGTATTATTGTACTTGTTTTATATTGCAACCAAATTCAGCTGAGTAAATTTATCACCATTAATAGTTTATTCAAGACAATCCTACTAACATAAAAAATCTTCAAATCTTTGTATTAATCAGTAGACTTAAGTAACCTAAACTGATGCCACTTTAGGCTAAAACTCAAACTGTCAGAAGAGATCATTTTATCACTCAACGCTGCGCTTGTTTTGATCTGAGCTCAATAGTTTTTTTTAATTGCACAGTTTTAGCTGATTAATATTTTTTAATAACTTTTGTTTATTGATTTAATAATTTTTATTCTTAAATATTTTTTCTACCTTTTCTAATTAATTATTTGCAAGGCAATTTGTTTTATTTATTTTAACCTACAACCTTTAATGCAACTGAGATGAGCGTTTAATTTTGTCACTCTTATGGTTAAGATGTTACAGTTGCTGTTACTTCTAAAATATCTCTAATAAAAGAATTAAAAAACAATTGGAGTTTCTAATATATTCTCATAATTTATAATTTATAGAATATTTTCCAATTTTAGCTGCAATTTAATAAATATCTATTCTAATTTAACAAAACAGCTTAAAAATGTATTGCAGCATTTCATGCATTATTTTATCATTCCATTTATGCGGAAATTAGTTTTAATATGTATGATAGATATAACCCGTTAGGCTTATCATTCAACTTTAAAAAATGTACTAGTTTCGAGCTGTTATTATTATCATTTGCTATATATCTAGTGGAAGAAAAATTTTCTACACGTTTTTAATAATGTATTGCATTAAATTGTTTTGCTGTAATCACACTCTTTTAAGTGATTTTAAAAGATAATTGAATGTCGACTAAAACGCTTTCAAAGATAGGCAAGCTTTATAATTAAGCTCTATAAGCATGTGTCTACTTTATCTTCAACTCTTTAATTGCATACATTGTAAAATTTATACCATCCGCTTGACGTAGTTACAAAAAGGCTTTTTCTATAAACTGTAAACTTTCATTAGACACTTAGTATAAAATGTAGATACTTTTTTAATCCAGAAGCAATTTTTAGTGTGTTTAATATACTAATAGTAAGAAACAAAGAAAAAACGATCTCTCCTATCATCTTCACATGTAGTCTTTGACCAAAATAGACTCTCAAGGTTTAGCATCCGATCGGTCAATGGTTAAAGTTTCGCAAAAGATAATTTAATAATTTCTTGTAGTAAATTTATTATCTATATAAATTACCTGTCAATATTTTAACTCTGGCAAAAAAATGTTTAAATTTATAATTTTTTATTAAATTTATTATCTATATAAATTATGTTTATTTTTATTGTTTTGACTTGTTAATGTACGCAATTAATTACCAATTCTATAACCTGTGGCGTTTACTGCACACAATTAAAGCACTTTGTATAAAACTGTCAGAGTTTAATTCGAAAACCAAATTAAATTGATCAAAAGACCAAATAAAAATAGTCTTTTTTCTACGACTTCGGCAGCAGCTTTTATTAAACTCTCATAAAATGATATATTTTCACAAAGCCATAATAAGACCGGAAAAACTGAAAACACTTTATTATTACAATCATACACTTTTGTAATCCTCACTGGTTTTTCTTTAAGAATATATTCACCAGTGCTTATTCAAATGTAACACACTCGACAGCAACACAAAATTTGTTCATAGAAGACTTACTGTGACAATTTTTTTTTTGTAGAAAATCGCTCCTAATATTACATTCTTCTACATCTTATATTCAGAAAAAATTGGATCAGAATGTATGTTTTGCATAAAACATAATCTAGTTTTCCTTGTTATTTTAAAAGTCAAAGTTTTTTTTTCTCAATTTCAATAGTCATTAAAGTAAAGTATACAATCAAATCACCCTTTCAATCTTAAAAAAATACGAGTTTGCTATTTGGCAAATTGCGTTTTTACTTTATCGCACATAAACACCTACCGCGCAACTGGATTACCAATTTGTTGCATTAAATCTGTTTTTTAACAACATAGCTACATTATCTTGACAATACATTTTACATTATCAAGTTATGAGAAGATTTGACAAATTATTGATCAAATTAAAATATTATATCTCTATGTTCATATGGACATTTTATTCTTTCAAGTCCATGGTGTCATAGGTGACAAGAGAAGTTAAGTATGTGATTGCATTCAAAGATGCCACAAATATGAACTTTTCTATTTTGCTATAATTGTACACTTAGATTTAACGCGCGCATTATAGCTACTGTTTTACGTAAGTAAATTATTACACAAAACAAGTTGTTACTATCCAAAACGTTTGTCAAACAAGCCAATAAGTGACGGCTTTGTTTATAAATAATCTAAATTTTAAACTGTTTTGAAAATTTATTATCTGCACAGGCTTTCAGAAGAGAATTAGTACACCGCAACTAGTACACTAGTTTTTTTAATATTAAAAAAGTTCTAAAAAGCACATTGGCTTTTTATGCATTAAACACAAAATATTTTTTTTGCTATTTTATTTTGAGATTTAGACTTTTGTTTCTTGATTTCTATTATATGTTATGTCAAACTCAGCACTAAATTTAGCTAAGACCCTGATTTGGTTTTTTACAGTCTCTAGATTATTGTAGATCACTCAGTATGTATAACTGTTTTACTGTCATAGCCAATCCGTTCAGTGATAAAAGAGCTTGACTACTGGTTTTATTTTGCTGTTTGTTTAAGTTTTCATCGATCAAGCTAATTTTTGGAAGCATAAAATTGTTTTGTTGCTTTTTTTTATAAAAAAAGCTTAGAATTTTATGTGACTAAACAATAAAGCGTCTCATAACGCCTGGCTGCAAATTTTTGAAAACACGGAGGTGTGAGAAAATTCTTTGGTGCCGATAGACGACAAAATGACAATATTGAACGGGTACAAATGACAATATTGAACGGGTACAGAAAAGTATGTGATAAGATAGACAAACATCAATCAGAAAACGTTTGACACAACTTAGTGTAAGAAACTTTCTTGGTGCCGGCAGACGACAAACGGTGCCTAAATAACAATATTGGACGGGTACAGTATATTATTTGAGAGGATAGATAAATATCAACCAGGACCTCTCACGATGGTTGCTTTGACACAACTTGACCTCTTACTAGAGTCGTTGCAAAAATTTTTGCATATAATAAACATGTTTCCATACCAAATTCAGGTTGTTTAAGAATTAAAATCATCAAATTACCAGTAACAACTTGATTATGCAATTTATTCCCGAAAAAAACAAAAAAAATTATTTATTTATCATTCAATTATGAGCACCGAAAACTTATTTCTAATTAAACAAGCTTGTTAATAGGCAAAACTACAATATAGTCTACAGCAAATCCAAGATTTCACCGGGTTTAACCGCTCCAAACTTTTTCTTTTAAGGTTATTTAACATTCTCCTTGTTTGAGTGTTTTAAATAGTACGAAAAACCGTATTTATAGTCGAGACATAAGCGTGTACTTAAATCTATCTTACTCAGGTTAGACCGACGTTTTGGATAAGGTGAAACGTGGCTCTGATTTATGAACAAGGCATTTGTAATTCCTACAATTCCTCAACCAAAAGTGTCATATAAGAAAGCCTTGTCTTTGATACAATTAATTTGATACAATTGATTTGAAAAAATGTTGAGCAAATTTGAAACAAACGTAAAATGAAATTTTTTTTTTCTACGACCACTATGTTAAACTCGCTTTACATGTATCCTTGTTGCTATGAAAAGTTCATCTTTTCATTGCTAACGCAAAACTCGAATGAAAAGTGACGTTTCTGTGTGAAAAGTGACAGATCTGTGTGAAAAGAGCATATTGACAAATGACATGATAGAATGAATGCCATACCTAATCATATGGCATTCATTTTGATATTTTGACATTAATATGTAATAAATTGGTTTTTTTGTTAAATGTTGTAGTTTATTGAATGGTCGTAGAAAAAACATTGTGTTGTACTCGTGTGAAAAGCTTTTTTCATGCTCGTGTTAATACACGTAACTTAAACACTCGCATGAAAAATTCGCTTTTCAACACTTGTAAAACAAATAACTATTTTAATTTACTGTATCGTAATATTTTAAGAAAACAAAATTAAATATAGAAAGTAAACAAACTGGCAAATATATCAAGAAAAAAAGCAAACTGACGATCTAGTTATGGATTTAGTAGATGCGGCAACTTCTGATTTGGATGTTTATTTAGTTTAACTGTAGATACGATTCTTCTTCAACATTTAAAATTTTTTAAGTATTTTTAAGTATTTTGCGTATTAGCCTCCAGATTATTTTATAAAAAAATAAAGTAATAATTGAACAACAACGCAAACTTTTTATGCACTCTAAGTGTAATCTAAAATACTTTTTTCTATTTAAATCAAAGTATTTCCACATGTTTAACTGTAGATACGATTCTTCTTCAACATTTAAAATTTTTTAAGTATTTTTAAGTATTTTGCGTATTAGCCTCCAGATTATTTTATAAAAAAATAAAGTAATAATTGAACAACAACGCAAACTTTTTATGCACTCTAAGTGTAATCTAAAATACTTGTTTCTATTTAAATCAAAGTATTTCAACACTGCTAATGTTATGAAACAACTATTTGACATATTTAGAATATGAAAAAAATTTTTGCAAATATGTTGCAATTATTTTTTATACTTTTTTTATTATCTAAAAAGTGGTATGCTGAATGATTATAGACCATTATTCACTATCTAGCAAATATAATCAATCGTCAAAAGCTTATTTTTAAAGCAAAAGCTTAATTTAATTTGCGTCAGCAAATTAAAATCTTAAAGTTTTTGGTAGCAGTTGTCAGCAGCAGTTGTAAAACTAAATAGATTATCAAATTTTACAGTTTTGCTATTGCTATTATCTACAAAATTGTGTTTCTTACAACAAGTCTACTGGAACAATAACGTTTTGAAAATAGTTTTTTCAAAATAAAATTTAAACGGATCTTGTGTGTTTTAAATACAGCGTTTGAGTAAACGAATAAGAACGTCTTCCATTTCTTCTATAATGTCAAAAAACTATACTATAAAACTATTATAAATATATTTAGAGTAAGTACTTTGCTTTTCTGTACAATAACATTTCAAAAGTACCTAGACCTAGCTTTTCATAAAAAAAAATACTTTGCTTTCGTATTTTAAACAAAAAACAAATGGTCTTTAAAAAATTATAAGACAATTTATGATTATAATACTAAAACATAGGCAGGTTCAAAAAGATATTTTTTTTATTTAATCAATTATATTTAATTCTTAGCCACGTCAAATTTTTCAACCTTTTTCGATCTTTAGCGTGTTTTAAACTTTATTTAAATTTTAAGATTAATTCATAGATTTTAAAGTCAAAACTTGAGACTAGAATTTATAACAGATGTATTTGAATTATGAATAACAAATGAGCAAGTAGTTTTTAGATTAGAAAAAACGTTGAAAATATTTTGCATGTTTTTGATTAAAACATTGACACAATCGAAATTTAATTGTAACAAAATTCGTACTTGTCAAAATCAAATTATATTCCCTATTTCCTATTTCTTAGAATCTGTAGTTATTAGACAACGTAAATTTAAATTTCTTTAAATTAAAAAAGTGTGAAAGCGTAAATATGAAAAATAAATGGCATTATTTTTCAATATTTAAAAAAATTAATTTTTTTTTATTTTAGATGTATTCTATATAGTTTTTTGCATCATCTGCCATGATGTTGCAACGTGTGTGTGTAAAAAACATAACATAGCAAATAAATAGCAAACAACCTCACGTTTGCATTTATAATATTATTTAGGTTTAGTTAGAATCCTTTAACAAAACGCAATTGTGGCGGTCGGAAACAACTTTTTATTAATTTGATATTGTAAATTTGTGTATAGTTAAGTTATCATTTGGCATAAAAGTAATTGAAAATGATAAAGTTTTTAATTATAATTATTGTTGTAAATAAAATATTGTGTGTTTTTAATAATAATTTTGTGGTGACTAAAATATGCTGCTATTTACTATATACAAACAAGTAGTACATTACAATCTGTTTTTATTTTCCTAATCCATCCCAATTCATTTTTTTGCCCTCCCTCTTTATACTTTATTACTTTATAATGCTAAACATTCATCCAAAGTATTTTGCAGAGATCAAAGCAAAGCAATGCGGTTAAAATAACTAAAATTAATTTTGTCTTTCAACTTTACAAAGAAATTTTATCCCGGTATTATTCTTTTAATAAAACTGACTTCTTGCTTTTATGCTTTAAGTCATTACCTAAATATGAAAAAACATAAATCGTTGAAACAGTTTTAATAAAATTGTTTTGATTTTGTTGTCTACTAGAATAAAATTATCATTAGTTGGAAAAGAAATACAATATGATTGATGACTTTAGATACCTACATCTTAAAAGCTCGAAAATAAATAAAAGTTGTTTGTATTTAATCTGTAATTTTGTTTCGTTCATATTATGTTTAAAACATTGTTTACTCTACTTATGATGTAGCCCTTTAGCTTCTTCTACTTTCGATCAACACATTGTTTGGAAAAATACGCATTTATTGTTGAACGCTCATGAATTACTCGTAATAATATCCTATAGTCGACACTCATGCAATTGCCGAATGCAACACTTATGCTAATTATATGGGAGAAAATAGACAGCTTGCAGGTTAAAAAAATTATAACACATAAGTTTTCATAATGACAAAAATATAAACATTTATTTATAAAATAACTATAAAATTAATATTAATTGTCGTAATTTATGGTAATACGCACTTATTGAATTTATAAAATATAAAAATATAAATTGTTTTATGGTTCAACAAGCGGGTACCAATACATTTTATAATTTTTGATTACAATCTATAGATTTTTAAAAGAGTTTAGTAGATGAGATGGCCAACGATAGTAGGTTAGAGTCTGGTTCGGCTGCCACACGAAACCAGTGCCAGTCTTAAATAAACTCAGATTTACCTACTATAGTCTTTAATTAGTGTATTACTGCTCAATAAATTCAAATGACGTTTTAAGTTAACATCAGTTTGTGAATAGTAAATCAGCACATTTTCATAAGTCTTTCATTCAATTTTTTAATTTTATTTATAAGTCACAAAACTTTAACACATACGCTATATTATAAAACTTTCCAAATCGTGTTAAGTAACCGAAGAAGAGCTCTGTGGATCAGATGGCCAACGATAGTACGTTGAAGTCTGCAGGGGTTGTGGGTTTAATTCCCACTCAGGCAATAGTCGTTTTCTACAAGGAGAATGGCTTTTGTCTGTCTTATGGGTGTGGGTATGTATATAAGTTTGTAAATTTAGAGAGTACAAAAAACCATAAAAATTGCAATGCATATTCCCAGTTAATCTGGTCTTTAAATACAAACATTAATGAAGATTTATGTCATTTTTACCAGAATGCTTTTACATTTTTTTTTAGCTAATAAATTAGATGTCAAAAATCTAACTCATTTTTTATTTATGATATCATTTTTCTGTCAAAAACTTACTTAAGTAACTCTGTTAGAACCTCAGAAATATTTCGCTCAGACACAAAGTTTCATCGTCCTGGCAGGTCTAAAAACCAAGTGGTATTTTGCTAGCTTTTCATAGTGCTTTACAAATTAATGAAGTTGGTAATTCTTATTTTACATCAATCCGCCCACAATATTGTGATTGGTAATTGTAATCTCAATAACAATAAATTTGCAATATGCTGCATACCACCGGATACCTCTGCTGATGAAGTTGACATGTTCTGAAAACACGTTTATAAATACATCTTTCCTAATGCTAGGTGACTTTAATATACCTGATCTAACCTGATCTAATTTTAAGAGACCAATGCAGCATCCAAAATTTTTTTGTTAAAATGTTTCACTAATATTCTTGAGCTTCAGCAGTACCGCTGATGTTTAAATGCTCACAATACAACTTTTGATCTTGTTCTGTCTAATACTAAACATTGTATTGAGATAGAACGTTTTCATTACCCACTTGTACAGGAAGAATATTATCATCCTTCATTATCGATTATTACACTTACTATTGATGAAACATTAAATAAAAAAACTTCATAATACTTAAAATTCAAATGCGGCTGGCGCTGGATGTGTAATAAAGTAAAAAGAAAAATAACACGGCTGGCTCAAACATTACCTTACAACCAGAAGCCGGATCTGCCTCTGCCTTCTTCAGCAAGTTTTCCTTCAGTTGTTCTAACTTTTAGCACAGCTACCGTACCAAATTCTTATAGCAATCCTGACATAGAAAATAGTATTTGATAACAATGCTGCTACCTATTTGGTAGCAGCAATGCTTAAGCTTTGAATTTAACATAGCCACCTGTAAACATAAAATCAAGAATTGCTAAAAATTCTACTTTTAAATATTCATCATCATCAAACCAATTTATTGTTTTTTTTTTCAAATACTTAATAGCTTTTTTCATGTTTAAAACTTAAATATATAATTGTAGTACGTATCTTATCTGTTTATTTTCTATTTTAGATGATTACTCTACCAAATGGCTTTATTGAATTAGTTTTCATTCATCTATAAACTATTTTGATAATTCTAACCAGCTTTTTAGATTGCTGCTGACAGTGATACTAGTGACAGTGGCAATTAAAAAGCTGTCAGATGGAATTTAGTACGAGAACCACTTGGTTTTCTTTTTCACCTGGGTAAATTACTTTTGTATCGCAAACGAGGTACACATTGTTTGCATTTTTAACAAGTTAAAAAAACACATTTTTTTACTTTTATTAATTTTTTAAACCTTCAATCATATAGACGTGCTTAAATAGTTCCTCATTTGTAGTATAAAATTTTAAACTCTGAATGTCTTAAACAACTAAAATTTACATATTTCTGCTTACTTAAACTGGGTAATCCTATAATGTGACTCAAAATCACCGAAGAGGTTTGAATTCCTTATAACATTTTTATTAGATTGTTAGAGTCAACAATAAACTCTCTAGCCGCCAATTTTTGACAACATGGAACAGTAAAATCCTGTCTGGTGTCAACTGCCGACAAAAATTACGCACGGATGTCAATATTAAACGAGTTAAAGAGTATTCAAAAAGATAATAAACCTTCAATCAAAAAACGTTTATTTAAAAAAAATTTAAAAGTCAGCTGTCAAACACCATTTGCAAGTATAATTTTAACAGGATGGAACCACAGCGTACACTGCGAGAGACACAATAGCACTTTTAGGCTACATTTTTAGTAAACGAATTATTTTGCGTACAAGCGATTCTCATAGGCTTCTGCGTTCTTAACCGCTCCAAATAAATTTTTTTGAGATATTGTAACTATCTGGCAGTTAAAAACAATATACGCAACAAAATCAATTACATGACAGCTGAAATTTTGAAAAAGGTTACGAAAAATGTTTTAGAAAATCACATATTTAAAGCACAAAACGACCACCACTTGCAAGATATAATTTATTTATGTATTAAGTGTCTAAAGAGAGCCATTTTGGTATAAGGATGCGAATAATAAAAGCAATTGCATACCGAAATAGCTCTGCACACTCATAATACATAAAAAAAATATTCTACGGTCTAAGATAAATGCGTCTCCGTCATCCAATTCCCAATAATTTTTGACAGTTCCTAATTAATAATCAGGTAATCATGGTGATGGCGGTGTGTGAAGGAAAATGAAGCCACTTGATTAGTTCATTTAGCTATTTTACGTGGTTGCAATGTTTAAACTGTTACCAGGGAAAAAATGTGTGAATCGCTAATATTTCGCATTGATAGTAAGCTTTTAATAGTCAGTTTTAAAGGTTGCCGCAGAGAAATCAAATTAAACACACATATTTTTGCAATACCTATTTTAATTAGTACAAATAAAGACATTTTAAGGAGAATAGTTTTCACAGAGAAATTTTTGATTCTCTTAGAACTCATAGAATTATCAGGTTCTACTTAACACCTTTTTACTCATTTTTCATATCTTTTTGTTTCTCTAAAAGGTATTAGTCTAGTCAGGTACTAATGATCAAATAAAAAACTTTGTTCAAACTTAATATAATGCTGCAGTTAACGTCTGAGCCGTGACAGCTGACATTGATAATATTTATTAATAGTTTTTATTAATGGCAACTTAAATGCCACAAAATGTTTCAAACTTTCAAAGACTTATTGTTCCACAACTTTAAATAGTATTGAAAACGTGTGGTTTCATATGAACGAGGCGTTATTGACTGCACCAGTCGCTCGTTTCTTTATTGAACGTTAGATAAGAAGGTTTAGACGATCGCTTGATTCTTTTGATCACTAGATTTATTTTCAATAATTTTTATTCTTCGTAATTGTATTTTATTTTAAGTTTATAGCAAGGCAGACAGAAGCAAACTAAAAATATTTAAAAAATATATATACCGCATAAAACTAAATCAACTCAATTTTTCTCACGGTTTTAGAATTCGATTATCGATTACTGTACTGTTTCAAACGCATAAAAGGTTATTTTAATATTTATTCATAAGCATTATTTAAGAAATAGAAGCATAAATATACAACAGAGTATCAATTAATCTATTAATGACATCACGCTTAAATCTCACATTTGTGCGCAATTTTATAAAAAATGTGTCAACCTACACATAACGGCTATCTAACTAAATTTACATCAAATCAATTACCATATTCAAAAAACCTGCGTCAATTTACACGTTAGCATTTTTAGAGAGGAAAAAACTTTATGATATAATATAGGTATTTATTTACAGAATTTTTCATAAATTTTAAGTGAACCTGCTGCCGCAAGATTGTTTACATCGGAGCCGCAAGCCACTATAATCAAAACATTCACTCATTGCCGGAAAAGATGCTAATAGACACAATCACGTTAAATAGACATGTTTTTGCAATCATTGATGATACTGTCTATTTCTTTAAAAGATAGTTTTATAATATTTAAGCTAATTGTGTAAACGTAAAAGCATCTCATAGAATCATCTGCGGCGTAAAAATTTTATAGTGAGTATATTACCCAAAAATGTCTTATGTTATCCTAAAAGCTAAAACTATGTAGCTTAGCTTTATTCACAATTTTTTTTGTCATGCCATTGATTTGATTAACCTTTGTCTTTTTCCAGCAATTGCAGCAGGTTTCTAGTCTTGCTAAAAACTGAAAAAGCAATTAAAAGTTCTTAATTGAGCTGGTAAACGTAGAAATTTGTCATTACGGACTAACATCGCCACTCTTAACATTAAACGAGGACGTCAGCATGTGATTACACCTTGGAAATGGGTCAACACCCCGCAGTTTTAATTGCAGTAATGGCTTGCTTCTACTCTCATTCAACTCTGTATCCGATTTCCAATAATATTGTCCTCTTCAGCTTGAGTCATAACATTGTTACCAGATTAAAAGAGCTTGCGACATTTTTCAATATGATGCAGCTTTGTTGACTTCCGAGATCAATTATTGTCTCATCTGAAAAAATCGCAAAAAGCAAATTATGCTGTTAACATTTAAAAATTTAGTTTTACCACCTGGATTTTTTAAAAACCTGTAAACATGTCATGCTTCGCTAATCTTTAAAATTTTGTTTTGTACAATGAATGAAGAGCGAATGAAAACAACAGAATATGCGCTTGAGAACACATACAATTTTGCAAGAAAAGTATCAAATTGTAAACAAAAAGCATTCAAAATCATTTGAAAAATGTTTAAAAAACTTTTTAACAAAAATTTATACCTTCGTAAAAGAATGGAAAGCGGAAAATGATAATACGTTTTAGTTTAAGTCTTACACAAATGTAATTATGTTTAAATTTATTTTAAAAATAAAAAAAAATTTTAAATTAGTTATCGTAATTTAAAAAAAACCAAAAAGTTTTTAAAGCAAAAACCTAATAGTAATTTGAATTCAGAATGTAAAAATTAAAAAAAAAACATGTTTCAATAACATTTTAATTTATTTTAAACTTTTTTTTTTAATTTTATCAAGAATTTTATATTAATTTTGATTATTTTAAATTTTTTAAAAAACAATTTAGATCTTTAAAAATATTTCAAGTATTTTTACATAGATTTTAAAATTATAACACATGCTTATAACAAAAACTTAATTTAAAAATTTATTAAACATTTTTAAAAAGTTCTTCTAACAATAAAAATTATCAAAACCTTTTTTTTCAATTTTTAAAAACTTTTAAAACATTTTAAAGTTATTAAAGTTAAAGTTAAACATAATAAAATTATTCAAATTTAATTTATAAATCTTTAAAAAGTTTTAAAACTTATTAAATAATTTTTAAAAGATGAAATTTTTTTTTTAAAAATGTTTAACAATAATTTGATTTATTTTCAGATAATATTTATAACACTTGAAAATGTTCGATTATTTTAAATTTTTTAATAAACAATTTATAATTTTTCTAGATTTTTAAAAATATTTCAAGCATTTTTAAATATATTTTTCCGGAAATTGTTTTGGAAACAACATTTTCCTGCTTATTTACGCGCAGAAAAATTGAGTTTTCCGGACTAGTACTGTAAAAAAATAAAAAAGATACTCTAGTAACTATAGTTGCCAACAAAATTGACAAACTTGATTTTTGTGGAATTTGTCAAAACAATTCTAAAATTTGTAAATTTCGTCTTTTATTACGATTTCCGGAAAAATTTGATACAAAACACGTCAGTAAAATCTCTTACTTGACTCGGAGCTTCAAAATACGGAGCTAAACTTTAAAAGTTTAGCTCCTTTTCAGTAATGTGAAATTTTTTTGACTTTTATGTAGAAACCTAAAGAAAAATTTAAACTGGTTAAGTAATTTTAAAAAAATTGTTTTTTTACAAATATCTAATAATAATTTGACTTATTTTTAGAAAATATATATAATATTTAAAAAGGTTTAAAAAATATTAAAACATTGTTTTTATAAATATTTAATTTATTTTAAATTTTTTTAATAAAAATTTTATTAAGAATTTTACGTTATTTTCTAAAATTTTTAAAAAACAATTTAAACTTTTTGATACTAATTTAAACTTTTTGAAAGAGTAAAAGCTAAATGTAAAAAAACATACTAATACTCAAAAAAATCATAGATAATAAAACATTGCAACCATTTTGGATATTAAGTACATGGTGTGCTATTTGCAATAAAAATTCATCTTTGATATAAAAAATAGAAGAAATAAGAGTACATTTTTGTGCAATCGTGGGATGTAATTCTAATAGAAATAAGCCCAAGACAATTTGACATTATAGTTCAGTATTACTGAATATTAGGGTAATTTTTATCTTATCAATAAAATTTTTGTCAACAAGAGTTTGACAATTTTCATACGCTATTATTTGTATTTAATTAGACTTTATTGTAGCTACTACAGAGCTATAGAATTATTTTATAACTTAATTCTTGATGAATTATAACAAATTTTTTGAATTTGAGTTTTAATAGGCTTATTATTGTTTTTATAGATGTCTGTATCTATAGAAGTCTTATAGATGTCTATAGATAATGTTTTTATAAGTTGGTGCACATGACTGGCAAAAAAAAGATACGTCAAATGTCATCAATAATTTTTAAATTTTTAATTGTGGATTGTAACTTTTATTTCTTTGAAGATAAATACATTATCATTTTAAACCAAGCGTATTTTGAAACGTTATTTAATTGTTCCAATTAGAAGACAAGTTGGCTTCAAGGCAAGGCTGCAAAACTTTGTTTGCTAAGAGGACCCCGCTACAATTTAGAATTGTTGATAATATCGTATCAATTTCACTTATTAAATTCTGAACTTATTTGCTTCAGGGCATGAGATAATATCAACTAAATAATTTCAATCAACATTGATCCTAATTGTCTACAAAGTTTGTACTTTTATCGCTCCACTGCAAAGTACGCCAAAAGAACATTATCAGAAATTACTTGCATTTTGCTCTATTTTTGATAATCCTCAAATTTCTAGAGCTGTTTTATGTAGGTGAATTGAAAATTAAACAAATTATATCAAACACAAGATTTAAATTGAATTTTATTTAACTCACTGTTACCGACTACCATTATAGTCACAAAGTTACACAAAGCTTAAAAGTTTAATTTTTTTCTTATTTGAATTTAAAAAAAATCGCAAATTTGAAAAAAATAGTCTACAGAACGCGTTTTAAAACGGATATTGGCGCACGTGTTTCACAATACACTAGAACTTGTGCATGAAACCAATATTTATAAAATTGGTTTTTGAATATACTAATATTTATAGGCTAATGTATGCATCATAAATTACATAACTGCTAAATTTATTTAAAGTATAAAATAAAAGTATGGATACTAGTGCAATGAGCTCAAATCAAATACCTATGCTGAAGTTGATGGTGAAAAAGTTGAGTATGTTGAAAAGTTCCGGCTAATGTTTTAGAGTAACTATGTTTGTTTCTCTAATACACCAATTTTTAGACCTCTAAAAATAAACCGTCAACAACAAAAAATACACACACTAAAATTTTTATTCTCGAAAGATAAAAACTGAATACAATAATAAAATAAATAATTTTTATTAAGACCAGAGTTTTTTCAATCTTTTTTATAAACCAATGCAATTTTCTTGTTGAGAATAATTTGAAAACTAAAAAGTAACTTGCTTAAGCTTTTAAAAAACTTCAAGTATCTCTGCTTAAAGAACGAAAAGCTTTAAAAAACAACAAACATATAACTTTGATTTTACAGTTTTTTTTGTGTTGCCATTTTTCTGCTGGAAGTAAAATTTTCTAACATTCGTGACGCGCCAATCCGCGAGCATTTTTACTAAACAGAAAACACCATAACAACTATAATGACCTATCAAAAAGCGACAAATACAATAATATAAGGAAAACAAATTAGGAGTGACCTTAGTTGTTTAAAGTGACTAACTTTACAATAAAGTATTAAATTTTGAAGAAAGGAGCGCATTTGACTAAACGCTAGACTCTGGTTCACATGCAGGTAGAAGAAGCCTTGCTTATCACAACAATTACGACCTTTTCGGTCTGTCTTACTAATCGGATTTTTAATCAATATATGACTTTTATTTAACGAGAATATCATAAAACATATCAAACACACAAACAACCGTAACCATTTCAAGAAGTCAATAGATAGTAAGTAATCAGAAATGCGTGATCACAATGTGATTGCTAATTTTAGATAACTTCAAGTAATTATGTTAGAAACAACTAATTGGTTATACTATATATATATATATATATATATATATATATATATATATATGTGATAATTTACAGAGGTCAGCCGTGTAATATATGTTGAAGGATAAATTAAGGGTTTAATCTACGGCATTGCCGTAGATTAAACCCTTAATTTGTATATATATATATATATATATATATATATATATATATATATATATATATATATATATATTTTTAATACAGTTTTATTTCTTTTTATCTATAAAATGTATGAAACGCGTCAATTGCTTGATTTCAATCGCAACAAAAAAGTTTTAGCACTTTTACACTGATTAAATTTATGCTATAATTAGATGCTCTTATCTATGCGCGTTCATTTTATTCAGATCTAATAAACTAATAAATTGAATAAAATTTCTTATAGATTTTTAAGATGAAGTCATTTGTGCCAGTTTAGTTCTCGTAAGTCTAGCAATCTTATTTTTCTGTGCAAATATACGTTTGGTTTGCAATTACTGACTATTTAACATAAATATACATTAGTAGCAAAATTGAACAACATCTCGAAGCCATCAGCAGATAGCTCGCTATTGAAAATAAAAAAATAAAAACAGAGCACAAAACTATTTTACTGGATGCTAAATTACAATTTAGAAATTATTCATTTAAGAATTTTTAACGGTACATTGAGCATTCACTAAATTATTATTTGCTCTAAAGAGTTATACATATTAATGATTGAGCTTTTGGAATAAAAATTAAAATTTTTATTGTATTCTAAAATAATATTAATAAACCAATTTAAAAATTACAAATAAATCTGTTTTTTCCGTGAATAATATGTCTTTTTTAATAAGTAACGTGGTTTATTATTTGCATATGTGATTAATATAAATAAAAAAATGATTTATTCAAGTTTGATAAATAAAATAATAATCCATCACCAAAATATTATTAAAATTATTAATTATGAGGTTAGAATCAAGTCTTCTTTTCAAATTTTAAACTTTTCTTAATGTTGAATCAATTCTTCTATGATAGCTTGGTCATTAAATAATATACTATAAAATTAATAAAAAAAATCCAACATTAAATCTCAAGAATTCAGAGTCACCAAGATTGATCGTGACGTATTTGTATTAAAATGTTTTAATAAATATTTCCGGTTTCTTAAATGTACTACCGTGAACCCATGTTTGCATATTGACAGAAAACATTAATTGTAATAAAAAATTTTAAAAAGCGACTTCAGTTACTTCAGCTGCTAATTTCAAGATTTCTAAAAAAGACATTTGGTTCAACTCTGTCGAAAAATTCAAAGAAAATTAATTGCGCCTGTTTAGTTGTAATACACTTTGGCTATCACCATCTACTGATGATAATCATAAAATGAGTTATATATTATCACCGTTCTTTAATTACTATTATATCTAACCACTCAACTCAAAATTAAGACAATTTAGTTGTTTTTGAGGTGGGGATGAGTCTGTTGCTCAGGATTGAGCCACATTAAAAACATTTTTAAAAAGTTTTTTTTTTATATTATATATTTGTAATAATAATACAAAACATTCTTTAAGTTTGAATTATTTAAATTTATAAATATCGAAATCAGCAATGCCACAATTGTTTTAAAATGGAAATCAGCTGTTTGTCATTATAAGTTTACTTATTAATTATTACTTATTAAATTAATATTATGACGTTACATTTGCGTTTGAGTTTGTTCGGCGTGTTTTCGGTAGTAAATTAAATGATTTATTTTTAATTTAAATTATAACGCCAATAAAATGTTTTGTTATAGATCTTTTACCATTTGTTCACTTAACAGTAGTTTTCAGAGAAAACGATGGAAATATTTTGCATATATTTAGTTGAACTATTGAACAACAAAAATCATGTAACACTCATACCTGTCAAAGGCAAATCTATTTAAGTTTTTTGTTCAAATTACACAGCATCTTTAAAAATTCAACACTTAATAAAATATTCTGTAAGAACACCCCATTATTCACAAATACGGTCAAAAAAATTTACATGGTTAAAGAAGAGGCAAGAACGGTGTTCCATGCTTCAAATCCTATAAAATACAATTTATGTTGTGTTATATAGGTGTTATGTTAATCTAAAATAAAATGAATAGCCTGTATTAATTAAAGAGTAAATAAACAAAATGTTCTTAGAATCAAAGTATTAAGACACATAAATTAAAACAATTGTTGAAAGTAACCGCTCGCCGCCGCTTCCAATATAGCATATTTATGTTCAAAGACCAAGTGCAGATTTGTTGTCTCTGTCGAAGTACCAAAATATAAGAACAGCAAATTAGGAGTTACCTTAGCTGTTTAAAGTGATTAACTTTACAATAATAGAATTTGAAAATTGTGATTGCTTATTTAGATAACTTTAAGTAATTATGTTAGAAGCAACTAATTTGTTATACAAATTTTCAATTTTTTAAATGACATTTTTATTTATTTTCTTCTATAAAAGGTAAAACGCGTCAATTGCTTGATTTCAATCGCAACAAAAAAGTTTGAGTACGTTGACACTGATTAAATTTATGCTATAATTAGGTGCTCTCATCGTAATTCTCATCTATGCGCGTTCATTTTATTCGGATCTAATAAACTAATCAAACTAATAAATTGAATAAAATTTCTTAAAGATTTTTAATTTGAAGTCATTTGTGCCAGTTTAGTTCATATTGTAGATAAGTCTTATTTTTCTGTGCAAATATACATTTTGTTTGCATTTACTGACTGTTTAACATAAATATACATTATATAGTAGCAAAATTGAAACAACATCTCGAAGCCATCAGCAGATAGCTCGCTATTAAAAAACTAAAACCGAGCACAAAACTATTTTACTGGATGTTAAATTACAATTTAGAAATTATTCATTTCAGAATTTTTAACGGTACATTGAGCATTCACTAAATTATTATTTGCTCTAAAGAGTTATACATATTAATGATTAAGCTTTTGGAATAAAAATTAAAATTTTTATTGTATTTTAAAATAACATTAGTAAACCATTCTAAAAATTACAAATAAATCTGTTTTTCAATTCTGTGAATAATATAATTTATTATTTGCATAGATATGTGATTAATATAAATTAAAAAATTATTTATTCAAATTTGATAAATAAAATAAAGTGAAGTACTAGTTTTTGTGTATTCAATCCAACAACAAAATATTATTAAAATTATCAATTATGAGGTTGGAACAAAGTCCACTTTTCAAATTTTCAACTGCTTCTAATGTTGAATCAATTGTTCTATGATAGCTTGGTCATTAAATGATATACTATAAAGCTAATAAAAATAAATCAATTTTTAAATCTCAAGAACTGAGAGTCATCAAGATTGACTGTGACGTATTTGTATTAAAATGTTTTAATAAATATTTCCGTACAAATTCCGTACATATTTCCGTTTCTTAAATGTACTACCGTGTTAAAAATTTTAGAAAACGACTACAGTTACTTCAGCTGATAATTTCAAATTTTCTCAAAAAGACATTCGATTCAAAACCTATAGAAAATTAATTGCACCCGTTTAGTTGTAATGAACTTGGGCTATCACCTGATGATAATCATAAGATGAGTTATACATTATCTCCGATCTTTAATTACTATTACATCTAACCACTCACCTCAAAATTAAAACAATTAAGTTGTTTTTGAGGTAAACCCACATTGAAAACATTTTTAAAAAGTTTTTTTTTTGTATTATATTTGTAATAATAATACAAAACATGCTTCAAATTTAAATTATTTATATTTATCAATATCTGTATCAGCAATGCTACAATTGATTAAAAATTAAAATCAGCTGCTTGTCATTATGAGTTTACTTATTAATTTAATATTGTGACGTTGCATTTGCATTTGAGTTTGTTCGGCGTGTTTTCGGTAGTAAATTAAATGGTTTATTTTAATTTAAATTATAACGTCAATAAAATGTTTTGTTATAGATCTTTTACTATTTGGTCACTTAACATTAGTTTTCAGAGAAAACGATGGAAATATTTTGCATATATGTATTTAGTTGAACTATTGAACAACAGAAATTCATGTAACACTCATACCTGTCAAAGGCAAATCTATTTTAGTTTTTTGTTCAGATTACACAGCATCTTTTAAAAATTCAACACTTTACAAAATATTCTGTAAGAACACCCCGTAATTCACAAATACCGTCAAAAAAATGAACATGGTCAAAGCCGCAAGAACGGTGTTTCATGCCTCAAATCCTATAAAACACGATTGTGTTATGTTGATCCAAAATAAAATAAATAACCTGTATCAATTATTGAGTAAATATAGTAATGGGTTCAAAGACCCAGTGCATATTTGTTGTCTCTGTGGATGATCGGGTGGAAGTACTTTGTGAACGGCAAAATACTGTAGAAAAACAAGTGTGACGTTTTTTTTTCAATATGTTTCTAGATGTTCTGCAGTATAATATTATTGTGACAGTCGTTGTAAGGATGTTTTAAGAGTATCAGTCATAATTTCACGAATATTTTCAATCACCTGTTCTGTTTTTTTTTAAGTCTGCTAATTGCATCTTTTCTTGTAACTCTGTCTGTTTTGCAAAATAGTCTTACAAAATATTTAAGCTGACGGCCAAAATTTTTGTAATAAGGGTAGATTGCAAAAATCTATTTTAAAATTCCTTCAGCCAATCGGCGATCATGTGTAATTTTTTAATGTGTACGCTTTAACTTTAATCAATTTTTCTTCTAATATAAAAACATTGTAATAAAAAAGTTAAAGCTTGTAGGTAATTGACGTTTTTACTTTTGATTCTGACAAGTACAAATTTTGTGACATTTGAAGTAGTTTTAATGATTCAATCAAAGATAAGCCAAATATTTTAAACGCTTTTACTAATCTGAAAGCATTTGTTTGGTCGTTATTTTTTAAAAGTGAAATGTTTGGTCACATACTTAAATTAAATGCACAATAGTTGGAACTACGACTTATAGTCAAATCACGTA
Organism: Lagria hirta; assembly: GCA_947359425.1. Classification (NCBI taxonomy): domain Eukaryota; kingdom Metazoa; phylum Arthropoda; class Insecta; order Coleoptera; family Tenebrionidae; genus Lagria; species Lagria hirta. Next base: position 21,759,742 of record OX375794.1, read on the forward strand.
ACTCAACCTTTAATAGCAAAAATGTGTATAGTTGTTTAGTACTGCTGTAAAAAAACAAAGCTTAATAGAGATAAGTTCGGGTCTATGATTCGGGTTAACGTCTATCGTGGGACACATTATTGCAGGTTCTTAGATAGATCTTAAGATAGATCTTTTTTGTAGGTTAAGTGTCAGTCGCTTAAATGGCTTGTTACAAACTTGTTTTACACATATTAGTCAAATATCAGCATAAGATGTGCCTTCAATGTTTATTTGAAAAAAAAATTAATTGTTTTTTTAAAAAAATATAAAATAGTAAAAAAACAACGCTTAATAGAGATAAGTTTGGGTTAACGCCTATCATGGGACATATTATAGCAGGTTATGGACAATTTTTAATTACAGATAACATCTTCACTTGTTCATTTGCTAGTTGATAGTGAATAAATAGGGAAAGCCTAAACTAAGATACATTTAACACACAAAAAAATTTTCATTTCTGTATGAGCCTATAGTGTGGTGATTTGATTTTTTCTATATAAATTTTTCTTATTATTTGATGTTGCTTTTAGTAGTTTTTTTTCCAATATTTTCTAAATCTAGCTAAAAATTTGTAAATATTGTAGATCTTGAAGTTCAACTTCAGCATGTTTAAAGATAGTCAAAAGTTATCAGCTTGTTGTTGAAAGCATTTTTCCTTCTCGATTGACATGTTGATTAGAGCTTTATGTAATATTTCTAAGTGTTAATATCAAGAAGATTGTCAAGGTATAAAAATTCCCTTTAGATCTGCGAATATTTGTAATACTTTACTTTTTTTTAGCACTTGACTTTGAAAATAATCTTTTTTAGCGACAAGCTTTAAAAGAAAAGAATCTTATATTATACTACTGATAACTAAGGAAAGCAAAAAAATTAATTTATATTCAACATCCTCTGTCTCAAAGATATGGAAATTTGTGAAATTTTCCAAATAACTAATTTAATTAATTTGAGTTATTTAAAAACCTATTTAAAAATTAAATTAAAAACATAAACCAGAAATTGTGTTTTAAACTGAAAAGAAAAAATAAATTTGTTTTGTTAAATTATTATCTCTTCACGCATCTGTCATCACGATTATGACAAAAACATAATAATGTTGCTTTTTGCATCTTTGTAAAAATTTCTAAGTTTAAATCTAATATTTTGAGATTGTCACCTAATAATATAGGTACAACACTGATAATTAAAACAACTAGAACCTTGTTTACTAAAACAAATTTGAAAACTATAAATCATTTTACTTTTTTGCAGCAACGTCACGTTTTTTTATAATTTTTTTCAATTTACACTAAACAAAAATATAAGATGGGTTTAATTTAAATTGTTTCAACTAAAGATTTTAGATAGTGTTTCTTAATTTTTATAAATGATCATCGAATCTTGATGATATTTGTTTCTGTTATTTACAGGTTACTTAATTATACCAAAAAATTAAACTAATAGATCAACAGCAAATAATTTATTCTTTGTATAAGATTTTAAATATTTAATTGCTTTTTTGAAAACAATGGAACTCGTTAACTCGTTTAAAAAACGGTTAGTTAATATGAATTTTTATTTAAATATGATAAATTTTAGAAATTGGTCTAAAATTATATATTTGTGCTGCTCTTTCTTATTCAAACTGTTAATAAGTTCATTGTTGCCAGTTTTATGGTATAAAATTTTATTATTACTTTTATTTGTGACTTAAAGTTAACATTTGTTTACACCAAAATCCATACTAATACTATTTGAAAACATCTCATTTATTTTAATTAAGTTTAGGCATTAATTTTCTTCACATGCATATATGTTTACATATATACCCACATCTACACAAAATATAAAAAGATATCAAATTCTCATGTCATTTTAAAAAAATTGCTCTAAAAATTATAATTTTGTGAAGTTAAAAGTTATAAATTTTGTTTTTTTCTAATGATTAATATTTTATAACTTTTTATAGTTTCAATATTATTAAAAAGAATTGAATAATTTTTGACAAAATATCAAAACCGTTATTAAAATTAGTGGATCGTAGCTCACCTCAAAAGTTTTTTATTTGGTGGATCACTATTATTTTTATTTTGTCCTAATATAATTTTTATTGTTTTAAATTGTTTATTTGAACTTTTTTCAAGAATGCTTTTTCATAAACTTTTAAATGTTTTACAACGGGTTTTTCACAGGATGAAGAGAGAGTCGTATTGTTGACAATGCTTTTAAAAATCATTTTAAATATTTTCAATATGTGTTGAAATAATTTGAACGTGTTTTATTTAAGTATTGAGAGATTTGGCCTAAGTACTTCTTATTTGATTTGCATTGGTAATGACAACGTAATGGATCCAAAAATCTGCCAAAGAGTGTCCGTGCGCAGGTACAACTCCAGATTATTTTAATTTTTGTATTTAAGCCAATCCTAACGTAAATTTGCAAAAAAATTGCAAAAAATGACAAATTACAATAAAATGTGTAAAACCACTGCTTTTAAGCAATACATACAACAACTGTATATAAATTTATGTAATTTATTGAAAAAAAAATTTTTGATTCAAATATATTAGAAAATGTTTGAACTTAAAATAAATAACGCAGTAAATTTTTTGAATAATAAAATATAGAAATTACTGCAATGAGTTATTTTTGTAAAAAATGTGTGTGAACTTTCAACAAAAAAAGTGCTAGGAGTTAGTAACGGCTTATTTTCAAAAATGTTTTTTGCTTCCATTAAAAAAAAATCTGTTTAACTGTTTAAAAATGAAAAAACATTCTTTGGTTAAAAAATTGCTGTGACAATTTTAACTGGTTGATGTTTTTTATAATAGATTTGTAAAACAATCTCTTAGTCGATGCTAAAACATCACTTAACTTGCAGCAGAAGTATTTTGTTTCAGCTCATTGCAAAAGTGTCAACTGGAATTTTTTTAAATTTTATATAAAATTGAAAGTTATTTAGACAGATATGGTCATTGAAACTGACTTTACAATCGACTATAGCGTTATTAAATTTGTCTCCGAGTTGACTGTCTTGATTTAGATCACAAGAAAATCCGCCAACTGTTTTAAATTCATCGGAATCTGGAGCTCGAGTAATAATTATTTTATTTATTTTAAGTTATTATTAAGCACAGTTACTATTGTGCTTAGTAACTGTGTTTTTGACAATTATTATATTAAAATTGATTGACTTTGATATTGAATAGAATTATTAAAGTTGAAAGAAGAGCGCTCTTCAAGCTATTCCCAGAATTGTCATCTTATTACAGAAGTTTGTTTAAAACAAATGTACCTACGCTTAATATTCAAATCAAAGTTTACGTTTCAACGGCTTTTTTTTCCATACAGCAAGCTATTACCACAAATATTTTTAAAAATATAGTATTATTTCAGTCTTCACTTTTTCATAGAACAATATCAAAGACTTGTTTGTCAAAGATTCTCAGAAAGTTTTGATTTGATCAGTTTTTGTAAAATTAGGTACCGCACTATTTAAACTTGTTTATATAGCTATAACATCTTTACATTATTTACATAGCTGGATAAAAATAGATCTTTTTTAAAGATTAAGTGTCCGTCGCTTAAATGGTTTATTACAAACTTGTTTTTGCACATATTTCTTAAAAGTCAGCATGAGATAGAGTTTTAAAAATGTGTGTTTATTGTTTATTAAAAAAAAACATGTGTTGTTTTGCAAAACTATGAAATAGTAGTAAAACGCATCAGATTAAAGCGTTTGTAATATTTACTTCTAGCTGGCTTATTACTTCTGATTAAACTTTTATAGTTGTTTTAAGTAGAGCAATTTGCGCTGTGCGGACAGAATTTCAAATGTCTAGGAAAGAATTATTATTTATTGCTACACAAATTTAAGGCGTCGGTTTTTTAAAAAGCTTGCGTTTCTGCTAAGATCTCGACGCAGATATAAATGCAAAGCCAATTCTCCGTATGCACGTTGACAAGACTTTTTTAGTCGCATATCATCTCTGGGATAACCAAAGTGATCGTTCAATTTATTTTTTTCTAGACTTTGCAACTTATATGTCATACCATATAACTTGAAATATTTTATCAAAAATTTTTGCGACAACTGTTATATTCTCAAAAAGCATCATAAATTTAGTATGAAATAATTTGTCAGAAAATAATTTCAGTCTGGAAATATTTTTTCGTTTTGTGCTGTTTTCTAAAAAGAGAAAATTTCTATTTGTATATTAAGAGCGCAAAATGATATGATGTCGAAAAAAAAATAAAAAAATAAAACGTTAACACAAAACAAAACAAAAAATATATAATAGTGAAATGCTAAAACATAATAAAATGTTAGATCTTTTGTATATTATGAATAATTGAGATAATAGGTACCCAAAATTGTACAAATCAGATAAGCAAAAGTGTAATGCAGCATTATGTAAGGCTAAAGTCGCAGATCACTTGGTACAAACTTTTAACGAACAGATCTAGAGGTCCAGTGTAGAAAATCGACTATAAAAATTGTAGCATTTAAAAAACGCAAAAAGTAAAGTAAGCTTTCTTTGAAATCCGGTATATGTTAAAAATAATTCTAATAAGTTTTTAGTAAATGTGTCAAATTAATTGCTATAACAGCACCATAATAATATAAAATTCAATGCAGACATTTTAAGTAAACACGGACAATATATTTATATCTATTTATACAGACAGAAAAAAATTTATGTCTCTTATAAGAAAATTAGTCTCTTAAAGAAAAGTAACAAATAAGAAAAAATAATCTTCAAATAACTCAAAGAACAAACATAGTACAATATCCTTCTAATCGTATTTCGTTATTAAATCTGGTGCGTAAAAAACATGTCAACTGTTATCATTTATGTAGTCAACAACATTACGTTTTAGTGTTTTTTTCCGATAAACGCAAACGCGTGCATATTAGATTTCTATAGTCAAAAAAAAAGAAACCTGCCAGAAAGAAATAATAATAGTTCTCTAAGTCTTCGGTCTTCTTTTTAAAAAATATTCAAAGCTATAATGTAAAAGAATGTTTTTTTAATTAATTAAATTTATTCAATGTAGGTCAATCTCGTAATATCTATAAAAAGTTCGTCAATACAACGTTTTATAATTTATTAAAAAACAAAAACACTATTTGAAATTGTCTCAAAATGTGGCAAAAGCTTAGATTTTTGTATATTCATTATATTTTTAAAATTGAGACAATATAATGTAAGAGGTAATTGAAACAAGTCTTATTTTACAGAGTTCAACAAGTCATAATAAAAAATAACAATTTGGAAGATAGCTCTAACAAGCTTTAAATTTAAATCTCTTATTTTTTAAAATTTATATAGATTACTGACATAACATAACTAATTCTGAAACATTTTCAATTGAGCTTAATTATTTAATTATTGTGATCTATTTATTAGGATTAGAAAATTTAGAAATTCTAGTACTCATGTTAATTTCATTATAAATTTGGTTGACAACACAAATACTCTAGTTTCTAGAAAAAATATAGAAAACATCAGCTAGGTAGCAGCTAATGCAGACAAGATCAATCAATAAAAATGTTTTAACGCAACTATCAATTAACAAAAAAGAAACATTTGATTTATTGAAATCAACTTGTTTTTTGAGAGTTAAAATTGGCGGAGCTTTGAATTAGTCGCTGCAGGTAGCTATCTAATAATACAAATTAAAAATTAGGAAAAACCGACTTCAATAGAATTAATTACTTTATTTATTTATTAATTGATTCAAATAATTAAATAAATAGACTATTATTTGATTATTTTAAAATATATTTTTAATTTCTCACAAATTTTTATAACCAAATAGAAAGCACCTGTTTCCAAATAAAAAAAGAATTATCAAATTCGGTTCACCCAGAAAGAAGTTAGAAAGTAACACATAATAGAAAACTTTTTCCTTTTTTTGAGGTCGTTATAGAATTAAATAAGGTACATTTTACCACAAGTGTTCATACGTAAATGCATCCGTTTGCAAAATCGTACATAATTTGGTTTCTATTCTCAAGTGTGGAATAATGATTTGAAGGCAAGCTTAAAATGTAAAGAAAGGTTTTGCTCTTCAAAAGGCAAACTACAGAGCGATAAACAGAGAAGGATGTAAAAGAATTTTCCCATAAGTGCATATATTATTTCCGATAATTTTTTCCAGTGTATTTTTAAAACCCATTATTTACTTTCAGCGGAGCACAACGATTAGTTACTATTTTGAAATTCACGAGAACAAATTACGGGAAATAGTATAATATGCTCAAATGGTATTCGACTAGAGAAACCCATGACGCTTCCAAGAGTTTAAGAAAAAGTTAGAAAAATGATTTAAAGTTCTGAACATTATCGAAATTGAGCAAGTTTATGCTGTTATATCGTATCAACCACAAATTAAACGTCAAAAAAAAGATTTTTTTTTATCAATTATGAGTGAAAAACGGTTTCCAAATTATCGTTCAAGTGTAGATATTGACTGTTGCAAAAAATTACCACTTATTAATTTCAGTCATGCTGGGTAAGAAGAAAGAATTATGGAATAATTTTTTGGTAACTATAAAAGTTTTAGAATCTCAGTGTCTATTAGTTCATATAAAGATCATAGAATCCCTAGAGCAAGCAGGCTTCTAGCGGTTGACGAGGCTTTTATTTATAAGATGATTCTAATTTTACACCAAGTTAAAAGATTACAAACTTAGTTGAAAATATGTTTAATAACTTGGTCTATAACTTGGTTATAACTGTCAAAAAAAAATTAAATTAGAGAGTAATATTTCTTTTTGTAATTTTTATTAAGCTTGTTTTTCTAAAAACAACATTGGTTTACAAATTTGATGGCTTTTACGTTACGGCGTTTTGACACAACGCGCTAGACACCTTAACAAACTGAATGTGCAAAAAATTGCAAAATAGTAAAATTGTCTGATACAGGGTATTGCAGTTAGGCCATAAATATGCTCTTACGTTAAAATTTTTACTCAAAAACTTGGTTTTATTTGAAAAAATTTTATAAATTATTTTTTTATTACTTTTATAATAACAATAACAATATTTCTTTGATTTTTTAACTAATCACACAAAATTATCACATTTGTTATTAAAAGGTATTATAAAACATTAAATATTCGCCCAACACTAATTTTAAAACCTATAAATAATTTTAAGAAACATTAAAGTACTGTTATTTTTGCCGATGAAAATTTAACAAACTATGCAGTTTTAATAATTAATTTAGTCAGCAGTAAAACAAGAATTGCTCTTAAAATTTCTTGAAATTTTTTTAATTATTATTGTTTCCAGACCAGTGCACTTGTTATTTACACCATTATATGCCATATTTCACATAAATATACTTTCCATCAGTTGTTCACTTCACTTTGCTGTTCAAAAATTTGCAATGTCAATTCACAATATTATTGACGGACAACTAAATGGTCAAGTTAAGTTTTGCCAATCTAGAAATTTTTTAGAAAAAAGTTTGGTACTCTAATGGCTTATAACCGCACCAAAACTTATGACGTAGCGTTTTCTAATAGTCTATTAGAGTATCAAAATGATGGCAAATTGCAAAAACATATTTTAAACGTTTCATTTTCAACAAAAAATTGTTTAGAAAATTTTATCATTTTAAAATTAGGTACAATATTCTGATTTGAAACAATGGCTCTGATTAAATTTTCAAAAAAAGAAAATGTAAGCCGGTTTTACATAACCTTTTTTAAAAGATTTTTTAACAAAGAAACAAAAAATTAAAATACAATTTTTAAAAAAATATATAAATATAAATTAAATAAATAACTTTATGTTCGACTGCATCATATTGATAAGGTTTTTGACATTGTTTAGTGTCCAAAATCTACCACTTTTTTGGACTAGTACCTTTTGTTTATTTTTTTGGACTCATCTGTCATTGTCAAGTATAAATGTCGAACCAAATAAATAATTTATTTTCGTCAAAAAATTACAAATATTAACAAGAAAACACACTGCTCTATGAGTGAGGATCAATTAATTAATTTAAGTTCGACTGCATCATATTGATAAGGTTTTTGACATTGTTTAGTGTCCAAAATCTACCACTTTTTTGGACTAGTACCTTTTGTTTATTTTTTTGGACTCATCTGTCATTGTCAAGTATAAATGTCAAACTAAATAAATAATTTATTTTCGTCAAAAAATTACAAATATTAACAAGAAAACACAAAGCAGTCGAACATAAAGCTTTGTTTGCCACTCGTACATAATCTGACTTGTTTTGGACTCGTCTTTATTATGGCCGCGCTTCGCTTGGCCATAAACTCGACTCGTCCAAAAAAGTCATAGATTATGTACTTGTGACAAAAATAGCTATTAACGCTGCCTAAACATTTTTTTGATATTTTAGCCGTAATGCCATAATTTGACTAACTTTGCAGTTTTTTTGTTAACTGTATATAAATTGCCTTAGTAATTTATTCAAAAAAATTATTTGATAAGGTACGTGGTTTTAATTTGTTTCAAAGCTATGCTACTTTACATAGGAGTATTTTAAATAAGACATATTTAAAAAATAATAATTTCAAAGCATATCTGTGATACATTGTATTTTTTAGACTAAAAAGTGTGGTTGGAACAACATTAGAAAGTATAATATGTATTTAACTATTTAGTAATCAATTAGAATAATTTTTTTAAAATAACAATTTTTATTGCTTTTTTGTTGAGAAACTCGACTTGAAGAAAAAATATTCTTATCAGTAATAAGTTCATTAATAATAGTCTCTTAAAACGTTTGGCAAATTAATTTTAGACTTTTTTATCTTTAAGAAACATAATATAAAAATTACAGACATTAAAAAATAGTTTAAATTTTTTATAAAAGAAATTAAAATTGACGTTTGGCACATGATTAACAATAATAAAAATGTCTGGCAATAAAAAATTTATGTCTGGTAGACCTATTTAAAGACCAAAATAAGAAAATTAAGTTTTTAAAAATTGTTTAAAAATTCAGGGTTATTACCTGTACCGGTAGGATGCGCAGTAATCAACGCAACTGCTACCGGCAAACAGATGGCCCCGACTCTAACCGAAAGAGTAAGAAGGACAACATATCAGAAAACCAGCTGACCTAAAATTCTTGTTTTCCAAACGTTGCCAGCTCCCATACTATAATGACTTATTCCTATTTAAATAACAAGTCAATGACGCTTTTTGTATACATATGTGTTGCTGTCTAAAAGACATTTTGTTTCAACAGTAGATAGTTGGTCCTGTCTATTACAGCTTTGTTGAACATTCATTATTTCTTAAACGTGAAAAGCCAAAATTACCTGTCTGTCGCAACAGAAAAAGTGTTAAAGTTAACAAAATGTATAAAACTCATCAAGAAATATGAGAATTTTGTATAATGTTCGCCAATAAAAGTTTTCAACTTTAAAATTTTATAATAATTATTATTATAGTTAAACTTTAACGATAATTTTGTAAGAAATGTGTACTTGTGTTATGTAAACGGGTAAACCTTTGTATTTTCTTATTTTCTATTTGAAAACACTGCAAAGGTCAATTAGTTACAACTGATAGTATTTATGACGTTGTCTCTTTTGATAAGCGATCTGTGAAAGCTTGCACAATAATTACAATGCGAGGAGGCGAGCAAACTCTAAATTGAGTTTGCTAATTTAATCAGAAACACATCGTTCGGAACTTTATCACTGAAGCATTAATACCACCCTTTTGCGTTCTTTCAATCTTCAATCACTTATTAATAGCATCTTTTAATGCATTGGTTTTTAAGCTTTCAGCAAATAGCAAATTCTCTCTAAACTAATTTCATTTGATATTACTTTAGATGATTGTTAGTAACAGAGTGTCTGCAGTGGATAGGAAGTTTAAAGCACCTTAGGTCGCAACTTGTCAAAACTTGGTATAATGGATATGATTAATGCGTGATCGTAGGTGCAACAAGTGGATTCTATTATCTTAAATTATTCATATGAGAAAGACTTGTTACTTTTAATGCTTTTAGCAATTATGGTAAATAAGCAGAGATAATCAAATTACCAACAAGTTAAATTGCTTCAAAAAAATTTTTTGAGCTAATAATTTACAGTTTTTTTTGTGTGTGAGATATTGTAGAAAAAAGTTGTGTGGGTGCTATTTTTAATTTCTCATAATTTTCACTAAATACAATGCTGCACTGATAGAAAGATTTTTTTGTATTTAATAAATCAATTTATTAAAAACTTTTTTTGATATTTTTTTGAGTGGAAGAAATATTTTTTTACTATTAACAATATTTGTTAGTATTTACTGAATCTGTTTTTTATTAAAACAAAATTTTATTAACCTTTAAAAAGCTTTAATGCATTGAAAAAAATATTTATTTCCACCAAATAAGATTTGTTTAATAATTAACAAATATTTGGTTGGCGGTCATTGTTGGTAGATGGTTATACTTCACGCGTAGTTGCATATATACATATGTATATAATAGAATACTTGTGTGTACGTGCGCATCATTTTCTACATGTTAATAAATCGATTAATAACTAGTAATAAATATTTGGTTGACACAAAAAAATAGGCGCTAATAAATGATTCATTAACTGTTAATAAATATTTGTTAAATACCTATCCTCTAACAAATAATTTATTAACTATTAACAAGTCTTATTAAATACAAAAAAATCCTTCTAACAGTGTGGAAGAAATATTCGCAATTAATAAAAAAAATCTTTTTTGCAAATGGAAGTAAATGAATATCATCAGGTTCCTGAAGTTTGAACAAAAAAAGCCAGTAAATTACATTTAATGTAATCCTACAATAAACAACACAATTTTATTTTTATAATAGCCCGGAAATTACCTATATAATTATTTACAAAAAGCTGGATCACAAAAGAGGCGGAGTATAAGATTGGAAAGCTTCAGAAGTAGCGAGTATACTCCCACGGAACATTCGATAAATATAATGTCAACGCGCTTTGTAAGATATATTTAACGTCATTTTTAACTATTATAATGAGTCTTTTTTTAAATTTGGCTTTGAAAGCCTGTCATGAATGTTCAACTATAAACTGTAAATGTACCTTCACCATCGGATCAAAGTGACATTTATTAATTTTGACATATGAACCTAAATTCACTTTTAATTTAATAAAACGATAGTTCAACACGTTGATGCTATTAAATTAAAATCACTTGAAAGCACTTATAGTGTTGTAACAACTAAAAAAATTAACTTTAATGAAGAAATAATCTTTAAAACAAATAATCAAACTGTCGTCTATCAACTTCAAGGCATTTGCTGACTTTTTAAACAATTTTGTTCCTGGCCTTAAATCTCTAAATAAGGCACAAAAAGATGTTACATGCAGTTGCAGGATCTTGAACAGTAAGTTATGGTTGTATTTTGGCTGATAAATTGACGATCATAAACTTCTTGTATTATTTTCAAGATTTTGTAAGTGGTATGTAAAGTTTCTTGCTGAAAATGCCTGTCTACAATTTTATCGTCATAAAACTCTGCAAAAATTTTTTGTAAAATTTCCTCTCGGTAGCTTGCAACAGTCAATGTTTCATTAAAAAAATCTGACCCAATAATTCACCACCAATTTGATGGCCGCTTCAAAAATCAGATTTCACTACAAAAACTTCCTGTTCTTGTAAGAAAACTATTTTAAATTTAAAAATAATGAAATTGAGAAAATTAGTAGTAATTTTGATATTTGAAGCAATTGTTTTAAAAATTATGATCCGTTCACACAAACTCATAGGCATGACCGACAATGAAGCTAAATTTTAAAAAACATCCGTTATTATTAAACTAAGTTTAAAAGCGACTCATTTTAAGAAGAGAAATATAAATATATGCTAATACAAATGAAAATTAGCTGTTTGTTATTTATTAGCGTAAATTAGTATATACTGTGTCAAAATGGCATTCAAAATGCTAATGGCTCACTAGAACACTCCGGAGATTTCAGAATAAAATCGAAAAATTTTAAATTATTTAAAAATGAAGGCATTAACAACCGAAATGTAACCTAGTCAATATAATTGAATAGATGGTCGCAAAGATTTCTAAATATTATTCAGATTGTAAATTATATTATTGTATATAAATAATTAATGAGTGTTTATTTTAAAGCTGGGTTGATAATTAGTTTATTTCATTGAATGAGTTTAACGGTCAACAAATTAATTCAAACTTGTTAGTGGCGTAGCATAGCAATTGGCAACCTCAATAAAAGCAAATATAAACAAATTTTTGAAAGCAAGTATTGTCACAATTTAGTTAAATAACACAACACAAAATATATGTACATCAAATTAATTAAAAGCTACGGAATGTGATAACTTCCTAAAAGAAAAAAGTTTGATAATGATAAAAATAAGCCCACATTTAAACTTAAGAGTTAAGCATGAAGACTCAAATCTAAGATCATTAATATGATCAAAATAAAATGTTTTAATTCAAAAATTAAATAAAAAAAAATAGTTTAGAAATAATTTTAAAATATAAAAAAAGAACTATAAATTAAAGAAAATTTTACTGTCAAAATTATAACAATATAAAGTATTATCAAATTTCTAAAAAAGTACGTTATAACTCCGTTTTTTTTTTTAGATTTTGTTATATGATTACCAGTGTCTAATATGTCACACATTGTCACATAATACATAACCTAAGTTTCTAGTGATTAGTATATCTATTATTTGCAATCAATAATTTAAATTCTCATAACGTTTATTTTTGACATTATCTTGTACCCTATTTTTCTCCAAATCCAAATTTTACTGTACTCTTTTTCATAAATTTGATAGTATATACAGTTATGGACAGTTATACAGTTGTGAACACAAAATAACAAACAACAAAACTCCGTCATTTTAAAAAATATAAATGTAAACTACTTTTTATTGCCAGTAGAATTAACGTTTTAAAAAATTAAAATTTTGCAATATAATTTCTTAGAAATTTAAATTTTACTATTTTTTTGTCAAAATGACACAATTATCTAATACCAGAATCGGCTAGATGTTAATGTTTCCTAACAGTTACTTGTATGGCATTTAGTTCACGTTTCAGCGTTTTCCATACATTCTCAACAATGCTATAACGCAAAATTGTAATTATAATATATTAATCGTACAAAAATTTTCTTCTAAATTTTAATATATAGATACTAAAAACAGAATCAATATTTTATGCTAAAAAATCTTCACACATTTGGAATAAACAATTTAAAATTTGAGTACAGTATGAAGTTGTGTAAGATTTTATGATCTTTAGAATATTGTTACAAAAACTATGACAGCAAGAGAATTCTCTGTAAGCCGTACGTGACACCATAAATTAAAATTTATTAAAAAACTGCTAGAAAATTTCAAAAGTGGTAAAGAGTTGTTTTTTGTTTTTTTTTTTTGATAAGACATGATTTTACAATTTGGCTATACGTTTTGTGCGTAATTAATTTTCACTAATTTTTATGAGGGTTCACCACAGGGTTTCTTGCCTGTGCAGAACCTTGAAGATACTGCGCACAGCCGTTTTCAAATTGCTTCTACTTTCTTCGCCTCCGTGTTACTAAAGATAACAATTAAATTGCAATTAATGATCTAAACGCAAAATTATTCATTATTAAATAATTTAAAAATTATGTCAGTGGGTCTGAAAACATTAAAAAATTTTATCTAATCAATTGCATAGAAATCTGTTACTATGATTATTAAACATTACGGTCCATATACTGACCAGAACTACAGACGCATCTGTTGGCTACCAGCTTTATGCATATTCGAGGTTGGCCTGTTGTAAAGTATTTGAGAAAGCAAAGTTGTAATCGTACAAAACAAGCTAAACTATACTAGTAGGATTAGCAGATCAGAAAATAGGTTATGGATTCGGATAGAAAATCAAATTCAAAAAGTATATAATCTGAAGACAAAAAGTTTACAATACTAAATTACAAAATCAAACACTAGTGATAATCAGTTTTTGAATAAATTAGACTTACTGCTATGACGGAATTGAATACAGGGATTCAGTATCAAATCATGAGTGCTAATACTCTTCTTGAGTGAATACCAAAGCTGATTCGTGCAATAAAATCAACTTGAAAAAATGTATTGTAGTAGTAAATAATGCACTTTATCACTTGGTACAAAAAAAAGACAAAATTCTAATTCCAATAAAAAAGTATATACACATACAAGGTCGTTAACAAGAACAGCTAAATATCTTTAAAATAGTTTACCAAAGTACGCTGAAATTATTTAGAAAGCAGTTATAAATGTTTACATTTTATCATCTCAACACTTTTATAAATTTTTACCATTATTTGTTTTTAAAATAAATTTTATAATGTTTAATATAACCAAAACATTCTTTCTTTTTCGAAAAGTTTTGATTTTATGGCAAAAAATGTTTGTTGTTTGGTAAACTAATTTTAAGTCTATTATAATCATAGTTTTCCGTAAAAAAAAAAGTCGAGTTATATTCATCTGAACAAATACCCAATCAAATACCTTCAGATTTAGTGCCAAAGCAATTTTCTTGATTCATTTTGAATTAGTTTTGTAAAACGTCAATTTCTCTAGTTTTCAATTAGTTATCTAATTTTCTCAGCAACATATAAACAAATCCGTTAGTAACGTGATTTTTCGCCAGAAGGAGAAACTTTTTTCGCAGGAAGACGCAGTTTTGAAGACGACGTATCATTTTTCTAATAATCGGAACGCTATTGGCTGGTATCCACTGTTTTCATAGTGAGCGAGAATTTGTTATTTTAAAACTTTTTTTTTATTAATTGTTTTAAAAATCTAAGCCAACGTAATTTTTTTTAAAATAACCTAAGGGATCAAATTTAATAATTTTCACAAATTTTGTTTTAGTTAAAAAAAAATTTATTCTGGGAAATAAAAGTATGTTAACATTAAAAATGCGCTAATAGCGATTTGTCTAATTAAATATTAAAAACCGTGAGTTTGCAGATTATCTTTAACGTAAAATATTAATAGATTAATGTGTTCAGTTAAAAGAATTTTAGTTAAAAATGTTATTTTAACAATTTTTTTTGACTTTTATTAAGTTTTGGTTCGTTCAGGTAATAAAAAGCTACCGATACATAAAAGCAACATTTCCAAAGCAAGCAAACTTTCACATTTTTCAAAATTATATTAGTTTATATAATATTACTATTTTAGATTTTTTGAATTTATGTCAAAATTTTTAAGTGTGATGTTTGTCGCATCATAACTTATTATGCTTAACTACCAACATCTATATCGTTTAAGGATAATGTTACAATTGAGAAAGCTCTCATCACAAAAGCTACAGTTTTAAATTCAAAATGTAGGCTAAAACCTTCTTTTCTATCTTTTGACAAATTTACATAGCACTCAAATTAGCATTTTGCTGAAGTTTTTTCTATTTAGTTTCATTTTAATTAAATTAAATCTGGTTGATTTTATATATTTTTAACAGTTTTACAAATTAATATAAACATTGGAGTTGTATTCACAGAATAATAGAGCTGATTACTCAAGGGAATAACAAATTGATTTGGGATCGCTTGTTACGAGTATAAACCTAAATAATACAATTTGGTTTTGTTTAGAAAATGCCAATAAATGCCGAACAGTAAATACATTGATGTTTTCAAAAAATACGTCTTGAATTTTATTCTTGTTTTTTATTAGCTACCTACATGCTTTGTCAAGAATAAAACTCATAAATTAGTTCACAAGTATCAAGTAAGCTAATATTATTTATCCAAAATTTTATTGCAAATACTTTTAAAAAATTTATACAAAATTTTAAACTTAACTAAAATAGAGTTACTTAGCTATCATCTATTTTATTGATTCATAGTATTTTGTGGAAATTTACAAAAACATCATTCACCTTTACATTCTTTTGGCATAATAAAAGTTCGTGATTTATTTAATGTTAGACACACTGTTCTACATGACAAAAATTTTTAAAACACTTAACTTGCGAAAATATTTATCATGTTGTAATTTTTCTGACCTTACTCGACATTAAAACGAGATGATAGTATGGTTGAAACAAGTGTGTTAAAACTGTTGTTGTCAATAAATGACTGACAAAATAAAACACGCCACAAACTGCTAGCCGTGAAATTAAAGTAGCAATTAATAAATGATACATCAGATAACGAAAGAATTTGAGACATTTTAGCTTTGCCTTTGTATTCGACTGCAAAAGCATATTTTCAGAAAGTTTCAATTAAATTTTTTTGGTTTATAAATTAAATCGTGAGGATATATTCAAAAGAATGGATGATTAAACACAACAAATAATTTGCGAAAAATTTACGGTAAACCAGATGTGAAATGTAATAATCTTCTATAATTGTTAGTAATCTACAGTATGCAGTAGATGAGACATTAAGACAACCTAGAATGAAGTTCCTGATAATTATCCTGAAATAGCATGATGTTTTTTTGAAATCTATCATCACGCGAATCGTATCTTAAAATTTTGAGAACTGACAAACATTTAAAATACTTTTTTTCAGAAGATTGGGCAAAATTAATGAAAATTTCTTCGTAAAAGCGTTTCTTCTTCAATAACTTTATTGTAAAAAAAACATGCCTAATCAAAACATCACATGTTTAATGATTGATGTTTCTTTCAGTATAGATCAATGTTTCACAGAGAATTAAACTCGTCATTGAAAAAAATTATAAATAGGTCAGTTCTTTCGATAAATACATATTTTATAAAGGTGATTGACGACTATTTAGAAATTACGACATCTATGTAAGTTTCTAATGTTTTAAAATAATTATCAAAACCAAAAAAGCATTTCTATTAAGGTATGAAAACATTAATCTTAAAAAAACTAACCATATTTGCTTAATTTTATTCTAATTGTTTTTTCTAATTACAATTAAACAAAATTTTTGAAATACCCGATCTATGCATGAGACTTTTGGCAAAAAAATTGGATGAAAACATGCAGTAAGCGACATAAAAATCAATACAAACTTCAAATTAAACATAACAGAGCTAAAAACAAACAATTGTTATCCCAAAAACTTAAAACCGCACAAAATTTTTTTTAGCGTTTTTAATTTGTAAATTCAAATAATGCAGTTTTAAGCAAAATACTAAATATGGCTCAATAGCAACTGTAGAAGTTTACTTAGCTTTAGTTTTTGCTATTTAACGATGCTAATATTTTTTAAAAAAGTGACATTTGCTACAAGGCGGAAATCTCAAGAATACTGCTAAAAAAACAACTGTATGAATTTACTACAAAACAAATTTATGAACTCTACCATAATAATTATTGTAGAATCTCTAAAGACAGCAAGATATGTAAAAAAGAAAATTCAGCCAGTTAATTTGTCAAAAAGAAAAAGCTAGAATAGCGGTTATAAATACAATAGAAATATATAAAATTTAGATTGAAAGTTTTTAGGTTTTTTGAAATGTTTTCTAATTTTATTAATTATTCTAAATCTAAATATTTATAATTTAAAACAAAAAATCTTTATTATATAAAATGGCAAATGTGTGCAAAAAAAATATTTAGCTAAAACTTTTTAAAAATTTTTTTTACTACAGTCTTAGAACATAATTACTGGATTTGAGTTAGCTTGGCAACTCAATAAAATTTCAACAACAAAAAATGTTCCATAGAACGACAAAAAAATTTAAGGTTGAATTTACAAAAATAGCTTACAGTGTTTGTCTTTTGGTTTTTATCTTTTGTCATTTGTTCTACAATTGGTTAAAAAATTTCCCATTCATTTTCCTACTAAGCCATTATTTATACAACAAATTCCTTTTGTGTCAAATTTATTTCATTATGTTTGTCAATTCAATTTTACATTGTTTACAATAATGGCATGGATAATCGTCAAAGACAAAGACATAATCAAATAAGTAACAAAATACGTAGTTTAATTATTAATTTTATGAATAATGATTCAACGGCAAAAAATGTAGAACAACAATTTTATGTTTTGCTAAACACAGTAAGAAAAATTTATTCGACATAGAAAAGAACTCAAACTACTGCCAGAAGAAGTGCTGTGCATCGACAACGAAAACTATCTGATGCTCAAAAGGCACAAATTTATGACTGGGTGGATGAAGATTGCTTTTTAACTCTTCAACAACCGAAGAAAAAGGCTATAAAACCAAAATAATTTGGTTTTATAGCCCAGATTTAACAACACCTGACACCATTTAAACTGGTTTTGATTATGCAGCTCAGTATAATAGAATTTTGTTTAAAAAGTATTCAAAATAATCATTTAAATAATGACAGTGTGGATAACGTGACCTTTCGTAGGAATCAAGAAGTAGTGAATCTTATTCAAGTTCATGGTCACTTATCTCTTTACAGTCCCTTTTTAAACCCAATAGAACAACTCTTTAACCAGTAGAAATCTTTAATACAAAAAGCCTAGCCAACCAATATTATATTAGGCTGTTTAAACATATACAAAAGTAAAATATATATACAATCAATTTGCGCATCAGAGAGTTTCTGTTGTCGATGCCCAGTACTTTTTTAGCAGTAGTTTAAATTCTTCTGTATGTTGAATAAATTTTCCTTACTGCGTTTGATAAAACATTAATTTTTGCTACATTATTTGCCGGTGAACCATTATCATAGAATTGATTATCAAATCATTATTTCTTCGTCTTTGGCAATTATCTATATCAATTGTAAACAATGATCAATGTGAAACTAAGTTGACAAATAATGAAATAAATTTGCCACAAAAAAATTTTTTTGTATAAATCATGGCTACTGGGAAAACAAATAAGAAAATGATTTAACAAATTGTGAAACACAATTGACAAAAGAAAAAAACTGTAAGTCCGGAAAACTGTCGTAATTATGTTAAACATATGAAGACATACTTGCATAATTGCCTTCAAAGAAACAAAATCATGAATTGAAAATTTACATATCTAGATAATATTACTAAAGTAATGTAATGTATGTTATGTGTTATTTATCCAAATATATCTATATCTTAGATTAACAAGAATATATAATCTTTGTTTACATAAAAACTCATCCAAATTAATATGAAATTAATTGGAAAAGCATTTTGCACAAAGTGAAAATGATTTGTGAAAAAAGAAATATCAATCTCCACATATGATGTTGACATTTAGAAAGTTGAAAACTTATTTAACAAATTGTGAAACACAATTAACAAAAGAAAAAAACTAAAAGAAAAAGCTTGTATAAATGATAAAATTATAATAATTCTATACACAAATCCTACTGAACACTTAAACCACTAGATAGTTATCATTACAAAAGAATTCTATAAACAGTTTAAAATAGCAGTAGCAAAACAACAATCAAAAGAGATAAAACCAGCAGAAAAATCTTTTCATCAGCATCCCATCGAGTTTTACACTTTTCAACCGACGGAAAGAGAAGCTTGTCAATTAGAATAAATTTTCGACATATTTTTTTTTATATATAACTACGCATAACTTATTACAGAAAAGTTCTATTTTATCAAATCTGTTTTTGTTAGATAATATATTGTTTGAAGTTAGTTGGAATAAGTTCATTAAAAATCAAACAAATTTTTGAACACGTCAATTTTTGTTTATAAAAACACATATTTTTATACCAAATAAAATTCAAAGCAACCATTAGCTTCAGAGTTATGACGTCATCTATATTTTTTTTAAATAGAATTTTTTTTATTCATTGTTTTTCAATTGTCTAAACAAGAGTGTAAAAGTTTGTGCTCATATGGATTCTGAGAGCGTGCTTTCTGTCCGAGTGTAGCCAAGAAAGCGACTTTACAAGAAGTAAAAGACAACAATGAGCTCAGCTAAGTTTTTTATATTTTTTATTAACGACTTGGTACTAACCTACTAACTCCTTCTACTCGTAGGGTAGAAATAGGAGAGACCTTAATACAGCTAAAAAACACCGTGGGACACAGGAACACTACTTAATGTGTTACTTATTATATTGTATTGAAAGAAAACTATTAATAACATTAAGAGATCAAATTTTAATTTTTCACATTACGATTGTTAAACCGTTTCTGAGGGCATCATTTTAAACTAGATTTTTGTATTATATCTTGCCGCTTATATCATATCTACCACAGATTTGATGCACCTACATCATATTATTATATAGTTATTTTTTTTTCACAAGTTGATTATCAACTGTAAATTACAAAGTCGATTATTATTGGTACTATCTAGTAAACCAAATTTATTTTGTAATTTTGTACTACACTTTATATAACTTACATAATTTAGTTGTTTATATGATTATTTTAAATCAATCTCAATATTATTATTTTGAGTTTTTTTAACCAGTGACTAGATCACAACCTTTAAGGAATTAGCAGCCTAAAATGATTTGTCTCAACATTTGAAAAAGAAACAAAACTAAAACATAAAAAATAAAAAAATATTTTTTAGTCCAAGTTCTACATTGCTGTAATAAATATTTACCTAACAAGTTTGCAATTCCCGGATGAACACTACGACTGAAAGGAGTACTGTATTAGTACGAAGGGAGAAAATTGATACAATTCTTTTTGCAAAGAAGAACTCGTAGTTCTTTAATAATAAATCATTAACTTTTTTAGTTAGTTTTTCGTTGGCAGCTCTGCCCCTGCCGATTACCTAATTTTTTAAATTTAAAATAGTTTTATTGTTTAGTTGCTATAGTTTTAATGGAAAAAAATGGTTTAAACAATTTTTTCCTAGTCTTTTTTCTTTTTTTCAAGTTTGTAAAGATATTGTCTTTCAATACAAAAAACAAATAAAATGAGGTTTTAACTAAACTGAAATTTAGGGTTGGGTCAAGTTATTGATAGTTGCACTAGTAATATTAATATTCTCTCAGACATTTTATTGCTATCAAAAAGAAATCTTACAACTTTTTAGTTAAGTTCAGCTTTTTACATTGTGCTTAAATGTAATTTTTTTTTTAAGTTTAAAGGTAATACCACAAGCGCTTAAAAGTTATCTATAATATTTACGAAAACTTTTTATTAATTTTACAAGTTCAAAAACGAGTGGAGTTAAACAAGCGTAAATAGGGTTCAGTAAGGGAGCAAGGAAAAAGGTAGAATGGAAATGGGGTGAGAAAGATATAGAACAGGTGAAAGAATAGAAGTATCTGAGATTTATGTTTGAGGAAAGAAATAGATGTAAAGCGCAAGTAAGAGAATTAGTGAAAAAGGGAAACCAGATGAATGCGAGAGTATGGAGTA
Organism: Lagria hirta; assembly: GCA_947359425.1. Classification (NCBI taxonomy): domain Eukaryota; kingdom Metazoa; phylum Arthropoda; class Insecta; order Coleoptera; family Tenebrionidae; genus Lagria; species Lagria hirta. Next base: position 21,780,990 of record OX375794.1, read on the forward strand.
TGGCAGAGAGAAAGTTTGGGGGAGAATATGGAATAGGAATGACATTATTTGACAGTCTGGTAAAAAGTGTGATGATGTATGGAGCTGAAATTTGGGGGTGGAAAAAATGGGTGGAAATGGAAAAAGTGCAAGAAAGGTACACAAGATGGATGTTAGGGCTAAGCAGAGAGACTCCAGGATATATGGTGAGAGAGGAAAGAAAGAGAGAAAAATTAAGAATAGAGGCAGGAAAAAAAGCCGTGAAGATCGAAGATAGGATGAAAGATAGGGAAGGATATTGAAAGAGAGTTGGAAAGTGATGAGTAGAAAAGCAGAAAGAGGAATGGAAAAAGAAAGGAAAAAATATTACGAACGAGACATAGACAAGCAAGAAAGGAGGGGTGAAATTAGAGAAACAAGATACAATAAAGAATACATGAAGTTGATAACAGAAGAGGGACCGGAATATGTAAAAAGAGAAAGTAAGAGAGAGCGAAAGATGATTGCAAGATTCAGATGTGGGAATGAAGAGAGAGACAACAGATATTGGATGGAAGAAAACGAAAGAAAATGCAGAATGTGTGGAAGAGAGAAAGAAACATTAGAGCATTTGATGAAAGAGTGCACAAAAATAAAAGAAAATATGCTAGAGAGAGAGGATGTAATGAAAGGAAATAAAGAAGGAATAGAATGGATGAAAATGATAATGAGGGAGAGAGAAAGATTAAATCAGAAATTAAATGAAGAATAAATAAAAGAAAAAAAAAAGGAAGAGATGGCAGAAGGGAAAGCGGGAGACAGAAGTATGCAAAAAGAGTAAATGAAGACAGGGGAAGAGAACACAAAGAAAGAAAAGGGAAGATAGGATAGAAAAAAATTAATATTTATTTAATTTCTATTTAATTTATACAATTTTATAATTGGGTATTAATGTATAATATATTTAAGCCTGTATAGGTAATAATAATAAACATGTTAAGTAACAAGCGTAAATAAAAATTATGTGGAGAATTTCTAAATGCGAGTATATTGAGGAAAATGTTTTTCTATTAGGAATATACAATTTTTAAAACCAATATTATTTCTATATGGAGCAAAAAGACAAATTGTCTCCAGCCTTTTTTCAGCGTTTTTGGATACATTGAAAAACGTGTATTTACATTTTCAACAATTTATTTTCTTAGTACTTTCAAATCGGAACACAACGTCTAAGCAAATTCTTAAAAGTTGCTTACCAAGAAATAAGTTGCAGATTTAATATTTGTCTTTGGATGTAGAAAAATACATAATAAAAAGCATAAAAATGCTTCAAGAAAGAAGTATTAATATTTACAGTTTTAAACAAAATGTTTATAACACAAAGCTGTTTATAATTAACTAAAAATAAAATAAAAAAACTCTTCAATTTGTTTTATTTTGAGCCTACAATAATAACTCATAATTCAATATTCCAAATAATACATTATTTTATAAAAAAATAACTTTTTGTGTCAAGTTTGTTTAGCTTAAAAGTTTTTTCGCGGAATAAAGTACTTACAACGCTTTTTTAAGTGTTGACTAAAAACTTTAAAATCTGACAAAAAATATGTAAAACTTTACGTTTGTCAAGAATATTATTATAAATATTTACAAATTGCTAATGTTTGTCTGTTATCATTAATAAAAGAATAAAAAGAAAATACAACTTCTTTAAACGCAATACTACTCATTGGTCAAACTAACTTAAACTCTGTTTTTTGATAGCTCTTTAACATTGTTTTAATTTTGCTGTATATATTGCTGTTTTAATTAAAAATGTTAAGTGATAAAAATAGTTTTAAGAACTGCGCCACCGGCAGGTTCTAGAGGCAGCAGAAAGAACCCCCAACAATTTGTTTTCAACAAAACCAACATTAGTGTATGAGCATAATGATAACAATACACCCTTTAAAATTTTTAGTTTTTTCTCAAATATTACATCAATAATTTAATTTTAGCGCTGATTGATACGCAATTTACTTTTTCCGTCGTTTGTGAGGTCATCAGTGAAATTTTTCAGAAGAATTTTTATTTATTTTTACAATTTTCTCGTATTTTGATAGAAAACACATAAAATTTATTGTTATGAACTGTTTTCCCGTTACAGTAAAAAATACGCATTTTTAAAGACTATAAGAACGAGTTTATTTTTACAATTTTGGGTTATATTATATATTTAGTTTAACTATATTTAATTTTTTTTAAATGTTAATTTTGACAGAATAAGATTTGCCTCTATCGTAGTTCACACGTCGAGTTAACGTGCTTATTTTTTTTTATAAAGTTTTCACCAATAGATTGCAAAACGTCATCAATTTTTTCAAACATTTTAACACGGTTTTTTCGGAAAGATGTCAGTATTTGAATAACTTCGAGCCGTGAATGCCTTTCATCTTAAAATAACCTTACTCTTTTTGTAGAAAAACGCGCAAATTAGTGGAAATTTGGTGGTGTTGATAGCAAAAGAACAATGTAAACAATATAAAAACAATAATTGTTAAAATGTCAAATAAAAAACCAAATGATGATTTTTTCAAAATGATGAAATAGTTAACTGCGGTGAAAAAAATTCTACGGTTTAATTCAATAATTTACGTCTAAGTTTTGAAAAAAAGAATTATCAAAAACAAGTGTTGCCAATAAGAGTCAAGACAATCTAGAAAAACTAATAAATCTTATGTAAAAAAAAGATAGAAATTATTGAGCACACAGTAGAAGCTGTAGGATTCTCTAATGTATCTTCCACCAGCTAAACCTGCCATGATGTAGAACTCCAGCCGCAGTTCTACAAAATAATTAATTGTATGTATATAACGTCTACTACGCATAAAATTAAAAGCTTTATATCAACAGAAAGAACTGTTTCCAACATCCGCTTTCAAGCGCCAAAAAAATGCAGTATTCTCACCATAAACTTTAATTATAGAAATAAAAACTAACTCTGCGCTTTTTTCTGATTATCGGGGAAATATTGCATGAAAAACGTGTTGAAAATTTGATTACAAACGATTACGTTTCCTCAAGACACTCGACTGTAAAATTTACTATTGTTTAAAATTTTTTGAGTTTATCGGAAAAATAAATTTCATTATTTAATATGTTATGCATATTATTATGATAAATGCTTGAATTTATCTCAGATATCACTATAATTATTATTTAGGAGAATCGATCATACTGACGTATAATTTAACGTATAAATAATTTGTTACATCATAATCCATAAATTTTTAAAATAAAAAAGTTGCATTACAGTTTAATTTTGTGTGCCTTGTGCCAAAAGAACAATTTATCGGTATATAATTTTTTTTTGTTATTTTGCTCTTGTATAAAACTATAATTTTTTAATTTGAATAACCACAGTTTTTGTTTTACATAGCTTTATTATATGTTATAAGTAACTTCAAAAGTACGTAATTTTGTAATATGCGTCTGATCGATGAGCAAGATGAAAATTTTTGAGAAATACAGCATCATTTAAGATGATAACAGCAGGTTTCGATATAGCTGAATATTAAATACTACATACAATAAGCAAATTTGTGTTGTAATTACTTTCTATTTAAAAAAAAATAATTCTTGATTTGAAAGAATTGTCAATTTATTTTAAGAACGACTAATTAAATTTGAACAAGCAAGAGGGTTTGCTTCAAGTGCTTCTAATTTTTTAATCAAAGCTCTAATTTATAATTATTTAATTTGTAATTAAATATCAAAATTTTTAATTGGTTTACATCATTTTAAGTTGTTTCTGAATAAGAGAAAATATTTTTTCTAATAATTTTAGCACACTTAAAAAAACAAAAAAATATTTTTATCTTTATTATATTTCCTTTAATTATATTAGATACACACAGTTTTGAAACTTTAAAGTTGTTTAATTTCGTAAACAAGAGTTTGGGGTGTTGAATGTAATAAGTTAAGTACATAATTGAACAAACTAAATATTAGATAATGCTTCCAACTAATACCTGGTTTATAAAATCAGTCACGTAAAAACAATCCAGATTACTTTAAATCCCAACAGTAAAAAAATCTGTTATCAATTTTCTAATCAAACTTTGTCAAATAAACTTACCTTAGAAGCAAAGCCGTGCAGCGCCAAACTCAACAGGTTGGTTGTCGACTGCCGAACTGAAGCCGCTCGCCGCACAAAGCAATAAAACTTGAAATAAAAATCGAAAAAATTGCTCTTCGCCACCAATTATTCCCGACCGAAAAGTTCGCAAAAAGTTGAAAACGGCACCGGTGTTTTACTAATTTCGTTCTGCAAGTGCTAAAGATCACGCAGGTTATGGACGTCGCGACGCTGACGGAGCGTCTTTATAGGCCGTGACATGCGCGTCGGTCATTTATTTGATGCTGATTGCTGATGACACTATTTTACAAGAATGAAAAAGAATTCAACATGCAAAATTTGATACGTTTTGATGTTGGCTTTTCAGCTGAAAGTATAAAAAATATAATAAAACAGATATTTAAATAAAGGTTCACCTCCAAATTTTGGTAAAAAAAACTTTTTTGCATAAAAATGCTTTATACTAAAACAATTTTTAAGATAAAATTTATATTGCTCTAATATGTGCTTTGAGAGGGTGCAAACTACCTCTTTCTAAAATTAGAACCATGTAGATTCTCATCGAATATTTATGGAATAAGAGATAATCTATAATGTTCTAAAACAAAATTTTAAAAACAATCTTTGCTTAACAAGAAAAAATGTATTAAGATCTTATTGGTGTCTGCGGTAAAAATTCTTGCTCTACTTTAAAATCTTAAAACGCAACGATTTCATAAAATGTTTGTTATCAAACATCAGAAGCAATTAAAAGATGATTGACATATTCTAGAAGTTAAAAAAATCTTTTCCTACGACTACTTAACAAACTAAAACATTTAACAAAAAAAACAGTTTATTACATTTTTAAGTAAAGTCAAAATATCAAAGAAATACCGTACCTAATCATTTTACCATGGCACTTGTTGTTTTATCATGTCACATGTTTTTTTCACGCAGCACTGCCACTTTTCACACAGAAACGTCACTTTTCATTCGAGTTTTGCGATAACAATAAATAGATAACAAAAAAATAAATAAAAAAATAATTTTTTTATAACAACAACAATCTATGTAAAACCGGTGTGACACGATGGTCTTAGGAAAAATGTTCTAAATTTTTGAAGATTGGCAACGAGAAAAAAGTCACTTCACTTACCTAAGGAGGAGTTTCTACTACTTTACAGGAAAAACAAGTTTAGAAAGATCCTCAAATTATTGGAACCATTACCCTCTATTAAAATTTGCTTTCTTATTGAAGCAGAGTTTAAGTTTTAACAAGTTTTACAAGCTTATTGCATACTTAAAGCAACAATCTACTGGTTACCAACCAAAAAAATTAAATTGTTTGTCTCACAACCAGGTTCATAAATTTTTTCTTGAAGCTCCCCTTAAAATAATTTGTGGTGACATTGGTTTAATAGTTCTGCACTTTTTCGTCGTTGGTTCAAATTTTTTTTTACCAAAATACAAGTACCACTGATTTACCGTTTTCTGGTTACTATTTTTTGCTGGCCGGTATTTTTTGCTGCCCGGTTTATGCCGGGCTCATTGCTAGCCCACTCATGGCAGAAACAGCTGTGGCATTTAATCTGTACGCAACTTTTCGCTAAATATCTTTTTGCTTGTTTAACAAAGAGCCATTCGATGCATTATGTTTGGTTATAGATCCATTATCGATAAATACACTAGAGCTTTATTTGTGCTTTACATCTTTGAATTGCACTAGTCAGAAAGCACATAATATAATTCATACAATAAAAACGAAAACTGATATAACTAATGTTTTTTTAAAATTTGGCGTCATAGTGTGCCATGTCTATGAGTTTGTTTACACCCACTATAATTTTTGAAACAATTGTTTCAAATGTCAAAATAATTACTAAATTTTTCAATTTCTTTACTTTAGAATATAAAATGGTTTTCTCACAAGAACCGAAAACTTTTGCCGTAGAATCTTATTTTGTGAACGGCTACCGAGTTAATGGTAAATAGTGAATTATTGAGTCAATTTTTTTTACTGCTGCAAGATGCCGAGAGGGAACTTTACAGTCACTCTTTGCACAGCTTCATGATAATAAAGTTGTGAATAGGTATTGATAGCCTTGATAAAGTTGCGTCAGGTCAGAAATGCAATTGTTCAAATAGTCTGCAAATACTTTAAAGTCAATCTACGACTTTTTGATTATTTGTTATAAGCCTTAATTACTTATTAAAGATTTTTTTTCTGTTTGTTATAACAGTACAGTTGCTTGCAAGTGCTTTTTAATTAACCTTATTAACGTTGTTGAACTATCAATTTATTAAACTTGAAGTGAGGTTAAGTTCAAACGTCAAAGTAATAGCTGTCACTTTGATTCGATGGTAAAAGTACAGTTCAAAATCAAACATTCATGGCAAGCTTTGACGCTAGATAAAAAACACCCATTACATACATACGTCACTAGTAATATGATGCTAACAAGCAATAGCTTAAGAACGCAAAACAAAACAATGTGCAATTAAACAAGAGACACTTATTATTAGAAGCTACTTTGCATCAAAACTTTTTTTTAACAAGAAACAAAATTTTAAATTATTGATTTTAATGTTAATAGAAATACCATTGTTATCTAATCAGCGATACACGTTTTGTCTCAAATTAAATGCAATAAAACATGCAGAAGTTTTGTTTCTCATAAAAAGTAGTTTTCTTATGCAAGATAGGTTTTGATCTGAATATGTTGCAACTTGCTGACGAGTTCCAATAAGAACCAAACATGTCTAAGTTGGCATATATAGTTTGAATGAATTTGCGTTGATCTTTTTAATTATCATTTTTATTTAAAATAATCTAGTACTCCGTAAAATAAATAATCGGCCGTCTAAAAATTAGAGTGAGAAATTATTTATTCAAAGTAAAAACAGTAATGGTTTGAAACGTCATAATTTTTTACTAAAGAAGATTGTGAGTATGTAACTATACAATTAAAAGCTTTTAAAACATTACACTTAGTCAGTCTAATATATATGTTGAAGTTCAAATCATTTCAACAATTTTCAAAAGCACCAGGCTTAAGCTAACGTTGTAAATTCACTCTTTCAAAAAGTGTTCTGTAAATTTGAGAAAATATTGTTAATTTCAAAATTTTATCATTATATAGTTTAGCTTTAAATACTTTGTCAAATTATTTTAAATTGCTGATATAATTGATAAATATCATTATATCTATTACCTTTAAAATTGGCGATTAAATTTCCCAGATCATTTAAACTTGTTTCTGCAAATCAAAAATGTTTGGTAAAAATGAACTATTGTTAAACTTTTAAAAAATCTATACTTACCGCGCACATGTCAAAACTTTTAAAAAAATCAATTACATATCTATTTTATTAACATTAAGGCTAGAAATAGTTTAGGTTAGACCAAATAGAAACCTTAAAACAAGACAAAATATTTGCAACATTATATTTTGCATTTTTTATATTTTTAGTAATTTTTTAGGCAATTATTTTTATTATTTATCAGTTATTTTCTTATCACTGATAAATTGGCAAATGCGTTTTATTAAAATTTAGCACACCCGAATAATCCAGTATGACATTTTTGCTTTTAGCACTCTAATAATACCTTCAAACAGCTTTGACATCTGAGAACATATTGTATTTTTTATTTATAATAACAACTTTGATATAATTATTCTATTTTATAATCAGCATTTTTAATACTTATACATAAGTTACATGATAGAGAGCCTAACACCTTACACAGATACTTAATTGTTTTTGCAAAACCTACTAATTTGATTGATTTTTTTTTCTTCGATTGATCGTTGCCTATAGTGTTTAATAGCTATTAAAATATCTAAGATGTAGATTAACCCAGCGTATTAAACACGAGCGTAGATTTTAAGACATCTTAGACTGGTATGACATTTTTTTCATCCGTGGTATGTTCAAGATTTTATCGGTTTCTGTCGATAGAACTTGAGATTTGTATGCTACGGTCCGGCGATATAGTTTTGTTGTTTATACAAATTGTATGGTAAAATTGACATAACAACACTGTAAATGTTTACAGTAAATACATATGTCATGTATGACATAATTACCAGTCTGTTTTTGTATGTAATATAGGTCTTAACTGACAGAAATCGGTAAAAACTGTAACAATTTTTTTTAAACTTATATCAATATTATTAAATTATTTGACTCTAGTGTCACATTTACATGCATCGACAATAACTACAAAAACAGTATTAATCTTTCCGACTTCAAAACTTTTTAGGGCTTACATTTTTTATTAACTCGAAGCCACAACCCAATAACTCTAATTTGAGTAAAATCTTTTTAGCTACAAACTTTGACCACTTTAAAGATCTACGTTGAAATGTTAATTGGAGTTTTTCGGAAAAAGATGTTGCGCTAAATTTCTTTAAGTTTGTAAGCAAAGTTCAAACTTTTTTAATATTTCATTTCTACTTAAATTCAGTGAGCATAAAAGGTTTAATAAATATATAAAAGAATTTGCGAATCCTACTTCACGTAGAACAGTTTACCAATACATCCGAAAAGTGTTGAAAGAGAAGTGGAGCATACTGTACACAATAGAACAAATCACACATATCTGTCGCATCCCATCTTAGAATCAACCATTGAGTATTCAACTGAATTATAAATGTTTTCGTGTTTTGTGAATGTTTACATAATTATTATCGAACATTAACTTTTTCGCAGATCTCTTAAAAATTATATGAAAAATATGTGACCGGACTGCTTATTCAAACATGATAAAACACAATATTTTAAAAACCAAGAAAGATAAGCAAAATAAACTTTTAAAGCTTTTAGTCAGATGCATGAGAAGCCTTAGATACACGGCTATTAAACTGATGATAAAAAACCAAAAAAACGGTAATAATTTGTTGTGGCGGTTTTTAGTGTAGTGTAATGTCAGAATAAACATTGAAGGCGTTTTATTAACAGCTTGGTTTTAATTCCAAAATATCATCGATCGTAATCTCACTGCTTGTTCTAATACTTAAAGAGAATCAACAATAAAAATTATCATTAGGTATATAAAACAATCAAAATAAGATCAAACCGCAACTTAAAAAAAACAATTAAAAAAAAACTTAAAAAAAAACTAAAACAAAACTTGTCTTAGAAAAAAAAACAATAAATAATTATAAAACTAAACATACCAAAGCGGTTAAACAACTAGGAAAGCATATAAAGCACCAAATATAAAAAAAACAAAATATAGAAGCTGTGAGAGGTAATGGAAAGCTGAGAAAAATAATAAACTGAAATGTATTAAATTACAATCGAATATAGTCTGTCAATTCTCCCAGTTCCGAGCAATCTTTTGCCGCTTCTTCCACATAAAACATCACTTTTTTGCTTTTTAAATTGTTTGAACACAAACGTTTTTATTAAAGTATTTTATCAAAATTGTAAAATTAGTATGTTGAAAATACATCTTACAATATAATATAACCTTTTTGTGTTTTAGTCTTTAATGTAGACCGTTGCACCGGTTGTGTATTGTGTAGAGGCATAAGAGCAAACGCAGCCAAACGCAGTAGGCTTTTGTTTAGAAATACATTTTAATAATATTAGGAAAAGTTTTGACGTTTCTCAAGGTTAATAAAAACAAAGTGAAATAAAACTGTATACAGCTGATTGGACAACCAAGTTATCACGGTAGCGCTTTTTGTCTCAAACGTATATCAATGATATACAATATAATCTATCTTCTTTTATATAGCCACCAACGGGTAAAATAATCTTTACAGTTTTGTCATTTAGAGCATAACTTTATATGCATAAAAAATGTTTAATGCAAAGTGGCGTCTAATAGATGCCGCCAATTTTATAAATAATAGACTATTTTTGATTTTCCAATGTTATTAACAAATGCAGAGTCAAGTAGAACATAGTAGGTTTATTTGTTTTGTGACAAATCTTAAATGAGTATGATTACTTGAATAGATTTTAGATTTTTTATTTGTCAAATACTTCTATAATATATAAAAGTTCTATTGTAAACGTCGGTTTTGTAATGATTTTCTGTTAATTAGCTACCTGTATGTGCACTACAACTTCTTTAAAGAAATGGCATTTTCTTGAATGAATTGAGCTGTAGAGAGCGTAATAGCGCCTTAAACATCTTTCTTTTTACATTTTCCTACAACGATTTACGTCGCAAAACTTTAATCTTTGCAACTTTTCCACCGTCATTGAGAAAGATCTAATAATAACCTTTTGCCACAATTTCGAAAGTGAAAGAAGCTACAAATAATATTCTAGTAGAATCCTTATTTAAATAAATAAGCAAAAAAATCTTTATTGAAGCAAGTAAAAAAATAATTATCTTTTTAAGAGAACAAAGAATGTAAGCTTTTGGGACGACTACGAACGAAATTCAACATTCTTACAAGACGACATATTGTATCAATTTTGATAGAAAAAAATTTTCAAAACGCATAAAAAAATTGCTGATTGTACTCAAGTTATTATCACATTAACGCTTTTTATCTGAAACGCATAACTAAAATATGCAGTGCTTTTAATCTACTTTAGTTGTTATTCAAATTTATTCAGAACAAATTAAATTTAAAAAACACTATTGATATTAGGTGGCATTCTCCAATTTAGGTTTGAAATAACGTCACTCTGCTTATTGCATTGCATTTATCAAATTTTTTTGTTGATAGCAAAAGAGGTTACAATGGCATTAACACATAGATATTTTGTAGCGTTTGCCATATTGAATTCAGAATGAAAGGCGCTTGGGTTTTCGCATTCCATTTATCAACTCTTTTTATTTGATACTACCTAATAACAAAACAGTATGAAAATGTAGCGTGCGCTCTATCAGGTTTAAAATGATGTCATTATGTAATCGTGCATTGTCACAATAAGCAAACAAGAGTTTAAATTTTTCAAAATCCTTTTGTACACAAGAATGTGATTGAAATATTGACATCTTTCAGAAAAGACCGTGTCGAAAAGTTTAATAAAATTGTCGACGTTTTGCACTTCATCGGTGGAGACGTCATTAGGACAGAAAAATAAATATAAAAAAACAAACACGGTAACTCGACATGTGAACCACGGCACGGAACTTTTTCTGCGTGGTTCACACGTCGAGCCACCGTGCTTGTTTTTATTTTTTATTTCCTTGTTCTGATGACGTCTCTACCGATGGAGTGCGAAACGTCGACAATTTCATTAAACTTTTTGACACGGTCTTTTTCAAAAGATGTCAATATCTCAATGACTTCGGGCCGTGAAAGCCTTTCTTCTTCAACAAGAATGTGAGTCAAACTTAACTTGCAAGTTTTACTTAAGACACTATATTATTTGCTTGTAAAGCAAACAATAAAATAAAGTATAAATAAATGTTTAACAAAATAATAAAGTAAAGAAATATATATGTAGATAATATTATTGAAAAATTGTATTTTTTAATTGTTGTTTTAATTTGTGGAAGTAAATTATTTGTAAGTTTACTGTACTCTCTTTGCTTGATGTCTGTGAGTTTCACCTAAACAACTCAAATAAAATAAAAATATACATTAAGCTAATAGAGTTAAAGATGTCAATTCTATCAAATGACAAAAGTACTAACCAAATGACAAAACAAATTACTACTATTTAGAATATTCATTTCAATTTGATCACTATTATTTGTTTCAATATGGGTAGACTTATTAAAGGCGCTGCTAATATGAGACAGGGGTTTTATGAATGGGACAAACGAAAAAAGGGAGAAACAGTTATCTGAAAATAGAAAATCTACTGTTTACTTTATATTTAATTAATTGAAACTATTTAATATATTTTTATGATTTGCGCTTATATAAGTGAAATTTATCAAGAGGACATTTTTCTTGATATTGTAATACATTATCAAACACATGAAACAACATAATCAATATCATTCAAATTGCTTAAATTAATTAGAATATATTTTTTGATTTTTTACAAACTTTTATAATAAACTATTGTGTCAAAAATATATGTCAAAAAAAATTAATTAGAATAACTTAAAAACAACTAATTAGATCTTGATCAAATTTAAATGGGACCAATTAGAAAACACCAGTTTCCAAATGAAAAAAATCATCAAAACATGTTTCCAGAAAAAAGTTATCGGTTAAAAAAATATTTTAAATTTTAGATTTAATGGGCGACTTATAGCTATTTATTATAAAAGTGTCTTCTTATAAGGCAAATAAGTCACGAAAGAAATTCGTAAAAATTTAAGAGCAAAAAAAAATTTGCTCTTAAGACACGAGTACATTACATAGTTTTATCCAACACCTCTCTCTGTAAGAGTTCTTACAAAATCATCAAACCCCAAAAACTTTATACCTACATGGATTAGTAGTAGTTCATGATTTGGTTGCCATGTTGTTGTTGACAACAATTCTATTGTTTCGAAAAAATTTTGCAACCAAACTGTTTCGGCACTTGTAACTTTTTTGAAAATAAAAAAATAGTTCTTTTCTTGAAGAAATTGCGAAAGGCTTGGAAGAAGTCACATCTAGTTTGCTACCCAAGAAATCCAGAAACGCTTATTGCAAAGAATTGAGAGAGTTCAATAACTGGAAATAGAAAAACAATATTTTTGGGGTGAGCGAAAACGTATTGTTTCGAAGTTAAAGCTTCATAAAAATACAGATGATACACAATATGGCAAGTTAATCGTTTTTTTGAAGAACGAATAAACAAACTAGAAGTGCAAGAAATTAAAAGTTCTTGAAAGAGAGCGTATGGAACAGTTTCTAGCAGTAGAAATATTTGATGTTAAGCGTAAGACGATTTTGTTATTATTTTTGTTTATCTTTTAATATAAATGTTAACGTAAATCTCAATAAATGATTTTATCTGAGATTCCTGTTTCTTATAATTGTAATTTTATTGTATTCTATTTTCTGTAAACTGTTAAATTATATAAAAACAATTTGATTATTGATTCATAAAATCACTTACGTTTTATAGACCCCATAATTCAATAAAAAACATTATTTTTATAATGTCATAATGAAAAGCTGTTCGATAAAATAATTATAATAATTTATATTTTAAATGCCATTATGACTGACAGTCAGTTATGATATGAGTGACTGTGAGTAATTACTCTCTTTTATGAGAAAAAAACAACATTAAGTAGCTCACCTGTATAAAGAAAAGAAACATTTATTTTATATAAAGTTTTTTTTATATTTTGACTAAAATAGTTATTTTTAAGGAAAGTTGATTGTTCACACTAACTGCAGCCCAGCCTCATATTTTGTTTTCATTCCCCACTGTCAGTGACTTTGTAGTAACGCGGTAAATACAAATTTAAAAAATCTATCATAGCGGTTTTCTTCACATTACTTCACGTAGAAAATTCAACTTATTGCAAAATGTTGTATTAGTTTACAATGAGTGGAACTGAGAGTTTTATCTTTTTGCTAGGAAGCTGTTGTCGAGGGTCTACCAGTTTTACCACTCGAAAAGTTTGTTGATTTAAATTCATTAAACTACATTGTTTTCAAATTATAGTAACGCAAACATTTTTCTTTGCGGCTGCACCAAATTGTACTTTTAAATCAGTTCACTTATTGTTCTGTCCACTACTACCTGAACAAAGTTTTTATTACAGAAGAAAAATAAAGTTCTTAAATGAAACGACCCATATTACATGGCGCACATCGTCTACTTGCTTATAAAAATTAATAGAAATCACAAAGAGGCAAAATACGTGTGTTTTGCCTTAAAATATTTCCGTTGAGTTTTAATTTTATTTGCAAAAATAAAATAAAATGTTTTCTAATAAATGATATATATAAAAATATATATATATATAAAATCTATATATATAAAAATGAATCCCTATTTCTCTTGGTCACGGCATCACGCCGGAACGACTGAACCGATTTCGCTAATTCTTTTTTGTTCTGTTTGTTATTATCAGGAGAAGGTTTTTACGGAAAAAAATATTAAGAAAATCTTTCAGAAAGATTGAAAAATATACATTTAATTTTGCATATTTTAAAAAAAGCGCGTTAGGAATGTCAACGTCATTCAATTTAAAACAAAAAACTTTGTGGTGATCTATGACACCACAGACATAACCTCGCTAACAAATGTCAACGTCATTCAATTTAACTTCCCTTTCAAACATTTTGAAAGGGAAGTACGAAGGCGAAGATGTTTTAATCCCGTATGTCATTCAGTTTTAAACGTTTACAGTTTCCAGTGCGGCTTGCATTTGCAATGTCAATAAATAAATCGTAAGGGCAGTCGCTAAGTGTATGTGGCATCAACCTAGAGAATCTATGTTTTTCACATGGCCAATTATATATCGCCTGTTCCCGTGTCGGAAAACCATCAACATTATTTATTTACGCGCCAGAACATAAAACTAAAAATATAGTTTATTAAAAAGCATTAGAATAGAGAGAAGCAGTGAAGGGTAAAAAGGCTATTGGTTGCTTTCTAGAGCGCGCATGATAATGAGCTCAGTGTTTACTTCAAAATGTTCAGTTGTTCAATAGCGATTTGTGAAAATATAAGTGAAATTATTGAACCCTGCGGAATAAACACTATTATGAAAATATATATTTTGTTTTTTATTTAATAACATTAGTAAAGTCCTTCTCAGGTATGACGAGACCAGGGAAATAGGTATTCATTTTTATATGGAGGATATTATAGATTCCAGTTCAAATTGAATAGGTACGTATACATAAGATAGGTCAGCTATACAAAATAAAGTAGTGCATCAAATTTACGCTAAGGCGGTACGAAGTTCGCCGGGTCAGCTAGTATATATATATATATATATATATATATATATATAAATTCTTCGGGTTTCCTGGTATTCATCCGCGTAGAATTTTTGATTAGAATTTCTTGACGACGTTTTGGCAAAATCTCATTTGCTATCTTCAGGTCGGAGGGTTCTTGCTTGACTGCGAGTCACGCGTGACTCGCAGGGTCATGACAAACATAGTAGGGTAGCGCCAAAATGCTGTAAATGTCTAGCCCAAAATGAAGCGCAGTTTGAGTATAAATTCTTTATAACTTTTTCTTAATTTTTCTTTTATGTAAATTTATTGTTGTAATACATTGTGGTTTTCAGAATAAAAACCCTTGTCAGTTTTATCAGAAAAAAATATGTTTTTATAAAAAATGTTTTTGACAGTTCAGCCTTAAAATCTTCAAGGTCATACGTGATTTTATTGGCTTATTTATAACCTTTTAATTTCAGGTATAAATGTTTAAAATTGACCTATAAATCAACTCGTTTTTTTTAGAAACAGTATGTATAACAAAAAAAAAATTTAATACAAGAAAAAAAAATTCTGACAATTTCAAAAATAAATTGCTATCAAAAGTAAGAAGTAACACAAAAATATATGGCAAATTGATTATATATTTATATTCTTGCAATATAGACGACATTATAGTTTTAATAGAAAATTAAAATTAAACCGTTTATTCCAACCATATTAATCAAAAGCAAAACAAACCTTATAAAAAACTAAAACTGTTGCAAGTTGCTCATTTAAAATTAAAACGACCAAATGTTTCTTGAATCTTTTTTGTATGTACTTTTTTTAAGATTTTTTCGGTTTTTTCCATCTTGTTTTAAAATTTAATTTTTTCTTTTTTATATCATAAGCAATTTGAAAAATGTATTTATAGGACTTATTTAGCTTTTTGTGTGACGATCATCAACAATCTTATGTGAAAATTTAAGATTGTTATGAATGAGTTTACTATTTATATGTTTTTATTACACAAAAGCTCTTAGCAAACACGACATTTTAATTTTTGTTGAACATTAGGTACAACAACAAATTTTTTTTTGGCATGATGCGATTTAATTTGCTTATGCCGTGCAACAATAGACGATTAATATAAATTGCATAAAATAGCATTTTAAATTTTTTGGTTGAAGTACAAATTTAGTTTGTTAGCGTGTGTAGTTCTAGATTGTTTTGGCATTTTTTAGACAGAACAATACGGTTTTATCTACAGCAAAAATTATATTCTACATTTCTGTTAAACTTTTAGAATTCACACTGTTTAAAACCTAAGTTCACTTTTACGATGATCAATTTATTGTTGCAGTAAATTTAATTACTTATTACTTAACTAGAAAATTAATTTTTTTATTAGCTGGTGCAAAAACATTATACTGAACACAGCAGCTAAAAATTTTGTTAAGGTTACTGAAGTTTGTTTCGACTAAATCTCTAATCATTTGTTCTGTAAGCTGATAGTATTTTTAGAGAGTTGTGACAAAAACATAGTTTATCTCACAACTTTTGCATCATTATGTCTCCGCATATTTTTTTAATTTTTGTTCTTGAATATCGGGATTGAGAACATTGACTACTCGATGTCTCGTCGACAAGTTTCGTGGTTTTATTAAATTGACCACTTATTCATGACTATAACAGACAAATTAAGTACAGTTGTATATCTACTACAAGTTTTTTTATACAATTTACCTTGGGACAGAATTATACACAGAGGAACTTATCACGGAAGCAAAAATGTGAACAATGAAGAATTCTAATACAACGGCGCCGAAAATGTACTTTCTAAGGAAAACACATAAACAGAACCTGGCTCTACGTCCAATAGTAAGTTCCATAAATGCACTAACATACAACATCGCAAAACTAATCCATAAAATATTATCGCTGTTAGCTTCGATATAATATAAAGAATTCATATCGGGCGGTCACATTATTACAAGAAAGTGAACTCCCAGAAAACCATATGTTAGTATCATTGGACGTGGTAGCTTTATTCACTAATATTCCAAAATGGTTAGTTTTTGATATTATAAACCAAAACTGAAACCATATTGAAGGATATACTGACATACCTAAACCTACATTTTGAAGCTTGTTGAATCTGTATTTTGACTGCAGTTTCTTTAAATTTAAAAACAAATTTTATCATCAGAATGATGGGGACAGCAATGGGAAGTCCGGCAAGTCCTATTCTAGCGGTCTTAGTGTAGAATGAAGTGGCCGAACATATAATAAGCACAATCACTTTTAAATTGGCTATATTTTTAATCTTTGTTGATGATACTTTAATAGCATTGCCTAAGGATAAAATCAGTGAACTGTGTGACATTGTTAATAGATTTCACCTGAAATTGAAATTTACACTAGAAATTAAAGAAGACAACAAAATTGCATTTCTAGATTGTTTGGTAATTAGAAATGATGACGGAACTATCGATACCAATTTGTACAAAAAAACTGTTGCCAGCAGTAGGATCTTGAACTATTTCTCAAATCATCCGACGGGACACAAACGATCTGTAATTACAAACACTATTCACAGAATGACCAGATTAAGTAGCCCACAATTCCATGAAAAGAACTTAAACACAATTAGACAAAAGTTTATAGAAAATAATTACCCGGAATGGTTCATTGCCAAATGTATCAACAAATATAAAAACTACATGAGTGTTGACAAAACTGTTAACGGAAATCAAATTAACAAAAAACAATTCTACGCATTACCATACATAAGAGGTTTATCTCAAAACATCATTTAGTGAGACATCACACAAACATTGCGTACACACCAATTAATAAAATAGGCAATCTATATACCAAATTGAAAGATAAAGAACCTCCAGAGAATAAGACCAACACGGTCTATGCCATTCCATGCTTAAATTGCAACAAATGGTACATTGGGCAATCATCACAAAATTTAAAAAAGAGAGTATCACACAAAACCAATTGCAACATAAATCAATATTACAAAAAAATAAAAAAACGGCATTAGCACAACACCACTACGACGTAGGCCATCATTTAAACTTTAATGATACTCAAATATTGAACGTACAAAATTCAAAGTTTAAAAGAGAATTGAGTGAAATGGGCCACATTGCTAAGAGTAAAAATATGAATTTTAAAACTGATCTTAGAAATTTAAACAAAATATATTTTAATACAATCAACAACATATCAAAAAAGACTATAGAAGTGGATGTATGAAGATAGACTTAGATGAACTAAACATTAATTTTATTATATAAGATTTAAAAAATTTTTTTTAATTGTGATTTTCAGATGTAAAAGTTTTTGGTTTGTTTATATTTTAATTGACTAAACACGGTTCTTGCCGCACAAGTGTTTACTGTCACAACATGTCTGTGGTGGCTCTGTAATAAAGGTACAAGTGCGCTTATATCAAATGTCACGAGGTAATTAGAAAAATGGAAATATCAGCTTTTAATGGAAATTTTTAATTTTTACAATTACTCTTGTCCTAAGGTAAAATGTATAAAAAAAACACGAAACTTGACGAGACATCGAGTAGTCAATGTCCTCAATCTCAATATTCGAGAACAAAAATTCTTTTAATTGTCTACATTCTACTCCAGACATATCAGACATTTGTCTCCTACAAACTAAAAGAACCAAAACCAAATTAACATTTGTTAATTGTATTTTGCAGAGCAACAACTACGTTGAAGAAATAGAAATAAAACAAAAAATCATTGTTACTGCGAGTGCACTTTGATTTGTTTTTCTAGTAACTCTCTATCAACATGATTTGAGTTGCGGGAACTATAAATGCCTCATTTTTGTTTTGTTGTACGGTTGCACGCACAATGTTTCTTAACTTTTATTCAAAATTCACAAGAAAGTGATTTTATTTTTGGGCATAAAAACATCACTTTCCGATGGCAGCTGCAAAGAAGTATACTGCAAGAGCGAGCTTGTGTCAGTAATATCAACTGTTCTCAAATTGTGTTGTTTTCATAGTGGTTTGATATTGTTATTTCAGTTTTGGTTCTTCATATTCGCGCATTCATACGGCAGAAAAAAATAAATAATACAAAAAAAATTTTAAAAAACTGCTTTTTGTTGTTAAACACAGGCAATAGTCGCATAAGTTTAACGTTAATTAATTTTTAATTGTTTCAGATTGGATGAAAGTTTTTGTGATAGATTTTTTTATCATAATGTTGGCAATTATCATTAATTTCTATACACATAAAAATAATTTTGACGTTTTATGAAATATGGAAGAAGACAATAAATGTAATGATGTCTTTTATTAATTATAAGATTAATAAGATTAAAGTTTGATTTCATAAGCTTAAATCAAATCTCTAATCAATTGATTGTCTTTAAATATTTTATTATCAATACGCATTCTATCATTATTTCAACCTTACGAGGCGTTTAAAGCTCACGAGTGAAGTAAAACACACATTTACAGAAGAACAAGTATAATATAATATTTTATCAACATGACATCTTCTAAGTTTCAAAATATGTAAAATCTTTGACGTTTTGTATAACATTTTTTTTTAATCTTTAGAACCGCTGACACAGAAGAATTATCAGATATCTTGACAGTCTTGCAGAAAAACTTATTGCTAATTATCGTTATAATACTTACTGAAAATAGATATGTCTGAAAATCTTTCAAAACTTTGATACTTTAATCGAAAAAAAAATCTGCAATATTCAAGCTTAAGAATTTGATGAATTACGGTCTAATGTCTACCGCTGGGCGACCCTTAATATAAAATATTTTTAAAACTCTTTTGCAAAAGCTAAATCTTTTGTACACTAGTGCGGTAATCACACACTGTTTTAGCAAAAACTTGTTTTACTACAGAAAAAACTGTAATTTTGGATATCATAAATGAAAGCATATACCTAATTATAATCTAGTTATCGCAGTTTAATCAAATAGAATTTGTTCCAGTAGTAATGTATTATTTTCAAGTGGATCAGTAAATTACAATCGCTATCTGAGCCAAGCAAATTCAATTTCAAAAACGCTTTAAATTAATTAATTTAAATAACAAATCTGAACAATAAAACAATGTGTGGTTTTAATAAAATCAATTATCAATAACATTCAAATTAAATTTGGTTTTCAGAAATGAATGTTGTATGTTCTCTTTGACTGCTTTAGAAAAATGAGTTATTGTGTAAATATTTTTCAATTTGTCGACGCCGCTAAAATATTTATTTATGGGAAAAGAGAACACAAATACTCTCTTTAAGTAATTCAATATAAAGTAACAGTTTCAGTTAATTGAATGATATCCCTATTGCGATGGCATTATACAAAGTAGTTTAAAGCATTGTTACAAAACAGTAAAATAAAGGCTTAACTTCCTCTATGACAGGTTGTTTGCTTTTATTATAAATATCAATCCAATTGTCCAGCAACATAATTTTTCAATAATAATATTAAGAATTAAATTTTATAAGCACATACAATTACAGAAATATCAACATCATATCATAATAACATAAAAAAATAAATTACAATAATAGTGGTTTGTGTGTATTAAGAGCGCAAAATGACAATGTCTAAGTGTAGAAAAATCTATCCCGGCAACTCTACCTGAGATTAATAAAATTGAATTAAAATAAGATCAAAGTGGAACATTATATTCCAAAAATATCTATACAGACTATATATTTTTTTCTCAATCAAACGTACTTAGTTTTATATTTTTAAATAAACAATGAAGAATTAAAAAAAATACGTTGTCAATTGTCAATTATTATTGTTGACATAATCAATTAAAAAATACAAAGTGATCACTTAATATCACTTAATTTATATTTTATAACTAACATAAAATATGAAACGATTTTTCTGTTAATTTTAATGTATAATTTTATATAGAGTGGTTGTTTTATTGATTTTGATATATTGTGAAAGTTTTTGATTTTATAATAATTTTTAGTTATTTTTTTAAGTAAAATTAAGCCAATAAGGCGCTAAATCGCTTGTATAATTAAATCATCTCGATGAGGGCTATATGGCATCTTAAGTTAAAGAGGGAGAACATAGGCTTAGCATCCCTGGAAAGGTGGTGGTAGAGGGCAGTCAGTAAAAAATGAGCGGGGCGAGTGAGAACGTTGAGTCAGAGCGGTCGGACGGGCAGTATTATGAATATTTAAACTATTAATTGTTTATTGGAAGAGAAAGATAGTTAACCTGTTGATCTTGTTGATCATGTGTTGTTTTGTGGTATAATTGTGAATTCAGTGCAGACTCCCTGAATTCGGAGGAATAATGAGTAAAGTTATATTGATACACATCAATATGTTAATATGAAATATCTACGGCAGAAACTATAGTTTAATACCTGGGGTACGGTCTATGTGTTAATTCATTTCAGACTGAGGTGGTACTCCCATGACGTCTGTAGACATCTACAGATTGCTATCCTGGCTCTCTACTTCCTCGAACAGAGGCGAAGAGGTAGAGGGGTGGGCTGGAGCCTGTTAACCGCTATAGTTTTGTTCCTTACAGTGTATAAAAAGGTTGTGGATTTCCCTTTTGCTGGTATGACAGAGTCATGCGTAATGTCCTTAGGTTCTTCACTTATTAATCTTTATTTTATACCTTTTCCTATTACGTATTATTCTTGGCCAGTCTATTTTGCGTAATGTGATTGAGGCCTAGCGACACCGTCCACGATGCTCCCGAACCAGGTACCGAAACAGTGAAGACATCATTGAGATTACGATGCTAAAGAAAAAGGGTGAAGATTGAGTCAATCGAGTCCATAGAGTGGTTGTCCAAGTCCAATGAGCCTTGTGATGTCTTCCACTATCAGTTCGAAACGAAGAGAATCCTGCGAGGGGGAGAAAAGCCCCCGGTGAGTTACTTTACAGGTATTATTGACAGGTACATTATGTGTAAATATGTTTCATGTGTCGCCCAATCGATCCGTCTGACTGCTCAAGCGTTTCTCTAACAATGAATATAGAAGGGTGAGTTGAAGTAGATTGTTGATGATAATGTAGCTGGCTGTTGTTATTCTGTACACTGTTTTTGAGTGAATAATTAAAGCTAATAATCGTAGAACATAGACATCCTGACAAATTTATTATGAAGAAAGAGTTAACTGTTATTTAATTCAATTTAATTGTTAAAATTTGGCAAAACGTAAGATTAGAATAAAAGAGTCTTACAATATAATATATAACTAAAATAAAAATCGTTTTTATTAATTTTTTTTAGATTATGTATAGTTGTAATTAAATGATTACATATTTTGAAAAAATTAAATAGAAAATAGTAAAAAATTAATATGAAAATAAGGAAAAACTAAGAAAATTAGAAAAATTAATCAAATAGGAAAAAAAGAAAAAAAGAATAAAGTACATATTTAATAAAATGTAATACGAACTTTTTTATTAAAAATAAAATATAGTTGTTTTATGGTTGCCTGGGGCAACCTTATCTATATAAGAGAGTAAGGTAAGCAAAAAGATAAATAAATAAAAAAATATAATAATAGAAACAAAAAAAATATATATAAAATAACAATTTTAATTTTGAAAAAAAATAATTATAGACTTGCTTTAGAAGAGAATAAAGAAAAGAAAAAGAATAAAAAAAATTGGAAAAAAAAGAAGAATGAAAATTAAGTATATTAAAATAAATATAATGCAAATTTTTTTAATAAAAAAAAATATTGTTGTTTTATTGTTGCCGAAGGCAACATTTTACATATAAGAAAGTATGGTAAGCAAAAATATAAGAGAGTATAGTAAGCAAAAGAAGAAATAAATGTAAGATATATACATAATAAGTGAAAAAAATAGTATAAAATAATAATAAATAGTAATATTATTTTTTTAAATTATAGTAATATATTTAATATGAAAATAAAAAAAATAGAAAAGAAAAAAAATATATAATGAATAAAAGGTGAAATAAAATTTTTTAATAAAAACCAAATATGGTTGCCAAAGGCAACCGTTTACGTCTAAGAGAGTAGGGTAAATACAAAGAAAAATAAATAAAAAATTATAATGAGAAAGAAATTATAAACAAAAAATATGAAATAATAATGAATAATAAAAGTATTTTTAAAAATAAATGATAATAGATTTATATATGTTGCCGCAGGAACCTATTACCATCAAAAAAGAAAAAAAAATTTAATAGTAATTAATAATATGTTTGCTTTATTTCAACAAAAAAAAAGATGAGAAAGAGAGAAAAACAAAAAGAAAGGAATAAGTATAATTTATAAAATCTAGTAAAAGATTTTTAATACATACAAAATATGGTTGTTTTATATTTGCTTTACATGCAAGAGAGTAGGATAAGCATAAGAAAGATTAAATAAAAACATGGTAATAGAAAGCACAAAATAAAAAAATTATATAATATAATAATAAATAATAATATTCATTTTAAAGATAAATAATACCAAAATGTTGCCGCAGGTAATAATCAAAATGAGAGAGTAGAATAAGCACAAGAAGGAATAAATAAAAATTTATTACAATAAAAAAATAAATAAACAATAATTTATTAAAAAAAAGCGTTTATTCTATGGTTGCCAAAGACAACCCCTCTAGGTTCATACACGTTGCCGCAGGCAACCCTCTACTCAAGAGAGTAGGGTAAGCACCCGGAGGGTGCGCAACCATACTCTCGTTTAAAATATTTCTCATGTTTTGCTTAAAATAATCAAATTTTAAATGTACAAATTCATACCTGTCAAAATCAAAACCAAAATTTAGTTTAATTTTTTCTGGGATTACAGGAGACTTTATAAAAGCAATTGAAGAACGTGTGTAAACTATCAAGTTATTACGTTTTACCCATATAAGCTTTCAATTATTAAGTAAAAGCTAGAGTTAAGTAGAGTAAAAGTCTTGCTAAATATAAAAGGAAATGTATACTTAATGTAAAAACTAACTTCTCACTATTTGCTATAAACTGTGTGACTAAAATAAATAGCTACTTAATAAACTTGAATATTTCTAAAGGTAAATTCTCCTTAACGGAATCATTTAATTGTGTTTTTCTCCTGCATAATATGTCAGCTTTCATAAATGTAAGATCAGAGAAATACTATCCTAAATGAATTTATAAGTTGAAGGGAATATTATCATAATTTGTATCGTTTTAAAGTAGAGAGAAAAATGTAAACTGGTTAGTTGAGCACTTTCTGGAGCAGAACAGTGAGACTATGGGAGGTGCTTTGAGCGCAAAAAAAAATGCAAATGTTTTAAAAGTTTTTTCCGGAAATCGTCTTGGAAACAACATTTTTCTGCTTATTTACGCGCAGGAAAATTGAGTTTTCCGGACTAGTACTGTAAAAACTTTACAAGACGCAAAATTAAAAAGATACTCTAGTAACTATAGCTGCCAACAAAATTGACAAACTTGACTTTTGTGGAACTTGTCAAAAAAAATTCTAAAATTTGTAAATTTCGTTTTTTTTTACGATTTCCGGAAAAATTTAATACAAAACACGTCAGTAAAATCTCTTACTTGACTCGGAGCTTTAAAATACTCGGCACAAAGTGCCTCGTATTTCAATTTAGCTCCTCTTCAGTAATGTGACATTTTTCTGACTTTTATGTAAATAACTATTTACTGACCCAGGATTTCCAATAGGAATCATGACTTAACGTCAGTAAGACCATAAGTTTTGTTTTAGCAAAAATTGTGTTTAAAGTGCATATCTGGATCAAATTCCCGACGATACTACGGCAGATTGGAGTGCTTATTATGGATTTATGTGTGCTGTTCGAGCACACGACTGTATTCACGTTCCAATTTTAACACCTTCACAACATGGAGACGAATATTTAAACAGAAAAGGTTATTACCTCATTATCTATCACAGATGAAAAAAACTTACCAGTGTTTGGTTACCATAAATTAAGAATGGTAGCAACTATAAGACTTTAAACGTGTCATTTGCGGTTGACACCTGCCATTCTTGCAAAAATTGCGTAAAATTAAAGCGTTCATTTACAATGTTGCAGCATCCTGTTTGAGTAACTAACGACATAATCCCTCCGATTATTATAAGTATTTCAAAAACCATTTGCTGAATGATGATAAACTTAACAAATTTAAATAAGTTAAATATAAACTCTGCACAAAAATTGTCGCACCACCCACAATTGTGTTAATTTGTACGATGCAAATCTATGATGTTTAGTTCTTGTTATAAGAAGATGTGAGACAAATATAAAAAAATATGTATTTATTTTAAGTCTTTATTCAACGTTTTAGAAAAAATGTGATTAACTAACCTCGTACAATAAAATGTTAGTCGTACATCCTTGGCTTAAATGACAGCTTCCATTCTGCGAGACATGCCTTCAAAAAGGCTGCCAATGTACTCTTGAGAAATATTTTGTCATGATTTAACAAAAACTGCTTCTAATGCTCTAAGGGTTTAAGAAGATCCCTGCGCCTTGATACACGCTGTTGAAGGGTGTCCAACATGTGCTCGATCAGATTCAAGTCTGAGCTTCAAGCTGGCCACTCTATGACAGGTGTTTGAGTTTTACTAAGATACTCCTGAACGATGCACAGCCGTCATACCTCCTCAACGTAATGCCACCAATGCTCTACGACTTTCTAGTTTTCATAGAGTTGACACCCAGCACTATTATGGAACCCTAATAATAAGACCTGTTCAGGTCTTCTGTATACTGGCATTTGTCTGTCATTTGCATAAAAACAGAATTTTTATTCGTCAGAGAACATGACAATCTGCTAATCTTTAATATCCCAATTGCTGTGTTTTCTAGCAAAAGTTACACGGGCTTGAGAGTCTGGTGAGTAGTGGTGTTTGGCAGCAACACGAGCCTGAATATTGTTTTCACGAAAACGATTTCGTATTGTTTGCACCAAAATCTCTACATCTCTGGCAGCCAAAGTCTTCATTTGCAAAAATCGGGCAGTGCAGTGTCTAGTACGAAACGCTGTTAGGCGCAAAAAGCAGTCATCTCGAACCGATGTTACATTTTCACAGTAGTCTGACAACATTTCCAGCTACTTCGTGCTTTTGTGCCAGCTTGACAAGAGTTGAATAGAAATCATCAAAGACTTTTGCCACACCACGCTTAATCTAAAGTTAGGTTTTTCTATTGGTTAATAAACATTCAGTGACAGATGAATTAAATAGTCATATTTATTTAGAGCTGATCATTTTTAACATAAGTTTTTTACTCTGTTTAATATTTTTTCTTTAAAAATTTATGAGGATACATATTTATATAAACGACAATAATAAAAATAATTCTAAATTAACTATTAATCTAATCTAATGCGCTTCGGTTTTTTCCAATTTTTGTAAATAGGTAAAAGTAAAGCCTATTTACATTGTCTAAAAATTTCTTTAACTACGTAGCAAAAGCTAAAAAGCTAAATACTTCAAGTAAAATCTTAATTTTTATTTACACTGACAAAATAAGAATTATTGCGAATTAAAAAGCAAAGCTTTGAGTATTTACCTAGTACATATCTAGTTGCTTACACTTTGCAGGCGTTTTTATCGGTAGAGTGAAAAGCAACATCATTTCATCTTGTATTGCAATATGTTGCTAGTTGCTACAACGTTTCCTAAAATGTTTTTATCAAAAATGTGCTGTATAGAAGTTAATTACGAGTTGTTTAATAAAAAATGACACATTTATTTGTATTTTTAAAATTTCTACTGTTATCATCATATAATATTGTGTACATGCGTCAATAAAAAAGTTTTTTTAATTATTTGACATTATTTATGTTTATAGAGTGCCTTAACAACTTAACGTTTGCCTTGATACGCATAATTAAAAAATTGATAAAATCACTATAATTTAAAATACATAATATAAAAAAATTAAAGTAAACGTTGTACATCTAAAATTCCAAATTGCGTAAAATTTTTGAGAGAATCACTGTAGAATATGCTGTTTTGCTTGTACTTTTTTGTATAAAAATTTTATAGAAATGCGAAAAAATGTGATCTATAATTTCAAAGCAACAGCCAAACTATTCTAGAACATATACTTAAAATCGGTTAATTATTGCTTGTTTTATTAGTTGTTTCGCATTTTTATCCTGTTGGTGGTTGACTGATGGATGTTGAATTTACGCGCAAATATACCTATAGTATTTGGCATTCCTACTAAAACATCACCACAAGTTAGCTCACACTTTGCTGGGCAATATTTACATTGCTATAAAATGTTTCCTTTCTTTTCCTACTAGATCCACAATGTACTATTTTCTGCAATAAAAAGAAAGCATTTGCGCTTGCATTTGACAATGCAAAAGTAAATGTTTTTGTCAAATGACACTTTGTTGTTTATAAAACGTGACAAAATGTGCAGAACGCTTGCTATCCAAACAATCAAGCATAGTTTATTTGAAGAGATTATTCTTTTTTAACCGACACTCTCTCATTTTGCGCTCCTAATAGTGCTGTCATTTACTATTAATTTGACAAAGGTTTTGAATTAAATGGTTATTATTTTTGGGTTTCTTTTGTTTTGGTTTTATTGTCATTATTATTCTTTTTACTATTTTTTTTTTTGATATTTTTGGCTTTATAGCATTTATCATACTTAGCCTAATACTTTTGATATTAAGCTAAGTAAAAACAATGGTAATATTAAAGATATTTGTGATATTGAAAAAAATAGAAAAAAACATTTTGAAGATAATAGCCAATTTAATAATCAGCTAACGAGAAGACTTTAATAAATTAAGAAATTAAATAAAAACGCATTATATAAGATGCATAAAAAATTAAAAAATGGAACTAACAAATTACGTTTTAGAAAATATAAAAAGCAAGAATTTTTATGAAATAATTTATTTTATAATTTTAATTTACCAATAAGCTCTGTTATTGATAAGGAGGAGAAGAAAATAAGAACTAATAATGATAAACATCCAATCTCAAAAATTAAACTGTGGAAACAAATAAAACTGTAGAAGCAAGTGTAATATTTATCCGAGAAACCAAGCAGCCAAAAACTAATAATCATAATAATACTAAGACAACCAACATTTTTAGAGCGGTACCTGCACAAATTTAGATTCATGTAAAAAAAAACAACTTACAAAGTGCTTCTGAAAACATAAAAAAGTTCTTAAAAACCTAACGCCAGGGTTAAATATTTGAAATTACCCCTTTACCAAAAAGAAATGATGTCTGTAGCTTATTGTCTAGAATAGCGTAATCAGAGACTCAATATTTAAGTTCAAAAACTGGTTAATTGGATTTCTTACTAAACAGTTTAAATTTTTTTGGAAACGCAAAGTGAACATATTTTGAAGGTAGCCAGCAGATTGTTTTATATTCTGCAGAACATCAGACAAAAAAGCTTAATGAGGTCATGGCCCTTTAGTTCATTTCGTGTAATCAAGTGATGTAATAGAATATAAAAGACCTAGTGTTATGCATTTTAATATACAGTAATTAAATAACGTTAAAATTTGTCAGCTGGACATAATAACCGAGATACGTATATGATTTTTTTTTTGAATTTTTATTTAGTATTTTTTCTATTTGTTGATAGAAATTAAGCTAAAAAAATACGCATATCTTAGATATGCGTTTTAGGTAAAAGACGCTTATGTGATAAATTGAATGTCAGAGATATCAAATTTCTATTTTGCCATTAAAAGCAACCTCTACCATCAAAGTGTAGAAACAACTACGTTTGTAAAGGGAAGTTGCTATTTCTACTATAATATGGAAGTAATAGACAATTGGGTTATTATAAGATCTAATCGTCATTGCAAATTTATTTAAACAGGACTATTTTGCCGACTTACCAAAGACTTCCAAATAGAGCAAAACATATCTGAGTCTATAAATCTTGGTTTGAATAAAATTGCTTTAACTTGTTTTTGACTTGAGATATTTGATTTAAATATTGACATTTTTTGTCGTAAAATTTGTTGTACATTTGGTGCAATTCTCAAGAAGTTAAGTAATTGATGTTTGGTTCTAACTATACGCTAATCAGTTTCCACGGTCGTACTAATTTCTAAAGGAATAGAGTTTGTTTTTTGATAAAGAAATAATCTTAAAATTAAAAACCTAATTTTTAGGTTAAATACATACATAAAGAGACTTTGAATTGAGACTATGTAAAATAAATATTAAAGACTCTAGATGTAACTTGTATATATTAATGGCATTATATTGCAGTTCAACTGACAATTTAAGTACTTACGTTAATAAATTATAGCAGATTTATTTAAACATAATATATTTACTGTAATAACAATAAAATTATTTTTTAAATTATAATTTGATAAGTAAATCAAATCAGTTAAGAATATATAATTGATTGGCTGAAAAGAACATAAAATTGAAGTAAAATGTTAGATAACCTGAAACCATAACTTAAAAAGATTTTAATCCGGTATCTCTATTAAAAATTGATTAGAAAAGTTTTTTGTAGAACATCAAATTTCCTAAAAGAAAATGTGTAAATTGTTTACCTTACCAAGGTCTGAGTTAAATTTTTTCAATTTTTTTTACAAAAGGAGAAAAACACATGATTAGTAAAGTACTTTACCCATGCTTCTCAAGTGACAATAATTGATTCTTCTTATTCTTATAGAGTACTTAACTCATCGACCGTATTTAAGCGCTGCATAAATTCTATAGTTACATGGCTGTAGCCCTACAATAAATTATAAACCTTTCTCGTATCTTTATAAAAATTTTAAAAATAAATTTTACCAACAACAGACAAAAAAATCTTTCTATACAAAACGGCACATTCTACAGTAAATCTCAAAATTTTTACAAAAACACAATTTTAGATGTACAACGTTTACACCAAAGTATTGTTCGATAAATCGTTGGGTTTTCAAATTACTGTTTCAATAACCATAAGCATAAAAATAAAAATGTTCAAAATGTAAAAAAATATTTCTGTATAAAACAACTTCTAACAAACCTCTGCACAAAACTATTTTTGCACATCAGTAGTTTTTTTAAACTAAAATCGTCTCTAGGCGACTTTTGGAACTTTTATAGCACGTGGTGAAAATGTGTGAGTAAATTAAACAATGCTGGTCTTTAAAAAATCAGCATTTATTTTGTAGCATTTCTGTTTTATTATCTATAAGTCAATTACATATTATATATGTACGAAAAATACAAATATTTCTATAGTAAAATCTATAGTTTTACTACAACTTTTTAACCATCGTCTGGTATATTAAACATGAAAAAAATAAAACAGAATGTATTTGCTAAAATATTACTGTTTCTTTCCATTATTTTAAAATTATCTATATTTTACCGTGGGTGAGATTTTCTCTGCATTTATTTGACGTTTTATAATGCCGACATTGCTGTGGAGAATCTAGATGCTCTAAACACTGCCTTCCATGTACGGAAATCGCTTTTAAAGCCAAATTGAGGCTTATCTATGTTTTCTTTGCATTTGATGTATAGTCGGGAATAAGCGATTTTCATGAACAATTTTATTACAAGGCTCATTAAATTGATCGTTCTGTAATCTTTTAGGGATTAGTCTGGTCTTGTATATGCCGTTGAGCGAGCTTATCAGGAGTGGCATGTTCTAAATAATCGTAAAATCAAGATATAATTTGTAATGTTCTTGAGCGTTTGCGATAGTTCAATCAATTATATATTATGCTTAATTGTTAACGTGATTGGTGATAATTTTTTGACTATATATTTAGACAAGTTATAAGTTGCAGAACCAACCAATATAGCTAACTACTGGCAGATATATTATACTGCTTTTATATGTTTTTAAAAGACCCACAAAATCCCAACAAGAGAAAATTATTAATAAGAAATATATTTTTTTATAAATAGTATCAAAAGTAGCAAAGTAGCAAGGGTTGATCTCCCGGGCAAAGTTTAACAAAGCCCGTGTAGATTTGATCAACACGATCAAAAATGTTACAACACTACACGTTTTTGTTTTGTTATATTCCTACTTATGTCTCAACACAACCATTCCCATCAAGAAATTCTAGCTCAAGAGTTTTTTTTTCAGAAAAGACTAACTTCAAAACAAGCAAAATAGTTATTCCAGAAGGTCTGCCTATATACCACCTTAACATTCAGTGTTTGAGCAGCAAAACTGATCAACTATCCTTATCTATACTTAGAAAAATTCCATTATGAGGTACTATGTTTGTCTGAACACTGGATGTCCGGTGATTTGATCAACATTTGTAAAATAAAAACTATAATCTAATGTCTTACTATAGTAGAAAAAATCGCAGGCACGGTGGTGTGTCTATCTAATGCATGCTGAATTCTGCGGTATTGAAGACTTAAGAGGGAAAACAAAAGTTATTGCACCTTATAGACCGTGTGGTAATGCTAATATTAGAGGAAATTTTGCAGTGTTTTTCGATAAACTGGAGTTACTTCTCAATTTTATAGCACAAGGTAACAAAAAAATCATTCTAGTTGGCCATTTTAATGTTGATTTCAGTGTTCCATCCAGTAATTTAAACGACTTTTTATCATTAATTTTAGGTTTTGGATTTTCAGCTCAGATTAAATTACCAACTCGAATATCTATAAATTTGTCAAGCTGGATAATCAATATACTTAATAATTTTCACATTGAGAATAAAAGAATAGGTGTTGTAGATGCTGGATTGTCTGATCACAAATAAACAATATATTGTTCTTAATAAAAACACCAATAATAAATCGAATTTGCCAATATACAAACGAATCTACACTACTCAGGCTTTTATCAAAATGACTAAACAATTGGATAATTTTGACTGGCTATACCTAGTCAACAGAAATAATCCCGAGAAAACTGCACAACATTTGACAAATTACTTTAAATATTTGGTAGATTTATGCTTCCCTTTGTAATTAAATATAAATAGGCAAAATAAACTGAATTGGTTCTCTGATCACCTCAAATGTACCCGCGACAAACTAATATCTATTAAAACTATTTTAAATCACACCAACGATATTGCTGATAAAAAAGCCTATGATTTTATTAAAGCTGAATACACAGAGAATATAATTAAAACCAAGAAAATAACCTATGACAATTTTGCTCTTAATTCTAAGTGATCTGTGGAAAATTATTAATTTTGAACGGAACAATTCGTTGAATAACAATCCAGCTTCATTCTCAGCAGAAGAATTTAATTATTATTTTGCCAACGTTGCGTCCTCTGTAATTACATCTATCAATTCTGCCAAAAGTTACGAATTCTACATAAAAAAATTTTCTTCAAATACTGCATCTTTTTATTTAATCCCTTCTGATGAAAGTAAAATTTTATCTATTTTACTTAACATTAAAACAAACACAAGTGACGTCTACAACATAAATAGGGACATTTTACAAAAAACAATTAGTATTATTCCGATCTTTGGTAAGATTTTGGAGATAATGATAAAAACACGATTAACTAGCTTTTTTGATATGTACAAAGTCATCAATTGCAATCATTCATTTTTCGATCCTTCGGGGGGAGGTGATCCAATTCTTTATCAACATTTATTTTGATTTTTTGGTCACCCAATATGGATTTCAATCCTCCAAATCAACAACGCAAGCGTTATCTGCATTGATGGACTACATTGTAAATTGGACTACATTAGAAAAAGGTGAATTAGGGTCTGCAACACTTTGTGATCTCAGCAAAGCCTTCGATTGTGTAGATCATAGTATATTGGTAGGCAAACTGGTGCATTATGGTGTTAGAGGTACACCCCTAAACTTGCTAAAATCTTATCTTTACAATCGGAAACAATGCGTTAGTTTAAATCAGGTCAATTCTAAACTACTGAATTTAGATTATAGTTTACCTCAAGGTTCAGTGTTGGGGCCTCTGCTTTTCATACTTTATACCAATGATTTTAATTATTTTATTGCTTCTTTTGCTGACTGCATACTGTTTGCTGATGACACAACTCTGTTTAATTCTGACTTTAATATCAACAGTCTTCAACACAAAATCTAGGTTTCCCAGGGTCTAGCTGAAGATTGGTTTAATGCAAATAGTTTAAAATAAAACCCCACAAAGACAAAGAATATTGTATTTACAACGAACTACAATAAATACAATACCACTACTGTTAGCTTACTTGGTATTACTTTAGACAGCTATCTTACATGGTCACTGCACATTCAGGCCCTAACTAGTAAACTATCGTCTGTTATTTTTCTGATTAGAAAACTTCAACCTTTATTAAGCTTGGCAGGAATTAAAACAGCGTACTACGCTCTTCTCCATTCGCGTATTTCTTATGGTTTGATTTTATGGGGTAACTCAGCTATTACAATTTTTAAACAACATAAGCGTGTGGTGCGGTTACTAGCTAGAGTAGGTTATCGCGAACACTGTAAGCCTATTTTCATCAGCATACGCATACTGACGTTGTCTTCAGTCTATATTTATTACACATTACTTAAGGTGCATAGAGGACAGTACATTGCAAACAGTGACATCCATGAGTATAATACAAGATCAAGTAGTCTTCTACGAATGCCTAGGTATCGCCTACAAAGATCTACAGCAGCAAATTCCACTAATATAATAACAAATTGCCTGCTCATTACAAGCAGCTGAGTCTTCCTGCATTCAACAGAGAAGTGAAAAAGATGCTACTTGCTTTATATAGCGTTTTATACTATATATGAATTCAGTACCTACAAGTTTTAAACATTATTGATGTTCTTGGTTTATTGTTTTTATTGTGTTTTTTTTATATTTGTTTTATTGACACACTATTGTATTTTTAAAGGTGTGATTTTTGACTTACCTCTTTTACTAATGTATTTTACCGTGGTTAATAAATATTATTATTACTTTTATTATTATTATTATTATACTTTTAAAAAATAATGGTACGCCCGGTTTGATGCAATGCTATGATAATTGTTAAGATTAAGATTAACAGAAATATTGCACTGCAATCTGTGTGATCTATTGTAATCTCTACATTTACAAACACCTCTAACCAGACGAAAACTATACTCTAAAAGCACTACCTTCCACCACTTGAACACCGAGCGATGTGTTATAATGTACGGCCGTTGTTATGGTTTGATATACAATTTAAATGTAAACTGTTACAATATGATTAACTCTTATTGCCAATATGTATCAATTTCGTCAGCAATTCAATAAAAAAAAATCTTAGATTTAGGTATTTGATTTTAATATAAAATTGAATTTAACACCGTAGTAAATACTTTTTTTTAATTTTATTTATTTTTAATTATTTACAGCTTAATAATAAACTTTTTTAAATTTTTTACATCACATGTTATGATAAATTATATTTATTATATAACTTTAAAAGACAATAAATAAACATTTTTTTAAATTAAATTGCATGTTGAAAATTGCACTTTATAATAACGTCATTAACTACAAGTCTGATGCCAATTTTTCTTGTGTTCTTTATAATAAAACAAAAGCGAAACTGCCAGATGTATATTATCTGAGCCACCGCAAATTAGTGAAAAAGATTGGGTAGAAATAGTATAACAAAAAAAAACGTTTTTAATTTAAGGACATTTTTGTCAAACTGTTTGTTTCTGTAGATAATTGTTTAAAATGTTTGTTGTTACTACTGAAAAACGTATTGAAAACAAATTTTGTTGTTTCATATTCTAATCTTTTTATTCGGAGCAAAATTAATTAAGATTATTGTGATTAATTTCAAACTGCAAAAACATTAGGTCTTAAAAAACAAAACTTATTTTTTAATTTTATTTATTACAAAAAACAGCACTTGAAAAATTATCATCATATAATATACTAGTGCCTGTCAAAAAATTTAATCAAAATGGTTTTCTTCTCTCGCAACTTCGAGTCCTTAAAATTTTTTCACACGTTTTGCAAAGTATTGTTTAAAGTTTAAAGTATTGGAATTAGATGCTTTAGATTTTTTTTTCAATTTGCATTAATTCTAGTAGATCTTTTATATTTCTGATAAAAGAATCTATCGACGAGAGATCAGAGTTTTTAGAAATTTTTTTGAAAAATCTATGTTTTCCAACAACTACCAGAGAAATATTTCTCAAAAATTATTTGTCAATAAAGCTAGGTCAAAATATGATTTTATCGTTAACTCTTAGATCATGCAATTGCAGACTCACCTTTATTTAGAGCAGATATGGTATTTTTGCCAGCTAAAATTTTTCCTAAAAACAATAGATCTTTTAAGTTATGGTTTTAAGTTTCTATCTATAAGTCAATCTGTATTGCCATTGAGTGTAATTTTTGAAAACCTAAACTAAATTTTTTTTTCTATAAAGGCGTTTGTTTGGTTTGTTGATTTTATCAGTAAGGGTTCATCAGACTTGGTATCTCATTTAAAATATTTCTGTTATCGTTCATTTCATCAATAAAAACAACTTACAAAACTTTATTCTTGTAAAATACATTCTTGGCAATAGCTTTTTTACATTTTTTTACTTTATTAGATTTATTTTTTTTTGTTTTTTAAGGTTTATCAATGAAAATTAGCATGCAATCTGTAACAAGCTGCTTTTTTGATGATAATAAAACGAGATAAGTGAATAATAATAACATATCATCAGTCATGTCTCATGATAATAGATAATACAGTAATAATAAAAAGATTGAACTGTTTTTAACTTTGTTTAATATTTACACTAAAGCACGTCGATAGCTATTAGACAAAACCAAAATTAAAGATCATCAAAACTTAAAATTTTCTATCAGTTTAGAAAATATAATTATTTTTTTGTAGAGTAATAAATGGTTTTATAATTGCTACTGATTATTTGTAATTTTATGCCGTTTCTCCTAAATAGTGTACTCTGAATTTTAGTTCAATTAATTTAAACAAATTAGACAACTAAAATTTTTAAATTATTTACATTTCTTCTAATGAAAACATTTTTTTTTAATGAGTCTATGTACACTATCAATCTATATATAATAATTTTATGAATAGATGTAAAACGCATTCATTAATTTTTAACAATTTTGTGTAGTCTAGTCGTAGTGTAATTCTAGCGATAACTCTAAAAACCTTTGTTAAATCATTGTTCACAAAAGAACAATTATTCTAATTAGTTTATAAACAAAAAAGTCATGCGCAATCATTCGTTCTGATGAAAAATAAGACTGGGCAATTTCTTGTACACTTGGATACAATTGCGCTTGTCACTCTAAAGATTCGTTATATCAATTTTTATAAGACCACGTTGACAATAATTCATTATTTTCAAACAACAAAATAATGATGTAAATCAGTTTATGCACAAAATGTTATACGCAAACAGACAAAAAAATATATAACATGCGTTCACAAATTATTTTGATCTAGTCTTGCTGTGTAATTTAGCTTGACAGGTTTTTATTGTCTTTGATAGTATTAATAAAATTTTGATTGCTGACAAATATCAAACAAACGTCAAAGCTCATCATAATATTGTACGTTACTACGTATAAACTAAGCAAAAAATAAACATTGGTTCCATTCTATGACAAGGTTAGATCTAAATAATTTATGAACGCACTTTATAAATTAAGCAATTCTTTTAAAGTCAGGTAAAAAAAGGAATTAATAAATAACCACATCACTTATATGATTGTGTTTAAAATAATGTAATACACTAGATTAACATCTGTCTTAAATACTTTTTGTTACATTGGGTAAATAGTATTTTGACTAAATACAAGCAATTGTGTGGTGTGATGTGAGAACTCAATAACAATATTCTTGCTGATAGAACGCAAAACGTTCTTAACAAAAAAAAGTTTAGTGTTTAATCACAAAACTTTAGCAATAAAAAATAATTGCTTACAAAATTGCTAAACAACTTTTTATAATTTGTCTAAACAAGTAACTTTTTACTTAACCTAAATTAAAATAAATTATTCTGACATTTTAATTACTGATAAAATAATTTTTGATTAGTGTCTACTCAAACGTAATAATTTATAATTATTATGAATGACATTTAAATTACTCATCAGCATAACATACGACAATGTGGCGCAATAAGTGAAATTTATTCCGCTTGTTTTTAATAAGAAAACTTGATTTCTCGAACGAAATTGCATTGCAGTTTTACTTAATGCTTCGTTATACCGTATTTACCTTATTAGTAGAATGTTTGAACGCGACACAAAATTTACAAAATTTGTTTGCTCGTTACATCAGTATAATGCAGAATTCAAGACTAAATTAAAATCAATACTCTTCATTTCTTTTAAAATTCCAATTAGGTAAAACCACAATTTGAACCTTATATAAATCTTTTCTAATGTTTCACTAAGTTCAAATAAAATTAAGCATTATTATGAAGGTAAATAAAAATTAATTTAAATTTTTTATTCAATTTTCATACTGTAGGGCAACGATTTTCAAGCTAGGAATTCATTATTGGGAGTCGCCTGCTTGCTTTTTTTACTTTCAAAGCTAATGTGTTATTATTAATTTTAATCGAGTATTTTGTCGACTTCTTGCTGAAAATGCAATCAAAATATTCTGCGAATTCTATTTGATGGATTTCTTCAAAGCTTTCATTTCTTAGTAACAATAATCTGGTGTTTAGTCTTGCCGTACCTAATTTAGTGTAAATAGATTCATTATTGATGTTTTCACTGCATTATTCAAGAAGTCATCAAAATATGTGGCCAACCCAATATGTTGTCAGGATTTTTAAAAAAGACAAATTTATTTAGATTTAAACAATGAACCGGAACCATCGCAATCATCAGACTTAAATATAATTCTGTTTGACTTTAAAAACAAATATGTAGTGATGAAAAAGCTGCGTCTTATTTTTAAATGAGTCGTTGTTTATTATTTGTAATTAGGTTAAATTTTCAGATATAAACTTTTTTTATTATAATGATAATTAACTTCATAGTGTTATGACCAATGAGATATTAAAAACAGTGTCATGTTAGAAATGATTTCTCTAACTGAAAAGAATGTATGCTAATTTTCTTGCCGCTACCTCATTGCTTTAGCATTATTTTAGCAATCATTAATATTTAAAAAACCAAATGTCATTTTAACAAAAGCAAAAATTTGACAACAATGCTTCAATTAATGAAAACATTCAAAATTCGATTTTGAGAAAGACAACCCAGTGTAGAGAAAGTGCGTGGAATCAATTTGCAGAATTTTGCCAACAACGCAAATATAAATTAAGCTAATCTTTGTCAATAAGTTGTTAAAAATTTGACGTGTTTAACGCTTCATTCAGTTAATTCTCCAACTGAAGATCATTCGTTCACAACTCTTGTCAAGCAAGATTTTTATTTTTTTTATTTGCATTGATTCCTAAAAGGCAATTGTACTCGATTAAATTCTTGAGAAAAAGACCCGAGCGCTCGATTGGATCTCGTTTAATGGCCAAGCAACCAATGCTCCTACAAAATAAAAATCTTGCCGACAAGAGTTGAGCACTTATGATCTTACTGTTGAAAAATATATTGATTATGGTATCACTCTATCACTTGTCCTAAAGAAAAAAACATGTGACAAGCGCTATTGTAAAACTTCTTATAATCTTAAAACATTTACAAACTAATTATGTTCATTTCAAAGATAAACAACATCAGAGATGATGGTAAACGTGTTACACTTATTAAAATCACTGAAAAGGACATAGTAAAAGCGGTCAAAAAAATTAAGAGCAACCTAGTTTCTGGTCTAGACTCTGTACCTGAATTTTTAGTTGTTGACTGTATGCAGTGCCTTATATATCCACTTTTTGTTATTTTTAACCTTATTGTGAAGTGGAATGGAAATTCAAATGGAAAGTGTCCCGTGTAGTGCCAGTGTTTAAATCAGGGGACAAGATAAACATTAGACTCTGTACGTCACTGTGATAATTTTTTTTTGGTAAAAACTGTAAATGTGGTACCTCTTACTTCTCGTAGAAAAATTATGAAATTATTGTTTTTATGGAAAATATTACATTGTAACATATCTTCGTTAACTCTATTAGAGGTAATAAGGATATGCATCCCTAGGCTCGATTCCAGGTCTACGTTGACTTTCTACTATCCTATTCCCAATTTATATCATCATTTCAATAGTCCCCTACTATCTTGTATGCGTCTATATAATACATTACATGCAGATAAAGTTAATATATTTTACTCGATGACTTGCTGGATTTAAAAGGCAGTTAAGTTTAGTCTTTTAAGTTTCTAAATTTTAATTTTTATAATTGTTAGTTAATTTCTTAGTTGTTAATCTATGTAGTATCTTACATCTGGGTTTAGTTTATTAGCTCTATTATGCTAATTTAATGTTATTTTATCTTCTATAGTCTTGCGTCTGATGGATAATAAAGTTATTATTATTATTATTATTATTATTATAAAAATTGAATGTATTATAAAAGCAGGTTAAGTTAAGAAGATGCTTCAACTTTTACGGAATTGTTGATAAACAAGCTTTAAAATGTATATCCCGTAAAGATAAAAGTGCTGTAGTGCTGAAAAATAAACCCCACAAAACTATTCTTATTCTCTCTCAAAAAAGTTTTGTTTTGACGTGCAACGCGGTCTTAGACCCTAGGAAAAAATTGAAAAATTTTTAGCAAAACTGTCTGGCAAAGCGCTACTTAATTCTGCCAGATGCTAGTCAAAACAAAAGTATTAAACCTAAGCGTTAAGATTTAGTAGTTGTTAAAAAAACACCTAAAATCAAAATAATAAATAAAATATAAAATAATAACCGGCTTAAGTTAAACCAAGCAATCGGTTTTTAAGCGCTGTGTACGCTCCATTCAAACACTTGATATATTATAAAAATTAAGATAATTAAAACCAAAATGATCAATTAATTAATAAACATACACTAAGATGCTAGAAAAATTATTATAAATTATAAACAAATAATATAGCTGCTCCTAAATAATGAGTTAATATCACAATTAAATAATTTAACAATTATTGAACAACTAGCTGGCCCGGCGAACTTTGTTCCGCCTTAGTTTTGTTATTTTATTTTTTATTTTTTTTGTCATTTGTTTTGTTATTATATGTCAGATGCGTTTACGTTTTATATTGTATGTCACGTCACACGGAATGGGATAAAAAATATTCTTTGTTAGGGTACTGGTTCTAAACAACCACTCCACCAATTTTCAGCCAAATCGGTCATAAATAGATATAGATACCTATTTTATTTTTGTTTGAGAACTTAGGCAATTTATGAGAAAAATTATGAAAACGACATCAATCTTTAGACATTTTGCCCTCTTTCCGCCTTATCAAGGAATGATAATATTTTACTTCTAAAATTTCGGATTTAAATATCATACTTGTCATTTTTTGTTCCTATCCCACCTCTTTTTATCTCTTTGTTAATAAAAAGTATTCTATTCTTTTCATTCAAATCCAGTCATCATAATTTTCCATACAAACTTTCACCCAAAGTTGTTATATGGGAAGTTGTCTCATGGAAGACGATTAAAGTCGGCCAGTAACGACCCAACGGCGCAGTAAGACAAAATCGTACAATCAGATTGTACAATTCAGTTGCACCAAACCAACTTAATCGGTCATGCACACACACGATTCAATTCCATCAAATTCAGTCCAATTTCGTCGCTTCCAATGAAATTGTACTGCGCCGTTGAGTCGTCAGTGGCCAACTAAAGAGTGGGTAGTGCACTTAACATGTAAACGAACGGTCCAACTTTGGTTGGTGGTGGGAGAGTGGATCGATTTATTTGGAACGGTAATTTGCCGAGCCTCACCGAACGTTTCCGACATCGCAATTCTAATTTTGATTTAACCCTTCTTTTAGAGGGTGGTTTTTGGATAAAAAGTATCCTATAGCAATCTCCTGGATCTAAGCTACCACCTCACCAATTTTCAACCATATCGGTAAAGCCGTTCTTGAGTTATAAGTGGTGTAACTAACAGACTTTCTTTTATATATATAGATATATATTTCCGGTGGTTTTACATTTACAACAATTTACATCAAATCAATGCCCAAAGGTCTGTTGAATCAATAATTGAACCATTATTTTTAGAATAAAACTACATTATTAAAATTTGTCATATAAATAAATAACCAATTATTTATTGAAAAAAAAAATTTTTAAATGTATAGTCTGTCTAAAGATGGATTGTTTAACAAACTGTTTCGTGCTTTACATTTACGCTAGCAAACATTGTTTTTCGAATTTGAGTCTTTAATTAAACAAAGTGGCTTAAGCAGAACTGCCAAAGTTTAAGAAACAACATAATTTATAGACGTATTTACTTACAATCCCAACAAATAAGTGGTTATTTATAAAAAATGTTATATCTATTTTATTCAAAAGTAGTTTATTTTTTATTCCTAAAACATGGTAGTCAGAACCTTGAACTAATGTTTTATTTTTATTAGTATTTTAAATATTTAAATAAGTAATTATGTAGGTATTTAGTGATAGCTACATTTTTGAACTAATTAAGCCAGACCTAAATCATTTGCTCTGTCAATTGATTTATGGCAAAACGAAGTGTACGCTCTAGTACAAAACAATTTTTAAGATACCGACAGAAGTCTTGCGGCGCACAAAATCTTTGCGTCGGGCTATTAATTTACACGTCCTCACCGGTGCGCAAAAAATTTGCGACGCAAATTTGCCTCTGGCCCTTCTTTAATAGTTAAATATACCTTATAGACTTTACAAGCAAGAACGTTGTAATTTCAGATAACACTCAAAAAATAATGTTTTCTATCTAGCCTATAATTTGCAGTCGTGTGGTAAGTTGTTATTCTTTTAATTAGAAATTGTATTTAGTTTGCTTATTTATTTGTTCAATGATTATTATTTTAGGTGTTGTTCTGTTGATAGTACCTACTTAGTATAATTTTAAATTATTAAAAATTTTAAAATGTCAATTAATCTAGCAAAAAACAAATTTGATATTATTTTGCAATATTCAAGGCAATAGAAAGCAGTAAATGGATTGTATTTGTCCCTCTAATAAAGATTTATCATGACAAAGCTTGAACGAGGTATTTTCATGAAATTTCTGGAATAACTTTGGTTTATCCTGGCTTTGTGTAAGCATAAAGGGTGAAGGCTGTATGTAGCACGATGATTATGTAAATCAGCGATTGAAGAAATTCAAACTATCTCTCTTTTATTATCACAGAACACACATGTGTACCAACAGAAAAACAAATTTTATTTTGTCATCTATAAATGTAAAATAAAAATACTTTCATCTTTTGTGTAGTCTGGAGGTTGACAGGTCCGTCAGCTGCAATCCTTATTTTATAGTTAATTCAAAATCCTTCTACAGTCTCACGTCAAAAGTTCTTAAGCTAAAATCTACTTATTAAAGTTTTAGATGTGTGGTTAAATTAGAAACTTGAAGTCTAAATCCAAAAATCTATTTTAATGTTAACTTTGAGACATTATTATTGAAAACTTTTAGAGAAGATTAAATATTGCTGATTTTAATGTACGAAAAGTCACACAATGGAATTATTCTATTCAAATGGTAAATATTCATTGTTGATGCAAAGTTTGTTGAAATTTGAAACTGGCGACTGAGTTTTGCAGTTATATTTATAGAGGCGGCTATTTAAAACCCTTTATTCCGATATTTTAAAGGATTTTGCTTTTTCTCTTGGTTTTGAATTACAATTTGTTTTTACTCAACTTTCATTTGTCGTAGAAAACACAAATAAGTTCGTTCCCAGGTCCATTGTTGGATAAGATTAAGATTTATTATTTAAGGCCATATTAAATAAAAAAGATAAATGTTTAAAATACAATAAGAATTCTTTACTCTGACAAAAATAAAATCAAAAAGTTGTTTAAAAAACTGATAAGCGACTGTAATAGCGGGAAGCAATAATAGTCTGGAGACTGTAAACCTTTCTTGCAAACAATTAATACCCGGCTGATTTTCTGTGAGCAATTTGATTTTACCGAGACAATAAATTGTAATAATTATTAGAATAAGAAGCTAATGGAGTGCACAATTTCAAATCCGTTAATTTGGTGATAATAAAAACTTTGTA
The DNA here is from genome assembly GCA_947359425.1 of Lagria hirta. Taxonomy (NCBI): domain Eukaryota; kingdom Metazoa; phylum Arthropoda; class Insecta; order Coleoptera; family Tenebrionidae; genus Lagria; species Lagria hirta. Next base: position 21,823,853 of record OX375794.1, read on the forward strand.
AAAGTATCTGATTATTACCTGTTATTTTTATATAAATGTTGAGATTAATAATTTTATAAACAAAACATTTACCTTACCTAAAGAAAATGATTAGATCAAAAGTGTGTAATTTTAAAAACATGTAGCAATTACCTGGTAAGAAAAATGATTTGAACCCAGATCCCTTTTAATTGTATATTGGTAAATATTAGCATAAATTAATAGAAAGTACATTTTAGTCCTACTCTTATTAGATGATGGCATTACTTATTTAATTAGCATAGTACTGTTGGATAATTGGCGCAAAAGAATAAGTTAGGCGTCTCGGTAAAATAGAAACACTCACAAAAAATTAACTAATATTTTGAAAAAAAAAACATTCGGTCTTCCAACTACATTTATTGTCTATGTATTTTTTTTCAAACTCATTAATAAGAGTACAGATAATTATTTGCTGCATGATAACAACTAAATTTATTTATTTATTTAAACATATTACAAATATTTTAGTTTTATTTCTAAAATTAAAATTATTAAGCACCACTTGCCACAAAACTTTTGAAAAAAAGATTCACTTGTATCCCTATCGTCTATCAACTCTTTCCTGTTGATTATCTTGTACGTGTCAATATTGTTGTTGGTTTATTAACACTTTTAATAGAAATATGTGAAACTTCAGTTTTTTTCTGAAAGCCTCAGGATGAGGCCTGGTTTCATTTAGACGGTTATGTAAACCGTCTTAGACGGTTATAAAGTTTACAAAAACCTTATTTTATTAAAAAAATTCCACCGCATCCCAAAGGCGCAGAATTATTGAGCCAAATTTTTTTAATAGAACAATGACTGTTGCAAGATACCGAGAGGAAATTTTACAGCTATTCTTTTCACAGTTTTATAACGATGAAATTGTGAACGGGTACTTTCGGCAAGACGATGCCACTTTACGTACCATTTATGAAACCTTAAATATAATACAAAAATTTTATGATCGTTGAGTTATTAGCCGAAATACAGCCATAACTTGCTCTTCAAGATCTTGAAAAGCAATTTTACTTCATGTGACTTTTTTTGTAACCCTATTTAAAAAACTCAATTTTTAGCAACGCTTAAATAACTTCGATAAGTTGTGTCAGGTAATAATGGCCAAAATTGATAAAATTAATAATAATCCTTCAATGTTGGCCAATGTCATTAACGCAATTGTTTAAAGAGACCGCAAAGGCCTGAAAGTCTATAGACAACATTTTGATTATTTGTTCTAAACTTTATTTTTTTATTAAAATTTATTTGTTTATTTGTTATAACACTACAAGAGCTTTCAAAGGCTTGTAATTAACTCATTAACGTGCTGAACTATCGATTTTATTAGATTAAAAATATGTTTAGATTAGGTTTAGATGTCAAATTAATAACTGTCACTTTAATTTAATGATAAAGGTACGTTTTCAAATCAAAAATAATAAAAGTTAAATATTCATAGCAATCTTCGACGTCAAATTTAAAAAAAAACACCTGTTATAAGCAAATGCTCTTGCTATATTACTACTGATTAATTTCTACATGCATTTCACCTTTAAAACCGACCAATCAAAAATGTTTATTGCAAATAAAAAGTTCTGCTGCTCTTGGAAAAAATTGTTAAAATTGCGTGCGTCGTTCGTATTTTATCAATACATAAAGGTCTAACTCTCTTTGCACAGTTTATTTTAGAATTAGTTTGTCTTGTTCGTAAACACCTTCTCAAGATTTCTAAGCCATATTTTCACAGGCACCCAACAGTATCTCTCCCTTCATCTGACCTAACTAAAAACTCTACTTTCTGCAAAGGAAAATAAATTTAAAACTCACTTTCCTTTCACCTGAAGCCACCTACACATTTTTTTGCAAAATGGTTAAGATTTGTTTGATTGATAAACCGTTTTTAGCTAAATTAGGCTATAAATTGAAAGTTTTTTGGGTAGTCCAATCACTGATTCATGTTATTTTTTGATAGCTTTAATCGTTCTACTTTTTTTTATGTGTCTTTTATAATTTCTAGTCACTTTTTCTTTGTTTTAATTTATTGTATAATATTTTGTTATTTATATCTGACTATTGTTTATCTTACCATCGTTTGTATACAAGTTTTAAAAATTTGCAATAAGCTTCTACTTAATCCATTTTGCAAACAACAAACCTTTTATTTTGGATGACAAAATATATATAATTTTTTCCAATTTAGAAATAAAAGAAAATCACGGTTTTTATACTGACAATTAAAGAGTGTCTAGATGAAAAAAAAGTTTGAAGATAAAGTTATAGTTTGTGCTGCTGTTTCAAATAGAAGTCACCGTATGTTGGACGGGAAGAAGAGAAACACTTGATGCTAACATATATACCCAAAGAGGTTTTCTAAAGTTAGTCAATTTTTTATTACTGAACACCGAAATAATGTTTTGGCTTGACTTGTCATCATGTTATTATGCTCGAATCACCACAGATTAGCAACACATACCATACTTTTTGGGTCCAAGAAAGACAATCCTTCAAACATACCGCAATTTCGCTCAATTGAAAATGTTTGGTCTTTACTGAGCAGGAAAGTCTATAACAATAGTTGAGAAGCTGCAGACAAATAAATGGTCCAGACAAATATATACAAAACTTTGCCGAATTGAAGACAAAACCTTTGGCAGTTTGTTAAATAAAATTACTTTTGTTCAGCTTAAAATTATTTCAATGTTATAAGTTGCTCACTTAAATATATTTTTCAAAGTTACTTTTTTTACGTTGAATTGTTTCTCAAAACTTTAAATGCATTTACTTTTCTATTGCCAACTGTAACTCAGAAAATATCAATCGTGTTTCAGAAAAGTCAACTGTTAATCAAGAAAAATTAATTGTTATTCTAAGAGTCAACTGTAATGTGGATTGTATTTATTAATTGATTTTCAGAATAGTCAAACGTAAATCAGAAATCATTTGAAATTAAGAAAGCATGAAATGTATTCCAGATCATTATAGTCAATAAAGATTTTTAACATTAGAGTTTTAACAACAATATAACGTATGGCTACCTTCAAAACATACAGTATGAAAATATATACAGTATGTCTCTGGATTAAGTCTCCCACAAGTAAAACTTTATTTTTAATTTTACAAAAGATAAATCAAGCGCTTAAAACATTAATATTATCAAGCTGTGATGTTCAAATCAAATAAAACTAAAGAAAAAGTTACCAAATTTTTTTTATTTTTAACTAAAAAATTACAAATTGTTGGTTAATTCAAACCAATTTCGATTAGCTCACCACCTTTTTCAGCACATAGTTAAATTCTAGCTCGTAACTCTTCATAACTTGTACACATTTCTACAATTGTTAAGAATGCAACAGCATCTCTTATCCAATTTTTTAATACTTGGATATGATTGGGTAAGTTTTTTTTGTAAGCAATTTGCTTAAAACGCGCCCTTAAATAAAAATGTAAAATTGGTAAATTAGGGCTTCTTGGCGGCTATAAAACTGGGCCATTTCTGCCAATCCAATTATCTTCAAACTTGCAATTTAGCCAATTACGAACAATACGAGCAAAAAGCGCTGAACAATCATTCTGTTAAAAATACAAGTGTTGATCATCAAGAGGTGAACCACTTAAGCCATCGCGAAGAAAATGGTTTAACTTATCCAGGTATAAATGCTGGTTAACGTTAGTATCAAAAAAATATAGGTCTATTATTTCGTGATAATAAACAGTACACCACACGTGTACTTTAACATGATATATTGACGTCTTGTCGTAATTCGAAAATGAGGATTAATATCGCTTCAATATTGAACATGTTGCAACAAAACCGTCTTGTTGGTAAAAAATTTTTTACCTTTTATCTGAAAAAGCCGTCTTCTCAAAGAAAGTTTTGGATTATCATCTACTGAACCTAAAACTAACACAGTAAAAACATCTTTTTCACCATGAATATCTTCTTTTTTTTTAAATTAAGTACAAAACCAGTTTCTAGAAATTTTTTGATCAACTTTTTGATACCATTAAATAGAGCAGCAACTTTAGAAAGCTTTTCTTGTTCTTGTCTTATGTACCGATAACTTTAACCCCCCGTATCACAACATTGAATTAAGTAGATTTTTTGTTATAATGTTAACATTTTTAACTATAAAATTCTTACTACATATTATTAATTATATCTGACATTAACGTAATATTTGACATTTTGAATGTAAAACCTACCATAAATATACCTTTACAGAATTGATGTAAATAACCATATAAAAATATTTAATTTAAGAGTAGAGACTAGTAATATTAACGTTTTTATTGAAGATTTAACCATTTTGAATTAATTAAAAAATGCTATTCTTTTGTCATTTTTTTGTAAAATTAAATGAAATGTTTTTTTTTCTTTTTAATTTGGAACTCAATCCGGGGACATACTGTAGATTTCTCTTATTTCAAAAATACTCATAACGCAGTTGTAAAATGCATAATAAAACATTAAAAAGTGTTTCTATTAAATACATTCTGCAAATAGCACCCTTATCTTTAAAATTTATTTTGTTCCAGTTTAATTATTTAATTGGTAACAGCTAAATTGTTATAATTCTACTTAAGTTATTATACAAGAACATGATGACCAATTTACTCTATATTATATTTCATTATATTTAACGGTCTCGATTATTTCTGAAATAAAATTAAATATTTTAGAATTTAATCAGTATATCTCATATTACAATAATTGACTCTTCTTAAACTCAATTAATACTTTTTGAATTACATTTGACTAATTTGAACTTCAAATGATACTTTCTGAATGACAGTTGAGTAATCTGAAATATACGCCTTCTGATATTAAATGAATGCTTCAATTGTAATTCAAAAATTATTAAATGAAATTAGCAAACTGTCCATTGATATTTAGAAGTCATTAATAAAAAGTAAGAATCTCCGTGAAATACAATAAAAAAATATTAAGCATATTAGTAATCATAGGTATATACTATACATATAGTAACTTGAGTAAACAATTGAAAAATAAATTTTGTTATAAAATAAATTTTAAAAATATTTGCCGAACTTTTTCAATGCAACTCTATTTAAAGTATTTTTATAGAAAAATAAGATTAAAGCAAATTTATCCAAACTAGATTCATATAATACCATCGGTATACATTTCAGACGAAAAGCGTTAATAAATTGCATTAATAGGTTGTCCGATTATCAATTTTGTTTGTCTACACGCTATTTCTTTTAAAATCGATATCTGTTTGTTAGAGTGACCAATAGAATCAACAATGTTTTTTGACTTAGATGTAAGAAGCTTCTAACTCTAACACATGTTGCTATTTTTATATTTTTACTATTTTTTATAAAGATAAGTAAAAGCAAGAGAAGGTTGTTGTCTTGTTTCCAAATCTTTAAATCTATAATCGTAATCATGATTGACAATAAAATACAATTAATTCCATTTGACGGTTTTTTAATTTGATTTGATGATTGCTGAGTTACATTGGCTATTCTGAAAATATGAATACATTCCGAATCACAGTTGATTATTCTGAATAACTGTTGATGTTTTCTGATTAACAATTGCTTTTCTGAAATACAATTGACTCTTTCTCAATTAAATTCGATTAATTCAAAATTCAATTGATAGGTATTTTCTGAATTATATTTGAGTAATCTGAAATACAGAAGAAATTTTGTGGGAAAAAGTCTATCAAATATTCACGTTAAAGATGAAGCTGGAATAAACACTATCACGTGCGGTTTACGTGATCTCTCACCACAACAGGCGTGTCTGTTCTTACAGGGCTGTCTTTAAGGAGTGCATGCTCTTCATGTTATGCGTCATCTGATAACGTTTCTCACAACAAAACCGATCTATAACTTAAAAGTACTTACTCAGGCCCTGTCTCGTCACTCAAGCTGCGCCTTTATCTGGTCCTTCCATCTAATAATTTTTATACCACCCTACCATCGGATACCAAACACGAAGTGATCATGCAGTGTTGTTTGTTTATTACAGCTTTATCTTTAACGCGAATATAGTATAGATAAAAGCAGTTATCTCCGCTAAAATTATAAAAGTACTGTTTGCTAAACTAAATTAGTCAAAACAAAAGTACACTAACAGTTATTTTGAGATTCTTATAATGGCTAGAGCTAGCAATACCTTTAGATTTAAAATCTTACAAAGTTATAATAGTATGATCAGCACCGGAGCTGAAAATTTGAATTATCTTGCAAACAGGGAAAACGTTTGAGTAATAAGTGTAAGCTTGCTGTTTATAAATTGCTTTTATAAAAAAAGCTTTCAATTTTAGTATTAACTTTTGTACATCTATATTTAGCTTTCAATATATTTTTATCGCACATGACAAAATATGATAAAAGAAGATAATTTATTAGAAAAGTTTTAAGACATTTTTTTGATTTATATTTTTTCCACTTTAAACAGCGTCACTTTCAAATATGATTCTTACTATAAAAAAACTCATTATTTTGTTTTGTATTGCATTCTTCTTTCAAACGATTTGTTTTGTATCTACATTATTCTAATTTCTTAGACAAGCAAGCGGTTATTCAGATATCTGGTTTTATGAGCTGTAGGGTTATTTTAGCAAACAACCCTCAACTATTGGCTCGCGCAGAAATTGAATTTAAAGCCTACCTTCTTAGCTTTATAAAAAGAAGATATAATTTGAAAAGCCAAATGAAGACATATTTGTAGCATGAACCTACATGAGCGGAAATTTAATAAAATCGCTACGCAGCTAGTAGTATAAAATAAGAAAAACTAAGCAAAATAATAAGCTTGATTTAGAGCTGGCTCTAGATTTTTAATAAAAACCCAAAAAAAAATTATTAGTCGACATTATTTTAAAATCAATTCTCACATCTTGTTCTAATATTTAATGCTCGCAGTGCATTAAAGTGCTAAAGTGTCTTAAAGACAGTTTTCAAAAGCAATACAGATTTAAAGGTTGATGGCTTAGCTCCAATTTTTGATCACTCTTTAAACACAGCGCTGAGACAAAGTTCGAGAACTTTTAGAAATTTCAGAACATTGGCGGCATTAAGGCTGAAAAAACAATGTATACTACCTACTTGAAACTGTTAATTTTGTCTTTGCTTATCTCAAATGCAGATCTTTGAGATTTGTTTCGTTCTATAAGCATTACCCATGACCTGCATGTCGTCCGAAGATAGAGCTTCAGAACTAACTTTGCGTTTTTTGGGACGCTCTTGTAGACCTTTACGTTTAGCGTCTCTGGCATGTCTTGCTGATTTGAAAACTATATCAGCAAATGTGAAATTTGAAAACTAATCAGCTTATCAGATGGCCGTATTTGTTAAAATATTTTTCTTGTATCATTTTCGCTGTAGTGTTCTATATTGTTTTAACCCATGATTTTTTATAATCGTCGCCATTATTTCTTTTCATATTGAATTCTCAATTTTTGAGAATGTTGGCCAGTTGTTGCGCTGATGTCTTCGCCAAGATTTATACTTCTTTGCTTAGTAAAAGTCATTAAATGGGCCCATATAAAAGCTCGAACTTTTACCGTATTGGCTGGTGTTTAGTCCCTGATAGCATTTTCCCTTTTCTTTGAGTGATTTTTCTCTAAAACAATCACCATAAACATGGATTGTTTAAGTTCAAACGAACAAAAAATTTTGTAAATACCAACAAAAATAGTATGTCAAAATAAGCAGCTGTTAAAACCATAACGTTAAAATCCCAATTTTTTTATTAATCAAAATCTATGGTTATAACAATACGGCATTTTATTGGACAAAAAAGCCGAAAAAAATTGTTAAATTATATTTTGTTAACCAACTTTAAAAAAAAGAAGAAGGCTCTCAATTCAACTGTATTTTTTTTAATTTAAATATTTTTTTTTTAAATTGATGCTTTACATTTGGCTTCATTTAAATTTGATCAAGATCTGATCAGTAGTTTTTAAGTTATTCTTATTAATGTTTTTTTTGACATATATTTTTGACACTTACAATTTAGTATAAAAATTTGTAAAAGATTAAAAAACTATATTTTAGTATAATTAAATAATAGTTTATTTATTCAATTAATTTAAGGAATTTGAATATTGTTAATTATGTTGTTTAATGTGTTGGATAATGCATTATAATATCAAAGAAAAGGTCCTCTTGATAAATTTCATTTATATAAGCGCAAATCATAAAAAAAATTTATATAAAATAGTATAAATTAATTAAATATTAAGTAAACAGTAGATTTTGAGATCAATGTTTGTTCGTTTGTCTTATTCAAACGTGTCTCATATTAGCAGCGCGTTTAGTAGGTCTACCCATATTAAAACAAATAATAGTGATTAAATCCTCTAAAAATCAAGAAATAAAAAAAAAATTAACAAAAAAAAACAATTTTAAAAAATAAAAAAATGCACTAAAAGTATAAACTGATTGCGTAGACTTGTATGCTTAAAAAACAATCAAATTAGTTGGATTACTATAATGTACAATTATTGTTATTTTTAGAGTCGGTGTCAGTCAAGGTAAATTTGTATAAGGCTGTATATATTATGATTAGCATTATAAATATATTGATCATAATATATTATAATATACTAATCATAATATCATACACAATATTTATAATAACAGCACGCGGCGCGCAGACGAGCAGACGCGGGCGCTCATTCTACCTTGACTGTCACCGCCTTCAAAAATAACAATAGTTGTATATTATAGTATCCAAATAATTTCATTCTCTTTCAAGCATACAAGTGTACGCAATTATTTTATACTTCTTAGTGCGTTTTTTTATTTTTTAAAATTGTTTTTTTTTTGTTAAAACAATTTTTTTATCGATTATAAATTTGGATTAATGGTTGAATGAGAGATCGCTATTGGTCAAAATATTAATCAATAGAATAATTATTTAAAAAAAAGCATTTTGTTGTGATTTTATTAATTATTGTTATATGCCAAAAATTTACATCAAAACTGTAATAGATTGTTATTAGATATATATTCCATATTTAAAAACTTTACTGTATGTATATATTACAGCTTTTCATAAAACGTTCTGTAGAAACAGGTTCATTTGCATATTATGGCAATTATTGTCATCATTTAATATTCAGACTTTTTTATTATTACGGAAATTACAGAAAAAAAAGTTTTTCGACTTGGCAGGTAATTTGTAGAATTGTGACTTTTAAATAAATACACGATTTATGAATACAAAGTTTGCCACGATATCGAACCAATATCAAAAGACTAAAAAAGATGAAGTATCTCATATCTTTTCCGAAAACAACAAAATAGATGCTTTGTACAGATCCTTTGAAAAATGTAAATAAAGGTGAAATTTAATAACAACTTTTCATGTAGGATTTTCAAGGGTTGGACGGATTTAGTTGTGCAAGAATATTCTAAAAAGACGGAAAAAATCAAACAAATTACACCGTTATAAAAACTATCTGGTTGGCGTTTATTGACGCTATATAAATGTCGCAACGTTTGATATTGCACTCATTTTCATAATGTTAATAGGCAATAATTTTTATATCTAGATATTTTAGTTATGACTAATATCAATAATTAATTAGTTGAGTGCTCTTAACGTGCTTTGTTTTTCATTTAAATATAGAACTCTTGAGCGATTTTATTATGATGCTTACAAGTTTTACTATTCTAGTTATAGAAAATATTTTACAAAAATAAGTATTTTCGGCACGAATCAATATATTTTAAAAATTGCTACACTAGTGGCTTTTTTGTGTTTGTAGCTTTTTTTATATTTCTAACGTTGATTTTAGCTAATTATAATTAGTAAATTGAATTAAACAGCGAAGATTCTAGGTACGTTTAGCAACCTGATGCTGAAATTTTCCCACACTCAGATTTTTTAAAATCATTTTTTTTTCAATAAATTGATTTACTTTTCCCCACGGACCAAAGTCGAACCGTGCGTTTACATGTTAATCGTCTTGCATGAGACAACTTTCCATATATCAACTTTGGGTACAAGTTTGTATGGAAAATTACAAACTGATGACTGAATTTAAATGAAAAGGGTAGGACACTTCTTATTAACAAAAAGATGAAAAGGGGTGGGATAGAGATAAAAAATGACAGGTATCAATATTAGTATGATTTTCAAAGATTTTGGTTTGTTTATTTTAAAAATAATATCTATGTTTAGGCGGAACAAAATTTGCCGGGCCAGCTAGTTTGAAGTAAATAGCACTTTAAAACGTAATTTATGATTAGAATTTACAGCCTACTGCTAATGCAACAACAAACAAGCAGTTTTACGCGTCTTATATCTTCAAATTAACAAAAACTTTAGATTAAACCAAAAAAACGATTAATATTTTTATATTTACATTATTGTACAATTTAAAATTATTAAATATCCTACTAATATTATTAAACGCAAAAGTTTATGTATGAATGAATGTTAGTTATTCTTTCACGCAAAAACTACAGAATGGATTCTAATAAAATAGCTTATACATCAAAATAACACATAAGCTATAATTTATAAAAACACTGTGTAAATTATCTAAATTATAACAATAAGTGTCCTAAAAATAAAAAAAAATTGTCATCTGCAAACTACTCTGTGGTGCACCGCACAAACCGTTAGAGTTACACGTATTTAATGTACAATCTTGAATACTTTTACAAAAAAACCGCTTTTGCAGAGTGTGTCAAAACATTAAAGAAAAATCAAGTTCCCAAGTTACCATGACCAAGATTAACAATTAAAAAAAAAATTGTTAGTGCTGTGCCTGCTTATAAGTTGGTCCGATATGATAATTATTGTATTTATTGTGGCAACTATTATTTCCTATTTCTAAGAGAAACTTTGAGTTTAATGATTACTGCAGTTTTTTCAATTGGCAGATTTAGTTTAAAATAAAATTTTATCATAATTTAAATAAATAATTCAATTTTAACAAAAGTAAATAAAATATATGAAAGTTAAAACTAGTTAAAAATATAAGGGTTTTTAACTACAGCCGCATCCAAATCTAACAGTATAATTTGTTTTAGGTATTTTTCAATTTTTTTTGAATACTAACGAGTGTTTTTTAAAATTTGGCGTTATAGTTAGAGATGTCTATAAATTTGTGCGAACGAGCCATAATTTTCAAAACAATTACTTCAAATGTCAAAATATTTACTAAATTTTATAATTTTTGAATTTAAAATAGTTTTCTCACAAGAACAAAAAGATTTTGTGGATAAATGGCCACCGAGTTGATGATGAATAATGAATAATGAATAATTGAGATGATTTTTAATAATATTTGAAACGTAATTCCGCTGACTTGTGAGTAGATACATTCACAGAGTCTATTGCTGAATTCAACAATTGCCTTGCTACATTTTTCTGTAGGTACATTTAAACTAGCTAAAAATACTTTTAAAATTAAAAGTTCCCAAAAAACCATTTAGGTTTTTTTGTTAAATATGTCATCTTTTTGCCAAACTGACAGTTTTTTTGGCTTGTGTCCAATATTTTTTCTTTTAAGGAATACCAGCAAGTTTGAAATTTGTATCAATTCCAACATATGAAAATATTTGGATTTTTAACGTGGAATATTCAGCGTAAAGGCTTCCAGGCAACTTTAGTTTTTCATTTCGGCAAATCAAATAAGCCAACAAAATAGTTTTATTATTTCCACCCTTTCTTTTATCATACCAGCTTTTGAAGATTTTATATGTAATTTCATAGCAAACTCTTCAGAAATTATTTATACCACAAGCTTTTTTAATTTTACTATCTAAACCGACTTTACTATCTAATTACGTATTATTACTTATTTATATGCAGAAAAATGTTCAAGTTCTGTAATCAGCGGTTTATTTGCAAGTATAATTTTTCAGACAACTATTCTCTAAGTATTTAAGGTTAAGTGATGTTACAAATTTATAACATTATTTAGCACTACAATCTACTGATCATACACCATGACAAAAATTTTTACGCAAATTAAGAGAGGCTAATCAAAAAAAACCTGACAGGTTTTCAACGAAACAATTTTCTATTGTGGAAAAACGTTGTAAACATCGCCCACGTTTCGGGCACTGTTTATCTGTGTCCTTCTTCAGGGCTTATTATCTCAGCCCTGAAGAAGTACACAGATAAACAGTGCCCGAAACGTTGGCGAAATCACCTAGTTTCATTTAATTCTGCTTTGTCCCAATCCCAATAACCTACAAAATTATTATATTTAAATTTCAATATAAATTTCAAAAGATTTTTGAAATTTATATTGTGAGAGTTTACTTTTTATACATTTATTATTATAAATTATTTAAGTCAAAACGGCTTTAATATAATATTGCAAAAAGGAGGGATAGCTGAGTGGAGATTGCGCAGAGCGCTTATCTGAGGGATGATACCATTGCCGCAAGGGCAGTAGACAGCAGTCAGCGAGTAGTACTCGTAGGAGTGTCGAGTGCGGTACTAGCGCATAGTCAAGTCAAGTCAAGTCTAGAGCACGAGAGTGATAGTTATCTTTATACTCGAACGAATACAATTTGTTATTGTGTGCAAATGAAGTGCGAATGTGGTGTCTTTACATTTCTGTTCTAGTAACCTAGCCAGGTGACAGATCCTACCTTCTTCTAACAATGTGACTGGTTTGGCCATGGCAGCTAGGTTGAGTACTGAAATGACTTGCTCTAATCTTAGGAAAGAGCACATGTAAGACCTTATTACATTATATTGATTATTATGATGCATGCAGATACATCTATGTCATTATTGGCATATTTGTTTGTATTAAAGAGCATGCAGATTGTTTGTGTCAGAATTGACACGGTTGTTATTGTTTATTGTTGCTCTTTGTGAAATGATTAAGAATGAAAACCTACAGCAGAGAACTTGTTCTGTTCTTGAGCCGGTCTTTACTACTACTATTATTATTTATTATTTGGCTCTCGACGCCGATTAACATAATTCCTGTTTTTCGGTTGAGATCTAGCTTCTCAGATTTCTCAAAAAGATTGGAGAGATCTTTGAGGCCGGGTTTGATGCTGCCGTCAAGGCTGGTACCTTGTCACTGAAAAGAGTTGTAGGCGGGTTCTCTATTGTGGCAATGGAAGGGTGCAGTGTGCAATTATTCCTTTAATCTTGTTTTATTTCTCCTCGCCGGAAACACTGTAGCCAATGGCCATCTAGGTTTAATTACCCAAGGTGCAGGCATCCGTGAGAAGGCCTCTATTGACTTCTCACATTGGTACCGAGAATAATAAATAGGTTGAAGAATGAAGAAGCAGAAGGAAGCCGCCAACGTCCATCAAATCCGGTCTATATGATAGAAACAGCGAAGCCACCGTAACAGAGGATGCCCTCTACAAGGCTGGAATGGAGGAAGATTGTCCGGCGGGGACAAGCCCCCGGTGAGTTCCTTGATAAGTATTATTAACAGGTACATTATGTGTGAATGTGTTTCATGTATGGTTGATCTAATCCGTTCAATTCGTTCGAGGCGGTTTCTTAACGGCGGCCACAAAGGGGGTGAGTTGTAGTAGATCGTTGATAATGATGTAGTCTGTTAATCTTGTATTTATGCAGTATTTAAGTTGTATTCATAATCAGGAAAGAATGTGGTGAAACAATCTGACAAATATTGTATTTTAATGAAACTAGGTAATTTAATTATATATCAATTTAATTATCCCGGCGCCTTCACCATTATTCTTATGCAAATTGCGTCATAAAAAAATACCCCTTACAATATTAAGAAAATACCTAAATGATAAGAAAAACTTCTATACACAATTAATTTCTAGGGCGTTGATGAAAAATTTGACAAGAAAATTGAATTTTCTTCAAAGCAGTAATTATGCAACAAAGGGATGACATGTTTTGTTATAATTTATATGATGGAAATATCATAATCTGCACCAGCAAAATCATCTTTGAATAAAAAAACATAATTTCCTGTAAACCATATGCAACATCCGCAAGCAGTCACGTCTAACTATCTAATCTTCAGGAACAATGTTTTTGTTTGTTATCAAATTATTATAACACCAACTCGTCTTATCTATATACCCTGCACGATCACTATATCGCATATCGCATATTGTATAATAATAATCAAAGTCAAACTATAATATTTATGACTTATACGAAAATAATAACGTGATAATTTCCTCTTCCAAATATTTGCTCTTGTTTCGAAGGGAGACTATTTTTCTAGGCTAAATCCATTTCAAATAAAAAAGTTCATAACCCCAGCGTCACCGAATTGACGGATGAATATTAATAATATTATTGCTTTTTTTATAATCATCCGGCATACGGTGTTTTTGTAATCAATGTCACGAAAGCTAATAGTAGCATAGTAGTAGTAGTAAACGGCACTAATAATAGAAAACATTTTTTTTTATCGATCAACTTTTTCTAAACATTAACTGGAGACTTAAAAAAAACTCTAAAACTCCAAAAACGCTAAAAAAACTAAATTGTTGGAATTTATAATCCGTTTAGTCACACACAACTGAATAATATTAAAATACAACTTTAAAAATTAAATTTGCTTGTTCCTGTCTGTTGATGAATAATAAAAATAAAACTTTAAATGTATATGTAGTTTGAATGCAGTACCATAAATTGGTAACTTGGAACTGATTGATGATGCAAGATATGAATTTACAGTAAAACCTTTATCAATGCATAATATGTGCATTTTTTAAAAATATTAATTTTGTTCTGTGGAATACAGTTTTTCTCACAGGAAATTGGCAAATGATAGAGTTTATTTTAATTAAACAGTTATTAAAAATTAAAAAATGTATAAACTTAATGATAAAAAATGTATTACCGATTTTAGGATACATTTTTCTTTCAGATACGTACATCAACTAACAAAATAGTTATTTACATAACGACCTCTGAAAGAAAGTTTTCCTATTCGCACTAATGCAGCACTCTTCTCAGTCATGCTGTTATGCTTATATTTATTTCAGAATAAGTTTAGCCTCTAGCGTGATTTACACGTTAAGTTACCGTGCTTGTTTTCATTTTCATTTCCTTGTCCTGATGACGCTTCCACCGATAGAGTGCGAACCGTCGACAATTTTATTAAACCATTCGGCACGGTCTTTTCCGACAAATGTCGATATTTGACTTCAAGCCGTGAAAGCCTTTCTTCGTCATTTATTTCACTATCCGAACTCGTTAGGTAAATAACTATTTTCTGCGGTCATCTCTAAAACTGACTATTTAAAGCTTATTATCAATGCGAAAATTTAGCGATTTACACATGTTTTTCTGGTAACCGTTTTATCATTAATGAACCTATCACGGGGTTTTATTTTATTTTACACACCGCCATCGTCATGGTTACCTAATTATTATTGTAATTATAAACTGTTAAAAATTATTGGCAATTAGATGACGACACGCCAAATAGATATTTATCAAAAAATTTTGTATGTATTTTGAGTGTAAAGAGTCATTTTGGTTTGCAGTTGCTTTTTCGCACCTCGCTGGCGCTTGGCAGAAAATCGTCATTTTTATACCAAAACATATATTTATTTGAACAAATTTGAACAAAAATAATTATTTTTTGAAAAAAAAACGAGGGATTTTTGAAAACAGCGTTTTCAAACTCTGATAATTTAATTTCTTCATTTCTTGATGTTACTTCGATTTGACATTCTTTTATTCCACCTTCAAACGTTGCTGCTTGAACTACGTCGTTTCAAAATTTACTCTTCCCGAAATTTTGAGGAGGTGAAAGAGATGATACTGCTTGCGTTTGGGACTTGGAAGTAGAAGGCATTTCGAGTCCTGTCGAAGCAGCACAATCGTGGTTAGAATAATTCCTGTTGTACAATATTTTATTGGAAATATCAATCTTCTTCTTCGCAGAATCGGCTACATATGCTTCTACCAGATTAGACGACCTCCATGCTCCATGCTTCTTCAAATCTAAAATATTTTCACCAGAATTTACCAACAACGTAGCCGATGATCGTCTAAAGCAATGTCCCGTGTATAAATTTGCATCCGGTAAATTTAAAATTTTTGCAATTATCGATGGCATTCTAGCAAATGTGTGTTTGCCAACAGGTTGATTAACACATTTTCCATTTTGATAACGTATAAAAAAACGATGGCTGCAGCTACTCCCAACTTCTTCAGATTTCGTAATATTTCTTGAAAATCTTTAAATAATCGATTTCTTCTTCGGGACTTTTAACAATCGTGAAGCTTCTCGGTATATCATTTTTTGATTGTGGAATCTTGATTAGTACATATTTTTCATGATCAACTATGTAGTTTCATTTTGCAGAATTCATCCGTTCTGCAACATCCTGCAATCCCGACTATTGTAACGGTCTAAAACAAATCAAAGCAAAAATAGAATTTGACTTCAAGCAAAAAATGGGGTTACCTTAATTAGAAGATACGTTACATCTTCTGCTTGTGCTAGAAACTTCAAGATATTTTCTCTTTCCAATACTTGCGACTTCTTCGGTATATAGTCTTTGTTTCTATTTTTAAAAAAGTCTATCAGTTGTAAAAATTTAGAGATGTCAATATTCTCCTTGCACTTAATGGTGGTTTTAAGCATGGAGTATTCGCACCATAAACTTGTCGGTGATTTTAGTTGTTGCGTTCTTTCCAGCAAATAAGCAAGCATTACCTTTTCTGTAACCGACGGCACATTTTTCCTACAGCACCACTTTTTGAATACTCCATACGTAAACTCGTATCTGTCTCTCGTTTTTTGCGGCAATAAACTTGAGGAGGCAATCTTTGCCGCTTCTTCTATCTCGTCAACATCCATATTTATTAATATTTACTAATTACACAAATTTACTAATTACACAAACGACCACAAATTAATTTCGAGAACTTTGTTTATAATTTCGTTATTTATGTGACATGGCAACACACGGCCAACGCAACTCACGACGATTAATAGTAACAAAATTATAAATTTGGTTCTGGCAGCGGGAAAAATCTAATAAGTAATATGAAATGCGGCTTCGCCTTATCTTGTACCTGCCTGCCTTAAATGCTAATACGTCCTTACCTTCCTTGTTACTTAAATAGCTATTACAGTCGGCGGTAGGTAGATTTTTAAGACCAGTTTTGAATTTATAAGCTCTGCCAACATTATTCTGCGTTTTAGCCACATATTTTTCTCATCCTTTTATTGCAAACTTTTTTGCTTTGTCATCGCTTTCAAAGTTTTTCATCGAAAAAGATAAAGCAGCATTGCAAACCAAAAACCAAAACTGATAACAATTTGTAGAATTAGGTGACTAATCTGATAATCATGATGGGTCAGATAAGAATGGTGGTAAAAAAGTACAATGGAAAAAATAAAGAAAACTTTGCTTAAATAACACAACTTGTGGTAGGTACTTATACTATTGACAAAAACCAGATAATCTAAATTGGTTTTCTATATTCTTCAAGTTGTTGAAGAAAAAACGTTTGTTTTAGAAACTATTTTTCTTTATTACGATAGGTTTGATAGAGAAATTTGAGCATTTGTTTGAGCTTTTCATTGAGATTTATAACAGTTTTTCAAACTTGCAGTTATTTCTAAGAGTGGAAAAAGCTGTATTAAAACACACTCAACTATTTTAAAAGTAAAATATCTGAATCTAAAAAAATTAGTTAAATGGTAAATTGTTAAGACAGAGTTATGTATTTCGTAATACTGGAAAAATAAAATAATAGTTGAGTTGTTTCTTGAATAGAAAATTAACGGCGAAATAGGTTAGGAGAAAATTACAAGATTTATTTTTATTCAGCCGGCTAAGAGTTGTTTGTTTTATCTGATTAAATCTGTGAGTTGATTGTCACCTCCAACAAGAACAAAATGTTAAACGTTTGTGTGTCTCTCTGTAGCTATGTAGCAACTAAATGCCTCAACCAATTTTAATCAAATTTTTTTCTCCTTAAAAGTTAAGGTAATCCTAAGAGTTTTCAAATTTAATCCTCTTTGATTTTATTATTTTTTTGATTTTGTTGCTCACAATTGGATCTGCTTTTCTTTTTTTTTTAATATAGGTTGACCAGAGCAATCAAATATTTTAAATATTTTGATTAATTTAATTATTCGGATTTTAGGTTGATCAGTATTAGAAACAATGGTATTAGTATTATGTTGTTCACTTAATTTAGTATAGAGTCAGTAGTATAGAGTGAATCATTGTTTTGAACTCAACTATGTCATTCAGCATTAGTATGTAGATACATTAGAGCTATTTTGCTGTATTATTTACTGACTATGTAATTAGGTATTTCTTACCTGTATACATAGTCATTTATTAATAACTATAACTATGTCATTAATAAATTGCCACTCCTGTGGCAAAGTTTACATTGGGTAAACAGGACGTTCAACTAAATTTTGAGTTTCTGAACATAAAAGGTGCTAAAATTTGGGTTTATGGTCACAGTCGTTGCTAGCTGAACATCATCCAGACACCGGTTACAAAATTTGTCTAGATGAATCTTCCTTGAATTGTAAATCAAAATTTTTCTATGATAGAAAAAGCAATCGAAATTGTAAAACACCAAACAACTTTAATAGAAATTCAAGTCACGTCAGATCTCTCAAACGTTTGGAAGTTCTCATTCACAAACACTCCTTCGTCATCAACATAAAGCGTTTCCGCTTTCTCTGCAGCTTTCTCTTCCAAGCCTCTCGCCAGTTTCTCTTTTGCTCCTCCCACCGCTTTCTCTTCCTCGCTTACCAATATAAACCTAAGCAGCAACGAGGTCTAGGTAGAATAAGTTTCTGCTCGAGCGTGGTTCACACGTCGAGTTACCGTGCTTGTTCTCACTTTTATTGTCCTGTTTTGATGACGCTTCTACCGATGATGTGCCAAACGTCGACAATTTTATTAAATTTTTCGACACGGTCTTTTCCGAAAGATGTCAATATTTCAATGACTTTGGATCGTAAAGCCTTTCTTCTTTCTTCAAACAAATAATTCAAAAGCAATAGTTTAGTTATTTAAAAATTATAAACTTTTTTTTTGTTAAAATATTAATGCTAGCATTTTTTACAAGAATCATAATGTTTCGTTTTTTTTTTACTTTAAACTGATGCTGCTAAATTATCACCTGAGTTTAAACCCTCAACTTTCTCAATAACTTGCAGCAGAGATATTTTATTTAGTCTTATAGAATCAATTTTAATTAAAAGTTTTTTAAAATTTTGAATATTTTTAGTACATAGTTATATAAAATATAAACAGCCCTATGCTTTTCATAGGCTAGAATAACCTAAATTTTACGATACGTTTGTTTTTTCACAAATAATGCATTATAAGTCTTTCCGCAGCTTAACACCAGTCTATTGCAAAAAAAAACCAAAAGATGTATTAGTTTTTGACCTGAATTTTGTCAGACAATTTGGGATTTTTATAAATAAGCACATAAACAGCTCATAGTGGTAAAAACAGTTCTGAAAAGTTGTAAATAAAAATCATTTAGTCTGTAATAATTATTAAACTGAAATATAAAAAACCGAAAAGTAAACATGTAAAAAACAAAAAAAGCGTGATAAACATTAACGTGTCGAAATTAGACAAATTATAAAAAAGTTAATAAAGATATAGTTAGACACTTACGTTTAGACGCTTAAGAAAAAATATTTTATGTAAATAAAATAAATTGTTAACATAAACAAAATTTTTAGAAAAAGATAGAAAATGAGATCGCAAGAAAACAGTGCAGTAGACGAGTAGACCATTTAATTAGAAAATCAAGAATAACAAAATACAATTTAAAAATTTTGATAACAGATTGATTCATTTATTTATTAATTTAAACCAAATAGAAAAAAGAAACATTATAATTCTCCGAAATTTTAATACGTTAATTAATTTAATAAGGTATTTTATGATAGAGAGATATGGTTTATGTACATTTGTCAAATTATTGCAAAATTTGTATGGTTGGTATTACATATTACATAATATCTTCTGTAAAAATTAAAAATACTTGAACCAAATGCGAATCACATTATACCCATCCGTTTCTTAGTTTCTTCAGTATACTGGTATTAGTAATGAATTGGCTTAATAACAAAATTAATTTGCTATATATTTGGGTAGGCAAATGTTGTGAAACATAGGTATCAATCATTCACTAAACAGATCACCACCAAATTTTTTTAAACTCTTTTTAAAATATTTCTTTTTAAACAAAAACCATTTATCTAAATAAGTTTATAAACAAAGACTTAATATACGTATATTTATTTTCTATTTAGGTATTGTAAGATGTTAGAAATGTTGCAGTTTGTTTTATTTTACAAAATAATGTAAAAATTAGAAAATAATTTCTGTAAATTTTAATAATCGCTCTACAAAATAGTGTCAACATATTGTTATTAACTATTTTTTTCTTCTTATGATGATGTTCTTCGGGTGGATACGGCTTTTGTGGTAGGTATGTGATATTATTATCTAAGTCTTGTTAAATATATTTTTTTAGATACAGCTATGAATAGAAGGGTGAAAGTTGGTTGACTGCATGTGTGTGCCAACTTTTTTCCAATTTCTATACTCAAAGATTTGTATTATTATTACTTTTTTATTAATTTGTTTTATTGTTATTACTGTTATTTATATCCAACTTCAACTTTCACAAAACATTAATTTACACTTGTTTTCTGACAAAATAGCTTTTTGCTTTAAATTGTGTTGAGAGACTATTTATCTTTTTTGTGACATTATATTTTTCTCGGATTCAGATACCACCGAACGTAAGCAATGTCACATACCTCCAAAGACAGGATTTTCCAGAGATTCAAAGGCGTTCATGTCATTCCTGGGACGGAGCTAACAACGAAAATCCTCGTGTAAAATGTCAGGTGATTTTACTCAAAAATAATAATCTAGATGGTTTTTCTGCGGTTTTCTAAAGCCATTTGTTTCTTATGTTAGCTTTAAAACACGTAATCTTTCACTTTTGATAATATTTTGTATAATAAAATAATAATAATAAGTTCAGTTTTGTTCTCTTAAAGCGGCTTTAAAATTGTTCATATTATTTTCTAATAGGTATGTGAAGAAGTTTTTACAAAAACAGAAAAAACTGTAATGATTCTAGATAAAATAATAAATGATTGCTTTAGAGTTTAGGTCACATTGTAATCGCTTTTAAAGTTTAATTTCTGCAATTCATCTATATTCTATAGCGGGATTTCTATTTTAGTTTTCTTGTAGCTACGTCGATCAATAAGCATAAATAATAAAAATAAATAAGTTTTGCAATAAAAACCACTATATTTCGTAATGATCAAAAGCGTTAAAAAAGCTCAACTCTATGAAGCACAAACAGATCCGTGATTAGATGTGGATTGGAAAATATTGACTTAATCAGCTAATCAGATAAACTTGAAAAATACTCAAACAAATTGAGTTTCACAAATTAGTTATTTTTTAATGAATGTATCTAAATGTACGTATATTTTACAATTTATTACAGAAAAAAGTATTTTTTCTATAATATTTAATATTATAGAAAATTATATTTAATTATAATCTATTTTTAAAAAGTTTTCTTATAGGTACTTAATGTTTATCAATGTAAAATTGGTAGTAAATTGTAAATTTCTATAAAAAAAATAAAATGTCTTTAAGATCTAAAAGAAAATAGACAAAAATTTTAACAAGTCTTAATAATATTTTTTGACATAAATCTTTCATGTAAAGACAGCAATCCGTTTCATTTTAATTATATGTATTGATAAGATATTCAATTAATGAATAAATAAGATACTGGCAACTACAGATTATATTATGTCTAACACGTACTTTACTAGAATATAACCTAAAAGTTATCACCAAAATTTATTTAGATTAGAGATAAGTTGGTATTTTTAAAGTTGTAACACATTTGGCCAAGAAAACCAAAAAGAAACAACCGTAGAATATATTTGCATAAAATGTGCCTGTTGCATTTTTTAGAGTCACATATTTTGTGTAATAGTATATTGTAAACCTAGCCGGCAAAGTGGTATTTTTCCAGACCGAGAGATATGAACAGGCGAGCCTGGCCACTTTTCAAGGCTTGGAAAATCACTTTGCAGCCGTGGTTTACACATTATTTTTTATCCTACACAAATTGCCTTATAATCGAGCATTATCTTAAAATTGGTTTGAGGTTTTTACCGCCAATCGCCAATTCATAATGTCAAACCTTGACAGATGTCAAAAATTTATGGATTCCTTTACTGTCGTGATTTACACAATTTATTATAAGATTGACGTTTATAAACAATAAATGTGATTTAAATATTTAGCACCCCTCATAAATAGTGAGACGTTTAGAGTGACCTTGGTGCGTGACGACTGTTCAACCGTCTATATAGATTTAATTTTTTTTATAACAGCAACGCCTGGCGAAAAAAACCAAACTTTTTTTCTCGGCTAGCCAAGAAAGTACTTTAATTCTCGGCTAGCCTGGGAATAATGTACTTTCTCGGCTGTCGAGAGACGAGAAAATTTTATTTTGAGTTGGTGTAGGATAAAAATAAATTTTTGCTCCGTCTAGGCAAGCGTAAGCGTCAGCAACAGTTTGCTGTTGTCACATAGAATAAAAAATGTCTATTATTCTATCTTTTATTAAAAACAATAGTAGATTGTTTGACAAGTGAAGAAAAGTGAATGTTTTCTAGCAAGTGAAAACAGATTAATTTACAAGGGTAGCGAGTGAATCAAGTTTTCACTGAGCTAGACAAACGCGCGTTGAACACGTACTTTTTTCGTGTGCTTGACAATAATTACAATTTTTTGTTTATAATGTTTTACTTTCAAAGTTATCGGCGTCAAGTATTTGTTTACTACTTGTGACAAAACATCATAACAAGTATACAAATAATTTTCAAAAAATATTAAACACTAATTTTAAATATTTTTCCAGGTAAAAACTTGTATATCCTCAACGCTCTGGTCAGTGTATTCAATGCTGAAAAGCACTCTATAAGTAAATAAAAACGTAGAAATTTCTGCCTATAAAAAATTGTTGCTTTATTGCAATCGTCAAAATAAGGGTTATGTAAATAAATTGAATGAATAATAACAAGTGCTGCCCACCAGAAAAGTCTTACTTTTCTTAATTATTTTGGATTAAACAACATGATCAATTTCCATCAAGTAGGTACACGAAAAAATTTACTCTAAATATTTAAATATTTTAATCATAATTGATTCTATTTATTTTAAACTGTTTACTTATAAGCAGTATAACAAAGTTTTCTATAACAATAAAAAAAAATGTGACAGTTCATCTACAGATTTATAAAAATAGTGTTTAAATTATCTCAGACTATGTAATTTTTTGACCGATTCTTAAAGGATCTGTTTATTATCTTGTTTATATTGTGTTGAGACAGAAGGTCAATCTGGCAAAAACCATAGACCGCGGAAATTTCATGCTGGTTAAGGATATTCATAGAGACTATTATCGTCCAATTGCTTTAGATATGTCGGCAATAAATTGCAAAAAAACGTATGTAAAAGCTAACTGTGATTTAATTTTATGTTATAGAATAAGCGCAAGAAGTTTCAGGCTTTAATGTAAAGACATTAAGGCTCCTGTGCAGTGAAAAGAATTTTCAGATTTGGATTGGTCCCGCAACCCAACTTACACAGTTTTATGACATGGCCAGTGACTGACACGTAATAAACCAATAACTACATAATCATAATATAGTTGAGTCGAACTTGTTGATTTACAACACTACCTGATGTTTGAAATTTAAGATAACTTCTCCGAGATGTTTTGGTAGAATCGTTTAGATAATTTAGACGAGTATAATTCGGTAAAAATAGAAAAAATTTATTTATTGTAAATTGTGCTCATTATATTTTTTTGAAAATATATAAGACTATGATGATAATTATTATTTACAATTAACATTGATTAGATTCTGTTGAAATCTACATATAAACTGGAACTTTATAAATTACATCTACTTATACAGAGTGGTTTTTAAAAAAACTAAGCTAAAAAAATGCCAGGCTCTGCAGTATTTTTATTTACACCTCGATTTTAAAAATTTACAACAAAATATTTAAAAAAATTATAGATTGTCATGTCTTTGCCATGAAAACTAATATCGTTCAAAATAAATATATATATAATATAATACCATCTAAATAATGTTGTTAGCCGTAGATATCCCTAATAGGCAAATTGCGCTTTAATCTAGAATCTAACAGTTCAGGTAAGAATGATAACATATAAAAATTTTGCAGCTTGTCAAACATAAAATTTTTCCAAAAATTTCTATCGCGAGAAATTATTTCGCAGTGATAATCTTTCTGGGTGTATATAAAAAAATAACAAAATTCTCTATTAGTAACTTCCAGCTGTCCCTGAATTTGGAACATATAATTATCTTTTGGCTTTAACTTAATTTTATTGTTATCGTCTATTATGCAATACGAAATTTTTTTTGATATAATTGCTTCGCGCACTGTCATATCTTTAGAAGCATAAGGACATTTAATTTCTAATATAGCATCTTTATCAACAAGACCATCTGGTAAAGCACCTAAAAATTTATAGTCCGGATGAATAAAAATACTACAAGAATTGACATCAAACTGGTATGTCTGTTCAAATAAATCTCGTGCATGGATTTCATTAGATATTCCATATTCTAATGACTTGCAACCGACTTTTAGGTAAGAATATAGTAATGATTTAACAAGATTGGCGGTTGATGTAATCGGACGCATTTTACATATTCGGCCAAAATTGCTGGCGGTTAGACGAAAGTATTTTTGTTTAAACCACTCAGGATTTGAACTTTGTCCGCGTGTAATTTCTTCAACAGTTTGAAAATTTACCTTATTAAGATTTTCTAAATACAAAGAAGTTAAAATATTTAAGTCCTCAGAACTTTTATCTGGTAATATATCATCTGACTTGCCGTAATCATCATCTGCTTCTATCACCTCAAGCTTCTTTTTATTTTTTGTTTTTTTTGAAATTTTTTTGATGAAACAAAATTGTTCAGTGTATTTTCTGCAAAGTTTGTTTTTATTTAATTTTTTCTGATTTTTATTAAAAAATGGTCGTTTATTATTAAAATTAGAAACTGCCGCAAAACATCGTGTTTCATATCATTTTCTCAGTGAAAAATTTATTCGTTTGCCCCCCACTAGTTTGTTCACTATGCTATTATAACATTCGGCGAAATTTGTATCGACATCATGCAATAAACTAGAAGCATGGCTAGCTACTCGATTGACGTAATTTTCAAAGTCTGAAAAAATCGTACTTTCTTTAAATATATTATTATATAGGTTCTTTTCCCCAGGCTTCTGGCCTTTGCAAAAATATTTATATCGGTTATTTTCATCTTTGCAGTTATCATGGCAACCTAATATGTGCTTAGGACTGTTTAAAATATCCTCTTTTAAATTATTTATTTTCACATAAGTAGGAAACGTTTCTGTCCGCCTATGTTTAACAGCACTTATAGTCCAGTCATTTCGTCCGAAAAAAAGGCAAATAAAAGAAAATGAATTTGCGCTTCTAATTTTTTAATATGTTGTAGGGGATACCTAGAAAAGCTTAACTTGAGATTGTCGACCAAGCTTTCCTAGGAGCTTTCGCCGCCATCTTGGAAAACGCTTAAAATTTGTTTTTCGGCAATAACTCGGCTATCCGATGAGATTCGAAAATTTGTGTAGGACACTTTTTGTAGCTTTCTTTGTGCTCTACAATAACGCTCCAACCATTTTTAGCGTATCATGCATCGTTATCGAGATATCGATCGATAAAATCAAAAATTTAGGACACAATGTTCGTTTTTTGCTTTTTTTTTCTTTGGGTCTTATTAAATATTAAAAATTGTAAAATTCAAACTTGTAGAGCATATTCAGACCTACAATTTCCTTCTTGGATTTTTTTATGTTGGAGAAAAATTACGATCTCCAGCGCGCCGCAAAGTCGGTGAATCCACGTTCAGCGTCAAGCGCGCTCAAGTTAGTATATCGTATTGTAGGAGCGCAAGAAAATTGAGAGATTGTGTGTGTGTGTGAGTGTGTATGTATTAACAAATGAAGGGTGAATGAAAAAAAAAGACAAGCTGACGAGGCTAGCAGCGGTCGGTATGAAAAAATAACAGTCAGTCGTTGTTTGGTTCGCTAAAAGAAACATTGTTCCTCTGTTCTCCATTAATCCCGTTAATAAAAAAATGCAAACCTTTAATCATATATTGAACAGAGTCGACATTTTGCTTGACGACGACGACGATGTCTGTAACGATGATGATGACGATGCTCTCATCGAATCAGCATCATTTCCAACGTTTCAACATACACAACAACTCGAAGAGTTTACGGAGGACGAAGATCTTCAGCCTGGACCATCCAAGCGAAAAAAAACATAAAAAAAGTCCATCGTTCGTGTCTCGAGTGCAGAAAAAAATATTTTTCTTTTCGTTTATTTTGTTTTGTTTATTTTGTATTGTAAAAAAATATTTTTTTTTACTGCACAAACAAATTTTTTGTTTAATAAATTACTATTGTGTGATCCTTAATTTGTTGCTCTATGTACTTATTTTTTCTTCATACCTCGGTCGAAAGTACGTACTTTCGTCCCTAATAACAGAGACGAAAGTTTAACTTTTAGTCCCTGTAAGATGAAATTCTTTCTTCCCTATAATAGCGGGAAGAAAGAATTCATCGTGTTTATTTATACTCGTAACTATGTTATATGACCAGCAACACTCGCTTCGCTCGTGCCGCAAATGTCGCGGCAGGCATCAAAAACTATCAGCATTTAAAGTTAAAAAAATAAAATTAAAAATAAAAGTACGTACTTTCGACCGAGGTATGAAGAAAAATCGTATACACGACGCGGGACAGAAGTTGAAATCTCGGTCCTGCGCGCCATGATGCCCTCGGCTATGGCGCGCAGGACCGAAAATTCAACTTTTGTCTCTTGTAGTGTAATATACTATTTATCCCATCAATTTCCTGAACAATTTCCCATTCGATTCGACATCCAGACACAACCGAGCGAGCAGCTCGCTCGACGCTGAGTGTGGATTCACCGACTTTGCGGCGCGCTGGAGATCGTAATTTTTGTCCAACATAAAAAAATCCAAGAAGGAAATTGTAGGTCTGAATATGCTCTACAAGTTTGAATTTCACAATTTTTCATATTTATTAAGACTCACAGAAAAAAAAAGCAAAAAACAAAAATTGTGTTCTAAATTTTTGACTTTATCGATCGATATCTCGATAACGATGCATGATACGCTAAAAATAATTCAGGCGTTATTGTAGAGCACAAAGAAAGCTACAAAAAGTGTCCTACAAAATTTTTCGAAATCTCATCGGATAGCCGAGTTATTGCCGAGAAACAAATTTTACCACTTTTTTCAAGATGGCGGCGAAAGCTCCTAGGAAAGCTTGGTCGACAATCTCAAGTTAAGCTTTTCTAGGTATCCCCTACAACATATTAAAAAATTAGAAGCGCAAATTCATTTTCTTTTTTGAATGTACGTAATGACTGGACTATTACTATAGCAGTTCTAAAACGTAAAATACTAGTTCGTATAAATAATTTTAGCACATTTTCAACCCTTGAGCTGTTAGATAATTCACGAATTTTATTGCAATAATTGCGAAGAATGTGATTCCTACATTCAATTTTTTCTACAAAATAGTTTGGTCCATATGGTTTAGAATCACTAATTTTTTTATAAACGCTGCTATCACTGTCTCCAATTATTTTATCATATTTTAAGCCATGCGTTTTCAAAGAACACAAAAATCCATCCACCATGATTTGTGATTCCATAGAGGTTGATGTTTTTTTCCAATTTTTACTGCAGTTATGGGTAGGGATGTCTCTTTTGGCAACTACATGTTTTTGACAAACACGACAAAACTTGTTTTTGACACCTACATATAAAATTTGTTTGGTTCGAGCTCCTATAATACAAGCAACTTCAGATAACGCATTATAATTGGATTTGTATGACCGTTTCGACCATGCCCCATCGACAATTACCGCTATTTCTGGAGTCCCATCTTTGTCAACTTCACCTGCTTCTCTCGCCAAGTCCGCTTCTTTCCGACCTGCCTCTGCCATGTCCTCAAAAGCAGTTTCTTGAATGATGTTGCTCAGCACTTCTTTGTTTTTAAATGTGTGAGATGACATCATAGGTATATCTATAGAAGCAAACATTTCCTTCACTTGACTGTACCCAGCTCCCACTGCAATTGCACCACATACCGCCGCGTCATTTGCATCTACATTTTCTATATTCTGTGTCGAAATTGAGCCCACAAAGCCACAGAATCCACATTTAACGGAAAAAGTACTATTGAGTCCACTTCTTTTCTCTGAGACGAGCTCAAAATTATTAAAATCACATTGAAAGGGCTCATGTCTAAGAGCTTTCAAACTGTTAAAAAAATGAACAATATCTACAATCCTAGATCCACTTATGTTTTCCGGTGTTATATTTTTGGATGAATTTTTATTTTCGACCGTGAGTTCTGGAAAACTCTCTGTATTTTTAGAGATGAACGCAAAATTTTCAGGAACTTGAGCTTGTTCTTCTGCCCACTTTTCTATTCTAAAATTTAAAAAAAAGTCATAGGTCAGGTCAGGTCCTGATAGATAGAAACTGATAGAAGTTCTAGTTCTGATTAATTTAATAACCATGCACTTAATAAAGTTAAAAATGTGAAAATATCTTTTACTCCGTAGTTTTCGCTTCATGCGGTATGAAAACTTTGTGCTTCGACGCCTTCCTCCAGACGGTAACAATCTTTTTCCATAAACTCCCATTTCCACAAATAACAAAAAGCACTTTTTCACACACCAGCAAAAACTTATTTAAAAAATTTAAATTTATTTATTATTTAACATAAATTATAATATAATTATAATTGAACTATTTTATCTTATATTGAAAAACGAATAAAATGAGCTACTCGTTGTCTATGTGCCTCTCACCTTGTTAAGATTCAACTAAATTCAAAATTCATTTCGGTCAGAATATTAGCAGGTAAACAGGGTGTGTAGTGAGAGTGTCTTTTAATCTCCTACCACCATAAATTAAAAATTAGCTACCGGCACTTCAAGCAGAGAGATGTCGTAAATCTTCTCACGTTTAGACGAATTTTTGTGTCTAGCGAACAAAATCAATATTTTGTTTTCTTGATTAAATCAAAAAATAAGACAAAATAAAAAAAAATAAAAAGAGAGCGAGATAGATATTTATATCATTGCTTAGATGCAACAAAAATAAATATGCTACAGTAAATGCTTTCGAAGAAAAGTTGATTCAAAAGTTTTGACATATTAATTATTTCCCTTACATCTAGCAATTTTTTTAAAAATCTGATAGCAAGGCGCGGTAGATTATTGTATTTTAGATAAGATGAAAATGCGGAATTTTCTTCAAATTAAAACTAAACCGAAATAACTTGCATCAAAAATCAGTCATTTTCATGTCTCAGCGCATAGGAGTGCTGAAGAGCCTTAAATAATTTAAAAAAAAATTATCAGGAGTTTATTTAATGATTTGCATTGAAACAGAAATTAAAACACGTTTTCTTGTTTGGTTAACTAATGTGAGAAGATACTGTCGCTATTTATTTTAACATTATTGTATTTATCTTTATCATTCTTCGGCAATGAAAATTTAAATTTAATTCCTGCGAAAGTTGTCTGGAATTCATTGAGTTGAATCTACAATAATGACAAATTTTATCAATCGAGTTAGAACAGTATTGAATCTATAGTGTATTTGTGTAGATGAGAACTGTAACTATGATCAAAATTTAGTACTACAAACAGTTGCAGCAAAAATTCTCATTTTACGCTTGAAAATTGAACGCTGTTAGCAATAAAAGAGTGATTTTTCTAAATTCGTGTAGACAAGTATTAGATAAATACACATTACAAATATTACTTTGTAGTACAAATAATCTTTTGTGTTTAAAAGTCTATTAATATTAAACACAAAGGCGGATTGATTAAAAAAGATCTGATGTATCTAAGGGTTATTCACTATAATAAAGTATAACATGCGCTTCAAAAAATCCAACGAATAGATGTTCTGAACTTATTTATTATTGAAGTAAGGTTCTCAATTTAACAGTATTTTTTTGGTGTGTATTACCTCATAACTTTTTTTTAGGTGAACTGATCTTGATGATTATTGTTTTATTTGGAAGCTGGTGCTTTTGGTTCTATATAAATTTAGTCGAGATCTGATCAGTAGTTTTTAAGTTATTTGTATTAATTTTTTTTTTGACAATTATTTTTGACTTTTAAAAGTAATTAATTGATTATAAAATACAAGTAAAAAATTAAAAATATTGCTTTCAACATAATTAAATATAAGTTTGTAAGCAATTTGAGTCAGCTAAATAAATAAAACAATGATTAAGATATCATAATGAAGTTTTTTTTTCTAAATTTTTAATTTGTTTAATTATTTTTATTATTACTATAATTATATATTTTGTTGCTTAAAAAACAATACAATGATTGTTACAGCATACGTCAAACATCCATGTATAAATATAAATAAATTGATACTTCACATACATACATAACACAAATATAAAAAGAGAAAAAAAAATACATATTTCAGTTTACAACTACATAGTTTGTTCTTCTAAAAATTCGTCAATTAAATAATAAGATTTCTTGATTAAAAATTTAAAGATTTGCGTTTTATATTGACTTTTATTTTGACATTTCCAACAAGAAGGTAAATGATTGTAAAATTTAAGTCCATAGTGATGAGTTTCCGTGTTACTTGTTTTCAGTCTACTTTTGGCTGGAGACAAAAGACTTTTCCTCTAGTATGGTGACAATAAAGATCAGTGTAGCGTGTATAGTCAGTGAGGTTGTCAAATACATGTAGCAAGCAACATTGGATATAGGCGGATGGAAGCGTTAAGATTTTTAATTTATCAAAAGATTTCTTACAATCGTGTCTATAGCCAATGTTATCCACTACTCTCACTGCTCTTAGTTGAAGTTTAAAGAGGCGGTAATTATTTCCGCAAACTTTTGCGTATATTGGCTCTTCATGTGCCTGCCATTGCAATTTATTATCTAAATAGATGTATTATTATTAGATTGGCTGTAAAGTTGCTTTTTTAAAGTAAATAAAATGTTGACTGATTGGTTTTGGTTCAATGTCAATTGATTTGAAAGAAACCAATTTTCAGCTTTTTCCTGTGTTTCTTTGTTGAGTATAGCATCCGCTACAGTCAGTACTCTGTTTAACAAAGTTATCCGCAAATCATCCGCAAATAAGATAGATTCAGATTGTAAAGTCAAAGAAAAATCATTTAAATATTAAAAACAACAGTGGTCCAAGAACCGACCATTGCGGTACCCCATATTTGATAAATTTTTTTTCAGATGTTGTATTTTTTTACTTTATAACCTGATTGCGGTTTGCAAGAAAGCTGCTTTATATTTTGCAGCTGAGTGGATGGATGTTGTAATAGTAAAGCTTTCTCAGTAATATTGTATGCGACACACAGTCAAACGCTTTACTTAAAACTAAAAAGCTAACTGAGGCACATTTGTTTTCTTCAAAACATTCTATGATGTAGTCAGTTAGTTTTATCACAGCTTTTGTTGTACTGCTGTTTTTTCTAAAGCCAAATTGTGAGGAGAAGAATAAGTTGTATGTCTAAAAATAATCATACAGTTGGCTGAACCATACTTTTTTTATAATTTTAGAAAACACTGGCAATATAGAAATTGGCTTGAAATTATTTAGATCATTGACATCTTGTTTTTTATGAGCCGGTATTATTAAAGACGTTTTAAGACACTGGGTAACCGTGGAGGATTTCATGTTCAGATTTATGAGTTTAGTTAAAGGTTTTGCAATAATACCTACTACCGATTTTATAAGAGTAGTATTTATTTTGAATACGTATTTAGATGGCTTGTTCCTCATATTCATAATATTCATTGTATCTCTGGCTGTAATAAAAAGTACTTCCTTAAACTCAAAATAATGAAAAAGCAAACTAGAATTATTAGCATGCATTATTTTTACAAGTAGTTCCAAGTTGTTTCAGTAGATTAGTTGCAACTTCACTGAAGTGAGAGTTAAAGCTATCTCCTATAAGTGTACAATTATCATCTAGTCTAGTGTCTTTAATTTAGCTCGTGATTCATTAATTATACCCCACATTGTTTTTGGTTTGTTATGAGAAAAATCCATAACTTTTTTGTTGTAATCTATTTTAGCTGCTTTCAGTTTTTGTCTGTAGATGTTTCAAAATTGGTTTCTTAAATTCTTGAATTAATTCAAATTTTAAATGTTATATGAGTTACTGAAAAAAGTAGCTGTTGATTTTGCATTTTTAAGCAATGGGGTAAACCATTGCTTCTTTGTAGAATTGTTCTGTTTTAATACTTTACGTGGAAATGCAGCATTTAAATGTGCAACAGCTAAATCAATAAAGATTGACCATTTGTCATTGGTGTTAATGCTTTGATAAAACTCTAGTCAGTATAATCAATATAATGGAAAAAATGAAATTTTCCTGCTTCACTTAGAGGCATGCAATCTATGGACATTGTTTTACAATCTATGACTTGCTCAAATGTAGAGTTTACACTTATACCGAAATGATCTGAAATTACTGTGTCTAGGGGTGAGACCGTAAAATAAGAACTAAATATGTTAGTAAATACGTTGTCAATACAATTATTGTTTCTTGTTGGAAATTTCACAATGGGATTCAATTCATATGTGGACATAAAGTCACAGAATGTTTTCGCACGTGAGTTGCTATTCTACAATCGATACGAAAACTTAAGATTTGAAGTTAAAATATCACCTTGTCAAAATGTAAAAACGTTTACTATCCAGCTAATCAAGTTTAGTTTCTTTCATAATAACAGGTAAACTATCAACAATCTTTTGTTTAAATACAACTATTTTGAGTTTTATTATTGTGTAAATTTAATAAAAAATAGGCATAAATGTGACGTTTTTATAGCTATTAACATACCTAGAAATGTTATGACGTTTATTACAGCCGTAGATGTCAGATTGAAATCCGAGCGAAGCGAGGATTTTAAGACATCTAAGGCTGTTAGAGTCATAACATTCGAGGCTTGTTCAATAGTTTATCGGTTTCAGGATATAAAAAAGAATAAATAAAAAATTCATTAGAACTTTGTCGATATAAAAAGAAATAAATAAAATTTATTGAAACTTTGTCCCTAAAAATCAAATTAGTTATGCAAGTTGGTTGCTAGGTTTATTTGTCAACAAACATTGCAAAAAATTTAATAATTTGTAAAAATGAGTGCCGATGATCTGCCTGAAAACGTGCTAGAAAGTGCTGAAGAAGCTATTCGAGCACTTGTTCCAAGCAAGTCAAAAGTGAGATACGAAAAATGTTTTTCTGATTTCAAACACTGACAGCAAGTTAATAACTGTGCAGAAATAGTTAATGAAAATGTGCTTTTGGCGTATTTTCAACAACTGGTAAGCTCGTTAATATTGCACGTAAAGTTTACTTAATGTTTTTTTTTTTAATTTTTAGTCAAAAAAGCACAGCGTTTCATCTTTGTGGGTGTATTATTCGATGCTGCGAAGCACCATTAGTATCAATAAGAACATAGACATAAAATCATTCGGCAAACTATACGCGTTTTTAAAAAGAAAGAACGTTGGACACGTAGCAAAAAAAGCAAAAGTTTTGACGGGTGATAATTTGAAAAATTTCTTTAAGGACGCAGAGAATGATCAATTTTTAATGTGCAAGGTAAAAATTAATGACAATGTCAAAAATACATGCTTGACATTTAACCTATTGCTTTTAGGTAGTGGCTATTTTCGGCTTATTTGGAGCTACACGATGCGATGAGCTCTACAATTTGTCTGTAAATGACGTTAGAAGTGAGGGAAATGTTCTTGTTGTGACAATTAATCAAACGAAAACGTACAAATCACGAATGTTTACTGTCGTCCCTGAGGGTACTGTTAGTTATGTTGATATTGTGATGAATAAACACAACCGTGGAAAATGTAGTACTCAGAGAGTGGGTATACATAAGATTTCATCGGTTCCTAAATTGATTGCCACGTTCTTGGGACTTTCGGAACTTGAAAGATACACGGGTCACTCTCTTAGGCGTAGTTCAGCAACATTGCTGGCCGATAAGGGTGCCAATATTACAGACCTGAAAAGGTTGGGTGGGTGGAAGAGTTTCACTATCGCCGAATCATATGTGGAAGAATCAGTGCAACATAAGATCAGTGTTGCCAGAAAAATGACGGATTGTGAAACCTCTTCCTCCACGTCAAAAAATAACTGTAATGATTTAACAATTGTTGTAGAAGAAAGTGGTGTTGTTAGCACTCATACCGGCATTGCCATAAACAAAGGAACTGAAAAAATCGCTAATGTTTTTATTTCGTGCTGTTCGTGTTGTAGTGTGAACATAAATACTAATTACTACTATGGAAAGTAGAATAATTGGGTTTATACTGTAAGATTTTGTCCTTTTTGTTACTTAAAATATTTATAATAAAGGTTTATTGAATAAGTTCCTTTCCTGTATTGTTAAAATTTTACAATACTCTTATTACATTACCAATATGTCATTTAACATTATCACTATGGTTATAAGGTACATAACAAACTAACTTTTGTGAGTGTTGAGAGCGTTCTTACTTCTTAAAACCGATAAAAAATTAAACTGTGTAATAATTATAGAAGAATTTTTATGCAAACGCAAAATATTTCTGTGTCAAAAATACAAGTACATATATCTTTTCCCGCTCTTTAGACGAAAATAGCTATTTCTAATTTTCACCATTAAAGTACAACTTATATTAGTTGGGAAACGCCAAATTGTGTGTAACCAGTTTTAAAAAGTAAAAGTATGGTTAACTAGTTACAAAAAACTGTTACATAACAAATTAGAGAAACAGTATTTTATTGCTAATTACATTTATCTTAAAAAAATAAATATCTTTTGTTTGTCATTAAAAGTGTCTTATTGACTGTTTTTGTAAAAACTTTGGAAATATTTTCTTTTCACAATATATTATATTTCTGGGTTTTATAGCGATTGTCGGACTCTTTAAAGATGCTTTGAAACTAAGTTTTGCTTTGCTTGTTCCAAAAAAAATACTCGATCCACAAAACTATGACAATCATACATAAATAACTCTTGTCAAATTATTATAAGAACCTAAACGTTTCAAAATTCTGATGGTTCTACCAAACACACAAGAACGGCTGGACTTCATATAATGTATAACATGATTTCTAGGTTTATAGACTGCTATTGAAGTTCTAACTTTTCAAGATTAACTACTTGAATTTTGTTTAGATTAATTTATATATTTATACGGTGTTTGTTGAGTAAAATCAAGCATACCAAAGTGAATAGTTATTTTAGTCATAAACAGCGTAAGAACAGTAAGTATAACGTTTGAGAAAAACCTACTGTCATTCTTTTGAAGAATGTTAGCTGTTACGTTCCGCATAGCTTTTTCAAAGCTGTTTTGCAATATTCTGGTTTGTAAACTCAAAACATTCAAATTTTTGAACAAATTGCAAGTGCCTGGATGAATTAAAAGTAGATGAATATTGAAAAAATTCCAAAGGCTGCTTGTAAAGATTTATTACCTTCCAAATATCTAAAGTAAAGCGTTATTAGAGTAGATCTCGACACACAGGTAGATAATGAAAACTGTTCTGTTGGCGTAGATGGTAGAACGCTCGATCACTCGTAGTTTGTAGTGTGAGTATTTGGTGTTAAAGACCTGTCTCTGGCATAAAAAAAAATGATGAATATCGATGGCCTAAGGGCAATACTCCGTATATGATAATTTTACTATTTTGAGATGTTTTGTGCATTCAGTTTGTTAATGTGTCTAGCGTTTTGTTAAAACGCTGTAACGTAAAGCCATAAATAACCATGATTTTGGTCAGGCCATCGAGATATGAAAATTCTAGAAAGCAAGGGGATATTATTAGCCTAAGAGCCCACGACGGCCAGACCTTTGTTATTTTATAAAATCTGAAAGTTTGCTTATGTATGTCCCCTATAGAGGTAAGAACAACCAGCGACTATTAGTCGTTTAGGTCGTGGTTACTTCGGCAGGTAACAGGTAGTAAAGGTGTATAAAATTGTCCTTTAAATTCATTATAAAGTATAAAGCTTTTTTGTTTTATATTTTCTTCGGAATAACTTTAGAAATCTTGTCATCAATTGACTTAGTTTCTACCCGCTGCCAGAAACCCTTAAACTTTAAGAAATTTTAATTATACTTTTATTTTGTTATAGTATAAAAGCTAAATTTTATATATGTTACTTAGGGATCTATAAAAAGATGTCATTCCAACAACCGGATAGCTTTAATGGTGTTTACATCTTGCCAGAGACATTGTATAACTTATTAAAGTAATGATTAAAATAATTTAACTTTCAAAATAAGGCTTAGGGCAATATCAATAGTCGACACAACTTATACTCAAGTGTATCTTACTCAAAACAGACCTGAGATTTGAATAAGCAAGAGACTGGCTCTGATTTGCAAAGTTCATCAAAAGTTTGCTGTCTAGACTATGCCACCTGGGTGTACAGTCGCCCGCAAATTATAATTCACTAGGGTATTTTATAAGAAGCTATTTTTACTAAAAATATCACTTGCGTAGCACAGCTGTGTTTGGTTGGTTGCATTGAACTTTGAAAAGCTCACACAGATGACTTCTCAACGATGATGATTTATAACTCTAAAGGTTTATAAGGACTATTGGGTCATAAATCTTTCATTTTAATTTTGAGTCATTTATAAACATTTAACTCAGATTTTCTTGTTAAGCTTGTTTCGCACCATCCAAAACATTTTGTAAACTTTCTCTTTTAGTTTTCAACAAAATTTAGCTTAAAACTACAAAATTTATGTAAATACAAATATTTTATATAAATAATATCAGTATATTGATTATTTTCTATTTTTTATTTACTGTATTAGCTAAGCCTTAAGTTTTATCATAGAATTTATGTAAATACAATATTAAATAAAAAACGTATATTAATCATTGAAATAACGTTATATGGCCGTGCTTAAAATTCTGCTTTTACAATCTCCTTTTAGTGAACACTAGATCTAAGTTCTCAAAAAATTACTCAAAAAAATGTTATAAACAACCTTTCAACAAATGTCGACAAATTATGTAGATCTCGACTAAATTTTTAAACAGAAAGTTAAAATACGGTTTTGCATTACTTAGATACATAATTAGTTTTTCTTTATTCATTTATTACAAATACTTACAGTTTTTATAAATATACCGGATGTTACGTCAATTGTGATCGTGCAAGCTACAGACAAATATTAACTTAAGCTAAACATGTGCCGTTTGTCTGAAAACTAAAAGCTAAAGATTTATAGTGTTTTCGGTAGTAATTCATTGTCACTGCCATGGTATTAGCTTTTGCAACAAAAGATGGACCACATAAGGTTATTCCATTTGGACTACTATTCGTTGTTGCTCTGAGGACGGAGAGATTTTAAAATAAGAATAAGGTTAACAAATGTCAATATTTTGAAAATTAATAACCAAAACTTTTGACTGGGCAAATCGATTTTAATAATTTTTTTCCAATTAAAAACTGATGCCTTCCATGTGGTCCCATATCAGCTTGATCAGAATTTTAATAGTAGTTTTTAAGATATTCTTATTAATGCTTTTTTTGTCATTTATGTTTGACACTTACAATTAATTATAAAAATTTGTAAGAAATAAAAAAAAAATATTAGTATATTTAAATAGTAGTTTATTTATTTAATTGTTTTAAACAAATTAAACAAAAAGCATTTGAATCAATTAAACAAATAAGACAATAATTAATTATATTAAAGTCGTTTTTTGCCAAGTTCTTAATTTGTTTAATTATTTGTGACTTTTGACCTTGATTTTGTTTATGATTGTGTTTTAAACATTCTCACAAATTTGGAGCTAAAAAAAAATATTGAAAATTAGTATTAAAAAATTAAAAATTATAGTAAAAATTGTCGTGGAAATACAGAAAGCACATGCACAGCAAATATTGTGTGCATGTCATATTATTAGGATTTGTTTAACAAATTTATTATTTGAGAATTTTTTGGGCTAATGTTGTCAATTTGCACGGCTCCATGTTACTCGTACAGATAACTAAATATTAAATAAAAATAAAGCACTCAGTTCATAGTAATAGTAGAAGATCGCTTGCACAGGTGTGGAAGGATTTAGCCCAGACTTTTCTTATCGACATTGCAAGAGATACGTAGGGGATGATAAGAAGATAATTAATTAAACAATCGTAAGAATCAACCGAGTATAGAAATACGTTCAATTATGATGTTTTTTTTTAAATAATTATTTTGGTTAAGCAGCTTATAAATTTAATTCTAATAATTTCAGAATACGATTTACTGTTACTTTTAATTTTATATTTAAATAAATCTATTGAAAAGTGAACCAAGTTTAAACTTGGTTCTTTCTATTTTGCGTTAGATTATTATTAGTAATAAAAAATATATATTAAAAAAACAATTTCAAAAAAAGCAATTTAAAAAAATATATAAAGATTTCTTGGTTTTAATTTTTTCAAAAACAATAAAAAAACGTTGTTATTTATTTATTTAAACATTTTTATAAAAAGTATTTTTATGAACCCCGTCTAGTACTTGATTTATATGAGCAGTTCAAATGGATAAAATTCGTTGAAAACTAAAGTTTACAAAATGTTTTGGATAGTGCGAAAAAAGCTTCAAAATCTGAAGGCGATGTTTAAATCTCTAAGAATTTAAATAAAAGCTTATAAATTATCCTCGTTGAGAAGTCATCTGTGTGAGCGTTTCAAACATATTTTAGATTTCAATGCAACCAACCAAATTCTTAATTTGTTTAATTATTTGTGACTTTTGACTCCGATTTTTTTTTTATGATAGTGTTTTAAACAATCTTACAAATTTTGAGCTAAAAAAAATTGTAAAAATTAAAAAGTTATTAAAAATTATTATTGAAAAATTAATAATTGTTTTTAAAATTCTCGCGGAAATACAGAAAGCACCATTATTCACTATTTTGTTCATGTCATATTGTTCCAATGCTTTTAAATGTCAAATCCAACAATATTCAAATAATATGATTGCAGATAAGTGGGGAGAAAGTGATTTAGTTTGATTCTTCAAAAAACAGTCTATTTAATTAAATTCTATTTAGATTTAAACACACTTCGTAATTTTTGTTTTTAACTCAATTCTCAAATTGGTTTTTAAACTAATTGAAAATTAAAAGCTTGTTTTTTAACAATTTTATATTATTAAAAAAGTAAAATTGTCATTTTCATTACTTGTCAAAGACCGACATGACTTTTGAATCTAGCAAAATTTCTGTGTCTTGGGGGCAGACAGGGTTAAACATAATAATCCAGCAAAATTGTTTGAGCATAGTAATTTTAGTATTTGTATAATACAGTTTATTTCTTATACCTACATTTATACAGTGCAGTTTGAAAATGCAGAAAAGTATTTTCGACTCTTTAGCTACTTCTCGTAGAAGCAGGTAAAATGACCAAATTTTTATTATAATGAGAAAAGGGAAGGATAAAGATTTTATTGCTTGTTTACTTTATAATCCGATGATTGACAGCTGTCAAGAGCTTAAACATTTTTTAAATTTGCAATTAACTAAACATAGTTGTGTCATGCAAGTGGTATTTTTAGTAGAAACAGTTGCTAATAAAATGCTCTAGTGAATTAAAATTTGCGGGCGAATGTACGTACAATTAATATTTTTATTTAAAGTAAGAAAACCGCAAGATAGATTTTTAAAAACTCTCAATAACATCATTTATATTAAACTGATACACATTTTTTCGCATAAACATAAAAAAACCTACGTATACACTTGAAGAAAAAAATGTGTGAGCAACTTTAATTAAAGATGAAGAGGTAGCAATTGATTGCCAGAATATTGTAGCGGCTAATTTATAAAAAAAAAACAAAGCTTGGAAAGTAATTTGTAATTGATACAATGTTTAATCAGAGGTGAGATGTAAGAGGGTTTCGAAGCAATTGAAAACACGTTGCAAGAAGTAAATTAGAAATAATTTTTTTTTATTTACAAAATTTACTGGTTTGTATTATTTTGAGTAAACAAAATTAAATACAGAGGAAAAGCAAGAAATACTTAAATCTAGTAGAACAATCAACAAAATTCAGATTGTCAATATAGATTTGGTAAATCCGACAGTTTCTCATTCAGTTAGACGGTCAAGACGATTTTTCTTTGACATTTTTGAAAATTTTGGTAAGTATTTTATGCATTAAAGACCAGATTATTTTATTACTATTTATTACAGATTTAACGTAAATTTTTTGCTTGAACCATAGCTTAAGCCTCGACAAGAAGACTGTAAGATATTGTAAAAACCTTAAGGACACGAAAATTAATTAAGCAATCGAACAGCAACTCCGAATGAAAACTGCAAAATTACACGCAATTAGACTGGAAACGGACTGAAAATAGCTGCAGTAAAGCAAACACTAGATAATTAAATTTGTACTGTTCTTATGTGTAATTTAAGGTAAAATAAACACTTTTTTTGTTCAAATATTTGTTTTTATTATCAAAATATCTATTAAAGACGCCGGCGAGTAAAACGTTGTCTAAATTCTAATAAATAAATTTACTGAAAACTAGCAAATAATTAAGGAGCTCAGGAGAGAATTTGAGAAATAACTTGAACGTGTTAGATTAAACATGTACTGAAGTTTGTTAGACTTTCTTAAGAATATTTATTAAATAGAAAAATCAACAAATGTCAGTGTCTAACCTGTCAGTGTCTAACCTGTCAGTCGTATCGTAATTTTGGCAAAAATCTACCAAAATACAGCTAAAATCTATAAAATATCTATTAAATAAACATGGGGGTTTTATTTATAAATATTTCCCACCAAGAGATTTAATGTAATTTTGTCAAGAAAGAAGGTTTTTATAAATTGTAGCCCCCCAAACTGTCAAAAGAGTGGAAGTGAGAATAGACCGAATTTCAATGAATATTTAAATGAAAACATTATTTAAAAACTATTTTGAAGCGACCGATAAAGGTTTGAATAATTTTTTTCAAAGATTTTAAGGTATTTTGTAGAGAAAAATAAGGGCCCCAGACAAATGTCATAACCTGTCAATTTAATTTAATTTTAGCGAAAATCTACCAAAATACAGCTAAAATCTATAAAATATCTTCTATTAAATAAACATGGAGGTTTTATTGATAAAGAAGATTTCCCATGAAGAGATTTAATGTAATTTCATCAAGAAAGAAGATTTTTACAAAATTTGTAGCTCAGCCCCAAACTGTCAAAAGAGTGGAAGTGAGAATAGACCGAATTTCAATGAATATTTAAATGAAAACATTATTTAAAAACTATTTTGAAGCGACCGATAAAGGTTTGAATAATTTTTTTCAAAGATTTTAAGGTATTTTGTAGAGAAAAATAAGGGCCCCATTCTGTCAACAGAATGAAGTGAATTTAATGGAAAATCTACGTAAATACAGCTCAAAACAATGAAAATATTAGTTAAATAAACAAGTGGCATTCACCCAAAAGTTAGAAGCAATTTGTTTAGTTTTTTTAATAGATTTCATGAAATTTTTAGAGAAAGGGGTCTTTTTTTTGGTTTCGGTCAATTGTCAAATTGACAGCTTCAGGTTATTATAAATTTGTTATGGTTGGGCCTATTCATGTAAGAAGATTTATATAAATGAATTAAAATCAGATGGAAGTGAAAAATTATTTTCGAAAAGTATCTGTATTGAAAATCAATAAATCAGAGAAGATATAGGTCAAATTTTTGATATTTTTGTCAAATCTTATTTTACAAATGAATTGGTTTTGAATGAAAAAAAAAATATAGCCTTGAATTGATTATAGATCGGTAGTTATAGAAAAAATCTAATTGCTGCTTCACAAGAAAACCACCATAATGTAAACAAAATAATAAAGTAATGGAAAGAAAACGTCAATCGAAGACAACCATTGTTTACATGCAAGTTGAGACTCAATTCCAAGATTTAATTTGAAATTAGAATTTTTAATACGGTTTATTTGGATTGAATAGATCTATTTAGAGATTATATATGTTTTTTTATATTTTTCTTTTTTAGAGCTTCAAGCGAGAGATAACATTAACTGCAAAAAAAAGCTAATACAAAACATTGCCTTCATTGAAAAGGAATTTTGAAGAAAATATAGCTTTGAATTGATTATAGAATGGTAGTTATTTTGTAAAATGCGTGCATTAGACAATATTTTTTATCAAAATAACAATGAGATGTAATATAATTTGTTGATGAAAGCACAAGGCCGCGATGAAGATAGACAGCCTCTTAAATTGAAAAATTTTTACAACATGATATTGTCTTTATTATCAATATTTTATTGATTATTTTAATATGAGTTGTATGTTGCTATATTAAAATGAAGACAGAAGCATTCACTTTTAAAAATTCTTCCAGAAAATACTTATCTAAAATGTTTATGTACAAGGTACAATATAATTTTTTTATTTGATTAATTACACAGTGTAATAATTTTGAGAGAAGGCTGCAAATCTGTATGTTAAAAGTAATAACATATAAATCAATAAGATCTGTTTGAGTTGGCAATCCTAAATTTCATTTTAAAATTGTAACACGGCAACAACTTCATATTGTTGTTGTTATGAGTGAGACATCTTTGACATTGACAGATGTCATTGTGCTTGCTATGATATAACCTACGTTTTTTTCATAAAAGATACGTCAAATATTTGTCAAACAAGCGTTCAAGGTTACAGTGTTGATACTAGGTTAATAAAAAAATCTCTCAGAAGTGTTGCCAACTAAAAAAATATTGATAAAAAATTTTGGTTTTATTTATGCTGTACAAGCTAATGTTTATAATTAATAATTATAAAAGAAAAGTTTTGAATTTGTGTTTATCTGAATTGTTAACAAGAGAAAGTAGGAACGGCGTTTTCGGTTACAATGTTGCAGCTAGGCGTAAATAAAAAAGTCTTTTAAAGTGTTGCTAAATTAAAAAGTCATTATTAATTACAAGCTTAAGAATGTTTGAGTTGGCAATCTTATATTTTATATTAAAATTGTACCACAGCAATAACTTTCTATTGATTATGGGTGACACATCTTTGACACTGACAACATCATTGACAGATGTCATTGTTCTTGCTATGACATAACCTACATTT
The DNA here is from genome assembly GCA_947359425.1 of Lagria hirta. NCBI lineage: Eukaryota > Metazoa > Arthropoda > Insecta > Coleoptera > Tenebrionidae > Lagria > Lagria hirta. Next base: position 21,867,125 of record OX375794.1, read on the forward strand.
TTTGTAGCATTTTCAAAAGCATTTTTAAAAATATAATAATAATAGATTTATATTTGTTGCCGCAGGCAACATTTAATACGAGTGAGTAGAAACAGTACAAAAAAGAATAAATAAAAAAAAATATCAAATGCTAATATGCTTGCTTTACTATAAAAAAAAGATGAAAAAGATAAAAGAAAAAGAAATAAGTATAATTAATAAAATCTAATTAAAATTTTTTAAATGAATAATAATAAATTTTAAGATAAATAATAATGGGCTAGGTTTATACATATAAATTTTGTCAAAGGCAAACCATGATATGAGAAAGTAGAAAAAGTACAAAAAGAACTAAATAAAAAAATATTACAATAAAAAAATAAATTTTCAATAATCTAATAAAAAAAAAAAGTGCGTTTATTTTACGGTTGCCGAAGGCAACCCCTCTAGGTTCATACACGTTGCCGTAGGCAACCCTCTACTCAAGAGAGTAGGTAAGCACCCGGAGGGTGCGAAACCATACTCTCGTTTATTAAATATTAGTTGTTATTAAAGACTAATTTATCATTAATAAAAAATCGCGCGCGTAAAATGATTAAATTAATGGAAAAAATTGAAAAATGAGTTTACTCTAATTAATGAAAATTTCGGAATTTTTAAAACAGACAAAGTTGAGTTCTTGCCTAAAATGTTTAATACATTATTAGTGCGTTAGTGATTTTACAGAACTCTGCAGAGCGCCGTGCTTCAAAATTGAAACATTTTGCTGTAAAATGAAACTTACCGCACCAATAACGTAAATAACTAGTAACTTTATCATTTAGGCAAACTGCAGCTTTATAAATCGCAAAAAAAGTTTGCTATTAGTTTGCGGCATCTTTAAATCAGTCTATTGCGTCAGGCTTTGTATAAGAGTTTTGTTGGAGATTACTTAACGTTTTCTGTAAACATCTAACGCACTCAAGCTACTTTTTTATTTTATTTTTTTCAACTTTTTTTGCAACCATTTTCACATTGTAACCCGTCACAATAATATATAGTTTTAATTTCTGACGCATACAAGTTAATATATAAATCTGCTTTATGAGTATGTTTTATTTTATATATATTTTTTATATCTGTAAGTTATGCTTCTACCGCTGAATTGAAAAACTTTATAATTTTTTTTTATGGTTTTTGCAAGACATAGAAATCGGCCCTTATACTAGGTTTCTTATAGTTTTATGAGTTTCATTATAACGTCTTTTTTGGCAATTGCTAAGATTTAGCAGAAAAACTGGTACCTAAATATAAACAACGTCCCAAAACAGTTAAACATAAGTACTTGTCTCTCTTTAAGTCAATGTCTTGCAGCACTGCGGTTGAACATGGCACTGTCATATATTGAACCAGGATGACCAAACTACAAATAAAAGACAAAAAGACAGAAAACCTCAGATGTTATAATACGTCATTACATTTTCTCTTTGACTATTTGATGTATTTAAAAAATAAACAAAATCTTGCCAATCTTTTGCAATTGTTTTAGATTCATGGTCTGCGAAGTGGCAGCTTATGTGATTTCTAATAAATTATTTACTATCTAACAAATCATAATTAAAAATAAAAAAAAAATAAAAAAACTTGCAAATTAGACATCTACAAAAACCTGAAATTTTCTGGCAGCAGTTGTAAAACTCGAGAAATTTGTAAAGATTTTTCATTTTTACCAATAGATCTGCTATTATTAGAAAAATTGTGTTTCTGACATGCTTACCGAAACTGTTTTTCAAAATAATATTTAAACAGAATATAGCGTTTAGGTAATTAACTTAAGAAACGTCTTCAATAGCTGCTATAATGCTCAAAAACGTTATGATAAAGTTATTATAAATATATTTATAGTACTTACTTAGATAGAAATTAATTATAATGAAACAAATATAAAAAAAATATAATGTTTTTCTATTTGTAACAAATCGCAAACGACTCTTAGACATATTGTAATATAAAATTCAAAAATAAGTATAAAACACATATTTTTTATATAATAAAACTCAATTTTTAAAAGTTTTAAAAAATTGCTTGTTTTTAAAAAACTGACAAAAAAGCAAAAAGTTGCTGATATTTTTAAATGTTTTGAATTTTTAAAAGTTGAATGAAATTGAGTTGCAGTGAAAAAGAGGATAGAGATAGAAAGAGTGCAACAAAAATATATGAGTTAGATGATAAGGTTAATTATGGAGACTCCTGTTACATAGTGAGAGAGAGAGAGAGTAAGAAAAAGAAAAAAAGAAAGAATAGAGACAGGAAATAGAGTGCTAAAGTTTGAAGATAAAATAAGAGATAGAGTAGAGTGTAAGATATGGAAAGTGATCAACAGAAAAACAGACAAGGGAATAACAAAAGAGAAAAACAAATACAATGAAAGAAAAAGGTTTAGTGTATAACATATTGAGATAAAAAGATAAGCGAAGCAATAGGTGTAATGAAAAGATAGAGACATAGAAAAACAAGAAAAAAGTGAAAATTTAGAGAGAGTCGATATAACGGTAAATATAAGAAACTGGTTATAAAAGAACTACCTAGATATCTAAAAAGAGGAAATAAAAGAGAGAGAAAACAAACTTTGGATAGAGAAAATTGAAAGAAAATGTAGGATGTAAGAAAGGGAGACAAAAAGATTAGAACACATGATGAAAAAATGCGTGGAGGTAAAATGCGTATGGTAGTCAGAGAGAACATAATGAAAAAAACAGAAATAGAATGGATGAAAGTGATACAAATAGAAAAAAAATATTAAACTTAAAGAATAAAGTAGAATAAAAAAAGAAAAAACAGGGAACAGAAAAGAAAACAATTTTTTTTTATTTTTATTTTTTATAATATAATGTATATTATTTAAAACACTGTACAGTCGAGAAATGAAGATTATTATTATATACTCCAAATGTCGAAAGTCAGAAAATCCACAAAAAATATAGAGGATGTTCCAAATGTATGGAATAATGATTCTGCGGCCGTAGCCGTATATTTTTTTACAAAACTTTTCGACCAAAAGTTGTTTGACAAAATACTGAGCACATTGTGCATTTGTTAGAAAGCATTAATTGATTGTCAATTTTGAGTTACGACGTCAGCGACCGTTTTTTTTAAGTCTTAACCTCATATTTTTTTCAATTGTCTAAATAGCAGCATAAAAAATGTTATACCTTATTTCAAAAAATTTTTGAATAGAAATTATTGAATGTTAGAAAACATACATTTTTTTACCGAAAAACACATAAAAAACACAACTTAAATCAAGTAGCTAACATCCAAGGAAGGAAGTGTCAATCTATCTTTAATATTATAATTTTTGTGTAAAATTTACAAACTGAGCGTTTTGCACGTAAAGCATCTTTTTTTTTACAAATAAAAACCATTAAATTTCTGGATATTTCTGAAAACAGTTCTAGTGCAAAACTATGGTGCATTTATCAGAAACGCAAAGAATCCAGATTTTAATAATGATCGGTTATAGAGACCCTTAAAAAACCCAGCAAGAAGTCTGTGGACCTTTAATTTTATTCAAATCGAGCACTAATTACTCAATCGGTAGTCAGCAAGATTGCTAAGAAATTTCAGGAAACATGTCATGTCAAAGATCGCCCAAAATTTAGTACACTAAACGTGGCAACCAACGAAGATAGAAAATTAGAGGTATTATTAGAGATCACAGAAAATCCACACACTTCAACGCCTCAGCTAGCTCCAAACCACGTCTTAAGTAAAGGTTCCATACAAAAAAAAATTAATTAAAAAAAACTGTACCAGTGTACCTACATAAACCTATTTTCCTGCAGAAATTGTCAAAAGATGATCGCATCAATAATCATCTAAACCTTCTCGACAACATACTTTTATCCGGACAAGGCCACATTTTATTTGAATAGATATTATTAATATTGTCTATTTACCCTTATTTATTGATATTTATTAAAAATTCTTATTGAATGATCCAAAACCATTCTCAAAAACCACAAAAAACCTGAGATTTGCCGTAGTCGCATTGTTGTATTTTTTATATAAATAGCATTTTAACTGGCAATCGGTATTTACAATTTGCAAGAGCAAATTATTCTAGCTTATAAAAAACAATTTTTAAATGTTGATTTGTGGTTTTAATAAGATGGGTCACCACCTCACTACTCTCTAAATTTGCGTAGATGTTTAGATATAAACTTTTCGAATCGTTGGGTATGTCGACAAGGGAATGTCAAATGACTTTTACGATCTTCTGATCTAACACCGTGAAATTTCTTCTAATGGAGTTATTTAAAATCTAAGATGTACAGTAATAGACCTGCTAATCTGGAAGCAGTGCAACAATGAATAAACGACAAAAGTAGTCTAACATGTGAAACTTTTTATCTCAGATGATCATGCTTAGTTGTCTTTCTTAGTCATTTTTCTAATAATAAAAATATTTTTTTAAGAAAATGAGTCGATTTTTAAGTTTTAGTAATTGAAGTTGGTTGACTTTGAAGAACAACCTATTAAAGTATGTTCAAAACCACAAAAACTAAGAAAATGATCGGTTTCAGATTCTCTTTATCTATTGAAACATCAATTTTTTATGCACATTACTCTATTTTTATTGTCTTTTTAAAAATGTGAGCTAGATTTTAATGCCAGAAATAAAACTTAACCTGTGTTGTGCTTTACGCATTTTTCACGCGTTTTTTTTTAACAGAACCATAGTTCAGTTGTTACGTCTGGCTCACATTCTTAAGAAATCAGGTATTAAATTTTCCATACTGTTATTTTGATCATTGAAAGAGGAATCAAAATTGTGAAAGAAAATATAAAGTTAAGATTTAAAAAATACTGTTGATTTCATAACTCAAAATTGACAATCAAAATATTTTTTCTGACATTTGCCGAATTATTTTGTCTGAAAAGTTTTGTAATAAAATGTACGGTAACGGCTGCAGAGCCATTATTCCGTACATTTAGAGCACCTTGTTTTCAAGAGGAGCTATAACTTCAAATATGGTCTTAACAAAATTGATAAAAAAAATTGTAAGCAAGATTTAAAAGTAAATTTTAAAATTTTTGTGACTGAACACAATGTTTTTGATTTGTAAGTTAAAAGTGAATTAAAGGTTTAATATAATTTTAAAATATTCTAATCCTAATCAGAATATTAATTATCAATGCGCGCGCGATCTCTAAATTTGAAAAAGAGACTTTTAAAAAGCTCGAGAAACTCAAAAACATTTTTTATGAGATTCAACAAAATGTGTTTTTACGCATACCACCATTCTTTATGACTTAAATAATTAATTTTCTCGACTGGAATACCAATAAATTAATGTCGCCTGATAAGTTTGTATTGTTGCCTTAATTGAATATTTTTTTACAATCTGTTAGATCTACAGCCACTAGATTAGATTAGAGTTCTTAGAATTTTTTTTATTAAGCACTAAATAAGATTACATAGTTAGTTTTTCAAATATTGTCATACTTATTCTAAAAAAGTGCTTATAATCTGAATACAGAGTGTCCTAACCAAAAATTAAAATTATTAAATTTTAAAAAGTAGAAATCAATATTTGAGAGAAACCCAAAATAAATGTGTCAATTTATTAAAAACAGCTTTATTCCTGTTGGATACGCTTTTTGCGTATTATTATAGAAACTCGGTGTTAACAAAATACATCATTTTAAAACTTTTTTAAATGTTTCTTAAGATTGTTTAAAAACAATGTGAAATTTTGGCAAAATTTTTTTCCTGTAGATTTTATAGCAAAATGTTGTCTTATAATACCAAATAAGCCTGCGCAATTAGAACATATTTTTTAAGATCACTAGATTAACACAATACGTGTTTAGGTTGCGCTATTAGTAATTTTATGTGTATTCTTGTCTCAACGTAACTTTAATCTGGTGAAAAACAAAACATAGTAACGTTTATAAAAAATTGAAGTGTTAGCAATAAAATATAGGTATATATAATAATGCCAAACGTTTTGTTTGGAAAGAACTCTAAATTCAAATTACTGACGCCAGTCACTGCTGTGTCGCTATGTAATATCAGTCAAAAAATATTAGCTGTCAACGTGACATACGTGATATACGCATAACCCTATCTTTTTTGACGTTGAAACCCTGCTGCCATTTTGGCAAACAAAAAATTCTCTAAAGTTTGTGATCTCTTTGTCTTACTTACAACATTTGCATTTTTTATCTTTTGTTAACGTCAAATCCTACAATGGATATATTGGTTTATAATGGCACTACCTAAACACGTGGTGTGTTAATTGAGTGACCTTAATAATTTTATAAAAGCTTGAATTTTTACAGGTATTTATTTATAAGTTATTTCTTAGCTCACTCAGACCACGTATAATATCGCTTTAAAAAACTATTTATTTGTAGTAGCACATTTTAGTAGTAGGAGACTTTAGTAGTAATAATTTTAATAAAAAAATTATATTTTAAATAAGTCTTTTAAAATCTAATTATCTTCTAAACAAAATATAGAAGTACTCTGTGCTTAAAAGTCTTTGGTAATATGGTAGTACATAGATTTAATACATTAGATATAGCTATGCATGCTAAACATACTTCGGTTCTTAAAAAACATATCAACGAAATTGGTATATTTCTTTCTATATTTAATAAAACACATCTTCCATCTTTTTTATCACATTTGTCGTATGCCGCACGCTTTTATATAGACGAATACGCACGATTTTAGTCAACGATCGTCGCTGTCAATTCATTTGACATATTCAATTTTTGAATATTTATATTCAAAATGAGATCCTGTATTGTTTGTTCTATTCCTTATAATCCTTTCACAAGCGAAAAAATATCTTTTCATCGGTGTGTATGCTTAAATTCGTTTTACAATTATATATATTAAAGAAAATAAAAGTTGAGATTAAACCTTAACAAAAAAAATTACTTACAAATTATTAAATATTTTTCTTGACAATAGGTTATGTCTAATGTTTCAGAGATTGAACATGTTTTGTTTACAAATTACTGTGATTTTTTGCAAAATTTGACACGAGGTATAACCTATAACACGAGGACAATGATAAATGTCAAAATAATTCAATTAATCGTCAAATTAAACGTCAAATAATAAATGTCATTTTGCGTCTACTGCTTTGCTATTGGTAGGAACCTCTCTAAAGGATAGCGCTATCGAATACTAATGCAGTTGAGAGTGAGGGCAATAGACGGTACGTCTTGACGGACTATCCCAGTGCATGGCTGTATCTTGTTATAGTAAATCTATGTGGTAGTACATAGATTTAATACATTAGATATAGCTATGCATGCTAAACATACTTCGGTTCTTAAAAAACATATCAAAGAAATTGGTACATCTCTCCATTTCTTTCTATATTTAATAAAATACATCTTCCATCTTTTTTATCACATTTGTCGTATGCCGAACGTTTTTATATAGACGAATACGCACGATTTTAGTCGACGATCGTCGCTGTCAATTCATTTGACATATTCAATTTTTGAATATTTATATTCAAAATGAGATCCTGTATTGTTTGTTCTATTCCTTATAATCCTTTCACAAGTGAAAAAATATCCTTTCATCGGTGTGTATGCTTAAATTCGTTTTACAATTATATATATTAAAGAAAATAAAAGTTGAGATTAAACCTTAACAAAAAAAATTACTTACAAATTATTAAATATTTTTCTTGACAATAAGTTATGTCTAATTTTTCAGATATTGAACATGTTTTGTTTACAAATTACTGTGATTTTTTGCAAAATTTGACACAAGGCATAACTTATAACACGAGGACAATGATAAATGTCAAAATAATTCAATTAATCGTCAAATTAAACGTCAAATAATAAATGTCATTTTGCGTCCACTGCTTTGCTATTGGTAGGAACCTCTCTAAAGGATAGCGCTATCAAATATTAATGCAGTTGAGAGTAAAGGCAATAGACGGTACGTCTTGACGGACTATCCCAGTGCATGGCTGTATCTTGTTATAGTAAATCTATGTGGTAGTACTACATGTGCTGCTACCTAGTGGAGAAAATAACAAATATGTTGACATTTAATTCAAGAAAATGTAGTGGGGAAACAGGAAACGGGGGTGAAGCCTACATACAAAACATGGAAACAACTATAATTCTTACTGCACACCAGCCACGCTTACAAAGAGCGCAATGGTAAATATATGACCCAAAGTGAGATAGCTATATGGTGAGCGTGCAGATACGAAAACGCGCTATAGCATCGTCATACTTTATGACATTTTGTTGCTATTGTACTGTCATTGCGCTTTCATTTTGCTGTCATGTGTCATTTGTCAAGTAATTTTACCGCGATTTAAGCACGTTTTTTACTAATGTAGGTTATTTTTATTTTACAGTTTTCGCGTCGCGTACACGTTTCGTTTTTCGTTTAAGCAAATTCGTGGGGGCTGCCTCTGAAACCTAATTTATCAGGTGAAACGTTTTGAGATTCTTAATTCGGTGTTTGTTTCTTTTTACACGTTTTAGGTAAAGAATGGTAATGGAAAATCAATCTCCCATTAAATATTCCTGCAAGTATCCAGGATGCAACAATAAATACTATAGGCATCTTTCTGAAGGGTTGAAAAGAAACAAGCATTTTTTTCACTTTCCCAAAGGTTTCACGGATGCATGGAAAAGCTGCTGCAATATCCCGGTTGATACTTGCGTGAGACATTTTCTTGTTTGCGAAGACCATTTTGAAGAGGCTCAGTTTATACGAGGCAATAGACTACGTTTAGTACATGGGGCTTTACCAAAAATTTTTCGAACAGGTACAAATAAATCGCCACTTCAAGTAAGTGAATTAACGTGTCAAAAATTATTAGCGAGCATTGATTTTGTTTTCGTGTGACGTTAAAATCGATTATTGAATATGTTCAATCTTTTTTATTTCAGTTGTGTCTATATTGTGAATTCTAGTCTTAAGTTCAAATGTTATGTGAAGATTATGTGTTTAACTTATTAAATGTGTTATTACTGGGACTTAATTGTTGTATAAAATGTTTTTAATATCTAATATGTTTGACTGTGTAAGGTATTACTATGGTTTAATGTTGAAAAAATTTGTTAGTATCTATTTTTTGTAACGCTTTAATACTTGTACTTTTTGACTTTTTCTATTTAGCGTAAAAGCTTTGTAGGTATAATTCTAAAGTGGTATTCTAATTTGTAAACTGACAACATTGAAATTTTTTAGTTTCTGACTGTTAAAATACAAGTATGTATGTATTATACAAATGTTGTTTTATTTGTGTTTGCTGTCTGTATTTTAATATAATTATGATGTATTTGTAATGTTTGTTAACTTTCAATGAAATCTTACAGTAAATATTTTGTTTACTGTAATTTTTTATTGTAGTTAAACAAATATTGCATTTACATCAAAGTTCATTAAATTTTGCTTTTGATGCGCAGCCGCAGCATTAGGCGGTGATATCAACCTTAAATTACAAGATCTGTATTAGTAATAACATGTGCGCTTTGGCGGCCATAAATAGAACTACTTAATTTTGGAACACTCCACCGGGGGCAGTGCAGATCTTTGTTTCTAGTGATTACTTGGGGGATTTCATTTCTACCTGACTTAGTTATTCTATGCAGGAAACTTTGTTCGGCCATTGCGTCTGTTGTTTTTGCTGAGGTAAGTTGGTTAATTTGGCTTTTAAAAATATTTCGAAAAATTTCCAATCATCTTTTATTTTTTTACTTCAAAATGAATATTAGCGTAATTGAAATAATATTTGAAACAACTCTACGTGATTATTTTACCCTTTATATAATTTGTAATATTAAAAATGATGTGTGAAAATATTTCTAGGTTAGAATAGGTGACATTTTTTTCAAATCTGTTTTGTTTTAGTTCTTAAATTCGTAACGAGTCCCTACACACTGCAAGATGGGTAGGGAGGACAAGGCTACTTGGAAGTCCAATTATTTTGGCAAACTTGTAGTAAGTTATTTTTATAGTTTATTCTTTGTTTGGCATTTATGATGAATATTTTTCGTCTCTTACGTGCCCCCGTTCCATGCTAGAGCTAGAAATAGCAGAACCCACTAGCATGTGGGGGCTCACTGGTGACGTCTTTTTCTGAAACTATTAGCTATTGTTTTTAAATTTACAATTGTGCGATCTTGTATTTATCGCTAAATATTTTTCAGCAACTTCTTGAAGATTATCCGAAATGTTTCATCGTAGGCGCAGACAATGTCGGCTCGAAGCAGATGCAGCAAATCCGTATCTCCCTTCGCGGCAGTGCCGTTGTTCTTATGGGAAAAAACACCATGATGCGGAAAGCTATCAAAGGCCATTGCGAACGTAACCCAGCTCTAGAAAAGTTGCTGCCTAGAATCAAAGGAAATGTTGGTTTTGTCTTCACTCGCGGAGATCTTGTCGAGGTTAGGGACAGGCTTTTGGAGAATAAAGTGCGTGCCCCTGCTCGCGCCGGTGCTATTGCCCCATTGCCTGTGGTTATTCCGGCTCAAAACACCGGTTTGGGTCCAGAAAAAACATCTTTTTTCCAGGCTTTGTCTATTCCAACTAAGATTTCTAAAGGTGAGCTAAAGGTTGAGTCATAACTCATAACTAGCATTGACTGCTTTGCATGGAGAGGTCTCGTAACAAGTTTTTGGGGGTGCGTTTAAAGTTACACAACTTGATCATAATTACAGGAATGTTGTGAGAAATAAAATAATAATATAGTTACCACAAACAAATTTCAAAAATTATTATGAAAGTATCTATAGTTGACCTTATTACTATAAGACCAGTCAATAATATGTAAGAGCACCTAAAGTAGCGCTTTTTGTCTTTTATGTGCTAGTACCTACCATTATCACAGTCAATTATTAATCTATAAATTTTTTAATTTAAATTTTACAAACTGGTTTGACACATTTAGCATGGAAGGCTATATCTCTGAGCATCTCATGAAAAAGTGCATTGTATCCTTCAAATTCTGAGGACCGCACTGTTTCGTTCTTATTGAAAACTTATAAGTCCAGGCCATTGCAAAAATTTATTATACAAAAATTCAAACATTTCGCTTCTTCCATGCGTTATTGGTGTGACAAATTGCTCACAATGAAACCTTCAGAATTTAATCCTCTACAATATTTGCAATAAATATTACATTCTAATTTTTGTGATCTACTGGTCTTAATTGTCTTTTCATACTGCTCGCGGCTTTTTCTGATATTAGATTGTATTAGATTGTTTGTAGCTCTCTAATAGCTTCACTATTAGACATGTTAATGACTGTCAATTTGTGTCTTTGCAACTTTATTTTTTATTAACCTTGACGAAAAGTTGCATTTCTACCGAGAAATTAAGAAGTTGATAACTTTATTTCGACTTTACCGTCAACGTATGTAATGTACACAAACAGTCTGAAAATTGTGAAAACCCGTCATAGCCCCAAAAAATGCTGTAGTGAATAATATTAAATTAGTGTTGTCAAACCTGAGTATTTTGTTGTGGAATTTGATTGTTTACTAACTTAATAATATATTGACAGGTACCATCGAAATCATCAATGATGTACACATTCTAAAGCCAGGTGACAAAGTAGGCGCTTCCGAGGCCACTCTTCTCAACATGTTGAACATCTCTCCCTTTTCCTACGGTTTAATCGTTGAACAGGTTTATGATTCTGGAACCATTTTCGCACCGGCGATTTTGGACATTAAACCGGAAGACTTGAGAGAAAGATTCTTAGCTGGAGTGGCGAATGTGGCTGCAGTTTGTTTGGCTGTTGGTTACCCAACAATCGCTTCTGCTCCACATAGCATTGCTAATGGCTTCAAAAATCTTTTGGCAATTGCTGCTGCAACTGAAGTCAGTTTCAAAGAAGCTGAAGACGTGAAAGAATTTTTGAAGGTAGTATTTAACAAAATGCATAAAATTAGTTTTAATTTTGTAATTAAAGGATCCCAGCAAATTCGCTTCTACTGCCGCTCCAGTCGCAGCTGCAGCTCCAGCTAGTGCACCAGCCGCTGCTGCCAAGGAAGAGAAAGAAGAGGAACCAGAAAGCGATGATGAAGATATGGGTTTTGGTCTCTTTGATTAATTGAACTTTGGTGTATTTCTGCATAGAGCCAGACTGTCAATAAATGATGACATTTGCACGTTTTTTAAGCTTAACACCTTTTCACAAACTTTCATAAAAGTACTAGGTATTATTAACTAAAAATAATTTTATTTCAAAACTAACAACATAATTTATATAAATGTCTTCAAAACTCTAAATGCTCTTTGTTGTCCAAATACTGAAATTGATCGTAAAATAGTAAGCCTATCATTCTATTATACAGGGTCGCTTACGAGGAATGTTCTTGGCTAATAAAAATTTATACTTTTTGGTAATTAAAGTAGGCTTGAAAATGTGACTACGTTAAGTCGCGTACCTACATATTTGATTTCAACATTAACCAAGCTCATTATCTTGTAACACACCTGTTTGTTTTAAAAAAAATGCTAAATACATTTCAAAAGCACTAATAAGTACAGCAGTAAAGAATTAATTTTTTTTATTGCAGTCAAAAACTGTTCACTAAAGCAGAAGGGATGTTTTCTTTTGTTTTTGTTGTAGTAGAGTAACCAAACAGTTCAGGACAAGATTTTTCTCCCGACTGGATAGCATCAATTGTTTTCAAAAGATCGTAATTTATTTCTTCAGTCACACGAGAATCGTTCCTGAAAGAGTTTATCAAAATAATTAAACATTTAATCTCATACATGGAGGCGCCAAGTGTTGGTAATTTAGATAAAGAAAAACTTTCTAAAGCCAACCTACTTATAACTTGGATGTTCTGTGACGAATTTTCTGATCCAAGATGCCGTTGTGTGAAATTCCCCAGCCGCTCTTCTCTGAATGAACTTCAAATATTGTTGAATTGTACAATGTGTGTCCGCATCAACATCCATTCCGCTCAAATAATTATTAATCAAAGCGATTAAGCCTGGAAATTCGCCTTCCTGCAATCAATATTTAACTAATCTGTATATTTAAAAGCTTTAAGTATTACCTTTCCATTAATTATTTCATTAACGGTCATACAATCAAAAGCATCACAATTCTTCGGTTCGCAATTCTTTGTCCCTTTTCGGCAACATTCATTCGCTTCTGGTGGACTGATTTTTGTCGTTATTTCCTTTCTAAACCAAAATTTCTGTTCTCTACAGGCGTTGCGTTTTTGAGCATTTTGCATATTTTCGTCAACCTTACTAATTGGAATTAGAAAATCTAAATTATATGATAGAATAACACGAGTTAGCAGAACTACAAAGCAAACGATTGCCGCATTTTCAAAATCCGTTATTTGAACTTCACAAGGGCGAAATTCCACACGCCAACCTATAGTTGAGTTTGGAGGCGGTGGTTTGAAACGCATAGTTTGCCAATTTGTAGATTGAATATTCTGCAACAAAAAAATAATAATTAAGAAACCTTTTAATTAAATTTTTATATCAATATTTTTATGAAGATGACATCAACTTATGTTTCAATGCTACTAGAAATATGTACATCTTTTCAAATTATTTCATTAACAGTCCTCCATCACGTTATTTGCACAATACCCTTTAGTTAGGTCGATTTGATTTTTTTAATCAATTAGATCTATTTTAGACTTTCCCGTTAACTGTGTATTTAGATGCGTTATTAATGCACACAAAACCGTTTATTAATGATTCATCAATGCATAATTTTCTATTATCAAACAATTAAACCATCTCCAAACAAATAAAGCAAGATTCAAACCAAATTTCCGACGCAAAATATACTTATTCCATATCAAATAAGAGACATTACATTTTATATTCGGTTGACTGTGACGTCTGCCCGTCAACTCTTTTTTTCTCATCTCTCGTCCACATTGCGTAAGGTCACTAGACACTGAACACGTGTAGCAACATTTCTTATTGGGGTTATTTTTTGGGCGCATAAAAAATTATGATTTTTGAAGAATTCATGTCATTTTCGGTTGTTTACTTTTAAGAAAACATAAATTTTAAAAATTTTGTCTTGTTTTGTACGGCGCTAAATATACCCCTTTCATTTGGTGTTGTTTTTCTTTTTTTTTGCATGAAACAAATAGTCTTGATCCAGAAATAAAAATCCTTTTGGAGTGATGAAAAACAAGATGTTTTGTTAGTTTTTAGAGGCCGTTTTTGTAGTAATTTTGTATTATTTTTAAAAATTTCAACAGATTTTTGTGTGTGTCCAATTTTTGATGGTTTAATCATGTTTGTGTACTTTCGGGATCCATAAAAATGAATGCTTTTTGGGAGGTGTTGGGCCTTTTTTAGTTGTGGACTTTTAGGCAGACTGCTAAATTTGTAATATTCAACCTTGATTTTTAAGACGCCAAATGTCTTGGTCCACAAGTAAAAAGCTATTTTGGGGTGTGTAAAGGCAAAATATTTTGTTACTTTCTTAGGGCGTTCTCGAGATGATTTCGTATTTTTTGGGAGATTTTAACGGTTTTTTCGTGTGCCTAATTTGAGTACGTTTGGAGTGGATAAAAATTAATGTCTTTTGAGGCGTTTTAGGCCTATTTCGGTTGTTTGCTTTTCAGCAAACAGCTAAATTTGTAAGATTCTGCCTTGTCCTGGCCCAAAAGTAACATTTTATGCTCTACTATACGTACAAAATTTTGCGGTTATAATATTAATAGGACTAGCAAAATTAAGATCCTTTTGCATCAAATAAATTTTTTTTGGACATAATGTTAAAGATTTATACGATGGTGGAAAAACTTACGATAGCATATAAAATTTAAAGACGGGTATAATTGAACACTTCTAAAAATACAAATTGCGATAACTTGGCTGGAGTTGGACGAAATGTCTACGATAGGTTAGAACACTGTTTGCTGCTAATGAAGATTTATTTAAAAATAAAATTGAGAAATTGAAACCCAAATAATCAAAGTACAAATAATTCTATTATTTAAGTACCAAAAAATGTCATAAGAAAATAGAAAACAAAATTTAGCTTCAAACTTTTAATTCTCTATGACTTTTATTTTTTTGCAATTTTGTTGTAAATATTTCAGAAGATGAAATAAAATCGATTCCTTAATTTTACACGTGAAACAAAGTTTTACACTCGGTATATTTAAAACATTTCAGTCAAGAGTTTTTTAGTAGGCCAAAAAATGTCGAGTTTACACCACGTTTTGACGAGATCCTATAAACTCTTTTCTAATAGACGCTGTAGTTCAGTAAAAAAAAAACAATAAAACTTGATTTCAAGCAAACCACATTTACATTGACAAAATAAATTATACAAAAAAAAAATTGCAACCTTTACAACTTAGCGACACCACACACTATAAGATTTCAATTTTGAATAAATTAAAAATTAACAACTGTCGGCTCCATTAGCGTAGTGTGAAAGAGGAAATCCGTTAACAGAAGCGTAAAATAATGGCAATTCTAAAGAGGCCAATTATGAAAAAATAATATTAAAAAACCACTAGTTTGTTGTGAAAAAACATTTGATTTCAATAAGCACAACACAGAAACCACAACATAAAGTAGACAATCTAACCGCAAACAAGCACAAAACGAACTGCTGTCATCTACTGTCAAAGCAGATCACTTTACGTCACTCCTTTTGTGTTAAAATGGACGGTTTAAAACTTACGCGCACACTGACGCAGATCACGCCTTATGTCCTTTAGTTATTCCGATGACTCTATCGTGAAATGTCTTAGAATTTTGTAAAAAGTATTCAAATTTTTACAAAAAATATTAATTAACTCGCTTCCCAATCGTTAATAGATTTAAAATAATTCTTAGCTTTGTTACTGTATGTTTGCTTAGTCTACTGTATTTGTTGTGTATATGTTTTTACAAATGCGTATTTCCTTAAAAAGAATTTATACTATAAAAATTTGTAAGAGTTCTCTCTGTCTTATCTTTTGTTAATTACTATGATTACATACCTCAAAATGATCTGTGTCCTCTTCATCATTTTGATTGATTTTTTCCGAGAAGAGTGAGACAGAATCTCTTATAAATAAATGTGCCACATGTTGTGCTAGTAAACAATCAATGCCGTTATCAATCAACTGTTGATAAACTTTAGGATCATATGTCAAAGGTATATCATTAAATTTCTCGCCTTCTGAAGACAAGTACGAGTCAATGGAATCATATCGAGATTTTTTAATAACAAATTTATCATTTTTCAAGGGTTCTAAACCTCTTTCTTCTTTGGTGCGGCAATCAACACTGTTTGATATCACATTCCAACGACAATCCACATCGGTTATGAATCCTCGATGTAAAGGAGAAGCAGCGGTTAAAGCTAACTAAAACAAAAAGAGTATTATACAAATATTTCTCACAAACACCAGTTTACAAAACATTATAGAAAAGTCCGAAAACAATATTTTTGTATTTTTTTCAGTTTATACTCAATTTCCACCTAACTTATTGTTATTTAAATCAGATTACTTTTTAACTAGATTGACTTCAATAATATGATGTTGCGCACTGATTATAATAGCTGTGCCTCATAAAATATTTTTGTTCAGGAACGGACAACCGAAGAACACATGTTTTCAACTGTAATGTAAAGAATGGAAGCACTTCTGTATGACCACTGCATATTATCTACTCTTAAAGCAATAGTCGTGATGCTCGTGGTACGCGTTAACGTTCGTGGTGCTTATTAATATGTATGCACACCCTACACAATAATAAAATTTAAATAATTAATATAAAATTGATTACGTCAAAGTGACATCTACCAAAAGCTTCTTGAAATTGAAGTTGAAAAAACAAGTTTCCACGTTTGAATTTCAACAGTTTCTGACTACAAATGCCGATATGGCAGAAAGTGTTAGACAATAAAAAATATAGCGGTTTGATAAATGGTTTCATAGTTAAAACATTTATGTTATTATATATGTTATAAAGTACCTGTATATTCTGAAATTCGGCAATAGAACTGGTCTGACCCAAACCGTGCGACCCTGCCCTACTCTAACAAAGACGAATAAAAGCTCCGCTCTACTTTCTTGAGTTTATATAAAAGCTATAATTTCTAAAAAAAAAACCTTACCATAATCGGACACAGCGGAGTCAATTGATCGTACAATATTCTTGCCTCTGCAATATTACAAGCTTGGAATGTTAACTGAAGGCAACAGCATCCCATACCAAAACCCATGGCGTCCATATATACATGGTCAGGTAGAGCTGCTGTGGAATACTGAGAAGAATCATCCACTGGTATTTCCGTATTTTCGTCCCTATAAACTAATAAAAAGTAAAAATACATTAAATATATTAAAAGTTTTTTCTTAGTATTATTTACCAGTGTAAAAACATAAAAGCAGTATATTTAATAAGAAACATAACAAGCAGTTTTACTTTTTCTAAATATATTATTATGTATAAGGTAAATCATAAAAATCGTACTTGGCAAATTAATTGCAACTTTCTCGCCTC
Organism: Lagria hirta; assembly: GCA_947359425.1. Lineage (NCBI taxonomy): Eukaryota > Metazoa > Arthropoda > Insecta > Coleoptera > Tenebrionidae > Lagria > Lagria hirta. Next base: position 21,884,601 of record OX375794.1, read on the forward strand.
TTCGTTGTCGTATATTTCGAGCTAAAGTCTTGAATCTAGGATGTCCTGGGAAAATTGCATCATCAGGAAAAAACAATGAACGCGTAGCTCCTGCATTGGGCGTAGGTTTAGCAATAGGATCCGTAAAATTAGGACAACCCAATCTGAAAAAAAATACTTTTCTATTTACAAAGTCTTTATCGTTCAAAAAAATGTCATTTGCACTGTATATTCGTAAGTAATTATTATTCGCATTCAATAGTTGTCAGTGTTATCAGTGGCGGATCTACTAGGGTTCCTCGGCACCCGGGCCCGAGGCTACATCGGCCTGGATAATACACATTATTCTTACAAAAAAAAATTTTCTGTACATTTTGTCATACTTGTGAGAAATTTTGTTTATTTTAATGACAAAAGTTAGACAAGTCACTTTCGAAAAACAAAACAATTTGTTACGCTTTAAGCTAGCGATCCTGGAATGTAATAGAAGATAGGCGGCAGGCAATAAAATGTTCTAGCTGTAAAGAGCCTCTTTCCCTTGAAATTCTTTTGATTGATCTTTTATGTTATTTACAAGTTTTTTGACTTATGCGACCCAGATGCACAATTGTATAACATAAGACAAGTCTGGTCAATATCTGGTCAATAAAAAAAGAAACACTTGAGCTTTACATTTTACTGATATTGTTATGTACAGATAATTAGCACTTTTTAAAAAGTGTACCACTATTAGATAAAGTATTCTACTTACAAATTAAATCCTATAAATAAATAGATAATAAATTCTCCTTTTTCAGCCACTTTATGAAGTGAGTCGAATTTTTGCAAAAACTTTTTATTATTTTCCTAGAAATAGTTATTTGTTTTACAAGTGTTGAAAAGCGAATTTTTCATGCGAGTGTTTAAGTTACGCACGAGGCCGTAGGCCGAGTGTGTATTAACACGAGCATGAAAAAAGCTCTTCACACGAGTACAACACAATGTTTTTTCTACGACCATTTAATAAACTACAACATTTAACAAAAGAACCAATTTATTACATATTAATGTCAAAATATCAAAATGAATGCCATATGATTAGGTATAGCATTCATTCTATCATGTCATTTGTCAATATGTTCTTTTCACACAGATCTGTCACTTTTCACACAGAAACGTCACTTTTCATTCGAGTTTTGCGTTAGCAATGAAAAGATGAACTTTTCATAGCAACAAGGATATATGTAAAGCGAGTTTAACATAGTGGTCGTAGAAAAAAATATTTATTATAATGCCTTATTTAAAGTAGACTTTATTAATTAATTTTTCTCAAACAACATATTCTTTATTAAAAATAATAATTCAAAAATGTTGTCCTTATGCCAAAAATGTTATTCAAATTATTAAACCAAAACTATCTATTTATAAAAACAATAAAATTAAACTTGTTTTTTTTTAACTATACCGGTCACAGTAGCATCTGCTGCACGCAGTTTTTCTAAACTGAGCCACCGTCGGTTTTAAGAGTTTATAACATGTTTCTCACACTGCCGGAGATATTTAGATATCTAAACCATGTGTTACCATGAATATTTAAAAACTCTCACCACTGATTATTGGATAGAAATCTTAAATGATTGCCCGTCGTTAAATACAGTTTCTACGTAGATTTCTCGTTAGATTATTTAAGTTTTGCACAATTTTGCCGAATTTGATTTGTAACGTTGGTAATATAGATATAAAATAAAATAATCCTTATTTTTAATATGATTAATATTGTTTAATTTGCAGAAGCGCTGGTTAAATTTTCCCATTATTGCCGGGTATTCAGTTTCTGCAAAAAAGCTCGCAGATCCTTGCCTCGAAGAGATAAACGTGTGATATCGGAATAAATTGATTTCTAGAAACCGCCAGGAAAGTTAATAAATTGAGCTAATTTTATCAGCTTACTTGACAGGTGAAAATCTATAGGTTTAAAGTGCAGTGAGTAAACTTTCATAAAAGCTGATACTATATTCCTCATTTAAAATGCATATTCTTTTCTTTTCTACCATTTTTAAATTCTATGAAAACAAGCTGGACATTTTTTTAGGGAACAAATAAAAGCTTAAGTCTGGTCTTTTGTACGCAATACTGCTGCAGTTAACGACACAACAGAATTTCTTAAATTTTTTCTTGACTTCCATAATAATAAAATTTATACTCCCCAACAACACCCCCCAGTTTTATGTAAAATAAACAAACTAATTTCAACAGACGAAAATAATTACTTCGCTAATGACTCTCTTCCTCTAGTGCGTCAAACGTCTGCTAGGTGGCGTATTGAACAGCAAGAGTCACAGATTGACAGCTAAATTTGCAGCAGATTCTTAATTGCTTCCTGAAAATGCACCAAAAATCCTGCGAGATTTAACAAAGTTGCCATATTGTATGTATTTGTCTTTGCAGGAAAAATATCGTACAGTAGGCTATTCTATTATTAACCACATATCTCAACTTCAATCTGTCATCTCTAGTGCTTCTCAATAGAAAACACTAAAACAGCGTTGCCGCATATAATTTTGTAGAAATTTGACACGTTAAAAGACATTTAAAAAAAATAAATGTATGTATGTAAAACAAGCTCTTATGCAATATTGATCAAATATATAAATTAAACAAATATAGACGGTGTTTGTTAGAGCGTGGCTAAGAAATAATTCAAATACAATCGCATATAATTAGCCATTTCTTTTTCATTTTTAGCTTTCATTTAGAAACAAAAAAAATGTTTTAGAGTTTACTTTGTGTACTTATATCTATCATTGCTATAAAAATTTGAAGCAACAAAGTGTTTTTTTATAAATTGCTCAAAGTCTGATCTTCAACATGCAAAACTAGCCATGTAATTGACATGGTTAGTTTTGTAAAAAATCTCAAAGATTTCAAAAACCACTTTTGTTGGAGACAAAACATTTGTACCAAGATTGTCTCTATGTTGTAATTGATGCAAAACAAAAAGTGCGATAACGGAGTTGTTAATTTGAATATTAAGAGCTCTTATTTAGAGAAATTTCGTTATTTTTTTTATGCAAAAAAATTTAGATTTGACCTTTATTAACCATTGTGTAATAGCTACCATTTAATGACACAATGTTTTATTCTTTTAACAAATACTTTTGAAATAAATCATCGACAACCTTGTATGGGTTTATTTAATATAATTAATTTGTTTTTCCTTGTAATGCCTCTGGGCTAGGTCTTAACAGACCACAAAAGCAGGAAAAAATAATTTTATTGGCAAAATATATTATATAACAGATTGCATCTAAAGTTATCAAAGAAATACAAAATTAAATAGATTTCAAGCTATTTTCATACAAGTTTATTCTATTTTCCCAGTGTAAGGAACACATGTTACACATTAATTGCGCTTAATATGCAAATTAGCAAATTACATCATCACTTATGTATTGCATAATACAAAAATATGCCTCATCATTATTATTATGACTTCATAAACAAAATTCGTTGACTGATATTGTTTAATATCTGGGATGATCATGGTTTGATAAAAGCTTGAATTAGGTACACTTTTTCATTTTACTTACCGCGGAAAGCTCGTTAAAGTTAATAAGCTTTCACCACTTTCCAGTAACTGAGAAGCTTCTTCCCTTCGGTTACGCATATTAGCTTCAACTATATTAAAATGAGCTAATAAACCTCCATAAGGCTGTCCTGGTGTACCTTCGATCATATAGGCTCCATACTCTGGTCGCCATAAAGATTTAACTTCTGAAGGATTTTCTAGCTCTTTTTTATTCAACTCTGTCAGAATTTCCTGAGCTCGAAGACTAACTCTTGCAGTTCTATTTTTATCATCAAACTTAACAATAATGTATTCGACTTCATCGCCCCATTTCAAAACATCTCCTTGACGATCGCGGAGTCTTTTGTACAAGTTTATAAACTGAATAATACCATGTTTCCGCACGTGTTCAGACAACTTTTTTGTCTCTTCCCATGAAAGGGGGCTTCCTTCAGTAAGCAAACCCATGAATGTCACTCAATTAAAACAAGTCAGCACTTTTGTTGTGACTCTAAGCTAGAAGCTGTCTATAGAAATTCTCACAACAAACACTTATAATTGTGCTAAATAATAAGATTTGAAAGTTGGAATGACAGGCACAAAACTGGTTAATGTAACATGCTGTATTGCGCACTATTACACAATTTGATAAGATAATGACTCGCTGAGGGAATATCTTATCTTCAAACAATTCTTGCTTTTGAATTCTGCATTAACAATTGTCATTTACATTCAACTAAATAAAAATATGATCGTACATAACCTTGATTTTTTTAAACGTCAAAATATTATCAGCCACTGTTGCCAACTCTTCATCTTTATCCGGGATTAACCCTCCAGTGAACGGGTGGATTAACAATAACATCGGCGCACGGGTGAGGCCTATTAAGACCATATTTTAAAACACAATAAATAAAGTAATTGTTTTTTTGTTTCATTAAATTAAACTACAAGTTCTAAGCAATTTAAATAAACATTTATAAAAAGTAACAGTATATGAAAATTATTAAACTTATATCAATGTTTTAAAAAAACGTCTATTACAATGGTCACGGTTGTTAGTTTTTCATTTTTCAAAGATAATTTTTATGTCAGAACTCTCAAATCTTTAGCAAACACTCAAAACACTCTAGTTAACTTTAATCTTGTTTACAAAAAAATTGTAGTGCACAAAGTAGAAAGGTTCATAGTTCATCTACTTATGTGCACTGCATTTGGCGCACCAAGCAACAATATGTTTTATAAAATGCCAACATTTGATTAATGTTTAAACAAACAGACTAAAATGCTTCTAGGTCACTTTTAAGTTTGTCATTAAATTTTGTATTTTTTTTTCAAATAGATGGTTTAGGCTTATGATGATCAAATTTGCAATAGAGAACAATTATTAGAATTTTGTATTTATAATCAATTTAAAAACTCTTACTTTTAGAACTAAATATCTAAGTTTATAACACACCTTGTATATGAATAGTTTAAAATACACTACAACAGTAGTGTCAGTACAATGATTTTTGCACACGTCTATTCTATTGCAGAGTTGAATTTGAAATAAAACGTAAATCATTTTGCATACCAAAAACTAAATATTAGGCCTCACCCGTGCACTGGAGGGTTAAAGTCTATTCTAACCATCATTTTATACGGGAGATTTTGTTTACGTCAAAAGTCAGCCACTCTCTTTGCCAACTTAGGCGGCAGTAAGGACAATTTAAAACACACGAAAGATGGAAAAGCGACACAATTGCAAAGTCTTATGTTGAAGAAACTGTGCAAAACAAAAAACGCAAAGACGATTTTAGGCAAAGATCAAACTCACAACATAAGTTGTTACTAATGATAATTATACTAAAGACGTACAAACTGTTAACATTGTCAATAATTCTCAAATATTTTCAGTTTAAGGTCTTTCGACTTCAGGAATTAATTTTTATAATGCGTTAGCGTTGGGATGAAAGATTAGTATATTTGTTTTGTATTCGCTTGTAAGGGTACATAGAAGCATAAGGGATGAATTGATAGTTGGATGACCGTGCGAATGAACTATTGCAAACAACGAATGCTTGCTTAGCAATTAATAATAATTATAATTATGTAGCAATTAGTTTATAGAACGAACTCTTTTGCTACGATGCATTTGCGTCAACACAATGACACAAATGGTAGTTAAATATAAGCAGACGTTGCAGCGTACATGGATACCAAAAAGTATACATTAGTCCGAGGAGACGTATTATTAAGAACTAGAATAAGTTATACAGTGTTAATGTAGTGTGTCATTGTTAAATAAAAGCTATTACTTCTACGTGTATCAATAAAGAAGCCAAAGCTTCATACTTTGTGTACAATTTTCTCAGAATAAAATGTCATAAGTTAATATATCTCAATTTTTTTTTATTTTTACGATTGGCGATCAAATTTTGTACGCACCACGTATTATCGAACTCGCCTATTACTCACCTCGTCCGGTTTATAATCTCAGACTCGTTCGATAAAGAATCACTTTACTGACTTAGTACATAAATAACTATTGTAGTTATGCTCGTCAAAACATAACAAAATATTTGCAATTTGTGCAGACTAACAGTTTTTGTTTCTTTCGTTTTTTTTTTGTCTTTTGGATTCCAATGACTATTGTAACAATGTTTTTAGGCTTACCTCTGGCTACCCATGCCATGGTAAAGAAAGTGGTAGGTATATAGTTTTACGGTTACAATGCATGATACCAGTGGATAGCAATTTTGATAGTGTTGCAAATGTTGTTCTGATTGAGTCTGTAATTAATGTTCTTGATTCTGCTCTTGTCGTTCATTTTAATTGGGTGGCTTTTGGTTCATTGTTCTTAAGTGTTACATTTATTAATCTTACCTTAGTACAATTAGTCTTACCGGAGTGAACTGGTTGTGCGTGAGGAGTAAAGTTTGTCTGAGCTCTTCGTTTATTCTAATTTGTGTAACATTGAAAAAGCTTTGTCTTCATTTCGCCGTTCCAAAACTCGTCATCTCTTTGAATCTCTTCGATCCAAAGTTCTTCTGATTCTGACCCCCAAATGTCAAGTACTTATGCAACGGTCTCAATTTGCAATATGCACTTGCGCTTGAATTTGATAACAGCAGCAATGATTCGTGTTGATAGAATTATCGCAATATCAAAAATTTATTTTTTTACTCTGCATTGCTAATTGTAATGACGTTTTAAAAGCTGTAAAAGGGCACTTAATTTCAATTAAAGTATCGTCATTTATAAGTATATCAGGCGACGCACCAAAAGAAAAAAAAGAGTATTTGAGTCTAAAAACATACAGACCTTTCCAAAATTTGAAGCAGTGAGAAGGTTTTTGCGAGTTTCTAGCCACAACATGCTTTCACATTGTGTTATTGTTAATCTTTAAATTTTTTTTAGAAATCGGACTTTTTCTTCTTCACAAACATTTTGCTCTTTAACTGGTTGCTGACAAAACACCATAATTTGCATAGGCAATATTTGTAACTGTTTTAGTTTTTTTACCCACTGGGAAATTTTAGAAACTTTTTCCAACTTGCTAAATTTGTCTTGTCTCAACTGTAATTTAATTTACATAAACTACATTTAAATTTGAGCGGCTTAGAAGTTAGTCAAATGTATGAAACGTACTCTTCTATGAAACGTTAGTCCTGCTTTTTTTTCCTTCGATGCCATTTATAGCCCACAGTAGTGGAATGGGGGCGAGCTTTGTCTTCTTTTGCTTTCCTACTCAAAGAGATTAGACCTGCTTTTTAGACATGTTTACTATATTCAACTTTTTTATTATAAATTGAAAACAAATATATTATATAAATATGACTAAACTATTAAAAGAAGATTCCTCTCATTCGCCGTCCCAAGCCTTGACGATCGTATAATATATTAAATTTATTGACATATTGATTAAGATCGTTGCAGCCCTTTGTTAAAGTTCCTAAGTATGTCATCAATCCGACATCATTGCATTGCTGAAAATAGAAAATAATTTAAATTTTAAACTTTATAATATTTCTTACGTTATAGAAATCTTGTCTAAACCTAGCGCTGTCCACTACAGGCAAGCGATGGCATAAAGAATAAGCCTCTCTTAAAATTTCATGATTGGTGGGTAACTGACCATTTTGCACAGCCTTCATGTATTCTAAAACAAGCTTAACTCGAGAGTGCAACATTTTAATAGCACTATGTTGAGCTGTTAAATGTTCGGCAACTAAAGAACTTTCGCCAGAATCGGTGGAAGACATTCTGGCTACATGATCCACTCCAATTCTTTCTGCTTCTTCTGTCGCTAATGTATATGATAACTTTACAAATAGCATTGTTGCTTCACCTCCTACTAGATCAATGACTGATTCAAACAGAGTAACAGGAAGGTGCTGCAATAAATGCATATAATAAATAACATCAATACAAAACGCTTTTTATTGCTTACGTCAATATTCTTATCATGTGGATTCAATTTTAATAGTATGGGGGATTCATTTATATCACAAATTTGTTTATGGATTTTGATGTCAACGCTGGCTGGTGAATCACCAGTGGTATACCAGCCAATGAAATCCATATCACTAAATACTTGTTTAACTGGAAAAATCAAGTAATTAATATTTTTAGCAAAAAATAATATATAGTCAGATTGTCAGGCTAGGAAAGGTACCAAAATTGAAAGAATTCAATGCCAGAGAGCTTTGGCATCTCTGACGGAGTGCTTTTCATTTCCAAACCTTCCAATTGACGAAATAATAAGGAAATATATTTTGAATAAATTTTTATTGTAAAATTAGCAACAGGGACGATTGGGGGAAAGAACCCACCACAAGTGTATTTAAAAGAAATACTATAAAATGATATACAGGCGGCTCCAAGACACGAGAGCAGGAGTAGTCTGTCCCAGAACCACATACTCAGAATCAATAGAAAAGTATCCATGCATCTTTCAAGTGGAAATATTGTTGTTGAATTACTGCATTACGTTTAAATCAATAAATATATAAATTTAAAGTGATTTTGATTGCTACAAAATGAGTTAATTGAAGTTTTCACAATATACAGTCGCACTTCTCATTTATTTTTCACATTTGAATCGTTTCCATCCATCAACTGTCAACAAAATGACAACAAAACAAATGTTTTTACAGCTCTGTAAAAGCTTCGAAACAGCTAACACAAATTGCAGATTGTATCGGTTGCATAAAACCAAAACCTGTTGGTGAAATTGCAATTTCGGTATTGTCAATTGTATAGTCATCTTTACAAGTTAGGAAAGCAATAAGATACAGTCAAATGCAATAAATTCTGATCGTCAAAGTAATTTTTAGATGAATTTTGAAATACTTAATTGTAAGTCGATCTTAGCCTTGAAATTACTTTCTCGACGTTTATTGTGTTAACGGCGGCAGGGTTGAATTTTATCTTTAATGGTTCTCATCATGATAACGTAATAGTTTTTATCAAGATTTTACAAAAATAACCAGCAGGAAATGCGCAACAATAAAAAACTCTAACGTTAAAATTTTCTTATGGCTTATTAATGATAAAATCCAAAAACAAAAAAAAATACATAAACGAATAATTCTTTACTGACATTGACGGTTAAAACTTACTGCATGTGTCCGTGGCTTTATCGCGAAATACTGGAAAAAAGTTAAAGCGGCGCAACACAATCAGACAAATCAAATCAGGATTTAAGACTACGAGTTCAAGTCTTCTTGACCGTAAGTTCCTGATGAAGAAGGTATTGTTGAGATTAAATTTGCACCCAACAAACACAAAGAAGAGGTGCGGTACTTTATCAGTCATTTTGTTGCCATAAAATAAATTTCTATTATTTACTACTAACCAAATGTTAATTTGTTTTTTTTTATGGTATATCTTGGTTTTTAAGTTTTTTTTTAAACAAATCGTATAAAAAATTGACTGAAAAATTTCGTCTAAAAATGCTGTATGCCAATTCACACAAAAAGTAGAGTTAAGACAAAAATGAATCAAAGGGAGTCTCTTGTATCCGAAACTTGCAGGTGATCTAAAACAGCAAATTTTTTTCCAAACCTGTGCTGGTTTCGCTTCGAGTAAAGTTTCTAATGATTGCGACACGTCAAAAAAACGTCAAAGCCCAAAACTGTCCCAAACCAAACAAAATCCAATGTGCCTTATTATTATCTACACTTAAATTAAAAACTTACATTGCTCTTCCTTCATATTGTAATAATCCCTATCAATAATAACATCGTTCCCAATGGTATTGAACACCAATTCAAACGAATTCATTATCTCAATGTTCCTCCCTTTTTGCTTCCCAATTAAGGCGCCAATAACTAGAATATTAAATTTATTTTAAATAACTGGAAGCATTTCGTCTTTATTTACCCCTTTGTACAGTTCCTTCTTGAGCCTTTTCTCTCGTCCAGTGCTCCGAAACATTCATTATAACTAAAGGATGTAAAGAGCATGTGACAGAACCCACAGCCCCCGAAGCCATAACACTCTTCTCATCTTCAGAAACATTCATAGGTGTCTCTAAAGGAGCTGGTGCGTCTACCTCCATTTCCACAGATTCTTTTGAAGACATGTTTCCAAAGTGTTTTTCTTTTGTTGTACTGCAGCTGGGAAATTTAGATGAACCAATAAACCCACACAGTAAAACACCGAAGAACCCCAATTGAACCCTAATCGTTTAATTAACGATAAAGATTAAAAAATAAACAATCTTGAATCTTGACCAATGTTCTTGACCACTCTTGACAAATGGCAGAATACTGCACTGTCGACTGTCACTGTCAGACGACACTAAAAAGCGCCGGTACTTCCGCATTGCCAACCTTTTTTTTGGGGGGGGAAAAACGAAAAGTCACTAAATTTGGTCACTTTGCTTGTCAATTCTAAGCTTTCGCGCTATTTTTTGCTGTTGCAGTTGCAGTTGTTATATTTTTTTACCAAGCTAGCTCGATAGAAATTTTCATACAGCTATTATTGCGATTTATTAGAATTTATTTCTTCCTAAACTATTATTTATTTTAGATAACTTTTAAACTCTGTTCGTTAGAACAAAACAGTGTTTTGTTGTGGATATTGTTTATAATTTTATTATAAACATAATAATATTATTATTATCAATATAATATTAATAATATTTGTAAGTTGTAGGTTGAAACAGGTGTGGATTTATCGCAGGCTTCCACATCTCAAGTTCTAGAAAATTTAGATGATAAGCAACGATGTCTGCATTGTGGCAAACGGTTCAGTACAACTTCTTCAAGGAATAGGCATGTAAGAAAAATCCACCAGCAAGCAATAGGTACTCAAGCAGTCGAGGAAGAAAAGGCACATTTTATGTCCAAGCGAAGATTGTAGAGAACTTTTATTGGACACTTTTAAAGACCTAAACAACCACATTGAAGAGCACAATCACATGGTAAGTTTACATCACATGGAAGAAAAGAGCAGAGCTCCCGCATCGAATAAAAGAAAAATGGAGAAACATGAATATTATCCTGCAAAACGGCAAAGGTGAATAGCAAATTGAAATTATGTTGTGCTGATGTCTCACTGTTACAGATAAGATTCACATGAAGAATAACAAATATTGTGTTAGTTTTAATATTATGATTTATATGTATATAATTGTGTAGGCATGTATAATTTATTGTAAGTAATTATTATATCATTTATGTATGTATGTATAGTAACTGCAAGTATTTTTATTTTATTCTACCAAATCAACGCGGAGGCAATACACACCATTTTTAAAATAAAATAAATTTGAAAGAATTGTATAAATATTATTTAGCATTTCTAAAAACTTCTTTGAATTGGATTGACAGGTGAATTGGAAAAATAGTAGATTAGGAAAAAAATTTAGAGAATTGTTTTGAGCATCATGCTTATTTTTAGTCTAATAATTTTATCATTTATTATTTTCAAAAAAGTAAGATATTGATAAAATTAGAATCTTATTGAAAAATATTTAAAATTAACATTATATTCCAGAAACATGTTTCTAAAATTTAAATAAATTCAAAGTATAATAGTGGAAATAGACGTTGTTTATTTGATAAGAGTTTTATTTTATTCCAGATCGATTACAAAATATTTAACTGTGAATAAACGTTCGAATTTAAAAATCTGATAAGCTCAATTGGATCACGTGAGCCGTTATCTCGTAATTAACTTGTTAATGACGCCGATCTACTTCTTACAAATCGCAATCGCCCGTGGAGCGAGTGATACAAATTCAAAACTCGTTTTGATTATTTAGTGACTTGTCGTTTTTCCCCTAAAAAAAAGGCTGGCAATGCGGAGGTACCGGCGCTTTTTAGTGTCGTCTGTCACTGTAAGCCATAGAGTACTAATAGCACAGACTGACAGCGTGACAGCTTGAATTGAATTGGCAATTGACAGCTTAGAAACTTATAATAAGATTGGTTAATGGTTAAGACAGACAGACACAGTTGTCTCCAAGGAATAACTAAGTCAAGTCAGGTCAGTCTTTACTTAACAAGCCGTGAACATCAACTTGGCAACAGCGTTAGTTGATCTATTGTGGCAGTGGGCTCAGCTAAGATCATAGTAGAAGCTAGATAATAATCTTCAGATTACATTAACTAATAGTTAAATTAACTAAATTGCTGTAAAAATTTTGTAATCACGCTTACACCACAAAACAATTTGACTAACCGCTTTTTTTTGCCTTTGTTAAACAGTGCAGTTTTTCATACACCCACTAATAAAGTAACATATTAAACATTTAGAAAAACAGTAAAAGACAAAATACACATAAACCACAAACAGTTTCACTTATTTTAAGTTTGAAAAAAGAGTATTGCCTCCGGAAAAATTAAATAAACACACTTAAAACTTGAACTATTAAATGCCAATAAGCCCACTGGCAGCGTTGCCACATTTTGCTGTTTACGGCTTGTTAAGTAGAGACGGCTGTGGTTAAGATTGTCAATGAGTAGAGATAACTAGAGTGCCCGTAATAAATTTTTTTAATTATCAAACAATTTTATTTATACATTTCTATAAATAATATCAAATTAAATAAATATATCTTTTCAATAGCAATAAATTCAGAAAGTAGCATTATTATGTTCATGTAATATTGTTCAAATGTTTTATGTCATATTGTTCAAATGTTTTTAAATGTTAAATCTAACACAATTCATATGATATGATCGCAGATGCGTAGGGAGACACCTAGTAATTTGGCTTGTTAAAAAACAAACTTATATAGTCTATTTAGCTTAACACAATTTGTTTTGTTTGTAGTTCAATTCAGAAATTACATTTTAAACTAATTAGAACGGTTTTGAATAAAACCGTTTCTGTGCTTTTGCCTGGTCAAACTTTTATGTATAGCCTGTTGGCTCTTAGTCAACTGTTATTTGTAAATTTGTATTGTAAATAAAAATAAGTTTTATACAAAAACTTTCTTATAAACGCAAATTAGCATTTGGATGTAGATTAACTTATATAAATTGAAGTATTAATTCTAATTTTTATATTAAATATTTTTTAATTTTTGTTGTTAAATGACTTGTAAATTTCAAACTGTCTATGTTCTTGCACAATGACACAATTTTAGGTGACAATGGAAATGAGGTCTTGAGCTTGACCATCCAATACATACCTTCAACTAACAACGTGCATTTGTGGGTGCGTCAATAATAGTTCAGTCATAAATGATTATCATATACAATCATTTGTAATGTACAATTTTATTCAATTCATAGATTTTTACCTTTAAGTCCAAAAAAAGACATAATTTGTAGGTATCTTGCACTCTATAGTACGATCGTTTGAGATAAGTTTTACCATTGACTAAATATACCTTAGTCTATGGTTTTACTGCTTATAATGTGAGAGACAGAACTTCAATGATAAGAAAGACTTACAACCCAAATTGTTTCGTGCTTGGTTTTTATAGAAAGAACCAGCCAGGGTCATGCTAACATGAAACAAGAAAACCAATCCTTCTTGCTTATTAGTTTTTTAGAATACATTAAAATTATAAAATGTTTAATATAAGTCCCATTCAAACTGACATAGTAACAATTAAATCAATTTAGTAATATAAAAAAATAATATAATAAATAAAAAATGAGATATTAATAGTTTAACTCAAATCAAAGCCAGATGAGTCGCTATATATCATCCAGATTTAAGACAAAATTGTAATTTTTAATTAATTCTTAACTGACGTTATCGTAATATCGGGTAAAGTTAGAACATTTTTTCTTTGTAACAAATTCAATAATTTCCGCTTTTTGAAATGATTTGTTGGGTAATTTTAAGTACATAATAAGCTCAGGCAGTTTTGCTGGAACAAGGGTAATTGACATAAAAATTCCATTTCTTAAAATATCGATGGTTATCGGCTGATTTAAAAATAACTATTATAGTTTAGCCTCTGTTTCAAAAAAAAGTTGTTTGTTTTTTTATAGCACCTTTTCACACAAACAATTGAACACTGCATATACGTGAACAGTATTAGACTGCGTGCTGTTGCACTGCTCCACTCGGTCTAAAAAACAAGCTAGCCGCTTATTCATCCGGAGAATATGCGTGCTCTATATTCCTTGCATTAACAATATAATTATATATATTTATAAACCTTTCTTAAATGAACAAAGTTAATTTGCTGAACTAACGGCAATCCTATCACCTCCAACTTCTTGCCTGAAATTTATATATTTTCATTCTTTCATTTCACACATGTACTTCAGATGAATATTATAATTCAAAAAAACCCTAAATAATTCATTTCTTAAAACCAAGCTCTTCTTCTTGTTTGAGAATTTCATGAGCATAAGACAATTTAGAACTTGTCTGGATTTACAAAATCAAAAACTGTTATAATATAAATACAAATATATTCGGACTTGCATTCGCCACCTAAATAAATGACTACGAAAATACAGTATTTCCAACACATAGCTGAACGAGGAAACACCTTGTCCGTAACTCTTGAATAACATCAGCTGAAAATAACGAAACGAATGAGTTATTAAAGAGTTACGGACTTTCTCACAGAGAATATAACAAAATTATAAAAGTACAAAATGGAATTTATTGGCTGAGCTTCGCTAGAATATCGGTTTCTCTATACAAATGGTATTCTTGATTTTCTTCTAGGTCAACCTTAGTGCCGCCATACTCTGGTAAAAGTACAGAGTCTCCAACTTTAACTGTAAGCGGGATAACATCGCCACTCTGTAAATCAAAAAATAATTATAAAAAGTGTGGTTATGTTTGAACAGAAGCCCTACTTTGTTTCTTGATCCAGGACCTACAGCAACGATTGTCCCTTGTAAAACTTTGGCTTGTGCTTTTTCAGGAATAACGATTCCACCTCTGGTAGTTGTAACCACGTCAGCCTTTTTGATGAGCACGCGGTCGAAAAGGGGGATCAATCGTTTGATGGCTCCAGACTTTTGATTAAAAAAATGGCGTCAAACATTATTTTTTGCTTTTTATATGTTAATACTTACCATTTTATACTGAATTATATAATTTTAATGGATTTTAAAATGAGATTCGCCGGAGAACTTTCTAGATTCTGAAAAACGCCGGAATGGAATCAAGAAGGTTATCTTTATCTATCTATCGCGGTCGCGGACACTAACACGAGGTCTATCTCTCTCACTCAGCAAAACCCTTGAACCCGTAAGATGTCAAAGTGTGTTTCCGTCTATCTCAATATAAACTATATAAATCGTTCTCTATTTTTTAAGGAGTAGATATAAATACTGTCAAAAAAAGCGAATAAAGTTATACAAGGTGTTTCAGTATTAATTGTCCTTATTGCCGGTTTCACAAAGCGTTGTTAAAATTTGGCTAACACGTTGTTAGCTAACATTGTGTTAAAATTAACACTTTGTTAAAATAAGAACAGGTTTTACAACAGATTTTTAGTTATCTCACAAAATCGGGTGATATCGGCAATAAACTTCTATAATTTTATGTTATTCAACAAAATCACCTGTCATCTGTGTTAAAATTGTGTTAAAATATTTAACACAATGTTAAAATTTAGCAACGCTTTGTGAAACCGGCCATTAGTTTCCTAACTGTCTCCAAACTGCAGTTAGTGCTTGACCCGAAACATGACAATCACCTTAAACACTTTAAATAGATAAAATATTCCTGTTTACCAAAATACAGCGCGTTTTAGAGAGGCACACTTAGCACCAATTTAAGATAAATCTTTAATGTGGAGATAGTTTAAACGCTGTTTCTTAGCTACGAAAAAACTTAAATTTCCGATAGGCGTTTTACTGTTTTTGTATTTAGTTATACTCTGAGATATACTCTGAGAAATTTATGGTCATTTACCGCGTTCTGATTTGCGTTGACAGTTTGACACAATAAGCCCACGTTGACTAGCAAAAAACTGATACTCTGTTCGCTTATCTGAAGAGCCTAGTTTACATTTAGTGAGAAAAACATAGAAAAAAAAATTTAAAACGGCACTCAAGAGCTGCCGAAAAAAATTAAAACTATGAAATAACTGCAGTTCTTTTATTTAGTTTTTAAATAAATGTACAAGATGCGTCAGAACAACTTACTTATTTAAAAAATCAATAGAAACAAAAGTACTTTAGTTATTGTTTTAATTCTTTTTTTATTTAGAAATACAATATTTCAAGTTTTTTTTCATACAGTTTAGAAAATGACGTCGGCTAAATGGCAACCCCCATTGTGGATACACTGATTTAATCAATTTCTAAAATTTGTTTGTACTTTTTGTTAACAAATCAAACATGCGTTATTGAAGTGGTGAAAATCCGGATGAACTTTACCAGAAGCCACTTCATTGTGAACGAGTTACTGTCTGCTATGCGATATCGGTAATGAAAATAATTAGTCTGTCTTATTTTGAAGAGAACGAGCGCACAATTACAATACATGAACAATATTTAAAATTCCTGGTTTATGACGATCGACCACAGACCATAGCTCACCTCTAGAACAATATTTGCGCCGTCACTGCTAACATACCGATTTATGAACTTGAGAAATCCAAAACCAGAAAGATTTAATTAATCAAAGCATTCAGAAGTATCTTTTGTGCCACAATCATAAAAAGCCAGATATCACAATTTTCCGGGTAGATGTTTTAATTGCAAAACAACCGACCACAAATCAAGCCAACGCAAAATAAATAACAATAAAACAAATTTAGGCAAATACACTTTTTGTAATAGATTTGGGCATTCTAAAAATTCTTGTTTTAAAAAAAATGGTCTGACACAAATTAATCGAGTTTAAACCACTACGTGTCGAGTTACAGTTAAAGCATACGCTGCTGATAATCAAAAGCGATTGAATTTCTCTTATATTGTAGATTCAGGAGCAAATTTTTCCGTAATTGGACATCACTTCATCAAAAATGTGAATGGTAACATAACGTTTACAAATAATAATTTATTACGTGGTTTTGGCCAGTTTTGGTCATTGGGAGAATGCAAACTGTATGTTCAATTGGAAGAAGTTATTATTGAAATAAACCTAATAGTTGTATCAGATGGAACGATAGGTGATGTAGATGCGTTGATCGGTTGGGATGTGATAATAATAGATCTTCAATATCAGTCGACACTGAATAAATTTACTGTAGTCAATAAAGTCCCTTGAGTTCTCCAGATTAATTTTAAATTAGAACATACAGGAATGGACAAGCGGCAAAAACAAAAAGTAATTTCGATAATTAAAGAAGCCCAAAAACATACACCACTGGTAATGATTACTGGTAAACTTTCCATAGAAATAAAAGACAATGAACCTAGCTGAAAATTATTATCGAAAATTTGTTTTCTTAAAAAGTTATACGCAACAGTCATTCTCCGTATGCTTATCCTGTTGTAGTCAAGAAAAAAGATGGTTGAATTCGGCTATGCGTAGAGTATCGAGCGATTAATAAAAAAATCAGTTCGTGATTAGTACCCTATACTAAATCTGCGAGACCAACTTAATGATCTCTAAAACGCATTTTATTTTACTGCTCTTTAAAAGATTCAAAAAAATTTACCGTTTCTGTGACTCCGGATGGTCACTACAAATACAACAGAATGCCACTCGGTTTTGCATTGTCATTTATGGTTGTTAAAGCATTGTCATTAGCAGATTCTTGTTTAAATCTGGAAAAATGCCATATTTTTCAGAAAGAAACTGAATATTTAGGATATACTATCTCAGAGAAATCCCAAACTAATTCCACAAAAAGTAAATGCTTTATTACATTCTCCAAAGCCGACTAACGTTAAAAGTGTTTGATTGTTTATGGTGTTAGCTAGATATTTTTGAGGTTTTATTAAAAACTTTTTACGAATCACAGCACCTATAACTTCAAAGAAAAATACTGAGTTTAAGTAGGAAGCATGTCATGAAAAAACACGACAACAAGTTATTAAAATTCTGGTTAACCAATCGCGGTATTAAGAATTTTTAACTCCCATTTATCGACAGAACAACACACTGATGCAAGCACACCTGGTATTGGTGCTGTGCTAATTCAAAAAGATAATAAGATTATTCAACCGGTTGCTAATTATAGTACACGCACTAACGAAGCTAAAAGTAAATACCATTCATACGATTTGGAGACATTGGCAATGGTAAGAACAGTAGAACATTTTCGCGTTTACCTTTATAGTATTTCATTTACCATCTACACTGACTGCAACTTTGTGAGAGCTATAGCTTTAAAAAAGGATCTCTATTCTCGCGTAGCTAGATAGCAGATTAAACTCCAACATAGGATAGCTTCGATATCCTATTTCGACCAGGTTGCAAAATGATGATGATTTGTACCAAAATGGTGATGATTTGTACCAAAATAGTCTGTAATTGGACCAAAATAATGATGATCTGTACCAAAATGGTCAGTAGTTGCACTATTGGACCAAAATGGTAAAGACTTGTACCAAAATGGTCAGTAATTGAACCAAAATGGTAAAAATTTGTACCAAAATGGTCAGGAATTGACCAAAATTGAACATTTGTACCAAAATAATAATGTTTAAAAGCTGTGTTTGTTGTGAATCAAAATGGTTAAGTAAACCAAAATAGTGTTGTTTTGTATTAAGATGAGCAATGAAATATTGTTTGTTTGGTCTTACTGATCAAATAACAAGTTAAAAATAAATTTTGCAAACCGAAAAGCGTTTTAGACAAGGTATAACTTTGGGTTTGTTTCAGACGTTCGTTGCGAAGCCACGAGGCCGTGCCTTACCAGGATGGCCGTGTTAGCGTCTCTTATAGCAATTGACCATAGGCAATCAACTATTCAGTGTGTTGGGAATCACCGATCAGATGTCATATAGGAATGCAAGCCTAGGGCGTGGCAGGCATGGTAGAGGTAGAAGTGTGGGCTTCTCGCCCACAAGACGTCAAGACGTTGAATTATTATTAAAAAGTTATTATTGCATGGCATCATAGTGTACGAAATAAAGATAGATTGTTGTTTTGTTATGTTTATCAGTGTTTACATATATAAATTTATTGATTTACCAAAATAGCACTACACGGTTGAGTTGCAATTGGTTTTCAGCCGATATTGGAATTGGTTCATATATGTAGCAACTGATGTCGCACCCTGTGTGCGTTTGTCGAATAGAATTTTAGTTTAGAAAAGAACCTTTTACAAAGATAAACCTGTCAATGCATTGAATCTTTGAAGTATTGTAAGCTATAAGCGCTAGATGTCTCTATATAAAAATAAAATAACTAATTTTTAAATTTTCAATTAAAAAACACTCATTAATCGCTCAGATTTGGCTATTATACACCATCAAAATACTATTAATGTTAAAGTAATTGAAGAAAATAAAATAAAATAACTTGTGTTTTAGATTACATTCACTGTCAAACGATTGGCATTAAAATTAATCTGATTGGTCGCAATAAGGAAAAGCAACGGGTGTCTTATAAAATTTGGCGTTATAGTTGCCTATGCCTATGAGCTTTGAACCATAATTTTTAAAACAATTCCTCCAAATGACAAAATAGTTGCAAAATTTCTCAATTTCTTTATTTTTGCATTTAAAAGAGTTTTCTCATAAGAACAAAACATTTTTGTGATAGAATCTTATTTTTGTAACGATCACCGAGTTGATCGTGAATATTAATAGTCAATTCAAGCTTGTTTTTCAAGAGTTTTGCCAAAAATGTTCAGATGCAGTGTTGACATCCAACACTTTTCATCATAATGTATGTAACTCGTATTCAACTATTTTGTGAAACTGGCCCGTAGTCCAGTAAAAAGAGAACACAAAAAGTTATCGAAATTGTAAGGCAAATAATGTAAGAGACGCCACAAACATCTTCACTTTTACAACAAATTTAAGTATCAACCAGCACTTGCCACAAAATTAAAACAAAATATTTACTTGTATCTCTATCATCTGCAAGGTTTAACTCTTTTCTTTTGATTATCCTGTACATGTTTAATACTGCAGTTGATTTATTAACATTTTTAATAAAAATATGGTAAACTAAATTTCTTGCGAATGAGGTCTGGTTTTATATAGACTGCTATGTGAACTCACAAAATATGCGAATGAGAAGTTCAAAAAACCATGCTTCTATGTCTCAATGCTCAAAATTATTGAACCAATTTTTAAAAATGTAACATTAACTGCTGCAAGATACCGAGAAAAAAATTTTCAGTCGTTATTTGCACAGATTTATGACGATAAAATTGTGAACGGGTACTTTCAGCAAGACGGTGTCACTTCACATACCTACCACTTATGAGTTCTTAAATATAATACAAGAATTTCCTCAAGTTATCAGCCGAAACACAGCCCTAACGCACTCTTCAAGATCCTGCAACATCACTACACGGAACTTTTTTTGTGGCTCTACATAAAAGAACTCATATTTCCAGCAACGTATAAATAATCTCGACGAGTTGCGTCAAGCAATAGTTGTCAAAATTGATAAAATTAATAATGATCTTTAAATGGTCGCAAATGTCAATCAGGCAATTGTTCAAAAATTCAGCAAATGTTTGAAAGTCGCTGAACGACATTTTGATTATTGGTTATAATCCTTGTTATTTCTTCAATAAAGTTTTCTTTTGTTTTAACGCTACAAGTACTTTCAAGTGTTTTTAATTTAATCTTATTAACGTGTCAAACTATCCGTGACTATATGGCGCTTGAATACGCCACCTTGCAGACGTTTGACGCACTAGACGAAGAGAGTCATAACCAAAGTAATTATTTTTGTCTGTTGTAATTAGTTTGTATATTACGGTTCAGTGTTGTGTACTAAAGACCTAACTTAAGTTTTCATTTGTTTTCAAAAAAATGTCCAGGTTGTTTCTGTATAGAACTTAAAAATTGTAAAAAAGAAAAAGTAGACAGGAGACTTGGGTGGGAACATGCATTAAAAATAAGGAAGAAAGTATCAACTTTTATGAAATTTTGTTCACTGCGGTTTAAACCTGAAGATGTCCACCTCTCAAGTAAGTTGACAAAATTAGTTTAAATTTATTAATTTTACTGCCGGAAATTAATTTATTCCGATATCATGACACTTTTATCTATTTTAGGCAAGGTTTCCGGGCTTTTTTGCAGACAATTAATACCCGGCAAATATGAGAATAATTAACCGACGGTTCTCTTGCAAACTAAATAATATTAATCATATTCGACTATTTTATTTTATATCCAAATTGCGCCAAACTTAAATAATCTAACGTATTTTACGACGGGTAATTGTTTACGATTTCTATCCAATAACATCCAATAAAGTGGTGAGAGTTTTAAAAAATGCCTTTGTTAAAACATCTTGACCAAACGGTGGCATTTAGATATCTAAATATCTCCTGCAGTGTTAGAAACATCTTATAAACACTTAAAACCGACACTGAAATTCAAATGACAACATAAAACAACTCTCTTGTTTCTGCCGTCGGTGGCGCTCTCATCGGCGAAAAGAGTTGCCAATCGATTCATTAAATTCAAAATGAGGTTAGATTGGGTTCAGATGTTAAATTAATAGCTATTACTTCGATTCGATAGTAAAGATACGTTCACAATTCAAAGTTATTCACCAAAGTCATCCATGGCAATTTTTGGCGTTAATTTAAAAAAACACTCGTTTAATCGAAGTAAAAACTTTTATTTCATTTTTATTTTTGTTTGTTTCTGAAACTTAATTTTTTTATTATTTATAGTACTAAACGCTATTCACTTTCAAGAAAGATTGAAAAAAAACAAATGCATTGAATCGTTTATTCCATTTCAAATCAATTTGTTTCTAATTCGGTTTAATTATATTTAAAATTATATTTTTTTCGCTAGTATTTAAGTGGTTACGTTTAGCCCTTTTTCTAGGAGGACTGAGATTAACTTCAGTATCTGTTTTCGTAGACGACATTTTAGAACAGGGCAGCTAACAGAAACAGTAATAAAACAAATGCACCTCTGTGCTTTCAAATGGCAACTCCGCTAGAATTCCAACAACTTGGTAACACGTGAACGTTATGAATGGATCACGCATTGATCACGCCTTACACACTATTTAGTATTACTCTTTCTTGAATTTGAACAGACTATAATATAATACAACTGCAAACTGCGGGCCACTTACTTTTACTTACGCTTGTCATTATCAGTCTACTTGAAATGTTTCATGTATAATAAACTAATTAAATGTTTCTTAGCAATGCCGGTGATTAACAATTGGTCCAAAGTCAAAGAAGTTGTTTTAAAAAAAAGTGTGTATAGATCCAGTTTTTCAAATTAATGAATGTCTCCTTGCTTTTTAAATAGATCAACAAACCTTACAATATTTAAACTTGATTTGTTTTTTTTAACCGACTTCAAAAAAAGAAGGAGGTTTTTAATTGAACTGTATTTTTTTTAATGTGTTACCTCATAACTTTCTGGGTGAACGGATTTTGATGATTCTTTTTTTATTTGGAAGCATGTGCTTCCGATTTGGTCTCATTTAAATTTGATCAAGATCTGACCAGTCGTGTTTGAATTATTCTTATTGATGTTTTTTTGACTAATATTTTTAACACTTCATTTGATTATAAAAATTTGTGAGAAATTAGAACATAAATTTCAATATAATTAAACAATAGTCTATTTAATTTAAACAATTTGAATTAATTACCTAATAAATAAATAAAATAATAATTAATCATATTGAAGTCGTTTCGATGTTGCATTATTCTATTTTATTTAAGTAATTTTAGTAATTACTTAAATTTAGTAATTTTCTTAGCTATGTACTTAATTTTTTTGAAAATTTGATCTGAGGAATGCATCTAAATATTATGAGAATGGGGCGCAAGCGTCTACATCTGCGCTGTACGGTGAAGGTCTTCGATTAAGATTTCCATCATCGAATGCATAATAGTTTGTTGTGAATTGTTGTGGAATGAGGTATTAGATCATCAAGTAGTTATTTTCGAACATGTGTTAATATTTTTATTATTAACATTCTATGACGCAATAGTGATAACTCCGGATATTAATAACAATTGACATTTACCGGCCCCATTCATAGATTTATTTTAATTAAATCGTCCTATTCCCCAGTTTTATTTTGTGTATTTTGTTTATTACTTGACCATTTTTTTTTGTGTTATGGTGTTTTAAGTTTCTATCCCAATTTTATTTTCGGATTTACGGCATTCGAGCTTTGATGATTAGGTGAGTTACTTAATTTTTCACATTATTTTCGAATAATATTTCCATTTCGTCGAGCGCTTTCTCCGGAAACGAAAGTGAAATGAACAGATGTTGGGGATGTAAATCTGTTTCCACCAAGCGCTGCGTTGCGGTAAATTAAAGCTTTATTAATAAATAACATCGCGTTTAGGTGATTTTTTGAGCTTTTTGACTTTTACTTTTTGACTATTCTAATCGAGACACTGCTTGGTCTTAAATCAATAGACTGTACTGCACTGCACTCGCATCATTGCTTCTATTATACGAATTTACATAAAACATAACCGAAAAGCTTTTCATACATCAAGAGCTTTAATAAAATTTACATAAAGAATAAACTATTTAAAATTATTTATTTTTGCTTATTAGTTGGACTGTCTATCACAAACTGATGAAAATAAATTATAGCTAAAATCCTACAGCAAGTGATTCATGATTTTTTAAATTCAAGAAACAAATTAGTTGAATCATCATTTATTTCCAAGATCTGAATATTCTTAAGAGTATGTTTGGTCAATTAAAAGTATACATGTAGGTAGGTATGTATATTAGATTAGGCCAAAAAAATTAGTATTTTTTTTTTGAAAAATATATTTTTGGAATTATAAAAAAGAAATATTCTGAAAGCTTAAGCCTAATAAGAAGAGGTCTATCAATCGTGTTTTCTATTGTTTAGTCCTGATCTTATTTCAGCGTCAAAACTTTTGAACCATTGGGCTAAAAAAAATTATCAACAACTATTTTTGAAGGAAATAGAATTTCCTTCAAAAATCAAAAATTTCCGTCAGACTAACCTTTTTCAAGTAATCAAGCTTCAAAAACTGATATGTTTTTTAATTTTACTTTTTTACCTTTTTTAACTAACAAAAGAGAGGTAGAGAGAGTGAGAGAATTACCAGACTGGCAAGCGGGATTCAGAGAGTGACGAGGGCTATTAGATAATGTATACCTATATATTTAAAATGCGCTAATTGAGAATGAGTTAGATAAGGAAGGAAGGAGAGGATGTGTTTGTGGATTTAACAGCAGCGTTTGAAGTAAGTTATGGGTGTGCATGGGAAAAAAGGGAATAGAAGTAATAGAGAAAGTAAAAGAGATATATAAGAAAATAAAGAGCAAGGTGAGAGGGAATGAAAGAGAAAGTGAATGGCTGTGGACAAGGCGGGGACTGAGACAAGGGTGCCTTCTGAGCCCGCTACTGTTCACAATTTATATGAGTGATATGGAAGATCTGTTAGCAAAAGGGCAAGAAGGAGGAGTGGTAGTAGAAAGAAAATTTGGCTGTTAGCGTATGCGGATGGTATATGGAAAAGAAGGGAATTGAGTTCAATGAAACTAAAACAAAGATAATAGTGTTTAGTAAGGGAGCAAGAAAAAAAGTAGTGTGGAAATGGGATGAAAAGAAAGGTGAGAGCCTGTGAAAGAAAGAATGGAAGTACTTAGGATACATGTTTGAAGAAAGAAAAGGAAGTAAGGCGCAGGTGAGAGAATTAGTAAAAAGGGAAACCAAATGTAGGTATGCGATAGTGTGAGGGTTGTCAAGGAGAAAGAATAGAGGAGAATATGAAATAGAAATGGCGATGTTTGACAGTTTAGTAAAAAGTGTAATGTTGCATGGAGCAGAAATTTTGTGATAGAAAAAAAGCAAGAAAAATATATGAGATGGATGCTAGGGTTAGATAGGGAGACTCCAGGTTATATGAATTGTGAGAGATAAAAGGGAAATTTAAGGAAAAAGTGAAAAGTAAGAATAAAAGCAGGAACGAGAACAGTAAAGTTTGCAGATAAAATGAGAGATAAAGGATGGTGTGAGATACTGAAAGAGTGCTGGAAAGTGATGAACAGAAAGGCATACAAGAGAATAAGAAAAGAGAAAATGGAATACTATGAAAAAAAATGTATAAAAAATATTTGAGAGAAAAAGAGAAGCGAGGCAAAGGGTGAATGGAGAAATGAGAGACATAGAGAAACAAGAGAGGACGGAAGAGATTAGAGAGGGTAGATATAACGAAAAATATGAGAAACTGGTTATAGAAGAACTACCTGGATATCTAAAGAGAGAAAATAAGCAAGAGACAAAAATGGTTGCAAGAGTTAGATGTGGGAATGAAGAGAGAGAAGACAGATTTTGGATGGAGGACAATGAAGAAAAATGCAGGGTGTTTGGAAGAGAGAAAGAAACAATAGAGCACATGATGAAGGAATGCGTGGAGGTAAAAGAAAGTATGATATCAAGAGAAGACATAATAAAAGAAAAAGAAAATAGAATGGATGAAAATGATAGAAAGAGAAAGAAAAAGATTAAATTTGGTAAATGAGGTAGAATGCGAGAAGAAGAAAAGAGAAAAAGCAGGGAACAGAGAAGAAAAATTGGAGAAAAAAAAAACAAAATAAATTAGAATTATTTGTTTTATTTTTTATATTATGTATATTATTTAAAACACTGTACAGTGGAGAAATAAAGATGATGTAGAATCAAAACATTTGCAAAAATGTGTTTTGACGGAAATTCAATACTTTTTTATAAAGTACCTATTTTCTTCAGAAGTTATTCGCGATTAAAGTTGACACTAAATTTTTTTTTTTTTTTTTTTGATTCTTTTTGTTTTACATAATGTAACAAATTGATAGTCTATACTCTACATTATATATAAAGAAGTAAACTACAAATAAAAAATGTGAAGATGTACCAAAGACTACCACAGAATATAGATAACCTTGCATTAACTTATTTTTATGGTTTTAATAAGTAATTTTTATCATTTTGAAGGCGAATCAATTGTGATAAATTGATTATTTAGAGTTTTTAGGTGTTTTTGGTGTATCTTTTTGGCCTAGGAAAAGGTTTTACTCTATTTATATGTTCTAGGACCTAGGACATGTCTATCTAAAAGGCTTGTCCTACTTGCTTTATCTTTTATCTGATTTTTATCTATGTTAGCGGTAAAATTTAAATAACACATACATAACGAAACTTCTAGACGCACCTCTCAAGTAAACAGAAAATGTTCTGTGTTGTAGTAATATGTATTATTATTTGTAAACGTTTTTTGGCGTATAAGTTTTATTTCTTTTATTGCGTTTCAGTGTGTCAATTTGTAAAACGTGCTGTAGACTAAAGTTTTAATTATAATTTTTTATTTTTGTATTGTAAGTATTAATGTTTTTTTCGACTATGTTAAAAAATTAGGTAACTATACACTTTTTGAATAAATGCTTTTACCTTTGTACGGTCGTTTTTTCATTAGCAGCAAATAAACTGTTGTTATTAATGTCAGCAATTACTGGAAGGGGGCTAAACGCAACTTTACTTAAATAATTCACCAGGCTAAGGCTTAAGTTACTATATATAAAAAAAATTTAACAATTATTTGCATTAAAGTGCTTTAATAGAATCTAACTTTTTTGTTCGTTAAGTGTTAAGACAGTGTGCGTCCAAAAATATACATTGTGTTAAAACTCTACATTTTATGGAAAAAAACTCTTAAGAATATAAAAGAAGTTTGCAAGAAAGAGAAAACTTCTGGTTTCTTAACCATTTTATGGAAAAATTTCAAATCTGTCTTTTTTTGAAAACATTGCATTAAATTTGTTTTAAAGAATTTACTTAAAAAATTCTAAACGGAGTCTAAGTCAAAAACATTAAAAATAATAGTGAAACAGTAAATCTAAACCTGCTCTAAAATAGTTCTTAAAAAAATTAATATGTACAAAAAACAATGGCATTATAGTGTGAAAAACGAAATAAAAGGTAGTAAAAATTTATAAGCTCAATACCCTATATAAAACTATCAACTTTTCTAGGTAGTTTACGGCGGTCATGTTTGAGATTACAGCTGTCCGAGCAAGCTATGATGCTCATTCTTCCGTGCTCATCAATTGTCGCTTTTGTTTGTACCGCTTTACTCTTTGGTAAGGTACCGAACACAATAGAGTCATACTCCATTATCAACCACTACAGTTTTATATAGGGTATTAGATTCGTCAAATTTTTACTAGCTCTTATTTAGATTGTTGCACTATACCACTATGTTTAAAATAAAAATTAATTTACAATTTACTTTGATTTTGTGATTTATACGTTTTAAGTTTTAACGGTTTCAAATGTTTTTTTAGATTTTGATTTTTATGGAAAACATATTTTTTAAAACGTTAAGTTCTTTCTTAAATATTAAAAAGAGACAAAATTGCTGGTATAAAGAGTTTTTCTTTTTTTAATAATAATTATTTTGTTTTTTCTTTGCTTTCTAATACATATAAAACTTAATAGTCAAGATATCACTAAAAGAAGTCTAGGATTTATTGAGCCTAAAAAATAAAAAATAATTGCCGAAAATATTAAATTTCGCGCATAGCTCTGGAAATTGTCTGTAAAATAGTAAAATAGTTATTGGAATCGATTAAATAACTTAAAAGTTAAGAAAGCTATCATTGAAGAAGCAAGCGTTAAATAAAAATAATCAATTGTAATTGCAAAAATGGGTGTGCCGGAGCTTGTACCTACAAAGAACATGGGTGTTTTTTGTAATATATATGTGCAACATGTTCAAGTGACAACTGTCTACATTCTTCCCAACATTATAGAGGGAAATGTTCCAATTATGTTAATTCTTTTGATAGAGAAAGCATCTATATATACGTGTTTATTTGACGCCGACTCAAAATTATTTTTATTGCAGGATTAGGATTAATTTTTTTTTCCTAGTATGGGTTTTAGTACCGTTCATTTTCAAAAGTTTTATTTTTTGTTAAAAGTTTTTTTTTCAGTTTTATTTTTCTTTCGTGTTTTTTTTTGGCTATAAAATAATTTTTTTTTGTGGTTAAAATCTACTATTTTTATTTAGATTTTTGTTATGTTATAGTGTTATTAGATTTACAAATTATTATGTGTTTTGTTTTTTACCAGAATCAATTCAGAGCTGAACATTTTGTGAGTAATTTTTTTCATCTTATTTTTTTACTACTTAAAACTAAATTTTGCTGTCAAATTTATATGCAATCAGCTTTGAAAAATAGCTTATCCAGTAGAATAAAGATTTGTTAAAATTGTATTCTTTGGAAAAAGTTATGCGTAATCTTACATAAAAAAATCGGATCGAATTGAGAAAAAATGAAAATTTATATTGTTTTCTGAATAACACCAGACAATCTGAATAATTAATGTTATTATTAAAAAGTATGAATTTGATACAAAAAAAAGAATTTTGTTTGAAAAATTTACTTAAAGAAAGTATTTTATTTTATAAAACGATTATGAATGATATTTTTTTTTGTATTAAATTTTGAATAATAATAGTTATTTACATAAAAGTCAGGAAAATTTCACATTACTGAAGAGGAGCTAAATTGAAATACGAGGCACTTTGTGCCGAGTATTTTAAAGCTCCGAGTCAAGTAAGAGATTTTACTGACGTGTTTTGTATTAAATTTTTCCGGAAATCGTAAAAAAGACGAAATTTACAAATTTTAGAATTTTTTTTACGAATTTCACAAAAAACAAGTTTGTCAGTTTTGTTGGCAACTATGGTTGCTAGAGTATCTTTTTTATTTTGCGTCTTGTAAAGTTAAATGAAAAGTTAAATGAAAAATAAAAAATTATTATTCCAGATTGAATTCAAATTGGACAGTTTTTTCAACAATAATTAAACTTGAAGTTGTGCAATTTGTTGGTTATGCAAAGCATATTCAAGCGTTGCTCTTTATTCTAGAATTCTAGATTATATATCATCACTTTAAGCTCAAAACTGCATTTGTTTACAATTTTCTGCTTCAAATTGTTATTACCTCTCAGTAAATTAAAACCGCTTTGATGTGAATTTTCTGATTAATCTAACCATTGACTAATGGCTGTTGAAATTTTAACAAGCTTATAGAGTCATTAGTGGATTTAAATGAGAATTATTGATGAAACCTGCTTTAAACCTGCAAACACCGGCTGACGCAGACACATTAAAAAACTGAAATTAGCTCTTGGATAATATTTAAATAAACGAAAAAATTTAGCCAAATTATCTATTTTTAAGTGGCTTAGGTTTAATTAGATTTTTCAAGTCAAGCAATAAATTAAAAAGATTTTATTCTTGGCAAAATGTTAAACATGGTTTTAGTGGCTGTCAAGTGTCGTTTTGGTTAAATAAATAGTATGCTATTTAATGACCAAATAATGATTGCCAATTAAATTAAAATAAAAGTATGTAACACGAGCGTAGCGAGTGCTGCAACTCAGTGATTCATAACTATTTCTCGGGAGTTGAATATAGTATTTTTGCAGCGACAGTCAACATTTGTTCATAAATTATAATGAAGATTTTGGTTTTTGCTTACTGTTATTCAACAGTTATATATAATGGTCTAGAAAAATATTTATTTATCTATTTTGCATTATTAAAGACAATATTTATGTTGAAGTTAGAACAATGTCTAACTTGAAAGGAAGGCTTGAATCCAACCCCCTAATAACAATATTTGATACACAAGAACTAGTAGAACCCGTTTATTAAAAAAGTACATGGGAAAAAGTAACATCAATCACTACGTTCGTTTTTAAAAAATTGATATCAGATTTTTTCACGTGATCAATAGCGTTTGTCAAAGATTCGATATAATTTTGGCAAATTTCTGGCGTGCGTTTTGTACGTTACATGAGACATTGTGAGATTCTGTCCAGTTCTTAACTATGCTCCAAATATTTTCAATTGGATTAAACCCCGGATTATAAGGTGGCAACCACAACATTGTGGATGAGATTAAAGAGCAAGCTTTTCTCGCGCAACTATTTCATCATTTGTGCTTTTTGGGTGTTGCAGCAAGGTTTTTTTTTGTCAACAATGTTGTGTTAAGATATATTCTCTAACATCAAAAGAAAGTGTGGGGAAGCAATTGTAGACATAATTGGCAACGAAGCCAGTTTTTTTCATAATTGATGCTGTTTATTTCGTCATAATAGTCCCTGAATTTTGTTCCTACATGGGATACTGTTGATAATGTTTTTTTATACAAAGTGCCTCTATAGTCTCCATTAAATTTCAATAAATTAATTGATCATATTTTTTTACAAGGAAGTAGAAAAAATTATATCTTATCTGGTAGGACAATTTTATAATGCGAGATTTTATTGCAATTTTTTTACTCTAAATACAGTATCTAGATTTAGATATATATATATATATATATATATATATATATATATAGCGCTTTCATACAAAGCTGAGCCTATACTATGTTCTCGAGCGGTACATCCTGATCCACTTTTGCAAACCTGAGCCATATATATGGCTCAGGTTTGCAGACCCTTACAGAACGATCAGATATCATTTCTGGAGCGTCTACAACAAGTTTTAAAATGGGTCAGCTTTGATAGAAACCTCAGTTTTTAGTTCCAGCAAATTCCGCTTCAACAGTTGGTGGCGCTGCTATCGACCTGACTGTATATGTTTTGTATACAAAATACAGTCGTTTCGTCATAAACTGAGCCTTTTGTACTTCTCTTATATAATTTGGTATGTTTTGTGTTAGTAATGAATAGCAAATTAATATTGCGACATTTTTGCTAGTACCTCTCTCATCTATTGATCTTGCATCTCGTTACTCGTTTAATTAAAAAATATTTTTTTACAATCAAACCTTACTCAATATAAATATATTTATTCTAAATCAATATTATTATTATTATAATAAATAATAATAATAATAAAAATATTCATAGTTTATACAGTGTGATGATTAAGTTTGGAACAAAATTCATAAGCTAAAAAAAAAAACACTCGATTACTCGACAATTGTTTTTAAGCAATGACGTCATGATCAATTTTTTTAAATAACTATCTCAATTTTTTTTATTTTTATCAGTTTTGCCTTAGAGACCTTTTGACTTCTGGAATAATAATGTAAAAAATTGAAATCTTACATAACAATTATTCTGAGAAAATAACACTAAACATATCAATAGATATAAGCCCGACATATTTTAGCGTAATGTACAAAGTGTTCACACTCGTGTCGGTCAAAGCCAAATGGTTGGTGGCAAATAGTTCAAATATTTGCATTAAATCTTGTTTGTTTTTTTGTTTAATTGTTATTTTTACTGTTTAAGATTTTAATTTTTAAAGCTAGTATGCTTTTTTGTCAAAAGAATTGTCATGTAACGTATCAATATCAAAACAGATAATAAAATGGGTTTTTCATTTAAAAAAATTGATAATGACGTCATCGCTCATAAACAATTGACGTCATAAATAAAAATTTTCCGTTATAACTTTTCAAAGTGTTTTTTTTTAAACAACATACAAAGCAGCTATTTTTGTTCCAAACTTTATCATCACACTGTATACCTAAATTATATATTTAGCATTGAGCGCAATAAGCATTGCGTTCAACTAAACGCAACACTGACCTAATCTAACCTGACCTAAAGACATTTGGTTTTTTTTATTTTTACTGATAATTTTTATTATGATTTTTAATATTGATATTGCTAATGTGTTGTCGGACAAGGTTTAGATTTGATTGATTAATTGCTAATTAATTAATTACAATAAATTAATTAGCGACGTAGTAATTAATCAGTCGCCTGTCTGTGTTAAGAAGCATATCTCCCGTGTTTCTTCCCTTAGGGGGTTATCACTACCTTTTATGAGATTAGAGACGTCAATATCAATTGTTTAGAGCACTTTAAAAAATTTGATAAAAAGTCTCGACTCGCCTCGCCGTTCACATTTCCAACTCGCATCAACTGGCTGGGTACTCGATCAGACTCTCGAGCTGTTACACGTCACGTCACTGGTTTTTATCTAAACAATCTTGATTGTTTATTGTTAACTTTAATTTGTAATTTATTTAATTTAGTCTCTGTTAAAATTTGTTATGAAAATTACGTTTAAATAGTAAATGACCCATTGTGATCAGTGTGACTCTGATAAAATTATTTATTCTAGACGAAATAAATTTTTTTTTATGATAATTTTAGAACTTTTAATTAAAAGTTGAAATAGTTTTATATTTAATATAAGACAAAGCATTATTATTATCAAAATAAAAAGTTAATAAAATTAAAAAGTTAATAATATTAAAAATTTTGTTTTGAAAGTAAAACAAAACGCGTTTGCTAGAGCAAAGTAAAATATTATTATTATTCAATAATTGAAAATTTGTTTCACTTTTATTTTTGATTTTATATTTTTGATTTAGATTTTAAATAATACAAGTGTAACGGTATCATTAATAAATTGTTGGTACTTGTCTGATTTTTTTAAACATCTGGATTATATGATCGTAAAGCATTTCAAACCTTTGGAAAACTTTTTCAAAGAACGGAACTGCACCCTTGTTTTTATACCTGGACCATTTTTGCTGGCAAAGTTTTAACAAAAACACTTGCAGCTACAGCATGACCAAGTTTTACAAAACACGTAGTCGACTTTAATATTATAAAATTGTGCAGCAATAACAATATAATTTTATAAAGTTTTTAGTTTTTATTTTTAAACAATGTTTTCACATTAATATTTTTTAAACATAGCTAGTAAATTCTATAAACCCCGCATTTGTTTATATTTTGTCAGATTTTACAAAATCAGTAATTAACAACTTTACAAAAACCATGAGAAAATTCAAAGATTTTTCCAACAATATGTAAGGTTCGTTATTTTTATTGTATCAGCATCAAATTATATAGTCTTGTGTTTAAATATATAGTAATTATTAATAAATTCACATGTTAGATTTTTGATTACCCATTCAAAAAGACTTAACCAATAACGTAACAAATTATTTTAAACCAATTTTAAATTAATTTGTTAAAATGTTTTGCTTTTAGATATTTAACTGCAATTAATTGATTAAAAAAAGCATTTCAGGTGAGGTTACAGAAAGTAAATTAAACTAAAATAGTTAATTAAACAATAAAAGTCAAAATTAAAACGTTTTATTCTCTGCTCACGCAAATTCAACCAATCAGGTAAAGAATTAACTTTAGTTTTGAACAAATAATCAATTCTACTACAATCTATAAACCAACTATTTCTTTGTTAAAAAATAAATAAGTTTTTTCTAATTAAATAAAAGTGCTTTTGTAATAATAAAAATTACAAATTTGCATTTACGGGATTTTATGAGAGAGATTTCCCAGTTTTAACGGTAATTAAATTGAGTATTAAAATCTATAAGAAACATTTTAATGTGATATAATTATTGTTAAAAAATTTTATGAGAATTGTATTGTTCATACTTTTAATAAACAATTTTTTTTTAGAACTGTTTATCTTGATAGAAATGAATTTATCAATAATTTATATAAAGAAAATCTTATTATTTTGACAAATTGTTAAACATTTTAAAAATATGATTGGTTTACTGTGTAGAAATTCACTCTCAGACGGTTAACTTCAATTAATAAAATTAAGACAATAGATTAATTTATCAAATTTGTAATCGAATTTATCTAAGGTTGGTGATTTGTGCAACGGAAAAAGATGCTTTTGAAAAATATTAGTCACAAATCTGTTACTACCCTTATAGGAGGTTGTTACTACCTTATATAAGATGAGTGACGTCAATTTTAGTTGTTTATAGTGTAGTGGTGGGCTTAATAGTTCTTTTTGAGGAACTAATTCGTGTTTTAGGGAATCATTCGTAAAGAACTAGATTGCGGATTGAGTAGATGAGAATGATGAGATTTGAGATAGAGATTTGAGATGCCAAATGAATCGTTTATAATTTAAGAGACACGAGAGTTACGACCACGCGACCGAGATCGTCTTTAAATTTAACTCTTTAATCAAGGACGGATACCTTTCTCAATAATGATTTAATTTTGTTATTAGCATTATTACATTATTATTATTCAAATTATTAATAAATAGCTTATCATACGTCATACTTTATACCTGACCTATATAATTTAACTAAGTATAAACAAAGACACCAATTTATAGCGCTTTTATTAAATCAGATAGATTAATAATTTAATCACTGTAAAATTCATAACTTGAATTAGGCCAAAATAGTCAAAAACAAAATATACAAGCAAAATTTTTGACTTGCATAACTGTAGCAGACATTCAGCCAGATATTAGTGATATTACCGACATTAGACAATAGAAATATTAGAAATTACTCAATTAGACAAAAAAGGTGGGAATTTCCAAGAGACAGGATGAAATCGTGCTGGACGCCATGCACGCGTGCCGGTTTAGGCCCAGGCCAGAGGCCAGACAAAGGCATGTTGGTTTATGGTTTTATTATTTTCTTGCTGCAAGGGTGCAAGGGATAAAGAAGAAAACCACTGTACCGGACCGGACCCACGCCGGGTTCATGAAAGAAATAGAAGAATAGAACAAAAAAATAATGCTAAATGATAGAAACGACTGGAAAGTGCGTTTGCGTTACAACAAAATCATATTTTTTTTTATTATAATTTTTTGATTAATTTTTAACTCAGTCAAATATTTAAAAAGCACAGAATTTATGCAGCACTAGCTGCTGATATAAAAAGTATTTTTTTTTATTAGCATGATGCTATTAATGCTATTATATCTACAAGATCTTTTAAAATAATTTATTCTAAATTCTCAAATTAGTGATTTTGCACATAAGGATCACCCATAGCATTGGCTATCGTTGTCTAAGGTCTTTAGTTTTTACATATAAATTAGTAATGTTTGAAATTGTTCAAATTAATAAATATTATTATTATGACCAAAATATTAGGAGAATTTTGGAAATTTCATATTTATTATTATCTACTTTACAACACTTGAGTGCATAGCTTTTTCGAAAAAAATGTGTTTTTGCAACAATAAGTACCATAAATTTGGTTCAGAAATTTAACATAGGACTTTACACCTTGGAAATCCCAACCCCTACAGCTGGGGAAAATATTGTTTTAGCTTTTATAATCTTAGCACAAAAAATTTTAAAAAAAGTCTCGACTCGCCTCGCCGTTCACATTTCCAACTCGCACGAACCGGCTGGGTACTCGATCAGACTCTCAAACTGTTACACGTCGCGTCACTGATGTTTATCGAAACAATCTGAATTGTTGATTGTTAACTTCAGTTCGTAATTTATTCAATTTATTCTTTGTTAAAAATTTGTAATGAAAATTACGGATAAATGATAAATGGCGCACTGCGATCAGTGTGACTCTGATTAAATTATTATTTGTAGGCGAAATATATTTTTTTTTTATGATAATTTCAGAACTTAATTAAACGTTGAAATAGTTTTATGTGTAGAAGACGAAGCATTATCATTATTCTCAAAATAAAAAATAAATAAAATTAAAAATTTTGGTTTGAAAGTAAAACAAAAAGCGTTTGCGAGAGCAAAGTAAATTATTATTATTATTTAATAATTGAAAACTTGTTTCACCTATATTTTTCATTTTTTGTTTTTGATTTGGTTTTTAAATAAGACAAATGTCTTGTTTAAAATGTTTAAAAGATTTTTTTAAACAGTTGGATTATATGATCGTAAAGAATTTGAAACTTTTGCAAAACTTTTTCAAGGAACGGAGCTGCATCCTCATTTATACCTGAAACCTAACCATTTTTACCAGAATTAGAACCGAAATTAAGGTTTCTTCAAGCATTTAAATAACGAACGCGCATTTAGCTTGAACATTTTTGTGTAAGCTGCGCTGCAAGTTCAAAATATTGATAGTGGA
The DNA here is from genome assembly GCA_947359425.1 of Lagria hirta. Lineage (NCBI taxonomy): Eukaryota > Metazoa > Arthropoda > Insecta > Coleoptera > Tenebrionidae > Lagria > Lagria hirta. The sequence goes on from OX375794.1 coordinate 21,920,485, forward strand.
TAATTGCTTTATTTATTTTTCTTATGATTTTAATAATTATACTAAAAACTAGCACAAAAAAACAGACCATAAAAAGATTTTTTTATTAAAAATCACAATACGTGGAGGTATGAAAATTCATAATTGATCAAACTATAATTAAATTTTAGTGTGTATAAGTAAAGTAAGTGAAGCAAATTGTGTAATAATTGAATAAATTAACACAAGAATTGATATTTTACTTTTTTTGACATTGTAACCCTTTCTTTTGATAAGGGCTCATATGACCTCTAAAGGCTTGATTCGTACTAGCTCAGCTTTGGTCGTGGATCTTCAGATGTAAAATAAATTGGCAAGAGTGACCTTACTTGAGTTTTGAGCGCCACTTGTTATCTAAATTTTGCCTATAGGTTGACAACGACCTATTTATTGGCTAGCAAAAAAAAAAGGCTCAACCAGTAAGATTTTGGAATATATACACAGCCAACAATGAACGATATTTAATAAATCATAATTAATTAAATGAACTGGAATTCTAATTACAAATATCTTACATAAAAATTAAATAATTATACCTCCAGTACTGAAATATTTACAAATAAAAAAAATTAAAAAAATTTCTCAATTATAATAACTCAATTTATAAAAAAATAAAAAAAATTTTAAAAACAAATTAAAAATTCACAAATTTCAGAAAAAGTATCATGGCGGCGTCGGCCATTTTCCAAACAACGTCTCTTCAAAACATGAATTTTGACACTCGAGCTATATAATTTTGATAGTCGATAAAGAAATTAAACCCCAAAATAAAGCGGTAATAGAACAAGTCTTCTACCGAAAAAAACGCTTATCCTCTAGTTTCAATTTGTCCCCCTCTAATTAGAGATACGTAGTTATTTTTTCTTATTTTGGTTGGCAGCACTTAATTTTAGACTTGACATTTTTGAGGCGGGGATTGAAGTCAAAAGTCGTCAAAAATAAACAAATTGTTGCGAACAAACATATTATTTTTAAATTTATTTCTGTCAATGATGAAATTTCAATAAAAAAAATTTTGATCATTAGCATCATTGATATTTTGTGAGCAATTGCTCATAAAAAAATATGATAATTAGGCATTAAATATTAATCTTATTAAATTAATCTATATTCAATCATATTTTGAAAATTACCTTTTCAGATACCGTTGTTAAATTGACATAATCAAAGTTGCTGTTGCTACAACAGCAACATTTTCTAGCCTCTTAGATAAAAAATCTCAATATTTTAAAATTTGTAAGAATGAATGTAATCTTAGAATAAAATATAGGCCAATGGTGTACAATACAATAGGAAATGTATCTACACCTCACTCAAACATTGGATTTAATTCTTCAACTCTTAACACTTGTTGGGAATTTCAGCTCTGACACATATGACCTGACCTGACACAAATCAGCACGTACACAATTTGCACCTGTTAATAATTATTATTTGTATAGAACACAAATATATTCAATTTTTGCAATGTTATCAAGAGTTTTTTGTAAATCTTATCAACAAAATTATTATAAACACATTTGGTTAGGTTTTGGAACAAGAAAACCACCGATGGATAATAAAACTCACTTCCTATTTGCAAACATATAAGAATCCTTTTCTACGTATGTATGCTAAAAACTTCATAAAGTAATTTTTAATTTGAGTCTAAAGAAGTTATTGGTCAATAAAACCAAAATAAATCTTTTTTAATTCTTGGAGCAAAATTTCTGAATTCAAAAACAATAAATTTACCGAAAAAAATAAAAATTACTAAAACAAAACAAATTTTTCCATAGAAAAAAAAATTTGCAATAATATAATCTTTTTAAAGTTTTCAATTGCTTCTAAATTTTATGGGATCAGAATTGTATGATTTTCCTGCTATTAATATACTGGCTCATAATAGTATGAAAACTAAGAAAAAATGAATATACATACTCGTAAATGGATCAGAATGGTCAAAACAGAATGGGTCAGAATTGTATGAAAAAATTCGTATAAAATTCAAAAAATAAATTTTTTTAAAATTAACATTTTACATGTATATATAAAAAAAATAAAATAAACAATTTAATAGTAGTCAATATACACCAAGTTAAATGCTGTAATGTTTGATTTAAAGGGTGGATCAGAATGGTATGAAACTTCAAATGGCTCAGGTTGGGTATAAGGATGTATATATATATATATATATATATATATATATATATATATACATCCTTATACCCAACCTGAGCCATTTGAAGTTTCATACCATTCTGATCCACCCTTTAAATCAAACATTACAGCATTTAACTTGGTGTATATTGACTACTATTAATTTGTTTATTTTATTTTTTTTATATATACATGTAAAATGTTAATTTTAAAAAAATTTATTTTTTGAATTTTATACGAATTTTTTCATACAATTCTGACCCATTCTGTTTTGACCATTCTGATCCATTTACGAGTATATTCATTTTTTCTTAGTTTTCATACTATTATGAACCAGTATATTAATAGCAGGAAAATCATACAATTCTGATCCCATAAAATTTAGAAGCAATTGAAAACTTTAAAAAGATTATATTATTGCAATTTTTTTTTCTATGGAAAAATTTGTTTTGTTTTAGTAATTTTTATTTTTTTCGGTAAATTTATTGTTTTTGAATTCAGAAATTTTGCTCCAAGAATTAAAAAAGATTTATTTTGGTTTTATTGACCAATAACTTCTTTAGACTCAAATTAAAAATTATTTTATGAAGTTTTTAGCATACATACGTAGAAAAGGATTCTTATATGTTTGCAAATAGGAAGTGAGTTTTATTATCCATCGGTGGTTTTCTTGTTCCAAAACCTAACCAAATGTGTTTATAATAATTTTTTGAGTGAGGTGTAGATACATTTCCTATTGTATTGTACACCATTGGCCTATATTTTATTCTAAGATTACATTCATTCTTACAAATTTTAAAATTTTGAGATTTTTTATCTAGGAGGCTAGAAAATGTTGCTGTTGTAGCAACAGCAACTTTGATTATGTCAATTTAACAACGGTATCTGAAAAGGTAATTTTCAAAATATGATTGAATATAGATTAATTTAATAAGATTAATATTTAATGCCTAATTATCATATTTTTTTATGAGCAATTGCTCACAAAATATCAATGATGCTAATGATCAAAATTTTTTTTATTGAAATTTCATCATTGACAGAAATAAATTTAAAAATAATATGTTTGTTCGCAACAATTTGTTTATTTTTGACGACTTTTGACTTCAATCCCCGCCTCAAAAATGTCAACTCTAAAATTAAGTGCTGCCAACCAAAATAAGAAAAAATAACTACGTATCTCTAATTAGAGGGGGAGAAATTGAAACTAGAGGATAAGCGTTTTTTTCGGTAGAAGACTTGTTCTATTACCGCTTTATTTTGGGGTTTAATTTCTTTATCGACTATCAAAATTATATAGCTCGAGTGTCAAAATTCATGTTTTGAAGACGTTGTTTGGAAAATGGCCGACGCCGCCATGATACTTTTTCTGAAATTTGTAAATTTTTAATTTGTTTTTAAGATTTTTTTTATAAATTGAGTTATTATAATTGAGAAATTTTTTTAATTTTTTTTATTTGTTGTAAATATTTCAGTACTGGAGGTATAATTATTTAATTTTTATGTAAGATATTTGTAATTAGAATTTCAGTTCATTTAATTAATTATGATTTATTAAGCTAGCCAATAAATAGGTCGTTGTCAACCTATAGGCAAAATTTAGATAACAAGTGGCGCTCAAAAGTCAAGTAAGGTCACTCTTGCCAATTTATTTTACATCTGAAGATCCACGACCAAAGCTGAGCTAGTACGAATCAAGCCTTTAGAGGTCATATGAGCCCTTATCAAAAGAAAGGGTTACAATGTCAAAAAAAATAAAATATCAATTCTTGTGTTAATTTATTCAATTATTACACAATTTGCTTCACTTACTTTACTTATACACACTAAAATTTAATTATAGTTTGATCAATTATGAATTTTCATACCTCCACGTATTGTGATTTTTAATAAAAAAATCTTTTTATGGTCTGTTTTTTTGTGCTAGTTTTTAGTATAATTATTAAAATCATAAGAAAAATAAATAAATCAATCCACTATCAATATTTTGAACTTGCAGCGCAGCTTACACAATAATGTTCAAGCTAAATGCGCGTTCGTTATTTAAATGCTTGAAGAAACCTTAATTTCGGTTCTAATTCTGGTAAAAATGGTTAGGTTTCAGGTATAAATGAGGATGCAGCTCCGTTCTTTGAAAAAGTTTTGCAAAAGTTTCAAATTCTTTACGATCATATAATCCAAATGTTTAAAAAAATCTTTTAAACATTTTAAATAAGACATTTGTCTTATTTAAAAACCAAATCAAAAACAAAAAATGAAAAATATAGGTGAAACATGTTTTCAATTATTAAATAATAATAATAATTTACTTTGCTCTAGCAAACGCTTTTTGTTTTACTTTCAAACCAAAATTTTTAATTTTATTTACTTTTTATTTTGATAATAATAATAATGCTTCGTCTTCTACACATAAAACTATTTCAACGTTTAATTAAGTTCTGAAATTATCATAAAAAAAAATTTTATTTCGCCTACAAATAATAATTTAATCAGAGTCACACTGATCGCAGTGCGCCATTTATCATTTATCCGTAATTTTCATTACAAATTTTTAACAAAGAATAAATTGAATAAATTACGAACTAAAGTTAACAATAAACAATTCAGATTGTTTCGATAAACATCAGTGACGCGACGTGTAACAGTTCGAGAGTCTGATCGAGTACCCAGCCGATTCGTGCGAGTTGGAAATGTGAACGGCGAGGCGAGTCGAGACCTGTGGTCGAGACTTTTTTTAAAATTTTTTGTGCTAAGATTATAAAAGCTAAAACAATGTTTTCCCCAGCTGTAGGGGTTGGGATTTCCAAGGTGTAAGTCCTATGTTAAATTTCTGAACCAAATTTATGGTACTTATTGTTGCAAAAACACATTTTCTTCGAAAAAGCTATGCACTCAAGTGTTGTAAAGTAGATAATAATAAATATGAAATTTCCAAAATTCTCCTAATATTTTGGTCATAATAATAATATTTATTAATTTGAACAATTTCAAACATTACTAATTTATATGTAAAAACTAAAGACCTTAGACAACGATAGCCAATGCTATGGGTGATCCTTATGTGCAAAATCACTAATTTGAGAATTTAGAATAAATTATTTTAAAAGATCTTGTAGATATAATAGCATTAATAGCATCATGCTAATAAAAAAAAATACTTTTTATATCAGCAGCTAGTGCTGCATAAATTCTGTGCTTTTTAAATATTTGACGGAGTTAAAAATTAATCAAAAAATTATATTAAAAAAAAATATGATTTTGTTGTAACGCAAACGCACTTTCCAGTCGTTTCTATCATTTAGCATTATTTTTTTGTTCTATTCTTCTATTTCTTTCATGAACCCGGCGTGGGTCCGGTCCGGTACAGTGGTTTTCTTCTTTATCCCTTGCACCCTTGCAGCAAGAAAATAATAAAACCATAAACCAACATGCCTTTGTCTGGCCTCTGGCCTGGGCCTAAACCGGCACGCGTGCATGGCGTCCAGCACGATTTCATCCTGTCTCTTGGAAATTCCCACCTTTTTTGTCTAATTGAGTAATTTCTAATATTTCTATTGTCTAATGTCGGTAATATCACTAATATCTGGCTGAATGTCTGCTACAGTTATGCAAGTCAAAAATTTTGCTTGTATATTTTGTTTTTGACTATTTTGGCCTAATTCAAGTTATGAATTTTACAGTGATTAAATTATTAATCTATCTGATTTAATAAAAGCGCTATAAATTGGTGTCTTTGTTTATACTTAGTTAAATTATATAGGTCAGGTATAAAGTATGACGTATGATAAGCTATTTATTAATAATTTGAATAATAATAATGTAATAATGCTAATAACAAAATTAAATCATTATTGAGAAAGGTATCCGTCCTTGATTAAAGAGTTAAATTTAAAGACGATCTCGGTCTCGTGGTCGTAACTCTCGTGTCTCTTAAATTATAAACGATTCATTTGGCATCTCAAATCTCTATCTCAAATCTCATCATTCTCATCTACTCAATCCGCAATCTAGTTCTTTACGAACGATTCCCTAAAACACGAACTAGTTCCTCAAAAAGAACTATTAAGCCCACCACTACACTATAAACAACTAAAATTGACGTCACTCATCTTATATAAGGTAGTGACAACCTCCTATAAGGGTAGTAACAGATTTGTGACTAATATTTTTCAAAAGCATCTTTTTCCGTTGCACAAATCACCAACCTTAGATAAATTCGATTACAAATTTGATAAATTAATCTATTGTCTTAATTTTATTAATTGAAGTTAACCGTCTGAGAGTGAATTTCTACACAGTAAACCAATCATATTTTTAAAATGTTTAACAATTTGTCAAAATAATAAGATTTTCTCTATATAAATTATTGATAAATTCATTTCTATCAAGATAAACAGTTCTAAAAAAAAATTGTTTATTAAAAGTATGAACAACACTATTGCTCATAAATTTTTTTAACAATAATTATATCACATTAAAATGTTTCTTATAGATTTTAATACTCAATTTAATTACCGTTAAAACTGGGAAATCTCTCTCATAAAATCCCGTAAATGCAAATTTGTAATTTTTATTATTACAAAAGCACTTTTATTTAATTAGAAAAAACTTATTTATTTTTTAACAAAGAAATAGTTGGTTTATAGATCGTAGTAGAATTGATTATTTGTTCAAAACTAAAGTTAATTCTTTACCTGATTGGTTGAATTTGCGTGAGCAGAGAATAAAACGTTTTAATTTTGACTTTTATTGTTTAATTAACTATTTTAGTTTAATTTACTTTCTGTAACCTCACCTGAAATGCTTTTTTTAATCAATTAATTGCAGTTAAATATCTAAAAGCAAAACATTTTAACAAATTAATTTAAAATTGGTTTAAAATAATTTGTTACGTTATTGGTTAAGTCTTTTTGAATGGGTAATCAAAAATCTAACATGTAAATTTATTAATAAAGACTATATATTTAAACACATGACTATATAATTTGATGCTGATACAATAAAAATAACGAACCTTACATATTGTTGGAAAAATCTTTGAATTACAATTTTCTCATGGTTTTTGTAAAGTTGTTAATTACTGATTTTGTAAAATCTGACAAAATATAAACAAATGCGGGGTTTATAGAATTTACTAGCTATGTTTAAAAAATATTAATGTGAAAACATTGTTTAAAAATAAAAACTAAAAACTTTATAAAATTATATTGTTATTGCTGCACAATTTTATAATATTAAAGTCGACTACGTGTTTTGTAAAACTTGGACATGCTGTAGCTGCAAGTGTTTTTGTTAAAACTTTGCCAGCAAAAATGGTTCAGGTATAAAAACAAGGGTGCAGCTCCGTTCCTTGAAAAAGTTTTCCAAAGGTTTGAAATGCTTTACGATCATATAATCCAGATGTTTAAAAAAATCAGACAAGTACCAACAATTTATTAATGATACCGTTACACTTGTATTATTTAAAATCTAAATCAAAAATATAAAATCAAAAATAAAAGTGAAACAAATTTTCAATTATTGAATAATAATAATATTTTACTTTGCTCTAGCAAACGCGTTTTGTTTTACTTTCAAAACAAAATTTTTAATATTATTAACTTTTTAATTTTATTAACTTTTTATTTTGATAATAATAATGCTTTGTCTTATATTAAATATAAAACTATTTCAACTTTTAATTGAAAGTTCTAAAATTATCATAAAAAAAAATTTATTTTGTCTAGAATAAATAATTTTATCAGAGTCACACTGATCACAATGGGTCATTTACTATTTAAACGTAATTTTCATAACAAATTTTAACAGAGACTAAATTAAATAAATTACAAATTAAAGTTAACAATAAACAATCAAGATTGTTTAGATAAAAACCAGTGACGTGACGTGTAACAGTTCGAGAGTCTGATCGAGTACCCAGCCAGTTGATGCGAGTTGGAAATGTGAACGGCGAAACGAGTCGAGACTTTTTATCAAATTTTTTAAAGTGCTCTAAACAATTGATATTGACGTCTCTAATCTCATAAAAGGTAGTGATAGCCCCCTAAGGGAAGAAACACGGGAGATATGCTCCTTAACACAGACAGGCGACTGATTAATTACTACGTCGCTAATTAATTTATTGTAATTAATTAATTAGCAATTAATCAATCAAATCTAAACCTTGTCCGACAACACATTAGCAATATCAATATTAAAAATCATAATAAAAATTATCAGTAAAAATAAAAAAAACCAAATGTCTTTAGGTCAGGTTAGATTAGGTCAGTGTTGCGTTTAGTTGAACGCAATGCTTATTGCGCTCAATGCTATATATTTACCTACTAGGCTTTTTTGTAAAAAAGCATAGTAGGTAAATATATAATTTAGGTATACAGTGTGATGATAAAGTTTGGAACAAAAATAGCTGCTTTGTATGTTGTTTTAAAAAAAACACTTTGAAAAGTTATAACGGAAAATTTTTATTTATGACGTCAATTGTTTATGAGCGATGACGTCATTATCAATTTTTTTAAATGAAAAACCCATTTTATTATCTGTTTTGATATTGATACGTTACATGACAATTCTTTTGACAAAAAAGCATACTAGCTTTAAAAATTAAAATCTTAAACAGTAAAAATAACAATTAAACAAAAAAACAAACAAGATTTAATGCAAATATTTGAACTATTTGCCACCAACCATTTGGCTTTGACCGACACGAGTGTGAACACTTTGTACATTACGCTAAAATATGTCGGGCTTATATCTATTGATATGTTTAGTGTTATTTTCTCAGAATAATTGTTATGTAAGATTTCAATTTTTTACATTATTATTCCAGAAGTCAAAAGGTCTCTAAGGCAAAACTGATAAAAATAAAAAAAATTGAGATTGTTATTTAAAAAAATTGATCATGACGTCATTGCTTAAAAACAATTGTCGAGTAATCGAGTGTTTTTTTTTTTAGCTTATGAATTTTGTTCCAAACTTAATCATCACACTGTATAAACTATGAATATTTTTATTATTATTATTATTTATTATAATAATAGTAATATTGATTTAGAATAAATATATTTATATTGAGTAAGGTTTGATTGTAAAAAAATATTTTTTAATTAAACGAGTAACGAGATGCAAGATCAATAGATGAGAGAGGTACTAGCAAAAATGTCGCAATATTAATTTGCTATTCATTACTAACACAAAACATACCAAATTATATAAGAGAAGTACAAAAGGCTCAGTTTATGACGAAACGACTGTATTTTGTATACAAAACATATACAGCCAGGTCGATAGCAGCGCCACCAACTGTTGAAGCGGAATTTGCTGGAACTAAAAACTGAGGTTTCTATCAAAGCTGACCCATTTTAAAACTTGTTGTAGACGCTCCAGAAATGATATCTGATCGTTCTGTAAGGGTCTGCAAACCTGAGCCATATATATGGCTCAGGTTTGCAAAAGTGGATCAGGATGTACCGCTCGAGAACATAGTATAGGCTCAGCTTTGTATGAAAGCGCTATATATATATATATATATATTGCAAATCGACAGTTATACGACCAAATTATTAATCATTTCTTATATACGATTACTTTTGATAATTATTATCTTGCCTATTCTTAACTACGCACGATAAGTACAGGGCATGAACAGGTGATGTGTAACTTTGTTCGTCTTTTTTGATTTAGAGTGTAATAAAAGATTAATTTTTAAGTTTTATTAAAAACGCCAAATTTTTTGAATTTATTACAATCTATAATTGGTTGTTTAAATAACGGTTAGTAATGTTTAGACACAAATAAGATATTAATCACTGCTAATTTTACAAAGTGTTACAGGGTTTTTGCTTTTGTTTTTTTTTTATTTCACCGCTTACGGTTTTACATTTTGTTTTTTAGTCATTGTTTGTTTTTTACATTTGGCTGCTTTGTTATATAATGGCTTGTTCAAATCTTATTCATTACAAGACGGAGAGCTGAAGATGGGGTGCAATTAACTGATTGAACCAAAATAAAATTATTACGCTGTAATGAGGTCACCGCAAGTGAAAATAGCGACTCACAGGCATTAAAATAAAGATACTGGACTTTTATGTTTATTGAGTAGTGAATTATTGGGATCATCTAGATGTAAGGAAGTCTTTTTCATTTTGCAATTTTGAATGAGATTGGGAAGATACAGAAGGTTTTACATAATATGATAGAGCTAAAAGTAAACCGGGAAGTAATAGGATCATCAATGCAATATCGAAATGTAATATAATTTAATATTATTAACCACTATAACTGTCATTATTTTTGTTTTGATTTTCAAAGATATCTAATCTGTGTAAATATAGATTGTACAATTTGTATTTTTATTTGTATTGCATATTTTTTATTTACATTATACATTTCTAAAATCAGAAGATTTACATTATATTATATGGCGTAATTTGAATGAACTAAATTTTTTATATACATACCAGTCTTTGATTTTTAATTTAGATAAAGTACATTGAGGAATTATTTCCTGACATTGCGCACCATTTCTCTGTTTTTCTTTTGATGTAGAGAAAGCTGGTTTTCTATTACAACAGTTAGGGTGTTAATTTAAAACACATTTCCGGAACATGTTCCGGCTAACAATGAGATAACTTTTTTTTTAATTTTAAAAAGCTAATCTTTCAGCTTTATTTTTTGATCATTTTTACTTGGAGCTGAGAAGAACATATTTGATTTCTTCGTTTCACCTGTCATGACGTATGAATGATACACATTGCAAAAGAATAACAATTTGTTTATTTACCATACCTTTGACAATTATAATACCATTTGTGTAAATATAAACTGAAATTGACAAAAATCAAATGAGATAAATGCGCCCCTGTGCATTCTAATGCGAGCTCTGCCAGGATTCCAAGAAATGACTAGCACGTGATACATCTGAGACTTTATCAATGAATTACGTGTTGATCACGTCCTACACTTTATTTACTCGCACTCCTTCTTGAATTTGAATACAGTATAGTCTTGTTGTGCAATTTAGCTTGACAGATATTTATTGTCTTTGCCGACAACTGTCAAACAAACGTCAGTGTTCGTTCATAATTTCATAAGTAGCTCGTAAGTCCGACGTATGAACTATTCAAAAAATCCGACGTATGAACTATTCAAAAAATAAACATCACTTCAAAATTTCATAGCAAGAGTAGATCCTAATAATTTATGAACGTACTGTGTGAACCACTATACTTAACATCGAAATAAAATAAAACAATGTAATGTAAGAAACCAAACTAGTCACTTAGTCGCTTTTTCAGCATTCAAGCTTAGAAGCTAGTTACGCTTCTACGAAAGCAACCCACTTAAGTAAGCTCTTTGAAATAACATCTTAAAAATAGAGCTTGACGATGTATTTTTGCAGTTAATTGCTAAGCTTACGCCAAAACATATGTAGATATGTCTTTATTTTTTGTTGAAGAATAAAAGTTATACGGGAAGACATGACTAGGATGAAAAAAATGGTTTAGGGTGGTATGGTTTATCCTAACAGATAGGTGTCTACCGCATCAAGAAAGAAGAAAAGAGAAACCGCGTTGCAGATGGCAGGACGACCAAAAAAAAAAATAGTGGATATTATTCAGAAATATGAACACAAATGTTACAATGTAGAAAGCCTATACTGGAAATCAAAACAAGCTCTTCACGTAGCGGTGTCAGAGAATTAAACTTGTAATAAATGTTAATTTTATGTAAGATGGTTAAATTAAGGCTATTATGATCATGCTAAACCAACTGGGATCGGCTAATGTGCATGGCAAAGTAGAGCTATTTATTTATTTATTTATTTATTTTCAACATACAAAAAACATGGAAAAGATAATTTCAACCTATTTATCTTTTAAACTGAAAAACAACAAATAAAAACTTTTTATCAAAAATTATTTAACAGTAAAAACACAAGAGTTTTTTTTATCGGATACATTTCTCTTTGTAACGAAACAGTTAATCACTAATTTTATGAGAAAATCTAAAGGTAAAGCAATGTTATCTAATGTCAGTTTTTCGAGTAAATTTAGTGATTGGCAAAACTTTGAGTTGAAGAGAACTTTATCTAATAAAAGAAGAACTCGAGTGTTTTTTGGCAAGATAAATTAAAGACTAGAATAAATATTAAAGTGACATCCACGGCTACTAGATGTAGTTTAGTTATGAGTAACAAGCGTTTTTATCAGTGATAAAAAAGGATATATCTGTTTTATCGCTGTTAAACTGACAAAAATGTTATCGTTAAATAATACATTTTATATAGAAGTTAATTTATCTTTGAAAAAAGTGAATTAAAAAACCTTTGAATCTAAGTTTTTCACTAATGTAAATTTCTAAATAATGATGAGTCTTTGTCAACTAAACAAATAAGCTCGCTTTTGTATGTAGACATGTAGTATGTTTGCGGTGGGTTATGTCTACACCAACTTTGCACCGTAACTCTGTTGCGCTCTACTCAAGACGTGTAAATTAATAGTTTGACGCAAAAGTTTAAAAATGTGCCACAAGCGGCCTGACTCCTGTCATTTAACAAAGGCTTTTTGTTCTGGTGCATTTTATCCTCTAACGCGTTTAGCTCATCAGCATTCCGTTTTCTTGTTACGATAGATGTCAGCTGTTGCTTGCAGAAGTACTTGCTTTTCTTTGGTGAAACCAGCTTTTTTTAGGTAAAATAATCCCATATTTAAATGCCCCTTTTTCTTTATTTGCGGCAATTTTGACCAGACAATCGTATTTATTATCAATAAAATAAAGCTTTGTTTGATATAAAATTTATCAATTGAGGACGATGACGCAAAAAAAGGCCAAAAATTATTTTTAGACTTGGCTATCTCTGAATCACGGCAAATCTAGAGGCGCTCGCTTATACCTTTTCCAACGTTTTTTTCAGATGATGTTTGAACTCAGTTTCACGAACTGAAGATATTTCACAAATAATTTGCATTTTCTATATGTTTTTTATATTAAGGGCGGTATTTATAATCTAAGTTTAATCTCAAATCTGTCACAAGTGCTTGCTTGAAGATTTTTAAAATGACTTAATACCTAGGTATTAAGGTCAATTAAAACATTTTGAAACTAGAACTTGAGACTAAGCTTTGACTATAAATACAGCTTTTAGTCTTCAATTATAGTCACATATGTCATGCCCTTTACACTGTTTCATTTGTTGAACAGATGAATGAAGACGTTTTGCAGCCAGCTCCTGTAAAACAAATGGTTTAAGACAATCTTTTTTTCTCTTCGTCTAGATAGAGCTTGCCACCCTTTTCGTGGGTTAAAACGATTTATCACAGGTTTTTTTTTTGAGCGCACAGAGTTTAAATTGTTACCTGCAAGATCTCAAATTATGATTCACTTATACTTAAAGCGACAAATACGGCAGAGATAGTTTATACTCGGTCGACAATAATAATTGCAGTTTGTTCTTGGATGGGTGACCAATTCAAACAACCTGTAGCTGGGCTTATGCCTGTTGGTGATTGTAAGTACTTCTATTTTCTATAAAAGAATATCTGATTTGAATAAAGTTGTTACTACAGAGGAACTCTTAACTCAGAAGATGAATAGATTGTTTGTTTGGGGCCAACCGACTTAAAATTGCTTATATATTTACATTAGTATAGGATTTTTAATTTTTTGCTTTTCAGATTCGCTTTTTTTTTGAGGTTTTATTGTATGTTACAAGTTAATTTATTGAAAGTTTAAAGATTGTTAATTTACAATTTTGTTTTAAGATTTACAACTAAAATTACATTCAGCTAGAGATAAATCAACGTTTGTTTCACTCAAAGTGTAATGCTAGAAAGAGATAATTAAAATTCGCATTGTTTTTAAATGGATTTCAGTTTTATCAGAAATAAATGAGAGAACGGTCGAAGCTTGTTGGCGTTCGCCTATAACTCTTTTTTTAGTTATTGCTCTTTAGGTAACGCAATAAATAACACTTTATAAAAAGTCATTTAAAATGCAATTAAGAAGAAAGTCTAATTTAAAGTTTGAGAAATTGCGAGTTCTACTTCTCACAATTTCGTGTCGGAGCAGTGCTTTATATGATTAGCTTCGAAAGAAACTTCCTATAAATAAATTAACATTGTGTCAAATGGTTATCTAATGATAGATTAATTTAATATGTGTGAATGATTTAATTCTTTATATTATTCTAAAGGATGAAGAGTTTGAAAACATTTCTTTGCATAACTGCATTTTCACTTTGTTCTTGTTTTATTATTGTCTCGCCTATTACTCAACAACAATGGATTTTTGATTGTAATAATATTGAGGCTAAATTGCACAAATTCAAGATGCGCGAAAATGTTTCTTCGCGACTGGCTGCACTTACAAAATATGAGTATTAACATTTGACCTTGTTGCTCGTTTTAAGAGTAGATCTGTCGAAGGTTAAAACAGTTATAGGTGTATCAAAATAATTTTGAACAGTATGCTGTCAATTCCCATTGTTCTAATTTGTCTGAATTTAATATCCCAATTTCTCATACTGAAATACATTTTAGGCAAGCGTTGGATATATGTAATTGGGATTAGTATGAGAAAATTCCAGTGCTTGTCCTGTTTTTTAAAGTGGTAAGACCACTGATGTATCTGATTCCAATATCGATACTAACTAACACCAGCCAAGTTAACTAAAATTCTTGAAGTTATAATTTACCATAATGTCTCTCCAAATGTTAGCCGTTACTTGCCAGCAGTGTTACATCTATTTAGTATACAACAAATTATTGGGGATCTTATTGACGCAAGCAAGGCAAACAACTTGATGCCCTTTACTTTGACATGAGTATAGATATCATTCGATCGTATTCTTAATTCGGAATTCTTGACTGCCTTGAAAGAATTTGGTATTACTGGCTTATTATTGAACCTACTTCTATCTTGTTTGTGTGATCGCAATGTTGCTTTTAATAGTTTTTTGTATCTCTGATGTTACTTAGGTGTTTCACAGGGGTCGGAGTCTTGGCTTCTTTTTATTTCTAGCTTAAATTAACAAAATTTAGAGTCGCTATGTTCATACGTATTGCGTGCTATATGCAGGTGATAAGATATGGACGGTTGAAAGTAAGTACTGGAGTATATGGTTATGGGGCACGAATCATGGACTCAAATTAATCAAAAAAATAAACTCCTGTTTTTCGCAGAGCGTCGTGTTTCAAAATTAAAACCTTGGGCTGTAAAATGAATCTCACCGCACTAATAACGTAAATAATTATTACATGACTGAGCAGGTAAAGTTGGCTTTACCTGACTAGACAGGTTAAGTTTAATTTTTTTTAGTCAAATTAGTATACTTTTGAAAGTGGTATCTGTAAAAAGATTTTAAATATTTACATTCTTAGATATTACAATATTCTGGTAATTGTTTAATAACGTTGTATGTTTTACCTCATTAATTAAATTGAATACAGTTCTAAAATTACTTGTGAATACTTCACTTGCTAGTACAATAATACACTACTTATTTGCAGTTCTACTTCTATTCAATTCGACGGGAAAAAAATTAAAACCTAATTTTTATGTCAGTTTAAAAGAACGTTTTGCTAAATTTTAACAATTAATGTGAGTTATTAACTCCTCTATAGTAAATGTGTCAGGATGTCTATGATCTACAATTATTAGCATAAAATATTCACTCAAAAACAGTGTACAGAATAGCAGCAGCCAGCTACATTTTCATCAGCGATCTACTTTAACTCACCCCTGCATATTTTTACATAATGTACCTGTAAAGTAACTCACCGGGGACTTTTTTCTCTCTTGCGGGATCCTCTTCTTTTTGGACTACCACTGGGAGACATCACTAGGTCCATTGGACTTTGACAACCACTTTATGGACTCGATTGACTTAATCTTCACCCTTTTTCTTTAGTTTCGTGTTCTCAATAATACTTAATTGTTTTGGTACTTCGTTCGGGAGCAACGTGGACGGTGTCGCTAGGCCTTATTTGAATTATACGAAATAAAATGGCCAGGAATAATGCGTAATGGGAAAAGGTATAAAATAAAAATTAATAAGTGAAGAATTTAAGGACATTACGCAATATTCTGTCATGCCAGCAAGAGGAAAATCTACAATCTTTTTTATCCACTGACAGGAACATAACCATAGCGGTTAACGGGCTATAGCCCACCGCTCTACCTCTTCGCCACTTTTCGAGGAAGTAGAGAGAGTCAGCATAGCAATTTGTAAATGAGTACAGATGTCTTGGAAGAACAAAGCGGAAGTATATGTGGCAAAGCCACATATATCTCTATAGTTTAATACTCCAGGTATTAAACTATAGTTTCTGCTGTGGAACGTCATAATAACATATTTAATTCATATTTATACTACCGGTATATTATAATACTTTACTCATTATTCCTCCAAATCTAAGGAGTCAGCACTGAATTCATATTCCTCTTGTAATAAAACAACACATCATTATTAGCAACGACAACAGCACACGTTGTCTATCTTTCTCTCTTTATAAACAATTTACAGTTTAAAAATATAAACAACGCCCGACCGACCGTTTGAAGACCTTTACTATTTGTTTCCATCCCTCTCAGTTCACTAACAGCCACCGCTACGCAACATTTCTAGGGATGCTAAGACTGATTTTTCCCTCTCTATCTTGAGATGCCATATGGTCCTTATCGAGGTCATTCAATTGTACAAGTTATTTAGCGTCTTACTGGCGCTATTTTACTTTAAATATGAATATAAATTATTATAAAATTATAAAATCTCACAGTTTAATATATGAAAAAATCGTTAATTTTTAGCAAATAACTTTTTCTTAAATATTTTCCACTTATTTAGTATAGCTTGCAATAGAGCGAGCTTTTTGAGTTTGAGTTAATTGAAGAGGCATTCATGGCATTCGAGCATTCACTCTGAATTCAATCAAAAAGGATTTTAAATATCTGACGAAAGCAATGACATTGTATTGTGTGGGTAAGTGTTTATTGGGTGAACCCAATTTACACAAATAAAATGTAACTCTATGCAAGTTTTATGAACAGAAAGTGTACATCTTTAAAGAATAGACATTTGTTTCAAACCATGTTAGTGATAGTGCTAAATTTTTGTTTTTTATTGTGTACAGAGTGATAATCAATTATTTTATTAACAATTAGATTTTGAATTTTTGGTGGTACACTAACTGTGTCAATTATTCTAGTAGTAGCAATATGTTTATAATGCCCCTATTTATGGCATCCAAGAAAGAGCTACTGTTGATCATTTCTTCTTTTCTGGTAAGTAGCAAATTTGCATTGTATTTATTAAAAGTAGAATAATAAATTTTATTTTTATTTTTAATAATTAAAAGCCTGTCTGACTTGATTTTTGTATAGCATTCGATAAAATTCTAACTTTTTTTGTTTTTAACATTTGTAGGTAAAGATATCTAGATATGAAACAATGGCAACTAAGTGTAAAAAATATTTTACTAAGCTTTTCTTTTTTAATTTGTGTGCTAGTTTTCACATTTAAGTGAAAAGTAGCACATTTAGCATCAATTTGGTATTTTTTTTAGTAGGACTATTACAATCACTCACTAGAAGCCCGTTTCATACATTTTTTCCAATCGATAACTATGGAACGAACAAATTACTACGTTTAAATCTAAGATATTTGTTTTTCTCAAGACATCCACTGTCGTGTCTGCTTCAACTTAAATGCTTCTTGTACCTACATAATCTTTTTTTGACAATATATAAGAAGTTGTAGCTTGGGGAGCAAGGTGTTTGGAGAGCAATATTACGGGTACTTTAGTCAACACTAAGACGTTTGAGTGCTTGTAATTAAACTAGACATTGAAACTGCTGGCCAAATATTCTTAGAAAGGATCCGACTTGTGAAAATTCCATATTCTAAATTTGGCTATGATTACTGCTGATTATTAAAAATTTGAGCTTAGTTTTATGGGTCTTCAAATATATTGTCCTTTACTATATTCGGTTTTATTCTGAGATTGCGTGATTCTTTATGATCTACTTTTTTTATCTTAACCGTTATCATTAAAATAGTTTACTATTTTCTATTAGTTTTATTGTTCTTATTTGAAAAGTTTTCTAAAATATTTGTTGCTTTATTTTACAACTGTGCTTTTTCCTCCTCCTCAACGTGATCCTTACAGATTAATTATTCAACGTTTTTGGTTGAACTACGTAAAAATGCATAATGTTTTATCAATCTTTAAATTTATTTTTCAAAACAATGTATTTTAGGTTTTTTTGTTATACATGTTGCTTAAAAATTAAAAAACGCGATAAAACCATGTTTAATTAATGCAGTTGAAGATTATTATATGATATTAGTATTCACTTTGTGTATCATAATTGTTCATATTAAACCCATGTAAACTAAACGGTTTTAAAACTAGTAAATTTTTTTTTTGTTTTAACGTGAAATTTTAATATAAGAATCAAGTATTTCATTTTCTAAAAAAAGAAAAAAAGGAAAATCACATTTTAATATCAATATAAAAGGAACTTATATTTGGCTAACACGCACTTTTGGAAAATAACGTTCCATCGGAATATTTTTCCATTTGGAAAAAACAAATAAACTCTTTTTTTGAAGACGTTAACATGTATATTATCCCCTAGGTCATATTAATCATCCCCATAGATGTATAATCATCTAGAACCCCATTAGGAACCCGTTTCAGCAAGTAACAAATAATGCCGTTAGAATGATCCAAAAGAGAAGGATTATTTCCATTAGGGAGCTCTTGCCAAATAACATACTGCAATTAGACCTTTTTTTCAACTATGTCTAGTTTCAAATAACTTCTCAAATATTGTTACACGAATGGCTTAACGAACACGGCCAGGGACTACAGTTGTTTTGATTTTTTTCAAGTTTTACGTACATATTGCTATACTTGCAGGTTATTTTTTATTTAACTTTTTTTTAGGAGGTTATGTGGCTTTACCTTATTAGTTTTTATGAATCTGTGTTTCACCCGTTTAATAAGTTTAACTTTGATTCTTTTTATTTATTTTAAATAATTAGGTCGTATATCAGCCGCCGGGCGTTCCGTATAAGGGAAGAGTGTATTTTAAGTTTTCTTGCAAAATTCATAGTATTTTTTTGATTAGTTCATTTTCAGTATATGTAAAAGTAGTTTTTCGGCATACCCTTAATGTTTTAATAGCTCCAATGTGTATTATTCTAAAGTTTTCTCAATTTTCATCTTTTTTATCGTTATGTTATCATCTTCTTGTATATTGTTTTTTCTCGCTTCATTTGTCGGTTGGATTAGCATTGATTGTTTTAGTTGTTACCTATTGCACTAATTTGTTTGAGTTAAACGAGAAGGGACTTTTTAATTTGGTTTGAATCTTGATTACTATTGGTTTAAAATGAATATAAATATTCTTTTTTTATCATTACTTTCTCATGACAACGATATACTCCGGATATTTTTTTTTCTTATAGATTAAATAAATTCAAAATTATAACAGTATCAGCAATTATGTTTCCTAATATCTCGACACTTTGAACTTTATTTCGATTAATTACGAAGATTAATAATTTGCCATCTATCAAAAATGTTGATGTGTTAAAGTTTAGCAGCTTTAACATTGTTTTGGATTAATTTTGGAATCACAGCAATATCGTCGTGCAACTCGCTGGTAAAAGAAATACTTAAAAATTTACTTTCGATTCAATAGTATGAGAGCAAGCATTATCTATTTAACAAGAGTACTTCTTAGGGCTTGTTCGCTGGTTTTATAAACGTTTTTGCTGTAAAACTAAATTATTTTCAAGACCATTCTATAAACAGTATCTGTGTCAACAAGTGTTTTGTTTTGTTGATGTGCTCTACAACACAGACCTGTTTACATTTGAAACAGATTGTAAGTTTTTAGTTTTTTAAAGATCTAGAAGTTGTAGTTTATGTTTTTCAGGCTATTTTTACAATGTTAAGTTTAAGTTGAGAATAAGCCAAAGATAAACTTGATGCGGTGGACAAAATAAGTTGTACATAGAAGATTCAACAACTTGAGCTGAAATCAGCTTAGGTTTTGTTGAACTGCCAAAAGTGTAGGTTTAACAACTCCCCAAATTTAAGATTAGCTTAATTCTAACATCAAATGTTTGTTTCTATTTGTTATTGAATTGTAGCTCTGGGCTTCAACAACCCAAATGAAGAAAATGACATATAATGGAGTACTTAGATGCCAAAGAAAAGTTGGAATTAATCAACGTTTAGAAATGGGTTAAACTTGTTAATATAATTCAACTTGATAATTGGGTTTAGCGTGAAAGAGCATAAAACTTTTTTCGGGAACGCGTTAGTCACTGTGAAAACTGAAACAAAATTATTAATTAAGGAAACAATTTTGATTATCAAAAACAGTATATGCTTGATAATATTAGAGCGGAAACTTTTTATTTTTCTAATTTTTTTTTCTACCATTGACAGACTTAAGCTTGCGTTCGATCAAAGTTCAATGGAACTTTCAAAGTTCAATGGAACTTTGGCTTTGGAAAACCACTTTTGGATTTGACATTGATTGTACAAATGGTTTTGCCCGTGGTTTTTTGATATTTGTCTTTATGGCTTTTTATGACTGAACGTAAAACTGTCCAAACAGCAGCAAATTTTCCAGCATTTAAACTTCATGTCGATCTAATTCTATCTCATCAACTATTTTTCAATTTTTTTTAAAGAGGTTTATTGTCTTTAGTTTACGCTGCTTAAAAGTTGTTTTCTACGTCTTTGAATGTTGGATATCCAAGAGCTGTTTAGAACTAAAAAAATGTTGTTTTTATGTCTCTATAAAAGCATCTTGCATCTGTTCGCACAATTTTGCATGAGATAAGTACATGTTTCTTTGTAGGTTTAAAGAGCCGGCCCTACACATCTAGCGTTTTGTTCATGTAGCCTATATGGCTGTCTATATACTACAGGATTAGATGAAATTCATGTATTCTAATAACATTGTATTCAAGTGTGTGGTCGATATGTTTTTCTATACTTTATTCTGTGCACAAAAACAAATTTCTAAATTTAAATACTTGACCACACACTCAGGAACTGTCACTTTAAGCAAATATCTTCGACGTGTACGTCAAAGTCGCTTGCGTTCTTTCTATAACAGCAGAATTATTTGATAAAAAGCTTAAAAAGAAGAAACTTAAATTGTTTGAAGACAACTGTATGTGTATGTTGGAAAAGTTTAAAAATATCGGACACATTTGATCTACTTTATGTTTGTGTGAACACTGTATGTAGTGAAACTTTCTGCTGTCATACAGTTGTCATAACTTTTCATTCGTGTGTTGACGAGACTTTTTAAGTGTCACAAACTTGTCAGAAGGTGTGTTTGTTTTGACAAACATGTCTTATATAGATGTGTGCGCGCAAACAAAACGCTAGGTGTGTAGGGCCCTTAAAAGCCAGGTATTTATGGTATGCTCGATTTCTAACATTTGAAACTACGCATCACCCGCTCGTTAATTTAAGCCTTTATTTTTCCAGATATCAGCTGGGTTTCATATATTTAGAAACACTAAGCTTTTCACGTATTTCTTGAAACCTTAGCCTTTATTAAAGCTTCTGATAATACTTTAAGCTTACCAAAAAATGTAATCATTGATTTATCGCATCGTTTTGTTGGAGCCATTTAATTGTGTATTGTATCAATGTTGGGAATAAAATAGGTATCGAGAGCAGTCGAAGATCAATACTTGATTAGTTTTCCAGAAACCAGGCGGAGAGAATTCTTTGAAAATTAAACATAAAATAAGAACGTAGTGAACTTTGAAATCATTCTGCGAATTACAAAATGAATCAAATAGCATATAATAGCTAAAAGCATAGCCTACTAAAAGTCAAAAGTTCCTGTTCAAACTCTAGTGATAAAAAATCTAAAGAGTACGCAGTATAAAGCCTTCCAACTAATAAGAGTGTCTCAGACACAAGCAGGAGTGTGCTTAAATTGTCAAAGTTTCTAAAGTACAATAACAGTAATAATTCATTTTGTGTTTCTAATGATTGTTAAATTAGAAGGTTTTGTTTATATTTTATATTAATTAAATAATATCTAGTTCTTTTCTTTATTTTTATATGCTTGAATAAGAGTAGATAATTATACAAGTAGAAAAGTGGTGATTCAGTATGTAGTGAAAACAGATTGATTAAATTTTTTCGGGATTGAGGTTCACTTTTTTTACGAGTTCTCAAACATGCTATTTTTAGTTTCAGTACTGGAAAATGTAGAAAATTGATGTAAAAATGCTTAAAAGTTCTTTTGTTACAATAGTTATTAAAGTTGTCTGTCATATGTAAAACATAATAACTACATAAAACTTACATGCCAACAAAATACTTAAGACAATAACTTACCACAAATATATGCAGAACTCTTAAGTTTTAAAAGCCGCAAAGAAGCGAACTTTACATTTGCTTCTAACTAAGTTGAAAGTTTAGTTAAGTAAAATATGAAAAATGTTTTGAACAGTTATGCTAATCTAAAATCAGACAAATAATGCAATTCATAAGTGAAAATATAATACCATTTTTCAAAAAAACAATAACGTAGAGCTAATGTTTTTTAAATATTTTTTTTTTACTCAAAAAGCTTGATTTTGGGTAAACATACTTTATGCTTAAGATCATATTATAAATATACGAAGATAAAATTGTTTTAAAATACAGACAATTATTTGCATTATGAACCTAAACAGTCAAAAGTACTGACAATTCAATACAGAGAAAAATATGTAAATGATGTTTTGAATAATTCTGTAATTTTATGAAATAGAAAAATTTTTTTTAGTATTCAATTTTTATTACTGTGTTGTTAAAGAGTGAAGTACGTTGCTAGTAAGCAAAGTGTTGCTGACTGTGATAGAAAACATTGAAAGTTTTTTTAGATTCATTGACTTACATTTTTAATCTACCAAAATAGCTTTGCAACAATTTATGAAATTTGCAACAGTAACATTTTTGAGTTTTTCTAAAATGTAGTGTTTTTTACGTAGGGAAATCTATAGAAAGTTTTTTAAGTTAAGGAAGGAATTCCAAACTCTTACGCTTTGATTGTCAACAGTCACCCATATAGCATCTTAAAACTGGATCAAACTTACAGTAAGTTTATTAGATTACATGGTTAATTCCTTAGAAAGAATGCTTATAAATCCCTAACAGCAAGCCTGGAGATAAGAGCCACAACCAGGAAGGTACTCTATAAAAAAATTTTTGCAGCAGAGTATCTTCAATTATTTTAATTTAATACACGTTTTTTATGGAATTACACAAATTAACAGCACTTCTACAGTTCCTGAAATAATAGGTAAAAGCTAAGTAATTACGATCTAAAACTCGCTTCTAAAGATTAAATCATGAAATGTTCTTAATTTTTAAGATTAAAAGTAGTGCAAAGATCAAGAAAAATATTCATACTTCGAAGTTGTAACTGTGCGTTCAGAAGTTATTTAGATCTACGCTTGCTATGGAATTTTGAACATATGTTTATTTTTTTGATTAGTTCATACACAGAAACGTACAATATTATTAAACGAGCTTTAACCTTTGTTTCACATTTACCGGTAATCATACTATCAAACATAATAAAAATCTGTCCAGCTAAATTACCCTGCAAGAGTTGATCTAAATAATTTATGAACGCACGTTCCAATTTGTTTTTTTTTACCTTTACTACAACACTAAAAGGTTCTACACCTGGATTTACAAAATCATTCTTGTTATGTTCGTTGTTTCTTGGCGACGCTGGCTTCAGAAACCGTTTAATAATGTTAGTCTAATTACATAGGTTTTTTATACCCAATTTTATTTACTTACGCACAATTTATATAATAGAGCTGTTCTGACAAATTAAATTATTATTTAATTTGTTTATTATAGGGTGGCCGTTTACAAAATATTTTATAATACGAAAATTTTATTACATCAAGTCACATTTGCATCAAATTGGCTTCCAGGCGTTCGTGGGCGGGCATTCAAAAATATTTAATTAAACTTTGTAATAAAATCTATTTGTCCTAACTACTTTTTCCGGATGAACAAAAAAACATTTTCTCAATTTGGAAGTATATGGACCGAAAAACTATCCTCGTCGCGACAGTTCCATCTAGAAAAACAAACAACATCCCAATTTATTCTTCAATTTTAGTTTGCGAACAAAAAGTCTATTTGGGGACTTTCATAAAAGCTATGAATTTAATTCATGTAACAGGGTTGAAAACTGCAGTAGTTAGAGTCAGAAACCTTTGAAATTTATGCTTTGCGGTATTGCGGTGTTGATATTTCACAATTCTTTCTCGAACAAGTAGGTACTTTACGAACAGACGGCCAACAATGAGTCAATCTCAACCCTTAAAAAATGCTTTCCAGAACGCATTTCCACACAATCGATGCAGAGTTGTAATTTACATAATGAATACATTTTAGATTTGTTTTTCAGCTTATCCAATTGAGTGAGCTTTAGAAAAAATTTATTGATGCTTTATTTACATAAGAATTTATGAGGCAAATAATTCACTCGAAATAAAACCGCATCATATTTAACTCTCTTCAGAGTGCTTTATTGTTTTAATTTTGCAGATTTTTGATTCCGTCTGTGTCTCTATTATTGGAAACTCAATTCTTTTCCCAAGAAGTTTTGATGAAAGTGAAACATTAAAATACCGTTTATAGAAAAGTATTAATTTTGATGACATCGATAATTCATATTGTGTTGCTTCGCTGAACTGAAGCAAAGCGTAACATACCATTTACTTCCTGTAAGATATTATCTAGAATTTTTTTTGACATACCTTCAAGCTGTTTTATATTTATATTGTTACTAAAACCATGCACTAAAAAAGTACTTCAATATTTTCACAGTAATTCAAGAAATATATATATGGCAACCTAGACCAGTGGTCAAATGGTGGAGTATCTCTTATTTTTCCTATAAAATACTTTTTTGATAAAATTTTACTTATTATTTGTACTAATTCAAACTTATTTTTAAATCAAGCTTGACTTATGACATAAGTTCACTAATTTTTTTTTTACAAGTAACGCTAGGGCTTTTTTCAAATACGGGCGATTTACTGATTTTTGTGCTAAAAGGCTTGGTGTCTCCGTGAAAACACTTTGGGGTAGCTTCCCAAGCTTGCTACATCAAGAAGACAGCAAAAAAAAAAGGTAAAGTACACAAAAATAGAGAGCGATAGAAAAAAATAACCAAACACCAAAATTTATAAAAATTTTAAAATTTATTAATATATAAACTAAACACTATAAAAGAAAAAAAAAACAAAATAATTCATTTAATACAAAAAATTTATTTGAAAAAGTGTATAACTAAGAATATCACTTATAATAATAATAATTATTACTGAAAAACAAAAGACGCAAGAGTTGAATCCAAAATTAAAAATTAGGCAAACAAACATGAAGACGAACATTACACCACGAGCCTAATGAGCTATATGGAAAACAAAATCTAGTAAAGAAAGTACAAATTTTATTATGAAATCTTTTCTATTATTTTATTTTACGTTGTAATTACTATTTTTTCTATTGTATTTCTGTTTTCCATATAGCCGACACAAAACACTACTCCCAACATTGCTTCATGTTGATAAATGAAGGGTTAAAAACAAAGTTAAGTATATAAAATAACATTTAAAATTAACAAATAGTAAAAAAGGCATTATTGAGGGTCCTCGGAGTCTTCCTGCAACACATTAAATACATATATCACACGTTTAAGTAGTACTTTATAACGTCAAATTACCGGTTCATCAAATAAGGCTGCTAGACGATGTTGTTCTAATTTTGGCATTTCGGGATAATTTGGCGTCCTCTTAGGCGGTGTATCCCCATCATGAGTAGCATAATTAATAGCATTTTTCAGTTGATCACCTAATTCACGTGCTTCTTCTAATAAAACATCTAGATTTTTTTCAAAGTCTACTGCTTCATTTTTATCTAAATCTTCTACGTCTTTCTGCATTTCTGCTAGATCATCTCTACTTTCTTCAAGTCTACTTGAAACTGTGGACGTTCTTTCAGACCAATCATTAAACATTTTCAAAGTTTCCTACATAAATTATTTTATTAATTGCAACTATTGAAATGATAAATATACTCTTACGTTATTAGAAGCATCCACACGTTGCTCAATTGTGTTTTTCATTTGATTGTTGTGAATTTTTAGAGCTTCAGTTTGTGATGTAATAGTGTGGGAATAATTCGCTTTAGTTTTATTCATTTTTTTCTGAAGGTGATTGACAGCTTGCTGTTTATCGGAATCAATTGACTCTAACTAAATCACAAAAAAGTATTAATCAAAGATAAAGAATTTTTTGAATTAACACTTACATAATTAATATAATCTATCGTTAATTGATTGAGGTTTGCATGTTTTGCTTCGTCTTGAAAAGCTTCCGTTAGCAAAGAACAATTATGAATTGAATCGCCCATTGATTTTGTATGTTTTTCAAAATTCTGGCTCAAATCTTCATTTTGCTGAAAATATTGCATAAACGTCTTGTTAAATTGCGAATCTAATTGCACTTTCTTTTCAAATGCAACATTGGCGTCTTCAAAGTTTTTATTCAATTTATCAAATTGACTTTGAGAATCAGTAAAAAAATGTTCCTTTGCTGTAAGTTGTTTATCGATAATTTTTTGAAAATTTTTGTCTTTAGCCAATTGATCATGATTATGTAATAAGATTGTCTGCTGTAAGTTTTCCAATATTCCATCAGTTTTTTGTATATGTTCTTGTATGTTTTTAAATGTTTCAACTGAAAGATCTGTGTTGAATTCCTCAAATAAGCCTGATAATTGAGCAGCTGCACTATTAGTTTTTTCGAACACTTCTCTAGATATAAAATCATTAATTTTCAAAATTTCTTTGTTTCTATTCGCAATTGGATTGTTAAACTCTCCGAGTTGAGTAATGCGTGATTCTAAACCCTCTGTATAATTATGATAGCCAACTTTTATTTTTTCAAGCCCATCGAGACAGTTATTTATGAGTAATAGAGCATCATCTGCATTTCTTTTTGTAATATCCTGTTGTTTATCGTATTTCTCATGATAAGTCATTTTATCGTCCAACATAGTTTCACAAATCTTGGATCTTGTATCAACAGCTTCAGTCGCTTCTGCATCATGCTCCTCAAGACGCTTTACAATCTCTTCTTGTTCCTGAACCGCTTCAGATGTTTTTTCCAACTCCTCTTCCTTCTCCTTTAAAGTTTCTTTTGTTATTTCAAAGGAAAGCATTAGCTTAATGTAATCGTCAGATATAGTTTGTTGAAAATCTTCTAATTTTCTTATCTGATCAATTAAATCTCTCCTCTTTCGATCTTGTCCAGCAATTTTTTTTGACATTTTTTGGTACTGACTGGAAGTCATGCAACAACCGACCTTGTTTTGTGCTGCAGCTAAATCTTTTTTCAATTTGGATAGCTCTTCTTCCAAATAGACATCATTCGGTTGTCGGGTGATGTTAATAGTTGGACTGTTTATAATACTTCGTGCTGCAGCAGCAGTCTCTAAAGCTGCCACAGTCTCCTCTACTGTTTGTGTCATTGGTAAAAATGTGGCTATCATTGAGGTTTTAGCGTTGCCGCCCAGACTTTCTTGTAGAACCCTCGTCAATTTGCAGTCTCTAAAAGCAGACCATAAATATTTAGATTTAGAAAACAAAAGAAATTGATAAAAAAGAGGATCAAAAAATGAGAAAAAGTACAATGCTGTGGGCAATTTTTAAATTGCTTAAAGCAATGTCTTCTTTGCAACACACAATTTTATAAAAGTGAGCTTAGGAAAATAGACAACATTGTGTTTTACTTACCTATAGGGCACATGGGGCTGTTTGTGCGCTAATGCTTTTATAACATTGTTCAAAGTAAAAATGGATTTATTAATATTGGCCACTTCTTTCGCGGATAGATCGAAAGCATTTGAACGTTGGATATGTTCATTTCCCGCCAAGTCAACAAATTGTAATTTTCCACTCTTCAATACAAGTTCGCCTCCGGTGTATTTTTGTGTGTTAATGGAAAATGTAAAAACTGTATGCGATCGTGAGCTTTTAATGGCTGCTGT
Source organism: Lagria hirta (assembly GCA_947359425.1). Lineage (NCBI taxonomy): Eukaryota > Metazoa > Arthropoda > Insecta > Coleoptera > Tenebrionidae > Lagria > Lagria hirta. Next base: position 21,948,759 of record OX375794.1, read on the forward strand.
ACGAAGCTCTTGTTGACCAATAATTAGCCAATCAAAAAAATCATCCAACGTGCAAAGCGTCACTTCACGTAGCCCTTTGAAATAAGTAGCGTTTTTGTTTGTTGGATCATCGAAAATTCTGAAAAATCATCTGTTAAACCAAATTTCCAAAAATATTTAATCAAAATTAAAGCTAGTTTGAGCCTTCAATTTGGGAAAAAAACTTATAGTAAAGTTTATAACAGTCGAATCAAATATTTAATTTATATCAAAGTTAATTAGTATCAAAATTATTAATTGGAAATCAGAGTTTATAATTTGAATTACAATTAAGTTAATTTGTTCTTGATAAGTCTACCCTTAAGGGCACTATATATTACACCTGAATTGAATAATTTATTGCTATTTTAACCTTATAAATTATAAAATTACCTTAATATAGAATGCTCCTTTAACAGATCTCGAACTTCTTCATTATATATCTCAACAAATGAGATTCTAAGAGTATATTCCATATCGAAAAGTTTGTCCAATCCAATAAACAAATCCTTCGCCACCCGGGGGATTATCCCAAAAGACTCATTCTGGAACAAATAAAAAATTCTTAAATTAATCTTTAAGCAGAGATTAAATATATAAATAGTATTTAATCTTTGCTTTAAGTTAGAAAGCAGCATAAAAAAATGAACTGCTCTTTTTTTGTTGCTACTTATCAGTCTAAATATGGCAACAATGCCATCTTTTTTACAACAGCGAATTACTTACAACCGTGCTACTATCTGGAAACTCTAAATTTTCTCCCCATATGGTATATGTTTTCCCTGTTCCTGTGGGACCATATGCCAAAACGGTGCAATTATATCCAGATATAGCATCGTTAATGTAAGGAGTAACGACTTTGTTGTAGATATCATGTTGTGATGCCCCTTCGCTAAAGATATGATCCACTTTGAATTTTCGAGTCTGATTTTTCCAATTAAGCTTAATGTCTTTTTCCGTGGCGGAGTCGATTATATTTCGTTCAGCATCGGCGGTGGCAAAGGGCCTGAAATAATCATTTTATATTTAAAAGTTACAAAAAATTATATCAATTACTTTTGCCTCAAATAAACCTTCAAACGTTGACTTTGCGGTTTTCCACTCATATTTTCTACAATAATTAATAAATTGGATAGAGACGAGTTTTAAGTAGTATTTATAGAAATTAAAAAAACAAGTTTCAGATAAACAGACGATTAAAAAAGTGGCGATTAAGAATTCAAAAAAGCACCAATCATCAAAAAAAATCAATGCAGTTTATTGCAATTTATACAATTATTATTATTTTTTTAAATTACAATATATTAATTATTTTTCTAAAACATTTTAGCTTGATAAATAAAAAATTTGTATATTTTTAAGAGGATCAATCAACTAAAAATTTTTTTTTAATTTTGGCTACATTAATCCGCTAATTTTTTGTCTGAATAAGTCGTTTATTTTCAATTTTACACAAAAAGTAGTTATTACAAAAGTTGTTAAAAATCAAATTTGCTACAATTTTGCTTTCAATAAATTTTTTTGTAGGATCGATATTTTTTGATTTATACCGGAGAAAAAAAGACAAGAAAATCTTATCATTGTATTATCACCAAATTGTATATTTAAAAAAAATAGTAATAAACAAAGTTATTTAAAATCAAGTTTCCTACAATTTTGATTCTAATTAATTTTATTGTAGGAACGATATTTTTCGATTTATACCTGAAAGGAATGAGAGCAAAATCTCATCATTAAAGTAAATAATTTTTTTACAAAAGATAAATAAATTTTATTATTTCTTTTTCTTTTATTCTTGCATTGAAATAATTTCCAATCAGTACATTTTTGTTGTTTTTATTTTTGTCTCTTCTGTTTTATTATGCTGATGCTTTTGCTGTAAATTGTTCTTTTTTGTCGTTGTTTTCAGTTATTTGCATTTTTTTTCTTTCTATTTTGCTGACTTCTTCTTCTTTTATTTTATTTTTCACTCTTATAATTATTTATTTTCTTGCTCTTCTTTTTTTTTTCTTGCATATATTACTTTTAATCTGCTTTTATTCGGTAGTTTTCCTTCAATTTCTTTCCTATCTTTGTTGTCTACCTATGTTTCCACCATCTTTACAACCTCTGCCATTAATATTCCTAAAATTCTTTATCTTTTTTTCATATTTTTGTTTTATTCCAAAATTACTGCTTCTATTACATTCTCTTTTTTTTCTACTGTTTTTTTTTTTATTATTTTATTGTTTAATTAGCTGATTTTTCATTGTTTAACTTTATTTGTTATGTTTTTTTTAGCTTTATTTTTCAATTAGGAAACAGTACTTGACTAGAGCGACGTCAAACTTGAACTTGAGGTGTTTTTTTTGTTATTAATATAGTTGATTTTTTAAGACAAACGTGTTTTATTTCATAAACAATTTGTCAATTAATTTGAATTTTTATGTAAATTATCTATAGACAATGACGCAGAAGGTAATAGTTAAGGTATGAGACAAAGAGTACAGAAGAAGACTAGAAAACATTAAATTCGAAGAGCAAAAATAAGTGAAACGGAAAAAAATATTTGAAGAAGCTAAAAGAAGCTAAAAAAATAGGAAAGCAATTTAATAAAAGCGTCTTCCTAGAGCCAAAAAATTATATAAAAAGAAAAGAAAGTAAAGATGAAAAGAAGAGGAAATAAAAGTTATAAAAACAGAGAAAGAGCTGTGGAACACAAATAGAGAACGCAAAAAGACACAAAATGAATAAGAGCAATAGAAAAACAAGAAAGTAAATATAGGAACACAAATAAAGCAAAGAAACCAGACAATACACAAATTACGTTGGACGAGGTAGAGTTCAGTTCATAAACAATAAAGTACCGCTCTTTACTATTGATTGTAAACAATATTAAAACAAAAATACCAAGAAATATATTCAAAAATAATAATTTTTTTCATAAATAATTAATAAAATTAACAAAAAATTTGAACTTGGACGTTTTGTACGATAAGCATTATCGTACAAAAAAAAAAGATAAAAAATGGGCTCTAATAAATGGGATTAATTGTTAATTAAAGTACAAAATGATTATTAGATAGTTATGTACCTAACAAACTCAAAAAACCAAATTTTTTAACAATTGTCAAAAAACAGGTTATTTTACGCATTCACCGATCAAAATAATTTTTTCTCATCGTTAAAAAAAGTCATTTCTCACCGTTATTTTCCTCTATGTAAAAGCTTTTCTAACATTTTTTCAGTTAAAAATAAACGAAGACAAAAACTTTATTAATATAGCAATTACAAATAAATACACAAATAACAAAAAAAAATCGAGTCCATAGATTTTTTTCTTATGACAAAATCTAAAAACTTTAAATTTTTGTACACCAGTTTAGTTCAATTATTAAAAAAAATTGCATCGCGACTGCTTTTGTTTGTAAATACACTCATTTGTTTATTACGTTTTTCTTGTTTAGCTGCCAAATTGTTTTATACTATTAATGTGGAAAAATATACAGGATCGCGCAAAAGAATGGAACGGTCAAATATTTTTAAAACTACTTATTAGAATCAAATAAAATTTAGCACGTAAAGAATATTTAAAAAAAATCTCTTAGCCGTAATTTTTTCAGATTATTCATATTTTTGAATATGCACCTATTAGATAAAAATTCAAAACATTACATTGTACTTAAAAATATGTTTGTTATATCATAATCTTATTTTGTTTACAATCTAAATAATTGTAAAATAAAAAAAATAAATTATAATTCACTTTAAGCTCCTATGAAACGAGTTTTTAAACTATTTTTTGTAATTTGGCACTTTTATGCTGTTTTAGAGCATTTTTTTTTTGATTGTATCGATTTAGGGATTTTTGGAGTGGGTTGGCAATATCTTGATTTTAAAAGTAAATTTTTTATCTACCTGTCTGCTTTTATTTTATTCAAAAATTTTAATCCTGTCAGCTCCAAAATACGCAAACAAAAAAAAACTTTACATGTAGGCCTCTCGAAATCGGTGAAAAAGCAAAAATTATTTTGGTTTTCATTATTATTATTATAGTAAGATACCTACTTTTTTAGGCTAAGTGACATATAAACTTTTGCTTTATTGGAATCGGTTGTTCTTCCCAGACCAGTGCACTTATTATTTACATCATTATATGCCATATTCCACATAAATATACTTTCCATTGATTGTTCACTTCACTTTGTTGTTCAAGTATTGCAATTGACCTGAACAAAATAAAAGACACTACAATCAAAGCAAGCTGCAGACTCCGAAATGGCTCAGACACTTCAACTATCACTAAACTCTATTTACAAATGTGAGAGCTATAGTAGAAATAGCGCGCTTACTTCTGCAACATAAAAACATAACAGAGGAAAATAAAAAATAAACACTAATTGAAGATATTTAACATTGAGATTTTCTATATCGTGAAAGTAATTTTTTAGTATTATTGTACACATTAATTTTATAATTAAATATTAAAATGCTATTGTGTTTTATAGACACAAGTTGGCAAACAAGACTTATTTTTGTGAGTAATCGTTAATGACATTTTGTTTAATTTTAATATTACTTTGAACATGTAACTACTTCTAGCGCTGTTCTCTTCATATTTTAAATACATTTTGTTTCTAAGATCTATGTTTTCCTTGCAACTTCTGAGAGTATCTAAAATGTAATTGATATCTTTTGCGAAATTACAAGCCTTATCTATTATATAGGCTGCGTCAAAAGTCCGGTAACGGATTAATATTTCTCTGCGGAAGGGTTTTCAAAAAAAAAATTTGTACAAAACTTGCTTGGTTACAAACTACGAATTTTTTGGTAACTAAACCATTCTTCACTCTATGACCCTTTTGCAAGGGGTGGAGGTGGCTTAAAAATTTTGAATAGCAACTTCAATTTTTTTCGTCGGATTCAGATTTTTAGATTTTTGGAGAAAATATGTATATCAATCTTTGGATGGAAAAATGTTTTTATCCAAAGTTCGTTTTATCTGAAATTCTAATCTTTTGTTAACGTTTTTATGCTTGGATGACGATCTAAGCTTTTTCCGAGAATAAGTTCGACACAAATGATGCGCTTTTCAAGAATGTTTTCAAGTAAAATTTTTAATAATTTTAATGTATTTAACTTTTAATATATTTTTTTAAGAACTTTTATATGATAAGAAGAAAAAACCTCAAGACTTGTTACTCTCTCAGCATTTAGCGACTCCAAACTTTTTTCCTACAAATCCATTTTTCTCATTGCTTTGCTTGAAGCTGAAACTGCCCTTCTTTTTTTTGACACCCTTACTACTCACAAAGGGGTCAAGGGATGAAATGGTTTAATCTTGACTGTACTTCATGGCGGCTTGTAAACTTCGCGGCTTCAAAATTGAGCGCAGTTCATGTGCTGATGTTCTTTTTTAAGACCACGGTACTGTATATTTATAATGGGGCTTTTGAATGAAAACAATTTCCACAAATGTTTTACAGAACAAATTCAGCCAAATAGTTGATAAATTAACATTTAACACTATCAAGAATGACAGTGCTTATTTCTATGCTCAAAACTAAAATTTCTAAAAGAGAATAGCTTTGGTTATGAATAGTAGGTCTTGAGAATTGTCGAATCGTTTTGAAAATTGTTTCTTTTGTCTTTTGTCTAACGGCGACCTTACAGAAACACAGAAATAAGATTTAACTTTAAATGTTTATCTCGCATTGTTTGTTCTGGAAGCAACGCTTTCCGTTCAGGCAAATTTGTTCTATTTGAGCAAATAACAATTAACAAATAACAATGTCAATTGGATTCGTTGAAATCTTACATGAACAGAAACTGTTATTTCAAATAGCCGCATTCATATTTAATGTTTTGTTTTGTTAGCAAAGTAACATTGTTTTGTAATTTTGTGTGACTGCAGAGCAAAAACGTAGGAATTGTAGTATGAATACAAATGACATTAAAAATTAAGCAGTCGCTCATGCCTGTATTTGATTTGTTATAATAAATACAAATAATTAGGTAAACTCGTTGTTACTTGAATTGTCCGCTTTTAAAAAAATGTTAAAAACAAAACTGGTTTTTCTAAACGTGGATGAATTTATGATGACGACGTTGATGCCATTTCAAAAAATTGTCTTTGGATTTCGGCTTGTATTGGAAATAAATATTTAGTGCGATTCTGATTCACATTGCTACGGTTTTGTTATTTGGCAGTATAGTGAAAGTGATGGTGGCAACAATGTCTATAACAATTTTACTTAAATTATAATAGTTTGAATTTGTTTTTTGGACGCCAAATTAGTTGACAAATTTGGCGTCCAGAATCTCAAATCTATTACGGTCTCTTTTATGCTGATACTCCAACCTTATCTTTAATCTTTTTAAAAATAGTAAAAAAAGAAAATAGATACGATAAAATTAACAGCAATGTAGTACTTACTGATTTTTGCATTTTAAAATCTATCTAGAAAATGCAGACAAAAATTTAAGAGCAATTAGAATACAAAATTTTGACATTTGCTATTTAACGAGAACATAGTTATATAGCGATGACAATCATGGTTGTTTTATAGCAATGTGGAATCAGAATCTCACCGATTGCTAAAAAGTTTTCAAAAGTGTTTCAAATGAAAGTCGCTTGCACTAGTTAATATTATTAGATATATATTTTTAGGCTAATTTAACGGAATGCAAAAACTTATCTCTAAAGTATTTGACGTCAATCTCATAGTAGCTGTACTTCCATGATAATCTACCCACATGTTTAATAATGTTATCTCCACTTATTTTTGTATTTCAAAAATTGGTTCAGTGTAATCAATAAAATAATATGTAAACTAATATGTTTTTCAATAAAAACTAATAATAGTTACCTAACGCGTTCATAACTGCATTAGTGCGAGATTAGGGGGAGATTTCTTTCCGAAAAAGTTTGGTACAAGTTTTGTACAAATAACTGATTTAGTTTTTTTCTTATTTTTCGGTTGGTAGCGTTGCTCCCGCCGATTATATAATTTTTTTAAATTTAAAATAGTCTCACTGGTTGGTTGCTATGGTTTTCATTGAAATAAAAGACACTGTTTCGGACATTTCCCCCTAGATTCGGCAGAAAAGTATAAAACACCGCAGTGCGGGAAAAACGTTTTTCGATGCATTGAGAACGACCGGAAACTGCCGATCTTTGAAAACATTTTTAAACATAAAATTATGCACACATAGTATACCAACACACAGTGGGTATGGTAACTTAAAAACTTTATAATGTACTAAGGAATTATGTCCACATTTAGAATTTTGTACAATTGCTGATAAATTTTATACAAAAGTAAGCGAAAAAGCCTGTCACATAAAGTTTTTCGAATAATTTTGCATAAAGTTCAGATGTTTGGTTGGTTACAAGGATAACAAATTTGGATGATTTTGGTTCTTCTGCAGTCTTAACGCATGTCCTGCTGTCACTTGTCAAAGTTAAAATTTTTTCACTTTAGTTTATATACAGTTTCACTTTCAGTTATGTATACAAATAAATATTCACTACTGCGTTAACTAATTTAAAAAAAATAGGTTAACGTTTAAGTCAGAGGCAAACCTCTAATTGGTCAATCAACTATTGGAGTAAAAAGTTACTCAAAATGTTTCAATTGTTTAATACTAATAGAGTTTGGTAAATTTGGATAACCCTGTAGTTGCCCTGCTTAACAGATATAGTTGCAACTCAAAAAAGGCGGATCCTGGTCTGATTTGCTTTAAAACATAAGAGAACAGAGTTGCAACTTCTCCATGAGCACATTCACCAGAATGGAGGAGCTGTAGAAACATACGTTTTGACAGCCTAATGACTAGTGTTCTTAATTTTGTTAGATTTGTACGCTTCAGTACCTGTCATCTCTGTTACGTCAAGGGCAGGGTCGCTCGATGACTGAAGAGCCTGGTCGAATGAGTGGCGTGGGTTTAAATACCACCCAGAAAAAGACGCCCGTCTGCGTCTTTTTCTTAAAAAAGATGACTTTTGTCTGGCCATAGGTGTTTGTAAATGTAGGGAGCACAATAGATAAAAAAGGTTTCAGTGCATTATCTCTGTCAATCTCAACCTTAACCTTAGGTCAAGAAGAAAATAACATTATCGGTTACAAAAACATTTGTTTTACTGCCAAAAACAAAATGTTTGCTGGGCTATTGATGTTAGGTTTTGAGTTAGAGATCACTGCAAAAGCCCGTATCAGTGATCCACTGCTAGAGCGATATCTAGAGGACTCCAACTGTTACTTATCGTTTTACTGCTTTTAGAACGGAATTGGTGCCAGTCTGTTCACCAGAACATTTTGAAATTGTTGCGCAACTGTTTATTTCTAGTGTTGATGCACTTTTTGTACAGTGAGGTCAAAGTTGTTGACCCATGTTTTATCTATTTTTTTAAAATATTTTTTACGTATTTTTTTCTGTTTCAGGAAGATAAAGCTGTCAACACCAAGGTAACAATACTATAACGAGCTTATTTGTGTTAAAATTTTATAGTAACGTAAATAGGTTAGTTGTCTTGTTTTATAAATATTAAGAATTGATTTTTTCTGAAAATTTAAAAAATGACTAGCTGCTCATTTTTTCTGTAGATTCAAGACCTAATTAATTGATAATCTAAAAAATAAAGTGTAATTTTGAATTTTACTAAAAACAATGACTACAAGCTTGGACAAAATATTTCTAGCACAATGGAAAATGTGTGCAATGGAATTTTATTATTTAAAAATATTAACAAACTTTCATCTGTTTAGCAGATTAGCGTCAAAACAGAATGACAATGGTCATCTCTAGGTCAGCGTTACCTCATGATGTTCTCGAGCCTGTTTCACTGTCACCAATAGCAAAATTTACGTGTTTCAATATCTGTTGAGCGGTCCTGCTATCCTATATATACATTTCTATTGTGTACTATTCAATCTTAAAATTACTTTGGAATTATTTGGAATTTTTCAATTGTCTAATTATTATTTTTAAATTTGAGAAATAATTTTGAAAGGCCTAATAATTACGTTGCCAGTCGAGATCATGACTTCAGCGTGAACCAATTATCCTTAATACAAATCATCCTTAAGTTAGATTAATAAGTGGAATATGCCATTACTGAAGTATTCATGTTGCCTTCATGAAAGCTCACCTTAGGGGTCATTCATGCATATATTTTCTGTACTTTTAGAAGGTTCTTATAATTTTGAAATTCTTGAGAAGAGACAATTGAGTTCTATGGACTGAATTCAAAATCTGTGTTGTGTGTAAAAAAAATCATATTGTTTTGAAGTATTATGTCATCTAGGTGATGAGCTATTATTTAGGAGTGTTGGATGTTATAACAGTATCTTCCGGTTGTTTAAACATTGTTATTGTCTGAACTATCAATTATTTGGACACAGTTCAATGACGTTCTCCTTAAAATACAAAATAATTATTAGAATCCTTGTATTAGAATTAAGATTTACTAAACAAATTTGGTGCTTTCTCTTTTTGGGACTCTTTTAATTGATTTAACAATAGAGAAATGAGTCGTGGAGAGAGCTTTGCACACAATACAAATTTCTTTAATGTGTGGGATTTTTACAGTTGGTTGCACGTATCAACAACCGTTACCTGATTGCAAGTAGGAGGCATCCATTTTCTGTTTGCTAAAAACGCTCCAAATTATTATGCATAATATAATACAAACCTGCAAACTAATCTTGATATTAAAATATTTAGATAAATACATGAATTAACAGAAATCACGTTTCAGACAGTCAAATAATATATTGAAAGTGAGCAAGATGATTTGCACAAAACTGTGGTTTTTGTAATAATAAAAAAAGTTTTATTCAAATTTCAAGAAAGGATAGACATTTTTTTTTTGATCGTGATTTATTCTAAAACCGTTATTATATCAAAATTGAAAAAACTAATCGGATATGGTCAAATCTTTGCTTTATTATTTCTGCAATGAGCAAAGTTGATTTAGTTATGGCCAATATTTAATTAAAAACCAAAATTCAACAAATAAGCTTAGTGGAATGATTCATAACGTTTACTATCTGGAAATATTTATTCATTCAATCGTAATTCACTTTACCGTTTAGTAAATTATTTGACTCATTAGGTAATTTGTTAAAAAAGCGTGGTAATTAAAGTATATTTTGCATTCAATGCAATATTATTTTAATTACTACATCATTTGTAATAATATGATGATTATCAAATTTAACGCTAGCAAACGAAAGCAAAAACAAATATGTTTACAAAAAATCTAATGATGTTAGTTTTATTCTAAAAAATACTTAAAACTAATAAAATTCACGTTTATGTTCTAAATTAATGATTTTGGAAGAATAGTATATTTACAGAAGTGTTTTGAATCCTTCCATCTACTCTCATAAATTAATGTAAGCAAGTCTCCTGCTATTTTGGACTGTTTTTCTTTCGGTCTCATCACATTCTCGCTTTTGTTTTAAATATTTTTCTCAACCTCTTCGCTTCCCTCATGTTCTTTATGTTATTTCTTGCTTCAAGCATCTTTTGTTTACATCGTTCGCCATATGTCTGAATTACAAAAATATTCTTACCACTACAAGCTCTAACAACTAATTGTTCAGTCAATTTTTCAGTTCAGCAGATAATAATACTTGTTGCTTTATTTATAATTGTAAATGATCTTTTTATAATATCAATAAACACGTGAAAATATCGTTAGAATTGCAAAATATAATTTGTAAGTTGACTATAGATTGTTAAATGGACCCTTCCATCCCCAAGTCGATTAAGTGCCCAGCTAACAAATTCGATCTATGAATTAAAATAACCATACCATGCAGGCTTAATTTCCCAACTATAAAATTTAATTTCGCAATGAACCAATTTGTTAGTTGTGGACCTACTTCAAACATTTTATTATAAAATTGTCAAAAAACGTTAATTTAAAATTTTTTAGGAGGAAATAAAGTATTTAAGCAAAAACTTACTCTATTATTTATTCTATTTTTCGGTTAATGTAAAAACCGTTATAATATTGTAACAAACTTTTTCAAAAATGTAAAAAAACATGCCCGTGTTAGCAAGAAATTACATAAATAACAAAAATTCTTGTTCAAGATTTGTTCAGTTTGTAATTATTGAGATGTATACTTAGAGATATTAAAATAAATTTTTTGAATGATGTTTTTGTGATCCTTATTGAGTATTATTTTACAAAAAAACAAGTGACGGATGGTAGATGAATTTTGCAATTTAAATTTTTGAATTATTTTACATTCATTTGGTATATTTGCACTTACGCTGATAAATAATTTATGATTTTCATAAAATTTAGGAAAATTACGAATTAAAATACCAACAAAAGCATAAAATTTATTTGATGGGTTTTTCAAGTATTTTATATAAGTTATTATCTTTAGCAAAAATAAAAGCTTTATTTTCTTCCAAAGGATTTTCCAAACATTTTACAAGTATATCTGCACAATTACTACACTTAAACTTCACAAGAGCAGAGTTTGCTAGATACCCAGCCACTTTGACATTTGCAGGTTTCTAAAGAAGCTGGAAAATCTAAAACTACGTTTTCTTTGTGACAATTTTTATCTTTTAAATATTCATTTACTAAAACAGAACTGGCATTATTAGACATAATAATTTATTAAATGAGAGATTTTGAATTTTTAATATTTTGAGTTTGAATTTTTAGTTGAGGTTTTGCACAAAGTTTAATAAATAAAAAAAGCGAAGATTTAGTATGTCTTGTTAAATAGATTCGACTACTTGTTATTTATAATTATAATTGAACTTCAGCAAAGCTCATGAGAAAAAGCAAAATGAAAAAACAATAATTCAAATTTAAATATTTGCGACACATACGCAGGGTGAGTTATTGGTGTGAGATTGGTCTTATGCTTTTGCTATGCTAGAATGATGGAACAAAATGGAAGAAAGTGGTGATAAGAGGCATGATTAAGAAAGGAAAAACATAAAAAAACAAAGTCAAATTAAAAATTGCAAGAAATAGAAATAGTGTTGCTAAAATTTTGTGTAGCATATTTAACGCGCAGATTTTGGAAGGCATTTGGATTGAGATCTACATTGTAATGTTTTTCTTGTTTATTTTATACACCTGCCGAATATCGTCCCACGAAATCTTTTGATTTTCTCCAAAAAAATTAGATTTTGGATTCATCAAGTAACAGATTTAATCAAATGTGGAACATTGTTATTGTATTATTTGATCCTTGATTGCAAAAATTGCAATCTCAATGTCTTAAACAATCTCCTTCAGTTTATTCTTAAGTGTTGGACTATTCATTTATAAACATTTACTTTTGAAGTGCTATTATTGTTCACAATAATAACAGTCATGCGCTTGCGCATAACATGTAATACTTTAAAAGTGAACGCAATATTATGAAATTTACCGCTCTCCATGAAACTATGTAAAAATTTTTTTCACCTTCTAATACTAATTTGCACAAACTTTGATTGCACAATATCGTTTCCTACACGTTCTAAAAAATTTTTTTAGCTGTCGGCATAGTGCATATTTTGTAAAATGGCCCAAAAATCTTTTTCAACAGATTTATATATTAAACTAGCTGACCCGGCGAACTTCGTACCGCCTAACAGTCAATGAATGTCGTGTTACTTTTTAGCTGAACTAATTTAGGCTTTGATGAACGTAAAACAATGATACAAAATAATATATTTATATAGATAGAAACAAAAAAGTATTTTATTACGATGAATGATGATGAAAACATACATACAGAATGAGAATAAAAATTAAAAAAAATAAAAAATAATAATTAAGTACTTTAAACTCATGTCAGAAAAAAATTATTGAAAACTATGTTGTGCAGATTGGGGAAAAAAAATAAAACTTGGATTAATTCATTAATAGTATTTTCATTCAAACACTTTGTGGTAAACGACATTCTTTGTTTTTTGGTCAGGCGCAAGAACAAATAAAGCGGATGGTTTGCCGACACGTGAGCATGCCACGTACAATTAACCATGAGAAAAACATGCATTTTCTAGATTGAGGCCACAAATAGTCAAGGATTGGCCCTGTGATTTGTTGATCGTCATGGCGAAGGCAAGACGAATCGGGTATTGAATTTGTTTAAACTCAAAGGGCATATCCGTTGGGATCATCGGAATCCTTGGAATAAGAACTTCCTCATCTTTAAATTTTCCTTTAAGTATCGACGCGTGCAATTTCTCGCAGATAATTGACTCGCGATATTCCGTTGCCTAATTGCATTACGGCTTTGCTGGGAAAGATTAGATCTTCTAGGACGCGGCATTGTTATTAAAATGTGCACTCGCATAAAACCACCAAATATAATAACAGTGCCTGAACTTTCGAGACATAGACAATAGCTCAATGAGTATATAACCACTACGTATGAATAGCTTATCAAGAAAAATTATAGACAACCTATAAAAAGACATTTACACTTTTTTTAATCTGTAGATTTTTTTTCCTTAATCTTATAACCTTTACCAACTGATTTTTTATTCCCTAAATTCCGTTCCTTTCCGATGATTTTATGTTTTTACTGTAGAATAAATCTTAGGTATTATTTTCGGGAATTAAAAACAAATATAACAGTACCTGATCTTTGTAGACATTTTACAAAAAATAAATTTCTGAACGCACACATGATGTCTTCAAAAAAAATAAAGTTGTGGCTCAACCAGGCCATAAGCTCCAAAAAAAAAATAGTTGTTACACTATTTGACAGGATTGGACAACAAATGTTTGACATGTAATAAACAAATCAGCATCTACTGAAATGATTAAGTATTCATTACACATATCGAGTTTTCATTGTTTTTAAGATGTATTCTGCTATTCGGGACGGAAACAAATCCAACAAATCAAAAACCATGGCAATCGGTCCAGCCGTTCTCGAGTTATAAGTGTTGTAACAAACACGACTTTCTTTTATATATATATAGAAATTATTAAATATAGAACCATTAGTTGGAAATTTAAAAACAATTATAAAAATGTCATTTAGAATAAAATGTCACAATTTCACTGACAACCACGTCCATACGGAATAATTTCATCATTTAATTCTATTCTGTATGGCCAAGAATAGCGCTCAGAGTCAACAGATCGTAGTTTAAATGAATTGGCTTTGACTTTATTTTATTTATAGAAAATTGATTGAAAACGTTTTTGGTTTCACATCAAACATTAAAAAGAGCAAAGTCTGCACAAGTGTAATTTTTTTGGAAAAGTATTGTTTGCTTTTTTTAAAATTAAATGTAGTTCGAGTGCAAGCTGCATATTCAAAGTGCTATACTCTTGCGTGTCTTTATTGGCCGGTATTTTTGAATATTAATGTCGGTACAAAATATTTTGCTAATTATTCAAAAGAAGCAAATGTCAAATCTGACTGGAGCAGCAACCAGTTTCAATCGCTTTTCACAAGCACAACAAGACGTTTGCAATTGCGATAAGCATTTTTAATTGCATGGAACAAAGGGATCTGATTGGTTGAAAACGTATTGAGGAATTAATCATAGAAAAAATGCAGCTAGCCCATAAAAAAACACTAAAATTAAATTGGTACCATATTATTGATGTGGTATTGATATGAGCATACCTGACCTGTCATATTGTAAAAACAAATAATTATATACTTAACTGCATTATTATGTATTAATAAGTCAATCAATTCAAATTTGGTTGTTAAATTAATGTATTTATATAATTTCAAAACAAAAGAAGCTTGTGTGAAAACATTTGCATTTTATTATAAAATCCAATTTTCCACACAAGGTTGAACGGGACGTTTAACTGCATTAGAATAGTCCTGCACAGAAGCCTAGTAATCTACTCTAAAGAGTTTTGATGTGACAAGCGGAAAATATTTAATAAAAGCTAAAAATAGAGCCAGCTTCCAACAGTGCGGCAATGACACGTATTATTAATACTTGTATATTGTTCAAACAATGTTTAACTAAAGAGAGACAACAAAGCTTATATTATTACCTTATCTTCAGCGTTTTTCCCCTTGCAAGAATTTTATTATTCAACTCCTGTCATTTCCAGGTTTTACTGCTAATTTGTACCTTTCACCAAATCTGGAGAACCCTCAAACATTAGATAACTTTAGGATTAATTTAAAATTTGAATTAAATGAATGAAATCCTTTGGCTGTCTAATTTTAAGTTAAGGGTTGGTCGATAAGCATTGATTAAATTTAAAACAATACTCACAAATTTAATTTGTTGTATGTATTACGAAAATGTCAGATTGTCAGGACATTGACCCAATGTTCACGGAAGACATTGAGAGACCACACAAATAAGACAACGAGGGTAAAAAGAAGTATCTTCAAAAATATATTGCTTAGACAGACAACATAAAAAAAGCCTACCGGAAAGAACGCGATACAGAAAAAAGGGAATAAGAGTTATGCATGGAAAGTAATTTATCAATTTCTTATTTAAGTCTAAAATCGTCAACATTCAACTCGATTACGATTACTTTACAAATTTAAAGAGAGCTTATTAACTTATTAACTTTCTAATTAATTTTTAATTAAAGGCGTATTATCGAAATAATCCTATTAGCCCCAACTATAACTTTTAAATAGATTATTAATTTAAACTTTTGAATAAATAGAAAAATTGGAAGCATGATAAAAAATAAATATTTGAAAATATTTCCGTTAAAATGTCTGGAAAAATAAAATCTGTTCTTTATTAAACTTCCGTTTTTTAGCTGTTTAAATGCACTTTACAATAAGAGTATTTTATTCGTTGGTTTTTTAATTATTATTACTTATTAGTCGCCGGAAGTTTGACTATAGAAAATAAAAAAACGATAAAAAATATTGTCATATTTTTGAACGCAAATAATGTATTATGTGAGATAACATGTAACAATTTTTTTTACACTGTCAATACTTTGCAATTTACACACTAACAATTTAAAACTGTAAATTTATAAAATAAAGTAAACTATATTCAATAATAACAAGTTTTAATAAGAAATCAAGCGTTGAGAATCATAATTATTGTATTCTATGTTAAAAATCCTGTCTCAATATATTAAATAATAAAAAAAGGAAGTTATCAATTTTTTTCAGTTTGTTTTTTTATCTTTGCTGATAGGAAGGCGATTTTTTTTGTCAAAGGTCATTCCTTAAAAGACAGAAGGCTTTGGAAAAAAAATCATATTTCTAACGTTAATAAAAGATAATTTTTTAAAGTGGGTAATAACATTTGATTAATAAATCATTTTTCAAACAGCAAACAATTATTATTTTAAAATTGAAGAAAAAAATTTCTATGGGCGGAATTACGGGGTGGTTATTTAACATGATCATAATTTTGAGATATAAATTTTTTAATGAAAAAAAAAATCCGTATATTTTTGATATACGTTTGAGACAAAAGGCCCTAACGTGATAACTTGGTTGTCCAATCAGCAAATTTGGTTTTGTTTCATTCGAAACAAATTGTATCTATCAACACTGACATCATTTAGAGTGTTAAACTATTTGCATACAATCATGTGTAAAAAAACTTTTTTCTCAAAAAAATTTTGGTTTTAGCTTCTAATAGATATCGGTAGCTTTACCTTAGAAGCTCCTTACATCAAAGTCATGTTTTTACATGTTCACGCTAGTTGATGAAGTCACTCTTAAGCACCGATATCGATTTTGATAGAAAATGGTTTTCGAAGCAAAAGGATATCACTGATTGGACAAAACATTGGTTATCACATTAGCGTCTTTTTTCTGAAATATTTTTCAGAGTTTCTTTTAATTTACTATATTACGGAAATAGTAGTCACTTGAGCAAATATAAAGCTTAATCGTTACTGCAAATTTAACAATAATCTGTTGCAACCTACTGAAGAGTTTCAATAAGAACGAAACATGTATGAGTCTAGGGATCTCAGATTGAATAAATATGCTTTGACTTTATGTTATTCAGTTAAAAGATAAAGAGTTAACATTAAACTAAATATGTACACTTTAAGAGTAATCAAATATTTTGAGATAAAAAGATATAAAGGAGAGATCTCTGAGTTTTTTTGACGTGTCATCAGCATAAGCCAACGAGACCAATTTTCCACTGATGCTCAATTTTTTAATGTTCTTGATATATATTACATACAAATAAAATAGAACTAAGTACATAACCTTGCGCAACGCTAAAGTTTGCATTTGTACAGTTGGATGAGAAATTATATCAATACCATTTTGATGTTTATTGAGGCGAAAATGATGATTGAAATTAAGTCAATAAGGAAATGCAAAAGTGCAACTTTATACTGAATATACCATAGCCATAGCAAAATAGAAAGCTGAACAGATTTAATTTTTAATTATTTAATTGTTTTTTTATGACAATACCAAATTTACAGCTAGCAGTAAATATTTTTGAAGCTTTATAATGCTGGATTTGAGAAAAATCTGTTTAATGGCGTTTTCCCGTAAAATTTGCTATAAAACAGCTATAACGACAAAAAAAAGTTAAAGATTACACACATTTTTCAATAGTTTTAGATTTTTCTAGTTTCTAACCAACCGAGCAGCTTCTTAGGAAGACAGTTGTGTGTCTACGAAAATTACCAATGCCCGCTTTTTCTTTTATACATGCATTTCTTCTTCGAAAACATACACTATAACGAGGAAAACTCGTAAAATTTTGACTAATAAACAAGAGTAGAAAAAATTAAGCCGAGAATCTCATGACGTTCATATGAACCAATAAGACTTTTTTATGGTAACCACGAAATTATTCTGGTAATTTCTTCTCCTCACTCAAAAGACTGAAATTAATAAGTGAAATTTTTTTGTAACATTTAAAATCTACACCTGATCGAGAATTTGAGAAAATTTTTCCACTCATAATTAATAAAAAGAATAATTTTCTGTTTGTTTTAACGTTTAATCTGTAGTTGCTACGATGTAATAGTATAAATTAGCTCGATTTAGATAATGTTCAGAATTTTTTTTTCAAACCCTCTGAAGCGTCATGGGATCCTCTATCGGAATACCACTCGTGCAATTTTTAAAAACAGGAAATTATTTCTTGCGTCCTGCCTGGCATAATTAATATGTTTTTGAAATATACTCCAAAAAATATCGGAAATAATATATGCACTTGAAATTATTTGTGATACGATAATATAATTTATACAAACAATGTTATTATGTTAAACTTGAGTGGAGATAAACTTTTTTGTAATTTTTTTTCTGTTTTTATCCTTATGCTATTGTGAAAATTTTTCATACTCTTTCTTCTAAACGTTTTCTGGTTTTTTAAGAATTAGATTCAGTTTTTTTCTAAATATCTATACTTTTAAGTGTTGGTCACAACTATTTTGGCAGAATTTTTTTGAGAAGATGGATTACTATACAAAATGAGTCATATTATCATCTTAGCATTGTAGTCCATCTCTTGTTAGTTTTTTACACGCGAATTAATTTTGGAACAATCATTAATTAGAAATTTATAATACTGTTAGAGTCCACTACAAAAGGGTAATTTTGTTTCATAATAAACTATTACTCTTGTCAGTTGGTTTTATTGCCTATACATGCACCAACAAATTGTAAAATCAATTTTTTGGCACTTTTATAGTTATATTTATATACTTTTTCTATAGCTACATATAGAAAAGCAATGAATTAATACATACATACTTTCAAATTTTATAAATATTCTTATCTGCATAAAGAGTAGGAAGAGACAGTCAGTCAGACTTCATTAAAGCAACAATTGTAGGCGTCCTTATTTTAATTAATCTTCGACACATGTTATAGAACTGTAAAAATCCATTCTCCATTTTTATTGTAACCAGTTTAAGATAGTTGTATCCTTGGATACAACTAACAGGGATTGAAAAAGTGTACAACGTCTAAACTTACCAAATTTTATTAGTTCTGTCAGGTTATTTTCATAACCACAGAAAAGCGTTGCTCGTAAAATCAGGAAGTATGTTTTTGTTTGAATGCACTAAGGATGTTTAAATTTTGTCGGTAGATATTTATTTTAACCATGGATTGAAACCATTTTAGCCACAATTAGAATGCGCTCTTGTGAACGCGTTTATTATCTTGCGTGCTCCATGTGCACGGATTATGATGATAAAGCGTAAAATGGTATAAGAGACCCTAATAAAAGCTTTAGCGTTCATTTATTTGTAGCCTCTAAAAGTACTATTTTTAAAACCGCCCACGGTATTAGCAATGCACATAATAAGACTTTTATCTACAATACCAAACAAGCTATATAAAAAGCCCTTTAAGACGTAACTATTTCATGTTGAGTAGAATTATCAAAAACTTATTTATCTAATTATAAATATAATGTCTAATAAATAAATTACTTCTAGAAAATAATTAATTTCTCGCACTTACAGCAAAATATCGGAAGTGTCAAATTTGAGCATAATAAAAGTAGCCTTATGACATTAATACCATTTAAGAATACACCTCTTTAAATAATAATTCAAATTCTCGAGGGTTTTAGTGCTTTTAGCTCTTATGAATATTTTAGTGGATTCCAGATGTGAAACAACCAGATAAATATTTTGTTGAAAGTAAAACTACTAGTAGAAACGTTGTCACAGTTAGCTATTTATCGTTGAATATTTAACGTAGTTTCAGATGTATAATAAATGCACCTAAGATAGAACATAAATCAAATAAAAGAAAAAATATCAAAATTTTAGAACCTAGTTTTTCTAGAGGTGTCTGTCTCGCTTGACACTTATACGTCTCTTGATAAAATATTTTGAAGTTTATTTCAATTTCTCTAAAAGCGAAACTTTATTTTGCTAGCCAATACAAACATTAAAAACAATAATAATGATACATGAAACATGTTTTAGGAAAATTTTTCAAAATTTCAAACAAATAAACAACTTGAAGTCTTCCCATATAAATTTATTTTTCAATAAAATGAAAAATTGGCCCCTAATTTTTTCTATTCAAGGCTATTTTTATGTCTATCTAGACTGGACTATATCTGAATTATAAGTTTCAATAAACCAATTGTAAATTTGTGTTATCAGATTTGAAAAAGTTGTAAAATTTTCCATCTTATATCACGAAATGGGATTGTTTAAAAAATTTCAAGCAAATAAAAAACTTGAAGTCTTCCCATATAAATTTATTTTTCAATAAAATGAAAAATTGAAGCACGACATATGTTTCGGCTTTCAACTTAGCAATTAAATGCAAGAGCCATCGTCAGGTTTTTGAGTCGTGTGTTATCACCGAAGCTTTAACTAACACTATAATAGACCAAATAAAAATTGTGTTCGTTATTTTTAATTTCAATGTTTAGATCTAAAAAATTGATTTTTCACTTACGAAAAAAGCATAAGCAACAAAATCAATTTTTTGGATCTAAACATTGAAATTAAAAATAACGAACACAAATTTTCCATTTTTAGAAAAGATACTACCACCGATTCATTAATTCCATATAATTCATTTCAACCGCTCTCACAAAAATTACCTAGTTTTAACTTTTTACTAAACAGACTTTTTTCACTACCACTTGATAATTTAGACTATAAAAAAGAACTTTAGATTATTAAACAATTAGCAGTTAACAATTCATACCCAATAAAACTAATTACTAAACTTTACTGTAAGAAATACACCAGACAAATAATTTTACCTCATTATCCGCATTACACACACAATCAAACAAATTAAAAGAACCAATTAAATACTTTAGTCTACCAATTTCCAAATCTATAAGTAAGACTTTATCAAAATTTAACATAAAAATTTAATTTTCAAATTTTCCAAAACTAAAATCTCTAGTAGTTTTAAATAAAGACCTGATTGACAATGACCAAAAAAGTGGAATATATCAATTGTTTTGCAATTGCGGTCATTCATGTATTGGCAGAGCTTTACGCCATCTGAAAATTAGAATTTCGGAACATCTTAGATTGATAAAAAATAAATCTAAATATAAATTTAGTTTAGATGATCTCAAATACAAAAGTAGTTTTGCAGAACACGTTATTTCAATGAATCACGAATTCTCCCATTATGAATTATTTCACATATCAACCAAATTTAAAGAAAACGTCAATCTAGAAGTTTTAGAAATTCTGAAATTAAAAGAGAGATTTCCTGACTCTATTTGGAACGATCAAACCAATTTTTCCACGCAAATTATAGAATCTTACATAAAGACTTTTAATACCCTAACAATCACCTAACTAGATATTTTTACTGTTCAAAAAAATTTTCAATAAAAAACAACCATAATATTTCGACTTGTTTCCTTCTTAGTTATCTAATTTATTATCATTCTCTTATTATTCTCGATAATGTATATTTAGTTACTTTATTATGTTCATTGTTTATTTATTTAATTTTTAAGTTCATGCCTTTTAACTCATCATATTTTCAAAAAATTGTTTAAACCGTCACATCTCCACCAACCGGCTTGCCCACCCTCAACATTTATAATTTTTATTTTGTCTAGTGTTAGTTAAAGCTTCGGTGATAACACCACTTTGAAAAATAAATTTATATGGGTAGACTTCAAGTTTTTTATTTGTTTGAAATTTTTTAAACAATTCTATTTCGTGTTATAAGATGGAAAATTTTACAACTTTTTCAAATCTGATAACACAAATTTACAATTGGTTTATTGAAACTTATAATTCAGATATAGTCCAGTCTAGATAGACATAAAAATAGCCTTAAATAGAAAAAATTAGGGTCAGCAATATTTTTTTAAAACGTTGTGGTAGGTGGTTGGAAGTTTAAATCTCGATTTTCGGGACCATATCTAAAGTTGTTGTAAATTTAATTTCCTACAAGTTTGGTCATTATTATTTCGACGCTAGTATCAATATTTGCAGAGCTATACTATCAAGTTAAGTTTATAAAAAAATATCGTAATGGGTGGAATTTCATGTTTTTCAGCTTTGGTTTTTGCACTTTTTTTACTCTACGATCAATATTTTCAGATATATACGCAAATCCAAAGTGAAATTGTTTTTATTTTTTAAATATTTTGTTTATTAATTATGTAGTTTATTGAAAAAAAATTTAATTATAAACTTGATGTTATAACTTTGCAAATATTAGTTCTAGCGTAAAAATAATAATGACAAAACTTTTTGGAAATTAAATTACTAACAACTTTGAATATTTTGACTCTAAAGTTGTAAATTAACAAGTTATTTTAGAAAAACAAAAAAAAATAACTATAAATCCAAATGTACTAACCAACTCCCTCCCTCCCCCCCAACGTTTTAAAAGAAAATCACGGCTTCTAATTTCTTCTGTCTCGACTGGACTAATAATTGTTCAGTGAAGATTTAACAATAATTAGAATGTATCACATAGCAACTGAAAGTGTAGAAATTGCAATCTTTTCTTGCAAGTTTCTAAATTGAATTCAAATTTATGTTTTTTATAAGTTTTCTAAAACTTAGTTTTTAATATTGTTAAAATGTATATTAAAAATTAACAGAAACTAAGATTTTATCTTTGGTGGGTCTAATTTTTGTACGTATTTAATTTTTCAAATTCTTTATTTATGTTGCAACTTCAAGACTTTATTTGCAAACAAAACATATTGATTTTTAGGTTTTTGTTAAAAATGAAAACATAAATAAATTTTGACGTTTGACATTTTTTCCCCTATGTTTTGACGTCACACTCTGGCGTCATAAGTAAGGCCTGGTATTCTAGACGGCAATGGCACACTCGTGTCCCACACTTTGGTCACTCTCGCCGCGCTGTATTTTTTGTTTTTTTATTTCGTATTTTTAATGTTGTATAATCTTTTGAATAGAATGTTCAAAAGTAATCAGCAGAGGTATTAAAACAGTCTTGAATACGAAATAGTTGATTTAGATAAGAAGTTTCAAACGTCATCTTGTTAGGTCAATGCAAGCCGTTTAATGTCCATCTACCTAATGCTTTGAACCAATAACGATGACCATTAATTTTAAACGTCGTTTTGTAATTAATGAAAATCGTTCATTGATGATATCATTCAGCCAATGAAGCAATGAGAGTCAAAAGTATGGAATACTGTCATTAAAATCTAAACATATTTTTTATGTAAACTGTATATTACATGAAAGGTTTTTTAGAATCTCATAAAAGTTATGTATCTTGCATACGTCGAGAATAACAGACCATTTGCCTGAGTTAAATTAAACCTAAAATAATGTCACACTTTTTTTGTAAAATTTTCTTAAACGCATAATGGTCGATAGAATGTTATTTTTTTTTTATTTTTGAAGATGTTACCTTGCAAGGAAGGAGAAAAGTTACTAAGACACTTCAAAAAAAAATATATATATAAAACGCACGATTAAACATAATAATCAATTTTTTTTGTAAAAACTATGATATTATGATGGTTAAATTGTGGTGACCTGGTATAGATCAGGATAATCTACCATCTTTACTTATTTTTTTTTTTTGATATTTTTTTGGTAATCCGATTTTAAAGTGCTTATTAAATTTATTTATACTCATTATTGTTGAAAATTAAATGAATTTATAAATGCTTTTTATTTTCTTTGATTTATAATTTTTTTTTTGCTGACCGATTTTATTTTTTGTTGATTTTGATTGAGGTTTATTGTAGTAAAATGATGTTAAAGTTTTATAACAAGATGCTTGAAAAGCAGAAAAAGATTTTCTCATTTTGTTGGAAAAACCTTCCAATGCTCTTTAGAGAGAAAAGCGTTTTAAGTGTTTGATCTTAGTTTACAAAAAAATTCTTATTGTAACGAGCTTTGGAAATTCAAATCCTGGAAATTGGCAGCTTTGCATGAAGCTACGCTTAGATTCTAATATTAGGCAGCATTAACGTTAAAAAGATTCTACATACCAGGAAACTCAAGTTTGTTTTGTCTTGTCATCTGGTAGAGGCTCCTTAAAGACTGTCTCTGTTAATTAAGTTACTACTGGGTAGTGGTTTTTAGGCACTACTCTCATCTGGCCTAACTTATAAATTTATAATCACAACTTCTTCCAACTAAAGTTGCCAACTTGCCACATTAACAACATTACTTAGTCTTTTGCTGCCTATGGCTGTCAAATATAAGTTTGATATTTAAATATAGATAAATTTAAATTCAAAACATGAAATTGATAACGTATACTTATATAATTTGTTATTTAGTATTTCGGCTGCGCTTTTGAAACACTTTATTGTTTGATTTTTATTATGCACTTGTTTGCGACCAGTTTCAAAAAAGAAATTTTGCCATCGCTTCTATAAACGTTATGTGTGCTTTATTCGTTGAATTGTTCTTCTATTATTGCAAAATTACCATTAGAAATCAGTTCAAGATCTCAGAAATGTATTAATCTTGGCGTATTTTTAAAGTTTTTTTATATTAGTATCATTTATTAATTTTGTTTTTTTTGCAGGTAATTTTATTACACCTTTATATCCTAGGATGCGTTTGCTTTGGTAAGAAATTAGATAGTATATTACTTTTATTATAATAATTTTTGATATTTAATCTTCTCAAACTTATCTTCACTTGACTTTTTCTTAAAAATTCTTACATATTTATAACAATTTTTTGGTTCTTCAACGTCAACCGTTATTTAGTTTTACTTGTACGAGTATCGTTACGTTGGTAAATAGTTCAGTTTTTTTGCGTTATAGTGACGACATTCTAGCACTTTTATTATCTTTGTTTTCTGTTGTATTTTGTATAAGAATACTTTGCATTGAAACGAGAATATTTGTTGAAGGTTATTTTTCTTTTTATTCTTATTCTAGGCAATAAAATATTAAAAAAGTTTGAGTTATACGATCTAGTTGTTGTTTGTTTATTATTTTTTAGATACCTATTTTAACTGCCATAAATTAGGAAGTCACAGAATTATCTGGCTTCTTTAAAAAATTATTAGCATTGCAAGTTTGGGTTGCTGGTGCTGTGGCGTAATTTAAATTAGAGAAAAAATTTTTTGGTATCAAAAAATTGCCGGTTTAATAATTTGTCTGTTACTAATATTTACTTTGGGATATATTGAAACATTGTTTAATTCAAAACGAAAAAAAAGTTAAAATTAAAATTAATTATAATAATTTTAAGTCGGCGCCAAATAAACAAAGAAGCACGTATTAAACTTTTGTATATAGATACTTAGTATGGCTAGAAATAATTCTTCCGATTTGAACACTTTTGTTACTAAAAATAGACATAAACCATATATAAATTATTTAGATGTTTACATTAGTGTAAGACAAATCACACTGTGTTAATGTCAACTTTACTTAAACGTTTGTGAAAATCTTTTTCAGGAGCTTTTGTAGCCGTTTATTTCAATTTTTCATGTTACTTTTTTTTATTACTTCTTAAATTTTACCACTAAATCTCAGTTTTTTAATGTTAAACAATTGCTAAGTTTGATAGCATATAATCTCACTGTTACTGTATGGGATGTTTCTGTGGTTGTAAATGTCTGACCAAACTTATGTTACTTCTCAAAAAGGCAATGACGCACAGTGACACTTATATAATTTGGGAAAAATTTATCATTTACATTGTAGAAGCGGGAAGAAACTGAAGGCTCTGATGATTTCAGAGTGTATTAACAATTTAAGATCATTTCTAGTCACCCAGCAAGCGAAAAAAGTTTGTTGGTCAAATTTGGTATATAATATTATGTTCTTAAGATTTTTATAAAATGGATTTACAGTATGATTTATTATTTTTTTTTGTTTTTGTAATATTTGATTAAATATATATTTTGATTTGATATAAAATTTGTCATTTGGCTTTGAAATTAGCTTACAGTTTTACCAATGATATTTAATTGGATGAACTGATGGGTAATGAACCCAGTGTTAATGATTGAGCGGAATTTATTTTTGGACTAGTTTGATAAATTAATGTGTTGACCTACTTCAAACCGACTCTTTTATTTTTGGTGTATTGTATTTAGCAATGGAAATAAACATATTTTTAGAAGAACATGTGAGTCGGTCACACTGCTGTGCTATATCAGCGTTTCAGATGTAAAATATTAAATTCTTGCTGTGAAATGCTATCTAAGTATTTAATATGCACATTTGATTTATATCATATTCTTTTGATTTGAGTCAAAATTGTCTAAATTAATGTGTTTTTATTATTTTTTGTTATTCTCTATTATTAATGTGTTTGGATGTAGAAGCGGCCAGTCTGTTTTTCTTATATCAACGACATTACTCATCACAATTTGTTTACTGACTATCTGGTTTTCTACTTGGCCTTCAATATTGACCGAGTGGGCAGTGCAATAGCACGCAGTCGAATACCGTTCACGTGTATGCAAGGTTTGGAAAACTTGTTTGGAAAGGTTGGAAAAGTCGGTATACTTGGAGCGTTATAATAGTCTTTGTTACTCCACGTCTGATATTTATTGTTTCAATTTCTAAAAATTTTTCAATGGTGTTTAAGTTAATTATGGTTTCCTATTTATGCATTGTTTAAGTTGTTCATCTTGTATATTTTCAAGGCTTATATCAGTCATGTAGTACTGAGTAGATAGTTTATTTGATGGTCTATGCTACTTATGTGTTGATATCGTCGTATGCTACGCGTTCGTTTCAATATTCTTCAATCTATGACTTAATTTGTAATCGTAATTGTTAATTTTAATATTTTACATTCTTTGGTCATTTTTTTTGTTCTTCTGTTATAATGTTGTTAATTCAGTTGACTTAAAAGATTAGTTTTCCAGGCTGTCATTATTTTATAACGTGTTTTAAGAAATGTTATTGATCTATAATGAATAGATTGCTGGTGAACTTTGTGTGATGGAAGGTGAGTAACGTCTTGTTTTGGAGTGTTAGAAATCAATGTTGGTTTGTTTAATCATTGATTCAGGGGTTCTAGTAGATTGATCACTTTCTGTTGTTTTTCCTTGCACTTTCTAAGCTTTTTAGACTGTGCATCATTCTTTTGTTTAAATCCGTCTATAAATTTTGTAGCAAAAGCTAATTTTGTGTTTTAGAAAGATGCATTTAACATGTTAACATAGCATTTTTTCAGTAAACAGTAGTGTATAGAAAATTAAAATTTTTACACAGCGTGTCTTACTATGGCCGCTATTACAACAAATAATAAAATACTATGATAACAAATTGCAATATTTTATATATTTGTTAGCGTGTTCAGCGCTACTGACTATAATAATAATAACAATATAGAAATATAAAAACATCGTAAAACGACGTATTTTAAAACAAGAGGTGCGCGTTTGTGTGTACTTGATTATTTGTATGGTCTCATAGTGATTTGTTATGTCGTACATGGTTTTGATGTTATATTTTTTGTTTTAAGCAAATTTTTTCTATTTATATTATTTTCTGTGACTTCAATTATTGTTACTAGATTAATGAAAGGCTTTGCTTTAGAATAGTTTTTTTATGCAACAAAATAATTCTTCTAGTTTTTGAACATTTTTTGACTAAATTTATTTTTAGATTGGAAGATTGAGTTTTGTCTGGCATTTGCAAATATTGTGATTTTGTTAGAAGTTTTGCTGCTACATTCTATTTGTTATAGATCAAGATTTACGTTTATTGTTGCTTCCAGTTTACTTATCAGATTTGATCATATTTGTGCTTTATAAAGTGGCTTTTTGTATGATGATTTTACGTTAGTTAGATATTTTTTGTAAAATAGATTATATAAAGTTTTGTAAAATAGATTTTTTTCTGTGGTATCTACGTGCGCATGTTAAATGTGTTAGATCTTATGTCTATTTCATACGCTGTTTGCTTGCTTTAGTGGTCTTAATTAAAGTGAACTTTTTATCTAAATAGACTTAGGAGGTATTCGTTCTTATTAGGTATTTTAATTTTCTTTTTAGGTTCTTATTTAGCTCGAAGCTTGTTTTTTTTTATTCAAACCCGTATATTAAATTTGCGCTTGCTATTGCCACCGCGAGTGGAACTATTTTATTACTATTATTCAACTATTAACGGTTTTTTATCTTACGATTTTGTAGTGCTTTATCATAATCTAGCAAGTGCTTTTAAAACTGACCTTTAATTTTGTTGTGCATTTAACATAATGTAAATTTAGACTTATTTTTGCAGACGCACATGTTTTTTAAGCATGTATATTAACATTTTCAAAAATTTACAAATTTCAATAAAACTGTAATACTAAATTAAATTATTTTAATCTTAAAATCTCTTTAAATTAATCTCTAAACAAAATCGTATTTTTGTGTTGTAACACAAGATTGACTGCTAGCTCTCTTACGATTATGGTTGGTTCTGATAGTTACATAGTGCTCTCGACTGAAGTGTGCCGAACAATCAAAATGGAAATTCAAATTCTGAACTTTGGTGGATGCAAGAGACTCTCGAATATACCAAGTCTAATTTATGCAGAATTTTAAGCTTTGGTAAATATTTAATTTTCTTAGGTTTAAAAGCATCGAACGTAAAGTGTTCAGAAACTTACATTTTTGTATAATTATTATGAATCAAACCTATGTGAGTTTGTGTTTTAAAGTGAATTTAAAATTTCTAACAAATTTGTTTTTTAAGGACATAGGTAACGGAAAGTTTATAATATGAAAATTAAGAGAGGAATGCGAGTGTTTTCAAATATTTGTGTAGACCGTAACCTTTGTTATTTTGTTAAAAATCCGCTTTGTGTGTGCTTTGTTAAATTCTTTCAGAAATATTTGTGCCTTGAGTATTTGCTTGCAGTCTCCACTGTAATAATAAAAAAGTTATTGAATTTATTCAACCTGGATAACACCACCCACGACACCAATAAAAAGTATTTTTACTTTCTTACAAGTTTACGAAAGTTCTTCGTACGACAAAGCGCAAAATTAGGTAGATGTGCCTGTTGTAGTCTTAAAGTGTTTTAGTTTATTGCATCTTCTCAAACGAAATTCTTGTTTCTACAACAAATTGAAGAAAAGGATAATATTGTATTTTGGCTAATAAACTTTTTAACAAAAACAATCCTAATTAAGGCGAGAATTTTTCGTGACAATTACTTTAGAATTTGCAATTTTATGGTTGTTTTATACAAATTTTCGACCTATCACTTTTACTGTTGTACAGAATTTGACACACTTTTTATAGACTGTTCACTGTATCACTTTACTATCGCCATTACACACCAATTTAGGTCTTGTCAGAATTTAAGTGAAAAATAGACTCAATTTATTTATTACTATAATGTTAGTTATTACATTTTTATGTATCTTTGATCGAAAGTGACCAAAAAGATCATTTTAATTTTATTTAAGAAAAACTTACGTTTTAATATTCATATAAAAACTAGTGAATCTTGAATCTAAAATTGATTAATTTGGTTAGATAACACAATGTTAGCTGTTTTGGTTGAAATGTGTTTTGATATATCAAATAAATTGGTTTTAAATTCTTTATGGTATACAGCCTCCGTGAAGCAAGTGGGATGCCTAACAAAACGCTTTCTTTCTTTAGCGCCATCTTGTCATACAATTACAGAGCCATCTACTGGTACATATTCGTGCATTTTATAATAATACTATTAAATGATAATTAGATAAATTACTGGTAGAAATAATCATAAACATTTATCAAAAATTCACTTTTACTGTAACTATGGTAACTGAACTCTTAAACGAAGTGATCTAAAACCGAAGATATTACCATTTCTGAATAATTAGGTATTTTCCAATTTTGTATTGTACTGTAAAACAGTACAGACGATTTGTGCTTGATCTCTAATAACTTTTGTTCTTGGCTTTTTTTTGTTTTTTTACTTATATTATTTTCTACTTTTTTATTATTGTTTGAAGAAACTTTTTTTTTAAGAGAATTTTTGTTAGGTAAAATGATTATTATCGGTTTTTATGTTAGATATTTTTTTTATTTACATTTTTTTTCTATTAATTTTGTTTTTTTTTATGTATTTTTGGAACTTTTGTTTTGTGTGGCATAAAACCACTATTGTATAATCGGTGGATTGCATAAATTTTGGTGGGTCCATTCTTTTACTACACTTATTATAAAAACTTCGAAGCCTATCTAGACTCTTTTAAGATCAGAAATAGTTCAGTCAAATATTAAATCAGGAAATGCTAAAGCTTTTTAAATTATTTTTGAAGCCAGCAAAAACAAGAACCAGGTAACACTTTTCAGAAAAACAGTTTTATGTACCTAGGTTCTCTGCTTTTGTAAGTTTTAAAATATTGTGTT
Source organism: Lagria hirta (assembly GCA_947359425.1). Lineage (NCBI taxonomy): Eukaryota > Metazoa > Arthropoda > Insecta > Coleoptera > Tenebrionidae > Lagria > Lagria hirta. The sequence goes on from OX375794.1 coordinate 21,978,957, forward strand.
TTTTTCTTTAAAAGTATTTATAAGTAAAAACGGGAACAGTAAAACTTTATCAATTGTAAAGTGTTTTTTTGTGTTAATTTTTATTTGCGCCTTGTTTTAGATTAACGCCGCGTCGGTTATAAACTTTAACTCAAACCTAATGTGCAAAGTTTTTTGCCGCGCTCAATTTAATGATTGCACTTGTCTGTAAATAGCTTTTTTACACTCGGAAATTTAAATAGGTGCTTCTCGCTTATTCTTGATACATCAAAATCAGTTTTTTATCTTGGTGTTTTTATGCTTTTCAACAGAAAATTTCTATAGTCATAAAACTAAACTACAATGCCGACAATGCCACTAGCCTAGTATAAATAAATAATAAAGCAATTTAAAATTATCTATTTATAATTTTTTAAGTAGATTTATTACAAGAAAGATGCATTTTTTTTCAACCTAACTCATTTGCAATAAGTTTTTTAAATTTGTACTACTAAAGGCAACACGCAATGGTGTTAGCATTCTCAAGAAGATTTTTAAAATAATTTCAATACTAGAAAATGTGTATAGACATATTTAATAAATTTACTTTCGAATTTATTTAAAATATTCAAAAGCTATCCAAAAATTTGCTGTGAGTATCAAACATACTTCTAGCTAGATGCCAGATAACCTCTATAGTCCGGACAGATAATTTTATTCCAAAAATTACACAATAAATGTACTTTAAATATTTTTGAAAAAAAAATATTAATTATTATTTTGTCAACATTTTTTTTCAAATATTCTTTGTAATTGTTATGACTTTTATTTTATCTCAAAAATGCTATAATTGCGTGTTTTATCATAGAAACCTTCCTATTTTTACTTGTTTCATGTTTATTCTCTTCGTTTTCTGCATTGATTTCTGCAGCTTCAGTAATTATTTGATTATTGTTTGCTTCAATATTAATCTCTGTGTTCATTGTTCCACTTTTTGTCAAAATTATGAATTGTATATTTTGCACCAGTAATTTTCTTTTAATCCATCAATATAAGCTCTCAGTTTCTTTAGTTCCACAGGTCAATGAAATATTTTATCATCATTATTTTCTAATTATCAAAATGCAGATGTTGATTTTTGATTTAACTTCATCTCATTATTGATCTTTATATTTATTTGCTAAAACCCATTCAGTATTACATTTCTTGAAACTGTTTTCTCACATATGCTTAAATGACTGACACTATATGCCGCAACTTGATTTTGTTTACCTGCGCAGAGCTTGCAAGACATTCGTTTTTTGTCATATAAAAAACATCTTGGTTTTTTTTGCAAGTTTTAGGCGGAAATTAATACTTGTTTGCTGCATAGTATAAAAAACTACTAAGTATTTGATGCATTTTTCATTTTGGGTGTTTCGATGTACGCAGCGTTACTTACTTTAAATATTCAGTTTGAGCTTTTTACGAAAAGGGTATTAAAATATTTTTTTACTACTAGTTTTAGTTGATACTTTATTAATACTATAATATTTTATGTTTTGAGAACTTGATTTTTTTCATTTTAGTCAATAATATTTTTTTCTTACAAGTAAATAATGAAAACAGTTCACGACTTGACATTTAGCAAGTGTAGCTTCTCTTTATTTATTCATTCATCGCATAAAACTGTAATGAAAAACATTTTTTTTCAACCTCTAGTTAAAAAAACACCAAATTTGCTTCAGCATAGACGTGTTACATCGAATTGAAATTCTAAATTGACATTATAGATTTAGAGGGTTTTGCTTTCAATACATAAAAATTAGTTGAAAAGTCTAAAGATTTTTAGAGCATGATTACTGAGAAGGTATTGTTTGCTTTGTGGTTTTATTATTTAGATTTACACTATCTTTGAATCCAGAATAATCTTTAAAGAAGTGCCTAATTTTGGGCTATTTTTAGATATATGCAAGTCAACAATAAATTACTTTCTAGTATTCAATCTTTTAGGGAAATTATCTCTTCAATGCTGCCTGTAACAGAAATTAAAAAAAAATTGAATGCTTAAAGTTGAGTCAACTTATGTTGACAGTTGACGTATTATCTGTCAACAATTAATTGGGATTAAGAGACTTTTTGCACAAGTTTAATTAAATTTGGCGTCAGAAACCAAAATTGATTGTGAAATGTGGTAAGGAATTTAATTTTTGTTTTTTTTTATAGGCGGTGTTTAGTGCTACTTTACTAGAGGCCAAAAACTAATTTATAAAAATAACAAACCTTGAGACAGATTTTTTTAATGACCAAATTTTACAAAAAACTAGGAACCAGGAATTTACTTGTTAATCTAGCTATATATTATTTTGTGACACAACTATTTTATTTTAGAATGACGAACCCTTTATGGTTTTTTGGTGATTATGAGTAAAATTTAATAAAAATAGTTTCAATATATCTCAGAAATCCCATACTCTTCAACCTGACCAAATTTATCTATGATTTGGTCAGCTCATGATTAATTTATTACAAATCTACGAATATTTCTAAATTGAGGGCGTAATTTAATTGACATGCATATAGAAGCTTATTGCATTTTATTTTTTCTGTTTCTGTCTAAACTTCAGGAGTTCAAATTTTACAGTGTTAATTTATTTGTTTTTAAATTCCAAGGTTTCTTGGTTTCAACAGAAATTTTGAGTAAAGTTTTAATTATTTGTTTTTATTATTACTACTTAGCTTATAGTAATGCTGCTATGACATCGGTCATCTGGAGTCATGGTTCATTAAGATTCAATGTATGTATCATTGCCGGTAACAAAATACTGAGTGCATGCTGAGATCAATATTTGTTTAGATTTTCTAGGGAGCCGTTCGGAAAAATTCTTTGATATTCCAAACATCAAATAAAACTACGTTAAATTGTCAAGAGATTCCTTATTAGAAGAGTCTTTTGGCAGCAATTGCTTTTTGTTTTATCTTGTAATGATAAAAGATGAGCCAAATAAAAATCTCATGTGTACGAGCCTATGAACGTTAGGCCTGGGAGCTCAACCAGCTCAACCAGTTCAAAGTATTCTAATTTGTTTTTCTTTGCTTTTTGAGAGTAAAAAACCGTATTATTTTTGTGTATCATAGACCTAACTTTAAATGATTATTAATTTGCTTAACCTTTAGGTTAATAATATTTCATTATTGGCCATATAGGGAATAATTAGATTCTTATTATTGACCGAAAAATTATTTTTTTAAATGTTTACATTAGTTATGCTTGGGGAGATAATTGTTATTAGTTTTTAATTATTTTGCTAATATTTGGTTATACTTGTTCCAACGAACTACAACATGTCTTAATTCGTCATTTTTAAAAACGCACGTATTTCAAATGGCTAAACAAATAAAAGAATGATGAGGTAAAAATAATAATAATTATTATAAATAATACTTCTGTAGGTCGCACTTGTGAATCAAATATTTATTTATTATTTATTATAAATTTTTGAAGTGTAAATTTTTTAGCAACTTTTTTGTAAATTAAATCATTTTCCTAATTTATTGTTGTTTTGATCTTTTTTTACTAATAGAAAAATTGTGTATAAACCTTGCTTGTGAAAACAATTATCAAGCTTCTTGCCGATGTATTTCTTGGTGGAAAACAAACTTATATGATTGATGGTTTTCACAACCATGGTTTATAATACACTATTTTTGTAAAGTCAGCAAAAGTGCTTGTAAAACATGAATGTAAAAGTTTTGGATAATTTCCGTGAAGCGTGAAATAAGCTTTCAGAAAATATGTAGATATTTACATTTGAAAAATGGATTTCTTCCATATAGGTATTCTGTGCTTGAATTATCTTTTAATATAAAACTTTTCATCGAGAATAGAAGTAGAAATGCAATAAGCTAAAATCTCATGGAAGGAAATTAATGGGAGAATCCAATAAGCGCTTCAAGTCTCAATTAATTGCATTAAAACCGCACTATCTGTTGATGTCTATTGTGATGACCAAAATCTATTGATTGGGAGACTATTGACTTTAAAGTCCTTTAAAAGGATAATACGTGGGATAATTGTCTTTCAACAACTTTTTCACAGCACTTTTAACCTGTTTCTATGTATATAATAATAGTCCTCCAAGTAATTTACCTCTTCATAATAATTGTTTCTTGACAACAATAGGATTTCAACTTGTATATAATTTTGCCGCAAATCTGCTTCTTGAATGTTGCTGTCTTGATTTTTATTACGTTTTCGGTATCTTAATCACTCATGTGATGCTGTTTAAAAAAATGTAAGCAATTTTATACTTTTCAATTAAGAAAATACTTTCTATAAAATATAAAGTGATTAACACAAAATAAATGGTAAAAAAAGTGAAAATAAATGCTGCAAATGCAGAAAGTGTAGCTGGTAAAAGAACAAATATTTTTCTGTTAAGCACACATTTCAAACATAAAGTTTGAGATTCATATCAATTTATTCTTCCATATGAGAAGAGAGGATTACCGCGGCAAATTGAATAAAACGCCTGCATTGAACGTTTTTTTGATAATAAGACGTTGTATGGGTTGTCTACCTTCTTTTTTTTTTGTCGGTATAATTTTTTATAGCCTTTTAACTCGTTTCTAGTCGAATAAAACGTCTGTTTTATGTTAGTCGCTTAATTGTATTAAACTGCCATTTAGGGTATAAACTAATTCTTAAAATGTTTCTTATTACTTGTTTTTATTCACGCAGTTTTTTAATGATACTGTATTATTAAATTAATTGGTTGAATAGTTCTTAGTTAAATTTATATATTTTGTATTTCTAGAAGTTTAACACAATATGAACTAGTAATTGTTTAAATTAATAAAATCAATAAGTTTTTCAATTTTTCCAGTTAGTCATTAGAGTTTGTAATGTCAAAATTATAACGATTTGATATGTTAACGATTTGATATGTTCAAAAATTAAAAAAAATATTTTCAATTATTTTTATACTGCTGCGGCTTATTACAGGATTATATAAACAAATAATAAATTAGCTTTCGAATAGCTAAATAAGTCAATTTATTCCAAGTCAATATCAAGTTTGACGGAGATCAGTTAGCAAGTTTATTATCAATTATTATGATCTCAGTTTATTCTCTCTTTGTCTAGAGCCTGAAAAGCAGTCTTAATTCTTTTTTTATCTCTCGAACAAATTTTAAAAAACATAAAGTAAAGTTTTTAAAAATTTTCAATTCAAAAACGACATAACTATGATTATCATAATTATGATTATCATAATTATGGAAAAAAAATCAGAATAAGTTTTTTTATTATATATATTTAAAAATAATTGTTTAGTGAAAGAAAAAGGAAAAGTTTGGTTGCTTTGTACATAATATTACTTATTCTTATACGAATTCGTTGCTGTTGCAACATGACACAGTGCCGTTGTACTATAGCTAAAACCTTCAAAAACATGTAAACGAACGATTTGGCAATTCTTAGATTGGTAGGCGAGAATCTTTTTTTTAATATTAATTTAAAGTTTTATCTTCTGTTGAATTTTTCATTTTCTTTTTGTAACTTTATATAAAAACTAATTTACACTTCTGAAATTAAATTTTACACTAATATTTTTCTATTTTTATTGTTAATTTATATTTCATACCACATTATTTACCGCTGATTTATTAGAACCAATTAAATTTAGAAAAATGTTGAATATCATCAAATCTAGTAGGTTTAGGTTCAGTTATATAATTTTATAAATAACTGACTTAAGTGCATCTATAAAATTAAATCACGATTAATTTATAAATGCACTTAAATTAGTTTTAGATACCACTTATTTTAGGTATCAAAAGAACTATATATCAATAGGTAAAAACTGTAGAAAACTCATATTCTGGAAAAGATTTGTAGATGATATAATAATCATGGCGCATAATTACAGTCATAACCATGAAAAAAAAAGTTGAGTACGCTGTTTTATTATATTTGAAAATAATTGTATAGTGGATTACCTAAATAGGAAAAGTATGTTGCTTTGAACATAATATTACATAAAATACCAATTGATGTAGTTTAACCGAGAGGGTTGACCACGATTAAGGGTGTGAGGCTGCAACTCTGACCACAATCTATTATTATACAATTCCTTTCCATTTTCAGTTCTTCTAAATGTATCCTTCTGTATGAATGATGCTTACCATTTGAAGCTAGCCCATTACACAAAATGCAAGTCATTCTATAAAGACATCCCTCAATGTTTTTCTAAAAGTCGAGTAGTAAACCATCTAAATTACCTTTTTTAGTTAACGAATACGAGACATTTTCAAAGAAGCTTTCTTCAACCTTATCCTTTTTTAATGAGTTCACCCGACCCTCTATTATAATGCTACTTTTACGTTGGGGACATATGAAGCACATCATGTGCGTGTATTACAATATGCGTACATTTGACGACATTTGGCTTTTAAAAGACCACATGGTATCTAATGGCAGCAGCCTTAGAACCCGTCTGGAGAGAACAAAAGATAATGAGATATAATGTTGAGGTAAATTATTGTTGATACGTGGTTCCAATGCATTTTACATAAAATTATTTACAAGAGAAAATCTTATTATTTACACTTTTTTTATATAAAAATATTAGTTAACAATAACTCTTTATTATCAATTAAGAATATTAATTTTAATGTCAGGCTTTGAAACATTCTAATTGACTGAGTTATGATGTGTTAATAATGGTAATTTAGTTTTATGATTTAACGATTCCATTTATAGCTTGCTATACAGCTTTTTTATGATAAACAAGTTACATGAATACAGATTCGAATAGAATTTTTGTTTATCTCTAAAACATTAAAAAATTGAAGTAAACGTGTCATGTTATGTAAAATACTAAACCGATGGTCCAAAACCAATTTTTGCTTATTTCACTAACTGAAATAAGTAAAAGTACGGCCTAAAATCTGGTTATTGCAAAATAAAATGTCTACAGACCTACAAGAATCAATAGAGCAACTCCATGATAATAAAGCAAAATTATTCCCAAGCGTACTGAAAGGAAAACAAAATACAAAGTCAAAATTAAGATGAATCTATTAATAATTAATGGTTTATCAAAGTGAATCAAAAATAAGGTTGAACCAGATTTACAGAGAACATCAATTTCATCTTAACGGAATAAATCTGTGGATCGATGAAAGTATAAAATTATAATAATTATTAGTAATGAAATTCGTCTGAGCAAGGCACTAGATAAAGGTTCATTACTCCTGAGATCTGTCCTAGGATAAATGGCAGTTTCTCGTTTAAAGTTGTTATTATGTGTTTTTTATTGTTTTATTCATCTGTATTTTAAATAATTATGAAAATGTATTCTTTTTCAAAATATTTGTTATAGTTTTTCAAATTCTTGAAGATCATATTGCAGTCATAAAACTTCCTAAAATCTGGTTTTTTTTGTCTGAGTTTCACATGCCGGACGCTCTTGCTATAAATCTGATGTACATAGTCCTGTTTAAGGGAGATTCAGTAGAATTTCATTAAAGGAGACACTTGCAACACAAATTTCTTATAAGAAGCATTTGTACTTACACCAATTATAGTGTGAGATTGGTCTCTTACGCATTTACCAATGATTGACTATACGGGATAAATAACGAGAAAATTCTATTTTCTGAAAATATTAAGGATAAATATGAGGAGGCCTAAATTTTTCAGGGTCTAACTCAACTTTTTTTTTAAATAAAACACTTTAATTTTTTTTTGTTTCTTTGCTGTATTAGTTGCTATACAATTTCTCAAGTCTTTTGAGTTTGCTTTGACTACTAAAAATATTTTTGATGATTTTATAACCTCTTTAAAAAATAAAAATTTTTGAATATTTTAAACTGAAAATTGATACCAAAGTGAAAAAAAATTCCATTTAATAAATGCACTTGAAATAGTACAATTACATACATATATACATCAATAGGAAAAACCTGTACAAAACTCATATTCTTGAAAAGATAATATGTAGGTGATATAATTATGGTTCTACAAACAACGTATTTATTAGCTATTATAACACGCAATAACCAGAAAAAATTAACATTGAAACTGTATCATGAAAAAACACCGACAAGACGTTATTTGCATTTTCTTTGAGCACAACCATGATCTCAACAAGAAAAATAAAAAGCAGCTTATTTTCTAGGATTGTAAACTTTATCAAATAAGAATTAAAAAATTATAAAGATGAAGCACACGTTATATACAAATAATCGCCGCGAGAAATTGAAATAGTAATAAGATTGGAATAATAATCTACACAACGACCTGAATGAAAAAAAAAACAGCTACAGTCGAAAGGTTTGAGGCAAAAATATAACACTCAAATGGCTTAGTTTCCTATACCAGATAGTTAGCTACATCAAGAAAGACACAAAAAAACTTTCAGGATACTTAACATTATGCTGAAACCATTAAACCGCAACACCAATGTTTTTGCACTGTTACATTTATTATATGAACTCGTCTGCTATTTCATTTAAAAATTCCATTTTTTTTAAGATAGGTTGTCAATAACAACGCTGTCTTGCAGCGTTCTATAATACACTGATGCATAGTATTCAAGTATATCTGATTTCAAAGTAATATTCATCTAGTATTCTAGTAGATCATGGAAAGTGTATATTTGTAGTGAAACATCTCTTTTTCAAATGATAAACATTTTTGTTTCCTTTTGTCAATATTGTAAATCTTGCGTTGCGTTTGTCAACAAGCAATGTCAAGGCACTTCAAATTTGATATCACAAAGCTTTCTTTTTATACTAGAGCGAGTAGATGAATATTATTTTTATCATTTTATTTATGGTAAGTATATTTTTTGTAAGAAATGAAATTGGAGTTAGAACTGCCATAAAATCTTTAGTTTCACTCTTTACTTTCTAGATGTCTCTTTTATTCTTCCATTTGTTATACAAAATATAAACTTCTTCGTACGCACTCTTTGATTTTGAAACCAACAAATGCAATGCTTTTCTTTTGTATTTTTTTTAAAGATTTTTTGCACATTTCAACGTTGTTACAAAATTGGTTGACATTGTTGCCAGGTTACTCGCGGCAATTTTTAGGTATATAACGAAATGAAAAGACGATAGTTTTGAATAAATAGTTTTAATTTTTGATTTATAAAAATTTGGAGTGTTAAGTGTTGCAAAAAAACTTAAACAATTTAAAAAACTGTGTCTAACACAAAATTCTCGTTTAAGTTTTAGAGCCTCGGTAAAACGCTAGTTTAGTAATATGAGGATGTATATTATTTAGTTTTCATAGCTTGATTTTAGTTATTTAAAAGCGTTTTATTATTTTTTTTTAAATATTTTGTTTTGAAAATTGGACGCATTTATTGTATATTTTACTCGCTTTATTTAGTTTGTTGATCTTTATTTTACAAAATAAATTTTATCAGAAAATTCTTAGATAAAAAAACACGTACAACTAGCGTACTTTAATACATGTTATTTTTTATAGCCTAGGACAAGCTACATGCAAAATTGGTTTTAGAACATTCGTGCAAGTGCTGTACATTGAAAAGTGTCTCAAACATTATTTGTCAATATTTTGTCGCTTACGAAGCATTTCCAGCATTATGAAATAAGTTTTGTCGGTTACACGTTGCGATGAACTAATAGTTTTTCGCTGTTATTTAAAAGCCTTATTCTTTCTATGAAATAAATGCTTTTATCAATTTTGCACTTTAGTGTCAAAGTTTTTGCTTTTCAACGTAGTTCTTAATACTGTGCTAATTTGATCTTTAAATTCGGGGTTTTCAAACTTAACGGCATTTTTAATCGACATTGATTATAGTAAATTTTTCAAAATTTTGTTTGCTTAATAAAGGCAAAAAGGGGTGTTATATCATATATTTAGGGTCATCTAAACCCTTTTTGAAAATTGCATGTTTTTTAGTCAATGTCTCTTATGAACACAACTTATTACTGTTTATAATAATATTTTGGCAACTTTTGGGTTTGTTGGATCGTAAAAATTTTTAGTTTTTATTCGTTAAGCCTACATTAGTCGGGCGCAATTAGCCAGTGAGATTTTTTTGGAAAATACCCGACATCTAACATGAAAATGACAAACTGTACTTCAGCGTTATTTTGCAAGCTTCTGTCAAAACTAACACTGTTGACACTAATTATTTAGTTAAGATAAAAGAACATTTATAACCGGCGTAAGATTTATTATGTCACTGTAAAATGCGTCATTGGTCTTCAAAGGTCATTACTAGTGAAAGCTAAAGGAATATCTTAAAAGGCATGTGCTGAATTTAAAGCATAATATATCTAATACGTAGTTTTTTATGTATAGTTGATCTTTATCGAACGAGTTTGAGATTATGAGCTAAGCGAAGCTTTCTGAGTGACAAGCGAATTTGATAATAAATTTTAATAAAGTGGTAAGAGTTTTAAAGAAAAATGAAGTTATTATGACGTCAAATTTTATGGAGATAAAGTAAACAATAAGGATTACAGCAAATGCAAACTAAACTAATTACTTTTTCTTAAACGTTGCAGTTTAACACATTTTAATAATTAATTTCTGAAGTCGAAAGAGTTGAAAATATTCGAATTTTTTTATTGAAGGTTATATTTTGTAAATCTAGGTATTATGATGGGCCACAACTATGTGTCAATTGAAGGTTTAAAAGTGATCAATGTCGCATGGAAAGAGCGATATGTTTGAATTTTTGTATAATGCATAAAAGGTTATATCTCTGAGCATCTCATAAAAGTGTAGAGGATTGTTTTAAATATAATTAAGATTAGTGAGTGGTACCATCTGATCAAATAGCTCTGATTTGGTACAAATACGCGCTCACTGCTCACGGTACACATCTTAATCTATGAAAGGTTAAAACTAACTTAGCCGGTATGTTCGATGAAACGTTCATATAATAAAGATCAAGTTCATGAGTTGTAATGTTGTTGCAATGGCCTGGGCTGAATAAAGCAGCGCTGTCCTTAGAATTTGCAGGATACATTACACTCTCACGAGATGCTCAGAGAAATAACTTTTGTATTACCTATACAAAAATTCATCTATGTGGTCAGTTGCGGTTTTCTGCAGTTGCAATTTTATAGAACACAGATTTCTCAACTCGTCCCTCTACAAAGTGTAGATTTTTGACCCTCTTAAAGAGGATCTCCCACCATAAAATTTTCCCGAGAAACACGGCTCAAAGAAACAAAAAAACACCCATTAAATAAACGTATTTTGATTTGCAATTTTAGTTATCTGTTACTAACTGCATAATGAACTTTTGTGTGGAAGTAGAATTTGGATTATTGTTATAAGTTATTAGAAAGTAAATGGTAAAGTTAGTAAATAAAACAACAAAATTAAAATTATTGTTTTTGTCAACCATACTTTTTATTTAAAAAGTACTTTCACAGAAACATAGCTAAGAGTTTTAACTTTTCTATGCCGTTTTTAGTTTTGCAATAATTGGTGATAATGTCAATGTATTTATACTTAAACTGAACGCCCGCAATCTCATATTATCTCTCTCTCTCTCTTCCGTAATTTTTGCATATTGATATCTCTCTTCTATAAAAGTTTCTACGCGTTGGAACGGTTGTAAAGTATAAATTCAGGCTAGACTGTGGGATTTGCTATTTCTATAAGATAACAAAATTGATCGTGGAACGTTTGTTTAGAATACTAAATATTTCCCAAATAGTACACGTTTTTTTAGATGTACTAGTGTAAATAACTATTTGTCTTGAAATAGTTGACAATACTACCCTATTAAATCTAAGAATTTAACTGTAAGTTTTACTATATTATTTACTTAATTACTATTTAATTTACTTGTATCATTTTTTTATTTTATGTTATTTGCATCACTCAGCAATTTAAGGCGGCGTACATTTAATGTTTTCTTGTATGATTTTTTATAAACAGTTTGACACAAAAGTTTTTCTACCGGCGGTGTGACCATGACACACGATTTTTGTTCAATGCCAGACAGTCATGGATATTGGATATACCTTGGTAAATATCTGCGAAAGGTAAAAAGTATTTGATTTAAGTAAGATAAAGTGATTGTTTACTTCTAGAAATTGCTATATTAATGCATGTATGTAGTCGCGGCTGTTGGTGATCATCTTGCAATATGTCAGATCACTTGCGATCGATGTAACAGCTTTAAAGGCTGGGTACTCTCAGTAACAGTAAAATCCTATAGGTGCATATTTATTTGAGCAAAATTGAATTTTTGTAAAAAATATTGTTTATTGTTAAAATACATGAAAGTCGGTAGCAAAGAAACTGGATAGGTGGCACAGAAACAGCACTAGTATTTTTTGGTATTATATTATACATTTTCTTAAAACTGAGCATGTAGTTGTTCTTAAAACTGAGCACGTAAAAAATCGGTATTTGTTGGACAAAATTTCATTCAAAAATTCAATAATAATTTCATGTTCTAAAGAGCGTGAAATTATTTTATTCTCACGAAAAAATTAATATATTTATCACAAGCAATGTAATTTCGAATAAAATACTATTACGTGCCTGCATAAAGCTTAACTAGCGCTATGATCTGCTTTAATCCAGTCGCAAATTAGTTTAGTAGATATTGTGGGGTTTGTATGCAAAAGCATGCATTATATTAAGATGCTATGAAGTACTAACTAACGATGTATGGGGGGTGAAATGTCACTTTGTATACCAGGTAACTCAATTATCAACAATAAGCACGGTATGGCTCTAGTTTATAATAATTTGAGTTTGAAATCTCAAAAGCAAAATGCTACTAAAGAAGTTTCGATTATCACCGCTGAACTTTTTGTACACATCTTGAGGAATTATATGCTTACAATCAGATATATAAATATATATATCACTTGAATTGCTTTGCGTCAAGATAAACAAAATTTAATTTACGTCTTTTTATGTGTTTGTATTTTCTAACTCAATTACAAACTCAAAGTTAAATTGCATGTTTTCTGTAACAGTAAATTATGATCTGAAGTCGGAGACACAAAAGGATTCTAAACTGCTAACTTTGATTCACAATGAGCACAACAAATATAAATTGTTTACTGTTTAAATTGGAGGAGATGCTCATCTGTTAACTGAATAATAAGTTTTGTTAAACTAGTCTTGACAGGCCTGAAAAATTATCTTTTTGATTAGATGTTGACAAATAATTTCCTACCAAGGGTAATTTTAATTTTTCCGTTGTCGTGACTATATTTTCACCATTTGTTGAAAGCTGATTTTAAAATACAAAATCCCTCTTATCAAGATTTATAAGAAGGATTTGAATTTGAAATTCAACTTTTACCAAATTGAGGCGATACCTCTTTTTACAAATCTCCACAGCCTTAATGTAGATAATAAATTATTACGAGAATGCCATATGAACCAATAGACTGAGATTTTAAAACTTTCCATGGTAATCACGAAATTAATCCTGTACTTTTTTCTTCTTATCCAACATGTCTGAAATTAAGTGATATTTTTGTGCAACAATTGAAATATACACTTGAACAAAAATTTGAAAACACAATCCACTCATTAATGAAAAGAAAGTTTTCTGTTGGTTTTAACGTTTAATTTGTGGTTGCTACAGTATAACAGTAGCTACAGTATGGCAAATATTAGTACATACAATAAATACGTATGCAATTCAATAAAGACAATAATACCGGGCGTTTATAAATTATTTTATTTTATCAACTCTTACTGTGCAATTTAGCTATATACATTTTTTATTGTCGTTGATAATATGATCACCGTCAAACGTCAAAGCTCATCCAATAATACACGACACGTCGGTATCTGCGTATCAACTAATAAAAAAATGAAAATATGTTCAAAATTTTATAGCAATAGTTGATCTAAATAATTTATGAACATTGAATAAAACATCTAAAATAGCTGCGTCAGTGTCGTCTTGAACCTATTAACTAAAACAATGTAGAAACAACTTATATCATTGCAGTACCTATTGCACTCTCGACAGCTCTTCTATGATGAAGCTAGAAAAAGGGAAAAAGGAATTAATAAGTGTATTGTGGGATATTAAGTTGTAATTGACTAATGATAGATGCGTTGCACAAATTATTTACGAATGATAACATAAACATCTTTTTAAATAATATTCTGCGTTTAAATATCTAAAGTACAGAAACTTTGTAGTTTAGATGAAAAAGTACACAACTAATACTCAATTTGGGGATAGTTTTATACAGTTAGTAAGGAGTTTAGACCTAATGAATCGAATAAACTCACCTGAATCTTTTCAATTCTGTTGAAGATTTTCTGCATGGCCTCTGTAATATTACTGATTTGACATTATATTAGTGTTTGGCACCAACAAACATTCCTACTTAATTTCTTGACGCATCTTAGTGCTTGGGTGAGCTTTGTAATTCATATGGTTATGATTAGCTATGAAAGATCACTTCTGTTAAGGAAGATATCCGAATTACCAACCTTTGTGGTTCTAACTCAGGTTTCAACATTATTGATATAACAAAATAATCTGGGTATCATAGTTGTTTAATTTTACTTTGCAAAATGCCCAAGACTGGTAACTTCTGTACTAAAATGTAGTAAGTTATCTTATCAAACGCCTTAATACAATCGCTATACACAGCACGTAAAGTAACGCTGAAGGTATAGAATTATATAGCAGCACTAAAATTATCCTAACAATAGAAATCAATATTGAAGTTGAGATGAGTGTAAACCTTTTACTTGGCCTTGCGACCCCGTATCCTTTCAGAGACAGGATTAAAAATTTGAATTCACAATAGATAATTCCGTAAGACATTGTTTATGATTGGATTTTACAGCCTACTGCCAATGCAACAAAAGGGCTGTTTATCTGCGTCTAGTCGTTTGAAAGGGGTCAGATAATCCTATACTTTTAGCGTTACTACACCTCTAAACTCACCCTCATGACTTTAACTACATTATTGGTGAAATCAATGAGATTTGTGGTTGTTGGACTTTGATTTAAAAAAGCGTGTTATTGTGGAGAGGTTTTGAAAAGTATGAAAGTTTACTATGGAAACATTTTACTTGGTGGGGACGGAATTAAAAAGAGCCGGTAGTTTTTTTAATTTCTAATGCCCGGCTTATGCATCGGTATTACATGGTATTTTTTTATTCAAAAGAAAACGTTGCATAAATGATATGTGGCAGGACTAACAAAGCAACGCATTCTTATTAGGGTGTATATGCCAATCTTGACCAGTTCTGTTCCTATAGCTAGTCTATTTTTTCAAATACATCTGCAATCTTAAAGGAATCAGTTGATTTATTGGTAATATTTTTATTTATTGCACTCGTGTAATACATTTACTCGTGTTTAAAAATCCTAAAGGCTAAAAAAAATTTATCATCTTGACAACAAATTAAGTGGCCTTTATTTGCATCTGAATAAAATGTGTGTAAATTTGCATGGCAGACTTTTTTGAATCTGATTAGTGTTTGTTGAAATGATAAATAGTTTTAAAAAAAAGACATTTTATTATAACATGGCTAAATTTCTTTGTTTTAAACTCTATACTGGAATTTAAAAAACGGCCGTGAGAGTTTTTTTATCGTCAATTTTTTTCTTTTCTGCAATTACAACTGAATATTTGGAATTTATTTTTTATGTTTTACAATACTATGTTATTATGATTGGAGTTAAGCCAAATAGCTCTCTGAACGCTAAACTGATTAAGCAATTTAGATCGTACCCTCTTGTCATAATAGACACGAAAAAATGTTAATTTCAAGAATAAATCTGCTTAACACACAATTTACGTTAATTTGCTCAGTAATTCACGATATAAATACATTTTAATGATTTTATTTTTAACGCTCCTTGAGAAAAGTAGAAGTTTTTCATTAAGTAAAAGTTTTTTTGCCGCACTCCAATTTTACATAACTTTTATTGGTTACTGTTTAAATAGTGATGAATTGTTTTAAAATTTTATTATTAAATTGAATGCTGTTTTTCCCACTGTAAAGAAAAATGTAAGGCGTAGGTGGCTTAATCAGAATTTCAGTCGTTATATAAAAAGCCTAATCAGTTTCTAAATGACGAGGCAACTTGTACGATGTTGAATAAATTAAGTATTTTTTTAATTCAACTGGAAATTTTATTTAGACACATTTTATAAAATGCTGAATAGCTCTCAGTTTTATTGTACACACTCTTTAATTTTATTTGTTGTAGAATATGACTGATCATAGTTCATATCATATCGAATTGATTGGTAAAAGAATAGGGACCTGTTGAACAATTCATAAAATGCCCATTCACTTTTATTAATTTGATCATTTTGAAAAAAATTAAACATTGGTTGTATATAAATACATTTATAATGTGAATGATTAATAGCAGTTTAAATAAAGATAGCTCTAAAATAAAAAATATAAATTGAAAAATTAATGAATAACATAATTTACGCTCATCTCTAAAACTAACTGTTTTTAGGCCACTATCAATGCAAAAATTTAGCGATTCACACATTTTTTCCCTGGTAATCAATTTAACATTGGAACCACGTAAACAATATATTAATAAAACAAAAACTCTTTTTTTCTGTTGCTTTGTGGAATAAGAACATTTTTTGAAAACTGTCAAAGATTCTCTCAAAGTGATGGTTTTTTTTCTCCAAAATATAGATTATTTCAAAAGTTTTAATATCATTTTAAAAGGAATTGGTTCCACATTTCTTGGATGATGCCAATTTGATACACTTCCTTTTTTTATCTCGACGACTATATAACTCATAAACTTTTAGAGCCATACAGATACAAGAGAAGCTTTGGTTATTAGTAACCCTAATAAAGAAAGGCTGTTATTTTCTTATGAAACCAAACCAGTGCACTAATCTTGTGCTAGCGCATTAGTTTGTTGGACAAAAGCTATAGATAAAATAATATAATAATAATAATACGTTAGTAGGTATATAATAATAGTAGGTATATAATAATAGTAGGTATATTATTATATTATCTAAACAAAAGCACAAAGGATGCCCCATCTGCCATGTATTGAAACAAATAGGAACTCGGATCTTAGGGAACACAGAGAAATTGCCATTTAACTCAGTAGTGCTGTTTTGTTAAATACATATATTTTCAAGCGTTTTTAAAGACCCTAGACCGATGTTAATTAATTCTTCAGAGTTATAAGATGACCTATAAATCAAAATCAAATTGTTCCGTGCCAAAGTGCAATAATTACGTGAGTAAAAGTTAGCATACACCAGGTGTCTCCCTGGTAAATAATCAAAGAAAAAATGGCATTAAAAAAAGAAAAAATGTTGCCTCAAATATAGGAAAACCTATTAGTAGATATGTCTGAGTGCATCGAACATTTCTTGCCATCAGATTTTTTGGGGCACTTATGGGGCACGGAGCCTAAACAGCAAACCAAGACACCACACAAATTGATATGTCCCGCTCTCAAAATTCTTTTCCCATCTTTCAAAACTTTTTTTTTTCATGACATGATAAGTTGAAATATCTGACAAAGACAACTCAATTCGTGGCATTTTAATTTAAAAAGTCGAATATTGTATCGAAAATAGTATATTGTATATCTAGTGCGTGAAGTAGACTTTTTTACGCGAGTGTGGAAGTTTGTAAAACAAGCCGCAGAGGCGAGTTTTACAATCCACACGAGTGGATCTACACGTGGTACACACTATAGTTTTTCTACGACCTGACCTGACCTTTCTTCGAAATTTTATAATTGAATTGAGAACAAATTTGACTAATTCTCTTTATTGTAATAATTATAAATTGTAATGGTACAATTATATAAATTGTCAAAATGTACATTGACTTTTTCTTTTTCTACAAAATTTGTGCTACTTGTACAGATAGAGCAATTTCACCGTGACCGGTGTGTGAAATTGTATTGGCTCTTATGGCAGCAGTGCGTAAAATAAAACCCATAAGAAAAACATGGCACTTCACGTACCGATTCTTGAAATAGGGCTTTACACATTTTTATCGGTGTGTGACGTTCGTAATTCACATACGGGAGTAGAAAGACACATTTTTAAAACAACGAAATTGACACTAATGACAGCACAATGGCGGAGTTGACAATGGTAGGCAAGTCAGATATAGCTGACTATTGTTTTGCCTGGCATTTTATAGTTTGAAAGAGTACCATCGAATGTGCAACTCGGATGGGAATTCTTTGATAGTTCCTAATATATTTTTAGAGTTAAGAACCTTACTTGCAATGTTTTGACCCAAAATAAAAAGTTTTAATTTTGGCTTTGTAGTTTTAAGCATTTTGTATTCAGTAGGTTTCTGATCAACAATACATTTCATTCTTTGTGTCTGACTTTGTGGGTGACGAGGACGACCATTTACCATCTTTTAAAAAAACTATCTTGAGATCAACTGATCAAAAATGGTGTAATTAAACTGGTTACACCATTTACAAGATTTCTCCCGTTATCACTTTGTACAATTTTAAGAGCTCTAAATTCTAAAGCTACTTTTGAAAGTTTTGTTAAAGCTTTTTCCGTATGTTTTATTTTTATCGCCGGTATATGATTGTTGAGTAGACCTATTATAAGCGTCCTCCGATTTCATCTCTTATTAGATAGGATAGGTTTCACCACAGTAGGTTTTTCTAGTAGCTGCTTTTTTTCTACACATGTTGTGCAACATTTAACAAAGTATTTTCTATAGGTCGAAGACTTAAATATCCAGGTTGCCCTTAACATTTTATCCCGATCTTCAAAGGTATTACTTATATGTCTATCAATCAACTTTTCATAAAATTTGCCATAAGGCATGACAAAAGTTATTTTATCTTTCTTACTAGCTATTTTCTTTAAAATGTTGCTTTCTCATCTTTCATAGTCTTATAAATACGTCTTTTGTCTGTCTGCCGTTTGATGGAATGTTTGTTATTTCTTCTATTCGTGCAGAATACTACAGTTTCTTAAACCTTTACTTGTGCACCGCAATCAAAATACTAAATTATGTCTGAAAATATGCGAGGTGAGGACTATTGAAGCTGGAATACTCTTATGCCCGTTTGCACCGTTCAAGTTAAGCAACGCTTAACTCGAGTTAAGATAAGATTCTGCTTAAGTAACGAATTTGGTTTGCACCGTAACCGAATGAGTGCTTAACTCGCCAAAGCAAAGCTTAACTTTAAGCCTCCGATTTCGGGGGCTTAACTTTTAAGCAGAGACTTACGCATGCGTCCATAGTGTTTATGTTGACATGACAGTTGATGA
Source organism: Lagria hirta (assembly GCA_947359425.1). Taxonomy (NCBI): domain Eukaryota; kingdom Metazoa; phylum Arthropoda; class Insecta; order Coleoptera; family Tenebrionidae; genus Lagria; species Lagria hirta. The sequence continues at coordinate 21,998,157 of OX375794.1, forward strand.
GCGAGGATATCTAATTTCTAACCTACAATATGAAAAATAATTATAATAATTATAATAATTATTAAGCATTAGTCACAGAGGTCAAAGCGTGTTTTTAAAAAATAGAACTAGTAGCAATAAGCGAAACTGGCTGGCGCAATTGAAGATGACATATTTGATGAAGACCTAGACATTCTTGATATAATCGAATATGGATTTCCTCCTCAAATATACGAAAGAAATGAATATTTTTATGCTTTGGATGAGCTGGCTTTTTATAGAAGATTTCGGTAAGTTGCCGGAAAGTAAGTTTTCATAATTAGGTAAAATTTTGTTTTAGATTAACCAAGGATACAACTATGCAATTGCTTCCACTTATTGAGGATGAAATAGCTTCTTTCACAGACATGTAATTAAATAAAAATTATTTTCTACAGTCGTGAAAGGTATATTTATTTTCTAGTATATTTATGTTATCCTTGCTCGTGGTGTGTCAGTCATGGAACAATACCAACTTTTAGTTATATTACTAATATTTCCTAAAACTTATTAGCACGGGTGCGATGTTGCCAAAACGAAAACTCTAAGGCGATCTTAAAGTTAAGAATTTCACAAACGTCAACGGTGCAAACCAACTGCGACTTAAGCAATGCTTAACTTTAAGTTGTTCTTAACTTAAGCATTGCTTTACGAAATACGGTGCAAACGGCCATTAGAAGGGTACACCTGAGCTATCCTTAGATGCGCTAACTCCTGATAACGACCATCTTACCCCAATACGTAAAGCTCATTTGTACCGTCGCAACACCGACGGTTTTATCTCTCGTTGTACCATTGCGCATCTAATGTGAATAATAAGGTGTCCTCATCTAAGAGAAATCGTACTCTACTAATAAAACACTTTTTCATTACGTTGGGACTAGTCGTACTTTAACCTGCACTTGGAACAATATTCGTTTTTATAATAATATACTGTTCGCTTAAAAATACCAACTTAATTTGCTTTTTTATAGTCACTTTATATCATTTATAGTCACCCGTTAAGTGCGACACCGTATTTAACTTTTGCGGTTACATTAATCTGCGGTATAATTAATTGTGGAAACATATCATAATACAATTTTTGTAATTTTTTATGGAACTTTTTATTTACAAGCGAATCACGTTCTCGGTTAGCCTGCATCTTGAAACGCTATTTTCTAAAACAAAAACCGTCGACAATGAATTCGGTTGAATAGCTGGCTGTTTTGTGTATGTTTATTATAAATATGTTTCATTTATTCCAAGTGCATTGTAAATTTTAATCTAGCGCACGTGTATTTTACAATAATAGTAAGAGCTATACAGCGTTTTATAAAACGCCTGAAATTTTCAGTTAAATCATAAAAATATTCAATTCACTCAGCATTGGACAATTTACCTAGTAATTTAGAAAACTGTTAGACTTTTCATAAGACAACTGAATTTGTGATTAGCCTACGACACACACATGACATTTGAATCTTTTTATTGATGAGTTTCCTCAGAAATTCATCTGTTGAACGAGTGTGTTTGAATGAACAATTTTTTTTTATAAGATCGGTCATCTGTGAAGCCAGATTTTCTTATATATTGTATAAATTCATCTTGGAATGTTGGTAAATTTGGAATGTCTTTGTTTTGTTGAAGGGATGTGGAAGAGGTTTGTGAGGGAAAAATCTTTTTTCCGCTTATTTGAACGTTTTTATTTGCATTTTCTGATTTACTGATTGGGTTTTTAAATTGAGGTTTTTTGATATTTTGCGTGAAACGGATTGTCAAAAATAATGCTGAAATATATATTTGGGCCTTTGCACAATACTTACTATAATTATTATGATTGGAAATGAGCCAAATAGCTCTCTGAACGTTACGTTATTGAAGCAATTTAAAATCGTAAACACTTGTGATAGACAAGAATAAATGTTATTTTTAAGAATAAATTTGGTTAACACAAAATTTACGTCAATTTGCTTACTGCTTGACGATATAAATACAATTTCAATGATTTTATTTTTAACATTGTTTGAAAAATCTATTAAAACAAACGATTGTGCTATATGCAGATGGAAACTTTACAAGCTCAAAAAACTATTTTTTTCCACTTGTAAAAAAAATCCATTACCCAAGATCATTTTCCGCCTATCTCGAATTTTTTAGTGACAATACTAAAAAAATTCATTATAATGCTACCACTAGGTAGACTTGTTTGGATAGAAGGAAAACGTCACAAATAAATTGATTTATATCGATCGCATGGCATTAACAATTAAGTCTCGTTTTCACCGCGATAGTAATATCACGAGAGCAATATCGTGATAGTTCATCTCATGATATAGTTTTTTTTTTGTTACTTGGAAGTGACGTCAGAGTTAATGAATGTCATGGTATAGTATTTAGTAAAATAATTTTTTATTTAATGACTATTTATCGAAAATAAAATAACCTGTTTAAGGGGATTTATTTTTTACATGAAAACAAGTTTATTTGACAACAATGCATTAAATTAAAGATTGATGTTACTTCAAGCTTAGAGAACATTTTTGTTACACATGCTAACAACAAACTCCATTATTAAAGTATCTCGATTATTAATCGTGTGCATACTTGTTGGTTATGTGACTATTGTATAGCAGGATAATGGTGATAGCAGATAACGTCAAACGTTGAAAATTTATTAATGATTGTGTTTAATTCATTTTAATGAATGATTATAAAAATAGTTCTAAAATGTTTTTTGCTTAACAAAAAGCAAAACAATTTTTTTATATTATTTGATAAATAATATTGTCATTATCATTACATGTCGAAGACCGTAATGATTTTTGAATCCAGCAAAATTGCTGTGCCCCGAGACAGTGAGGGTCGAACATTTAGCCTTTTATTCGATCTAGATTACAAAGAATTTAAACTTGAAAAAAACTAATGCTGAACTCTTAAACTAAATAAACTAATATCTGTTCCTTGGCTATCATCTCTAGGTGTGTTTGCCAGGCGGTTAAACCTCCTCCAATCCAACATTTTCTATTCATTTCTTTCTTGTGCCATTTTGTTCCAGATAACTCCCGCCACTTGTCTGATGCCGTCATCCCATCTTTTCTGCGATCTACCTCTTTTTCTTTTGCTTTTTCTGGGGAACCACCGCGTCACTCTTTTGCTCCATTTGTTGCGTCTTCTTATTACGTGGCCAGTTCATCTCCATTTAAGTCTTTGGCCTTTAGTTGTTACATCTGTTGTTTTTGTTTTAGTTCTGATGACACAGTTTTTCAATCTGTTCGATCTTTTGACATTTAGCATACTTTTTTCCATTACATATTGGAAGTTGCTAGTTTGTTCAATATTTTCTGGTTTAAAGTCTATGATTGACAACCGTACGTAAAAGCAGGTAGTACGCAGGTGCTAAACAATTTACTTTTTATGTTTATTTGGAGCGTTTTGTCTTTCATAGCCTCTCTCAAGCTTCAGTATCTTTTCCATTCGTTTGTAATTTTTCTCTCATAGGTTCTTTTTGAGTTATGAGCTGTCCCAGATAGATCTACTCGTCAGTATAGTCATTTTTAGTGTTTTCTGATTTCAATGGTATGTTTGATACCCTTTGTCATCACTCTAGTTTTTACGATGTCAATCCTACTCTCTCGCTTTCTGTCGCAAGTTTTTTTATCATTTTACTTAAGTCTTTTGATGTTTTTGCCAGTAGCAGCATATCATCATCGAATATCAAAAGCGACATCAATACACTATCAACATTTAACTCGAGATGTTTCCAATTAAGTTTTCTAACAATTAATTCTAGTATTGCGGAAAATAGTTTTGGTGATAAGGGATCTTCCTCTCTGACGCTTTTTCCTACTATCAAAGGATGTTCAAGTCAGATTCTGACCATTGCTGGGGTATGGTTTCGGTGATTCCGATATCATTGAACATATCTGTGAGGGCAGGTGCCAAGATCTCCTTACTATGTCCTACAATTTCATTGCTTATGTCATTGAGTCCAGGTGTCTTTCATTATTTTGAGTAGCAAAAGCTTTTTTGACTTTTGTTTGGAGGATAATAGGAATATTCTAGGTTTCTAACCTTGCGTAGTATTGCTTCCCTAGAGTTTTTTGAAATGTGATAGCAGGTTTCTAATATATCTACTATATTCGGGTTTTTGTGTTTGTCAGTTCTTTGAGCGCTTTTTTTGTTCCATCCGTTCTGAGTATGTAATTTTCTGTCGTTTCCGTTCTCAACGGTTTTTTTACCTTTTCCCATGTTTTCTTTGATTTTTTTACTAAACTTGGCTAGTTTCTGTCTACTATTTTGCGGATCTCTTTCGCTAATAAGGTGTGTTTTTTTCTCTAGTAGTTTCATGGTGGTTGTTAATAGTCCTTTTTTTGGGTCAGTTTTTGTGTTTGCAGCGAATTTTGTCTGGGCTTAGGTTGAATTCTCTGGATGGACAATTGTATTTTTCTTGGATTTCTAGTTTTGGTTTCTCAGAACGATTGTTATTTGTTCTATTGGCTGTTTGCTGAGTTTTGTGTTTTCTGAGTCTTGTCTTAATTTTGGCTTTTTTGGTTGCTTTGTTTTTAGTTCAGTTTTGATTAGCTTATGATTTAGATATGTTAAAATTGAATCTTTTGATGATGCTAACGTTTGGTAAAGTAAGTGGTTCTGTTGGTCATGATAAAATCAATCATGTTCTGTTCGAGATCTAGGTCCACATTTTTTAGCTGTTTTTTTATAATTATATAGTATTGCGCTGCACTAACTTGTTTCAACTAAAACCTTATTCAGAGTACGTAAAATTCAATATTAATAAGAAATATTGTTTATGAAGGTTTTTTTTAATTTAGATTACACCGTTATGTTGAACTATTTGAATATATTTTTTGAATATTTAATTTTTGTAGTTTTGGAGCGGCACTTTGTGTAAGAGTATCTTTATCTGAATATGAAACATTTTGTTCTGATGTTGTTCACTCGAAAACAAAATTTTGACTTGAACTTGTACAACATTTTGTTGTCTTACACACCTTTCCCCGCACTTGATCGATTTCATTGTCTTTAACTTTCTTTTGGTTTTACCGATCGAGTTATCTTTTGGTTAGTCAAAATACTTTCGTTTTTTTCTAACATCGTTTAGCATATTTGTAACTTGGTTTATTTCGGTTTGCAGCAAATGTTCTCCGACTGTACTTAAAAGTATAATACCGTTAGCACCTATGGTTTTATAAAAATTATCTGCTAAAAGTTTTGTAAAGTGTTGAAAACACTATTGCAAAGATGAAAACACTACCGTTTAATGATTAGATTCTCAACAGTTATTACGAAAATTTGGAGTTATGTTAAATGTAAAGGTTTATTTATGTAAAATGAAAGTTATAAACAGGTAATTTTTACTTAGACAAAAATACGGTTGTCGGAAAAATATTGTTGTCGGAAAAATATTGTTATCAACTCTTTGATTAAAATCCGTTGAATAATTGCTTTTATTAACGTATTTAATATTTTCTATCTTCTTTGGTCTCAATCAACAAGTAGTAAAAATAAAGTCAAAGCAAAATTCATTTACACTAAAATCCGTAGACTTACACATGTTTCGTTCTTATTGGAACTTTTCAGTAAGTTGCAACAAATTCTCGTTTAAATTGTATTGCAATAAATAAATAATTCTTGATATGCGTTTTAGACAAGATGCGCTAATGTGATAACTTGATTCTTCAATTAACAATATTCTTTATTTATCAAGAAAATCAGTTTACACTGTCATTAGGAGTAACCTCTACTATCAAAATGTAGAAATGGTTTTTGACCTTTGATGTAAGAAGCTTATAATAGATATTCCGACTTTTATCATATTGTTAAAATCACTAGATATTGTGGTTTTACAGATTGCGGAAGCAATAAGAATTTAGGTAAATATAACCTTGCAAACTTATTCAAAGCAAAATCTGTTGCAACCTACTGAAGAGTTCTGTACATGCTTTGTTATTACTATCTATTACCTAATGTATTTGTTGGGTAAATATATGCAGTCAAGCAAAAAAGGTTGTGAAATTATATACAATGATAAAGTCAATTTTTTTTCTATCTATTTACTTGCTAAAACTGTCTTTTTTTGATTTTTTTATGATGATTTTATTTGAACTGAAAAACTGTATTTAAATGTAATATTTTAATTGAAATTCAACACCTTATTTGTAACGTTCCATAAAAATGTAATTATAAGTTGAATAAGTCTCTAATTAAAATTTCTCAAAGTTTTAATTTATTTTATGGCGTTTTTTATTAATTTACTCCAAGCTTAATATTCTATGTGGGACTGTATACCCCAGTCAATTTGATGTGCCATGCTACCGCAAAAAATTTAAAGACAAAAAGAAGTGACCCATCCATTCTCATTTACTGTCGGTTGGCACCGGATCAATGATGTCAATTTGGCGACGTTTGAGTGAAAAAGGTTACGACTCTTGGAAAATTTAGTTTTATTAGAGCATCTCCCGAAATTGGAACCTCAATGCGGCATAATTATTTACTTCGGGAAACAGTAATTTTACGGAAGGATAACACTCTGGTGAAAAAAAATCATGCATCAGTAAATGTGTTAAAAGTTATTTATAGCACTTTAGAGACCTTTGTTTTACATAAACAAGCTATGAAGATGCAAAACGCTTGAAAACTTTCCTAGACGGTATTTTACCAACAATAAAGTTGCAGGGCTTTCACGTCGTTTGCATTTTATTCAAAAAGTGTTGAGAAGTTGCCTTATGCTTTTAACGGCGAAAAAATGAGCTTCAATCATAAAATATCTGTTTGTAGAAAAGGAAAGAAGTGGAACTGGATGAAGAAAAGGCTTGATTACTTTGAGGACCATCAAAGAAGAAGTGATTTGTAATCAACACTTCAGTGTGTATGTGAAGTTTTTTCTGCAATATTTACTGTTATTGAGTTAACTGTGTGTGTGTATGCTATTATAATTATAATGATGATGTCTGTTTGTGTATCTGAATATATGAGAATATAGGGTTTTGTACATAATGAAGCAAGAGTACAAACATAATTAGTTTTAACAATGGAGATAGCAATGAATAGCACTAGAATTATATTATATTAGTATGCCTAACTGCTTGCCCTACAAAAAAAAAAAATGACAATTTTTACTAGCCGCGTTTATTAAATATTAAACATCTGCCAGATCAATAAGAAGTTTACCTTGATGTTACCCGTCACCTTGTTCTTAATAATAAAAATAACAAATTAAATATTTATATCTTTTTTTAAAACGAGATGCTCCAGCATCAAAAACGACTGCAAATGTATTTTTAATGCTTGTCCAATTGGAAAATGATTAACCTAGATCCATCGCTTTTATTCCAACAGAGTAGAAGAGTAAAATATCGTGAGGTCATCACGAAAGGTCAATTCGTTCATTTCAAGAACAAAAGGGCAAGCCAGCCTATACAGCAAATATTGCAAATCCTGTTTTATGGGGGAGATAAACCATCGTTGAAAAACGTTACTTTCTTTATGAAACTTGTAAAATTGCTGACTATGGATATCTGTAATTATGAGCCATTTTTCTGAAGAAAATTTAAGTGCCACGTTTTTGTGATTTGAGAATATTTAAGTATTCAAGTTTAGAGACGTACAAAAGGATAAACTCAAGTTTAAGAAAATAGGCTTTTACTAAGAAAAGTTTAGATTTAATTAATTGATACCGTATTTCAAACAAATGCAAAAAATACATAAAATATTTACGTGACCTTCGGTACATAAAAGTCGTTTATGATATTATTCAAAGTGTCATCACCCGTTAATTTGAAGTAATTGTGAGGTCTGAAATTACGAACAAATGGGTGTCTTTTATTATTTGATGGGGCTCTTTTAATTTATGTTTCTAACACCTCATTATTGCAGGTTGCTAACAAAAGTCTAATAGTATATTACATAACAAAAATATTAAAAAGCTTATTACGTACAAGTGTGCAAGTAACAAAGAAGCTAGTTAAATAGACTCACTCGTACGTAATGGCTTTAAATCACCTCGCCGGCCGGAGATGTGATTCTACTTCGATATTGCAGTTCATCGAATACTATCACTTACAATAATTGGAACGTTCTAATTTTATTTACTCTAATGCAAATACCTTTTGAAAGGCTGACACATTAGGCAAAAGTCTGCACTTTACAGAAATTGTTGTTATTTTATGTTTTTAACAATTAACTAAAATCAGATGATCGAATTTACTAATCTTATAAATAATGCGTAATGGGCGATTTACTAATATTGTATATCTTATGTTTCACCAATTTTTGCGTGTTTGAGTTTTACTAACATTTTTATGTTTTTGTATCTGTATATTATATTTTTTTCTGTTAAAAACTTTAAGTTTTGAATAACAAAAATTAAAATTGTTTTTATGTCAAAAATAGCGTTGTCATTTTGGTTTTTAAATATCAACAATGAAAATTGTAAGAAAGTTGTAGAAGTCAATTCAAGTTCATGACAACAGGTAAATGGTTAGATTTACTCACAAAACTTCAGTCTCATGTGAGTAGATTTTGTTATATCTAAGGCGTATTTTTAATGTTGTCAAGTCATGGCTTTTGTGGCTTTCTTTCTATTTTTAATGCCAATATTGTAATAGCAACGTTATTTTTGATTTTAGGTAAAATCAATATATGAAAATTTTATTAAATAAAAAAACATTTTTAAGATAAAATGCAAGAAAGTGATGTTCAATTATTGTCTTTTTTTAACCTTTCATCTCCAAAAAACGTTATAATACTAAATGTTTTTGTCAATTTAAGTACATAATTGTATTTTTGGTTACAACAAAATTGCAATAGAAGGCACTTAATATTTGTGAGCCTATATAAAATCATTGGAAACATCATTGTTACCACAAAGATTATTTATTTGATATAAAAAATAGCGTTTTTATTGCAATTTTTAAATATTATCAATAAAAATAATAAGCTATTGATATGTTATATTATTCACAGAACTGCAGTCTCATGTAATTCAGATTTTTTGATGCGCTTTTAATGATTGCTTATCCTAATGGTATTCAAAACGTAATGGCTCTCATCGTCTTCTCACTACATATTTTTATTGCCAATCATCAGTTAGAAATTGTAATAGCTTCCAGGCCTGTTACTTTTTTTTCAAAATAGAAAATTTATTGATTTACAATTATGAATTATGTAATCTGCTAAATTCTACATTTTCTAGTTGAATCAAAAGACAACAAAACTTTAATATTTATATTTTGCAGAATTATTTAAAGAGGAAACACGTAGAAAAAAGTTTTATAATAATTTAATAGGCGTGGAAGCCTATTAAATTATGGATTATTAAATATGGATTATTGACAAGATGATAATAATTCAGACAATTTCTAAGAATGGCATTTTTTTTACAAAAATATGTGTTAATGTTAAAACTGGATTTTTTTATCGTTTTTTTTTGTTTACATTTCTTTTTTTTTCCAAATCTTTCAAAAATAAAACATTTGTAAGCCGCTTATAATAAGATATAATTTTCCTCAAATTATATGGATTAACATTGATATCGATCATTTACATTAATTAAAACATGTAGAATTTTTGTTTCTCAAGTAAAAGTTTTGATGTAAGGTACTGTCATTGCAAATTTATTCAAATCTGAATCTGTTGCAACTTGATAAGGAGTTCCAATAAGAACGAAACATATCAAAATTTACAGATCTAGTTTAAATGAATTTGCATTTATATTATGCAAATGTATAATATTAACAAGAATTAAGGGGCAGCTGTGCTTTTTTGGCACGAGGTCTTAGGTCGGGTCGTACTTCAAGCCGGTAACAAACTCTGTAAACAAAATGTCGCTTACGCAATAGCGCAGAGATTTTTGTGGATTGGAGTATATTAATTTAATTAGTTTGCGTTATAGTTTTTGAGCGTTGTAAAATAAGAAATACATATTTTTATCCCGTTTGAAGTTTTTTCGTTATCTTGTTAAATAATAAGAAATATATTTCAATTTCAGAAAATGGCGCAAATGCCTGAGGGCTGGCATTTATGCACGGCACTGTGCTCAAATGTCAATGACAGTTGAGAATAAACACGTGCAATACCGGCTTAGCTTACCGGCACTAATAAATAATTACAATTAATCAATGTTATTTTTGAAATAACATAAATGGGGGGGGGGGTAGTTTAGATTGTGAACGTTTCCTTATGTTTCTTAATTAGAGTTAATACTTACTTATGACAAACACACTTGTCAAGATGATGAGTCAAGGTTCTTGGAGCAGTCTGTGATAATTTATTATTTTTCTAATATAAACAAACTATTTCAACACGTTCTTGAATAATAAATACCATGTCTAATGAATCGAAACTCAGGAGAATTAGTAAGTAATTGCTTCTTTGACAGTAAATAACAAATGAACAACTGTTTTGACCAAACCGAAAGCAACAAAACGCAAAATTTATATGATTAGTCTAAAATAATTGTCTAACTTAATTGGCCAGTTTTGCCTATTAACTACATGTCCGTCCAAGTGATGCACCAATAACTTCACATGAGAGAATACATTTAAGAAACAAATATAACTAGATTTTTTTTGCAAATCTACTTACCATGAAACTTTCAAGACGTTTCAAATTATGTTTTGTTTAATTATCTTTGTTATTTATTGTTTAAGGATTGAAGTATTTCTTGATAAAGGGTTGCTTGTTTTAAAGGTTGAAGGATTTCTTGATAAGGGGTTGCTTGTTTTAACGCATATTCTTCATATCATGCATCTCTTGTTTTAATACACAAAACTACAGACTAGGAAAATTTTGAAAAGATAATTCAGGTGGCTTATTTTAATTGAGACATGTAGACCAAACAATTGAATGCTTTTTCTTCTCTGCCAACGGATTTTATTTATCTTGCTTAGAAGCTATTCATAACTTATAGAACATTGGCTATAAATCACATATCTTGTAAAAAAGTATACAATTTATTATTTTCCAAATGCCTCTCTTCATTGTTATATTTTTTATTTTTATTAATGTTCTCAGAAAACATTAGTGATAATAGTTTCAAACTTTTTTCATCTATATCTTGATAGCCTTCAAAAGTATAATAAGATATTTTAAATTAACATTGTTGTGTTGGACCATGAAATTCGTGCAGCAGATGAACATTCTGATCAAATTTTACTATAATATAATATTATCTATCTATACGATCCTTATTAAAAAATGTTTAATCTGATCTTTCCTAAAACATGAAAAAAGTTATTAATTTGTAAAATTGATTTTATTGATCCATTGCTAAACCCTGTTAACAGATAGAAAATTGGAAGAGACCAGCACTTTTTCGCTTTAAATTAAAATCTGTTAACTAGTTAACGTTGCTTTGAAATGAAGAGACATAGCACAGCAAATTAGATTAACCCCTTTCGATCCGGCAAATAAATGGAGTCAAGTGAATTTAAAATTTATCTTTCACAATAGAACCGTTTTGCAGAGGCGTACTGGGGCCCTTCGTTAGGTAAAGCACCAATACATATGGTCATTGCATCGTAGAGTTTTAAATTTTAGGTGCAAATTACTTATAGGCTGAAATTAATAAAGTTTCAGTGAACCGTTAGAATCCATAGGTACTCTACAATTATAATCCTTGAGGGAAAAGTTTATGTGCATTACTCTGTAATGATGCTTAACCACAGCATAAAGCCAATAGAAGTCGTAATTCGTTTTACACGCAATGGGAATTTAACTTGCAAATTTGATTAAAAGTTATGATAAACAAGTTTTCTGATTTACACACATTCTAAAGCATTTTAAACAGATAACTAGAAAATAAAATATTTGACTTATTTCATTATTATTATTTATTTTATTATTCGTATCTTATTTGCGGACACTTACTACTTTTGTCACGGTTTTCATCGAATTTTTGAAAAAAATAGCAATTTTTGAAAAGTGGTTGTAATTCATTCCTAATTTTTTTAAAATTGTTTTAGGACCGGTAGTTTCTAAAATAATGTTCTTTTAAAGGAGACTGCAAGATAAAAAAAAACTTGTATCTGCCGCTTACTTCTATTTTCGTCGATTAATTGGTTATTAGCATCAAGTCTGACATTGCTATTTTATTTTTAAAAATGCCACAGTACTCAAAACATTTTTTGTTGTTTGAGATATGCTCAAGATTTTTGATCGTTTGTAAAACTTATGAGTTTCCAAATTTACCACTCTTTTTATTGTACATTACATCACGTTTTTACTAAAAAAACATTGTGTTAGTTTTTACTTATTAAGAAAATGATATTTTAATCTACAGCAAAACCATTTAGAAGCGACTCTTTTTTTATGGAGATTTTTCTACTGGACATTTTAAATTCGAGATTTTAAAACATGTAAACCACATGTTGCCACAATCTCTCTTTAAAGGACTCGCTTTTGTATGAACTTTTTTTTGATAACTTAACATTGAGTAATACTTTTATTGAAAAGACAAAGTACATTTCTGCTGACTAAAACAACATAAAAAAAATTTTTGTTTTCTGAGAAATGAGCGGTATTGATTTTGTGCGGCAGGGTTTTAATGCAGTTCCGACTTTTGCTCTTTTACTCATTTCTAGCAAATTATAAAACAATTCGTAATTAACAACTGTAAAAAAGCACCTGGAAATTAGTTTTGACAAAATGTAACTACGAGGAGTTTACACTGCCGAAACTCATAACATTAAGCGTCAAAAACATCTCGCAAGCATACATTAAAAAACGTTGTATTTTATTTTTAATTTTTATAAGAGGAAATTTTCAGCCATCTACCATCTGACTTAGTTACAGGAAACTTGGAAATAAAGCATATATACAATAAAAAGTCTAATTGTTTTGAATAGAAAGGTAAATCACAGAAACATCGCTTATTTTATGAAGATACACTATAACCTTTGAATAATAGTAGTTTTACTTCTTAATAATGCTTGAGCAGAGACCAATTAATATGTGGATGACAAAATATGCGGTTAAACAAGGAAACAACAAAGACGTTAATTTTAATTTACCTTATTCAATTTTATAGAAATAATTTATTATGAATTAATACTTGAATCCATAGTTTATACTTAAAAACTACCTAATAATACAATTTTAGATTGTTTGATGTGAGTAAGATAAATTATATTCAAAATAGTGAATTGATTATGGAAGAGATTTACATAAATGAAAAATATAAATAATAAAATGGTTAACAACGCAATTTGTTGCTATCCTAATACAGGTTGAATTCTATGAAAGTACGTCTGAAACAAACTAAAAAACATCTTTTATTTTTCACATTACCGTTGTAGTCTAGGATACAGCGTGTCACAATTTGGGACCCCTGTATGGTTTATTGGAAAATTATATCAAAATTAAATAGAAGAAACCATACGAATTCATGTATAAATAACGCCTAAAAAACCTATACGCAATTAGTATAACCAATAAATTTTATAATAATTTAGTTGTAGAAGATCTTTAGTGCAAAATAGAAATAAATTTTCACTTCGCATCGTTTTAAGTTTTTTGCTGGTCGAGAAGAAAGCACAGCGAAATGGAATAAAATCTTTCTTTTATAGCAAATCTTGGTTTTAATGTGCAACCAGTGTATTTTAGAGTTGATTGGTGCTGTCTGAAGGTTTAACTGTCATAAATTCGTTTTTTTTTACAAATTATCTTACTTTTCATGAGAAAGCTTATTATTCACAGTAGTAACACGTTTTTTCAAATCTATAATAAGCTGATATATTGAATTTTACTGAGATTAATGTTTAATTGATTCACGTGAACGTTTTTATTTTGATAATTGTTTAACCGTTTACTTTTTTATGAAAAAAAAATGTTTGTTGGTAAAGTAATATTTAACAAAATAAAATCAAAACACATTTAAACCAAGAAGTATAGACTCAGACATGTTTTGTTCTTGTTGGAATTTTTCAGTAAGTTGCAACAATTTCTTGTTTAAATAAGTTTGCAGTGGTGATTAGGTCTTAAATTTACCCAAATGTTTATTACTTTCGTAATATGGAAAAATAACGACATCTATTAAAAGCTTCTTAGATCATAGTTATTATATCACGTTTCTACATTTTGATGCTGGATGTTGCTTCTAATGACAGATTTGAATTTTTGACAGTTAGCAATTGACAAATATTAATTTAGAAGCTAGCTCTGGCATTAAAATGTAAAAACGTAGCTGACATTGATGTAAACAGCTTCTAATGATGTTGTTGTTTTTAATATATTACAGATATATCTTGTTATAATTGTGACTCAAAAAAAATTTCCATATTCAATATATGTAATGCGAATTTGGCCTAAAAATTAAGCTGAAATCGTGGATCACGTATCAAACAATAAAATGCAGGAAACAAAGTGGAAAAAAGGAAGTCATTGCTTTTTGGTAGACTTGGATAAAAAGTGCAAACTTTTGTTGCATAGAACACCTAGGACTAGTAATTTAATACACTTAATAGTATATTAAAGAACTAGTTTTATAAAGATTGATTTGGCGCACAAGTTTTGGCAACGAGCCGCAGGGGAGTTATCAATGAGACACGTGCGCCAATATCCCCTATAAAACGAGTTATTTGGGTTATTTTTTTGAAATTGCTATTTTCATATAAACAAAATAAGTTGCTAATTTTTGGGTAATTTTGTTGCTAAAAATTACTAACGGCAATAAGTCATTTGGTTTAAAATTCGATTTAAATTTTTTGTTTGACATAATTTGATTAGTTTTTAACAAAAAATCTATATAATACGCTAGAACAGAGCTTATCACCCAAAATTCAGAAAACTCATATTTTAATAAGTGTAATTTCCATTTGAACGCTTTAAACATACTACAGAATATTATTAACATTTCTAAATGTAGGAAGGTCCTCTTGGCTAACAAAGTTTTGCAGCCCTGCTTGAAACCACTTTGTCTTCAGATTTGAACCATTGAACCACTTTTCAAAACAGTTTTGTTTTAAAATAAACAGTAATTTCTTTCACAGATATAAATAACAGCAAAAGTCCGTAAATAAAAAAATATCAAATCAATGATGACATTTGAGGAAATTGTTTTTTTGACAGTCTGTACACCATTCTTTAAAAAAACACTATATCTATAAAATATTCCAAATTGAAGACATTAATAAACTTATTAAAGACTCAAGTTCGAGCAAATATTGCTAAATTTAGCTTTTAGGGCTTTGCAAGCTGCATAATTTGTTGTTTGAATCATATTGGGAATTTTTTATTTCAGCACACAGATAAACGTTTTTGTAATTTTGATTTGATAAATTATATGCGCCAACTTGGAACGCAAACTTGTTGTTTTAAATTGCGTGGTTATCATAACATGTCAATAATTATTTAGATTATTATCATCTTACCCATGAAATTCTGAACGTGAAATTGGCACTATACTGTAATACACTTAAGCACAAACTTTTATAGATACATCATATTCACTCATTTTTAGAAGAATATCTTTGACAGGATATTTAAATTAGAGAGTGTATTTAATTTTTGAAAAATTAAAGTTTTTTTTAACAAAAATTTAGAACCTGCTACAATACAAAGTTATTTATAAAGCGCTGTTTGCTAGTGTATAAAGCTCTGCTATCTCAAAAAAGCTGTTATTGCAGATCCTGCTTTATATTAGGATTAGGTGCAATATATGCTGATTACAAGTGAGCCGCTAGAGGCTTTTAGAGTTTTGGGTATATAGGTATTGCGACTTATATCACTCGTTTTAAAATCTGATCGATGGCGCTTATTTTCGTTGGCATAAGTATAAACTCCCATTGGATTTCAGCGTTTACCTTTCTTCTACTGAAATTGGAAAACTTTAGGAACAAGCCTGATACCTATAGAGCTTTTTTACATGTCTGAGTTCTTAATAGATTGCCAATAATTACGCTGTCTGTTACACTTTCAGTTCTCAAGTGTTGAAACTTGACAGCCAAATCGATTGCTGCTTTTCACTCTAGATAAAGCTTTCTTCCAGTTTCCCAAACAGTGTATCCCTTATTTATACAATAGCCGTGTTTGGTGTTGTTGCGTTGGTTGGGCTGAAGCCCTAGGGAACCATGCATCATAGAATGTTCGGCTGTGCTATTTTAGAATTTTTTTATAATTTTTCCAAAATTGTCGTTTTTTCTATATAAAAAATTTTTTCAGTTACAAAAAAATCTAATAGAACCATGGATGAAACTGAAGTTTTTCAACTTTTCTAGAATTGTTTACAAAAAAAACAAAAAGGTCGAATCACAGAAGAGAGCAGAGCCTACGGAAAACGCGTTGTAATCAAGTGATCCATTTTTATCTCCAATTTAATTTGTTTTTTTCTCCAGATGGATTTTTCTAATATTGCTGCGTCACTTTCTGTAGGTGGTTTGTGTTTAATAAAGCAGACTAATCATAAAAAAAAAATCGAAAAAAAAATGTGTTCAAGCAATAAAGTTTCTTTCTATGCGACATCGCTTGAAAATGAATTTTGTGTAAGTTTTCTTTTTATGTGGGTTTGTATGTTGATACTTGCTTTAATTTTCCATGAGACTGATAAAGTTTCAAATTTTTTTTTATTGATATAAGTGAGGTTTTGAAAGGCATAACTTTCATTTTAGGAATGTTTATTTTTACGGAAGTCATATACTATGCAAATGGTTTTTTTTTGTTTGAAAATCTACAAGCACTTGAAGAAGTTTTCGATTGTTCCATATTTATATTGGAACCATTTTTTCAAAATATCGATATTTAGGTGACGAAAATAGCAGGAGTCTCGCCGACATTTTAATAATTAACAAATAATAAACTTTGCTCTAATGCTGAAATAAAATTGATTACTAGAAAAAAACATCTAATGATCAAGATAAATAAAATGAAGAAGATATTCGCTGACACAACTAACAACAAACATTAAATTTATAAACAATATTAGCAGCTGACTGAGGTATGTGAATTATTTTTGTGAACAAATTTTGAAATATTCAATTGTGTTCTTAAAATTGTTTGATTTTGATTGTGATGACGGTGACATGCCTGTGACGTCATTGCATTGTGAGAGTTAAATTTTATTAAACAATTTTACCAATTTTTACAAATTGTTGCACTTTTGTAGTTTAATTCTAACTATAACTCCAAAAATCCTTGTCAGATTTTTGACAAATTTTTATAAAATTCCCTCTGGATACCCCGTTTCAAATAAAACATGTTCAAATAAATTCATAAACATAGCGGTTACGCTCAAACACTTGATCTGATAAAAAATTAAATCTGAATTTTTTGCACACTCTGGTGAAATTGCGGTTATTTAGAGGTTTTTGTCAGATAATAAGCAAATATGGTCCCAGTTTCAATTTATATCTTTTTTCAAGCAAATCAGACAAAAAATAATGCTTCGGTCTAAGAGAAAGAAAGTTATACACTGTTTTTAAAGTTGGTTAAAAGGGACTCTCACTGAATAGATAAATATATAAATTTTGTTAACCAATTATTACACAAACGTAAAGTGTTAAAGTAAACTGAAAACTTCAAAATTCAGCAACAGATGTTTCACATCGTTTACAAAATATGAAAAAATGTTTAAAGGAAAATGTGTCAATGCAAAGAGTATTATTAGCTGTACAGTTTAGTGAATGTGAACATCGATAATTGGATTAGTATTTGGAGCATATGTTAAAAAGGGGAAAATGAAATTTGAAAGTGAGATCAAATGAAAGAGGTGTCAAATATCCATATCAGTATCGGATTATTTTTGGAATATACTGTTATCCGTAAATCCTTTTATTTTAGGCATTTCAACTGTTCAACCTTGCTTCTACATCGTTTATTTAAAGTGTCTCATAAAACATGCAACGTTCATGTGTCACGAATCCGGAGTGGTGAAAAGAGATTCCCGGAAAAATAAATAATGTATCTGGGAGCAATGTTGCTACACTGCAAGACAGCATAAATTTTCTGAATGCCGAATTTCATTCTTGTTCTTGTTAGAAAACAGACATGCGTGGTCTTGTTACTTCTACTTTTTGGAGGATATTGACAAACAGGAAGGAGTTCCAGAGATTGCTTTTTGGTAAATGCTGGGTCAATAGGGAAAGGATGAAGTTTTAGATGGGGTATCTATTCCTGCTTATTATGGGTTACTGAATATGTATTTTACGATTTAGTTGTCGCCTCCGGACTTATTTTAACAAAACAAAATAACCAGGAGCGGCGCCAGCTGTCAATGCTATAGAACTGCTTTTTCGAGAGGAATCAGATATCCTCGAAAACATCGTGATTTTTTTTTAATATTTAATTTTGTTAAGAAGTTCTCAATTTAAACGAACAATAAAGGTTTTATGGTTCATATCCATTTCGAAATACGATATTGTATGAATTCAAAGCAAACATAAAAAAAACCAACACAAAAGCAAAACTTTATAAAAAATGTATAAAATGTAAAATGACTCTACTTTCTTAACGCTGTAAACTTACGATTGTTACCTTTAGAGTACGTGTTAAATAAAATTTAAGAATATTACTGAGATTTTTTTACTGCAAACTTATACATATTTGTTTCGTTTATTTTTTTATGGGTCGTAGATAAAACTTAAAGCCTTAAAATTAATTTTTACTAAGTAGTATACAAATTGCCTTAAATATTAAATTAACTAATTGTCTCTTAAACGAAATGAAATTTTTAATGCTATTCACAGATGTATTAAAAATAACAAAAGGTGAATATAATAAAATGTTTATGAGAGCTATTGGAATATGAGCTTTGTGAAGTAATTCTACATCTGATTTTGATTATTTTTAAAATATTTGCATTGTTTATAACATTGTTAATTAGGGTAAAACGAGCGACATCTATTAAAAGCTATTTTACAATTAACATTTTTTTGAGAAAAAAGCTTCTAATAGAACGTCTAGTAGCGTCTTGTCTTATCACATTACGAAAATAACAGGCGCTTGAGTATATATAGGCCCAAATTTGTCACTGCAATCTGAATCTGTTGCGAGTTGCTGATGACTTCCAATAAGAACTAAACATGTCAAAGTTAACAGATGTAGTTTGAATGAATTTGCATTGATCTTCTTTATTGTTAATTAACTTAAATAAAAATATTGCTAAAAACGATGTTCTTCTATTTATTAAGCTATTAATATTTCTGATCAATATTAAATATCTTGACAATGGGATTAGATAGGTATATTACTTTTTTTTATGTTTAGCACAAATATTTAATCTTAGATATATGACACAGTATTTTTAAACGTTGTTTGCAATAATACTGTTTTCTGGTTTGGAAACATTTACACATGTTTAAAATATTCCACGAATACTATGAGAATTACCGCATCCATACAAAATACATACATATAGTCAACTCAATCGCTACAAGACCAGTCTGAGGCAACTTTTTCCGCTTAATTACCTTTACAAACAAGTAATGGAACGGTGGATATATGTGACTAGTATTTGACTGCACTGACTGTTGGACTGGTCGGCCGAGTCATTATCTGAGCCCGATACGTGACCAAGTTAGTCAGTAAGCAAATTGTGATGAGTAATGTGGTAGATGCAAGATAAACGAGCTGGGTTGTTGTGAAGCCGGAAAATACGCCAACCGTATATGTATTGGAACAACTATACATACTTATCGTATGGCGCTTTTGCGAATATTTTCAACATTACAGAAGCTTGAATTTTGCACTCAATATTCTACAATGAAAGTGCTACAAAATATTTTTTGTGCCTTGCGTCTGCAAAACATAACTTTCAACGTGAAACGCCGTCTTGCCAGCCTAGGCTAGAAAATGATTACTATGACATTTGCTGTCATTGTCAGACATTTATCAACGACAACTAACGGTTTGCATTGTATAATGTTACAATTAATGTATAGCCCCCAAAGTTCCTAAGCCGTAATGCGTGCTGGAGTATCGATTTTTCCAAAAACACCAATTTCACTTTTTAAGAACGCAAATAGGTAACTTTTGAAATGTCAAAGCAAATATTTTTTTTTTAATAAACAGGACATCTGGATTTTTTACTTAGCGTTGCCATAACATGGAAAAAACTTTTTTAATAAAAAATTCTTTTTATTTTTTAAAATAAAAAATTGGCAGCGGCACAAAAATTTTTGTGAATCACACCTCCGAAAACGCTTTTGCAAGGGCTCGTAGTTCACTCGCCTTGCAAAATGCCTGTTTCCGGCCTTGTGATTCAAATAACTATTTTTTGTTTTCCAAATGAACGTCCCAAACGGTGCAAAGGCGGTAAAAACTGGAAGAATCAAAAGAAATTTGTTCAGCAAATCTTTAGCACAAAAACATTTTTGACATTACATGCTGAAAAGGTCACTGACTTTAAATTAATTGGCATTTACATTGATAATTTTCTTCATAAAAATTTGAATAGTTTATAACAAAAGTTTTCGATTTTTTTTGACAGTGGTACAGATTTAATCAGTTAGTATTTGCATTTTCTGTTTAATCAAAATATTCAATGTCATGAAGGTGAGATTGTGAACACAATTAAGATCTACTTATTATTTTGTTAATAAAACCGTATAAAGTCAACTTTTACATGAATTTTATTTTATAATAAACGATTCGGTTATTTCTTAAGAAAGGATTACGTTTAAATATTTTTTTTTATTATTCTACAAGGTCTAAAATTAAAAAACGCTATGCGATGGTTCACTTGGTATATACAGAGTGTTCTAGCGAGAACTTGACCACTTTATGTTTGTTGAAAATAATAATTTTTTCAAAAACTATTAAACATTTAAAGACGTTTTATTTAATAGCAACAAATCTCAAATAATATCTTTTCTACAATACCAAACTTTTCATAGTTGAAAGATTTTAATACACAAAGAAATCATCAAAGTTTGATCATTAAATTTGATTACCCAATTAAAAAAAGAGACGGACTATGCAAAATATGTAATTGTATGTAATGACACCTATCAAAAGTTTTTCTAATCAACATTAGAAACCTAAGCTTCTACGTTTTGATATCAAACGCTACTGACGATAGAAACTGATATAACAGAAAACAGTTTTGCATTCTCACATTAGCGCCTGTTTTTAAAAAGTCGCGCCTAAGGTTTGTGAAATCTTCTATCTTTCTTGGTATGGAATCTAATAAAATACTCATATATAATATTATAAGAACTATTTATTTAACCGATTAAATAATAAGTTACGTGAAAACATTGTTGTCTAAGAAATATTGTGAGCGCAGACATCGACTCACTGAAGGTGACAAAATTTCGAAAAAGACATTTTTTTGTACTAAAAAGTTGGGAGCTATCAGTTTGGGAAAAAAGCCCTAGTAGCTAAATAACAACCAAAACTTTTACAAAAAAAATTGTGTTTTTATGTATCTTTTTTGTAAGATGAATTTGAAAGTGCAGTGCTTCAAGTGAAAATTGAAGGTTTTTTAAAAAAACCTGACAACGTTTTTGGTGGTAGATTGTTTGACAAGTAAAGAAAAGTGATGGTTTTCCAGCGAGTGAAAATAGATTGATAGATCAAGTTTTTACCTAGCTAGAAAATGCAATTTTTTGTGTACTTGATGAAAATTATAAATTTTTTGTTTACAATTTTTTACTATCAAAACATTATAACAATAAGTAAACAAATAATTTACAAAATAGCTTTTACGTAAAATGAATCAAATAAGCGAAAATAATGAAAAAACTCTGCAACTGGTATCAGAAGCGGAGTCAGGTTTACTATCAACAAAGTCTAGAGCAAACAAAGCAGGGGAAAATTTACCAACAGTTTTGTCAATGGAGAATTGAAAGAATGTAGAAATGAAAATATTTTAATTGCGTACTTTTGCGAAAAGGTTCGTTTCATTTATGAAATTTACTACAAGCATTAATTCTAAATATTTTTGCAATTGAAAACTCTAAAATCCTCAACGTTCTGGTCAGTGTATTCGATGCTGAAAAACAGGCGACAAGTAAATGAAAACGTAGACATTTCTGTCTATAAAAAATTGTTGGCCTATTTGAAATGTCAAAATAACGGTTAATAAATAAATTGAATGAAGTGAAAAAAGTGTTGCTAACAGGAAAAGTCCCACTTTTCTTAATTATTTTGGTTTCAACAATATTAGCAATTTCCATCAAGTACACGGAAAAAGTTTATTTATTATGTATGATGTACCTATATTAATGTTTGTACGTAGATCATAATTATATTGTATTATTATGTATATTGCTTATATTATCTTTTGATGAATAAACTTATTATCATTGTAGAAGATTTTACATAATTGCTTCTACCAAAATTATTACTTTTAGCATAAATTGTTATTCTGAAAGGCTATCGCAATTTACTAAAAAATATTTGTCTTAAACCGGATGTATGTAGAAACTTTTTAATTTAAATGTTTGCTTTTGGTTTTCATTGGTGTGAAAATCTTCATTTCTTATAATATGTAGATAGGTGTTTTAAAAGAAAAGTAAAATTTTAAAGCAATTAATAGAAGTACATATTTAGAAAATGTTGCATGTCTAATGTGCAATATTTTCTATTTATTGTAGTTTTTATCAACAAATATGTCTTAAATATACGTTTCAGGCAAAAAGCATTTATTATATCTCGTAATTAAAAGTGACGACGTTGTTGTAATTTGAAAGAGTTTTTGAATTTAAATCTGGACCATTTTGAGAGGATCAATCCGGAAGAGAAGGACTGTATTTGGGTAAACTTACGTTGAAAAAGCTGTTTCGAATTATACTGAAACGCTTTCAATATATTTTAATTTAAGATTATCTTCAGCAGGTTTGCGTTCATATTTTAGGTAAATTTTTGATTAGTTTAAAGTAGTCAATTCGTCTAGAAGTTTGCAAAAAAGGTGGGTATTTTAATTTCAGGTTATCAATTTTTTGAACATCTTCGTGAACCGAAGATACTCGCTTTAATGTATAATATAATTTTAATAAGACGAGTTTACATCAAACCAACCCAAAATAACACAACACACGATTTTGGAAGAAAAAAGTTAGCAACAATGCAAGCAAACTCGTTTGTAACAATTTTCAAGTCGTTTGATTTGATATAGTTTCTGCATTCTCGTCTACACTAAACCCGACAAAATTGCATTTTCTACTTTGCTGGTTATTTATTGCAGCAAGAATATAAAGCAGCCATGTGGTGTTTGGCTCTAATTAGAATTTAAAAAAGCTATTTTGGATTATTATTATTTATTATATTATAAAAAAATTCTTATGGTTATAATAAATAATTTCTCTCAAATCAAATTTAGTTCTCAATTAAAAATGCCTAGGTATATACTTTTATTAATCTTTTTTTAATGATTACTAGCAGAACGGCAAGATTGAATATTTTACGAAGCTTTAGTTACTCCTGTTTTCCCTTATTAAACTCGAAGGAAATGCACCCCAAAATACGAAATCCTCGTATTTTTAAAGCAACAGTTTAATTCCCTCTTTTTACATTTATGGCAATTTCTGACCGAAGCAGAAACCCGGGAAAATTATGAGCTTTCGCTTTTGAATGTTTAGCGTCGCAGGTTTAAATGTTTTTTTTTATTGATTGATGGGTATTTAAGCTTCAGATCGTGGCAGGAAGTATCACGGCTTTGTAAATGTGATAAGATTTATTGGCGAGGGTTGGAAATATATTAGATCCATGCTATAACACTGAATGCACAATGAATCAGGAAGTCATTAGGATGTATTTTCACATTGATTACTCACTAACAAAATCGGATCTTTACCAACAAAAAAAATGGTAAATTTAGATTATTTTCCGTAGCCATCATTCATACTTCGTATTCAATTAAGTATCTCTCAACGTAAACTATATGTCAACTCTAAAAAAATAATTATTAGTCATTTAATTAGACACAAGGTTAACTTTACATTTGACTTTGCAGTAAATCATCTTGTTAAGTATTTGTAAATCTTCAATAATTTTTCTGTCCTAGAAACTAGTATCCAGGTGTTTTGACTTTTCTTGTCTTGAATTGATTTATTTTTAATTTTATTTTATTTAAAGTTTGTTTGGAAATTAAACCAAATACACCTATTACATTACATTATATGTTTTTTTGTAAACAACTCCATAACGTATGATTCTTAGGTCTTAAATGTTTGAAGGTTTTACATTCCAATGAGCCAGAAAGAGTGACCCTAAAAAAATATTAAATAGGTAAAAAAACTAAAAAACATGTTTTTACCACAAAAGCGGTTTACTAATCGTTACTGAAAAGTTTCACTATCAACGTCCTGGCTCCGACACAAAACCATTGACACCAAGTGCAATATATTAAATTTATTAAAACAACTAATTTGATGAGATTTGTTTTAATAAGTAAACTTGAGGAGTGTACTCAGTAGTCACTGAAAAGTTCCACTTTTTGCTATTCACCTAGCGGCTTCCCGTATTATCAAAAAAGCTCCAAAATATAAAATTTTAGTAATGTTCACCAAGCTTAGAAACGTCAGTTTTACTTTGTCATGACACGTTTTGGCGTTGCAGAAGTTTTATACAATTTTTGAAATTGTTTTAACCGCTTACGTCATTTTTTAAATACATACAAAAAGAATCGTTTTTAAAAACTTTTTTTATATAATTAATAAATATTCATGATTCAGTTTTTCAAAAATTTTAATTAATTAAAGCAGATATAACGTAAAATTTTTGAGGATTCACTGCAGTTTTGAATCTGCTACCAATAAGAGCTCTTCCAATGTGATTTGTGATATTCTTAAATTGTAGAAAATCTCTAATCAGTAATCACCATAAAAGTCCGAATCTACTAATTACAATTTCAAACAACTCACATGCATCCACAAATGACAAAGCATTTGATAGCCTCTTCCGCTCTTCCAATATCCAGCATTACAAAACGTTTTCTGGATGACGCTTTATAAAAACTTACTGGCGCTTGCTAAACGTTTTATCTATGGCGTCATCGTTCCATCGCAAAAATGTCAAGTTTTCAAAACGGTCCCAATGCTTCAACGTGAAAATATGTCTTTAATGACGTAAACGGGGTTAAATCTTGTTCAAAGATCTGCTTGAAGACATTAAATTATAGAAATAGTCATCCGAATGTTTTAAAACTGATTAGACAAAGACAAACTACATCTATACATACAAAGTTTTATTTCAAAATGACAATTTATTAAAAATGGTTTAAAATTTATTTCCAATATTTTATTACTTTGTGTGTTGTTACTTATAAGTGAAGCTAATAGTTAAAAGTGTGTTGAAAATAAAACAATTTATAAAAGCTTATAATTTAGCGCCTATCAATCAAGCTTAAGTTTAATTTGACAAAATATTTCTGTGCTTAAATTGTTGATGTAGATTTTACAAAATTCTATTGTAACGATACCTATTTGCATGGAAAAATTTATTTAGGTCCATTTTAATCGGAATGGTGCTCGCTGAACTTAAACAATAAAATGCAGCTTTTAATTTCAACCACATCTAACTTCTTTAGTTGAGACTAAATTGTATTGGTAAATTATTTTTTAGAGCATTTTTTTGAGTTTTTGCTGTTACTTGAAGTAAGAGGAAATAGTTCTTTTGATTCATTTGATAATAATTTTTCTTACATTTTGTCTTTGCTTTTACAAACTGCGTGTCCGTTAATGGATTAAAGATTAGTTTATGATTGTTAAAGTACTTGGAAGTACTCTTAGAATTATTTTGCTAAAGTGCTCCAAACCATTTTGACTGCACTCTTTTTAGTATGTAATCCACTGTTCTTCTTCATGTGAAATGCCTAGAATTACATAAAATAGAAGCTAACTCTTCAGAGAAATTCACAGTATTGCGAAGTACATTATTATTGATGATTTTTTCAATTTCTTCACTTGACAACGGAAGTTTGTCAATAGTTATTTGAATCACAAGGCTGGAAACAGGCATTTTGCAAGGCGATTGATTTTGGAGCCAAGGCCGAAAGCCGAGGCCTTCAAACTACGAGTTCTTGCAAAAGCGTTTTCGGAGGTGTGATTTACAAGATTTTTTGTGCCGCTGCCAGTTTTTTATTTTAAAAAATACAAAAAAAAATTTATTAAAAAATATTTGGTTTGACCTTTCAAAAGTTATTTGCGTTCTTAAAAAGTGAAATTGCTGTTTTCTGAAAAAATCGATACTCCAGCACACATAAACGGAATCCGTGAATAGTGTTACCATTGTTTATTACTATTTCATGTTTTAAAACTGAAGAAATCATAAAGGTTATGTTTTTAGAGCATATATTATAATTATTTCAATGATTGTTTATAAAAAACTAACTTTTAAAATTTATTCTAAAAAGAAATCCATACTAAACTCCTTGAAACCTAATCCATGTTTGGTAGTTGGGTTTTTACATACTAGAATGATTAACGAGAGACTGGTTTTTGAAAGCCCATCAGCAAGCCCCGAGCCCGGGCTTTTCGTAGGGCACACCACTCACGGCGTCTGTGGGGCGGAGGGTTTACGAGTACGAGCTTGTGGCTTACGGCTTAGAAACTTTGGGGTGGCTATACATTAATTGTAACATTATACAATATAAACCGTTAGTTGTCGTTGATAAATGTCTGACAATTGACAATGACAGCAAATATCATAGTAATCATTTTCTAGCCTAGGCTGGCAAGACGGCGTTGCGGGTCGCTTAGGACACGTTGAATGTTATGTTATGCAGGCGCAAGGCACAAAAAATAGTTATTTACCTAACGAATTCGGAAAGTGAAATTTCCCACATGAGCAATTTGTTTGCAGCACGACCGAATGGAGTGCTGCATCTATTGCGAATGGGGGAAATTTCTTTCTGAAAAAGTTAGGTACAATTTTTTTTGCAACAAATAACTAATTTTTTACTAATAAATAACTAATTTTTTGATAATAAATGATTTAGTTTTTACTTGTTTTTTGGTTGGTAGCGTTGCCCACACCGATTATCTAATTTTTTAAATTTGAAATAGTTTTATTGTTTTGTTGCTATGGTTTTATTGAAATAAAAGAGCATCGTTTTAAAAATTTATTCCGCCATTTTCTTCTGCGAATTTTCGTTTCAAATTTGTAAATATGAGCGACTCCGATAGAGAAATTTTAACTCCACCTGAAATTAGAGAATCTGCAAATAGAGCAGTATCAAATTTGCTTCCTGAGAAAAGCCGCTCGAGGTACGAGCGGCTTTTAACCATACAACAAATTTTTAGATTGGTGCGAAAAAGGAAAAAACAAAAATTTCACCGAGAATTGCTTATTGGCATATTTTCAACAACATCAAAGCAAGAAATTCTTTTGGTCTGTATACTCTATGCTTAAACTTTGCTTAATGGTAAAGAATAACGTAGATATTTCGAAATTTTATAAACTTTTTGGAACACTGTGTTATTAATCAATTACTTACTATTTTCAATCGTTTTCTTACTTATTTGGCAATAAATCTTTTGTGTTGATTATTTACGTATGTGATCAGAAACAGTCATTTTGTAGAATGGTTGTGTGACAATTAACAGTTTGACGTGACGTCTCTGGATTTCAATACAAACCTGACTAAGTCATTTCCCCTAGTTTCGCTTGCAAAGAAAAAAACACCGCGGTGTGAAAAAATTGTCTTTACATGCATTGGGAACGAACGGAAACTACTGATGTTTGAGCGATGAGGGCAAAAACTTTTTTACAGTTTTAGTTGTTATGCAAAGGTTGCTGGCATCTCATGATGCAGACTAGAATAAACATAAGAAATGTTACGCTTTCTAACCGCTATTTTGCTAGCCAAAATTGGTGTCTTAATTTGTTCACAAAATTCTTTTAGATGCGATAAACCGTCAAAATTACCACTTGAAAAATCAAATTCTTTAGCTTAGTGACAAACGTCACTGATAAACGTCAGTGTAATGACAGTCCTTCGTACTGACTTCGTATTAACGTTTGTTACTGAAAAACGCTAATTTGTTACGTTTGCTACTGACAAACGCTAATTTGTTACGTTTGCTACTGACAAACGATAATTTGTTACGTTTGTTACTGACGAAATAATGTCAATTCAGTGATAGTGCTTCGCACTGTAGCGTCATCTAATAGTAATAACTGACACTTACAGCTAGAACATCATTTGGCTCGCTAATTGATACGAACAGATCCGAGCACTTTTTATGTGTATTCTAATGCAGATTAAGCAAATTCAAACTTTTTAAAACGCATGGTTCCGTTTTGAGGCCGGAAAAGTGAAGTGTTTTTGCTGCTATAATGACAAAAATACCGCTGCTTATGGGAATTTTGGTGTATGAATTAAATTGTATACTTATAGTATATTTTATTATTCTGCATCATTGTGGGTATATTAAAAACAATTATTGTAATAGTAGAAACGTTTTATTGAGTTTTTTTTTTATTTTGTCGACACATTTTTAATGCGTCTAAAGTTTTTGATATATTATTATTCTAATCTAATTGTTTTATTTCTTTTCATTGCAGGTAATTTTATTACAACTTGCTCTGTTAGGATACGTCCGACTTCGGTAAGAATTATAGTATATTATTTTTTACATTAATTAGTCTTTTCAAGTTATTTTTTGTTTTTGTTTCTCAATGTTTTTTATTTTACGCTAAATGCAAAAAATGCAAAATAAAGAAAATAAAAGCCGAGGCATTATCAACAAATAACGCTACCCTTTTTATAACGCGAAATTTTGTAAATTACAGAACACTGATATAAAACATATTTTTAATATAAAGTCTTTCTGCTTAGTTTTCTTATGATATTTATTAAATTTTGCTTTTGTACACCAAATAATTTTTTTTTGATTAGCAGCAAGAAGCATTCGATACATTTCGGCTTTCAATAATTTGATTTTAATAATATATCAACGATGCAGGAGGCTTTTTCCGATTAACTTATTTCGAGAAGACACGACTTTGTGTTCTTGCTAGATTCAGACATGTTTCGTGCTTAATAACACCTATTTATAAGACTTATTAATTGAGATTTAAATAATCAGTTGTGTGTGAATAACACAGCTGAATAAATCAATCTTGTTTTCAATATATTTCCTACTAGCTGACCCGGCGAACTTCGTACCGCCTTAGCGTAAATTTGATGCACTACTTTATTTTGTATAGCTGACCTATCTTATGTATGCGTACCTATTCAATTTGAACTGGAATCTATAATATCCTCCATATAAAAGTGAATACCTATTTCCCTGGTCTCGTCATACCCGAGAAGGACTTTACTAATTTTATTAAATATTACCCTCCCAGTGCCCCCTCCACCCCGCCCGCCGCGATGGCTGGCGCGCTTTTCAGACTGCATCGCAAACAACGGCCACGGCGCTATGGCGGTTTTGTTTACTGTTTGAATTTTTTAATTCGTAATATCTTTTGAATGGAAAGTCCAATTTAAATAATTTAAAAACTATTTTATAGGTAGTTAAATGGTCTTGACCAGAAAATAATTTATTTGTATAAGGATTAATATAAACACATAAATAGCATGGTTTGAATTTGGTTAGCATTTTCATTAATGTTTAAAATGAAAAAAGTTGTTGTAGTGACATAACTACAATACTTGGACATATGCTACCGCGGAGTTTTTTGTAGACATTATGATGTTCTTCAATATTGTTGTACATTATTTTGTTCTATCGCTAATAGTTTCGGCAGCGCATTCGACGAAAGACATTTTAAGACTCATTTTTCTACACCTTCGGTTACATTGTTCAAATTTTACCAAGGATCCATAAATTTTTTCAAAATAAAATGTAGCCTATGTCAAATAGGAAGAATGTAGCATTCTATTGGTGAAAGAATTTTTTAAATCGGCCCAGTACTTTTTGAGCCTATTTATTACAAACATACAAATCTTTCCTCTTTATAATATTAGTGTAGATAAAATTCTAACACTATCTGCGTTGTTTATTTTAGAATCAGTCTGTTTTGTACGTAAACATCTTCTCGAGATTCCAAAACCTTATCACAGGTATCCAACAAGAAATTTAAACAGCAAAGCAAAAAAATATATAACTCACTTCCCTCACACCTGAAGTCTTCTTGCACCGACACATCTTTTCGCAAAGTGGTTTGATTGATAAACCGTTTTATTCTTTAGCGGAATAAAGTCAATAAATTGTAAGGTTTTTGAGTAGTACATTTTCTAGTCGATTAGTAGTTTTTAGTATGTTATTTTTGTAAACTTTCAAATGTTTTACTTTTTTCTTTAATTTGTTTGTGTTTTTTATAATTTCTAGAATTTTTTTGTTTTAGTTAATTGAATGAGATTTTTTACTGTTGTTTATTATACTAAGTATCTCCTTGCCCACAGATTTTTTGTAAATTTTCAAGACACTAAAGTTTATTATTATTATTACCTATTTGCGTTTTTGGTTGTATCTAACTATAACCAATAGAAATATGTTTCAAAAATTTACATACTAACTACTAATTTATATACTAACTGGAAATTCGCGTTCTAATAATTACATAATATAGATTATTAAATGTTTCAATTTTAGTTTTGAAGTAATGTGTCAAGTGTCATCTAGAAAGAGTCTGTCATTTATTTTTTTATATATATCGTATAGTTGTGACAAAATGAGAAGTTTTTGTGGAACAAATGCAAACAATAATTTGTTACGTACTTACACCGCAGACAGTTGCCATTTTGTTCAGCAAAAGCAAACACTTCTGTCGTCCGCAGACCTATCATTTTTTTGAGTTTACTATTTAGATTAATAAGTTATTTCTCAATTTATTCGACAAAGGAAAGTGGAGTGTGGCACTTTTATTTGTATTGTACTGTTTGGCTTTCAGATTCAGAAAATTAATATGTTTCCAAAACTTTCCTTATCTTTAAAAATCATATTGTATTGCTTTTACAACCATTCCATCATCTCTTTCTATCGTGTTTTCATTGTTGGACATTTTAAAGAAAATAACTTTGATTGATCGTGCAAAGTTTAGGAGCGATATGATTTACGTCGCCCGGAGCTTGAAGTGAAAAATTTTCCCCAATGTTTTACCTAATTCTTCTAAAATATATATATATATTTATTTATATTTCCGTTTTTATAAATTGCTAAATGTAAATAATATGTTATCTTACAATTAAGAATAATTAACCGGCTGGCTGATGCTTCCCACTTTTTTTTTAATTCTGTGAAATGTTTTTTCCAGTGCATTGAAAAAGTTTTAGTTTTTTGTTGAAACCGTTAGATCATTCACGAATTTTTTTGAAGTTTTAAACACTATTGTCAAAATTAATATTATTAACAAAATAATTTGACCAAAAATTTTACAAATTTGTGATCTTTGTGAATATTGATAGATTTTGCCCTGTGTTAATAACCCGACTCGACCCGCCGTCTGTCGCATTTGATTTTATGTCTTTTGGTTGACTGACCGAACATCTTTCCACAGAGACTGAAATTTGATCAATTTTTTCTCTCAAATCTTAAATGCTATATTATGGCTTTAAATCTGTATTAATCAGTTGTTGCAGACGCTTTCAAGCCTTATTTTTCTTAAAATTAAACTGTGAATTTCTAGAAAAAAGTAATGTATTACGCTACTTTTATACTTAAATTATTTTTTTTAGCTTCTTTAATAGAAGTTTATATGATTATCTAAATGTTTTTTATGTAAGTTGATTTTCCCATCCACTGCAAGCCAATACTTGAAATTCTTTTTGCGTTTCGAATGGTGTGGTACCATTGTCACCAAATTATTTTTTAAAATCTTTAAATTTATATTCTATCCTTCCTATTACGCCTACTTGTTAGCTCAGCAAACTTCGTACCGACTAACCTTGATTTA
This sequence comes from Lagria hirta, assembly GCA_947359425.1. Lineage (NCBI taxonomy): Eukaryota > Metazoa > Arthropoda > Insecta > Coleoptera > Tenebrionidae > Lagria > Lagria hirta. Next base: position 22,029,951 of record OX375794.1, read on the forward strand.
TGATTTTATGAAAGTAATACAATGAATACAAAATAAATTTAAAAATTCTGAAAAACCGATTTCAATATGATAACTTAATTATTATTTTATTTATTTAATTGACTCAAATTGCTTATAAACTAATATTTAATTATATTGAAAACAATTGTTTAAATTTTTAATTTTATATTCAATTAATTGTAATCAATTAATTACCAGTCAGATCTGGTTCAAATTCAAATGGGACCAAATGGAAAGTACGAGCTTCCAAATAAAACATAGGTTCACAATAAAAATCGGTTCATTCAAAAAAAAGTTACGAATAAAAAACAAAAATAAATGAAGGTTAAATTCTTTGTTTTTAATTTTTAATATTTGATCAGATTGGGTCATGTACATTTTAATCAGCACACTTATAAGTTATATTATTTCTATTTATTCCAAATTGTTTAAAAAAAAAAGGTTAACCCGTACGAAGCTGTGAACAGATTTTGACATGGTTTTTACAAATGCAGAGTGAGAGTCGAACAAGGTTTCTGTAAAAACGCTGTGGAGAATGTCTAAACCAAGGCGGTGTTGTTAAAAACAAGTATTTTTACTCTTACATAGTTGACTTTGGTCAGATTGATATCAAAACTATCAATTGAATAACAACAGGTCCTTAAAACCAGTTATTTTATGCCAAGAAACATCTATGCATCTAGAAATTAACAGTTTTTAAAATGCAGAGTGGTTGAATGCATACATTTTCAACTGTTTTTAGATTTTGGAAAACTTTTTTGAGTATATTGGGCATTTTTGCTATAGAGAAAACTACTGAACTCGCGTTATTGTCATGGTCTGGGGATTTTCATATCATAAGCATCGAATGCTGACCTGTCAAGCAAACGGCCCGGGTTCGAAGCGAGATAACTAGCTTTCAAATGTTATCACTAAACTCAATCAATTATTAATTTTCAATTAAATTATCAAAATCTGTATTACAATCAGTTATAAATAGATAAAGATAATTCTTTTCTATGTAATAACAGCGCAGTAAATGAAAATTTTATTACTATATTAACGTTGATAAAATTAATTTTTAATAAAAAATAGTTCTTTTTATAAAAATTTCTTTAACAACTCAAAAATAATTTTTTTTGAAGTGAAATTTTTCTTAGGCACCGAGGGCATTTTTACAGTAAGATAAAAGTGCTGAATTAAATAAAACAAGAAAAAAATGAAAAACTATTTTACATAGTATTAATTATTGCAAGTAATAAAAAAAATCAAGTTTCGCGTTTTTTCAGATGCCTCAGCAATAAATAAAATAAGTTGTTAGGCAAACATTTAAATCAATTATTTATTGACTATATTATTTTTTAAGAAATTGTTAAAAATTTGTTCTTGCAACAAGACATAAGTCTTTTTAATATTTCATTAAAAATAGATAAATTGAATTTTTGATCACAACACTAATTTCATTGCATTATTTGCGCTTAATTTGGCAATGCAAATCTTTGTATAGTACTTTTTAATAAACAAATTCAATCAACAATAACTATATGAGAGCTTTGGTTAGAAGACAAATTGGTGTTATTTAATAAAGCATAACAATAACTTGGAGCTGCTTTGCTAGATTCCTACAAACAAACGTACACTGCAATTTATACAAATCAACCATCATATAAAAACAAAAAATCTCTGATAAAAGAGGGATAAATATAATAAAAATAATTTTTCCGTCTAAGTACTAATGTAAATATCTAAGTAATTCTGAGTCTGCTCGAAGGAATCTTCATGTTTATTACGTTGATCTTCTGAGTTCTTTAGTAAGAATCCTCTTCATATCTGGTACTTTTTTATCTCTATTTTCCTAGTATGCTTAGCCTATATACGAAACTGTTTGTTTATTTGCGGCCAAGTCAAAATTATTTAGATGATTATAATAGTGGGAGTCTAAAAAGTGTTTTTTTCTTTCAATTCCGTTCTTTTTCGTGAGTGCATTTTTATGTTAAAACATTTTTTCACGCTTCTTTTTTTGTGGTTTTTTTATTGTGAAAAAGCTTTTTGTTTTTCTTGTGGCTGAAATTTACTACAGCTTTTATTGTTTGTTATGTCCAAAAGTTGGTTTTGAATGAATAGTCTTGAAACAGCTCAACAAATTTTGACTTAAATTTTAACATGAATTTTTAATAGCTGATTATAATTTAGATGCCGACTGCAAACACCATCGTGAAAAGTTTTCTTTCTTTAATGTTTTTTCTATGATCGAGAAATTTGTAAAGTACTAAAAATTTTAAAGTGTTGTTTACAGAATTATTTTTTTATAACAGTGGGCGTTTCTTTTTTTGTCGCCTTTTTCCTGTCACCGTTTTTTCTTCTCTATTTGTGGACTCAAATCCAAGCTGCAACAGACTGACTTGATTTAATTAGAATAAGTCTCGCGTCTAGCGTGGTTCATACAAGTCAAATGACCTTTGATGACGTTTATACGAATGGACTATAAAACGTCAAGAATTTTTCGACTTTTTTTTTACAAACAGGTATCTATGTCAATTTATCTGTTGACGTAGAACTATGTTATACAATTTATTTGCTAATTGTACAACCAAACTATAGGGACAATAGAAAACTCTAAATGAAAATTTAAAATGTTCTTTAAGTATTTAATAAAATTATTAATTATTTTTTTCTCTAATAACAAAGATAATTGTAATCTCATTGTTTACACGTACCAAAAACCTTATTATTTACTTATTAATGAGGCACAAATGAGTGTGATAAATATATTATGTTTGTTATCAATTTTCTATAAATAATTCCATATTATTAAAATATGTACATGTTTTTCAAAATTGTCTTATCATGTGACAAAATATAAATCAGTTAATCAATCAAAAATCGTAATTACTCGTATGACATTTTAACTATAGTAATATTTTTTCATTTTATTTTGTCTCTTCCAAATTAGTTAAATCTGAAGGAGATTTAAAGCAATTTACATTGTTTACTTACTAAACACATTTCAAGCGAGAGAACAATATTACAGGATGCGCTTACTAAAGTGTGAAACTAGCAATTAGTAATTATCTACAGTGAGCTTTACGAAGAACAAGTGGGATCTCGTTTTAAAAAAATGCTTTAATTAGTTAATTTGAATATTTGGCGAATAAAGTAGACTGATTGCTACTGGCGAAAAAGTTCTCGAATAATATCTTAAATAACATTCAATAAATTGCGACTGAAGGATGGGTATGAAATTATGAAGTAATTGAAAGCCCGACTTATTTTAAATTTAATTTTTTCCTTATAAAGTCTGCAGAAAATATATACACATTTATGTGGAACATGCAAATGGCTTCAAGAAGTGGACATTTGCACAACAAAAAACTACTTTGAAATTCAATTATTTGAGAGGAGTTTGCAGAGTTAGGTACGCGAAAAAGGACTTTAAGAAATCGCATTTGCTTATGCAGTTGTATAAACAAAGGGTTACTTGTATACAACTTTACAGTATATCATTAAATTGAATTGCTTAATGTCATTTTTGTTTTTTTAATTTACAGAATGTATCCATCGGCCTGTACACATACGCTGCGCATTTTTTAATAAATTTTATTTTATATAATTCTGAGTGATGGTTAGTAAAACTTCCATGCATCTTAACAAGAATAAGTTTTTCTTAAAAAAATTTTTTTTTAAATTATTGGTTTAAACATTAGGCATGCGATTCTAACGAGAAAATATTGAACTACGATAAATGACGTCACAACTAGTATTAGCGGTTGTCAGCACATTATTTGTTATTGTGGAAACGACTTTCTATTTTACAAATAATCTTCTCGATGTTTTTGTAGCATTTATACAGAATGTCAGAGCAATTAAAGGCGCAGTTTGGTCGGCGAACTGTTGCGTGTGCAACACCAACTGTAGTTCTATAAAAAAGGAAAATCCCAACCTTACATTTTATTCATTCCAAAAAAAAAGGAAGAAAGTGAAAATTATTAATGATGTTAATGAGAAAATTACAGTCGATTGAAGAAATTTTTGGGAAACCTCAAACAATCTTCTACAAAGAAGTTTTTAACATAAATAACTTAGAAAACAACACCGTTTGGAATGTGTCAACAGGCGAAGACCAATGTTAATTTCGCACAAATGATCATTTTCTTTCATTTTTCCTAGGTAAATATGTCATAAAAATTAAATAAATTTGTAGTTAATGATCGGAAAGGTTATGCAGGTAAACGATCATTGATTGCTCAGAAGAAAGAACGAGCGAAGAGTATTTTTGGGCCTTGAGTACTCTTTAGATTGGTAAATAATTGACGTTCCTCTCAAAATAATTAAAACACTCAAACATAGCTGGAAATTGCACACAAAAAACACGGTTTTGCACGGTTATTGCCACTATGAAATAGCCGCCAAAAATGACTGATACTAGATGTGACGTCAGAATTGAAGTTAACTGTTTTGCTAATAGTAGTTGAAAACACAATTAACGAAAAGATAAAACCGACGAATAACAAAAATAGCAACTTACATAAATTAACGTTTTAAGACAAGAAATAACCAAACTTAACAAACAGAATTTTCCGAGACTGAGAGGTCACGCTTCCACGTTTAAATGTCAAAAGTTACTAATTACAGACACCGATTTGACCGAAAACATTATTAGACACTAAGAAAGATTTCTAGTTGGACAAGCAAAATATTACATTTACGGTTTTCGCTTAAAACGCACATCTAAAATGTGCAATATTTTCAGTTATTGCTGAAAATGTTTAGTATTTTACCGTACGCATGACTGAGTATTACAATTTTGTAACATTCACACAGTTTTACCACTTGTCAAAAAATTTGTTCAATAAATCTTTGAGGCTCTTTTGACCACCAAGTGGTTTCATGGAGAGATAAATAAAAATGAAGTTTTATTTGCTTTAATTTACTTGGTTTATGGAATTGTTGTCGGTTTTTACTAATAAGGTGCTAAAAAGAGGACCATTATCTTAATTTTAAGAGCATTTACCTTATTTTTATGAATTTCAATGCGTTATGCGGCGTCCAGATGTCTATAGTTATTAATTTGATTGACTAATTTTAAACTGTCAATACTAATTTAATGATTGCTATTGAAGGCGTGCTCGGCCATACTTGACTTGTCTAATCTGCCGTATTGTAAGTGTGCTAAGTGCTCTTTGTATCTGATAATTATCTGATCTACAATTTTCGTCTGAGCTAATTTTAGGCTAAAACTTTGTGTTTTGATGAAAATCGAAAAAAAAAACAATTTTTGTGGCCTTTGACCATGAGTAATTTTTTTTCAAGGTCTCAGATAGATTCTCTTTGCACATTCTATTTTTAATAGTGTTTTGAGCAATCCTACCAATTTTCAGCCAAAATTTTTGTACCTCAACTCTATTTTTTGGTCAAATTTGACCGGACAAATATGATGAAAAATTGAAATAGAAATAAATAAACATATTTTGAGGTAATATTTACGTATGTGAATACTAAACATGATAAAGCACATCTTATTTCAACATTATTTTTTTGTAATTCTGATAGCCATAATATTTCAATTACAATTCGATCCACAATGAGCGAAACGCTAAATAAACAAATATAAGCTAGAACAAGATAGATACAGAATAAAACTTTGTACAGACTCAAAATTTTAAATGGCGGCTCAAAGTTAGAGTAAATTTCTACGACTTGAGGCTTCTGTCAAAGTTTGAGGAAAACTTATTTTAAACAATAATCAAGAATGTGTTTAAATGTTATTTCACGAGGGAGAAGGACCTGTGTTAAAGGGTTAAAAAAATAATAATTAAAAATGTTTTGCAATTTAAACTTTTTTATATTAAAACGCGTTTTTTTATTTATATAGTTAACATCTCATTTCTACCAATAAGCACTTGATTTTAATCTATCTGTTTTATCTGCGTTAAACAAATAAAATAAAAATAAATTGATAAATTAAAATATTCAACGAGAATATTAAAAAAAATTAGCTTACTTGACTAGCTCTTGATCTATAGGATTAAAATAAGTACAAATAATAATAATAATAATGTATTAATCATTATGTAAATATGTACATTAATCTATTTTATCTCCAATGAGCATGTAAAAGGTAGGTAATGTGCATCTTCTCTCTCTGGGGCGGAAAACCCTAGTCTACTTGATTACACTGTACGACATTGTTATGTAGCGAACCGCAAGCAACGATCTATAGTTTTATGATTAATCTTCAATTGTTTTGAGTTGGGAATACTTCGAATTTATTAGACGGTATTAGATTGTTTGTAGCTTCTGCTGCAGCTTGCAATAACTCCGAGGGAGCTAATTAATTGTCCGTCACTAGAGTTACTATTAGACATTTTTAACCTTTTTTATGTTTTCAAAAGCAAGCCACAACACTACCAATTTTTTTTTAAATAACTGTCAATTTTGGTTATAGCAGCTTGATTTTTTTTTAATTGATTTAAACACGTTTACAGTAATAATTATATTGAATTATAAATGAATATTTTGGGTGATTGTGAGTTAAACTGTATACAAACTTTGACGAAATGTTGCATTCTTGTCTCGAAATAATGTTTGCTTCGAACTTTCTTCGCGTCTCGGTCAACTTCTTAATTTGTCGACAGAAATGCAACACTTGTCCGTCACGGTATGTAATATACTATTTTGTGTTGCCGTAATCAATATAGTGACGTTATTTTAAGAAATAGGGAATTTTGTGCCGTATTTGCATCTTTATCAATGAACACTAAGTGCAATACTTGAAAAAAGTTTTTTTTTCTAATTGTTTATTTTTGAAGAGTTACATATTTTATTTCAACTGATTGACATTCACAATACATAATATGCGTTGTTAATCATCAAGTTTAGTAAGCTTAATCCGTAAATGTTTTCCCTGAGGCGATTTTTTTTTAGCACGCAGGTGTACATCTTTTTAAACATACGTGAAAATTATTCGTCTGCTGTTGTACTGGTCGGCTGTTGAACGATTTAAGAAAGTAAACAAATTTTTATTAGTAATGTGGTCTATATACAAAACTGATGGTCAATTCTACAGCTGAAGAATAATAAACGAGGCGTGTATCAGTTTTGTTAGTCTTTTTATTCAGAAGCTTTTATTTAGAAATTGCGTAAGTATAATTTTGAGTTTTTGACGTAATTTGCGCTTTTTCCATCAATTTTCATTAATTTAATCAAGACTTTAGCATGAGGTATTCTACAAAACTGGCTTAAAAACAATTTTGTTAGTTTTTTTGTAAATGTAAAATTCATTGAAGGGAATAATTGAAAATTAATTGTCTGAAGCAAGACAAATCATTATAGTTGAAAAATTAAAATTTGTATTTTACAAATTGATTTTCGTGTGAAACCAATGCAAGAACTGTCGTCACGACGCTCAACTAACTGCGAATCAACCAGCCAGCAACCAACCCAGTTGGATTAGCTAAACCGCTCGCCTGAAGTAGGCGAAGTTATAAATAAATTGATTGGTATACGAAACTCTTTCAAAATCAGATAACTACTAGCGAAGACCTTTAAAGTCTATTGACTACAGTGTATTAAGATTGACTTTTGCAAATAGAAGTCACTTTTCTTACTAGTTACCGTTTGTCCGGTGTTAGACTGGTAAGTTTTGGTAACTTTTTATACAAATGAAACGCTTGAAAATTACAACTACTTCAAATAGATGTAAAGGTATTAGCAGTTTCAAATAAATAATTAAAATAAATTTTGCTAATTTTGATATTTTAATTATTTTAACTTGCGCGTTACAAAAAAGTAAATTTGCAATTTTATAAATCGTTATCTAACTTTAGTAAATAATCCACTTTTTAGTTAATACATAAACCAAATGATAAAATTTGTTGATTGCTTTTCCCATGGTTACAGAAGTATGAGTTAAAGTAAAATCAATTAAAAGTTACAATCAGCGTCCAATAAGGTTTTCCGGAGATCAGAATAAATCAGTAAATGAAATATTACCACATATCTCTTAAAGAATCAATCATCTAATTTTGAAAAAATATACCAGTACAGATCACCATTTTTCAACAAACAATATGGCTAAAAACAAACCTAACCCTAATACATAGTTGTTGAATTCTTAAGGTGAAAACAAAATGATTAGCAAAGTTTAGAGAGGTAACTGATACAGAATCAAACGAACCTCTGGCTGGTATCTCGGCTAAAAGCATAAATGGAAACAATTCGTAGAGTAGAATTTGCTTTTGAACATTTAACATTTCTTTTATGCGGAATCTTCCTCTTTAAGACTCAATCTATTGCTACAGCAACCAATTGCAAATACGGGATGGCTTCAGGAAGGTAAAATATGTACGAAAACAGATAAAAGTGCTACAAGCATTCTGTTAGCCCTAAAGCCAATTTACTGAAGATCTAGGTTTATACTTTATTATTGTCTAGATAGTAAACTCAGAATTATAGATTGTTGGTTTCTGATTTATTCTGTCATCGTTAATGCTGATTACTGTTGAACCTACTACTAGATACATTATATACTGTTTAATGCCATTAACATGTTGGGCTGTTAATTAATTAAATCAGAATTTAGATTAATAAGTGTCATATAAATTCTTGAACATTTGTAGTCAACTTTGATGCCTGTTATATCACTTGTTATATGAAGGAAGGAACTGAAATAAAAGGGTTTAAATAATGACTGAAGCAATGTAAATTCAGTAAATATATAAACCTTTTTTCAATTCTGTCACAAGAAGCAGCCATTATAATTTATGTTATTTTAGTTGTTAATTGTGCTTTATTTTGTAACTGCTTATAAAATGCGACATTATTTTACCAAAAGTTGTAAAAAGTGAAATTTGTAAATTATAAATCGGTATTCCTGTATTTAACGAGTCAAAGTTTTTGATTATATATTGTAAAAATGTTTTTCTACGACAACATCGATAAATGTTCATATCAAGAGTGTAAATTCAATCATAAGAAGCAACATTTTGTACTGAATTTCATTTTGCATCGGTTACTGGGCAAGTTGCTAGACAACAAATGGAATATGAAATATTTTGTGTTCGGTCTGCTGTTTTTGATAACAAAAATAAGGTGACTTAGAGAATATAACGCCGAACGACAAATGTCATCAGTTAGTTACAGTTTATGCATTACAAATAATTTCGTACTTATTTCTAAGAAATCAGATAATTAATATAGAAAGCGGTAGTGTAATGATTTGGAATTGACACCTCCAAGTATAACAGAAGCAACAAAATTAATAATACTAAATTTGTTGCCGAAAACGTTGAAAAAAATGTACACACAGGCTTATAACCAATTTTTGGAGTGGAAAAGAGATCGAACACTGCTGTCCAGGCTCTGCTAATGAATAGATAATTTCAGATTTTCATAGTCCAGCATATCCAATATCTGCATATTTCTTTTTATAATTGTCGTTGGAGTAGGAAAAAAGTATAGTATGCAACTCGCATAAAATATCAGTTTGGCAAACTTTCAAACTCGTGCAAAATGTGCATCATTTTGTGCTTGTTACATAATATACTATTTGTTAATAAAAAATCATAATTGAATGTGTTACTTTATTTTGGATTATCTTATATAGAAAATATATGTAGTCGTTTGCTTTCCTTAAAAATGTATTAATATCTTCTTTAGTAAAAGCTTTATCTAAAACTTTTACTTTAAAAATTAGTTCTTTAGTATTAATTATTGTCTTTAGTAAAGACTTTTTTGGGTCGGTAACCTGCATTTCTATTTAAAAATCTTGTAAATTTGAAACCTAGAATAATAGCTCATGGCTTGAAAACATTAGCTTTATTAGCAAAATAAGTGAGAAGATCTTTTTCGGCTACCACCTTGGAGTTGCAACATGTTTTGAAGTTTTTATTAGTAGATTTTTTTTTTATTTATTTGGTTGCAAATTAGAGATTACATTATTTGCAACCTCTTCACCGTCCAAAAGTAAAGAAGAATTTTTTGAGTTACTCATTTTTAACATTACTTTGAAAAATAAAGCAATATAAATACATTTTTTTATTGTTTGCAAAACAATAAACAGTATTATCCATAGCACCTCTCCGATAGCATTATTTCTAAAACCACTGAAATCGTTAAAATTAAATGTGATTCTAATTAGATATTTGTGCTTTTCGTAACTGAATTGAAACAAATCTTATATGAATCTATTCGGTGGTATCAATAAAGCGATGTATTTTCTTAAAAATGATCAAATTTGGATCAAATTCTTCTGAAATGAATTAAGTTTTTTGATTATGAAAATCTTACTATCAAAACAAAGACAACGCAGGGAAATACTTGAAAACAGTAATATTGGTTTTTGTACATTAGTGAACTTTATCATTGACATCTTTTTATTATCTGGGTAATATGACAGAATTAATCGTCCAGAAAAGATTTCTAAAGTATTGTCAACATAGACCGTTCCACATGAATGCATAAAATTAGTTTGGTAAGCGCACAAAAATAATTACTTTTTTTTTTAAGTTTGGACAATAGAAATGTTAATAATTTTTTAGATAGACTAAGATTTTTTTATAAAAACTCTCGCGGATTCTAGTTTCATATAGGATTTAGAACTGCTACTAGCATACATCAATCAACTGTTTTGAAAACTGTTAGTTTGATTATCAAAAAAGTGTGCCGAAGAAAAACTGCGGATGAAATTGAAGAAACACAATACGTTGGAACATACATTAAGATTACAGCTTAGCACTGTCTTATTGACACCATATTATAGGAGAATTTCAATAGCTGGTATAAACATTAACACCTGTTATTAATATTGATAAAACATTGTTTATTTACATCAATAACCAAAATGAAATACATCAAAGAGATAAAAGAAACGATTAAGCGACAGAGCTTTCAAGAGTTTGTCAAGTAGTAATAGATAACAGCGTAATTTATTGTCTTGTAAGTTTTCAAGTGTAGTGTATACTCAAAGCATAGTTCTGTGTCACATTATAAAAAATAAGTTTAAATTCAATAATACAATATCGGTTTGTCAACAGTTGACTAATTTTCTAGTGATAAGTAGACAATTATCTTCTGGACAATTATTGCAGGTCGCTCTTTACCTTTGGCCTTCTTTATCTACTAAACTAAAACCATTTTCTGCAAGTGTGATAAAATGGCCTTTTCTAATTCTTTCTCCCCTCTATCAAAAAGTTTTTCTGGCCTCAATTTCTTTTGTTTTCTCTGGACTTCCACAAATATTTCAAAACTTTCAAGACAAAAATTAGGCAAATTGGCCAAGCTGTTCTCAAGTTTTTGCGACACCAACAAACAGCAATTCATTTTTATTTAAACGTGGCTTTACAAAGTCGCAAAGGGATACTGAAGCCGTCGCTGCATTTGCTATGTTCTTTTTTTTAATTTTTTTTAAAGTTGAGGAGAACTTTTATATTTCAATTTTAAATCAAAACCGTTGGCTTGTCTTAAAGCAAATTTACCACTTGGTGTGCCGTGGGCCCTCTGTTCACTGTATATTATATTTCTGCGCCTTATACGTTCAGATTATTAAAATTATTTTTGTAATGTATTTTTAAGCTGACCGACAGCTTTATTATGTTAAACCATTCTTTGAGTACCTAGGTACACGTATCTATGTATGTATACATGAGCGTCTTGGCTCTGACAATCACAAACTGTCTTTTTTTAATACATTAAAAAAATAGCACTTAATAATTATTAAATACTATTTTAGACCTTATATAAACTACAAGTCACTTTTATAAAAAGTGAAAGTTGTGCAACTGTGGTACATGGCAAAGGACTCTTTAAAAAAACAATTGAAATGCATTCTTTAAAAACAACAATTGAAATGCACTAATGGGACTACCTCAAATTTTAGTGATCTCTCAATTAACATTAAAAACGAATTTTCAATTGATGTATTTGCAAATGTGTTGATCAAGTGCACTATAATGATGTGAAACTTCTATTTATTTACAGTTTAAAATAAATATAATATGTGAACTTATAATTAAAAATGAATAACGAAATTTTAATGGAATGAATAAAACGTAAACATTTTTTCTTTAACTTTCTTATTCTTACACTACTTACGCATTCATCAGATAAGTGAGCGCTTTAAAAAACTTTGTTTTACATTATTAAATTTCTATATTAGTGACGTATATTCTGTTATCGTATCAATAGCAACGTGGTGCAGTTTTGTTTCATACCATAATTCATTTTTGATATAGATTTTTAATTTTTTTGAAAATAAAGAAACCGTTTCTGAAGATTGACCTGATTCTGATTGTGCTAAATAATTATTTAAACTGAATCAAAATTTTATACGAATGTTTATTGTTGTCGAGAAACCAAATTAAATGAGGATCTTTTTTATAGCGACAGGAAAAGAAACATTACTATTATTGGTAAAAAGAAAGAAATAGTAAATATTTTTGTATTAGGACCACCTATACAAAACGATATCAAATTGACATTTGATATCTTATACGATCCCAAATGATAAATTTTAAAATAATATTAATAAAAACAGATGTCAGTCCAACATTTAAAAAAAGGCTACGACACTTTAGCTGGTGTAAGGTGTAAGGTTTACAAATATAAACGAGCAAGTACTTATTTTAATTACATGGTAGAATGAATGATGATTAAGTTGCTAACCTAGCTGAACTAAACTTGTTCGTTTTCTTTTCTTTGCGTCTTGTTGCTTCGCTTGCCAGCAAATGCAATTTTAAGCCCCTAATTAAATTCTCCAATTTATAGGTGGAAATTAATAGAAAGAGAGCATTCTAAATATATATATGCCCAACATGCCGTCGTAGAAGTTAGAAGTTAGAAGTCGTGGAAGTTCAATTAAAACATGTTTGAAAAAAAAAATGAGAAAACGGTTTTTTTAGTTTAGAAGGTATATTTTTATATATTTATCAACGTCAAAAATAAATAAAATGTAACACAAATCCAAGCTCAGCGATTCTGTCTGTACACTTCAAGCTTTGCTGTGAAGATTTGTCAAACGCTTCGTGATGTGTAGGGACTTGAACTCTACAATTTTGTTTCCCGGAGGAATTGCTTTACGTCTTTAAATTAGTAACAAGCTAATATATTTTAAAATTACATAAATTTTCTATAATTTATACAAATTTCTATATAAAAAAAGGTTTTTGTTACTGATAATATTATACTTTCCTTAATAATTATTATTAGGTGATAGCACGAGTACGATCATACGAGTGGTCATTAAAAATAACAGTATTCTAGACAACGTAAGATATTTTTTTGGTATCTAGATGTAATATAAATTATGTATCAATTTATAAAAAAATAATTTATTTATACATTGATATATAACGGTTTTTAATAAACATTTATTTAAACATGTTGTTAAAAAATTATGAAAAATTTATTTATTACATTAAAATTGAATTTTAAAAATGTTTCAAAGGCAGTTTTGTACACAGCAATTAAAAAACAAAAGAATTTCTATATTTATATGTAGTAAATCTCAGAATTTAAAAATGCTATTGTTAGGCAAATGAATAAACGCTTATTTATAAAGTGTTTTAAAAAAAAATTGTTTTTTTGTACATATTTTGTAAAAAAATTTACTATTATTTCCAATCACAATCTTTACACATACTATGTGCTTACTTGTTGATAACTGATTTTGGGGCTCATTAATATTTTAAATACTACTTGAGAAGTAAGATACTTTAAAAAATGTAGATTTAAAGATAAAAAATACGTTTAAAATTTTAATCAGGATGTACCGTATGATACATAATAAAACTGTCCATTTTAAGTAACCTTAAAATTTTTAAGGTTACTTAACTTTTTAATTGCTTCTTATCTCATCTGTGTGAAAAAATATTGGGCATTGGCAGCTGTAAAAGTATATATCTATTTACAATCTAAAATACTCTTCTCATTATTTTCATCTTTACAAAAATTTCCTACTGCTTTTTGCTAAAAAAATTTGACGTTTATTGGGTATCTTTTCTAGTACAGTATTTCTTTTAATAAAATAATTGATGGTTTTCGGACATCAGATAAACTTTTTGGCAAAATGATGAATTGCATCGTACTTCGATCTTTTAAATATTTCTTCAGCTCAAAAAATATATTGTTTAATGAGTGTATAATGTAAGGGCGCGAGAATTGTTAAAAGCACTAGAACACAACACCAGCAAAAAAAAATTAGCGTGTTTTTCAAGTGTAATGTGGCCTGTTATACTCGAATTGAATACTATACTTTAGCTTCGACTGTAGTATTGGTTCTGCGTTGGGTTTACAAATTTTTAATAATAATAATAATCAGAGTAATCTTTATTTTCAACAGGTTGCATCCAAATACAGGAAAATATCAGAAAATGACAATAAATACAAGAAGAGATAAACACTCTAAATAAACCAAAAAAAAACTAATTAAAATAAGCTTAAACTAATCTAATTTGTATACTAAATATTCTAATCTGAATATTTCTTACAAAAACAAAATATTAAAATATTATCCAAATATATTAGGAAATAGATATTGAGAATTCGAAACCACACTGACCAGCTTTGATTATCTTTAAAACTTCAGTACTTCTAACAGGTACCTCCTTATCTCCGGCAGAGCTTGATGATGTGTGCCAGAATTATTAAATTCCAAAACTGTTGCATACTTAAGATTCGATTTTGCTATAATATGTTGTTATTCGGTTTATGATTATATAAATCAAACCGGAAGCGACCGTCTGCTCGGGGTACCTGAAAACACAACTGACCTAATAAATATGTACAGTTTTATGTAACCAAGCCAGGTTCAGAAGTTTACAGTTTCTTTGGGTGGGTAGTTGCCTATCTTTTTGTACAAGAGATTTGACGAAGCGTCTTTGCATTGACTCTACTTTCTTTTTTAATAAATATATTAGATTCCCAATAAAGCAAGCAGCAATATTCTAGTTTTGATCTGTAGTTGTAAAGATTTTTAAATTGTTGCTACTTGACACTTATCCACGGTCTTGACACTTTTTTTCTAGATTGAAGAGAACATATTTCAATCATCAGCTAAAATAGGTTTTTACAGGTGACAGTAATATGTCGTTGATAAAAATAAGGAAAAGAAGCAGGTCCAGGTTTGATCCCTGGGAAATTTCTCATATAAGAGTAAACTTCATGAGTATTCCTCCAAATCAAGTATTATTGTTATTTTGTCGATTTGGCTGTGTTCATATTTGTTCATTTATTTTTTTAATTATTCATTTACAATGAAACTTGTGGATTCAAGGCTTTGCCTACAAAATTTTGGATTTTCAGTAACAGTAAAGCATCTATCTATTTTTTTTCTCCAGTACGGCTAGTTTTCTCCTTCGATGTTTTCCATTCACATGTAAAAGTACCTCCAGTCTTTTGCTGAGTAGCACGGGAGTATGAAGAAGTTTTTCAACCCGCTTTTCGTGCTTCCTCTGTGCTTTAAAAGCGGTTCTTGTACCCTAATTAAAGAAACACGTCGCACCAGTACGAAGAAAGCAAAATAGACTTTTGTGGTTTTTGGGTAGTCTTTTATTGGATTTCGCAAATTTCCTAAAATAGTTAATAGCAAAACACTAGTTTTTATTATAAGTTTTATTTGTTTCTAAAACATAAAACAAAATGAAGTCAACGATGTTTTATTTAAATGTCAGCTGATAGTTTGGTTTTAAGGGGATGCAAGTTCTTGCCTTGTAAATCGTTTGCGAGCATACTTGTCAAACTTCCTCTGAGGGGGTTTAAGAGGTGTTCAGTTATAGTAGCAGACTTTGTAATTTATATTGGATGGAAGAATTTTGAGCACAATACCTAATATTGCGTTTTGTGGAACAAATGGTTAATTTGTTTTTATATATATATGCGGGTACTTCTACGACTAGTGTCGTTTCCCGCTCTTCGACTTCCACAATTGCCGGTTCCACCAGTCTTCATCTCTTAAGTTTCTCTCACGCATAGCTTCTTGTACATCATCCCGCCATGTTCTTGCTGGTCTTCCTCTTCTCCTTCTTTCTCTTGGGACCCAGCCCCATATTTTCTTGGGTATCCTTGAGTCATCCATTCTCTGAAGATGGCCGTACCATAGTAATCGCTTGGATTCTATTGTATCTAGAATTGTTCCATCTACTTCCATTTCTTCTCTTATCTGTGCATTTCTTACGTGCTCTAGACGGGGAGTTCTGTTGCTACGCCTCCAATAATCCATTTCGAGTGCAAGTAGTCTATCTTTGTTTCTCTTTGTCAGTTCCCACGTCTCCGACCCGTAGGTGCAGACAGATTCAAAGATTGCGTTATACATCAGATGTTTTGTTCTTCGTGATATTCTATCGCTCCAAAGAAGAGAGTTTAGTTGCCTTATTATTCTTTTGCCTTGTCCGATCGTATTAGATATATCATCATTACTTTTACCATTTGAGGAAAGAGTTACTCCAAGGTATTTAAATTTGGCGCAGTGTTTTATTGTTGTGCCCATACCAATATCTAGATCACTGTGATCGTCGTTTCCTACAGACATGTATTCGGTTTTTTTCATGTTAATGATCAATCCAAACTCTTCAAATTCTTTCTTGAGTGCTCTTAACATGTAGCTAGCATCATCTCGGTCCCCTGTTATTAGAACCTGATCGTCTGCGAAAAAGAGTGTATAGAGCATAAAATCGTCAATTGGCAGACCCATTCCCCTACATCTTCGTTTCCACTTTTTCAAAGATTCTTCGATATAAATTTTGAAGAGTAGTGGAGCTATGGAGCATCCTTGTCTTAGGCCCTTGGAAACACCAAATTCTTCAGAAGTGTTTCCGCCTATTTTGATGTAGCTTTTACATCCACAATAAACCTTTCTGACTGCACTTATGTAGGTCTTGCTGATACGATTTTTTTCCATTGCTGGCCATAGCTTATTCAATGGCACAGTATCGTAGGCCTTTTGCAGGTCAACAAATACTAAATGTACTTCTCGTCCCCGTTCGACTCTTTTTTCTATTAAATTTTTAAGTGTAAAAACTCCATCTGTACAGGATCTGCCGGCTCTAAACCCATTATGCTCTTCTGATTCGTCAAACTCTTTTTCTATTCTTAGTTTTAATACTCTCCCATAAATTCTAGCCACAGTACTCAAAACACTAATCCCCCTATAGTTATTGCAGTCTCTTCTCTCCCCTTTTTTAAATATGGATAAAATTTCAGCCTTTTTCCAGTCTGAAGGGGGTTCGGCGCCTTGGAGGCACTTATTAAAGATAATTGTGAGCCATTCAGTAAGAACTACAGGTCCTGCTTTTATAAGTTCAATATTAATACCTCCAGGCCCGGGGGCTTTGCCATTTTTCATTTGTGCTATAGCATCTGTCACCTCTTTCACATTTATATTCGGTACATTGTCAAAATCGTCAGTGTCGCTGTCCCCACTGGTTTCTATGAACTGTGGTCTGTCTTCAGTAAGAAGGTTCTTATAGTGATGTACCCATTGTGGCATGCTGATTAGACTTATTCCCCCTTTGTCAATATTGTTAGTCCTAATAGATTTTATAACCTTCCAAGCTTTATTTGCTCTTGTATTTCCCATGCTGCGATCTATGTTTTCACATACTTCACACCAGTATTCAGTTTGAGCTCTTTTTATTTCTTGTGTCACTATACGTCTCTTTGCTTGATACCCAGCTCGATCTGCTTGGGTTCTTGTTAGCAGCCACTTTTGGTACGCTTGCTTTTTCTGATCAACGTGTAGCTGGAGTTCTTCGTTCCACCATGGACAGTTCTTTCGGCTTTGTCTGTTTGCGAGTGTTTTTATTCCTAGTGTTTCAACTGCCGCTTCATGGATTTTAGATGTTACTGCGGTGTACATTTGTTCTGGGGTTCCATCCTGGACGGTCGCCAGTTTAGTTGCAAGACGCATTTGATAAAGAAATTTTGTTGAGTCATTTGTTAAACTTTCGATATGGTATTTTATCGGTTTTTCAGCTTGTTGTTTTTCTTGTGTGGTTGTCTTTTTAGTACCGCTAGTTCTGTATGGGAGATAGACCTTTGACAAAAGAAGGAAGTGGTCAGAACCACATTCTGCTCCTCTCTTAACCCTAGTGTCAGCTATTTTTAGTTTTGTTTTTTGTTTTACGATGACATAATCTATTATGGACTGCTGGTTCTGAGATGGGCGCACCCAGGTATATTTGTGGATTTCTTTGTGTTTAAAGTAACCGTTTGTGATTTTTAGGTCAAACTGTTGGCAAAGTTCTATCAATCTTTGTCCATTGTCGTTTACAGCATTTTCCCCGTATCGGCCAACCACAGGATTGTCATTTTGACAGCCAGTTCTGCCATTTAGGTCACCTAATAAAAATATCTCCTTTCGTTGTCCGATACTATCCAGTGACTTGACTAGGTCGTGATAGAATTGGGATTTCTTTTCCGCATCCGCGTCGTCATTTGGGCTGTAAACGGCTACTATTATCAATACGTGTCCCCTAATTTCAAGTTCAAGCAGTAAAATTCTATCGTTTACTTGAGTCCATGATTTTATGTTAGATTTAAATTTTTTTCTTATGGCAATGCTCACTCCACTGCTTGCTCTTTCCTCTTTTGGGACTCCGCTATAAATATGTATATATCCATTTCTTTCCTCTGATCCTTGGCCTTTCTTTTTAGTTTCCGTAAGAGCTACTATATCCAAGCTAGACTTTTCTATTTCTTTAAAAACTTCTAATGTTTTGTTGGATAAACTTTGTACATTCCATGTTCCTATACTCAAAGTCCGTTTTCGTGCCAATTGTCGTCGTTTATTTTTCCTATCCGGTTTTATTTTGTCGAGACATTTTGCGATAAAACTTTTTTTTGCAGATAATGGAGTGCAGGTCCATCGATCTAACCCCCATCCTTGGAGGACCAGGTAATTTTTGTGTTGGGGTTTTCTTCCCTTAGATGGTTGTCTTTCAGGACTTAAGAGACCGATCTTCCCTTTTCGTCTGTAACCCTAGATAGGGACCCTTACAGGGTGCTATCACCCGGGTCAGGTGAGCCCTGGTTTTTTTCCGAGGTTGGTACTCCTCCCTCTCCTCCTTTCTCATCCGGGCTTGGGACCGGCCATGGCGGAGTTAAATTTGTTTTTAAATTCCTAAAAACACTTGTGGGACATCTAAAAAACGGACTGAGGTGGTCGCTGTAGCCTAAGAAGTGGCGAATGAGGCATCCAAATTAAGTTGACACTTAAGTCAACAACTCAATCTTGTTGTTGGAATAACGCATACCTGGATAGATATCTGTACACCCGCAAAATTTCTTTTTGTTGTCAAATACACACTGAAGTTTCCAAAAATATGTTTTTTACGGTCGCCTCTAAAACTGACTATTAAAAGCTTACAAGCATTGCAAAAATTTACATTCAAACATTTTTCTCTGGTAACCCTTAACACGGCAACCACGTAAACAATATTGAAATGAAGTAATCACGTGTCTTCATTTTACTTTACGCATTGCCATTGCCTTGGTTACCTGGTTAAATTATTGTAATTTGGAACTGTTGAAAATTGTTGGCAATTGGATAACGGCGCTCATCACGCCAGACAGTAACAATTTTTTCATTTATCATAGACCGTAGAAAAATTTTGGTTTGTATTTCGAGTGTGAAGAGCCTATTTGGTATTCGGCTGGTTTTTTCAGCGTCGGTGGTGCTCGGCACGGAATTCACATTCTTATATCCAAATGGCTTTCCTTACACACTAGATACATAAATAACTATTCTCGAAGTTCTTTTGTTTTATTTGGCAAAGGCAAATTATTTTAAATTCACCTCATTTTTCTGTTGTAACCACTCAACGTTTATGAAATATTAGTTGTAATAACAGCAAATTTACAACTAATCTGGTTTTTTTTTTGACAATTTTTGTATTTCGAATTGGTGTTTGGTTTGGAGTTTTTACTGTAGTTCTAGTCGGTTTTTTTGTCTATATAGAATTTTCTACTAAATCGTAAATATTAGAAATAAGCATTTTTTTCAAATGCAAAATTATATTCAAATAATAATATGTGCCCACATGTTTTTTTATTTGTAAATATCATAAGGCACAAAGTATTGTACACATTTTTTTAAAGAGAAACTAAAACATAAATAAACTTAAAATTTGTTAAAATATAAACTGTACAGAAACTTGTCAAGATTGAAGCAAGACGTAATTAAATTTTAAAATTACAGTGAAATATATCTAAAATAATATAAACTCTGAGCGAATGATGAAATACTAAACTATAGTTGATTCAAGACATATACGGTTGGCGTATTTCGCGGCTTTACAACAGCCCAGTTTGATTATCTTTTATGGGCCTCATTACTCATCACAATTTGTTTACTGACGAATTCGGTTACGTATCGGGCTCAGATAATGACTCTGTCATCAGTGCAACAGCGCAGTCGAATACTGGTCAAGTATATCTAACGTTTCATTGCTTGTTTGGATAGGTAATTAAGCGGAAAAAAACAATCGTTTCAAGGTGGTTTTGTACCGATTGAGTTAACTACACCAAAATGAGAAATTGAATAGTATATCTAAAATAGTGCTAAACTTGAAGGAATGAAAGATAAATAAAAAATAATAAACTACTAGAATGAGAAATGAAATATTATTTAGTTTGCCGACTTCATCAAAAAGCCTGGATTTTATCACCCAAAAATAGGTAACAAAATGCACAATGCAATTGCATGTGTCATGTGTCATCAGATGACACATGATATGACAATGCAACCATTACATGCATAAAGCCAAGTAATGTAAATTTGCGACAATGTATTTTGTCTGTTAATAAGCCAACGCATATCTAAGCTTAGCGTCTTTATAATAGTACCTAAGTTGTTTATTTTGTAAAAGAGTTTATTTCTGTTGTAACAAACGGGCGTGTGTGAAAGTATGGGTATAATTAAAATGTTTATGAAGAGCGTCACTTTATACAATCACACAATTTTTACAATTACCAAAGGTAAATAACCCAATTACAGGTGAAGGGGCAAACCACCGATCCGTAGAGATGTGACTAATCTAAGTGCCACCACTGTAACTCATCCAAGAAGGTGTTGACGTTCTGTGGTGTTGACTCTAGCGTACATGTTCGCACGAGTATTCAAATATAAACTAATTACTAATTGCAACAGCTAGAATACGTTTGGAGTGTAATTTGAAATGTTGATAATGAATGCATATGATACTATTTAACATTATTAGCGCTGTGAAGAGGGTTTTTACTGCCGAATTGAGGATATAACTAACAACTAAGTTGAAGACGAGTCAGTTATCTCTAGAGCTAGTAAAACCGGTTACAATGCGTCTATTGTAAAATATTTACTAAGACATTTGCAAATATCTAATTAATAACTTCATTCATCAAACTATTCAAAAGCCTCAAACTTTCCATAGGTATATAAAAAAAGATTTGGTTGTTCACTAGTCATTCCGATTTTTTATTGGTCGTGCATTTTTTTAAATTATATTGATTTTTATTTCTTGAAATGGGTGTTCGTCAAAAAATTATTGATGAAGCACCCGACGTGACTGCAAGCTTGTCACCTGGAAAATCGTCAGCACGTGATTAATGTTATGAAAAAGGTTGCTAATAATTTGTCCAAAAAGTCATTCCGAGCTTTCATGGTCAAAATAGTAAATGGTTTAAAGTTGCTTGAAAGTTAGGGAAAACATTGTTACTTCTTGGTTTGTTTGTTATATATTTATGGCTTAAGGGCAGGTTGGCAAGTCGAGAAAAATGTAGAAATTTAAAATTTACTTTCTGACGTTAAAATCAAACTTTTATTGTGCGATTTTTTTAATAATAATTTAAAACAAACTCTTGGAGGGGCGCATATAATTTATTTCTCAATTAAGCATAATTATTTTTTTATTGGTTTGGCGTCAATAGAAAATTTAGATTTCAAATTATTTTTTAGGCAATTGTATCACATTAGAGCAAATGCGTCTCTTCCAAATAAACTGAACATTCTTTTTATGCTTAATTTGATGGGTTAATTGATATAGTTTTTTTGCACAATAAATTAAAAAAATAATTAACGAATGCGACCTGCCAACCCACATGTCATGTTTTTATTTGTTATTTCTAGAACTACAAAATTGTTGCTGTTTAATAATATTAAGTAAAATATTAATTCTTTTGAAAATTGTAATATTGTCAATAATATTGAACGATCTCGTGTTTAGCAATTTATTCATAACGGTATTTAGTTACTGTCCGTCCCTTTGACGCCAGTTTGTAAATACCCATTTTATAGTTTTTTCCTTTCTGTCTCCGAAGGTTTTGCCTCTCTTTATACAACCAAGCTGGCCGAATAGTACCTTTTTAAAGGGTTTTTCCTCGGTTTGCGGAGTTTTGGTAAAACTGCATAGCAACACTTGTGCCCTTCGGGTTTTTGGACCAAAAGTACAAGTGTAGACTACTGTAGACCATCAGTGCATCAGTTGAAATCATTACCCAGTCGAGATAAGATCGTTCCGGAAAAATTATCAAACCGATATTCCGTCCTTACCGTTGATGCCATACCGGTATTCAAATCGTTCCATTTTCTTGACATTCCCAATATTAATTCCTTTTTATCGTGTATATTAATTGTTTTAGAATAAGAATAATAAGTGTTAATTTCATCGTATAAATAAAGTCTATTAGTGTTCATTAGTGGATTTATTAAACTATTAATTCGACATTAGTTTGTCTTATTAAATTTATTGAGTTAATTAAATACCCTAAACTATTAGGAAAGTGTAACTTAATTCAATGAAAAAACAGTTGCGTTGTTGAAAAACCAAAATGAACACGATTTTTCTGAGTAACCTAAAGTTTTGACTAAAAGTCTTGGGAAAAATGGTTTTTAAATGTTTATAATTATTGTCAAATATTATCGACCTGACCTGACCATATCAAAATTCCCTCTCTCTTTTTCTCTCTTTGTCAAGAACTCTGAAAATTTAATAAAAAATCAGCAAGTGTTATCTACACTTCTTTCCTAGTAGCTAGCTAGTACTTGTTATGATTGGCTTTCATCAACAAAATGCAACCATTATAAATTGATGTTTAGAAATGAAGAACAAATAAAGTAGTTCAAATATGTAATTTTATTTTAAAATTGTTAATAATTAATTAGATGTTTAGTTAATTTATTGTATCATTTATTTTTAAACATAACAATAAAATGTTAGCAATGTACATATATTTTTCAAAGAAAAAAAGACGTAATATTTATTTTTTATATATGACCACGCATATTTACAGAGGAGTCCGATTTTGACAAACTTTGTTTTATTGAATAAGATATTTTTCGAATTTGGTGTCATATAGATTTGACAAAGAAATTCTTCCTCTAATCTAAAAAGAAAAAAATGATGGATTGTTTACTCACAAAATTTTTAACCGTAAACCAGTACTACCAAGCATAACTTTTTACAGAGAAGTCCAATTTTAACAAACTTTTTGTTACTAGATACAAATTGTGTGTGTTCTTCAAAATTGTCATAAATTTGACAACAAATTCTGCTTTTAAATAACGGAACTTAAAACGCGTACTGATAATGGAGAAGATGGTCTTGCACTGAAATATGTCAATGGTGTCCCTAAAATTACTACAAAATCTTTAAACAACTGATGCCCAACATTTCTAGTAACAGTTCAACTAGAATCTTAAATAAACTTTCAATTTACTATCAGAACGTACGCAGCGTTTGCAACAAAATTAATGACTTTTACAATGCTACGTGTGCATTGGACTTCGATATCATATGTGTTACAGAAACATGGCTGAAGGACTCAATCTCTTCTTCGGAATTTATATCACTCGACTTGTACAATGTGTTTAGATGCGACCGAAATCTAGACTTAGCGAAGGTGAACAGAGGAGGAGGTGTTCTTTTGGCTAGCAAGCGTACGTTAAACGTTGAAATGTTAGACGTAAGTGAGTTACAAAATAGCTTAAATTTAATTAAGTAGTTGGGTGTAAATACATCCTAGGGAAAGAGTCAGTACTAATTTTTGTTGTATATTTTCCTCGTACGCCAAGCATAAATGAGCTCGAGATCTTTTGCAGCTTTTTTGAAAACAAGTATATTAACTGTGATAACATTTTAATCTTGGGCGATTTTAATCTGGCGTTATTTGCAGAAAACGTAAACAATAACATTGTAACTTTACTTAGTAACTTCAACAATCTATTAAACTTGACTCAATGTAATAATATCAGGAATGCATCAAACAAACTATTAGATCTTGTTCTGGCTAGCGTGGAATGCAATGTTTCGCGTAATCTTGATCCGTTTGTCAAAGAAGATAGTCACCATCCAGCCCTTTCTATTACAGTTAATATGACTAGCTCAAACTATAATTTCCCATCAAACAGCGCTAAAATATATAATTTTAAGAAAGGTAATTTTATCGGACTGTATCAGGATCTGTTACTCGCAGACTGGACCTTCCTTAAACAGTATGAAGGTGTGAATATGCGTCTGGACCAATTCTATCATTACCTGCAAGGACTTCTAGACTGTTATATTCCAACCTTTTCACAAAAAACTAAGACAGATCGTTTTCCATGCTGGTTTAATTCTACAATAATTCACAATATTAGATTAAAACAAAAGTTTCTCTTTAAATTCCGGAACTCGCATGATGTTTTTTACCGGAACAAATATAATGAATACCGTAAGCTCGTTAAAAGACAAATTTCTAAGGCACACCTTAACCATATAAGAAGCATACAAAACTCAATAGCTAATGATACTCAAAAGTTCTGGTCATACGTTAAAGCGAAGAAAGGTGAAACCCGAATTCCAGCAGGACGAATGACCTATGAAGACACTATCTTAGAAACACCACAGCAAATAGTAAATGCTTTTGCAAAATTTTTTCAAACCGTGTTCGTCCCCCCCCCCAATGACATTACATTCAATAAAGCGCATGAAATCTGTGGTATCCCCTTTACGATAAATAAGATAACAGAATCGGATGTATTGTCTGCTTGCATGTCTTTAAAAAGCTCAAACACCGCGGGTCCAGACCAAATACCAAGCTTTATGGTAAAAGAGTGCAGATACGTATTTGCTGAGCCACTCACACTAATATTTAATGCAGCCCTCGAACAAGGCACATTCCCACTTCGCTGGAAGACGTCCAGAGTTACGCCTATTTTTAAGTCTGGAGATCACTATAATATCATTAACTACAGACCAATTTCGCTCTTATCAAATTTCTCGAAGGTCTTTGAAATTGTGCTACACTCTTATATTTATCCGCATATAAAGAATTATATCACACCGCAACAACATGGTTTCATCGATAAACGTTCGTCTGTTTCAAACCTTGCCTGTTTTTCTCAATTTGTAGCTGAGTCACTAGATACCAATTCTCAGGTCGACACCATTTACACAGATTTTGCGAAGGCGTTTGACAAATTAAACCATAAAATGGCCATTGATAAATTAAGCACTTTTGGCTTTAGTGATAAAATAATTACTCTACTTCGTTCCTACCTCTCGGATAGGCAACATCTTGTCAGTTTCAACGGGTTCATATCTAACACCTACAACGCTGTGTCCGGTATTCCACAAGGATCAAATCTAGGTCCACTGTTATTCACGGCTTTTATAAATGATCTACCCTCTGCTCTAAACTGCAAAGTCTTACTTTACGCAGACGACGCAAAACTATATGATGTTGTCAATAATCTTCCTGATGCCTTAAATCTCCAGCAAAACCTAAATGAGTTATTAAAATGGTGTGAGTCTAACGGATTAGCACTTAACATATCTAAATGTAAAGTAGTATCCTTCTCCAGAAAAGTATCAACGTTTGCATTTGATTATAAACTAGGAGATCAGACCATTGAACGGCTTAAGATCGTTAAAGACTTAGGAGTTTTTTTTGACAGCAAATTTACTTTTGATCATCACATTCACGTTATTACAAATAAAGCTCTAAGCCTTTTGAGTTTTATTACTAGAAACTGTAAGGATTTTAGCAGCATTGAAATATTCAAACTTCTGTACATGACCTATGTCGTGTCGCTCATTCAATATGCCTGTCTTATTTGGAGCCCCGTGTATGATTGCTACATTAAAGAAATAGAATCGGTTCAAAGACGATTTCTGCTGTATCTGCATTTTAAGATTTACCACTTCTTTCCCCCACTTGGGACGCATAACTACACGCTCCGTGAACAGTTTGGTTTTATTTCGGCAGAACACAGGAGACATCAATCAATTCTAATGTTTTTATATAAGATCATAAATAATCGTGTTGACTGCGCGGAACTATTAAGCAAAATAGCTTTTTGTATCCCTCGAATCTGCAACAGAAATACTGTCACTATTTATCTAGAGAAGCCTCGTACCAATGTCCTACTCAAATCTCCTCTTCATATGATGTCAAAATTATACAATGCATCCTGCAAAAACATTGATGTGTTCCACGTTAGTTTGCGCAATTTCAAGCTGTACTACTCGACAATAGATGCCAGTTTACTATAGTTAAAACATATCTGTATAT
This sequence comes from Lagria hirta, assembly GCA_947359425.1. Taxonomy (NCBI): domain Eukaryota; kingdom Metazoa; phylum Arthropoda; class Insecta; order Coleoptera; family Tenebrionidae; genus Lagria; species Lagria hirta. The sequence goes on from OX375794.1 coordinate 22,056,450, forward strand.
ATTTATTTTCTGTACCTTTTAGCTAAACCTAGCTTGTTAACTTTGTTCTTCTTTTTTTTTACTACTTTTGTGAGTTATACCTATGTTTGAGCTTTGCTCTGTTATTGGTTCTAATTTTGGAACTGTTGGGCAATAAAGATTATTATTATTATTATTATTATTATTATTATTATTATTATTATTATTATTATTATTAAAGGTACAAAATTTAGGAATTATTTATTGTTGAGCCACAAAATTTTCAGCTGTGAATGCTAAAAATTGACACATATAATAGTGTAATTATTAATAGCATATAATTGTTAATCTAATGAGCTGTAACGTAACAAAAATCTAAAAACAAATGTGTAGTCCATTTTAGCAAAAAAAAAATTTTTAGCAAAAAAAAAAGAACGAATACACAACGAAACCCTAGAACGAAAAATTTTAAAGTTTAGACCTTTGTATGTAAATACCTTAGAATGTTCAAAATTATAAATACTTAGAAAGATCGTTAAAAATATACTTGACAGTTGTGACTACAGAACTCTAACTCAGAAGATGAACATGACGTAGATGTTGTTTGTATGGCGCCGACTCAAAATAATTCACTTTAGTGTAAGACTTAGACTAAAAGGTTTTTTTGAGATTTAACTTTTTGTCAAAAAAATTTTATGTTTTGAAATATATTCATTTATAATAAAAATTATTTTTGAATTGATATGGAAAAACCTTTATATTAAAGCAATTGTTAACAAGAACAATCAGCGAACACTCTTATAACAAGTGTGATTAATTAATTTTATTCTTATTTATTCTTCTTTGGCTCATTGTTATTAAGAGTTTGCCGTGATTCTCTCTGGAAGTCTATTCTAATAATGTTTTTGACCAACTGTATTTCGGCACTTTTTTGACATATTCGCACTGTATTTATTTTATTCTTTTGTTTTTTTTTTGTTTGAGCATTCTACTCTAATTTATATGTAGTTTTGTAATGACTTCGTAGTCTGCATATGTATAATACGCTCACAGCTTGTATAGCAATACCGATATCGTAAGAACCGATTAAAGGCGATCTAAAAAAAACGTCTAAGAAGCTGTAGCAAGTTATTGAAGAACTCATTTTAGTGCATCTTTCATTTGCCTTTTCAATTATTTTTTCTAATCAGATTGGAGCAATTTACAATAATTGACTGCTTCGCCAAAGTTGTGTATTTCTAAAATGAGCGGTGACTGTTTGTCTTCTGATCTTTTTTCAATTTTCATAATTTCGAATATTTGGTTCTGGGTGAAACTTGGTTCTTGGTAATTCTAACCTGACCCGGATTAAGCTCTCCTTTAGGAATAAACCAGGAGATTATACAGAAACAATCTATTATATATAGCTGGATTGATTTAAAATTAGCACAAATCAACCGCATGTATTTCAGGCAAAATGTTTGAGGTAAATGGGAAAAAACCTAACGGGTTATTTTATTCAAATTTTTAATTAACTACGGCAAGACATCATTCTGAGATAGGCCTAATTAGCACAATGTCCTTTAGAAAATCTACAGACTAAAAACCAGACCCAATATTAATTGAAAATCAATTTAATCAAATCAAGAGTTTTTTTCTCCCAACACCTTTATTACAAGAAAGATTTTGAAAGTCGTAACCTGTTATTCCAGATGCATTAAATTTGAGAATGAAGTAAAATTATTATACTGGGTGGAAGTAAAATTATTATACCGTGTGATTTGAAACAATAGTAATTAGTACCCAAGAAGCAGGATATGAATAAAAACTGCAACAAAAATCAATGAATCTCAAAAAACTTTAAAGGTTCTAGGTTCTTCTATAAAAGGCAGATTTAATGATGCTTAGGCATTGATTTGTCAATCTACTAAGAAGCCTTATATGTGCATGGTAGTTCACAAACGTTGAATTTAGTTCTAACGCATGCTTGTTAGATTGAACCAGTGAGAACATGATTCCATTGATAATATTAAATCTGAATACTTTTTAAAAAAAGTAAGACAAGTGGTGCTTTTTTTTGTTAGCAACTGTTTTCTTATTCATTCGATACATAGTCTTCATTTTGACGTATCAGATAGGTTAACAATTTTTTGTAGAAATAAATAATTACGTTTCAATTTACTTTTTAGCACTAGCCATAATGTTGAAAGTTTATGACCTTTCACCTAACAAAAATTAGTGCTTGTAATAAATATTTTTTCCGGAAACCGTCTCGGAAACAACATTTTCCTGCTTATTTACGCGCAGGAAAATTGAGTTTTCCGGACTAGTACTGTAAAAACTTTACAAGACGCAAAATAAAACAGATACTCTAGTAACTATAGTTGCCAACAAAATTAACAAGCTTGATTTTGTGGAATTTAAAAAAAAATTTCAAAAACTTGTAAATTTCGTCTTTTAAGATTTCCGGAAAAATTTAATACAAACACGTCAGTAAAATCTCTTACTTGACTCGGAGCTTTAAAATACTCGGCACAAAGTAAATTTGCTTGTTCTATATTTTTTTTATTTTTTTATTGACAAAACTATCAGTACATTTTTTGTAGTAACCTAACACCGTTATTTAATAGTAATTGCAGAATTTTTTCATTACTTCAGCTTGATTGATTTTTGTTTACTGAAATCTCTTTTACAAACTATTTATTTACAACTTTCTATGTGAACAAACGTTGACATGGATTATTTTGTCAATAGGAATATGAGAGTTTTTGACAACTAATTTTAAATAAAATACTAATAATTTTGTAAAGTGCATACGCGCAATAATTACGTGATCAATGCGTAAACAGACTGAGTTTTTGAGCTTGTTGAAAACTTGATCTTTATAAATTAATCTGTTTTTATTTACTTAACAAGTTCGGAAAGTGAAACTTTCTACATGAGCACTTTGTTTGGAGCACGACTGAAAGGAGTGTTGCATTAGTTAGGTACAATTATTTTGCAACGAACAACTCTAATCTTTTAATAATAAATTATTTAATTTTTTACTGGCTTTTTTGTTGGTAAAAAGTCTGATTCTTTAAGTTTAAAAAGGTCTCATTGTTTGGTTGCTATGGTTTTATTGAAATAAGAGAACAGTGTTTCGAAACATTTTTCCTAGTTTTGGCTGCAAAGTAAAAAACACCAGGGTATGAGAAAATAAATAGCGACTTTAGGGCAATGAGTGCAAAATAGTTATTTACGTTATTAGTGCCTATAAGTTTTATTTTACCTCGCAAGGTTTTAAAGCACTACGCTCTCCGGAGTGCTTCAGTAAAACCGAGCGCATGTGCATGTGGAAAAACTTAGATACTACAAACAGTTGACAAGGCGTAAATATGCGCTTTACAATTGACGAGGCTAAAAAATATATATTATTATCAAGCAATTTTATGATAAGTTTGTGTTTATTGATGGTAGTTTTTTCTTGCATTTTACCGCATTGAATGTTTTTTTTCTACTTGCAATTTAGTAGGTGTAGCAGAATTCGAATACTCTTAGAAAGGTACACCAATGGGTGCAGCCCATTTGTGCCGTTGCTAAGCAAAAGTACCACTGCGCATCTAATGTGAATCATAAGATGTTCCCATCTAAGAGAAATCGTATTCTAGGAAAATTAGTTGTTGCTCTACACTATGTGAAATTATTGCTGAAAAGTTTTGAAGAAGTTTGTTCAATCGACTGTAAACGGCATATTTACGTTTTGTTAACTTCTATGGTAACTAGACTTTTTTACATGCAAAGCTTCCATCTGTCACTTTGACTCACTGGCGTGTTGTAAAATACCATAAAAATTATCTGCTTTTAGAGACCTCAAAAAAAAAGTGTTGTTTAGTTATAAATATAGTTTGTTTATATCAGGACAATTCACTTAGTAAGACCTATAGATTTTAAAAATAAAGACAATTTAATATTTTTGGTGCAAAATTTAAGGCGCCGTCGGTGCCATCTTATGGTTTGGTACTTAGCTAACCATCGATCGAGCTCTAAACCACAAACTCATTTCACTTGAGCTGCCAACCTCAAATCTATTCAAATTTCGGAGTTTTTAAAACAGGCAAAATTGAGTCAAAAGATGAGTACAATATTTATCATTTTACAGTCCGCGGTTTAATTAAAGGTCCTCTTCAAAATTAAAACCTTGCGCTGTAAAATGAAACTTACCGCTTACTAATAACGTAAATAACTATTACAGAAGTACGTTCTTGATTTTCTATATGTTTTTTTAACAAATAAATAAATAATGCTACAAAAAAACTAATTTTAATTTTTATGAAAAGTTTTTTTTAGAATAAGGCTTTACAGAAGCAGATTTTCTTTTGTGGTAGACAAAATGACAGCAAATTGTGCACCTCTGTCAATTAAAGCTTTTGCATAGTGTAATAAAAATTGTATTCTAAATATTCACAAGCTATTGAAAAGCTATTCAACGTTACTTGTTACAACATATACACTTAAATAAACTTTGTTAATTTTAATAAGATCAAAGCAAATTTATTTAAACTAGATATGTAAACTTGGACATGTTTTTGGACAAATTTTTGAACAAATATCAATCTGTTGTCACTTGCTGAAGAGTTCCAAAAAGAACGAAACATGTGTACAGATCTAGTTGGAATGAATTGCCTTTGATTTTATTATTCTATTTGTTGTTAGTATACACTCTATACACCTTGCGTATCATTGATATGCGTTTTAGACCAAAGGCCCTACGTAATAACTTGGTTGTTCAATCAGCAATACATTTTTTGTCTCTGTTTGTGTCTACCAAAATTGACATCTGTCATTTAGAGTGACCTATTTGTATTAAAACATGTCAAAACCTGGTTTTTTATTTGTATCTTCTAATAGATATCGCTAGTTTGTTGACTTTAAAGATCTATTTTGGAAACTCTACCGACCAGGAAAGACTAACTGGCAATAATGGCAATTCATCGAAAGATCAACATTAACAGTGAAGAAGCAAAAAAATATTTTTATTGAAAAAGCCCGAAAATTGAATATTATCATTTTAATACTTTTTCTTTGGCATAAGCAAGTAATGTGGGAAATATATCTTTTAAAACTTGTATTATCTAACTTTCTGCCGGCATCTTTTTTGATCACGGCGCTGTGGACGGCTAATAATAAAAATTCTTGCAGGGCGGCAATAAAAAAAAATTGTTGGCTTATAGACAAAACGTATGTGAGGCACATTTTGCTGCCACTCCATCTCAGCAACAAATATTTTTTTCAAAGAAGGATGCTCAAGTTACATGCCACGCCATGCCTAACGTGTTAATTATATCATTTGTTACGTTAGCCATGGTAAATCCAAATTATGAAATTAGTAATTCACTGGTTATGATGTTCTTATAACATAATCATTAAACTTAATCTTAAGCCAACACTAATAGCACTAGTTCAACTAAATTATATCATAATGATTATGATAATCTTGAGCCAACACAATTACAATTAAATTATCAATTTATTGAATATGAATTTATATCATATCTAAACTAAATAGTATAATTTTTAAAACAGAAACCATAATACGTACCTTACCTTTTTCAAACCTTATTAATGAAGAAGGATTTGGTGTTGAAATCGTTCGTCTGTGCAAATAGATATATTTCGCATAGGTCTGAAATCAACTTGGCGTGTAATACACAATTTCATTTCACTTACGAAAGCATCAACCTGTTAAATGTAGCGTATAAGCCTGAGGCTGTTGTACCGAGCTTCAATTTCATAACAGAAATAATCCCCTAAAAAATCAAAAATTGCTAATAAATTATTACAGAAAATGTATAAATGGACGTAGTTATAAAAATTATATTTCTGTTTCAGATAAAATGGCAAGAGTTGGAATGGCGTTAAATAGAGAAACGGACCATGGAAATACAGAGTAAGTAGTTTTTTTTTTGAGATAAAAACTGGAAAACTGCAGAAAGTAAAAAGTCAACACTTTTTAGTGGAAGTATTAATAAACGCCGAATCAGCAAAATCTTATCTTTGCAAGCACTGCATATATTAATTTTATAGTTCGCTTGTAATGATACATGTATACATGGATGGATGGATAAACAATATTTTTGCGTGGATACTCGATTCCATGATTAAACTTCTTATAACTTGTAACCTCTTGTTTGTATGAGGGATCAGCCGACTTGTCTTGAGCCTGCCTTCCTATCGATTTTTTGGGGCTAACCAGCCAGAATACACCCCTAACGGTTATAAAACTAAGACAATTTAACTTGATACTATTAACGCGCGAACAAATGGTCTCACTGTATCTATTTTTCAATTTTATGATTAAATATTGAATTGATCCTGCTCAGTAGATAGATGTTTTAATTGGAATCATAGGTTTTAGGGATCATGTGCATTGCCACGTGAAAAATTGGAAGTGAGGTATATTTGCCAAGCTTAAATTTTTGATTATACGATTCAATCTCAACAGTTTCACAATCTTTCTTCTATCGATTTCTTCTCACAGCTTTGTTAATTAAGGTGAACACTACTTTTTACCCTTGCAATAAGGGTGCCCCTACAAAAGAACTTGTCGACGGTTCAAATTTTCATCCCTTAATACACGTTTTTGTTGCAGGTGCAGTGACGATGTAAAGCGTTCCATAGAATTGTTGGATACTGTTCTCTCTGAATTCGACGATGTAGAAAATGCAAACCAAGTACAAAATGTAAGTGTACTGGAGAAGATTTTTTAATGTAAATATAGCCGTTTTTAAAAGCTAATAATTAATTATAACTGTCAATTTGCAGATTCAACAAATTAAAACGTCGATATCGACACCACAACTACAAAAACTGAATAACTCTGCGGTGAGGAACGTATCGACACCCGAAGAGGAAAGCCCTTCTCTTGACCAACACTCGGAAGATGATGGTTATATGAGTATGAATGGGCGTAAACAAAAATTTAATTTAGTTTTTAAACCTTTGGCTGAAGTTTCCGTGCACGAAAATATTCAATTACCCATTATTGTTCATTCAGAGGATGCAGAAGATTTTCCCTCGCCGCCAGAAGAAGCGCAAAAACTTATTGCTACCCTTTTGCCTAAGTATGTTACTAAAATAATAAAATACATTATCTATTTGTCAATTTAAAATAACAAAAACCAGCCCATGTATGTCAACTTCATTGACAATAATTGACCAATATATGGCAATAGTCTAAAAAAATGGACTTTTAACTACAATACTTCGGCGGATCCTTGTCTCATTGTACATAAAAAATCATTAAGAATATTTTAAAGTATCTTGTTTTGTTTCCTTTGTAAGGCTTAATATAATAATTGTCATTATTGTTTCATACACAATTACAGAAAATGTAAAAATAATATACAGTATGTCCCCAAATATGTTCACAAAAGAAAAAAATAATAATTTTACAAAAAAATGACAAAGGAATAATATTTTTTGGTTAATTCAAAATGGATAAATCTGCATTTACTGGGTTAAACTCTTAAAATCAAATTTTCTATATTTTCGTTTTCATCAGTTTTGTAAACGTAGGTGTATACATAATTTGGATTCAAAATGTCAAATATTACTTTAATGTCAGTAAAAATAGTGAGAATTTTATGTTAACATTGCAACAAAGAATCTATACTTAATTCAATGTTATAGTACGGAGGATAAAAGTTATTGGTGCATAAGACAAGAATTTAAAGAAAAGTTTTCTGAAGTTGCTGTTTCATTTAATGATATCTAGAAGTTGGATAAAAAATTTGTATAAACTGGTTCCGTAACCAATTTAAAGAAAAAGATAATTTATAATTAAGAAGATGTTGCTACTGTTGGATTCAGTTGAAGATAATCAAAAACATTCTTTGAGAAGACGGTCCTTGCAAGTAAGCAAATCACACATTGAACGGATTTTGAAGGAATGTAAAATGCATGTCTTATAAGCCTATTTCTAAACATACCTTGGAGCCAGGAGAAGATAAAAAACGTTTTTAGTTGAGACATTTTCCGATGGCTTAAGTGGTTTACCTCTTGATTATCGACACTTGTATTTTTACCAGAATGATTGTCCAGCGTTTCGCTTGTATTGTTCGTAATTGGCTAAATTGCAAATTTGGAAATATTTGGATTGGCAGAGGTGGTCCAGTTTTATGGCCGCCAAGGAGCCCTGATTGCCCTGAGTTGATAATTTTAGATTTTTATTTGTTGGGCGTTTCAAACAAATTTTTCATAAGGAAGACTTGCCCAATAATGTCGAAGTATTAAAAAATCGGCTAATAGATGCTGTTGCATTCTTAACAATTGAGGAACGTTGTAGAAGTTATAAATAGTTGCGAGTTAGAATTGAATTATATGCTGGAGTGGGTTAATCGAATAGTAGAAATTGGTTTTAATTAAGCAACAATTTGTATTCGTTTGTAATTTTGTAGTTAAAAATGAAAAACCTTTTGTTACTTTTTCTTTAGTTTTTTTTTTTATTTTAAAATCACAGCAATAAATGTTACTTACTCCTTTGTCATTTTTCAAATAAAGATAATTTTTTTTTTCCTCTTGTGAGCTCAATCCGGGGACATACTGTATATAGTTATACTTTTTACATAAGTGTTTACTATCATTAAGATTGAAGAAAAATCATTTCTATAGCTAAGACACTTAATAATTTATTTAATAATAATATTTGATCATTTATTTTCTGAAAAAGTTGTGAATTTTTACAGATAGATTTCTAAAAAAAAAGACGTAGAATAGTCACAAATACCGGATATAGACCGGAAGCATTTGCAACTAATGAGGTTTACTAGTTTTTTTAATGAAAAAAGAGTAAGAAAACTGGTAATAGCTTATTTATGTTTGAATAACTACGATCGGTTGAAGTAACTATAATGAAATCTTGTCGCTTCATGTGTTGACATTTCTATCCGTTACTGTGAAAATGGGTTACCCGGAGTTATATATAGCGCAAAATAAAATACTGCTATGCTTGTCTGCACACAAATTTTAGCAGCATTATGGTAACAAATAACTCATATAATATGTTATTTACCTCAAGCTGTTTCTTAATACTAGTTTATGCTTTCAACTCACGTTTCAATTCTGGGATTAAACATATAAAAATGTTTTGCACGTATATCTTAATTGTGTAATTGTAGTGGAAAACGGTACAATTTAATCTTGGTCCCATTCATTTAGAAACATTGAATTTTTTTAAAATGATAAAGTACTTTTGATTCTTTCTAAGCGATATACACATACGACAATGCTCAAAATTCTCATTTTTTTATTTGAATGCTATTCAATATTTCATTATGAATATTACTAAAGGCTTAATGTACTTGATTTAGTTTTTTGTAGTTTTAAAATATTAATATTGTGAACTCTAGAAATACTAGAAAAATGCAATATTACTTCTCGTTAAAATTTTAAGACTTATGGCAAGATTCTAAGACAGCTTTTTCTGCGTCTTACGTTTTAACAGTTCTTTTAAGAGTTAGACTTATTGCATACATATAACAAGGTTAAACGTCAATGGGGTACAGAATTGATGATTAAATAAAATATATACTATACTGTTGAGGAGTGACAAAGCGTATGTAGAACGAGTCATCGATTATGCTGAGTTGTTTCATTGGTCTATATTTTAAACCAATAATTGATGTATGTGTTAGAAATCATTCGAGATTAATAAGTAACTTTACCGTCAATGTTTGATCTAATTTGTTGTATTTGTTTAATAAAAATGTATGTCTTTAGTATGAACATCCAACGGTAAATGTTCACTAAAAAAATAAACAATTAGATAATGTATTTTCAATATTCAGTCAGTTTTGGATAACCGACCGTCTTTATAGACTATTTTTACTTTCTTATAGACACCAATCTCTACGTTATTGGTTTGAGATCTGGATTCAAGCTAAACCATTTGAGAACGTTTAGTTTTTACCACCATATTATATATACTGCCATATGAGCGATATAAACAGAACAGTTAAACAATATTTCATTGCGGAAAAGGCTTTACAGACGGTGACATTACTTATATTAAGATTATAAGGTACCCAGAACTACTGATACCGTTTTTCATTATTTAATAATCCTCCACGAATAGTTCTGAATACCCATCCTATGTTTTAAGAGAAAAAAAAATTTGTTGACACTTTTACTAACGTACTTCTTGTTGTACCTTTGATAGCGTTGTGTGTATGTGTACAGTACATCTATTTTTTGTCTAACAGGATTTTTTTTATCGCTGAAGACGACTTTTTTTCCAAAAATCATGGTTTAAAGCGAGGTTTTGCCTGATGTATTTTCTCTTTGTGCCTAGGTGTGAGTCAAACTTTACGAGCAGCGAAAAATATTTGAAATTGCTTTTATGACGAATCCTGCGGCAAGCTCTGTCAACGGATGCGGGAAAATTTAACAACGCAGTTACATCAACCGCAGATAAGAGAGAATTCTCTTCGATTACTTTACACAAAACATTGTTTTATTTATAAGCTGGAATCCGTCTGCTTCCTGATCCGACTTTTTTGTCTTGAGATATTCTTTCTCGCCACAGCTTTGAAATATATTTTATACTGGTTTTATTAATGTCTAGTCGAGCATCTTGTTATAATTACGTTTGTAAAAGTAAAATAATTTTCGTTTGTATCTAATTTGAAATTTGTGTCATAATGTTAGCAATAATCACTTTAGAAAATGTCTTCTGAATCACAAAGTAAAAATTGTTAAAATTCTAACATAGATAAAATTATTTTTCACTAACTTTGTCGACCAGAAAATTATGTTACTATTTTAACTATTTATCGTACGGGGGTTCGTAGAGTTTAAATTTCTTTGTGAGTTTTATTGATTTATATTGGAGTTGGGTTTTAATGTAAACGAAAGGTTTTGGCAAGACTTTGTTATATATAGTCTCACAGTTTTATTGTTTTCTTTTATAAATAATAGTGACAACTTGTTGTCAAATATAGTGCTAAGATTTTCAACCTTATTAAACATTGGCAGAATAAAATATAGTAGTATGTTAAACAAGACCTTTTTATAGTAAAAACCGATTTTGTGGCGTTTATCTACATTGAGATGTAACCTATTGTGATGGCATCATCGATTTTGATTATGTTGAACTTTTTGCCGTCATAGGTAATTAATTAATTGGTTTAAGGTCTTTGGCACAATAAACTTTTCACACAGTTTTGCTGCTAAAAAGTTTGTTTAAAAAGATCTCGAGAGCTCTTTCGACTACCAAGTGGTCATGATTAAAGATCTCTAGATCTATTAAACAAATTTTTTGGCAAGTGGTAAAACTGTGTGAATAGTCAAAGGTAATATTAATGGTTGCTGACAAGTAAAAGGAAAAATTAAAAGAATTGAAACTGGAAATAAAACTGGACGCATATGTCAATCTTGCAACTTAGTAGATGTAGCTGAGGCTTGTGAGACAAAATGATATATTTTGAATATGAAACAGCGTTGATGACAATCAACTTTTATTTTAAAGCGAGTAAAATTGTACATTAAACTTTGAAAATATGAATCTATTCTCACAAAAAGCATGCTAAATTAGAAAAACAAATTCAATAATTAATCAGTAATTTTCAATTAGTTTTCCCTGCGTACCTTGTCCGTCTTTACTTAGGACAGACCTCAAAATCTTGTATTCTTCAGTACAAGAATTATATACCTATAAAAATAAAGCCAGTTTGTTTTTTTGTGAGCTGTTTGGGGTGATGTATTTGACGATGATTCCTTTTTAAGTTTGTCATAATTGAAAAGCAGTGTCGCAAAGGGTACGTAATTTAAAATGGCTGCAAATACATAGTTTAGTCTTTCTTTGGTGGCATAATATAATGCTTTTCGGCTTCATCAAAACAATACTCTGCAATAATTGTTCTGCGAAACACCTTTTTAAGTCTGCTGTTGCAAGGTATCTATTAATTCCTTTTGACCAGAAATAAGTAGGTGGTCGATGCAAAGTCCGCAAAAAGGTTGTTTACCCAGTTCTATTGCGTAGATTATTTATGCCTAATTTTACTTCTTTATTCACTTTACTTCTCAAAGGAGTACTTTCCAAAACAATTTTAGGTTCCGAAATTAGTCATTTTTACATTTGTAGATCAAACATGTCTTAGGTTTTTTTTTATAGACTCAACTTTTGCGGGCATAGTGGATAAATTGATATTCACAATGGAATAAGTCTGCCAAACAGATGAAGCGTAAAACACAGGTGCTGTTTTAAAAACCTAAAATCTGCTTATAAGTATCCGAAATTTGGCAGAAATACTGTTGTAGTGTGCAAGTACTATCGCATTCGTGGAATACTATACTATATTCAAGATAGGTATTGGCAAGACGAATTGGGCATCTTTGGAATCGCATTTAAAATACTCCCTTTCTATTGGATAAAGCAATGTGCCGTTTACACAGCACAATTTTATAAAAAAGCGGTGTCAGCACTGGAAGCCAGCCTTGTCAATTTGTCCTAACCTCACTTTTATCTGTCAAACAAGATGTTTCCTTAACGGCGTGCAAATCCTATGTCGCTTAGAGCGCAAAGCTTGGTTTTCATGGCAACTGATGTCACATTTTTCTCCACTGTTGCGAGTCGTTAGAGATTCCGGTGCGGTTCCGAATTGTGTGAGGTTATATAAACTTAAACAATTTATTGACACTGACACTATTGACAGTTATACAATCGTATAACAGTCTTTTACTTAGAAGATATCGTTAGCAATTACATATACAGCGCGCCCAAGCAAATATGAGCTTCAGAAATATGTGAATTAAATTAGCAAATTTTCAATTTAACCAATCAGAAGCTCTTTAAAGATAAGGTACTGTGTACATGAAAGCTAAAGCGCCTTCAGGCCACGTTTAGAGCTCATCTTTGCTTAAGTGGACAGTATATCTCAATCCAACAAAAGATATGATTGCAGGATTGGGAGAAATGAGTATCCTAGTTTCGAACGAGTTTATAGTGAACTTTTGAAAAACAAAAGTAAACTTTTGTTTTTCATTTGCCTAGAACTGATTAACAAATATCTACAAAAAAGTGAAACATTTCACAAGTAAAGACCACCCTAGAATATAATAAAACACGATTTAACAATGTTTTAAAAACAATGAAAACACAACTTGCTAAATATATACATATCTACAATTCTGTTCATTCTAATAATGTGCTGGTTTCCTCACGAGGTGCTTGTCGTGGTTATTTAACCAAGTTTTTGCTACCAGCTAACCTTATTATTTTGCTCGTTGGTATGATTAATATACCGTCAGACCTTATTATTTTTATTTAAAAGTTGAACAAGTAGAAGATTTTATTAACGTCAGAGACAAGCATAATTATTTTTAGATCACAGTTGATATTTAATCAGATACTGTTTGCAATGTACTAATATATTAACTATCTTTTTTTGCAGGGTGTCCCCAACTCACAAGTCAAGCAGCACAAGAATTCGGCAATTTCCTTTAACACAACTTCCATCAAAAATAGACACTATACCACCACCACAAAAATTTCAAAACGACTATCACCCCATTAACGGCCTACTGGAATCTGTACATATTGCTACACAAACTACATTGGTATGTCTTCTTTACATGGCAGACATGTTTTAGTCCTTATTGTTTTTTAGCCAAAAACACGTCATCAACGACCCTATGGCTGGGAAAATAGTGACTGCAGTTCTAATGCATCACCGCCGCCTACTTACCGTTTTGGTAGTCTTCCATTTCAGCATGGCATGTACCCTATTTCCTCGCCAACCCGTGTACCTCCGAGAACAATTCCAACTGCTTTGGAACGACATCGTGAAGTTAAAAGACGCGGAAGCGAAGACAATCTTTCCTGTGATGTAGAAGTTTCTACTTTAAAACCTCTCAGTGAATTTGCGGACGATGAACATTTTTCCGATGATTCTTTAGAAGAGATTTTACCTCCTGCTGTGCATCATAATAAACGTGCTAGCATTGCTTGGGAAGTACCTGTAAAAGATGAGTCATTCCTAACTCCTGGTTGTACAAAAGTTATTGGAAGACGTCGTCGTAAATCAGGTTCTCATTCTAGCACTAGTTCTATCCCGAATAAGTTGACAGAATTAGAAGATTGGCCAGATCCACCTCTTTGCACAACCGAGGACGAAATCACATCTCCATTTTCCGATTGCGATGATGTAGTGAATATTCCACCAGAATTAAATCCAGATCATTTATCAGGGACAAATACATATATTGTTAGAAGAGGCAACAAAAACAGAAAGTCTATAAAAAATGTAAATAGCTTGTTGGATTCTAATTCGTCTCTTAATTCTAGATTAAGTTCAGAATTAGGTATTCCAGTTACACGGTTTAGTACAGATTTTACTTGCCCAGCAAATCATGGGTTAAACACACCAAATTCTAGATATAGTATTGATTTAAGCACTCCGAATTCAAGACTTAGCCAAGAACTTAATTCTCCTAAATCTAGATTTAGCTTAGATTTAAACAGTTCTCGGCAATTATCTCAAGAACTGAGTAGTTCTCCGTCAAAACAAAGTATTGATCTTTCTAGCTCACGGTCAAGTACACCGCACAGTAAACCTGGAAATGATTTTAAAAAGCACAGTACTTTTGACAATATCCAGTCTCTCATTAAAGAAGGGCATATAGAAAGATATAATTTACCTCTAGTTGAATGCACCTCAGAAGTTATTCCTTTAAGTCCTTCAATTGTTAGAGTAGTTTCTCTTCCAAGTTTGGATGCAGAAGAAATTGTTCTCAGAAATGAATTAGATACCACCGTAGAAGAAGAAGAAGATAGTGAGTTATTGGAGCAAACTGAAAGCGAAATTTCACCTTTGCGGCAAATTGAACAAAATATCAGCGAATTGCTGGAGCGACGGGATATTGAAGTGATAGAAGAAGATGAAAAGTGTTTGCTAAATTGTGTAGAGTCGTTAACTAAACGGGACAAGTACAAATCAACACGACCTCCGAGAGAATTTAGACGAATGAATGATTTACAAAAATCTAATAGCCACAATGAGATTCTACGCTCAGAAGACTACTATCGGCAGCTTCTAATAGAAAATGGTACATCGTTTAATACTAAAAGAAACGGTATACAAAAATCAGAAAGTGCGAAGGAAATGTTGATTGCTAATCGAGAAAATAGATGTTTGCCTAGTTCTACTTCGGCTGATTTTCCGGTTCACGTCGAAATTTTTCATCACGATTTTCCTCCTCTGCCGCCCTCTCCAGTGGAAGAAGATGAAGATGAATATTCCGATATGGTCCATTCTTTTCAAAAAAACAAAGCCGATACTCTGCCTACAACTAGTGAGTCACCCGCAGTGCCTCCACACGGCGATTTAAAATCAAGTAGCTTAAAAACGCGTTCAATGGACGCCAATTACAATCGATGCAAACGTGGCAATTTTTATAGTTCTTTAAGCAGAAACGTTCCTTCCGAACGACGCACTGCTCCTATGGAGCTGCAAGAGTCCAAACGAAAACCGTTCCAAAAACGCATAATGCATAGTCCTCAAGGCGAACATTATTTACAAACGTCTTGTAGCTTACCTGAAACCCCAATTTTTGCCAGAGGTTGCGATATTCCTCGAACTCCACATAGAAAAGCACCAGACATTCCGACCGGAAACCAAACGGCTCCTAGACAAAGCAATACAATGGGAAATTTAAACACAATTGGAAATATGTCAACTGGGTGCAGATCAGGCACTTCTAGTTCTGGGTTTGATGTGTTTAAAGGAGGTGAATTGTTACGGTTAGCAGGAGGGCCTGGACGAGGCTGGTATCCTAAGCAAAGACAGCGCAGACCTGCTTCGATTGAACACTTAGATCGCATGGCTACGTCAATGTCTCAGAGCGTTTGGGAGCCTAGTAGAAAACCGCTTACACTACCTCCAAATCTTACCCCTAAGTTTTTCCAGAAATCTCCAAGAGACGCTTTAAGACGTGTTACAAGTTTGCTGATAAGAAAAGGTAATTTAAGAGTTTTATTAATTAAATATTGACATTAAATTTTAGGAAATAACGTGAAGGAACCGAAAAAGGAAAAAGAGGTTTTATCACCTACAACTCGGGAAAATAGGAGTGGTATGTATCTTATATTATTTGTAAAGTCGGACCAATTTAAATGTGAATTGTCAAACTTATTTAAGGTTGGCAGAATTAAAATTCCCTGGCGGGTTAATGGGATTTTTGAAACTTTGTTTCTGTTCTGGCTTTATATTTTCAAGTTTGACAAAAACTGTTTTGAAACTTGCTGTCACTGGCAAACTCAGACTTTGATTATAAAGACGACTACTCAAAAAAAAACTAAAACATCACTATGAAACACGAAAAAATCTATTTGTTTGTAAAGTATGTTTACAATGCTAGTGTGTAAAGTAAGGCTTTTGTGCATGAATGGCAAAGTTTATAGCACAAGCCAAGGGCAAGTGTTTTAATTGCAAGGAGCGCATAAAAGCCTTTTACACACCTGTGTCATACTATATTTTATCTATGATTTAATTAGAAAACAAAATTTACGACCATCTAAGCAGAAAAATGTATTTGGTCACTTTTTCCAAATTGCGCTTCAGTTGCTAAATTTGTACAGTTATTTATAATATAATGTTTCTAAAATAATCAAATATGTATTAATATATCATTGAATTTACAATAACTTGGTTGTTTGTCACCGATAAGGCCCAAAAATTCTACTTTTGATTTACAAAACTGTGTTTTTTTGCGTTGTGGCTCAAAACGCTTGTTTCAGACATTGTTTGAAAATATTAGTCTTATTTAATTTACATTGGTCTTTTACAAACGGTTTTTATTCATTTACGCATGATTTATATAATGTAGCTCTTCACACAGATTGAATTTTTAATAAATTGGTTTATTGGTCGCATATAAAGACTTTTTCATGCATTTGTAATTTTGACAAATAATAGACTGAGTTTTAAAGTAACAAATTAAAAAATGTGAAAACCCAAGTGTAGAACCGGCTCCAGGGTTTTATTTTTTACAAGTCAACTCAATTGTACTAATTTTTATTGTTGGCCGCCTTTAGTATACATGTAATTTCTCCAAAAATTTCTGGTCACTATAGGTATTTTACTTCTTGTTTATCCATTTTATGATTTTCTTTAAGGTTTTTAATATTTCTCATTGATTCTCTTTTTTTTCTACTTTTTGTTAATTTTTTTTTGCTGTAGTTCAACTGCTATCGCATTTTATAAAATTTCTCATTAAATTAGTTTTTTTCTGTCTTTTTAGTCTTTTAATATCCTACTGCTTTGTGTGATGTTAATTTTTTTTTTAATTTTTTCCTTACTTTTTTTTCGTTGCGTTGTTACATTTCTGTGCGCTAATAGTTGTTTATAGTCGAATGTGAGAAATAAAGTTTTTCAACGCCACAATTTGTTTAACGTTAATCGTTATCAGCGGGTGTTTTTTAAAATTTGGCGTTCCAGTTAGCCATGCTTATGACTTGTGTGAACGGACCATAGTTTTTAGAACAATTACTTCAAATGTCAAAATAATTACTAAATTTCTCAATTTAAAAGATATTCACTTTTATCCGTATCGTCTGCAAGCAGTATATCAACTTTTTCCCTTGATTATCCTGTACGTGTCTAATACTGTCGTTGATTTATCAGTTTTACAGTTACCTGTAAAATTGATGAAAAGACTTTCAATGGAAATATGTTAAACTTAAGTTTCTTTACGGATGAGAGGTCTGCTTTTATTTAGACGGTTATGTAAACTCACAAAATATGCAAATGTAATTTTATTGAAGAGATTCCACTGCACTCAGAAAAGTTGGACTCTGGGCCGCTATTTCAAGGCGATACATTTCAATATGATACAAGAAATTTATGATTGTCGTCGATTTATCAGCTGACAACGGCCAAAACTTACCCTTCAAGATCCTGCAAACTCACTACATGTGACTTTTTTTGTGGCCTTTTTTAAGAACTCGACTTTTTAGCAACACTAAAATAATATCGGTGAAAAAATTGATAAAATTAATAGTAACTTTTAAATGTAGACGAATGTCAGTAACACAATTGTTCAAAGAGTCCGCAAATGCCTTGAAGTCGATGGACGACATTTTGATTACTTGTTATAAATCTTATTTCTATATTAAAGTTTATTTTTTCGTTTGTTATAACACTACAAGTGCTTTTCATTTAATCTCATTAACTTGTTGAGCTATCGATTCATTAAATTAAAATTGATGTTCAATTAGGTTCAGATGTCAAATTGATAACTGTCACTTCGATTGGATGGTAAAGGTACGTTTACCATTTAAAGTTAAACATTCATGGCAATCTTTGACGTCAAATTTTAAAAAACATCTGTTATAATTTATTCACAGAAATAATAATAATAATAAAGTAGTATAATAATCTTTTCTACAAACTTTAATTTTTAAATTTGATGATTAGTGGTTTCCCTAAAATCGGCAGTGGTAACTTGTAAGAATTTTTGCTCTTCTATGTGAACAATAGGTGCATTCAACAGCAACACTCACTACGATTTTACGCATACAATGTTTTTTGGTTTTTACCGCATACTATGCGTAAAGTAAATAATTCTACTTTTTAAATTTTAATCATAAAAAATCTACATAAATGCAAATCTATAAATGTAGATTAGTTTTGAGAGATCAATCTCAATCTACATTGATCTCTCTTTTTATTTAACAAGTTTCAGCAAATTATTGGAAATTAAATATTTACATCCGATTTCATCGACATAATTATCAAGCCAAAAGTCAAAATCATCAATCCTCAGCTGGTTTTGCTCTTCGCTGACTTGTTGATTTCCTGCCAAGTTTTTTCTACAAATATTAATTTTGTCTCATTTTTAATGGCTTTTAATTAAACGCAGAAATTTTAAACTGATGATTTTTAACTAAAAGGTAACGAATTAGCAAATAATAAGTCTTATAACCTAAAACTATTTTTGCTTTATAATATAAGTTTGCTATATGGATTTCTTGAATGACCAGTTTTTATGTAATTTATAAAAAATAGCTATGCTAAAGAATTAAAGGGGTAGTGACCAATAAATTGAAACAGTTACGACAATTTAAACGAAGAGATTTATGTCAGTTCTTTAATTTTTTGTAAACATTTTTATTGTACTTTAGGTACTCTCAATACAAGATAAAGAGTAAAGCATTTTTTTTAATAAACATGGACTTATACTATAAAGATGTAAGTTGTTATCTATGTGTGAAATTAAATGCAAACGTTTACTTAAATGTTTACCTAAAACGTCAAATAACGTTGACAGTTGTTGCCAAAAAATAGCTCCAACTGAAAACGTCCGAACAAGTTTTCGCTTTGTAAAATTACAATTACATTAATTCTTTTTTAATTTTGATCACTTTATACATGGTAGATAATCATAACATTTTTATTGTTACCAATTTTTAGTGTACTTTTAGTGTCTCAGAGCATTTTTAAACACCAAATTTGAAAAGTTTGGACTTTCGTTATGTAACACATTAGATAGTTACTTTTTTTTTATAACAAGTGTTCTCTATATTTGTACATTAAAATGATATGTATAATTTAGGACATTTATATAAAGTTATAATAGTTAATCAAAGATTGACATTTTATGAAAGTCCAAAATTTAATTTTTGAAGTATACGGACAATTTTTTTTATTGATACCACTAAAGCTCGTCCATGGCTACTATACTAAACAAAAAATAGAAGAATATGGTTCTTAACTGCCTTGCTTTTTTTGATTTATATCTAGTGAATAGCTAAAGAATGTCATGACAAAAAACACATATGTTTTCTCTAGATTAGCTACCTAATTAATGACATTTACCTAGTTTTATCTATCTGAATTTACAGCAAGACAAAGTAATTATCTTAAACTAACTTTATGCAAATTAAATCTTTTCAACACTACACGTTATTACACAAAAGTTCTCATTAACTTTTTTATTTTGTTTTTTTTTAAGTTATTGGCATTGCCACTAACAAGAAATTACGTTATGTCATTTATAATTGAAGACCATAACTTCACAAGGGTCCAAGTGCCAAAAAGCCAAAAAAGAGTTTTTGGATTCAAAGAAGTGTAAGTATCAAGCCTAGAAAACAGTTTTGGTTTATACCTAAAGCCACTATTTGTTTAGTTTCAGAACTAAAGGTGCAATTTAATGTAAAATAATTTTGTGCATTAATTTATTATTTTTTTCCAAAATAGCGTTTTATGTCAATAATCAGAAGTATTAATTTGGCACTTTAGCCCTTTTGAAGTTATGGTCTTCAATTGGAAACTTGTTAGGTGGCTTTTTTGCAGCTTCAAAGAGAATTGTAAGAAAGAAACATTTTTTATAATATTATAAATACATATAAAGGTATAAGGTTAATAATTGAGTAACTTTTATATTAAAGTATACTTTATCATTTGTTTAAATATGTTAGCAGGTGCTATTTTGTTTGTTTTTTTGTTCAATTCTTGGGACGTTTTTCATAATTGGGATTGTTGTTTTTAATTGAAAACAATTTTTTTATTGCCAAACAAGTAAGTATTAATCTACTGCTACTTAAATGGTTTTGTCGTCAAGGTTTACCACATGATTTTTCGAGACTTTCATTTACCTTGTTCAATTATAAAAGTGCAAGACATTAATTTTGAGTTTTAATTGGTTTATTAGTAACATTAATCAAAATTTCAAAAATTTTGTTCACTGGCTTTAATTGGGTCTCTAGACGAATACAATTAACTGCGTGTTATGGTTTAGGTGATTTCTGAATTTAAAATTAAGATACGTGCATTTGCTAATAACATTAAAAAGGAAATGCTCCAGCTTTATGCTAATCTTGGAGTATCCGATAATCTTGTTTGTCGCATATGTTTTAAATAGATGTTCTAGTTACTATAAAAAATCTTAATCTCGTATTTCTATGTTTCAGGAGACGACATGCAGAAGAGAAAAGGATTTTTCAAAATTTTTTGGAAGCGATCCCGACACTATTCCTTAGAAAAGCAATAAATCAGTGTATTCTCATTATTACATGAATAATTCACATACTTACCTAATTAGTTTTTGGGTACATTTTATATACATTATATTTCGTAAATCTAACAGATGCTTTGTTGCATCTCTAACAAGAACATTTAATCCCACTATTCGTAGCTGTAGATATTTTAATTAATTTATTATTGTATCATTGTCTTAACCAATTAAGACTTGAATAATTTTTTAAAAATTATGATTAATTATCGTATATATAAATTATTTGTTATTTTTTATTATTTTCTAGATATAAAGTTTTTGTTTGTAGATTTTATTTTTATCAGTGTGTTTTGTCTTAATAAAGTTTATTTGAGTAATATTGTCTAATTGACTTGTTTATATTCAAACCACATCAAAACGCGTGACCGCAAAAAAATACGAACAATAATTAGGAAAAGTGTAATTCGCTTTACGTTAGGCTGAGCCAAAAAAAGATTTTAACTTTTTTTCTTAGTTACCATAAAATGTCGTCTGTGATGAGGGATAAAAATTCAGGAAGAGTTGGGTTTTTTTAATAGTAATATCAAAATGTGAAGAACTGTGATTTTTGATTTTCCATTTAAATAACACAGAAAAACAATTTATTTTTGGAATTTCAATACATTTGGGTGGTCTAGTGAGAAGCAAAATATTCTTGCAGAAAATTTAAAGATCTACAAAAGGGGTCTGATATAATTTTTTGTTAAATCGACTCCTTTAAAAGTTATTTAAGGTTAAAGTTGAATCTCAAATTGAAAATAATTAATTAATTTCCCAAATTGTCATATTCTATCTCGAAGTAATTACTCAAAAACATAAAATATTATATTATTCGTAAAGATTATCGCATATTCTTACGTATATATACTATACAATACGCACAAAATATCAATAATTCTAAGAAAATTATTTGTTTTGTACGTAATTTCTTAAAAATGTCAGAATTTTACTTTACCTGAGGAAAAACATAAGAAATTTAATTATTCTTATAAAAAAAAATAAATGACCTGTTAAATAAAGGAGCAAAAAATTATATCAGACCTTTTTTGTAGATCGTTAAATTTCCTGCAAGAAAATGTTTTAATTTTTACTAGCCAAAAATTCGTTCGAGTGCATTAAAATTCCAAATAAAAAATTTTTTTCTTGTGTTACTTAAATTGGAGAAAGATCAAACTTTTTATGCAACTCTTGTTTTGTTATCATACACAATAGTTTTGAGGTAAACCTTAAAAATAAAAGTCAAGTGGGTTTAGGTCCGGCGAGCAAAGAGGCCAACTAATTGAACCACCTCATCTTATCCATCGTACTTGCTTTCCAACAATTACCCTATCCAGTAATTTTCTTGAATGATTGGACCAATTTTGTTTACAATACTAACTCACACATTTAATGAAAATCGTTGTTGAAAGTTTCTTAGCCAAATAACAAAAGGTTTTTCCAATGCCCAATAATTTTTGAGATTTTACTATATTGTGCAATTTGAGGAACTGGGATTTGGTAAAAGCTCATCTTGAATGTAGTTTTGTTAACTTTATTAATACTATTACTCGTGCATTTCACACTGTTTTTCCACTTAGAAAAATAAAAAATAAAGATGCTAGATCTTGGATCTCTTATGGCATAAAAACGTCTTCTAAAAATATGCGTTTACTGTTGTACAACAGTGTACAACAAATTGCGAAGCAAGTCTACCTCTTTTTTTTAAGTGGCTCCAGGTGCAAATGACTTAAATAATCACTTTGTTAATATAGCAAAAAATCTAATTGACAAAATTAATCCGTCTGAAGACCCACTTGTTTGCGGCTCCTCTAAAAAAAATTTTGATAGTTTTTTTTGTCTGTCAACAAAATAGAACTGCACCGAGTTATAAAATCAATTAGAAAAACTTCACCGACCGCTACTGACGGATTATCAATAAAACTATTTTCAAACTTTCCTGACAAGGCAGTTGAAACTCTTATTTCCCTTATTAACAACTCGTTCGAACAAGGTATTTTTCCAAATTGTCTAAAAACAGCAATCATCATTCCCATGCACAAAGGTGGCGACAAAAATAATGTCAACTATAGACCTATTGCTCTCTTACCTGTGTTATCAAAAATTATGGAGAAATTGCGTCTAATGACGTATTTTTGAGATTTCGGTGTGTTATCCCCACGACAGTTTAGATTTTTAGCCAACAGAAAC
Organism: Lagria hirta; assembly: GCA_947359425.1. NCBI lineage: Eukaryota > Metazoa > Arthropoda > Insecta > Coleoptera > Tenebrionidae > Lagria > Lagria hirta. The sequence continues at coordinate 22,079,604 of OX375794.1, forward strand.
ACAAATGCTGCCATTTGTTCGGTGTTAAGCCAGATTTATATAGCGATGAAAGAAAACAGTCGTTTGCGACTTTGCAAAAGCTTTTGACTGCGTTAGCCTTCTACTCAAAAAATTTAAATTTTATGGTATACGTGGTATTTCCTTAAATTGGGTTGAATCTCTTTTATCTTGCAGACATCAAGCTGTAAAAATAAATGGTACTGTTTACAACTATGAGAAAATAGAGTTTGGCGTTCCTCAAGGTTCTGTTCTTGGTCCCGTGCTTTTTCTAGTCTTTATTAATGATACAAATTTAAATCTCAATGCTAAGCTTTATTTTTTTGCTGACGACACAACCATCACTTGGAGCCACTCGGCCATTGGATCTCTTCATCGGGTTATTGCTGCTGACTTTGCATTAATAAAAACATGGTGCAACTCTAACCTCCTCAATTTTAATACTCAAAGAACAGTTTCTCTTTCATTTAGAGGTAATCTAGAACCAATAATTTTACACAACAATGAAATTGAGGCGATGAAATCGGTTAAATTTTTGCGTTTACGTATTTATAATTCGCTGAAATGGGTTTTCATTTTGATATGTTGATAAGCAAATTAGCTGCTTTTTTTACGCTCTAAGATCGGTCTCTAAAGAGCTTGATTTTTTGATATCGAGAAAAACATACTTTGCTTTTTTCGAATCTCATCTTCGATATGGTTTACCTTTCTGGGGTAATTGAGCGTTTACCTTTCTGGGGTAATTGAGCGTCCTCCCAATTTCAAACAATCTTCAAACTACAAAAAAGAGCGTTACGCTATACTTTTGGACTTAGTAATAGAACGCATTGCGGACACTATTTTATTAAACATAAAATATTAAGTCTTTCGACATTATTTATTCTAGAAGCTGTGTCTCTTTTGCGTAAACATATAAATGCACTTCCTAAGCCGTCTCACCATAAATACGCTACAAGAAAAAGGAATTTAAATTCCAATGTCTATTTGCCTTTGCCTCACTCAGAATTTATCAAAAATTTAATTATTTATAATGCAAATGAGTTATATAATCATCTTCCCTCTCAGCTGAAATCACCACCATCATATATCATGTTTCGGAAATCAGTTAAAAATGTACTTGACAAACAGTTTTATTCTGTAACTGACTTTTATATAAAATGATGAAGATGGATGTAGGCAGATATGGGCATTACACAAACTTGCTTTATTTTTATTTCTATATACCTTTTTTTATTTATTACTAGCTGACCCGGCCAACTTCGTACCGCCTTAGCGTAAATTTGATGCACTGCTTTATTTTGTATAGCTGACCTATCTTATGTATGCGTACCTATTCAATTTGAACTGGAATCTATAATATCCTCCATATAAAAATGAATACCTATTTTCCTGGTCTCGTCATACCCGAGAAGGACTTTACTAATTTTCTAATTTTATTAAATAAAAAACAAAATATATATTTTCATAATAGTGTTTATTCCGTAGGGTTCAATAATTTTACTTATATTTTTACAAATCGCTATTGGACAACTGGGCATTTTGAACTAAACACTGAGCTCAATATCACGCGCGCTCTAGAAAGCAACTAATAGCCTCTATACCCTTCACTGCTTCTCTCTATTCTAATGCTTTTTGATAAACTATATTTTTAGTTTTATGTTCTGGCGCGCAAATAAATAATGTTGATGGTTTTCCGACACGGGAACAGGCGACATATAATTGGCCATGTGAAAAACATGGATTTTCTAGGTTGATGCCACATACACTTAGCGACTGCCCTTGCGATTTATTTATTGACATTGCAAATGCAAGCCGCACTGGAAACTGTAAACGTTTAAAACTGAATGGCATATCGTTCGGTATCATAGGGATGCGTGGGATTAAAACATCTTCGCCTTTGTACTTCCCTTTCAAAATGTTTGAAAGGGAAGTTAAATTGAATGACGTTGACATTTGTTAGCGCGGTTATGTCTGTGGTGTCATAGATCACCACAGAGTTTTTTGTTTTAAATTGAATGACGTTGACATTCGTAACGCGTTTTTTTTAAAATATGCAAAATTAAATGTATATTTTTCAATCTTTCTGAGAGATTTTCTTAATATTTTTTTCCGTAAGAACCTTGTATAGAGTATTAGAAAAGTACAAAAAAAATCAGCCAAATCGGTCAAGCCGTTTTCATGCTATGTCGTGACAACGGAAAACGGGATTCATTTTTATATATATAGATTACATTGATAATAAAATTGTTATTTATGACTATGACTATGTAAAATTTTTATATGTATCTATATGTAAAGTATGTATACACGTATATATAAATATTTATATACTTTCATCATTATATTTATTTATTAGAATAAATAATGTCGAAAGACTTAATATTTTATGTTTAATAAAATAATGTCGGCAATGCGTTCTATTAAGTCCAAAAGTATAGCGTAACGCTTTTTTTGTAGTTTGAAGATTGTTTGAAATTGGGATGACGTACAATTGCCCTAGAAAGGTAAACCATATCGAAGATGAGATTCGAAAACAGCGAAGTATGTTTTATATATTTATTTTTGTATTTTGTTTTTGACTCTATGTTATACATGTTCGTAAATTTTATGTTTTTTTTCCTGTTTTTACTTTTTTTTATGCTTTGTCTACAAAATTCATTGTAATTTTAAATAACAATAAAGTGAAATATTATTATTATTATTATTATTATTAGGTAGCATCACCAGGACCGAGCTGCTTTATGAGGAATACTATTTATGACGCATCTTCGGGTTGTTATCGAATTTGAGCTTGAAGTACCAGAGAACCGTATTTAGGAAACTTTCATCAATTTTATCTTAATTCAAAACTAATTAACAAGTAAACATAGGTAAACTTGTTGGAATAAATAAACTTTATAACAAACATAATCAATTGGATAAATGAAGTATGCAAAACAAATGACTGCATAGAATTTTATTTGACATACAAAAATTTTATTTGAAAAAATGTGTTTAATTTTTAATGAATTTATTCTATACTTTTGACGCCCACTGTGTATATGTAGTTTGAAAAAAGTTACAAAACATACTCCATCTTCTGATTTCATCACTAAATTTTAGTATTGTCGTGTAAACTACATTTACATACAAAGTTGCATTTTAATATAATCAGTAATTGACATTGTTTGTTAAATCAAACCAAATTTTGTATAATCAAGTATTTGACAGCTTGAACAGGGTATGCGTCACCATGTTTGCTTCTATATACATACATAATCATAAAATTTTACATTTATATGGTGATAGTTTGAATTTGTATAGGCTAACATATTAAACTATTTTTTTTATTCTCTCATTCAAGAATTCAAATTGTCCAGATATTTGTGAGTAGGAAATGTGTGAGAAAAATAAGAACTTAATTAGTTTGAAAGCTGTACTAGCTGTAGTATTTGGTTCTAAAACATAACGTTTTACGTGTAAAATTAAATAAAATCTGAATTTACTGAATTTGCTCCACTTATATCTAGCTGTGAAACAGTCTACTAGTTCTCCAAAAATTATGATTGACGTGTCATTCTATTCTCTATAATCTCTAATATCTCATAAACTTTTTGAGAACATTCTCCAAAAAAAGTTCCATTTCCTAAAACTGCAGAACTATTATTTTCCCAGAGAGTTAAAAATACGCCCGAAAAGAGTACTCCGACTGGCGCAAACCATGCATACTTTGGATAATTTAATAAATAACTATTATTTTTACTTATTAAATAAAATAATTAAGATCTAAAAAACTTCAAGCGCTTATAGGATAGCAATGATCCGCGGTCCAAAAATTTTTATCGAAATTTTTCAATTAGTTATTCATTAGTTAATAATTTTTTTTGTAGCACAAACATTTCAACGTTTGAATGCTTATCAGTTATTGTCGTATTATCTGCAAACAGCACAAAAGTAGTTTTTGTTATATAAGACAAATCATTGATAAATATAAGAAATAATATAGGTCAGTACTGAACTTTGAGGTACTCCAAATTTTATATGATGGGTGGTTGAGTTGGTCTCTTGGTGTCTAACAGTTACTGAATAGGACCAACTGCAGAACTTTGAAGAGCATCTAAATTCATAGGTAGGCAATCTGAGGTGAGTTTTTTAACCTTGGCAATTTGGTTTCTTCCAAATAAAGATGATATAACCCGTAGCTAAAGATAATTCAAGTATGTCGTAAAAATAAAAAAAAAGTTTTATTCAACAGAGTAAAAAGCTTCAGAAAAATAGTAAAAACAGTAGCAGTAAAACGCTGCGATTCAATTGACGCCTTCCTTCAGATTGGAAATTTTCTGGTCGCCGTGCCGTATAGAATTCAGATTGTATTGGTGAAAACATTTTGGCCTTTAAATTATCAGCACACCCACAATCCATCAAATACACCGAGCCTCAAATTTAAAAATGAGACCCCAACAGTGGAACCCACAATAGTCACATTATTTACTCGTAGGTAGCGACTCTTCCGTTTGCGGAAACAGACGAATTTATGAGATAACAAAAACGTGTTATATAAGTGGGTGTAATTATCTGTAAATTTCATAAGTTTACGGCAGATGAGCTCTATTACCATTATTAGAGTTGGTTACAGCGTGTATTTAACGCTGGAAGCGTTATTAGGTACTTTCTGAGCCAAGGCAAAACAGTACCTACGTTAAAATAGTACAGAAATAAGTATCAAATAAGCAGATAGTTTTCTGATTAGAGAACACGTTGCAAATATTTTGCATATCTTTTATTGAAGCATATGTGAGAGTTTTTAATTTTATAATAATTTATAGTTGTTTTTAAAGTAAAATATGCCAATAAAACGTTAAATAGCTTGAAAAATTAAATGATCTCGATGAGGGCCATATGGCATCTTGAGTTAAAGAGAGGGAGCATGGGCTTAGCATCCCTAGAAAGATAGAGATAAGCATAAATATGTTAATATGAAATATCCACGGCAGAAACTATAGTTTAATACCTAGAGTACGGTCTATGTGGTATTTCATTTCAGACTGAGGTGGTACTCCCATAACGTCTGTAGGCATTTACAGATTGCTATCCTGGCTCTCTACTTCCTCGAACCGTGGCGAAGGGGTAGAGGGGTGGGCTGAAGCCTGTTAAGCGCTATGGTTATGTTCCTGTCAGTGTATAAAAAGGTTGTAGATTTTCCTTTTGCTGGTATGACAGAATATTGCGTTATGTCCTTAGGATCTTCACTTATTAATCTTTATTTTATACCTTTTCCTATTACAGCTTTATTTACACGAGGATGCTTGTTCGCTAACCAAATCAATTCATTTATGTTACGCATTATTCCTGGCCAATCTATTTCGTATAATGTGATTGAGGCCTCGCGAGTCCGTCCACGTTGCTCCCGAACAAGTTACCGAAACAATGAAGACATCATTGAGAACACGATGCTAAAGATAAGGGGTGAAGATTGGGTTAATCGAGTCCATGGAGTTGTTGTCAAAGTCCAATACCTGGTGATGTCTCCCACTAGCAGTTAAACAGGAAGAGAATCCTGCGAGGGGAAGAAAAGCCCCCGGTGAGTTACTTTACAGGTATTATTGACAGGTACATTATGTGTAAATATGTTTCATGTGTCGCTCAATGGATTCCACTGACCGTTCAAGCGTTTCTCTAACAATGATTATAAAGGGGTGAGTTGAAGTAGATTGTTGATAATAATGTAGTTGGCTGTTATTATTCTGTACACTGTTTTTAAGTAAATATTTAAGGCTAATAATCGCAGAACATAGACATCCTGAAAAATTTATTAATAAGAAGGAAATAACTGTTATTTACTCGTAATTCAATTTAATTGTTAAAATTTAGCAAAACGTAAGATTGAAATAAATAAGTCTTACACATAGAACAATCAAAATTTAAATGTCACAAGATTCGTTCTATAAAAACCAAAAGCAAAATTTACTTTAATTTTTTCTCTATATCAGCATACAGCTTAAAGGCAAATGGCTTTAAAAAAGTATAATGCAAGAAATAGAGATTGCACAGAGCGATTAGCTGAAAGATGAAACTATTTGTCGGAAAGGCAGTAGACAGTGGTCAACGGGTAGTACTAGTAAGAATTTAGTACTAGTGCACAGTCAAGTCGAGAGAACGGGAGTGACAATTATCTCTACACTCGGACGAATATAACTTCTTATTGTGTGCGAATTAAGTGCAAATGCGGTGTCTTAACCTTTCTGTTTCAGTAACCTAGCCTGGGGACAGGTTCTACCTTCTTCTAACTATGAGTCTAGTTTGGCCATGGCAACTAGGTTTGTGAGTACTGAGACAGGTTATTTTGTGTCAGAGTTAACACGGTAGTTATTCTTTATTACTGCTCTTTATGTGAAATGATTAAGAATGAAAACCTACAGCAGAGAAATTGTTCTGTACTTGAGCCGGTCTTTACTACTACCACTATTATTATTTATTATTTGGCTCTCGACGCCGATTAAAATAACACAAATCCTGTTTATCGGTTAAGATCTAGCTTTTTAGATTTCTTAAGAGATTGGAGAGATTTGTGAAGCCGGGTCTGGTGCTGCCGTCAAAGCTGATGCCTTGCTGCTGAAAAGGGTTATAGGTGAGTTCCCTATTGTAGCAATGGAAGACTGCTGTGTTCTTACCTTGCAATTCTTTCAATTATTTTTGCCGGAAACACTGTAGCCAGATTCTTATATCTGGGAGCAAGCTTGAGAAGGCCTCTTCTAGGACATCTATTAGTTACCAAAAACAAAACATAGGTAGAAGAATGAAGAACCAGAGGGTAATCGTCGACTTCCACAGATCCCGGTCCATATGACAGAAACAGCAAAGCCATCGTAGCAGAGGATGCCCTCCACAAAGCTGGGATGGAGAAAAATTGCCCTGCGGGGACAAGCCTCAGGTAGTTACTTGATAAGTATTATTGACAGGTACATTATGTGTGAATGTGTTCCATGTATGGTTAATCTAATCCGTTCAATTCGTTCGAGACGGTTTCTTAATGGCGGCCACAAAAGGGGTGAGTTGTAGTAGATCGTTCATAATGATGTAGTCTATTAATCTTGTATTTATAATTTAAGTTGTATTCATAATTAGAAAAAGAATGTGGTGAAACAATCTGACAATTATTGTATTTTAATAAAACTAGGTAATTTATTTATATTATTATAACTATCTCGACGACTTCACTATTATTCTTTTGCAAATTGGGTCAAAAAAACCCCCTTACGGTGGCAAAAATCATTTTAAGTTAAAAGCTCAGTGACATTTTATCAAGATTTAAGTTTAACTTGAAAATGTAGGTGGCTAAAGTATAGTTATGAAATAAAATGAATTCCATGAGTTTTATGGCTTGCCTAAATTATGCTTTTTTCTGAAAGCACAGTAAAAAAGGACCATTTGCCATTTTATTTTTCGAGCTTCACAAAAATACGCTACAACTATGAAAGATATTCTTCTAATGTAAAAAACCAGAAACAAGACTTGTAAGTAATTAACGTTTTTACTTTTAATTTTGACAAATACAAATTTAGTGGCATTTGAATTTCAATTGTTTTAATTGAAGACCTGCAATTTATTTCCAACGCTTTTTCTAATCTGAACTATTTCCTCACTCGATGTTTCATGTCAATGAAACGACTGGTTTATTGACAAACTCGGCAAATTAATTATAATGCAAAAAGATTGTTATTGACTTAAATGAAGTGTGCTTGTGTATAAATAACCTATTGAGTCTGCTTCACCTTTCTAATTTTATAAAATGAGGCTAGATAGTTTTATATTTTTAGTTTGTTTTACGATTGTAGTAGTTAACATTACTTTATTAAGTAGCTACATTTAAAAAAAAACAACAGATCGGTTTATATAGTTTACTTAAAATAAATGTTCCATATACCTAGACTAAAACTGAATGCTTCACCAATAATACCTAACAACTATTTTTGTGGTCTATTTTTTGAGGTTTAAACAGTATTATTAGACATAATTTTATTTTTATTCGTCCGTACCTAATGTGTTTTTACTGTAAAATTTGAATATTTATCTGCTGACCTGTTTCAAAACACGGCGATAACATACTGGTGACTCAGTTCTCTTGCATCTAGTTATTTATAGCAACAAAATAAAATTTTGGTTGTAAATAGTTACATCGAAAATGTTAGCTTGCAGCATAATTATCAAAAATTTATTCAAAAATAAACTGAGAATCAAAATTCTAAACGATTACGACTTCCAATTCATTGTGCGAGATTTAAATTAAAACTTATTGCTAAACACAAGTTAAGTAATGAGTCATTTAATTAAAATATTCCAATCTTATATTGCTAAAAATACTTATTGCTTATTTAAAAATAAAATAAATTGATTTGGAGAAAACAAACATTCTCATACTATTACAGTAAACATAAATGTATTATCTCAATATACTCCAGTACCAAAAACGCCTAAAGGTTTTTAAACCAAAACCGTTTCAAACTTGCGTGTTTGTTTAACACTTTTTTGTGATCATCGCGTAGATTGAAAATGAAAGCTTTATTCGACTTTTTCTTCTTAAAAAAGCCAAAAAAACCAAAATAAAAATTTTAAACTTTACCGTTTACAGCTAAGATGTGTAATTAACCGATTCTTTCCATTGCAAAAACTTTTTGGTAGGCAAATGGGTAATTAAATGTTACGAACATTTACTTCTGTCTTAATTTTGTGCAACAAAAATAGAACGCTGGTTTGTACATGAGCACATCTTTGCAATAGTAAACTATTGTTAATGCAAGAAATATACAGTTTGTGTATTCTTTAGAAGCGACCAGTTCGTTTCTCTTATATCGACCAGATTACTCATCAGTTTGTTTACTGACTAACTGGTTCACCATTCGGCCACTAATATTGACCAAGTGGACCAGTACAACGGCACGCAGGCGGATACTGTATATACATTGCTTATTTTGAAAAATGCAACACCTGCGTGCTAAAAAAACCAATCGCCTCGGGGAAGTCTCGTACAGATTGAGCCAAGTATACGTAGAAACTAACAAGTCAGCAGCTTTAACTCAAAGAAGATTTGTTTATCATTTTGAACTTGTACCAAATGCAAAAATTACTTAAAAAATTCCATTAAACTTTGGCGTGTTAAAAAAAGAACTGATGGATCAGTTTCGACCATAAGATACGTAACAAAAGACCACGCTTTCAAAATAGTCGACGGCTTTTGTAAATAATTAGAGACGTTTCGGTGTTCAATAAAAATCGTGATCAATAATCACTGCGTAACAATATACCCTATTGATTACTGATAAATAAAGCATATTGTTACGTCTTTAATTCGAATGAATATTAACTCGTTCTCTTTAATACGAATGAATATTAACTCGTTCACCAGAATTGAATTAACCGTTTGTTTAAAAATTTGTAATACGACAATGTAACATATCATTTACATATTCGGCTACTATATAAATATAACTAAATTTACACCTAACATTTTTCTATTTATATCCAATCTTTATGCACTAGACGTTTCCAGAACTGTCATAGAAATGGTTTTAGCCAAATACAGCAATTGAATATTTCTCAAAATAGAACAACTCAAACGCCTTTAATCTAGATCTTTCTCAAAGCTAGTATTGAATGATGTAACACTGCACGGCTCCTCCCTGTAGATGTAAGTATGTATCTCAATCAGGAGTCGCCGAAGTGGACGATTTTCATGTTTGTTCACGGGTGGCAAGTCTTGGATATCATTTGGATGATAATTTAAAGAACCGTTCTTTTTCTTGATCGAAATTATTAATCCATACTGAATCGCCTTCTTTAAATCTTCCAGAGTTTGCTCTAAAGTCGTATCGTGCTTTCATTCAGTCAGTAGCAAAACTGATCCGTTCCCGCACCAATTCATGGATATTCTTTTTACATTACCAACTTCTCCACGCTCCCTCGCACAAAAACGAAAAATTTGAAAGATAATACTGCTACTGCTTGTTTTTCATTAATTTACGACGTTACAAACCGAATCGCCAAAATTTTTGTAGACAAAGATTCAGAACGATTTTCAAGGCACTTAAAAGAATTTTCTACCATCCTACCCACCATCAGATAAATTTGACATTTTGTTGTCTAAAGGTGTCTATAAAATTGCGATTGTGGTACAGTTTACATTAGAGAAACCGGACGTATCAAATGATTTTCAATGCGATAATATGTCAAATGGTAAGTTTATCCGACATCAAAGCTCCACATTATCGCCAAATACAAGCCACGTTTGTTTTTTTGGCCAAAAAAAATTTTATATAATGAGTCAGTCGGAAATTGAATTGCTACGGTTGTTACGTTCTAAAGGTGCATAAAATCGGGCTTGTTGACACAGTCTTCATTAGCTAAGCATCACGTAGATCTTAGCCACAATATTGATTTTGATTAAGCGTCCTTGATTTGCAATTCAACTTTATTCTACGACAGAAAAATCAGTGAAGCCATGAAAATTGTAAAACATTCCAACAATTTCAATTGAGATTTGGATTATTATCTTTCTAACGTTTGGAAAGCTTTGCTCCCCAATACTTTCCCTTTGTCTACAACTATGGTTCGGCTTCCAATTTGGCCACCGCCTTCTATTCTCCACTCAGCAATATAAGCCTTAACAGCGACAGGGTTCAATTGGAATAAGTTTTACAACCAACGCGGTTCACACGTCGAGTCACCGTGTTTCATATAAATCGTGTTTAATTCACACTTTCATTTCCCTGTCCTTATGACACTTCTCTAGATGAAGTGCAAAAGATTCAATTTTTCGACAGTGTCTCTTTTGATGGGAAATTTTCAGCAATAATTTCATCAAAATATATGAATAAACAATACGTTTGATATTGGGTGAATGCCAATTCTCAGTAATTGTATTGTGGATATCTATTGGCTCAGTAAAAAAAATAAATTTAGTGTGAAATAATTGATCTTTCAGAAGATGTAATCTATATATATAAAAGAAAGTCGTGTTTGTTACAACACTTATAACTCGAGAACCGATTGCCATGTTTTTTGATTTGTTGGATTTATTTCCGTCCCGAATAGCAGAATACATCTTAAAAACAATGAAAACTCGATATGTGTAATGAATACTTAATCATTTTTTTCTGAAGACATCATGTGTGCGTTCAGAAATTTATTTTTTGTAAAATGTCTACAAAGTTCAGGTACTGTTATATTTGTTTTTAATTCCCGAAAATAATACCTAAGATTTATTCTACAGTAAAAACATAAAATCATCGGAAAGGAAGGGATGGAATTTAGGGAATAAAAAATCAGTTGGTAAAGGTTATAAGATTAAGGAAAAAAAATCTACAGGTTAACAAAAGTGTAAATGTCTTTTTATAGGTTGTCTATGATTTTTCTTGATAAGCTATTCATACGTAGTGGTTATATACTCTTTGAGCTATTGTCTAAGTCTCGAAAGTTCAGGCACTGTTATTATATTTGGTGGTTTTATGCGAGTGCACATTTTAATAACAATGCCGCGTCCTAGAAGATCTAATCTTTCCCAGCAAAGCCGTAATGCAATTAGGCAACGGAATATCGCGAGTCAATTATCTGCGAGGAATTGCACGCGCCGATACTTAAAGGAAAATTTGAAGATGAGGAAGTTCTTATTCCAAGGATTCCGATGATCCCAACGGATATGCCCATTGAGTTTAAACGAATTCAATTCCCGATTCGTCTTGCCTTCGCCATGACGATCAGCACATCACAGGACCAATCCTTGACTATTTGTGGCCTCAATCTAGAAAATGCATGTTTTTCTCATGGTCAATTGTACGTGGCATGCTCACGTGTCGGCAAACCATCCGCTTTATTTGTTCTTGCGCCTGACCAAAAAACAAAGAATGTCGTTTACCACAAAGTGCTTGAATGAAAATCCTATTAATGAATTAATCCTAGTTTCAATTTTTTTTTCGCAATCTGCACAACATAGTTTTCAATCATTTTTTTCTGACATGAGTTTGAAGTACTTAATTATTATTTTTTTTTTAATTTTTATTCTCATTTTGTATGTATGTTTTCATCATCATTCATCATAATAAAATACTTTTTTGTTTCTATCTATATAAATATTTTATTGTTTTACATTCATCAAAGCCTAAATTAGTTCAGCTAAAAAGGAACACGACATTCATTGACTGTTAGGCGGTACGAAGTTCGCCGGGCCAGCTAAATTTAAATAAAGAAAAAAAAAATACAATTCTTTAAACTTGAAAAAAAGCACATTGCTTCTAATTTTAGAAAAGCTATATTTTTTTAGAACTTTTCATGTCTAATGCTCTCGTCTTTATAATATACTGTAAATTAAACTTGTAGAACTATCGTCATAAATATAAAGCCAACATCAAGCTTATTTAATTGGTTTATTACTGGTTTTTATTTAGCCTCTGCTTTTCTTCGTTCCATCTGTCATATTTTGAAATTGTGTGTCGTGTTTATCATAGCCCTTCACATTAGAAAATATTACATATCCAATATATGTGTTTCAGGCAAAAGACGTCAATGTGATAATTTAGTTGTTCGATCAGCGAAATCCTTAATTGAGCTTCTAATAGATGTCGCTAAGAATTTTGCTAACACTATAATAATTAGTGTTATTCACCAGATTTTTGTAATACATTTTTTATATGATAATATATATTGTACTTGACATACAATACATACATATATTATCTATTCTATATCTGGCAGACAACCTTTAAAAATAATTTTTCCTCAAAACGCACTTAATATCTATACTTACCACAGTTATTCAAAAAAAATAAAAAGTTATTCAAAAAAAATATTTTTTTTTTATAAAATCACATACTTTATTAATTTTTTTATCTTATTTTTTTAGTGGGAATTTATTTACTTATTCAACATTATCTATTGCATCAAGAATGAATTGCGTTTTTTTAATTATATTACATAACGTCAATAATAAAGTGTAAACGTGCTTCAAGATAATCTGGTTTTCAATCACTAATTTATTTCTCAATTTGAAAAATCTCTTGAAAAATTTTTAAATATAAATTTTTTTTATTTTATATTCAATTTTATTCAAAATTGTAAATTTAAAAATAAGTTTTACATTTCTGAAGTATTAAAGCGTTGTAAGATATATCATAATTTAATAAAAACTACCCCAACAAATTAACGCAGCTCTTTGAAATAAATAGCTCAAACTCATGGTTTATTAACTGAAAAAGGTGGTATATATGTCGCACAGATTGCAATGTTGCATAATTAATAAAGATCATTCAGCTTATTGGTATATATTTAGATCGTACTGTTGTTAATAGAATTAGTGGTAAGTAAAAAAAAACATAAGAAATTAGAAGTTTTTTTTATGTGTGTTACCTCACTTTTTGCTAGGTGAACCTATTTTGATGATTCTTCTTTTATTTGGAAGCTAGTGCTTTCCATTTGGTCCCATTTAAATTTGATCAAGATCTGACTAGTAGTTTTCAAGTTATTTTTATTAATGCTGTTTTGACATATATTTTAGACACTTTCAATTATGTAATTGATTATAAAAACGAGTAAAAAATTAAGAATTTGAAAAATTGTTTTCAATATAATTAAATAATAATTTATACGCAATTTGAGTCAATTAAATAACTATAATAATAATTAAGTAATCATATTGAAGTCGGTTTTTCTATATTTTTAATTTGTTTAATTATCATACATACAGTTGACCAACTTCACTATTAATATTTCAAACATTCGAGAAATAGAAAAACAGTTCAATCTTTCTGTTAGCCTTTTATAAAGATTTTACAGTATTTAATTCCCAATTTAAAGTGCTATTTATCATTAAAAATTATGTCTAAGAGCAATAGTAATTACATTAGCAATATGATATCTTTGACCAATATAATGCGTTTTCTGACATAGATTTTTGGCACTTACAAGTGATAAGTACAAGTAAGAAATAAAAATTAAAAAAAATCATTTTCAATACATATTTAAATATTAGTTCATTTATTCAACTGAATTAAGCAAATTAAACAAAAAGCAAATAAAATAATAATTAATTATATTGGTTTTTTCCAAATTTATAATTTGTTCAATTATTTTCTTAAAACAGCAAAAACACAGAAAAAAATTTAAATAAAAACAAATTTGACAGTAGCATGACATTAAGTTTCTGTCAAAAACTAGACTAATTTGAGCCCCGGTAACGCTTTTACAATGATTTAAATGGTTCTTTGATCTACTATAAATAACCGACTTAACACTCGGGCTCTTTTTTTTCATACACTCTGTACCTATATTTTTTTATAGTTCAAATTATTATTTTTTAGTACAAATAAAAAATTAATAGCATTTTATAAGTTTCGTATAGTAGAGGGGACTATGATATAGTTGCCTATGGGCGAAAAAAGTAAAATTGTCACGGATTTATCGGCTTATATGTATGTATTATCGGCTTATATGTACGTATTAATTCTACTTTTAATTGATAAACTCAATAAAAATATTTTTAACAGGCATTAGCCTTCAACGTCAAAGGTCAAAGGATTCTGTATAAAGATAATGACTCATCATTGTAAATAAGAACTAAACAATAATATATAATCACTTTGCAATAAAAGTTATCATTTATCAAGGTTGAAGTATTTTGTTGCACCCATTATATTGAATAAATACACAAGTATTTGTGTATTTTATCGTTTTGGCTAGATAATGAAATACGAAATTGATAAACTTATTTTTTATTGAAACGTTTTCAAATACATATAAAGTAGTGGAATATTTTTTAGAAATTTAAAAAAATGAAAAGCGATTGTAGTTTATTGATAGATTAATACTTATGTTCCGATTATCAGAAAACTAATGATTCATAATTCATAAATATTTTGCGTTAGCAAAATTAAGTATAATATTGCTTTTCTGACCATTTTGTTTAAAAAAAAAACATTCCGACATTAGTATTGGCACATCTGCCAAGTTTCATAAAAATCGGGTTAGTAGTATAAACCTATAATGCTATTTTTGGAAACCTTAACACATGCAACTTATGCAACGTAGGTTTAGAAATGCTTAGAATCTTCAATGTCACATTCTTAATCGATTAATTATTATCAATTAAAACACTTTTGAATTGCTTTCTCAGTAATTAGATCAAAAAAAGTAGATTACTGATAAAAACTCTTTTTATGGCAATATAAGTGATGGTTTGAGTGGGTATCAAATTCAATGTCATATTATTAATAGTCAAGTTTTCGTCGAAAGTGTGATTGGGTCATCGATTTGGACACTGATTTTTTTTAAGTGGGTTATAAAGAGACATAATCCTAACGATTTGAGTCCGATACAATAATTAACGTCCGCGGGAAACATTTTCGAAATTACGAAAACATTTAAAAAAAAACGACTAGACTATAGACTATAAAAACCATAGAAAAATATAACTGAGAGATTCAGTTAAAATTGCATTCAAGCAAGAATTTTCTTTTTGCTTTAAACCTAATTGGTCTTTCTTATAAGCTTCCAACTAAAGATTCGTTACTAAACAGATGATGTTTTAGCAAAAACTCGAAATGTTCAAATCTACAGTTTGTGTTCAAAGTAAATGCGATACTCTAACTTTATACCTAAAAGCAAAATGCATTACGTTTATTCGCAGTTCTTTACTGGGCACGTAGGAGAACTTATTTGTAAATGCAAAATTTCATGATTTTTATTTTCAAATTTCAAAACTTTGAAAAACTTGCCTTAAGTGTTAGAATGTTTGTTAAAAAACACGTCAAATTCTAAGGTTGACTTATTATTAGAGCTTAATAAAGAAGATATTATTAAACTAAAAAAAAAACAACACCTAAGCAGAGTGAATTAACGTGTGCTTACTCGCTACAAAATTTGAGACCAATCTCATAAATTTTAGTGGTAAATCTATGGGAAAATCCATGTACCTACTGTTTCGTGTGGTTTTGTATCCTTATTTCTTTGATTTACGTTCACATGATAAACGCAAAGCCGATAAAAAAGTATTTTCGATGTCCCAAAGTTTTTCATCGGAACTTCAATTTGTCAATTGGCAAACTTGGGCTGAAAAACTACACCATTGCAATACGAGTTATAATAATATCACAAATTAAAATTATAAAAAACCGACTGCAATATAATTAATTTATTAATTGATTCAAACAAATTACTAAATAGATAAACTAATTAATACGTAACTAATTACCTAACTTAAAGTCAATTTTTCAATTTTTTTATTTGTTTTTTATTATAAACAGTTGTCAGTGCCATAAATTGTTGTCAAAAAACATTATTAAGAATAACTTAAAAAGTACTTCACCCCAATCAGTATTGTAATTAAATAATAGCAAACCTTTAAAATATAGGTAATGTGCATCTTTCCTCTCTTGGAATAAAGAATAAATTTTAATTTACGAGGAGGCATTATCCGTGGTCTTCAAGCATTTTTGTACTATTTAACTTTTACACAATGCTCTCGGTCATAAAAGCCGGTATTTAAAATTCGAAACTATACGTACGACGTCGTTATGTAGCTAACCGCAAGCAACGATCTATAGTTTTATGATTAATCTTAAATTGTTTTACTTCAATCTTTGAAATGTCAATATTTTCCTTTAGTTTAGTGTGTGTGCATTTGAGCATTGAATATATAGCCCAGCATGTGCTGGGTTTTTTTATTAAAACATTTTCAACGGCGTGGTTTGTTTTTATCGTTTGGCCCAGTGCATGTATTTTTTATAACGCTCGCGACTTTTTTCTGGTATTAGATTGTTTGTAGGTTCTGCTGCAGCTTGCAATAATTCCGAGAGAGTTGATTGCGTGTCACTAGAGTCACTATTGAATATTTTAAAGCTTTTTCAAGTTTTCAAAAACAAGGCCAGCACTAAAATTTTATTTTTAATAACTCTTAATTTAGGTTATATTGAATTAAAAATTACCATTATGAGTGATTATGGGTAAAAAAGTATCCAAACCTCAACGAAATGTTGCACGCCTCTAGCGTGGTTCACATGTCGAGTTACCGTGCTTATTCCCACTTTTATTTCCCTGCCCTGATGACGCATCCACCGATAGAGTGCGAAACGTCGACAATTTTATAACCTTTCGACACGGTCTTTTCCAAAAGATGTCAATATTTCAACGACTTCGGGCCGTAAAAGCCTTTTTTCTTCGAGAAATTAAGAAGTTGACCAAAACGCAAAGCGTCGAATTAAACTGTATTTCGAGATTTTTTCTTCACGGTATGTAATGTACTATATATATTAGGCTGATTAAAAATAAACGGCTAATTTTTTTTTCCAAAATCCTTACATAAAAACTTTCGAGAAGGTGTGAAAAGACGCCTGTAAAAAGCAGAGCCCTTAATATTATTATTAAGAGGTCGCGCATCGGGAATTTCTATTTCCCGTTTAAATAACACAGGAATACATTTTTTTAAATTTTGCCATTTCGTATTTTTGCAACGGCTCATTGAATTAGCGGATCAAAGCATATTTTTGTAGGAAATTTGACGCTCTACAAAAAAGGTCTTTACAAAGTTTTCGATAGTCACACTCCTTCAAAAGTTATTCGAGGTCAAAGTTGAACTTACAAAAAAATTCAATGTTTTTTTTTTCGATGATACTATGAATCTTTTCTCAATGTTTTGCTAGTAATAATATTTTCTGATGTATTTTTGCTATTCGGAGATTTTTTTAACTTTACTTTATAAGTAGATTCGTCTTTCGTCACAAAACCTTTGGTTTAGGCGCTTTTTTTTAAACGAATGAACTGAAGTTACTTTATTAAACAAAAATTACTTACAGTAGTTACTTACAAAGATGAATTTGTTGTAAATGCCTTGAATACAGACAGACTTGAAATAATTAATCTTATCAATAATTTCTTAACGGTATATTTCTTATAATTTATATTTGAAATAGTTTGGAATTCGTGTTTAAAGATTTTAAAAATACGAAATTGCAAAATTTAAAAAAATTCATTCCTGTGTTATTTAAACGGGAAATAGAAATTCCCGATGCGCGACCTCTTAATAATAATATTAAGGGCTCTGCTTTTTACAGGCGTCTTTTCACACCTTTGATTAAAAAAAATTAAATCCGAAAAATTTAAGCTTTATTAATTATCCAGCAGCTAAAATTTTTTTTCAATTTTCTAGTTGTTTTTAAAAGTAGAACCGCAGTTTTTGTACATATAACTTAAAAATTTGAATACATTTTTTTTTGTTTTTGTAAACCTTATACATATTTCGAAAAAAAAACAGTTTTGGTTCAACTTTAAATGAAGTTTGTTTGGGAACTTTCAAACAAATATTGGAATGACTTTGTCAACTGAAAATTGTTTAATTTCTTGACATTAGATAGACGAATCTTTTTTTATATGAGTTGCATTAAGATAACTAATAACATAACAATAACAAAAAATATTGATAAACGATCCCTCAACCTGAAACTGTGCGCGTATTTCAAAACTAAGATATTTTGCACGGCAAAAGTGCTATAGTCGGACGTTTAAAAGGTATTCCCTACCTAAATCTTCCAAAAAATAAGAGAAAAATTTTAAAACGAGAATTTAGAAAAATATTGATGCAAGAAGCAAAAGATGAAGTTGGAATTTTTCAAATTAGCTCGTCAATTCTGTGCGGTTTTAAAAGTTCGCCCTCATGGATTTTGTACATCACTTTCTAGACGAATAAAATGTTTTGTCCTGCCATCATGCAAAATCCGATTCGTAGCAAGCCGAAACTGAGAAACACAACAACGACGCAACATCTTTAGATGGATACGTAAAATAAAGGTTTAAAACATCAGAACCTAATGAATAATATGAGTGACTTTTGAAAAACTTTACTAATGAAAAATGTTTGAGTTTGGTTTAGTTTTTTTTTATTCTAAATTAATAATTTTTTTAGATACTAAACTGTTAGTTACAAGAAATAGTAAAAGTGTAAATAAAAATGTCTTTTCTAAAAATATATACATACTTGAATAGTTTGTGTCAAAACTATTCAGATATCCGCTACGTTAATTGTTAATAATTAGTAAATACATAATCAAATTTATTGTTAGTAGTGTATTTCAACCGTTCTGAATCTATGTACGTTTAAGGATACTATTTAGATGTAATTCTCATTTGCGATCATACTGAGGAATTACCACTCTCTCGGTCTAAATAAACCTGACACATAAAAGTATTATAATAATAGCAGCGTGTTTATTTTTAATGTTAGTGAACACTAAAACTGAAATTAGTAGCGAACAGCAAATTTCTTTTGGCACTCATCGCTCAAAGATCCGCAGTTTCCGGTTGATCCCAATGCATGGAAAAAAACGTTTTTCCTGCACCGCGATGTTTTGTGCTCTGCTGCCAAAACTAGGAAAAAAATTGCGAAATTGGGTTCTTTTATTTCAATAAAACCATAGCAACCAAACTATGAAACTATTTTAAATTTAAAACATCAGATAATCGCTATTAACCGAAAAATAAACATTTGTTATTCAAAATATAAAGTTATACGATGCAAAAAAAAATGTACCTAAGTTTTGCGGAAAGAAATTCCCCCTTTTGCACTACTTTTAGTCGTGCAGCAAACAAAGTGCTCAGGTGGGAAATTTCACTTTCCGAACTCGTTAGATAAATAACTATTTTAGGTGTTGTGTTCCACCACCGGAAGTTCGGTCAAAAAAGTAAAATCCAGTAAGCTATCTCTACTAATCCACTACAGTTTCATGGTGAAGATATTGGCGTATCTGATTTATGTTATATAACAAGTTCTCTGTTGTCGAATTGGTATGTTTGTATAATTTTGTATCTGCTACATTACATGTCGTAATTTTCACATATTTAAGAAAACCTATGGCTCGTGTGGCCGTTACAACCTATGCATTATGCTCTTGATTCCAGAGAAATACTACGGGTTTATGACCTACACCTAAAAGTCCTAATTTTAGAGAAGACCTATAGCCACTCACCTTTGCTCTATATTTCTTCTTACTAGAGCCTGAAAATTCATAACTACTCTCATATCACAAAGTCGAAGTAGAATATCATAAGTTGTGCAGATGCATGAATAGGTTTGTATTAGGTATCCATATCTAAAACGTGGCCAAGTAAGCGTCTAATTATGAGGCTGGCCATGTTAGGTTAAGACCAATTTCTACAATTCTTAGTATACATATCCACATCTTAATCTCACACAATAAAAGACCACAAACTGTGTTTTAAACTAAATAGATGTTTGTTTTTTGAAGAATCAAACTAAATTACTATCGCCCACACATCTGCGATCATATTATTTGAATTGTTGGATTTGACATTCAAGAACATTCGAACAATATGACATAAGCATAATACATTTTAAATATAAATCTAAAATTTTAAGATTTTTACTTAATGATATGGGTACAACACCCATATTTAAAATAACTAAAGGTAAAATAGTTATTATTTTTAAATTCCAAAGATCTCCTAATGGCCACCGAAAGCAGCAAATATTTAGCCGTTTTCTTAAATACTATAATAATATCCGTTCTATCGGCTTCCATTTTTGAAACAGTTTGTAAAGTTCGATCCCAATATAATTTCTAATTATCATTTTCCAAAAAAATTTCTGTATTATAATTATCATACGGTTCTACATTTTTGACCAAACCAAACTTAAAAGCTAAATTTGAATGAACTATTTTTGCAATGGCGTCTTGTCTTTTTTTATTTTGTCTATGAACTAGTATTGAACAAGAAGATAAAATTTGTTCAATTGTTTCCGACGAATTAAAACATATTTTACAAACGTCATTAACTATATGTTCCTTAATTATACACTTACGATAATTTTTAGTGTTAATTGCCCTACCTTGAATAGCAAAAACAAAACCTTCAGTCTCTAGAAAAAGCTGTCCTTCTTAATCTATAAAAATGACAGCTCTTTATCTATCCCATCCGATTCAATTTCATTAAAAAATCTACGGTCTAATGTCTGTTGACATTATTTATCTTGTTTATGTAATTTATTTGTGAAAATTTTACTTTTTAAATTTAATGGTTCTGTATCTGTGTTCACAATAAATTTTACTAATTTATAGATTTTATAATTATGAAAGTAATTTTGCATCTTAGAAATTTGGTTATTTAATAATACTGATATGTTCAAAATTCCTCTGCCTCCGTTTTCTCTAATAATTAAAAATCGTTCAATTGAAGTTTTTGGGATTTTGAATTGAATTAAATTTAATTAATGATTAGTAAAGCGTTTGAGCCGGCAGTAAATTTTATAGCACTAATTCCTCAGAATTTTTCACTCCCGAAACCAGTTATAAAATGAAGAACAGTTATTGCAGACGGCTTTCTGTTTCGAGTAGTACTCAAATAGTTTTCAAAATCTCACGATCAAGATATATTTACTGCCTTACATTGTCAAATTCTCAAAATTAAGCTTTCACACTATTTTTGTATTTTCAACCCGATTGCATTATTATAAAGCGATTTAAGAAAAAATGTACGAAAATACAATAATCAGCCCAAAAATTCATCAGTAGTTGTACATGTTAACAGGTCGATTTGATAACAAAAGAGAAATGACGGAACTGCATTGAACATGTAATAAAAGTAGAACCATCAACAATCTGATTATACAGTTTACAATATTAATATACAGTATGTCTGAAAAAGTTGGCAACATTTGAGAAACTTATTTAACTATTTATTGTAAGTTTTTCAAAAAAAGTTATAATATTCAGGTATTTACATTTAAAATTGACTGCACAGTGTCCACAAATTGCAATATCAATAGGAATATTCGACCGTTTCAATTTCATATTAAATTTTGCAAATTTTAGTTGTGAAACACGTCAACTTTTATCTTATTTAAGTCCACATCTCAAATGTTTATTTGTTGATTTGAAATATTTTAGCAATGAACATAAATCAGTAATAAATATTAAATTACAATTTTAAGAACAATTTATAAAAATAACATTTTTTTTAAATAGTGTGAATAGTTAAAAAATTACTTTACTCTTTAATATGAAATTCGTATTTTTGACAAACCTCGTATACGATTTAAAAAATTGACATCTGACATTTGCGTTTTACTTTATGGACTATGCAGAACTTTTTAAAAGGAATAACTTTGTTTCGTAACATTACAAATAAAAAAGTTTCCCATATGTTGCCAACTTTTTCAGACATACTGTGTATTAAAAACCTAATAGGCAGCAATATTTGGTTTTCGTGTATATTGTTGGTACGCGACACGGTGTGTTGTGAATCTTTCTTCTCATTATTATGTATTCCCTGTCCCTCACTTTATCAGCAATAAACTTTGTTGCCGGATATATCTCAAACGTTTCAACTATAGAGTCATTACTAATGCAAGGATTTAGGTAGCCAAAAACAAGAAAGTTTGCCAACTTCGTTTTAAATTGCCTCTATTTTTCTTTAAGGATTTGTGAATTTTATTTGACAGGATTATGAGCTCCCAAGGAAATGTATCTAACGACTCAAAAAAAGGTCTTAGCAAATACACAGATACACTATTATAACGCACGTTTTATCAACTCATTCATCCGGCCACATCCATTGTTCTAACACCGAACACTCATACATAAATAAAATCCATACAATGGCCCATGCGTTTTAAGTTTAAATTTTCTTACCCAACATTAAAAGGAGACAGTAAAAGATAGCATCAAATACAATTGTGACGTTTTGCAGTCTGGATAAAACCAGACACAATGTAATTGAAAGTGTCTTAGAGCGTGCGATGCATTACTATTACTAACAAGAAGCCAGACATGCGGCTAGTTTTCGGAGTTTTCCTATAAATTACTTTTGCGTACAAATCTTCTATTTGTAAAATTATTAATGAATCAATAGCATGAACTCAAAAGTGAATTTATCCTAGAGTGCTATGTTACTTGTTACAATTTACACTGAAAAAACTCAACAAACATGCTCAAAAACGTTAATATCTTATTCACTACAAGAATTGCCCAAGAGCATTAAAGAGCCTTCAGCATCTCCTATATTCTACGATAACAATTTTGTTTTCACAGCACACTATTCACGGCTAAATAATTTTAAAATCAAATCAATGGATTAAGTAATGTTTATTAAAAAAAAATTGTTTGAAATTTTTTTTTATAATTTAACACACTTCAGAAAGTTTGAAAGAAAATTTTGTGAACCTATGTTCTTAAAGATTTTTTAAGAACTTTTTTGAGAAATATTTTGCTTAAATTCACCTGGTTTAGGGAATTTTTGTAGGTATTTCCTGTTTTGTGGGTATTTCTTAATAAACCGACTAAAGAGCTGAAAAGAAGACCGTTGTTAAGAGCATTTGCCTTATTTTTATGAAGTTCAATTAGTTCAGCGGCGTCTAGATGTCTATAGTTATTTATTTGCTTGACTAATTCTAAACTGTTAATACTAATTTGATGCTCTGCTTTACTCGATTGGTCTAATCTACTGTATTTTAAATGAGCTAAATGCTCGTTATATCTAGTTTGAACTGATCTACGCGTTTGTCGTATATAACATTTGTCACAGTTATTACACTTTATGCGATAAATTCCAGACTTTTCTAAAAATGGTGTTTCGTCTGTTGGACAACCTAACAAATTTTTCATTTTGATCCTGACTGATAAACCGCTTTAAATCCTAAATGTTTAAATAAAATGTCAGTAAAATTCAAAATAAGACAACGAAATTTATTAAAATAGATTAATTGTATATAAATTAAAGTTTTGTCACCTTTTAGTGATAACATGTTATTTTTAGATGTGAAACGTCTATTCAAAACAATTTGTATAAGCTGCCGGTTTTTTAACAAGGTCTTGTTATAGTCTAATCAACAAATGCTGTTTAGGTAAAAATGT
Source organism: Lagria hirta (assembly GCA_947359425.1). Lineage (NCBI taxonomy): Eukaryota > Metazoa > Arthropoda > Insecta > Coleoptera > Tenebrionidae > Lagria > Lagria hirta. Next base: position 22,103,483 of record OX375794.1, read on the forward strand.
TTTCGAATTCTCCAAAAATTATGATTGAGGTGTCATTCGATTCGAAATAGCATCTTAACGGTTTTTGAGAAAATGCTAGAACCGAGCGAAAAAATTGTAAAAGTTATAAACAATTAAGTGAAAAAAAGAGGCTTGATTTTTCGCCAATATCTCAAAAACTATTTCGAGATAATTCCAATTTGAAAAAAGATTCAAGAGGAATAGAATTTTCTTTAAAAAAATGTTAAACCAATATTTATAATTTTCCCATAGGGTTAAAAACACGCCCGAAAACGGGTACTCCGACTTGCGCAAGTCACGCCCTCCCATCAGACCTTTGAAGAATAAATATTATTTAAACTTATTGAATATAAAAATTAAAAAAGTTAAGGCTGTTACAGGATAGATAAATGAACAATAATCCGTGGCCCAAAAATTTTTATCGCGATTTTTCATTAAGTTAATCGTTAGTTAATTAACAATTTTTTATAGTACGAACATTATAACTGCAAGTGCGATAATAGTTGAGCTATTAATTTGAGAATTTTTTCCTTTCGTGGAGCTATTTTTCAAAGGTCTTAATAGATTCCCGTTAGAAAAATTTTTATTTTTCGTTTTGTTATTAACAATTTATTAAGGTGAATGATTATAAAGCTTTATTAAACATTGAAAAAAACTTTTTATAATGTAATATTATCAGAAGCTACTTTAAAATTTTTTTTTCTATTGTTTAAAAAAATTGTATAAGTAAATGCGTTGTTAATGAGATAATTTAAAAAAAAATTGATAACCTAATTTTTGATAATTATGATTTAAAAAAAATGTGCTGCTTAAACATGCTTTCGCTAAATAATATTTTTTACCACTTGTTATGAAAATTAAAGAACCATTTTTTATAATCGCTATTTGAATGACTTTGAATTAAAATTGAATTTAAAAAAATGTACGAAACGTGAAATCAAGTAAACTGCCGTGTCCAAATAGTCAAAGTCGTACTGGATATGCTGCATAAAACCGATTAGCGTTTATTGAAATAAAATTGTAATTTCAACATCAAAAATTAAAAATAGATTTGCAATAAAAAAAAGTATAAAAGCAAGTTTATAAGAGATAGAAACCAGTTTTCTTCAGTACCCTGCTTTCTCAGTATTTTTATTCCATGGATATATGTTAATTACGACTTTAATAATTTTGTGCATTATCAAATTTTTGAATAATATTCTTTAAACTGATAAATAGGCCCCTTTGTCAAATCAGGACCACAGGCATTGACCATGCTTATTTCGCCACTGTTTGTCATCTACACAATAATAGACAACAATATTTATTAATATCTCTTTAGCAAACTAATCATGACAAGGAAAATGCTCTGGAACGCGATATGTCAATAAATTCCTCAAAACTAAAACTAATTTGTGAGTAAATAGAAAAATGTAAAGCCCTTATCTGTTTTTCACTTACCTTTTGACGTCTTCTCCACGATAAAAAGCTCATACGGTGTTGGTTTGGTAACCATCAAAGTTAGGATTCCCATAACTGCGTTTTGATATTAAAAACATGATTAAAAATTAACCAATTTATCGTTAGGTGGTTTACTAATATCGGATATCTCCGGATATACTGGTTACTCACTACATCCGTTGACAATGAAAGAAAGTACGTGTTTAGGAATTATAAATAAAACTTCAAACGATTTGTAATACAAATTTATTATGTTTTTTTATTATTTAAATACACAATATCCCTTGCAAATTATATCAGAAAAACTTTACAAAGCTACTTTTCGTTTTTTTTTTTCAAATTAAATGACTTACAATAAAAGACATTATGAGCATTTAAGGCGTTACAACAATATTAGATAAATCTCCAACGAGTGATTAATGGAAAACGACTCGTCGTAGATTTGTTTCCTTGATTGGTGTAACTGTCACGAAACGGTAGGAATACTGTTAAAAACCGTATAAATCTAAAATTATCACAAATTTCAATCTTATGCTCCGATTTTAAATTAAGTGTTTCGTTAAAACCAGTGCTAAAATTTTTATGATTAAGGAGGCAGAGACGAATTCACACCAATCGTAGAGATATAACATAAAATTATTAACATAAGCAAAACACAAACAAAAGAATGCGGCAATCATATAAAGCTGTTACAAAAAGAGAAACTAAAAAACCTTACCGTGTTTCTTAAGAAGACTCATCAACTTACATCTATGGATTTGTGCTTTCTTTTCGATCAAAATCAAAGGATGTTCTCATTATAAAAGGTAAAACGCCACAAATGGTAAAGTTTTCACATACAATAATTTCATACATTATAATATGGTATAAGCCTTTAGGTTAAAAAGAAAGGTGGGTAAATAATTAAAAAAGAGAACAGCGGGACTAGAGATTTTTTTATTAAAAAACCCTAACTGTAATTTCTCAGTATCAAATATTTTAGAGATAGCAATGGTATAATAAAAGCCAACACGAAATGCTTATTGTAATATTAAATAATATGTAATAATAAATGACTTACTTTTCGAACGTAATCCGATAACATAGGAATACGTTCAAAACCGGTCTAGTCTAACTTAAAAAAGTATTTAACTATGCCTAAAACAATGCACGCTATTTATTGAGACCACAGTCTAAAATCATAAATAACCAAGTAGATAATTTTATAAGCATATTTATGTCTAAAATGATGAAATATATAAACGACACGAAATGATTTCCCAATTTGATTTTCCACAGCATGCTTACAAAATAATCTACGATGGAGTAAGAAACAATGTCACTGATCGCAGTTACACGCGTAATGATTCATTAAAGAAAATTAACCGTTCCTACATTGAAACTTTATATTGATGATGCACTCGATATACACATTGCTGTTCGCTGTTATTATTGAAAAAAATACAACTTTTGTAATATAATATGTCGCCGCACGGCAATGACTGTCTTGCAGCGGCCCATGCTATCTGAAACAATATTTATAATGTTGAGTGAAAATGAATTTCTGATGATTATTCTATAGACTTATAAATTTAAAGTATTACATTCGAGGATTTATTTTTAACGTTTTCCCAACTATCAAAAGACTTTCCCACAGTAGGCACACCGCATCTAGAAACAACTAGAAAAAATCATCTAATGTACGGTTGAAAGCAGCAATCGTCGGCTTGCAATAAAAAAGATAAACAAATAATTGAACATCTTTTTATTTTCATATCTCTTCAGAAAACCCCATCATTTAAAACTTGACGTCACTTGGCTAATCATGCATTGTCATCCAAATAAACGTGCAAAAATCGGCATCAGTTTCAGTTGTTGGTAATAATTATTTATTCCAGTTAAATAATAGTTAATAATAGTATTTAATTACAAGTTAAATAATAGCTTGTAAAAAAAATATTTGGAAAAAACGTCATCTGTTAGAAACATGTTCATTCTTTAAAAAGAATAAAATCATTCACTGGTACGTATATATTAATGAAATCCGTGTCGTAAATCAAAGTTGAACATGCAAACTTAACCACCCTTAATTCTCTCTATTTCCAGAACATATAGAATTAACGTAATAAAACCTCCTAGATTCCTAACCAAAAATGAACTTGAAATTCTTTGTTTAATCTTTTTTATTATTGCTCCACATACATTTTATTTTAGGAAATGTACAAGCAAAATTACTGCTGTCGCTCACTTTCAGCCGATAAATTTTTTGAATGCTCAGTGCCAAAGGGGTCACCGCACGATTAACAAGATTTTCGCTAATCGTAGTTTACACAGGACTTCAGAAAATAATGTTTACTTGCAAATGTTGTTAAAGATAGCTTACATAAAATTGTCGTATGCTCATTAAAGAATAATATAAAAACAATAAAAAAGAAATCAGAGATATAAATTATATTCAACCAAAATAAATAATGTTTTAAAACTTTCTTCAATTGCTTCACAATAGCCAATTGATATTTATAAAAAGAGTATTCATTAAAAGTATTATTTAATTTAAAGCTTGTTGATAAAAAAATTGTATAATTTTAACCAATAAGGCAATCGGCTTTTCGGGTTTGTGTTTCTAACAAGGTTGTAGGACTATAACAGTAAGCGTATGGCATTCCAGTGTAAAATAGCTATTAAAGACGTGTTTATTACAAAAACAAAGTTTAACATAGACCGCCAAAAAGTTGTTTAAATGCTTTTAGAGTTTCTCTGTTCCATACATACTAAAGAGAAAATATATTATCTGCAAAAACTCAAAGGTTCAATAATATTCTCCACTTCAAGCTAAAAACTTGCAAAAGCATTATCAATATCTTACTTGAAGTTGGTAGTTTTTGGAAATTGCTGCATAAGCACTACTTATGGCCGGTTTCACAAAGCGTTTTTAAATTTTGCTAACACGTTGTTAGCTAACATTGTGTTAAAATTAACACGTTAAATGAAGAACGGGTTTCACAACGGATTTTAAACGTTGTTAGTTAACAACGTGTTATCTCCCAAAATCTGTAATGTCGGTAATAAACTTCTATAATTTTATGTCATTAAACAAAAATACCTGTCATCTGTCAAATCAAATGTCAAATACAAAAATTCAAAGTTGTTAAATTGGAGCTATTTTGTGGGGCTCTATCTTTCCTCACCGTCTTTTGTCACACTGAACTCTATAAAATTATTTGTTGTTTATTTATTTTAATTAAATCATGATTGTGAATTAGAAGATAATAATTCGCAATCGGGTAAACGGAAAAATTTCACCGAGCAAGAGCGTTGTGTCTTTATGAACCGTGTGGCCAAATGGGAAACATTATTATACTTATTACAATATTCATAGATTTGTTAAAATTATATTTTATTTTTGATAATAGAGAATAAAAAAACCGACGATCTAACCTCAAATAAAAAAGCAATACCTGGGAATGATATTTCAACGGAGGTAGGTACACTAAAAAACAGACAAATTTATATATACTGTTAATAATTTTTAATATTAATAGTTTAACGTTTTTCGTCGATTTTCTTCCAACTTTACTTGATTTTATTTTTTAAATGTTAATTTAACAACGGCCATAGCTTTAATTAGTTTAACAAGAGATTTAACAGCGTGTTAATAAATCGTAACAAAGGTTTGTGAAACTGATTTTTATTTTAACAACGTGTTAGCTTATCTTGGGCTAAATTTGACATTGATTTTTGAAATTTGACGTTTTATGAAACCCAAATCTATTTAACATTGTGTTAAAATATTTAACACAATATTGAAATTTAACAACGCTTTGTAAAACCGCCCATTAGTTTATTAAAGTTTTTTTAACCACACATTTGAAATATTATTTCCTTGTACTTTGTCCAATTTACTATCATATTTTAGTAATGCTGAAAATGACTTCTCAAAAAATATTGTGTGAACTGTATATTATATCAGTGTTTACGTTACAAAATCACCAATATAGATAACGCCAAGATAAACAATCCAAAAAAATATATAAAATAATAATTAATATTATTCTGCTCTTCTCATGTCCTGGTCAAATATCAATTGGGAAACAAAAATAAAGTCATTTTCACATTACGTAACTCAAAGTACGTAAACTTAATTTATGTAGTTTTATTTCTTGAACAAACGCTGTAACCTTTTTCGCGTTTGATTACGATATTGTAAAATTACATACATATATAAAAAAAATTGTAATTCCCTAATTCGTTCCCTTTCATCTCTATTATCTTTCAATAGGAAAGAGAGACAAACAGAGAATTTAGATAAATTTTCAACATTGCATAAAGCGCTTCTAGATGAAAACCCACTGTTACTATTATGCTGCTTGTCAGCATCCAATATAAATTTATGAATAGAATGACAGCGGAAATTTCAAAGTTTAACAGGCACAGCAGGCGTGAAATCAAGATTGGATTTTTATTTCAAATTCAATAATATTTCGAATAAACCGATTTCACACATTGTAGCAAATATACTATGTTATATTTGTAGCAAATGAGTTATATACAGGATCAGTCATTCGTGTGGAATTAATTTCTTAAGCTTTTGATAATGACTGGATGTAAATTCTGTTATCGGTGTGAAATTACACTGGAAAAACTCTATTTCTTAAAAAAAAAATGAGAGACATTAGAGGACCCAATTTTCCAGAGTCGAACGCAACATTTCATTCCTTTTTTTTTTTGTAACAAAATATCCATTATTTATTATTTCATTGTTTGTCGTATTAACTGTTATACAATCTCAAAAAAACTTTTTTGAAAAACATATAATTTCCTTTAGAATAATGATCGGTTTTTTCTCGAGTACTAATTTATAAAACTCCAAAGTTGAAAAACAAATTGTAAAATCATACAAATGTTCAAGACATGATTATAGAAAACAGGTTATCTAAATAAAAATGTATTCTTTTTGAAAAATGAATCTTTTTAAATCCAAATCATAATACAAAACAACATACGAAATAATAATTATTTCTTTGCTTACACATTTTTATTTTTTTTCTAAGCTTTACGTTCATTTTCTAATAATTTATTATTTTGTTTGTTCTATGTTGAAAGTGTGACCGGAAAAGATTTAAATGTCTACAAAGATCATTTGAATTTTTAATGTTAATTAGCCCTAATTTTGACTATCCATTTTATTCCATATTTCACATTACAGTAGAAAATGTGTAATATGTGGTAGAAAATATGTTAGCCATAAAATTTCGGAGTATATACACTGGTGGAAAGTGTAATTTTGAACAAACTTTACGGCAAATATTCGTAACATTTCTTAAATTTTCAAATCGCTATTACAACTCTGGCGGTAAAGCAAATCAGTTCCATTTCATTCAGACATAAGTAACCGTTCTGATTTTAAATATCTTGATAACGTATTGTATAGAAGCCAAAAATTTCTGCTTTCAAAGTACTAAACGTGAAAAATATGTTTTAAAACAACCCTTTATAAATTCTTCCTCTAAAAATCCGTAGCATAATATAATTATTAATAACCATAAATTTCTAGCAAATACTTTAATTTTATCCATCTCGAGTTAATAAACACTTAGCTCTAATTTTCTAGTCATTCATTAGCAAATACTTTTTACCCATTTTCACAATGTGGAAAATTTATTCAATAAACATATGATTTCATATCCAATTACGCTTAATAATGTAAAATAAATTCGCTGATGAATAATTTTTGAACTAGTATAAAGCTATATTAACTTATTCTTGCTTAATTATAAAATGTATGGTTGTGACACTCACCTCTAGTATCCGCAGGTAATTAAATAATCACCTAGCTTTTCTACCACAGACGCCGCTTGTTGAGGTTGAACAGGCTCTTCATAAACGGCTACTACCACCGCTGGAAATAAAGAAAGAATTATAATTATTGACAGTGTTAATTGAGTATGATATTTCAATCAAATTTGTTTTGCAATAAATAAAAAGATTATAATATAAGATTTATTACAAAACTTTTGTTTTATTTTTTTGCTTTATATGTAATCAGAACTAGATCAAACTAAACATATCTTTTTGAGTTTCGTACCGAACACTCCAAACAAACCCAACCTCAACGTTATAATAGTATTGCAACTCATAATTGCAGATTAGCTTGATTAAGCAGGTTTTGCATATTAGTTGAAGACTGTACATATTTCTTTTCGCAATTATAAGTTATGTCACTTTGACCATAAATAAATGTAAGATTGATGTTAATTTATTTTCACATCCTTTATTCTCCCTACAATAAATTCCATACCACATTAGCTTGAATTTAGAAATTAAAATTGTCTCTCTAAAAGCAATTTGCTTTAGACAAAATTTGCATTGGCTAAAATGTTTTACTACTGGATGTTGTACAGCAGCTTACGCGTTCCAAAGAACAAACTTTTAGAGTACTAGCAAATTTGTTCAAAATCTTTGAGCCTTTTCTATGCTTCTGTAACAATTTTCTCCTCCTCAGATGACTCCTCAGTTACACGGTTTATCTTAAACTAATAAAATTTTGAGACTTTTTTCAATTATCATCTTTCTTTGTGTGCGTACTTTGAGTCTCGACATTAGCATATTTTGAGACGCATATCTCAGTGACTCGCACCCCCCTTTATCTGTAATTAAAGTTGTGCTTGTTGATAATAAATTAATAAATAAATAAATACTATTCCAAACTTTTTCTGAAGATAATCAAAAAAAAAGAGGAAGCCGTGTTAATTAATTATAGTAACAAAATTTTCAAAACCATCGAACTGACCTAAATCGTAAAACTAATTTGTGTAAGATCACAATTAAATTTACGAGTAAATAAATTTAAATAATTTTTTTAACATCAGTCAGTGCTAACCTTAAAGTTATGTACGATAAATGTCGTTACTTGTACAATTAAAACCCATTATAATAAAGTTAACTCACCCTGTGTCGTTTTCATGCAATGTACTCCAAGTTTTCCCAGTTTGGCCCTAATGACCCGATCGGTGCCGGAAAGGTATATGTAACGTTGTCCAGATAATGTTACGCCATATGATGTAAGAATCTCTTGTTTTTCAAATCCTTGCACCAATTTCGATAATTCATCTTTTGAAACCTGTAACAATATATATTTTTTAAACTTACTAAGCCATGATAATTAATCATTGTTATGGAATATAATACAATTTATTCTGTTCTTCACAAATAACTCGTGATACTATTCCATTATACTCTTACAACACTGGATGATGCTTACAAATTTTAAACAATTTGTAAATTAAATAGTGTTGTCTGAAGCAAAAAATAAATAAAGACATGATAGCTATTAAAATGGTTAAATGAGCGTTAAATATTCTTCAGTTACGGTTGGTGCAATTATTATTAATTAAGTATTTAGCTAAGTAACATTATTCTACCTAATCGAAGAGCAAAGCTACAATTATTATTTAAAGAAGAACAAATTAATTAAACGGAAAATAAACCTAGCTTACTTGGTTTCACTCTATTATTACAAAGAAATCTAAGATTTATTTTAAAATTTAAAGGTTAGTAATTAATTTAAACTTAAATTTTTTTCTATTCCCTTGGGGAGAAATTAACGGAAACCGTTGCATATTTGTCTAAAACATTATGGAAATTTTGATTACTCATCATAAGCTTCGAAAATAGTCACACAGCAGAACATGTGTTCCATGCTAAAGAGTGAGCTTTTGGATAAGAATCTATTAACGAACTATACGCATATGGAATGTATGGCACGTTAAAAATGAGTTTGATAAAAAAAAACAAATAGTATCTTTGCTGATTTCAGTTAAATTATGAAAAACTAAGGTATTTTCACAATCAGTTAATCACATGCTTAGTTGAAAATACCTAATAAATTTAAATATTTTTCTGTAAGTCAAATAAGTCTTAAAAATTAAAAGATAAAGAAGTTGTTTGTCATTTTAATGAATTAAAAGCATATTTTAAAATAGATTTAATCGACAGACGATAATTTTGAAGACTAAAAATGAGAAATTAATGACGTCCTTCATCTCTGTGTGAGCATGAAAAACGTATGGTCTCCAACAGCGTGTGTAACATATGTGAAACCAATAATTAAATTTTATATAAGCAAGTTTTTTTTTAAATTGTAGCAATATATTATGTTAATATTGAGATTATGTCTTTCGTTAAACATATGCTTATCTAACTAAACCCACACATCGACAAAGTATTCATTAAAATAAATTATTTTATTCACAACCACTAAATATTAAAATTAGTCGGTTTTCAAATCGAATATGTTGATCGATATTGCAAATTGGTGAGACTCTATCGATTGGAGTGTACCTATATAACTTTTTTCCACCCATGGACGGGAAGCAGTATAAACCGTTTGCCAAATTTCATCTTTAAGCGTCTCTTTTTTCATCGCATGCAAAACAATTATGAAATAAATAGTAATTTGTTTTATTAGAACAAAAAACCAAGTATTTGAAACAAGCGTTGGGAGCTTTTTTGGACAAACCGTACGAAACCCAATATAGCTATTTTTTTACAAGTATCTAAAATAAAAGTTTTTAAAGATGAGTAGTTGTTGCTTCCAGACGAGGCTAAGCCAAGTCTGGAATAGCAGATGAGCCGGCAAAACTTTTTAGAGTCGTGTAACAAACAATATGTTTTTTAATTATAATTTGAGTCATGCTTCAAAATGCTGATGTTATTTCTGAAAATTGAGCTAAATTTACTTCCAGCAAAGTCTCGAGCCTTTTATCAACATCATTTAACACGTGAAGAGAAAATAATGATGTCTGACCTGACCTGTAGTAGTGAATTAACATAGTTTACATTCATGAAAAAGTAAGTAGATCATTCAAGAAAATTTCATTCAATTATAAATTTATCACAGACAAAAACATTAAAGCTGCGACAATTTTGTTTTATTTAGCTATGTCCAAAACGCTGCACTACTTATTGTCATTTTTCAAAAAAAAACGATAGTTTATTAATTATTGTTAAAATAATGTGTGCTCAAATGATAATTAATAGTGCAGTAAGTATTTTTAATAAATCTAAAATGAATCCCGAAAATTGTAATTTTAGAAAGCGTGTACAAAATACATTTTTATAACATTTCTTAAATTTAACGTCATAAACTTTCATAAAGTAGTTTGAAAATAATAGAGATAATTTTTGTGACTTGTTCAATAAATCCCATGTAACTGATAAAATTAGTAAAGACCCCCTAAAAAACCTTTTAATCTAATACTGAATTATAAATTTATAAACTTACAACTTCGCAATCATCTCAATAATTGTAGGATCTTCTCTAAATTTTCAAACACAATTACATACTTAAGAAAAATTGAATATAACCATACAAATTGTATTTACCCAACCTGCATTTTGTTTATTTGCAAAAAATAAAATATAACAAGAATGTACTATACAACAAACGTTTTAATGTCAAAATAATGATATATGGAATTTTAGACATATATTAGCTAATATAACAATTATGTTGAAAAAAGAGTAATTCAATCCTAATTCATGCAAATATTTGCTGAAGTTTCTATAACCTGTCAAATAGAAACAATATTTTCAGGATTAGACACTGCTCCCTATTTATTTTCCCCACATTCTTCTTTATGCTTTCAAAAATAACAATTGATTATACAGCGTGGTCAACAATGACTGTTTAAATTAGCAATCCTATATTTCATTTTAAAATGATACAACTGCAACCTTTTCCTGTTGTTGACGAGTGACACCTTAAACACTGACAACATCATTGACAGGTGCCAATTAAAAAGTTAGTTGCTGTGACATAACCTACAATTTTTATATGAGTGTTATGTCAAACATTTGTCAACCAAGCGTATCCGGTTACAGTGTTGCAACTAAGCAATTAAAAAAAGTGCCTAAAAAGTGTTGCAAACTCATGGTCAACCACGCTGGAGTAGCTGTCAGAGATAAAATTCGTCATTTTGATCCTAAATTGTTAATCGCAAAAGAAGAAAGCCGTAAAAGCAAGCTTGTTCGGATACACAATAAAATCAGGCAAAGGTACCATCGCCCTAGCCGGCAAAGGTTGTCACATCAGATTCCGACAGCAGGCGATTTCGAACCAAAATGACAAATCTTATATCTCTGGCACTATACAAGGTTTAAATTTAAAAGTCAACACATTTTCTATATTTCCCCAATGTTGTATGTTGTGTTGGAACAGTACAGTCTTAAAAAAAAGCGTTAACACAGCAATAATGCTAAATAAAAATAATACCACTTGAACAAAGTCAATCATGGAAACCTAACCCGCGGTTATCATTTTACGGTGTGACAGCCATAAACTGTTTAAAAAGTTAAAACAATAAAACGCCGTAAAAATCTTATATTTTTCAATCTTTGAAAAAAGTATGCCTGACCATGCTTGTGTTAGCTTAAAGAATAGTTTACAACAGGGTTTGTGAACTAGAAGATATGAAAAAGAGAGAAAAAATACTACAAGACGTGTTGATGCTCAGCATAAAAAATAGAAAAGCAAAAAAAAATCGTAAATAAATGCAATAATCAAAACTGTCAAAACAGCTCAAAACGCACAGAGAAAGACCAAATGAATCTGAGTACAACAACAAATACAAGAAAATTTTAACAAAAGATAAAGGAAGAAAAGCAGATAGTGAATCATAACCAGAGGAAAATTTATATGAGAAAACGAAAAAAGTTAATACATACTGAAAAGAGAGAAAAAAAAAAATATACAGTATGTGTAGGAATAAAACCGAGACAGGAACGCAATATTAAGAAGAATAAAACGAATGATAGGAATGACAAGGCATTCGCGAGAAATAGTGTTTAGTATAATGTTCCCATTTCTAGTTTGCCAATTATTAGGGTTTGAGCTTGTGGTTTTCAACCTCCTAAGGTATAATCCCTATTAGCCTGAAACATCAACCTTTTACAACAATGCGGTTTTGCATCTATAAAATTAACACAAGTGTTAAAATAAACACAGCGGTGGTATATTTTTAATACTTTTCTCAAGTGAAATAATTTTGATTTATTGAAATGTAAATTAATCGTAGTCGATTCATTTTTAAATAAGACACACATACTCACTAAATTAAACTCAAGAAATTTCGTTGGTTAGCCTTATTCTTAGATTTATTCAATGAATATGACTGTACCAGGTTGATGTTGGAAAACAAAAACCTAGAATTTAAGATAAGAATAAAATTATGATTATTCAGATATTCAGAGGTAACAAAACCGGACATGATTTAAGTTCTTAGAATTCAATTTTTTTCTGTTCAGTCACAATACATATTGCCACCCTTTATCATCTTTTCCAAATTGCAGAGAAAAAAAATCTTTTCTATAAATCATATTTCAGATTATTGCAGCAGCTCAAGAGAAAAATGATAACTCAAAAGAATTAACTTCAAATTCTGGCTAATGTCAATCAGCAATTGGCATTGGCAACGCCGGAGAATGCAGCCACCATCAAAATAAAAGTGTCACTAGACAAAACGTATTGTTGCTTGAAATTTAGAGATTGTTGCTCGGTAAAATAACTTACTTAGTTTGTGTTCAACTTCAGCTGAACGTAAAAACACGAAATGTACTTAGAAAATTGGTATTAACACAATTATTAAAATACAAATACTGGCTATTAAAGCACGCTTAATACAACAGTAGTAATGCTTAAGCAATTTGATCCTTTAACGTATACGCCAAATCAAGCGTTTTCATAAAAAAACAAAACTTTTGTTTTTTAAACCACAAAGCTTTTGTGAAATTGGTTGAATACTTAAACAATAATTCGAATTACTAAAAACAGAACAATAATCAATTTCTTGGAGTACTAAGTTTTTTTTCTATTTTTCTCAAAACTTGCTAAAAGGTTTTCTTTTAATAATAAGCGATTCAATTAAAAAACAATGAAACAGGGCAAGTCTTGTAAGAAGAGCGCAATTTACTAATGTTAATAAAAATTATTGAACATAAAAAAGTCTCGCAGTTGACGACACTTTTATTACGGCTGTCGGAACCACAGCACCGTTTCGTCTAAATCGCAAGGTCAACGTCAAGGACTATAACAAAGCACAAAGCGCCTCACAGAAAGTTTTTCCTCCAATGCCATCAATTTCTTTGAATTGAGAAAAACCTACAAAATGTATGATTGATGAATAATTGAAAAAATTGTCACCTATGAATAATCAACACTATTTGTCATCATAAGTGATAAAAAGTGTATGGAATTAAATAAAACTAAGAGAGGTTTCATGCTTAAAAAGATGTCTCGCAAATACATTGAAGCAGGACATTGTCCGGTAATCTCGATAAAATAGTGATCGAAGGTTAAGGCTACGCCGAAAGCTCATTGCCCGCTGACAGTCGACGGCGGCTTGAATGGCGATCAATAAAATTTTCGTGAGGCATTACTTCTCCATAATGAAATCTTTCCAACTAGTCAAAATATTAGAAGTTTCACTGAATACTTAAATTTTTGCGCTAATATAACTCATTTATATCAAACTGGTTCCATTAAAAAATTGTTATTGCGAAGTGAGTGGTACCTAAGTATTAGAATTAGATTAGACGTCGTGATTAATAAAGATTTTAATCATTATCATTGTCCCAACAGTTAACAAATACATTATAATTATAATGCATCTGAGTCTCTAAAAAAGGTAGTGAAGCAGATTTATTTTTGGTGACTGAATGCCTATTCTTGAAATCCCTGCCTCTTATTAGACTTAATTTTTTTGATAGCTTTGTGTGTGGCAATTGTATTAAAAGATAACAAAGAATAAAATAGGGTGATAGCGACAAATTCATTATCAAAAGCCGCAACTTGTATTGTAATTTTCTACACGTCACTTAGACACGACAGCCATCTTGAACTCCGACCGGTAAATGATAGAAGTTTTGCGCAAAAATTCCATTTTATGTATTAAAATTTACATATTTTGTAAACTTCACACATGCTGAACGTAAAAAGGAGTACTTTTTAATGATTTGGGAAAAATTTGTGCCGCAATGACTAATACATTGGCCAAGCCCTTGTTCATTGTTCGGTGTGATACGAGAACGCCTGTCGTTTCAGGTGACCGAATTGTTATTACTGCTGGTAAATGACTCAGTCCAATTGGAAATTTGCGAATTTTGTCTATGACTGTAAAAAATTACCTCAAATCCTTCTGACTTCGCCCAAACGTTCCCATCATGACCCACAATGGCGGCTTTTGTAACACATCTTGAAGCCAAAAGTTGATTATCTATGTAATCCTGCCAGCTCATATTGATTTATTATATTTTTTAAGCACGACACACACCGGTTTAACACTTTTTATTGCAACAAATACAGCGCAGTTGCCACAAAGCAAGCTGAAGCCAAATAGTTGTCTGAAGTTCCCGAAAGGATCTCAGTAACGGAAGTATTGCTTGACAAATGCGCAAGCGCATAATAAAAGCAGTTCTACCAAACCTGTCATCCACAACACGATTGCCAACCACAGACCATAACAAAGTTTATAAAATGTAATAAGTGTAACATAAGCTTTGATTTTTTAATAGTCTTTTAATAGATTTTATATTTATAGATTTAATAGATTTTTTAATAAGTCTAAACGACTAATATAAAATTAAACAAACAGGAAAATGTGTGATTCAAAACTAAATTTTGCAAAAGCTGGTCAAAGATTGTGTAGCTATCTACACAACTTTTGTGATATAGTGCGCCAAACCGAACAAGACTTAGTAAAATTGTTACAAGCCTAATCCCCTATATTAAACAGTTAACTTTTTAAAGTAGTTGATAATGGTTTATGACTGTATTGTTCTGTACCTTACCAAAAATTCAAGCTGTCCAAACAAAGCGACAATTGAATAAGAACCATAGCTTGCTCCGACTGTTGTAATCTTGAACACGACCGCCATAAACTACCTAGAAAAGTCAATAGTTTAATAAAGTTTTAAATTAAGTTAATTTTGTGTGAAATGTATGAGAAACAGGAATTTAATTGTAATTTTCCTCCCTTGATTTGTGGTTTCTAAAAATAGTTTATGGAATGTTCTAATCTTTATAACATAAGCATACCGTACCGTTGCTCGTTTACTTATCCATTTCTCGATGAGTTTCTGAATGCTTTGTAGCGTAGGAAAATGTGCTTGTTTTCCCGTTTTGTGAATAATGAGGTGAGTTTTGCTCATTGAACCGTTTGCTTTAGTTATATGGGTATTAATTATTATTTAAAAAGTTTATCTCATTGAGTAAATGCCTTAATTATGGTGCATTAATATTATTAGTTAGTGAGTTATTCTCACTAAGCATTTGCCTTGATTACGGTGCATGTTAATATATTTGGTGAGTTTATCTCATTAAGCGATTGCCTTACTTATAGAGAATGCATTATTGACATAATGCATGTTAATATTATTGATTTAATTATATTGAAAAGGTATTGAAAGTGGAGAAGTTTATGAAGATGTGGCAGCTATTAAATGATATTCAATAATAAATCATGTTCATGTAATTATGACGCATAGTGGGTTGTGCTTTGACTGGGGTTCTGGTTCTTTTATACTCATTGCACAACTCGCTATCAAGTCGGCAGGAATCATCAAAGAGATAACAGGTGGATAGGGCAGGTATAATGTGATTGACTAGGGTTCCAGTTTCTTTATAGCCATTGCACAACTCGTTATCTGAGGATAATTTAAAGAGAGAGAACACGTTGCGGAGGTAGCCCACTAATGTGTATAAAATGACTAAAGCTATTTATTTGATTGATTTGGATTAATGTGATTTGCTGTTAATGTGAGTAATGAGATTAATCTGATGATTAATGTGGAATACAGTTGTCTGGAGAGAGCATGTTTTTATGCTCATTGTAAAGTCAGTACCATTTTCTGTTTCTTTTAAAGAGAGGCAAACCATTGTGAGATTGCTTTAAGACTATTACATGCCCATCTCTATGAACAACAGTTCTAATGACGAAAGACATTGAAATATTAGTGAAATAATGACATATTAATTTAATGATCGGCATTGATTTATTAAGGCTAGACGCTCACCATTTTTTTGTTATTTTTAGGTAACGAAGCAGAGACCACATCAGAATATACCCAGATCAACTCAATCTCAGCGCTATGTAAATCTTAAAATCTTGTGAAAGACTCTTAAAATATAATTGTTAATAGGGATCTTTCAAGTTAAACTAAGTAATCTAAGATTACTATCAATTATCTTCTTACAAAAGTAGTATCTTTCATATTTAAAACGTGTTTACACGACCGCATGGTTTACTCTTATGTTAATTTAGTTAAAATAAAGTATACATCCTGGCAAAATTGTTCTAATTATTTGCTATCACTTTTAACGTCCCTTCTACGACTTTGCGCAACCAGTCATTTGTTTCCTTTTTTTTAAATAGCCGTGCATTATGTTGATGGACCAATTGTTAACTTTCCGTTTTTTCCGCGCTTCAATTATTCTGGCTCCTGAAGATAAAGTTAAAGCATTTCCAGTGTTCTAAGTTATAAAAACAGAATACTCATCCTTTTTGCACATCCTGAGTTGACCTCTACTTAGCTAGCTTCATTACTTCTTTAATTGTATAAAATGTAGAAGATTCATCCGTAAACCTAAACTATGATGTAAAAAATCTCTTTTTTTTTTATTGTAGTACAAAGCAGTCTTCTGCCGTATTTAACGGTCTAAACATGAATCTTTCAAGCTTTGAAATAAAAACTAGTTTTTTATTTTAAAATTTTTGAAAAAAAAACTCTGTTACTATAGTACACGTTGTTTTCGTGTCATCTTACCTACTGCTATTTCTATTTTTTTTTTCCTAAGTTGCGTTGTACTTCGTCGACTATTATTTGATAGATAGCTGCAAGATTCAAGTTCTGTTTTGTTATGTTGAAGTTTTCAAAAAATTTGTAAGTTTCTTGAGTCTTTAAAAAAAAAAGTGGTATTTATTGATCGGATTATTATATTTTTTTAAACATTTTATTTCTACAAGATAAATATAATAATATAGACCCCTTACGGGCAGAACACCCATCAAAAGATACATTTCTTCTGTAAAAAATCGAGGGCTCTGTTTCAAGATTATTTTAATAAAAGACCTCTGAACAACCCCTTCCAGAGGTTCTATAATGATCGGGTAAACACTACCCCAACAAACAATGCCATACTCCAGAATGGAGCCAGCGTAAGTAGAGTAAACAACCGTCAAGTCCTCTCGGCGAAGCGTCTTCCTTAGCTGGATAAATGCATAAAACAAGGACCTTACCCTAGAGACCATCGCCTCAATGTGGGATTGCCATCTCAAATTGGAGTCAATAGTAAAGATATCCAGTTTGTTTCACTTGTTCGATAACTGAGCAACCACAACAAAACCCGTCCCCAGACCAAAGCCCGCATCAGCCACTGCCCCGCAGCGGTTTCGGTATAACATCATCCGATCGAAGACTGGTCGAGTCATGTCATAGAGCATAATTATTATGTTTCTCCAAAAAAATAAAAAACAAAAGATCAATATATTAATATTTTTATCTAGTAATTACATTGATGTTAAGTATGGACAATTAGCAATGTCCCCAATTAATCTTAAAATAAAAATGTTTATACACTTTTGCCACATTATATATATCCCACGCAAGTTTTATTTTAAAACAAATCTTAAAAATTAATACAAAAAAAGTGTGCTTGCTCATTATAATGTAAAAAATATCTGAGTAATCTCTTATTTTTAACTATAAATAACATGATTTTGTTTTCAGTTGATATGAAATGTTTTCCCTTGCTTTTTACTGGTTCCTTTAAAAGCAGCTGCTCTAAGCTTTATTAAAACAAATTAATAGAGTATATACAAAAAAATAGAATAGCATTTTAAAATAAGCTACAGTAGCAAGAACTTTGCGTTGGATGATCTTTATTCACTTGGAAGTTACCGTTTACAGCAAATGACTCCCATAAACCAGGTGTCTGTATAATCTGAAAAAAAAAGTATTAAATTTTTTAACTAAACTTAAATACTTCTCTACTTTATGAACTAGTTCTTCAAAGGCACATTGCACACCATCTTTAGTTTTCGCGCTAGCTTCAATATATAGAGTTTGATGTCTTCTAGCAAATTTCATTGCTTCTTCTCGCGTAACTTCACGTCCTTCCTACAATACAAAAATAGTCGTAAAATGAACGTTAAATACAATATGACAAAACCGCTTTTAAATCCAACCACTAAAAAAGTCTTAAAATTAATAGAATGGGATTAGATCGAGAATAAACTGCAATAGCTGCGCAGTGTCCACAACTTTCATTAGAAGCTAGAAACCGAAACTTTGGCAGTCAAGACATGAGAGAAAAACAAATTAATGAGCATCTCACTTCTTATGTCTCACAAGAAATTAAATTTTTAAAAGTCAATCAATTACAGAAAGAAGCTTTAAACAAAATAGTGTTCTTAGAAATAATTATTAATAAAGACAATAGTATGTAACTGTAAAAAAAATTTTCTATTCGCTAGGTATCTATATATATAAAAGAAAGTCTGTTAGTTACACCACTTATAACTCAAGAACGGCTTTACCGATATGGTTGAAAATTGGTGAGGTGGTAGCTTAGATCCAGGAGATTGCTATAGGATACTTTTTATCCAGAAACCACCCTCTAAAAGAAGGGTTAAATCAAAATTAGAATTGCGATGTCGGAAACGTTCGGTGAGGCTCGGCAAATTACCGTTCCAAATAAATCGATCCACTCTCCCACCAACCAAAGTTGGACCGTTCGTTTACATGTAAAGCCGGCCACTGACGAATGACGATCCAACGCCGTAGTACGACTGCGGCGTTGGATCTTGGATCGTCAGTGGCCGTCTTTAATCGTCTTCCATGAGACAACTTCCCATATAACAACTTTGGGTGAAAGTTTGTATGGAAAATTATGATGACTGGATTTGAATGAAAAGAATAGAATACTTTTTATTAACAGAGAGATAAAAAGAGGTGGGATAGGAACAAAAAATGACAAGTACCAATATTAGTATGATTTTCAAATATTTTGGATTGTTTATTTTAAAAATAATATCTATGTTTAAATCCGAAATTTTAGAAGTAAAATATTATCATTCCTTGATAGGGCGGAAAGAGAGCAAAATGTCTAAAGATTGATGTCGTTTTCATAATTTTTCCCATAAATTGCCTAAGTTCTCAAAAAAAAATAAATAGGTATGTTTCCTGCTTTCTAAAAAATTACTCTTAGGAGGATGAAAAGAGAGTGTTCTAGGGATAAAAATGTAACAAAACGATATGGGTATTTTCGAAGAATTTCAGGTCGTTGATTTTGAAAATGATATTTAAGTTAAAGAGGGTTGTAAAATGAATGTGATAAAGGTAATAAATGTGAATAATTAATTTGGGTATCATTTTTATAGTTTTTGGGGTCATTTATTTTAAAAATCTATATCTATTTATGACCGATTTGGCTGAAAATTGGTGGAGTGGTTGTTTAGAACCAGTAGCCTAACAAAGAATATTTTTTATCCCATTCCGTGTGACGTGACATACAATATAAAACGTAAACGCATCTGACATATAATAACAAAACAAATGACAAAAACAATAAAAAATAAAATAACAAAACTAAGACGGAACAAAGTTCGCCGGGCCAGCTAGTTATAAAATAAACCAAAGTTATCACAAGATAGATTAGTTCGAGTTCAATCCATAAGTTTAAATTCAACAACCACCAAATGTACAAAATGAGAATAAAAAAAATACTATTGGAAAAAACAGAGGGTAACCACGTATACAAAATTTACAACAGCTGTACCCAGCCAAAACTCGAGAGTAGAATTGTATACAAACGAGGATACAGACCATAAAAATAAATTGCCGGAAATTTAACTTCTAAGTGAAAAATATTATGCTGTATATTACGACATACAGCAGAACATAGGGTAATTAATAATTATTACAATTGACAATAACTGTAAAGTGAGATTTATAGAAAAAAATTTATAAATAATCTGAAATAAGCACGATAATGTACATAACGTATATATATCAAAATATACATCAAGAAAAGAAAAAAAAACCGCAACATATTCATTTTATAGACATTCCGTATAAATGCAAATTCAAATACATTTTTAAAACGTATTGATTAACCTTTGTGTTCGATTCGGGCTATTTCTAGGTTTTCCAAATGATGATTAAAATTTCCGGATATTAAGCAATGCATGGAAGCCTATTTGGTAAAAATAATCGCAACGACACCGACATGATGCTTCTACATTTTTAAAATTAAATTTCTGACAAAACCATCGTTGATAACAAAAAAAATTGTATAATTACTTCAAATATTCTTCTAACATAACACGCAGCAAAACATGTATGATTAAACAAGTTTACAAGTTTTTCTAAAGAGAAAAAGTATAACTTTTAAAATTGCGCCTCGAAAGAAGAGCTCGCAATTATTTTGACTTTAAAGATAATGATGAACAAGAAGAAGGATGGAAATGAATATAAAGAGTCAGTGGTGAATATTATGTGCAACTCTACTGTCAAACAATTACAAGAAACGTACTATAAGAAGTTTAATATACATTTTGAGCTATTTACCAAGACATTCTCTGTGTTAACCGTTGATACTTTATGAACTCAATACTTCTTAGATACATTCTTAAAGATTCGTCATGATAATTTATGTCAAATCCTCTTAATCATCTAATTTTTCTTTTAGCCACTTCCCGGGTTGTACTATATTATTCTTACACATATGATAGATTTCGATAGCTTTTTTTTAACTCCAAAAGTTACTGAAATTCAGGTGAATGCTTGCCGTGAATGCTTTTTTCTCTTAAAGTCAGATTTATCTAATATCTTTTACACAACAGCATAAAGCACTTCCGTAAGCTCACTTGTCATAGTTATATACTTTATTTCTTAAATTTGCAACAATTTTGAAAATCATTTCTTGTTACACTAGAAAGGTGACGCCGGTTGATTGTAACTTTGCCATTACATAGGTCTTCTATTGCATCATTGCTACAACTGTTGGAAGAATGATACAATGAACTTTGGACTAATATCCAAATCTACTATACTCTATTTTTTCGGCAGAGGCGCATCGTACAAAACCCAGCATACAATAAAACAACTTCGTTAAATTTCGCAGGATTTTCGGTGCATTTTCAGAAATATGCTGCCAATTTAACTGTCAATAGTCTCAGTGTCAATAAATTGTTTATAAGCTGCGCTCCAAACGAAACAGGATTTGCACGCCGTTAAGAAAAAATTCTGTTTGACAGGCAAAAGTGAGATTAGGATAAATTGATAAGTCCTGCTGACACCGCTGTTTCATAAAATTGTGTTGTGTAAATAGTTCATTGCTTCAATCAATAGAAAGGAAGTGTTTTAAATGCGATTGCGAAGATGCCCCATTCGTCTTGCCCATAGCCGAAACGTATAGTATAGTATTGCATGGCTTTAAAAAACACTTTTTATTTTCAACACTCTTGATTCTGCTCACTGGCTTCATTTTGACAAAATCACATACCAAAAATCCCCAAACTATCGTCAATAATTCTCTCAAATCCAAAAAACAAATTATGTCTTCATCGAATTCTAACGTTAAAACCGTAGTTAACCTATCTTCCAAAACCCTATCCCAAACTGAAGTTTCAATTCTGTCAAAAGGTTTGAACTAGGCAGCTGCCAAAGCTCTACCTAAAAGTAGCGCTTAGACAGTTCGTGTTAAAGCAGCTAAGATCTTGTCTTCTGCAAGTCTGACTCTTTTTTTATAAAAACTTGTCAAAAGCTTCAACTTTTTTATTCTGCCAAAATTGGCTTTCTGCAATTCTTTTAATGTAAATTCTAGTAATTTTGAAATATTGACATTTTTTGGAAAAGACCGTGTCAAAATGTTTGAAAAAATAGTGTGGCTGTTGAGGTATCTGTCAAAGCTCTACCAAAAAGTAGCGCTGATACAGATCGTTTCAATGCAGTTAGTTAAGATATTGTCTTCTGCAAAACCTCCAAAATCCAATCTTTCAAGAGATGAGAGAAATGCTCTCAAATTCTTAAAATCCGATTCTACCATTGTCATCTTACGTGCGGATAAAGGCAACGCTACAATCATCTTGAATAAATCTGATTATATTGAAAAAATTGATAGATTTCTTCAAGATAATTCCTATCTTCCTTTATCCAGAGATCCTACATCAAGAATTGAAAGGAAACTTACAACATTGATAAAATCCTCTGATTTCTCGCCTGAAATAAAATCCCAATTAATTCCCAAACATTCTTTTTCTATAAGGTTGTAAGGTCTTCCAAAAATTCACAAACCAAACGTTCCACTGCGACCAATTGTCAATACAATTAATTCTCCCACTTTTCAAACGGTCCGTTATCTTGCCTCACTTTTCAAAGGTTACAGTGGAAAAACTTCGTCTCATGGTCTAAATTCCTCTCATTTTATTCAAATGTTATTTACGTTTTTAAAACCTTAAGTATGGCACCGATATGTAGATGACACGATTATTATTCGGCCTTATGGTAAAAACAGTTTGCCAGGTTTTTGGGCCATACAATATATTCATACAGATCGCTATCTTCATGCGACACCACATCATCATCCTGCCCAAAAATTGTCTGTCATTAAATCTTTGGTTCATCGCACTTTTTCGGTTTGTCAAATATCAAGTCTTCAAACAGAATTAGACCGGTTAACAACTAGCCTAATGAATAATGGATATAAGAAACAGAATATTCAACGTATTATAAACCACTATCGACATTCTCGCGCGAAAACGAGAGGTACTTATTAATCCAGCGCTAATTTCAGTAACTAACAAACTAACAAAGAAAATTATTCCAAACGTCGCGTTGTGATCTCTCAAACAGTTGACAACAAATTAATATTTCAGTACCAAAATGCAAGGTCTTATGAGATTTGTTGTAAATTTAGAAATTCCAATTCCAAATCGTAACCGTAATATCGTATACGATATTACGGTACACAATAACTCTACGAGTCTATTAAGTACTTTTGCCAACCCAGTGTGTAAATTGCAACCCTTAATAATCTTAAGAGTTTTGAGTTGTCTTCAAAAATATAAAATTCCTATAATTAAAACACTAAGTAATTTTTTAACATGAAACATTCATAGACCAATGTCAATAATGATTCCAATAATAATTATATAAAAGACCCAGGTGTTATAAACATTAGTAAAACTCCTATAAAAATAAATTGTTTTGCAATGTTTTGCTTTTACTACCCCAAATAAACTGCTATGTTTAATATGACATGGTAAATCACCCAGTATTTACCAGGTTGTGTGTATGGTGATCAAAATGCAAACCAACTTTAGTGCCATCCACGGTCTTGTGTATTGCTTATAAGAAATGTTTAGTGGACTTCGAGATTATTCACCCATCGATTGCATTGTGACACTTCTAGCATTACCTAGTCTTTGAAGGGTCCGACTTATTGGCAAAAAAATGGCTCACTTTCTTTATATTCTTAATTAATTTTTTAGGTATCACATCAATAATAACCTTGTCGGTTGCTCATATTTTAAACCGCAATAACTATAATTAACACGTTTTTAAATTTGAAAACAATCCACTTACTTTATCTATCTTATTTCCCACAATCATTTTGATAATATTAGCCTTAGTAGAATATGTCTCAAGTTCCGAAAGCCATGTTTCCAATTTTGCAAAAGTAGAATAATTAGTTACATCATAAACTAAAATAGCACCTTGGGCTTCTCGATAGTAAGATGGGGTGAGAGTTCGAAAACGTTCCTGCCCCGCGGTATCCCATATCGCTAGTTTTACAGTATTTCCTTCAATTTCCACTTTTTTAGTTTTAAAATCTACACCAATTGTTAGTGTTTGGTCCGGATCAAAATTATCTTCTGTAAATCGCACCAAGATACTAATAAAAGAAAAGTGTAGAGTTTCCTCACGAAGTTATTTTTGTTTACCTTGATTTTCCAACGCCACTTTCACCTATTATGAGGATTTTTAGGGTGGTTAGAACCTCTTCATCCATGAATAAACAATATTATTGCGTAGTTGGAATTTAAATACGTAGGTACTGAGTAATCTTAACACAAAGAACAATTATTAGTTCTACACAGAAATTGCATTATTGTCATTATTAGATTTATACGTACTTTTCAACTTACTTATTTTGTTAATAAATTAGCAATTAAAATTATTTACTCATTACTATTATTAAATAATTAGAAACAGTTTTTTTAATCGTTTTTAACGTTTATAACCAAATGGAAATGACATCGACAATGACAGTTGTCTTATTATTCTATGGTTTTCTGCCTCTAAAGTATTTGATGACAGTGGCAGCGGCAGCCATAGAATGATAGCATTGGGAGTCAACCGTAGTACCAAGAAGTAATACAGGGAGATCTATTAATGATTCTAAAGACGCAGTTTCGCTGTAAATTTTGAATAAAGGTCTCCCAGAAGATTTTATTTTGTTGACACTGCTAGTTTGAAAAAATCTGTTTATTACGTTTCTGATGTGGAACTCCAATAAGGTTTTTTAAATTTGCAGATCAGGGTATTTAACAAGATATTCTTGCTTACAAGCTGCTACAGAATACACTTACTCTCTGTTGTTAAATGTCCCATTCCGATAATAAGACAATACAATGAAAGCCTCTTATTTAAGCGAATAAACCATTTTCACAGTCTTCGCTTCTTAGCACAACTTGAGTTTGAGTTAACGCAAATTATCGTGTTTTACAATTGAAAAACGTTAAAACAATAAAACTCTAAGTGACAGGTGACAAATCATATTAATGACCAGCGGGAACTGTCAAATTATAAGTATCATTTCAACAAGGTGGTATTTTTAAAAATAACAGCCAACTGCGTTCTTAGAATCATTAATAGAAACCCTATACAACGTTGAAAACAAGATAGCATAAAGAATTTTAATTTTCATAAAATTTTTTTCAAATATTAAAAATGTTTATATAATAGTTATTTGAATCACAATGCTGGAAACTGGCGTTTTGGCATCCAAACTACAAGCCCTTGCAAAAGCTTTTTCAAACGTATGATTCCCAAGATTTTTTTGCGTCGCTGGAAAAAAATTGAATATATTTTTATTGAAGAAAAAAAAAAGGTTTGTCTTGGCAATGCTAGTAACAGTAATGATTTACCACTTAAAAAATCAAGATTTCTTGTTTATTTAAAAAAATATATTTTTTGCTTTGATATTTCAAAAACTATTTGCGTTCTGAAAAAGTAAAAATGTTTTCTAGAAAAATTGATTCCCCAGCACACAACAAGAAACAGGATCCGTGTAATAGTATTAACATTGTTTATTACTATTTCATGTTTTAAAAGTGAAGCAATCATGCAAATAAAGGTTATGTTTTTAGAGTAAATATAATTAGTTCAATGATTGTTTATACATAAGATAACATAGCGTTTTTTTGTGCATTACGCCTGAAAAACAACTTTCAGCGTGGCCCAATCGGCCGGCAACAGACTTTTGCTAGCCTAGGCCGGAAAATGTCTCCTAGGAATATTATGCCAATTAAATTTTTGCGTTGGCACCACTTGCTGTAATTGTCAAACATTTATCAAGGACAACAAACGGTTTGTGGTCGTTGCTCCTAAGCCATAACCCTACGCTCCAGTCTCCACACTCCCCACAGACGCCATGAGTGACAATTCGTTGTTGTGCCCTACGAAGGCCCCGGCGGGTCTGGAGCTTGGTGACGGACTTTTAAGAACCATTCTCTCGTTAATTAATCTAGTATTTATAAACCAAACTACCGAACATTGTATATGGTTTCAAACAGTTTACTCTTTTTAGAATAAATTTACTTTTAGAGGTTAGTTTTTTATAAATATATAAAATAAATAAACATAAAATGCTAATCTAAACATTCTAAACTTGTCATAAAAATTTCAATAATATTTAGCCTTTTTTTAAAAAAGAGTGTAAAAACACTTTACCTTATTTAACGCTTTAACATACATCCCTTTAGAGGACCGTGTTCTAAGTTATGTAGAAGCTTTACATTATTTATCAGTTAAGTTGAATATAGGTACTTTTCGACAGATTTCACTCAAAATTTCATGGTTTAAATAGTTTAAATTGTAGAACACCTAACAATTTTTAAGCGGGAAACAATTTCGACAGTTGACAGTTTGGCACACCAAGTGTGAAAAGTGCGTTCATAAAAAGAAAAGCGGTGTAGGAAATAGAGAATATTGCCAGTGTGCTATGATAATCTACTTTAATACAGGCTTCTTTAATAAAGTAGCCAGAAAAGCAATTATTATTAAAATTAAAAAACGTTTTTTACATGTTTTGTTCACCATTTTTTTCTGTTTTGTTCCTCTTTGGTCCTACAACTTTTTTACTTGTTTTTTATGTTTTCTACTCTTACTTTTTTGTATTTGCTTATAAAACATAAAAAATAATAAAGAGAGATAGATACGGAATAATGTATCCTAAGAAAAAGGCTTCCATAGGCATAAAGAGAAAATACGTATTATAAGCTAGCAGAAACAGATAAAAAAATGCAGAAACAAAAGAAAAAACAAATATAAAATCAAGATACAATAAAAAACGTAATAAAATAATTATAGCAAAAAAGCAGAAAAAAATTATTGATACCAAGACTTTGACGAACTGTTAAGTGGAGAAATAAACAGTAATAGTAATAATGGTGATACTAAACCACAGAAACCAAGAAATAAGTGACAAAAAAACATAAAAAATAAAAAAAAAATGTAAGAAATATAAAAAAACGTTTAGTAAAAGAGATGTAGATTAAAAATAGATAAAAAAAACTTTTTTAAAAACCTATTTAAAAAAAAAGTAGAACTTAATATACAATACAGGGTGGATAATATTAAGAGAAATCAAAGGCGGCTGTGTTTTTTTGGCATCAGTTTGTACTTAAATTAGGTAAAATGACTACTCAGCAGTCAGCCTGCATTTTTATAGAAGACACAGATTAATCAAATATTTTTATTCTCAATTTTCTCGCTTTAATGCCGGGTTATTTACGCCGTTTTCTGAATGTGAATTAAGTTTTTACTTATTAACAAAAAACGGTAAATTCTCAGATTGTTATTGACTTTAGTACAAACCAATCCAAGACCTGCTGTCAAAAATACACAGCCGCCTTTGATATTATACAGTATATTAGGTTCTGCTGAGTGTTACTAAGGTTATTGGTGTTTTTCAATGTGCACCAAGCTTGCATTTATTATTATTATTATTATTATTATTATGTTTTTGCTGTTTTTTTATTAAGTTTATATGCTTATTTAAATTAGGTTTTTAAATAATTGATTTGTTTTAGTTAATTTCTGTCAACATTATGCCTCAGAAAATAAAATACCTACACAATGGTTGTTACGGTTTTTACGAGGTGACCATAGCAATGTTGGTTTTGCTGCTTTCTGAAAAGTGGCAATTTAAGTAATAAACAGATTATGATAAATTTCATAATGTACGACACCGATTTGGTTTAAAATAAATGTCACTGTTGCCAGGATAATATTTGAAAAACATTACCAACCTCTTAAAAAAAGTAACAATTATTAAAAATCAGCCGGTATTTTAACATAAAAATATAAATTTTTTTGTTATTGATTGCGTACTACTTTAGATTTTTTCATGACGCATTTCTAACAGATTAATTAATTTTTTTTTTCTAAGATTTTGGGTGAAATATATAATTTTTAAATTTTAGCGCGCTGAAATTTGACAGAATTTCAACTTCCGACGTGTGACTTCAGCGCCGCATCCATCCATTTGTCTCCGTGGTGAAAACGAGTAGGAACTATTTGTTAGTAACTATCGATAATCTTGACCAGTAAAAGGTTATTAAGTTAAACATTTGTCACAAATTTGATTTCTTGTCAGTATCAAATAGATCTTGTGGCTCGTAACAACTAAAAAGATAGTTTTATTTGGAAATTTGTTTTGGCGTAGGAATCCAACACCTTGCATTTTGCATTCAACATTCAACGAGTGATTTCTTTCCGTTTAACTCAACGCGAGTGAATCATGTCACTGAACGATAGAAGGTAAGTTTTGTTATTTTTTTTGCAATTATTCTGCTTTGTTTAATGTCAAAAAGCGGTGTAATCTGTAGCTGGAATTCTATATTCCCGAAATTATGCATTTGGGAAAATAAGACCGATGTACTTTAACTATTTTCAACCAAGTATTTCGGCATGATTTTTCACCATCGTGCCAACATGGCGCTGCAGTATTTCTGAAATTTTTGAATCTGTTATAACAGAACTGTCTCATTCACATTCAGTCACTCATTTCAATTGAAGATAAGGGGCGTCGCTTTAGTCTGCTGAATCCTAAAAATAGCATCAGTCGCGTCCTGAACAATTTCATTTTATGTAGCGATAAAGCTATCACATTTTATACTTCTCGATCTTTTGCCAGATTTTGGTCGTTTTCAAGTGTGTTACAGAAGTTGCATCGTTATAAAAATGTATGGAACATATGTTAATAGCACTACCTTCAGTTGAAGGTTATTTAAGAGTACAATATGTCTGATTTTAGGTCAGAAGAATGGGACAAGAATGGTCCCCCTTCCGAGAAGGAATCTCAAGGATACGATGGTCCCCCAGGCATGGATCCAGACGGTATTATCGAATCAAATTGGGAAGAAGTTACTGATAATTTTGATGACATGAGCCTCAAAGAGGAGCTATTAAGAGGCATTTATGCTTATGGTTTTGAAAAACCTTCCGCGATCCAGCAAAGGGCAATCATACCATGTGTTAAGGGCCACGATGTGATTGCGCAGGCGCAGTCAGGAACAGGAAAAACTGCAACTTTTTCAATATCCATTCTTCAACAAATTGACACGAATGTTAAAGATTGTCAAGCACTTATTTTAGCCCCAACACGTGAATTAGCGCAACAAATCCAGAAAGTGGTTATTGCATTAGGCGATTTTATGAGTGCCCAATGCCATGCTTGTATAGGGGGTACCAATGTTCGGGAAGATATGCGAAAATTGGAGGCTGGGGTTCACGTTGTTGTTGGAACACCGGGACGTGTCTTTGATATGATCAATAGGAGATCGTTGCGAGCTAATTCTATTAAAATGTTCGTTTTGGACGAAGCCGATGAAATGCTGTCTCGTGGATTCAAAGATCAAATTCACGATGTGTTCAGAATGCTCAACACCGATGTTCAGGTATGTATTTCATATAAATATAATCGTATAGCTTATTTGTATTTATCAAGTAGGCGATGATTAGAGGAGATATTTAAGATTACTTAATATCAATATGTTCCTTAATATCATTACAATTTGTGATTGTAATCGTCAAAACTGTAGTGGCTGATAATTTTAATTCAGAGTTGTTTTTATATCATTGTATTAATCATAATTGTCTTACTTATTGCTAAAAGCTTTTCTTAAAAATTAAGTTTAATAATATTTAAGATCAATCTATTTATCCTATTAAAATTAGGTTAAATTAAAATCACATTATCATATCTGTTATTATAATTAGAAAAATCAGAAATGCTACCACTACCTAATCATAAATTTGATTATTCTATTTCATAATTTTTCTAATTATGATAACAGTTATGGTAATGTCATTTTAATTTATTTTTAAATATTTGTGATGATTGAATTAATCTCATAGTGGTGTACCATGTTCATGACTTATTTTAATTGGTTAAATATTGAAGAACTAAAATGTTACTATTGAAGCTATGATGCTTAATAAAGTTGTAATTCAAAAATGAGTTTTTAAAAAGTTACAAAAATGGCAGCTTGTGATCATTCGTTGAAGGTGAGCAAAGTGGATTAAAGCTTAGACAAACGGTCGTTTTTTTTTAAGAAGCCATGGTTAACAGCTCTGGATTTGTTTAACTTGATATAAGTATCCCAAAAATAAAAATTTATTAAAATAGAATCAATTATAATGTTATCTTTATTATAACATTATATAAGTGTTATGCTCTGATTTATTTGGGATATAGCCATAATAATCTTTTTTGTTTGTTTTTGGAAGACCCTTAAAAATTTATCAAAAAATTCTTTGAATTTATCAACAAATTTTGACAATAGACCCGCCAGTTTGCTAAAATTATCTTTATTAAGAGTGTCATGTGAGATTGATTGTGTCTCCTAAATACCTTGAGTTCTCTAAAGCATCTGAGTTGTTGAATAAAAACCATATCTATGAGTACTTCTATTTTCTTTAATGAACTAATTCATTACGTTTTTATGACATTTTCACAATATGTCGCACTTGAATGACTTGATTTTGTGTATCAATAAGTTTTGATTTTAACCGTGAATGAATATGTTCTTCAGCTCGACTGTTTTTGCAAAGAATTACGGATACGGATGTGCTTAAAATTGTTATAGCCCGTAAAATTTCAGAGACTATATGAGGTAAAAATAATCAATTCTAACAATATAATCATCTTACCAATTGTTATTAAAAGCCGCGAGTCTTAGATAGTTTCAAACTGTTCATATGCGGACATGGTTTTAATTTATAAATAAAAGTTGTCAAAGTGATGAATTTATTCTTGAAAAAGGTTTTCACGATGAGTAGTAATTTAAAAAATGACATCTCATCTCAGAAAAGACCGGGTTGAGAAATTTAATAAAATTGTCAACGTTTCCCCCTTGATCGGAGAAGGTGTCATCAGGACAGGAGACAGAAAGTGTTAATAAACTCGGTAACTCGTAGTATGTACCACGCTAGAGGCAAAACTTTTCTGACAGAATAAGTTGTAAATAACTCTTTTTATTTCTAACAAGCCATCGGCAGCTTGTCATACATTTTAGTTCAAAGGTATTCAACGCTCAAAAGATAACTGTTTTTAAACCATTGCTTTAAAACCTAACACAGAAGACCCCACCCAGTCGAAGGATGGTAGGTGTGATTCATCTTCTTTCAATGGTATGAGTAAGAAGCAACCGCTGACTTAACCCATCCTTCCCCTTAACCCTTCATAATATAGTTTTTTGACACCGTAGAATTTTAAAAAACAATACTACTTATATGTGCAGATGCAATAAACACGTATGGATCTTGCTCGTAGCACAGATATGTTCCAGTCAGAACCTGAGTACAAAGTATTCTTGATATCTTTTACTACTGATGATAATTGTAATGATCAAAATTTGACATTTTCAAGATCTAAAAATAAATATTGAATACATTATAAATACACCATTTTGAATTTAATCGAGAGTTCTATGTGCACAATTCTTATTTTAAAATTGAACTGAAATTGAAACCTTAAGATTGAAAACTATTTTTATTTGATGACTTACTTTTCTCCGTGTTTGAGTCATTTGCTTGAACTTTTAATAATCGTGCATAGTTCATAATTATTGTGCATCAATAAATTTCATATTTTGAAGGTAAAAAAAAAACCGGCTGTTTCAAAATAAAACAGTAATGCTTGTCAATAGCTACTAAGGAAAATCAGTGGGCAAACATAGGAGAAAATGGTTTGGAAATGTTTGCTTTTTTTTTCATTCAATTTGTAACTTAATGGGGCATTTATTTTTGATTGGTCTTTAAAATATTCATAATTAGATATTTACGTAAATCAAATTTATTTACAAGCGCTGATAACGGTATTTATAAAAGTCGTTTTAAGCAGTATTTTAAGTAGGTGCACTAGATCGAAAGATCATCTAGATCTTGTTCTTAGAAAGTCGCAACCTGTAAGTCCATTCAGCAATGTCGAATTATGTGAGGCATCAATGACACAACGTTCTTGAAGTTTTTCACTCGATGTTTTTCTACCAGCTGCAAATTTAAGTCACCTTTGCTAACTGATTTTTTCTCTTGAATATATATATATACTTCTTTTCCGCAGCTGGATAAAATCTTTAGATAGTTATGACTTCTTGGGAATTGAACTCTAGTTTTACATATAGCTAACTGTAGTGGTTATTTTCAAGTGACGTCATATCGTGTGGCTTTTGCGGATGGCGGACAACCTTTGCATGGGTTTATGTAGGATGTTAGTGTTTCACTCTTTTTAATGCAAATTCGAATAGTATGGATGTTTTTTATCTTAATATTTGTGGCTTATAGTGGTAGAGATTCTATTTGGCCAGAATTAAGAGTGTAAAGTGGAAAGTAATAAAATCTAATATAATTGAAAAACACGTTTTATTTTAAGTTTTATCATTTTCATCAAATTAAAACCAATTAGAAGATTACACATTTTCTGGCATTTTGAGACAATTTATTGCACATTATTATTCGATAAATTTATTCAGGATAAGCGTTACATTTTTGGGCTTTTAAAACATCGTCTTTCACTGGCTCACTGATTGTGTAATTTCTTGTTGGGAAGTTTGGTTCAGTATTCTTTTATTATAATTATTGTAGACGTCTTTAGAACGCCTTATTCGTGTATTTCTTTCAAATACTATGGATTCAGCTGTTTAAATTTTACTTGGATTGCATGTAATCTACTAAATCTTACTCAGGTGTTACTAAAAACATCTACTCCGGTTAAGAATCTAGACATTAAACTTGATCAGGAACATAAGTTTTAGCAGCACTATTATTCTTAAAATTAGTTTCAGAAGTAGAATTGCTCTGAGCTTGTCAAATATTATACGTGTCACCGTTTTCACATATTTTACATAATAATATATAAACTTTGGGCTGCTTGATGAGCAACAACTTCTTCATTTTGCTTTGTAGCTGTTGAACTTGCTCATAAGTTCATAAGCAAATGTACGAAATACATATATTAAGATGGAATTGCATTTGCTTCTTCTATTCATAATAGAGAACTTAGAAATAGAAATGACACTATTCTGAGACACAAACTGGCTATCTTTAAATAATATTTCATTTACCTATCTTGTTATTATTTGTATACTATATTTGTGGGGATCGAAAATTCCAACAGGCTGTTAAAAAACGAGAGCAAAATGTAGCAACACTGCGCTTAGAGTTTAGTTTGTTTTTAAAAAGTTTTATATTTTGACAGGTGGGGTAGATCAGAGTCAGTTTCTGAAAAATCTTTGGTTATCTCCAAAAATGTTGATAATAGTATCTTAGCCAGTTTAAATTTTTATTTCTAATTATTATCTATTATAGTTGTGTTTTGTCAAGGCCAACATTACTTCTCAACGTTACAACGTTTTCTAAACACGACAATCTTACGGCATTTGATCACCTATAGGCTAAAATTCAAAATCTTTTCTGTGCATTGTTATTGAGGTTACTAAACAGTTTTGATACAACACTCAAATTGAGAAATATATTTAGGTATTTAGCTATATTGGCAGTTGTTTACAATTTGATAATGCTTATTTAAAGTAACTTTACTATACATTAGTTTAACAATAAATGAATAGTGTAAAATGATTGACTTAATGGACTTGGTATTTTTTTATTCTAGGTCATTCTTTTATCAGCTACAATGCCCGCTGATGTCTTGGATGTAACCAAGTCCTTTATGCGCAATCCAGTTCGTATCCTGGTTAAGAAGGAAGAATTAACTCTAGAGGGTATTAAGCAATTCTTTGTGTATGTTGAAAGAGAAGATTGGAAATTAGAAACTTTGTGTGATTTATATGATACTTTATCCATCACACAAGCTGTTATCTTTTGCAATACTCGCCGCAAGGTAGATTGGCTCACTGAAAATATGCACAAGCGAGACTTTACTGTATCTGCCATGCATGGAGATATGGAACAACGAGAACGAGATGTTATTATGCGTCAATTTAGGACTGGGTCATCTAGAGTTTTAATCACAACCGACTTGTTAGCTCGAGGAATCGATGTTCAACAGGTGTCATTAGTTATTAATTATGACTTGCCTTCAAATAGGGAAAATTACATTCATAGGTATGATATTTTTAAGTACATAAATTTTTTTTTATATTAAAATCTATTCGATGCGTTCAAAACTCTAAATGTTGATTGGGTTTAGGATTGGTCGAGGTGGACGATTTGGTCGTAAAGGAGTGGCTATTAATTTTGTGACAGAAGAAGATAAACGCACGCTCAAGGATATTGAGCAATTTTATAATACGAAGATTGATGAGATGCCAATGAATGTAGCTGATCTTATTTAAATGCAGTGTGCAGTGATCCGACGTTGCCTAGAGTTTCTTTTGGTGTGAGTATAAGCTGCCCGTGCTCAGACTGCGACTTAATGCGAATATTGTGCGCCAATTTGTCTCTTTAGGCTAGCGCCGTTTTCAAGCGCTGTATCGCCTGTAAGAATATAAACTTTTTAAGTGTATCAGTTTTATAAACATACATATTATATTATCGTCTTTGTTGTTTTTTGTCATTTCTCTTCATTAGCGAAATTATACTTGTTTAGTTTTTAGTCTTGACTTAGATACTTAGTATTTATTCAGGAGACAATATTTTCGCATGGAGGCTGCAAGATACACAGTTTTTCCATTTTGGGAAATTAAAATAACAACACGTTTTCTTCTCACCTCCCAGCGTTTTTGTCGTCTCCGAAAGGGTTTAGTTGGCTTCTGGAAAGGTTATTATAAATATGCAAGGATTAGACGGAAATATCCTTACAGAATGTAAATTTTAA
The DNA here is from genome assembly GCA_947359425.1 of Lagria hirta. Lineage (NCBI taxonomy): Eukaryota > Metazoa > Arthropoda > Insecta > Coleoptera > Tenebrionidae > Lagria > Lagria hirta. The sequence continues at coordinate 22,138,521 of OX375794.1, forward strand.
GTGTTTTAAGATTTTTGTATAATCGAAATAAATAAATGATAAAACTTGCGACATTTTATTACATAACACACCTCTCCAAAAACCAAACCCCCAAGCGTATGCTTACTTTGAAAATATTCTTACAAGATTCTTGTTTCTAGGCGACACCGACACGTTTGGCAATTTGGAAAATAAAGATCATTTCTCCAATTTAATAAGTCGATGTTATTTTTTTAACCTGACAAATTTTTCACTTCCGTTCTTTTCTTTTAAGTATACTGATATAATTAAGTTTTTAAAGATAAGTGGCAAGTTTTATTCGAAAAAAATTTACTTTATAGTTGTAAATTGAGATCAATAAATTGTTTTATTGATATGTTTGTTGCTTACAAGGCTTATTTCTATCTTTAAGGGATTTTGTCATATCTTTAAATATAGCTGTAGTAATAATAAAAGTAGTCGTCTATTAGGTGTAGAAAACAGAAGCACTTCAACAATGAAGTTATTGATAGTTTTATTAATTTTGTGTGCTAATGAGGTAAGATTAAATTTTGCTAAATACAAGTGATTATAAGACAAAATTTTAGGTTTTAACAGCTTCAGTAGGTAAGTGAGAATAATTATTACTTTCTGCTATCTGTAAACACTAATACAAATTCAAAAAGTAAATGTATCTTATACCATACAAGTGGCTATTTAATGTATTTTTGGGTGTACTTTTTTTCACAGAAACGCGCATCATAGGAGGATGGGAAGCAGGATTGCAGCAATTTAATTACATGGCTGCTATTCAAGTGGAAACTGCCACTAGTAGATTTTTTTGTGGGGGTGGAATGTTAAATCAGCTTTGGGTCATAACAGCAGCAAATTGTGTGTACAAGTAGGTTTTTATAATTATAGGTGTTTTTTTTTCTAATTTGTTGGTAACAAAGCAAATAATGTGTTTAAATAGTTATTTGCAGCAGTTTAAAATTCATGGTGAATCACGTTAACCTTTTATTAAAAAGGTGGATCTAAAATAGAGAACCTAAGCTATATCTGCACTAATTTGGATTATGTACTTTTTCTTATTAACATCGAAAACTGACAAAGGGGTGCGCATAAAAATATACAAATCCCGTTTTCTTTCCAAGCGAATAGCTCGGTTGGACAACTGTTAAGATTGCTATTACAACGTAGTATCTCGTAAACGCCAGCATTTCGCTAAAAATTTAATTCTTAAGAAATTATAGCTACATTTACTACGGTTTTTTATTTATATTTTTTTGGTTTATATTAAGTGAAATATTTAACAAAATGTAAGCGAACATTCAAAGGTTCACAGTAAGGAACTGATTCATTCGATTTGAACTTTCGCATTAATGAAAAATTAAGCATGAAAACATTAAAACCTAGAATAAGTGAAATATTATCAAAAATTAGTCACTATTGCTATCAGAATCTTTTAAAATAACTTATACTTCATTGCCTCAATTGTTAAAATTTTTATAGAATTGCTGAAAAAAAAATTTCGATTCAGGAACCCATATAAATCTAAAAATAAAATAATATATAATTATATTTTTTGATAACCAAGTTACAGCGTTTTAACAAAACTGCTGGACACCTTAACAAACTGAATGCACAAAAAATCTCAAAATAGTAAACTTGTCAGATACGGGGTATTGCAGTTAGGCCATCGATATAGTTAAGGAATAGTTGGAAAATTATTTAGAGAAAAATAAAATACTAATTAATATGCAATGAAACATTAGGTGAAGATGAAAGGCTTTCACGGCTCGAAGTCATTGAAATATTGACATCTTTCGGAAAAGACCGTGTCGAAATGTTTGACAAAATTGTCAACTTTTCGCGCTCTATTAGGTACTAAATTTTATCTTGGCGAACATAAGAAAGTGTCTTATGAGTTAATAATATATCACTAGGTAGGGTTAATTATAGCACAAACGAGGAATATATGTTAAATTTTTATCATTCATTTTTTTGACGGTTATGACGTCATCAATTTTTTTTTAGTGGCAACTTATGTTTTTTATTTTACGTTTGAATAGAGTTTTTTATTGTGTTTTTAATGGTTTAAAATACTTAATAGCTTACTTAGAAAAAAACTAAGAAAAACGGCTCTACAATTTAAATTAGTAAAATTAAACGAAAAACAGAGTACTCTACTTTATAGGAATTTAAACAAAAAGTCAGAGGATTCAAATAAAACAAAGTTGACAAAAGCAAACAATGAGAAACATAACACAAACAACTCTAAATTTAAAAGTAGAGTTAACAAATTAGCAAAATTACCAAAAAAAAATCTTTTTATGTATCATTGGCAACTCAAGGATATTACAGTAATTAATGTTCACACTGATGACCGTGTACTATCTGACAATATCCAAGCCGGTCAATAAAAGCCGCCAATAAATTTTGAACAGTTTGGGGAGTTATGAAATTGCATTCATGTCAAATTCTTGCTTTAAGATCTAAATTGTTGGGTCGGTTTTGATACACTTTGCCTTTCAAGTGCTCTCGTAAAAAAATATAATAGGGTTACATCTGGGAATTTAGCCGGCTATCTCATTTGACCTCTTCTTCTTAACCGTCTTCCTGAGAATACCTCGTCTAACAGTGGTACTGTGGTGGACCATGCTGTTACTACCAGATATTATTATTTGAACTTTCGGATTGTCACTGGGGAATAATAGCGCTTATGCAGGCACTAACTCAAATTGTAAAAATTGTAAGTATCTTCCCCCAGTTAAATTCTCGTCGAAAAAAATGATGTTACCACAATTCCGGCTCATACAATAAGTTTTTCAGGCTAGTGGGTGTGTACTTTATTTACCTAGTAGAGATTCACTCTACTCCAATATCGGCAATTCTGCCTGGCGTGTTCACGTAAAAAAGTAGCTTCATCTGAAAATATTAGACGTTGCACGAACATTGGATCGCTATTACATTTGTTTGCAAAATCCTTGTCTAATATCAAATCCAGTCTCTGATAACTCATGAACCAAGTTTACCGTGTAAGGCTGAAATTTTACCATTTTTAACGGTTTCAGTACTGAAGTATAACTCAAATTATAGTTCAATGCAATGGCCCGTTTATTAGAATCCGGAATATCTTCAATTTCTAATAGAATCTCTAACTTTACATTTTTTCTTAATGCTGTCTGTCACAAGGCGGCTTGCTTTTGGTAAATTCTTTACTGTACCGTAGTCTCGAAAATTTTTTTCTTCTTTGCTGACAATATATTGTCTTATTTCACGATTAGTATATTTGGCCCGGAACAATTGGCAGACCTCTTGGTGGGTTCTGACGCGATCTTCATACCCTACCATCATAAGGATTTTGATTCGTTGTTTTTATGTCAGAGATATCATGTTGTAAATTTTTTTAACTAAAGAGCCGCTTTTCTTAGTTTTTTTCTTATGTAAGCTATTGAGTATTTTATACTATTAATATCAGAATAAAAAACTTTACTCAAGTTGAAAAATAAAAAACATGGGTTGCCATTAAAAAAAATTGATAACGTCATTACTCTCAAAAAAATGGATCAAAAAAACTTAACATACGTTCCTCATATGCGCTATAAATAACGCTACCACATGCTTTTCTAGTATTATATCAAACGCAAGAACTAATGTAGTTATTGTATTTATTTTTTACTTTTATTTCACGCTGTATGTATTGCACTTGTTATAATATAATTAGAACAAGTATAAATATAACCGTATTATAGTTAGTTTAATTTTAGTGCTAAAGTTGTGAATATTCAACTGGGCTCTCCATTTCTGGATGATGCAACTTCTTATAGAAGAAATTCTACTACTTCTGAGTATTACATTCATCCCGATTTCAATCCTGATACAATTGAAAATGACATAGCACTCATCAGGCTGTGGCCTGCTATTTCTTTTACAAGTTTGTATAGAGTTTATTTATATTCAAATAACGCTTTTGGAATCGCTTTCAGCAAGAGTATTACCAATACATCTACCTGCTAGTGATTTTCTTGAGGATGAAACTGACGTCGTGGTTCTGGGGTGGGGGCATACAAGTGATGGTATGTTTTAGAGAAACGCATTAAAGTTTATCTAGTTTTGTTGTTTTAAGACGATTCTACTGTTTCTAATAATTTACGCTATATCAATGGGACAGTGATGTCTAACGTACAGTGTAAAGGAATTTATGGCAATGCGCTTACAGACAACATGGCTTGTATTCAAGCGGAAGGAAATCAAGGAACATGCATCGTAAGTTTGTCATGGCTTGTCTTTAATTATTAGATTTTTAAATTTAAAACAGTGCTTAGTTTTTTATGGAAAAAAGAAGATTGCGTTGGAAGAAAACAAAAACTTTTTTCCAATATTTTACACTTTCTTATTATAATTTATCGTCATACTTTACAACTTTTGTTTTTTTCCCCCAATTCATTTTTTTAAATCTATTGTTTTTATTTTTGCTTTTTTTCTGTTTTTTTTTTATTTATACGATGTACCTAAGTGTTTTTCTATTTAGCCTTATAGACTTCGTCTAGTTCGTCTTATTATTAGGAAAGTTTTGCAGATATGGTATTGAATGTTGTTCATGTTTGTAACGGTATATCGTTATTCGCATTTATAAGTAATTGACATTTATTGACTTGTAACACTCTTAATTTTTATATATGTAGTTAATGTTTATATACAGATAGTTATATTCCATAAGTTGTTTGTAGTGGGAGTATAAAATTAAAATACTTCCTACTATACTACACTTTTTTACTCTTGTCAAGTCTGTTGTTGCTACTCAAATTGTTACTAAATTTGATACTAAAATTGTTGATATTAAATTCTTTTTAGGGTGATAATGGAGGTCCGCTAGTTGTATATGCAAACTCCCGAAGTAATGTGATGGGTGTTGCTAGTTTTATCAGTGGCAACGGTTGTGAAAGTAATGACCCATCTGGATTCACTAGGACATGGCCTTACATTAGCTGGTTAAGAAATGTAACCAATATCGCATAATTTAAGCAAACATGTATTGAAACTTGATGGGGTACTTGAAAAATATAGACGCATTTAGAAAAAAAGTCTTTAATTTTCTTAAGAACTAAACATCTTCTAGATGCTCAAAAGATTATCAATCCTTAATCGGAGTTTTAATTTTGATAGGGACATAGACGACATTAGTACTTTCACTTTTTGTAAAGTCAAACTAGCTAGAGATTCTTAACAATTGAGGCCTCATGACTGAAAGCTGTAAACGTTCATTGGAACACCTAAATACCACTTTGGTTGAATTAGCAACATTAGGTAAATAATAATAATAAATATTATGATACGCATACGTTCATCTGTACCATAACGCGCTAATGTATAAGCAGAAAAAGTACTCAAATTTTCATATATAATATCAGAAGTGGTAAAAGAGCATATACCCCTCACTTATTATGAATATTGAATGTACAATTATAATAATTACCATAAACTGAACCAAAAGCACCTTTATTGATGTCACTTGTATCGAAACCAGATAAACTATCACCCGACGCAGCTGAGGCAGACTTACAGTTAAACTAGGTCTAATATTTTTTAAATTTCGTATTAAATGGAGATATGAGTTTATGGAATTAGTATGAGCATAGCCAGTAATTTTTAACAATTGTTGTTCAAGGACTCCTTTTTTTGCTAACGAAAACACTGCTGAAGCGCGATAAGTGTTACTTATTTTTAAACGTTTTGTTTCTAGCCCTATCTTTTTCTCTGATTTTCGTGTCCATTTTGATAAAGTGTTGATACCAATTGTCTTTGTACCACTTCCCATTTTTCTAGTTAGAGTTACAACATAAAAACAATCTGTCCGATGTTGTTAAGTCGTGTTTTTCCAGAAGCAGTTTAAGCAAACGAACACTACACAAGTTTAGATTTTCACTATTTCTTATTAATCATTTCCTCTTCGTCAGTGCCTTTGAACCGTTTTGGAAAAAATAGGATTGTATTCAATTCTTCTGATCTTCTTTCCGTCATAGCTTATTTCATCTTTGAAATAATAAGTTTTACAATTTATAGCCTCATTTCCACGTTATGCTAATTCAAAAGCACAGATGTGGATTTTTTTTTTGGCAGTTCATTGGGGTTTGTTTTGTTCCAAGCATTGGCTATGAGCTGTATGTCATTCAAAGATAGAGCTACAGAACTAACCTTGCGCTTTTGGAAACGTTTTTGTAGACTTTTACGTTTAGCGTTTCTGGCTTGTCTCGCCGATTTGAAAACTATATCTGCAAATGGAGCAATCAGCTGATCAGATGGCCGTATTCGTTAAAACATTTTTCTTGTATCATTTTCGCTGTGGTGCTGCATATTGTTTCAACACATGATTTTTTATCAACGTCACCATTTTTTCTTTTCATATTGAATTCCCATTTTTGAGAATGTTGACAAGGTGTTCTGCTGATGTCTCTGCCAAAAGTTTCTACCTTTTTTATTCAAAAACTCATTAAATTGGGCTCATATAGGAGCTCGATTTTCCAATGTTGAGTCTTTGATAGCGTTTTTAATTTCTTTGAGTGATCTTTTGCCAAAACGATCTTTGTTTGAACAAAAAAACTTGTTGAGAAAACAAACAAAAATAGTTTGTCAAAATAAACAACTGTTGCTTTCAAAACGTTAAAATCCGTCAATATTTTTTACTTATCGAAAGTCGTATGGTTACAACAATACGGCATTCTATTGGACAGAAAAAACGGAAAAATTTGATAAACCATATTTTGCCGATTAGAAATTTGGAATAATTGTTGAATGAGAGTACGCTATTGGTCGAAATATCAATGAATGAAATAGTCAGATAAAAACATTTGGTCACAAGGTAAGTTTTATATTATTTTATTGTATTAATATTTATTATATTAATAGATTTATTATAATAACTGATGTACGGCTGATTTCAAAAAAAACTGATACGACTCTTAAAGCACGTTTTTTAAATATTTGAGCAGTGTATTCTAGGGCACCAGTCGCCGTCACTGTCAAATTAAAAAACTTGTCAGAATTGTCGATTAGAAACAAATAACCGCGCAAAAATAATAATCTTTAAATGGCTCCGCACACGAACAAAGAGCTAAAAGCAAGAATTGTATCAGTTTTTTTTGAAATCAGCCGTACATCAGTTCTATTTTTGCATAATTTTAATTTTATTACCCACTCTAATTTACTCATTTTTACATTTTTTTTTTATTGTAATACATGTTTTTAACGCAATAAGTGAAAAGTGAGATTATATTGCTAAATTTCCAAGAGTAACAAAAATATTTATTTAGTAATGACTGATGTTAATATTTAGTAATGAACTTAACATGTTGTTGCTAAAATGAAAAAACCAATCTTATCTGACAAACACATTAGATTAGATTAGTAAAAAAAATGTCATATCTTTCTTTCTTCAGTCTATATAGCTCCTCATCCAATTCCTAAGCTGCCATAAATTCCATTAGCTTGGGATGCCTTTCAAGCTCCTGAGCACACCTATGGGCTTGGGCGTGAAATTGAGTGATTTCCGATACAAGATGCTTTGGTTTAGTTTAAATTTGAAGAACATTTAGCATGTTTATCTTATTTAAAATTTATTAATCTACCTCGCTTTTCTATCCAATTTTTTTAAAAAATGCTAGATTAATTAATATGTGTGAATTAATTAATCTGTCAAAACTTTTGAAACAGGTTGTCTTCTAAACTATTTACTTTAGAACATTTATTTTTGTTGCATCGTAGCAATTGAATAAATATCTACATCGCTCTTGGCTTATTTTTTTCTGTTTTGTCTTATTTTTTGATTTAATGAAGAAAACAATATTTTTATGTTGTTCTGTTCTGACCAAAGTAGGTATAAGTATGAATACATTCTGGAAACCACTTTAGATGTTATGTTGCTATCCGGTAAGAATTGCTTGGTTGTTTTTCACGTTGGGTTCTAATGGCGAGTCATTCTGTTATCAGGTGCTCTGTTTTTTTTTTCTGCAGAATCGGCGTTTATTGTTATCTTATAGGTAGATTATACGCCGACAATGACCGGTAAGAAAATCCGTTAGAATGCAAAGCTTATTCTCGCAAGAAATCAAGACATTTTTAGAATGAATGTCTTGAACCAAAAAGATTGTAATAATAATAATAATAAGTTAAAAGTTATTGTTCAACAGTTTCTTTATTCAAAGCTAAGACAAAGAAGAAGATAAATGTAACAATAAATTAATAATTAATATTAGACATACTATTACCCGTTATTCCTACATCCGAAAAAAAATAAAATAAAAGGATATTGTGAAAATTGACGTGGGCAATAGGTTAAAAACTTTACTAATGTTATAGCCGAGATTATAGTGTATGAGCTGAAACTATAGAAATTATTTACATTTAAAGTTTAAATTTGCGCAGTCAACATAGAACGTGTTATGTGAATTTTTTGCTATTATTTGAAAAATTAGTCTTTTCTATTATAAATGAGTCATAAATATGAGCAGTCTATTGTGCCATGTATCAGTTTCTAGAAGAAGATCAGTGCTCTAACTTAGTTTTACAAACTTTAAGTCGATTTAAGTTAAATGTATTAAGCAATATTTCATGTAGATTTCATTTCCATGAGCAAACCGATGTTGACTTAAACTATAATTATTTTAAACATCAAGCTTTTAGCGCACTAGTGACATAATACATCAAGTTTATAGTGTTTATGTTGAAGTCAGATGACAAATTCGGCCCATGACCGATATAATTGATCATATCCTTATAATTATGTTTATACTAAACATGACAGATGACGAAATTCAGCCTTTGCTCTAACCAAATTTAGCCATGTCGCGAAATGCGCATCTCCATAATACATCGTTGCCGGTTTATTTTTGAAGAAAAACTTATTACGTTGAAAAAAAAAGTGGTAATACTTCTACCACTGTATTAACTACGGCGCAATATTTAAAAATATTAAGTCAAGTAAAGGATAGCATGACAAAGAATGAATTCAATGAAAAACTGAGCTGCCAAGCCAAGATTATAGACGTCTAAATAGGTTTGAAATTATAAATATATTTTTCCGGAAATCGTCTTGGAAACAACATTTTTCTGCTTATTTACGCGCAGGAAAATTGAGTTTTCCGGACTAGTACTGTAAAAACTTTACAAGACGCAAAATAAAAAGATACTCTAGTAACTATAGTTGCCAACAAAATTGAATACTGGATTTTTGCGGAATTTGTAAAAAAAAATTTAAAATTTGTAGATTTCGTTTTTTTTACGATTTTCGGAAAAATTTAATACAAAACACGTCAGAAAAATCCCTTACTTGACTCGGAGCTTTAAAATACTCGGCACAAAATGCCTCGTATTTCAATTTAGCTCCTCTTCAGTAATGTGAAATTTTCCTGACTTTTATGTAAATAACTATTATTTTATCTTTATCTAACATTATAATTAACTATAATGTCGATAATTTTCAAAACAAAAAAATTATAAAAATTCGATGAAACCGAACGAGAAGAAATTATAGAAAAAATAATTTACGGGCGATCTGAAGTCAGAAAGTGGGATGAGTTTTTGAGGGTAAAAAACGGTTGATCATGATGTACCTGCAGAACTACAAGTTCGATAAAAAAAGTTAAATAGAAAATTTGTAGGTAATATGAAAATCTACAACTTTTGTATTTACACTTTTTTTACATAATTTTACGTTTTTGATCTAAATATTATTATTATCTTTTACAGAAAAAAATTTTTTTTTACAAAATTGAATGAAAACTTCCTTTTTACACATATATTTTTTTGATTTAAAATATTGGTATTTTTACTTTATTTTGACTTAATATAAAAGACACTGATTTTTAATAAAAAAGTCTTTTATCGAAATATCTGCTCTTTTAAAAAAATCGGTAAAGTTTTTCTTTGTTAAAATTTCTACTTTCTGTTGGTGTAAAAAAGTAAACATTAAATTATGGTAAATTTTCTTAGAAAATGCAAAAAAACTCATTTGAGTTATTTATTAGAATTTACATTTTAATTACTATGCATACTATACGTATTATTATGTTACATTGATAAACAAAAAAATTGTAAATATAAAAATTAATATTTAAAAAACGTCTACAATATTTTGAGAAAGTTGTAGAATCTATTTTAAATTATATGCTTAGATGCCTTTTTTAAAAATACAGAAATTTTGCCGGGAGAATTTTTGATTGACAATTAGGGTGCTTTTTTGATATTAACTCAAAATGAGGTGAACAAATAAATAATTTAAATAAAAAAGTACAGTGTATTTAGAACATAAAAAAGTAAGTTTTCACTAAATTTCGTAAACAAAAATTTTTAGTAAAAGATACAAAAAAAAAACAAAAACTTGTTTTTTTTCACATAGTTTTTGAGATTATGTAAAAAAAGTGTGAATACAAAAGTTGTAGATTTTTTATTAACTACAACTTTGCTGTTTTACTTTTTTTTATAGGACTTGTAGTTGTGGCGAAATTTGAAATAAGCCGTTTTTTTCTCTTAAAAGTTCACTTCCTTCCACTTCCGGACCTCAGATTGTGCGCAAATTATTTCTACTCTTGTTTTTGTTAAATTCTCTTTTTTTCCAATGGATTTTTTCTGCTATTATTGTTATTCACTTTTCACTATTTTTAAAGGCTTCAGCCCTGGTCTATTATAGTTTGGCTAATATGAGCTAGGACGTCGTGTGATAAAGGCGTATATTGTAAATCGACTCTAGATAAACACGAAGCTGTTATTAAATACATTTACTATAGTTATGCTGCCACATCTTAAGCAAATTATTCATATTTAGAAAAGTTTATCTTATTTCAAAAAAACAGAAAAAAATAGAAAATGCTTATTTAATGGTATCTTTAAGTACCTGTGTCAAAAATATATGTCAATAAAGTAACTCTTTACAATTGTGGTTAAGTGTTCTGACATTTTTATTTCTTGATTATATTATGCAACAGTCTATTATGCAACATTGTACCTTTTGATGTATAGTAAGTTTAATTGATAAGACAGTTTCCTGAGGCAATTGTTTTTTTCTTTAACATCGCATAATTAATTACCCATCTAATCAAGTAATGAAACCTTGCATATACTTAAATGGTATTCGACAGTGTTGTTTGCACTGGTCCACTCGATCATTATCCGTAGCCGATAATAGAACGTGTTAGTCAGTGATAAGTAATATAAAATCGTAAAATACGCCAGCCGCATTGACAATACCTAGCATAATAAAATCTTTATTCTTTTTTTTTGTTTTTTTTAAAATTTAGCACTTCTTTTAAGCCAGGTTTCGTAATATGACACACACTGAATGGTTGCTACAAAAGATTTAGATTTTGCTCTGAAAAAGTTTTTCGAAAGTCACTTTTTAAACTAAGAAATTATACATCTACAAAAAGCGCTGGAACAGTTTGTTGAAAAGTTACTTACCGAAATTGAGATTTTGTCTAGTTTAAATCTCAAAAATAATTTAAAATTTTAATTTGGTGTTAACTTGAAACGCTTTAAGTAATCTCCAATTATAATTATTTTATTAGAAAAGTTTGAAAAACTTCTTTTGAAAAATGCTTAGTATTAAAAACCGATTTTACTGACAAATCACTCAAAACATATTATATTCTATACAATGTTTAAATGATAAAAGAAATAATTATATACATTGCAATAAAAAATCTAAAATACGCTTACATTCAAATAATAATATTACATTGTCATATAGTTTATGGAATTTCTGTAACTGTTCTTATCCAATCTACATATGGAAATACTCTTGTAAATCCAGAAGGATCAGTACTTTCACACCCATTTCCGCTGAAGAAGCTAGAAACACCAAGTACAGCAGGTTCATTTCCATGAACGTATTGTATCAGAGGTCCACCGCTGTCTCCCTAAATAAAACACAATGTAAATTGTTTCAAATTTTTAAAAGTTCTACTAACATTGCATGTTCCTTGATTGTACATGCCATCTACGCAAACCATTGTATCTAGTACTTGATTACCAAACGTAAGCCGGCATTCTTCATTAGTCAGAACCGTTAAAGTTACTCTGTTAAGAGTGGTTACTAGACCAGCAGACGCTATAAACATATAAATTATAGATAGATTGTGTCAATAAATTTAAGAAAAAAACTAACAATCTGTGATTTGTCCCCATCCTATAGCAACTACTACAGCATAATTAGCAACATCAGATTCTGGCAAAGGAATTGGTTGAATATAATCTGAAAAAAATAATTAGTAAAAATAGAAAAAATGAGGTAAAGTACCAGATAGAGAAATGGGTAATCGGAACTTAATTAGACCCAGATCAGCCAGTAAAGTTTCGGGATCAAAATCTGGATGTATATAATATTCTTCCGCCGCCACAACTACACGGTTTGGTTCAGAACTACCTAGATTAATAGTTCCCAAAGTAATTGTAAAACTGACAGCATTATATACACATTGCCCAGCTGTTAAAACCCACTGATTACTAAGCAAAGCACCACCACAAAAATAAGTGCCATCTGTCGTATGTATGTTAATTGCAGCAGCAGAAGGAAATTCTCCCGCTTGAGCTACATTGCCTCCAACGATTCGAGAATCTAAAAAGTATTAAACACATTTTTTTTTATTTTAAATGTTTTATAATACTAACTAATAGCAAATGCAACATTTGCCAGCCAGAATAAGCACACAATAAGTGTTAGAGACTTCATGTTGCTTGACAATATTGAATTATTCAAAAAATTTATTTTTATACTAAATCTTATCAAAAAATCCGATCTTCAAAATTTATCGCAATAAACTTAAGTCTTAACAACTGTACTTAATCTTAGATCAAAAAAATATTACTAAAAATGGTGCAACTGTTTTTTTGGATATAATAATTTATACCTTCAATTTGTTTGCTCAAGGGTACCAATTTATTACGATAGATATTTTAAATACTTTGTTATCTCACAGGAAAACATACTTAACATCTTGCCAAAATGCAATGATAAAATCTTGCCCCAATTATAAAAGTAATCTTATAAAGTACTTTATTGCTACTGCAATTACTTACTGAGCATGATGTAATAAATAAAATTCATATCAAGTGTTAAGATAAAAGTTTAAATTAGAATTCCTCTTATTTTATTATATTTATATAAATATGTATTCATGTCCACTATCCACATTCCCGCCGGCCTAAGCTTTTTAAATAAAATTGGAAATAAGCCGTTTGTGTTTACGTTTTTGCACGGTAATAACAGAAACGGCTTTAAAAAAAAACCAAAGTGCTCTTTGTGATCTGCATTTTAAACATTAATAAATACAGTCAAACTTGTCTAAGTCAGAATCATCAGGGGCCAACATATCACCCCGGCTTAAACAGGTTTCCGGCTTCGACAGTCACCTGCTTAAGAGAAAATTTCTATTCAAAAACCGACAGTTTACAGTTATAGAAAAATCTAATATTTTTAATTGTCACATTTATCAATTGTTTTTTGGTTTTTTTTCAATTCCGGTGCGTTTCTTTTGCTTTTACTTTTTTTTGCAAATAGATTGTGCGTAGTTTCAAGAGACTTTCTGACATCAGGTTGCATTCTATTTTTAAATTAAGAAGAAACTAGTAGAGCTAAATTTTACCTAGTCCAGATGCCTCATCAGACTCATCACGTTTCTCGTCGCCTTCTACTTCCATCTCAATAATATCAAATCTGCTATGTAACAATTTATCAACTGTTATGTCATCATTTACTAAAAGCTGTTGATCTATGTCGAAGTAGTCTTGTGCTTACATTATTGTTGCATTATTTTAATAAATGTCTTCTATTAAATGTTGAATATCATTTACTTCTTCTCTATTAGTCGGATCTTCAGTTTTTGTTTCCATATTTTCAAAAGTAAGCCCGGTTTTTAAAAATAGTGTCCTATACAATTTGTGTTTAAGAGGATACCGACCATGTCAAAAAAGCAGCACAAAACAGTACTACGATTTCTCCACAGAATTTGTACTAATCTTTATTATATTATCTTTAAATTTTGCAGAGACGTTGGCAAAAGTCTAATACACTCCGTTTAAGTATTAGTTTTCTTTTTAATTTAATATTATTTTATATAAAAACTAGCTGACCCGGCGAACTTCGTACCGCCTAACAGTCAATGAATGTCGTGTTACTTTTTAGCTGAACTAATTTAGGCTTTGATGAACGTAAAACAATGATACAAAATAATATATTTATATAGATAGAGACAAAAAAATATTTTATTATGATGAATGATGATGAAAACATACATACAGTATGAGAATAAAAATAAAAAATAATAATTAAGTACTTCAAACTCATGTCAGAAAAAAATGATTGAAAACTATGTTGTGCAGATTGGGAAAAAAAAATAAAACTCGAACTAATTCATTAATAAGATTTTCATTCAAGCAATTTGTGGTAAACGACATTCTTTGTTTTTTGGTCTAACGCAAGAACAAATAAAGCGGATGGTGTGCCGACACGTGAGCATGCCACGTACAATTGACCATGAGAAAAACATGCATTTTCGAGATTGAGGCCACAAATAGTCAAGGATTGGTCGTGTGATTTGTTGATCGTCATGGCGAAGGCAAGACGAATCAAGAATTGAATTCGTTTAAACTCAAAGGGCATATCCGTTGGGATCATCGGAATCCTTGGAATAAGAACTTTCTCATCTTTAAATTTTCCTTTAAGTATCGACGCGTGCAATTTTTCGTTCTCCATTAGATAATTGACTCGCGATTTAGTGACGGATTTAGGCTTGCTGCCGCCCTAGGCCCCATTCGATATGCCGCCCTTTTTAGAAAATGAATTTCAATGGTTTTGATCCAATATTTTTATTTAAAAAGTAACTTTATTCATTGATGATTTATTATTAAATGTTTTTAAAAATAGTTTGAAGCATTTTTAATAATTTTTTAAGGTTTAATATATATTTTTAGTAAGTTTTAAAAGTTTTTTAGAACTTTTTAAAAATTTTTTAAAAGTTTTTAAAAAAATGTATTGAACTTTTTATATTTATTTTTTAAAATTTAATAATACGTTTAAAAATTTTTAAAAGTACAAATCAATTACTAAAAGCTGCTTAAAAAGATTATTTAAATGCTTTGAAATGGTTTAAAACATTTTCAACACAAAATTTAAATTATTTTTAATAATTTTTAATTTAAAAATATTTAAACGTCTTTACAATTTGTTTTAACTTTTTTAAAATATATGTTGAAGTTTTTTTTAACTTTTAAAAAATTTTAATAATTTTTCAGAATTTTTTGAAATTTTTAAAGAAAATATAAGAATTTTTTAATAAATTTTTAAAAAATTTAATTGAACTTTTTATTTATATATTTTTTAAAATTTTTTAATACGTTTTAAAATTACTAAAAGTGAAAACAAATTACTATAAACTGGTTAGAAAAATATTTTAATATTTTGAAATGGTTTAAAAGTTTTTTAATAAGGAATAAAGATTATTTTCAATAATTTTCAATTTAAAAATATTTAAACGTCTTTAAAATTTGTTTTAACTTTTTTAAAATATATGTTGAGGTTTTTTTAAATTTTTACAATAATTTTTAAGAATTTTTTAAAATTTTCAAACAATTTATAAGAATTTTTTAATAATTTTTAAAAACTTTTAAATTAATAATAGAAATTAATTGATGATTTTGGCAAACATGAGGAATATCGAATAATTTTTTTTTATTTTAGATAAAAATTTTAATTTTAATTTTTTTACCAATTATTTTGATGATTCAAAAAAATTGTGTTGGGAAAAAGACGCGATTTATTTTTCATGGAAAACTTTGTTTTATAATCATAAAATGTTCTGACACTTTTGAATGAATATCAAAATGATATTCAATACATGCAAATCTACGGAATTTTACACTAAAAACAAATTAAGAAGTTACTCAGATTTAGTAGTTTCAAAACGCTAGATACACGTGAGATTAATCTCACTAAAGGAACAAAAAGTAAAGACCATTACTCGATAAAAACTGTCATTAATCTATTGGAAAATTAACATCTTACCCATACAGATTGGGAAGTAAATTTTAATTGAATTATAATATATTCTATAGAAAACTTTTTATAAAAACAAATCTGAACCAATTTTCAAATTGATGTCCTTTACTTTTTTTCGCCTCTAAAATTTTGCCATTTTGAAAATTTTGGCGCCCTACAAATTATGCCGCTCTAGGCCCGGGCCTCGCGGGCCTAGGCCTAAATCCATAACTGGCGATATTCCGTTGCCTAATTGCATTACGGCTTCGCTGGGAAAGATTAGATCTTCTAGGACGCGGCATTGTTATTAAAATGTGCACTCGCATAAAACCACCAAATATAATAACAGTGCCTGAACTTTCGAGACATAGACAATAGCTCAAAGAGTATATAACCACTACGTATAAATAGCTTATCAAAAAAAATCATAGACAACCTATAAAAAGACATTTACACTTTTGTTAACCTGCAGATTTTTTTTTCTTAATCTTATAACCTTTACCAACTGATTTTTTATTCCCTAAATTCCGTTCCTTCCTTTCCGATGATTTTATGTTTTTACTGTAGAATAAATCTTAGGCATTATATTCGGGAAATAATGTCTAAAACAAACAAATATAACAGTACCTGAACTTTGTAGACATTTTACAAAAAATAAATTTCTAAACGCACACATGATGTCTTTAGAAAAAAATAAAGTTGTGGCTTAAAGGTCTCAGCAACCAGGCCATAAGCTCCAAAAAAAAAATAGTTGTTACACTATTTGACAGGATTGGACAACAAATGTTTGACATGTAATATGAAATGATTGAGTATTCATTACACATATCGAGTTTTCATTGTTTTTAAGATGTATTCTGCTATTCGGGTCGGAAACAAATTCAACAAATCAAAAACCATGGCAATCGGTCCAGCCGTTCTCGAGTTATAAGTGTTGTAATAAACACGACTTTCATTCATATATATAGATTCTCAAAATTGGCAAACTTTATTCCCGGTTTTTAATTTAATGTGACTTTTAACCAAATCCAGAGTACTTTAATCCTTTGTAAAATGTGTGTCAAAAATTTGAAATATAAAATTAATAAATTGTCTCTATTCTATAGACAGCCGTACCTATAGATCAACATTTCCAGCCGTCTAGTGGTGCCAAAAGCGATAACTACGAACGAACCGCCTCAAACCTATTAAAGAAAAATTCTTGCATTGACATTATCATACTTCATCTGAATCTCAGTAATTCTGTCTAATTTGAGCTTAGTGTATTTTTAACCGATTTCAAAAAAAAGAGGAGGTTATCAATTAGACTGTATTTTTTTTTATGTGTGTTACCTCAGAACTTTTTTCTAGGAGACCAGATTTTGAGGATTATTTCATTTGGAAACTGGTGCTTTCTAATTGATCTGATTAGTAGTTTTTAAGTTATTCTAATTAATGCTTTTTTTGACATATATTTTTAACACAATAATTTATTATAAAAATTTGTGAAACATTAAAAAATTATATTTCAATTAATTTAAACAATTTGAATGTTATTAATTATGTTGTTTTATGTATTTGATAATGCATTACAATATCAAGAAAAATGTACTCTTAGTAAATTTCACTTATATAAGCGCAAATAATAAAAAAAAATTATATAATAATTAGTATAAATTAATTAAATATTAAATAAACAGTAGATTTTGTATTTTGAGATAAATGTTTCCTCTTTTCTTCGTTTGTCTCATTCAAACGACGTTGTATCATTTTAGCAGTGCGTTTAGTAAGTCTACCTATATTGAAACAAAATAATAGTAATCGAAAAAAAAAATATAAACTTTAAAAAATATAAAAAAACGGTAAAAAGTAAAAGATAATGGCATAGATTTGTATGCTTAAAAAATAATCAAATTATTTAGATACTATAATGTACAATTATTGTTATTTTTGGAGTCGGTGTCAGTCAAGGTATGATGAGCCCTCGCGTCTGCTTGCCTGTGCACCGCGTGTAGTTAATTTAAATATTGTGTATGCTAATATTAAGATAAGTATATCATATATACAATCTTATACAAAGCTATCTTGACTGACATCGACTACAAAAATAACAATAATTGTACATTTTAGTATACAAATAATTTGATTGTTTTTTAAGCATACAAGTATACGCAATTATTTTATACTTTTTAGAATTTTTTTATTTTTTGAAGTTGGTTTTTTTTTTGCTAAAATTTGTTTGAGAAATTAGATTATATATTAACTTTGTGGTTCTTTAATTTATTCTTTAAAATAAGAAAAAAAAAAGAAAAAAAACTTACCCTTTGGTAGCGCTGTTTTTATCGTTATTACAAAAAATTTAAAGGTATTTCATCTAAAAAGAAAAATAAACATACTACTGATATTTTTGTTTTGTTTTCAATTGTAGTGAAGAAGAGTTTGCAGATAATTTGATAATAAACTACGAAACTAAATTACAATGATTTAATAAATTGTAGAAACTTTTTCTACAAAAAATATTCTTCAGAGATTTCAGAAAGTTGAGCTTATTATAAAAAACTAAAAAATAAATGACACTTGTTTTATTAGATTAGTCTTTTAAAGTTACCTATAAATTGTACTGACTCTAAATAATTAAATCACACAAGATTATATACATAATTTGACAATATTAAAAGATATGTTTGTATTTGAAAAAGAAAATTTGAAGAAAACACTTATTGAGTGAAATAATAAATCATCTATGCAAACGTTGTTGTCTCTTGTCAGTTGCACTAAGTGACAATTCTAACTGTTTTTATTCTGTTAATTGCGCCGGCTTTTGTGACAAAAAGTAGAATGGGTCAACAGATTCAGATATTGCTGTGTATGTTCAACAGCTACAAAATGTAGCATTTTGTAGCTATGTTTGCTACAAAAACCATAATGGAAGTCCAACATGCACTGAGTCTTCTATCATTGCTGAACATTTTTGCCAAAGCTTACAAATGTACAATGTAAATTGTAAGATATACTAACTTGTATTGCTAATGGTGACAGTAGTACATAATTATATCAGCGTCTTTTAGACATAAATCCTTACAAAGATACAATTGTTGAGCAAATATAATGCAGAAATTACATTTTAAGACATTTTTGTAATAAATTGCAAAACTTTCATTCATCTGAAACAAGATTTTGATGTTAACTTTGAAAACTTTTATCTAAACGCATACTTCGTTTGCGCACTGCGGTAGTTTCAGTTTTAATATTTCAAAAAACATCTGATGAAAATATTTAAAATAAAATCAAATTGTTACTGAAAGACATTAAAAATTTGTGTTACGTTTTGGTCAACATGCAGATTATGATTCTTATGTTTGCAAAAAAGATGTTACAGATCACAATTTTGTTCTAATAATAACAGAAAAGTCGGCGTTTTTTGAAAAAAGAATCAATTTTTTATAGTGTAATACAGAATACTAAAAGTCTTTTGCATGGCGTAGATAGCAACATGCTAGAACAGTTTCATTCTGTTGCTGCAAAGTTGGTTGGAAGAAAAAGAATAACGTTTTCTTTTATACAAAACATCTTTATACGGCTCTTTGTAAAATAATAAAAGAAAAACTTTTGCTGACGAAATTTGAAAATAGAAGGTTGGAAATAGTTGCCATAATTTGTCAGGGGAGAAAAAAAAACAAAATAAATCTAGTGAAAAAACTAAAACAGTTAAAAATATTGCCAACGCAGATTATGGGATTTTTTTTCAGCAAACAAATATTTATGAAGAAAAAACTCGATTTCTTAAAAAAATTGCAGAAGGAAAACGAGTTTTTTAAAGATTTACAATAACATTTTGTAGCTAGGAACTTGCAAAAACCTTCTTAGTGCTTCAAATTTTAGAAAGGTATGTAAGCGCAGACCTACAACTAGCTGTTCAAAATTACCGGGATAATTTCGTCGTTACCATGGAAAAGTCTTCAAATCTCAGTGTCTGATTGGCTCATATAAATTTCATGGGATTCTCATAATATGTTTTTTGTAGCATTTAATGATATTTTCGTTAGACTTTAAGAAAAAAAATTTGGTTTTTTTAGACCAGCCTAAATAATACATACCTATACAGGGTTGCGCAAAAGCATAAAAACAACCAAATTTTTTTAAAAACTATTTAACAAAATCAAATAAAATTTTCTTGCTCTACCGGTTGAATGTACGCTTTTCCTGGCCTGCATTTTTTTGTCTGACTTTTCATGGCCTGCATTTTCTAGCCGCCACCATAGCAACACAATCACAAAAGTCATTATGACAGAACTGTTAAACTAAAAGAAATTCGGCGGGTGGAGCAAGAAAAATAGTATACGACCTACGACCAGAAAGTTGGATGCCCTGGCGTATGTGATATGATGGCCGAGGCGAAGCCGAGGTCATCATATCACATACGCCAAGAAATCCAACTTTCTGGCGTTAGAACGTAATATACTATTGGCACCTAAAAAATATTAAAAAAAATCTATTAGCTGTAATTTTTTCAAATAAATCTGTTCATGTGTTTCAAGACTAACTTGTTTTTATTCAAATAACAACAAAAATATTTTTTTATATTTTTTGAAAGTACTTACATTTTTTTTATTTTAACAATGTAATTAATACATGTTGACTTTTTTTTTGTTTCAAAGTGCCAAAGTCGTTGACAAAGGCTAGTTGGCTATGAAGTTTGTTGTGTTAGAATAATCAATTTATAAAAATACAAAAAAATTATAAAGAACAATTTTTAAACAAAAACAAATAGTTTATAAATAAAAACAAATTGATTAATATTATTGACAGTTAATTCCATAGCTAACTACATTTAATTTTCACTTCAAATTTAAAGCGTTTATTGATATTTGGAAACAAAAAAAGGTTAACATGTATTACATTGTTGAAATCAAAAAAAATGTACTTTTTAAAAATTTAAAATTTTACTTCTGTGGCTAATTAAAAAAATAGTAAGTTAGTCTTGTATCTTTGAAATAAGTCAGCGTATTTATTTGAAAAAATCGCAGCTAATAGATTTTTTAAATATTCTTTACGTGTCAAATTTTGATTCTGATAAGTGGTTTTAAAAATAACTGACTATATTTTTGCGCGACCCTGTATAATAATATATTAATAGGTTTAACAAATATAAGGTACTTCAATATCTTTAATAATAATAAGATTATAACACTTATTAGTGAAATTTGACTCCAGTGTCTCAAAACATCGAAATGTTTCTTTTATTTTCTCACCAAATCTATTCATCTACTGAACTTGTTTTCTTATAAATGATACGGTACGTATCGGTATGAAATTAATAAATGCTTCCTTCGTGGCTGAATTATTTGAATGTACAGTTTTGTTCACGTCCAATATGCTACTCCAAATCAAATACTAGAGCAGAAATTTCCACGATGATTTTTGCCTTTGGGTAGGATATCGTCTTAACTGCTTTTGGGCATTTGTTATCCATCAAACAGTGTCTAAATCTAATATTTTATTGGATAACTCAGTTGCATGCTTCCATATTGGCACAAATTGACTTCAAAACGTGTTTTTTGTTATAGAATTTGAAATTTTGAATAATACCTTGATCTATAGGCTGTGATAAATTTGTTGTTTTTGGCGGCAGAAAACACAATATTATGTTTGACAGATGTAAATGTGAATGGTTTGGGGCATTACCTAAGAATAGTAAAATGTCCTTTTTGTTTTTTGATTTTTTATTTAGATTTTTGAGCCATTCATACAGAAGCAATGCATTCATGCCTTCTTATTTGCACGCCATGTAACTAGAAGTGCGTTGACGAGCCTTTCCTAAGACAAGTGGTTTTTCTATTGTTCCACTAGCAAAACTGCACAAAAGAGCAGTGGGTTGCTTTTTAAACTGCTTGCCACCAACATACTTATCTTTTTTTTAAGTTAAGGTTTGGCTTGGAGAAGTTTTAAAAAATAGTCCCATCTCGTCGCAGTGAGCGACGTCCTTTTGTTCATAACCTTTAACTACTTTTGACAACTTTTCTTTCAATTTTCAACAGCTGTTAAGTCCACATCTTTGGCTTCCCTACACTTGTTTAAAAGAAATTTGATGTCGTGCTTTGAAACTCCCCATTCACCTATTCGAAGCCTTGAATGTATTGTTTTTTAAACGCTCTGCAATCATTTTGGCTTTTTCTTAGTTATTCGCTTAGATCCTTCTTGGCACCGACCGCTTATCCAATCTTCTCTAATTTTTGGTTTATAAGCATGAATTTTCCCACATTCAAACTTCTTATTAGATAATTCTGTTACACTCAAATGTCGTTATTTCTTGTCATTTATGAGGTCAATTTTTATTAATTTCAGCGTTAAAGTGCTTGTCTTTTAGGTTGACATTTTGCACGTCAGTGCAATTGTGAATAATAATGCAAACAAATAGTACTACGCGCACAATAGAGCTTTTTGTTGTAACCACATAATAACACGTGTTTTTTTTTCGTAAAACAACTAAGTACACTTCTGTCTTATTCAAGTTTGTTTTTAGCAACACGAACCAAAAACTACATTCCGTTTTCGCGTTACACAGTTTCTGGCTTGAACAGTTCTATTTAGACTGTAGTTTGTACTAAATAACGCGGGACTAAAAAAAAGTCCGTGATAATCAGTTTCCCGCTTTGTTGAGAGTCCGGCTTAGACAGGCTTGACTGTATGTTGAAATTTTATATTTTATTTTTTTATTTAATAATTTTGTAAAACATATTGAAAAAAAACGAAAGAAAAAACATTCGTACTAAAATTAGGTAAAATAACTTGAAACTGATTTTTTTTTGGTAATCGAGATCGATGCGCTGTGGATACTCAGTCTGCATTTCTTTTAAAGACACAGATTAATCGTATATTCCCATTCTTCATTTTCTTGCCTTATATAATTTCAAAATTAACATTAATTAGTTATAATTACAATTAATTATCAGTGCCGGTATTGCAAGTGTTTATTCACAACTGATATTAACATTTGAGCACAGTGCCTTGTCGTTAAGTAAACATCATGATACATTTTTATGCAAAGTTGTAATATAATAAATATGACTTCTACTTTTGCATTTAACTGTACCTACACCTACAATAATCGGTTTAATGCCTTAGAAGTACACAACTCAAAAAAAAATCAATTATAATTATAATTTTATTTTATCTACTACATTTTTAGTATGTATGTAATTGTAATAATAAACTGTTTAGTTAAATTATGATGTTCTTAATTCTACCAAAAACATCATCTATGATCCAACCGACTATAAATTAATTTTATTTATTTTATAGAGATTCTCTATTTTTATTGTGTTTATTTATTGATAAAATTTTATTAATTTGAGTGGTTTAAGAAACAATAAAGATTTGACAAACAATAGACGCCATAACAATTTTTCAATTTGTTTACAATGTATAATAATTGTGATAGACAACGTCTCAAAAAATACGGTAACTTATTTTATAGTGGTATTTTGTTTATTACACTATTACAGGCTTTTATACAATCTTTTGTTATAATAATTAAAGTAGCGATGTATTCATCAGCTAATCTTTTTTTTAAAATTGATGCCAATTTGTTATAATATAAATGATAGTAAAAAATAGTAATCTCAAATACTAAGAATTATTATTTTAAAGCAGTACAACACTATGTAAACAATTGAAATTAAATTTACATAATATAATAGTATATTAAGACAAGCAATTTTGTGTTTAAAATGTTATCAGTTAGACATATTGTTTATATCATAAATATTATTATTAATAGTCACTAAATATTATAACCTATATTATAATATTATAATCTTTACAAGCTGCTATGAGAATACTATTGCAAAAATAGGTTCGTATTTATCCTGCAAATTTTTTATTTTTTAGAAATAATATAAATACTATTGTGAGAGTTATTTCTTTTATAATAATTCTTAGTTATTTTTTAAAGTAAAATACGCCAATAAAACGCTAAATAACTTGTACAATTGAATGATCTTAATGCGGGCCATATGGCATCTTAAGTTAGGGAATGGAAAATTAAGCTTAGAATCCCTGGAAACGTCTATGGTAGCGCCAGTCGTGAATCAGTGTGCACCCTGCACCGAGAAGGACAGTAAAAGAAAGTCTTTGGTCGGTCGGGCGTTGTGTATATTGTTGAACTGTAAATTGTTTATAAAGATAGACAACGTGTGTTGTTGATGTTGCTAATGATAATAAGTTGTTTTATGATATGATTACAGGAGGAATACGAATTCAGTGCTGACTCCCTGGATTCGAAGAAATGATGAGTAAAGTATTATTGATGAGTTATAAGGTACCGGTAGCATACATATGTAATAAAATGGTTAATATAAAAATTTACGGCAGAAACTATAGTTTAATACCTGGGGTACGGTCTATGTGCGGCGCATCTCAGACTGTGCGGTTGCACTTCCATGACGTCTGTACGCAATTACTAATTGTAATTACAGATTGCTATTCTGATCCTCTACTTCCTCAAACAGAGCCGAAGAGGTAGAGAGGTGAGCTGGAGCCCGTTAACCGCTATGGTTACGTTCCTGTCAGTGGATAAAAAAGGTTGTGGATTTTCTTTTTGCTGGCATGACAAAATATTGCGTGCTGTCCTTAGGTTCTTCACTTATTAATCTTTATTTTATACTTTTTTCTATTACGCATTATTCCTAGCCAATCTATTTCGTATAATGTGATTGAGGCCTTGCGACACCGTCTACGTTGCTCCTGAACACGGTACCGAAATAATGAAAACATCATTGAGAACAAAAGTCTAAAAAAAAGGGTGAAGATTGGGTCAATCAACTCTATGAATTGGGTGTCGAAGTCCAATAGACCTGGTGATGTCTCCTACTAGCAGTTCTAGAGGAACAGGGTCTTGCGAGAGAAAGAAAAGGCTCCGGTGAGTTTCTTTACAGGTATTATTGACAGGTACATTATGTGTAAATATGTTTTATGTGTCGCTCAATCGATCCGTCTGACTGTTCAAGCGTTTTTCTAACAATGAATATAGAGGGGTGAGTTGAAGTAGATTGTTGATGATAATGTAGCTGGCTGTTGCTATTCTGTACACTGTTTCTAAGTGAATATTCAATGCTAACAATCGTAGAACATAGACGTCCTGGGAAATTGATTATAAAGAAAGAGTTAACTGTTATTTAATTCAATTTAATTGGTAAAATTTAGCAAAACGTAACATTAAAATAAGTGAGTCTTACACTATATAAAAACCACACAATTTATCAAAATCAATGAATCAATTATAGTGATTATTAATTTTGACAATTATGAATTTATTTACATTTTACAGAGCCGTTCAAAAGTATGTCTGTACTTATCCTGCAAATTTTCAATGTTTTTGGAAAAAAAATTTTACCATAAGAATTTATCAAAATTACAATTTATCAAAACCATTTATCAAAAATTACAGTTTTTAGAAAAAATACGATTCAAAGTCAATCAATCAATCAACTATAATAATTATTAATTTTAACAATTAAGAGTTTATTTATTTGCAAATTTCACTTAACAGTACCGGTAAAATACTATTGCAAAAGTATGTCTGTATTATTTTATCTTGCAAATTAAAAAAAAATAAATAAATATCATAAGAATTTATCAAAATTACAATCTAACACAATCAATCAATTATAACGATTATCAATCTCGACAATTAAGAATTTTTAATTATATTATTTTGAAATGAATTATTCTTACAATCATTTCACGATATGGTAAACAATCGAAACCATTGCCAAATGATTTAAAACACTTGATGGATCTCTACAGATTCATAATTTATTAAATAGATATAATAAAGATGTTTTAATAAACATCCAAAAATTAAAACTTTCGAATAGGTATTTTTAAGAAAAGCAAAATTTTTTGTTAACAAAGCTTAGATGTGTTGAAAAACAATGTACGTAGACTTAAAGGTGACACAGCTTATTTACAAAAATATACGTTTGCCTTTATGCTTTTTGCTCAATCGCTAGCAGTTTATAAGTTTTTTAGTAATTATCTCATATCGCACATTTGAAAAAACAATGACATAACTCAATAAAACCAAATTGTTCAGAAGACGCATTTTAATTTTTAATTATGTTTTTTTATTTTTAAAAAAGTTCATACTAAATTTTTTCTTAAAAAATTTTTGGCTATAACTGTATAAAAATTACCGTTTAAAAAACAATAATAGCAAGTTGTTAGAATAATATGTGTACCTAATTTGTTAAAATATAAACAAATATGTAATCTTTTTAGTTCATCTGTTTAAACTTATCAAATAAATAAATTAATAATTAATTATATTGAAATCAGTTTTACAATTTTTCATTTTGTTACTAGTTCTGGCTTTTTTAATTTGAAAATAATAAAATCAAAGCCAGTTTATTAAATAAAAATTGTAGATATTAGCAGGTTTGGTCAGTGCAGTAAACTTTAGCAATTATTAATAATATAATTAATAATATTACTTCTATGGCTTTACTTATAGTCTATGGTAAAAGTAATTTTTTTTTGAACATGTGCGTAGTGTGTGTAAGTTTTCTGCTAGGGGAATCCCCGTCACATCTATACGGACCGAGCCGAACAAATTCAAACAGTCGAACGTATAGATAACCTATAGCATTGTAGAAGAATAAGTGATATTGCCCAATCAGAACATCCTCCCACCCATGCTCCCACCAACGTCTTCAAAAACAACAAAATTGACAAGCAATATGTCACTTTTCACAAGTGACAGAACGGACACAGGAAAAAAAACAATAGACTACTCAATAGGGTGTCCGTTATTTACCAAGTTGGCTATTTTCACTTGGGTATCGTCAAAATCGTTTCTTATTGACCTAAAAACAATTTTGGAAAAAAAAAAATTTTACGATGCCGTTTAACCCTGCCTAAATATCGACACTTTTTCCATTTAATTAACATGGGATTTTTGCACTTTCTAGCAAATAATTTTTATTTCACTCATTATACTCTTTAACTTACCAACAATGCTCGATTCTGCTTCTATTATGATCCCTTTGGATGGAGAAATTTTCATATTGGCGCAAAAAAATTTATAACATAACCTTTGGAAAGGTAAAAATTTATTTTAACCAGAAAAATCAATAAAAATAAAACTCGATAATATAAAAAACATACTCGACAGACATACGTCCAATTAAAGAGTATGCTATAATGAAAATATATAAACTAAAGAGAAAAGTAATATATTGAACACATAACAATAAACAGAAAAACAAAGAAAATAAACAAACAAAAAAGACAAGAATAACACATTATTCACTAAATCCGCGTATTAAGTATTCCAGTCATTTGGCGATATACTCACATTATCCAATGCCAAACTCCGCAGATGCAATGTTTTAAGATTAAAAAAGTCAAACTCGGAAGGTGTTGAGTTTAAAACGTTAGCTAGCTTGTACCTACATTGGAGAATGTGCAAGAATGTTTATTCTTGCCGGGGGAAGATACAGCAATCTTTGACTCCTTGAAGAATACCTGTGGCAGTTGAAGCTTATTTGTTCAAGTATTACAGGACATTGAACCTTATTATGTATTATATTAATAAACAATTTGATCATAGCCAATTTTGTCCTGTTCTGCAACGAGACTAGATCAAATCTTTGTAAGAGTAAGGACTGATCAATGCCGATTATCGGATAGAAACCGTCTGTTCGATAGACTAAGAATTTAAGAAATCTTCGCTGAACATGCTCAAGGGCATTTACATGGCAACGGTATATAGGAGTCCAAACAATAGATGCATACTCTAATCTAGATCTGACGAAGCAATTATAAAGAGATTTGAAGACAGTTATGCTAGAAAAATCTCTTGATGTTCTGATGACAAAACCTAATGCTCTCATTGCTTCGGAGCATACTTTCCTAATATGTTCTACAAAACTTAGATGCGAATCAAATATTACACCAAGATCCTTAAATGATTTTGAACGAGTTAAAACGTGTAATTCAATTCTATAGTCAAACAGAATAGGTTTCTTTTTCAATGAGAATAATAACACGTTGCATTTAGATAGGTTTAACTTCAAACCGTTGTTGTTATACCAGTACAATAAGAGTTCCAAATCATTTTGAAGTTTGAGACATTTTGAGTTTTCATATCATTAGAAAAAAAAGTGTATCAACTTTTGCGGAAAGACATTTCCTCCATTGGCACTAATGCAGCACTCTTTTCCGCCGTCTTGCAAACAAAGTGCCTAAGGCAAATCGGTTATTTTTCGAAGTCGTTAGGTAATTAACTTTTACCCGCTTTTGCATATTGATTTTTAGACTGTGACGCCAGAATGAAGTAGTTCTAATCGCAATGTCGTCGGCTTAAGATGCAAATGGCTTAACTCCACTTAACATCAAAATAAGTTAAAATATAAACTATAAATAGTC
This sequence comes from Lagria hirta, assembly GCA_947359425.1. NCBI lineage: Eukaryota > Metazoa > Arthropoda > Insecta > Coleoptera > Tenebrionidae > Lagria > Lagria hirta. The sequence continues at coordinate 22,166,914 of OX375794.1, forward strand.
GTGTCGCAAAATACCTATCTCATAGGCTGTAGATTTCTGTTCGATGTTATTTTTAGACTGCATGAAAAAAAAACTTAAGATATTGTATTTTCAACTAAAAAAAGAACTAAAGAAGTACTTTGGTTTTCATTGACCTTTCAAATAAGTAAGTTTCTCTGGCGTACCCTGTAGATTAAATATTAAAATTTGTTAGCGTCATCTTAATTTTAACATCTTCTTCCGGCCCTCAGAGCAACACTATTTAGTAGTTTGAATAGAATAACGCTATAAATGAATAAAAAGAAACTAATTATGTGTTTAAGTAATGCAAAAATGGTGCGATAAAACCTGTTCAAAAAGCTCATCTTATGTGAAGAGTATTTATAACATTCTTTTGAACGAGTTTTTGAGACATTAGATGCATTGTTCAGTAATAGGAGATTATAAAAGCCTAACTTTAAAAATACGTTATTTCACTGGTACTAATTTAATTTTTTTATCTGATATTTTATTTATCAAAACATAAAATATAAGGCTCAATTAGTACAGTGCAATAATAAATACAAGACAATTGATACAGTATTTTTTTATATTATTTATACAAATTATTTGTATTTACATAAGTTTGCACATTCTTAATTTTCAGCTAAATCTGACTTTTCTAATTAATATCATGTATGCAAATGTAAGTTTGTTTGTTTGCTAGGTATTGTGTGGCTATCTGTTCTATCCTGTGCGGTTATGACTGTCTCTTCTTAAATACTTTGCAACCGCATTTTTAAATTTTTTTATAAGAGTTTGTAACATCCGCATACTTCATTTTAGTGACAGTCTTGACATTGTCTCAAACAAAAATCTTAGAGATACAAGTATAATAAATTCTCATAAAAGTTAGTAGAAGTTAAATATTATTTTTTAGAGAATATTTAAGAAGATAATTCATTTATCTTCTAATTTACACTGTCACACCTTAACTACATAGCCAATCTCATTAAACTTACTAGCTGCATTCTGCCAAAAACACAATAATAAATTTAGAATAACGGTCTCGCCAAAAATACTGTTTTTAACGTAAAAAATATATTAATATTTGTTTTCTAATTGTATTTGATGTGGGCATATTGGCAACGCAGCATTTTTCTCATCTAAGTATTACCCAACGTGACGGAAAAAGTTTACACTTTAATAAATTATCTATTTGCTAAGCATTTCGGCAACATGGCATCTAAATAAAATTTGCGTAACATTGGTATTGTCGTTTTCCAAAAATTCTCATTAAGTTCACTTTGGAAAAATTTTAATAATAATACAAGATAAACCATTAGGAGCGTCGGTCGAATAAAATTTGGCAATATAGAGTCTAGAGTTTACAACAAAACTGACTTTATATTTGCTCTATTTAAAAAGTAATAAAAATAACATTTTTTAATTTTTGCATTTAGGCAGCATTATAGTATTGAATATGTATTTCTAGAAAAAATAAAGTAATTATTTGGTCAAGGTTTCTAAAATAATGCATTTATTTTTTTTTCTTTAAAACAGCTTGCTCCGAAGTCAGTTGTGAGGAAACATAAAGACATTTAATTATACTATACGTTTATCGCTTTAAGGATAATCAGATGCACTAAACTTTATTCAAACTATGAATTTTTAAACTTTTGTTTCAGGCAAAAACAATGTCTCTACAAAAAGTTGTGCGGTAAACTCTCATAAATATTAGTGAAAGTTAAATAGCCCGTTGTGAAGTATTAACGACGGCAATGTCATAATTGCACTAATGCGAGCAGCAAGCTAAAAGTAATAACAAAAATTTTATATTTTGACAACTTTAGGTTGGTAGAATTTATGTTTTTGACTTTTTTCTAAATTACCGCACAAAAAAATAAAACATTGGTTTTCCGATGAGAATATTTTATAAACAGAAAAGTCGAATTTTTAAATCACTTATACAACACCGAGTTGTCTCATAAACGGGATAATTTTTTTGTACTTAGAATAATGGATATACTTTATACTAGCAACCCAAATTCGAAAAAACTGCCGTTTTTGTTATTTAGGATAAAATGTATAAAATAATTTATCAACAGTAAGATCATAAGTGCTCAACTCTTGTCGGCAAGATTCTTATTTTGTATCAGCATTGGTTGCTTGGCAATTAAACGAGCTCAAATTGACGAAAAGACCCGAGCGCGAGAGTTTTTTTCCCAAGAATTTGATCCCAGTTTAATTGCCTTTTAGCAATCAATGCAAATAAAAAAAAATCTTGCCTGACAAGAGTTGAGAACGAATGATCTTCGGTTAGAGAATTAACAGAATGAAGCGTTAAATGCGTCAAATTTTTAACAACTTACTGACAAAGATTCGCTTAATTCATATTTGCGTTGTTGACAAAATTCTGCAATGTCAGCGTCAGGAATGTTGCCGAAGCGCAACATTTTTACTTTTGCCAAAATGACATTTGATTTTTTAAATATTAATGGTTGCTAAAACAATGAGGTAGCGGCAAGATAATTAGCATACATTATTTTAAGTTAGAAAAATCTTTTCTAACTTCTGATTGGTGCATGTGACACTGTTTTAATGTCTCATTGGTCTACAACACTATGAAGTTAATTATACGATCAAAATTTAATTTTGTAGAGCATCAAATTGCTGATAAGAAAATGTGCGTATTAATTAAATTATTAACTATTAATAATAATTAACATTTACATAAACATTAAAACGTGAAATCTTGGCTTTAGGTGTCACTACGTTTTCAAAGTTTAATATGAGAAAAAAAATCTTGTGTTTAAAAGTATTTTTTATACATATTATGTATTTATTTTAAATTGCAAATTGGTTTCAAAGCTAATTGAAGTGAATGAAAATATACTTTTAATATTTTTAAATTGATAACATAATATTACTTTCCAATGACCGTAAGAATTTCTACATTAGACGAGACTGCTGTTTTCCGTCTTAGAAAAAGGTGAGCAAATAATACGTATATTTCTGATGTTTGACTATAAATTTGTATTCATATCTGAAAAAATTGAAAAAAATCAAATAATGAAAATATAATAAATTATTAGCTTCTGTTCATGCGATTCCCCCATCCTCGTCTATGGTCATCTTTAAACTCATCCATTCTCCTTGTTCGCTGAATATACTCCTCATCATCCTTTTCAATTGCTTCTTCTTTTGCTTCGGCTTCTGTTTCTTCAGAGTTTAATTCAACACCTTGTAAAGCAGCTTGCTGCAAACTCATTGCCCCTTGAGATGTCTTACTAGAATCAGGGAATACTCCATCTTTTACACGCTTATCGTAAAACTCTTGCACTGTCATAGTTGGAAGAGAAGGGTAACCAGCTCCAAAAACAGCTTTTTGCACCTCATCTTTTGTTATAATAATTGGTTTTAATGGAGCGGGTGGCCTCTTGACCTGAGGTTTATCGTCTGTTTTAATATTTGTCATGTAATCTAAAATAGGTTTCTCCGTTTCGATACTTTGTAATTCATCGATGGCTTCATGAATAAATGATTTAATCATTGTGAGAAAATAATCTCTTTTAATATCCTCATCGCCATAATCGTTATCCATATTTTTCTTCAGATCCACTAGTTTCGCTTTAAGTTCTTTCTGTTCTCTGTAGCGTTGAATTTTATTGGCTCTAGTATTCACAGATGTAGCAATTTGTTGAAGTTCAGTTTCTGATCGTGCTGAATCTTCTTTAGCTTTAAAATCGTAATTACTCAAATTGTAATCATTGCACCGCGTGAGAAAATCCTTGAAGTATATTTCCGCCGTATTTATAATATCCTTGCGATCACCACTTGTTAATTTCAACGTTAAAGTACCCAAAAAAGCCGGCAGTAGAAAATACTGCAAATCATTTGTTGCAATCTCCTCAACCCCTTCATTTCTGCTGAATAATCCAACGTATGAAACCAAACGAGTTGCATTCTCAAAATGACGCATAGCAGATTTTACATTGAGCTGTAATGACTACATTACTATAAAATTTCTCAAATTAAATGAAAAAAAACCTGTGTTGAAGGATTATTTGTAGGCTCATTGCTATTGTTTACGGCGTTGAATAATTCGAGCCCTTCATTGAAAATCGAAGACAAGCTTCCACTGCTGCTTGCATCCAATTCGGGCAAACTTTCCATTATTGTTATTTATTTAAGAGCTTAAACGTAATAAACAAGAATTAAACGAATAATTTATATTTAGATTTAGGTTATGTTGTTTTTTATTATAGTTTTATTATAGTTTGATATTTGACACACAGAACGTTTGACACATATTTGACAGTTAAACTAAGTAGATAAACAAGTGTGCGTTCAGAAATTACCTACTTAGTATGCGTGCGCGTTTAAAATCGGTAAGTATTAAAAATATCTTTTCTTTTCGTTTACTACAGCGTAGTCAACAATGACTGTTTGAGTTGGCAATCCTACATTTTATTCTAAATTGGTACAACTGCAATTATTTTCTCTTCAAATTCAGATAAAATCTTTTTTTTCTTTTGAATATTTTTATTAAAAATGGTTTTCACATTAGAACACATCATTTCTATCGGAATAGAGTATTTTCGAAGCGGGATTTATAATTCAATAACTGGTTGGCAGTACTCTCAAGGCGACCTAACATCAGTTTCTGGAAATGTTTTCTGAAGTTTTACTTGCTTTTGCTGTCTTTCAGCAACATTGCATGCGAGTAGTGGAACGTTACACAGGGAGCGTAAGCAAAGCAAAACTAACTGGTAGACCTTTGACTCTAACTGAGGAAGTGGTCGAAGACATGAGAACTCAAAAGTCAAAGCTTTTCTTTCAAACAGGTTTGGTCCCTAAGCTTTCCGTTGAACCATATACCCATATAACTCTTGATTTTCCATGTTCCAATTCACTATTTTACAGGTTTATCATATGGAAGTTCCTCTACTATTCTTAAAAAAAAATTAAGATACCATTCATACAAAATTTTCGTTGTCCAAACATTAATACTTTCTCACCACCCACAGGGAGTGTTATTCTGCCATTGGTTTAATAACGTATTAAATAATAATGAAATCCTTGACAATACCTTTTTCTGTGATGAAGCCTGGTTTTACCTTAATGGTTATGTAAATAAACAAAATTACAAAATTAGGTGAGGTAAAAACCCTCACGCGATCAGAGAGGCAGATTTGCATCCAGTTTAAGATGTTTGGCTGGCGGTTTTAAGGCAGCGGGTTTATAGGCCAATATTTTTTAATTTTACTGGTGACTCGGAGAGATATATTCAGCATCTATTGAGGCTTTCTCTGAGTCAGCTTACAGACCAAGAGTAGCAAATAAGAGACTTCCAACAAGACTCTGCGAAGGCACATAGGGCTCGTGCTACTCTGAGATGGCTAAGAGATAATTTTTGGGACAGAGTAATTAGCGAAGGTATTTTGCTAAACAAGTCGCCAGATCTTATTCCGCTAGATTTTTCGGTATTTGGGTTCTTGAAAGACAGTGTCTTTAGTAACTCATTGCATACCGCAGAAGAACTGCAAGAGGCAATAGTGCGAGAAGTTACAAACATTACATACAACAGGTCAATGTCTTTAAAGTTTATAAACATAGTTAATTTGTGTCTGAAGTACAATGGAAGCAGCTTCGAGCATTACCTTTAATTAAATTATAGCTTGCATTTTGGGTTTATTTTTTTAAAAAATTAGTCACTTTTCTTAGAGCATATTTATAAATATTAATTAAATATACAATATATATTTACATTAGTTTAATGTGAGTTGCCATTGATCTGATATGCTCTAAGTTAGTCGCTGTGACATAATGTACAATTTATTTATGAGTCTTTTCTGAATTAATACTTTTATGTCCAATATTTATCAAACAAGCGTATCCGGTTACAGTGTTGCAACAAAGCAAATAAAAATAAGTCTTTGAAAATGGTTTCCAGCTCGAACAGTCATTGTTGGTCACGCTGTACAAACATTTAAGTATGTTACATCATTTGACATACATATTCTTATTAATTTTAATAACTCTTTATAAAAAAAGCGGTGTATAGTACTGCTATAAGGGTAGTTTAAAAAAGATCATAAACTAATTTATAAAAATAAAAATTTGTAATGTAATGATCAAATTTTGCAAAAAAACTAAAAAGTAAGATTTTGTTTATTTATTAAACTATATATGTAAGTAAATATTATTCTGCAACACACCAATTTCATTTTAAAATGACAAACTTTTTATGATTTTACAGTATTTGTAAGTAAAATTTTTTAATAATAGTTTTATAATAAGCCAATCTAACCTAAATTATTGACATGGTTACAATAATTTTTATTTTTTATTAAAAATTTTATAATCTTTAGCTGAACCAAATTTATGGCAACTTATTCATAAATATTCTTAAATCTAAAAAATAATTTCTTGTTGGCAAGCATATACTATTGATTTTTGTTGTTGTACATACTTGCTGTTTGTCATAAGCCCTACGCACTAACGTCACTCAATCACCACACTACGTGTTGAGGTAGCGCCATCAGAAAATGACACATCCATGCTGAAATTTGTTGTTAACAAAGGATGGAAAATGCAAATCTCATAAGTGAGACAAAAAAATCATCAACTTTAGAGAATTTTGTTTGCCAAAATGGTACTAGTGTAAACGTCAAAAAAGTTAGAACTATGCATATATGTCACTTTGACAGCAGATATTTTTACAAGTTAACCATAAGTTTACAAGTTTACTTTAACATATAGTCTTAAAAAACTAGAAATTCCACGATAAAATAATTTTTGAAATCAAAAAAAATACGAAATCAACAAAGATGTAGCGAGACAACTAGTGAAATAAAGCTTTAGAAACAATTTGGAAAAATTATTACTGACATTTAATGACCCAGCAGATTATTTTCTATGAGACAACGGACAAAGATAGATATAAAAAATTACTAATGACGCTACCTTAGCACGTAGTGTGTTAATCGAGTGACCTTTTGTAACCTTTTGTGACCTTTTGTTCTGATACGACTGATACGTGTCCTTGAACAATCTGTTTTATGAGTACACAAAGTAAAAGACGCGGCATACTTCCTACGCCAACTGCGGCTTTAGGATCATTTATAGAAACCCGTTACTATCAAGAAACAAAGCAATTATTTGTGCTAGTTTTTGTATGAAGTGTTAAATTCTTACAAAATTACTATTGTTGTAGGTTAAATTCAAATTTCGGGTTAAAACATCTTATTGTTATTGTTTTATTTATTAGGAAAAAGAAGAAAGACGTGTGCTTATTTATTATTGACAACAACAAAATTTTATTGTTGAAAAGAATACTTGATTTTGAATATATAGTGGAGGTTAAAAAATTCCAAGTTTGTTGTCTAAAATTGTATTAAGAAATCTATTGTCGATGCCTAATTTTAGTTTTGAAATGTAAAATTTTAACAAAAAGTTAAAATTTTCCATAGTATAGATTTTAAGCTTAGACTAGGATTCAAGTATGAAACGTGGCAACGTTGTCACAACGCTGTCAAAAGATTTTTAAAAGTCAAAATAATAATAACCGTCAACTGCTTATGTCAACCACATGTCAAGTGTCAACTATGTCAAACCAAACATCAAATCAAAACATCTTTCGTAATTTCGGTCTCGGAATCGGTTATTTCTTATTTCCGATATTTGCAAAAATGGCAGGTACTTTGACCAGATTAACATCAAAAGCAAAATCTTACGGTAAATATCCCAAGAATTAAGCTCTTTTAAAATCCTAACAAAGTACCAAAACTTTGAAACGTACTTTAACTCCTAGTATAAGTGTAAAGACATAACCTATTTTGTGTTACATAATATTATAGGGGTGCTGTCAGGTAGTAGCAGCAATCTTCAGGCTCTTCTATTTTCGACTCTTCCTCCGGGAACTCCTCCTCCACAGACTAAAACTACTTTTGGCCCTTTAGCAGATGAAGATCGTGTCTTTACAAATTTATATGGAAAACATGACTGGCGCTTGAAGGGTGCCTTAAAAAGAGGAGATTGGTATAAAACTAAAGAAATTTTATTAAAAGGATCAGACTGGATTATAAGTATATGATCAAGAAGTTTTTAGATGTAGTTTATTTTGTTTAATTTCGTATTTTTTAGATGAAGTTAAGACATCAGGTTTGCGCGGCCGTGGCGGCGCTGGTTTTCCCTCTGGGATGAAATGGTCTTTTATGAATCGACCAGGAGATGGGCGCCCCAAATATCTTGTTGTCAATGCTGATGAAGGCGAACCTGGTACTTGTAAAGACAGAGAAATTATGCGACATGATCCACATAAATTAGTAGAAGGGTGTCTTATTGCGGGACGTGCGATGGGCGCACAAGCAGCTTATATTTATATTAGAGGAGAGTTTTATAATGAGGCATCAAATATGCAAGTTGCTATAGCTGAAGCATATCAAGCTGGACTTATAGGGAAGAATTCATGTGGAACTGGCTATGATTTTGATGTGTTTATGCACAGAGGTGCAGGGGCGTACATTTGTGGCGAAGAAACAGCACTAATTGAGTCTATCGAGGGAAAACAAGGAAAACCTAGACTTAAACCTCCATTCCCTGCTGATGTAGGAGTTTTTGGATGTCCAACAACTGTCACAAATGTTGAAACTGTGGCTGTAGCTCCGGTATGTTTAAATAGTTTTTTATTTCATTTATTGAAACACCTGGTGAAGTTTTTGGCCGCTTGGTCTGCGACGGGTTATAAATCTTATATATTCTTATACAGCAAAATACATAAGTCTTTTAACCGCGGGGATACCTTGGTGCTTAGCAAAGACTGCACTGCAGTTTACAGTGATGAGCGCATCATCTACAGATTTCTATAGTTTAGAATGTTCTTTATATTACGGATTTTGACGACTCGTTAGAATTTGTTCGCTTATTTTTTATTCATTAATTACACATGACTAGACTAAACATAAAAAATGGTACACTTACTAATCGTCAATTTGCCAGCCAAAATTGGTGTCTGATAAATACTTCATAGAGTTCTCCTAGATGGCGATACTATGCATAAAAAATCATAGATTTAATACATTAGATATAGCTATGCATGCTAAACATACTTCGGTTCTTAAAAAACATATCAAAGAAATTGGTACATCTCTCCATTTCTTTCTATATTTAATGAAACACATTTTTCATCCTTTTCATCATATTTGTTGTATGTCGCACACGAGTCTATAGTGATTAAACAGACACGAATTTCTACGATTTTAGTCGACAATCAACGATGCAATGCTTTGCTGTCAACTTATTGACATTTGTCATACACAATCTAATAAAATACGAAAATTAGGTTAAAAATCAATTTTATTTTGGAATGAATAATTATTTATAAATAAAGGTTGTGCTAATGATTCTTAATTATTTTATCAAAAAACTCTATTCCAGTTTCAAAATTTCACCAACTTTTAGTTGTGTGAGACCCATGTAAACTTTATTATCCGCTTCATCTTTTATCAGCTTACAAACCCACAACTGCATCGTGACAATCACAATAATGAAAATAAAAAACTTCTCTCCTATGAATTTGTAAAATTGAAGTTAGGCTTTAAGAAAATAGAGAAACATTAGAAAGCTGGAAGAATATAAAAGTTGAGGTTGAAATCTCAATAAATAAAATTACCTTCAAATTATTAAATATTTTTCTTGACAATAACTATTTTCAATTTTTAAGTGATTGAACTAAGTTTTCTGTTCAAATTATGTGATTAGAAAAATTTGAATAGAATTTAATAGAAACGTCAAAATAATTCTAGTGTCATGCTGACGTAGCGTACTCTGCGTCTACTGATTTCTGCTTTGCTATTGGTAGGAACCTCTCTAAAGGATAGCGCTATCGAATACTAATGCAGTTGAGAGTGAGGGCAATAGATGGTACGTCTTGGCGGACTATCGCAGTGCATGGCTGTATCTTGTTATAATAAATCTATGTAAAAAATCATAGATTTAATACATTAGATATAGCTATGCATGCTAAACATACTTCGGTTTTTAAAAAACATATCAAAGAAATTGGTACATCTCTCCATTTCTTTCTATATTTAATGAAACACATTTTTCATCCTTTTCATCATATTTGTTGTATGTCGCACACGAGTCTATTGTGATTAAACAGACACGAATTTCTACGATTTTAGTCGACAATCAACGATGCAATGCTTTGCTGTCAACTTATTGACATTTGTCATACACAATCTAATAAAATACGAAAATTAGGTTAAAAATCAATTTTATTTTGGAATGAATAATTATTTATAAATAAAGGTTTTTTCATCAGTGCTAATGATTCTTAATTATTTTATCAAAAAACTCTATTCCAATTTCAAAATTTCACCAACTTTTAGTTGTGTCAGACCCATGTAATCTTTATTATCCGCTTCATCTTTTATCAGCTTACAAACCCACAACTGCATCGTGACAATCACAATAATGAAAATAAAAAACTTCTCTCCTATGAATTTGTAAAATTGAAGTTAGGCTTTAAGAAAATAGAGAAACATTAGAAAGCTGGAAGAAAATAAAAGTTGAGGTTGAAATCACAATAAATAAAATTACCTTCAAATTATTAAATATTTTTCTTGACAATAATTATTTTCAATTTTTAAGTGACTGAACTAAGTTTTCTGTTCAAATTATGTGATTAGAAAAATTTGAATAGAAACGTCAAAATAATTCTAGTGTCATGCTGACGTAGCGTACTCTGCGTCTACTGATTTCTGCTTTGCTATTGGTAGGAACCTCTCTAAAAGATAGCGCTATCGAATACTAATGCAGCTGAGAGTGAGAGCAATAGATGGTACGTCTTGGCGGACTATCGCAGTGCATGGCTGTATCTTGTTATAAAAAATCAAAGCCAAATCAAAGCCCGTTGATTTTTTATAAAGTACCGACACGGTCACAGCGTCTCCTACCGGCAAAATGAATCGTTACCGAAGCAAATTTGAACTCGTTTCGGTACTTTATAAAATCAACGGGCTTTGTTATGGCTATCATTTTGACAGTGACTTTGACATAATATTGCAAATAAAACACAAATGTTACTTGTCAACTTGACACGTAATAATTAAATTTGAATTTTATTCTGGATTTTAGTGTTGGTATCCTGTTGTTTCGCTTTTTAAACTAATAAGCATTAATAATAAGTTTAAATGTTTTGCTGTGGCGCAATTATAATAAAAAATATGAATTGCCACAGCGTCCTCTACCGGCAAATGAGTCGTTACCAAAGCAAATTTCAAATCGTGTCGGTACTTTATAAAAAATCAACGGGCTTTGTAAAAAATCATAGATTTATTATAACAAGATACAGTCATGCACTGCGATAGTCCACCAAGACGTACCGTCTATTGCCCTCACTCTCAACTGATAGCGTTATCCTTTAGACAGGTTCCTACCAATAGCAAGGCAGAAATCAGTAGACGCAGAGTACGCTACGTCAACATGACACTAGAATTATTTTGACGTGAGCATTCTAAGCGCGGAGTATATACGTTGCCACTCGCTCTCTGTTTACAAGGGGCTGCGTGGACAATTAGTGTCATACAAAGCTAAAGCGTAGTGCAGCATAAAAGTTCGTCTATTTTGAAAAAAATCGCAACGGCCGGCAACCTCAGATCTAAGTTTTGTTTCTTGTTATATCATTTTTAACTGCGGGAAAACTAGTGTTTTGTGAATGAACTCAACAAAATTTTTTAACAAATAATAATAGAGGTGTTAATAAAAGCTTTAAGACAATGGTTCGACTGGGATGTGGTGTGTGGATCCAAAAAGCGTATAGATAAAAATATTTCACTGATCATGGTCGGCTATTGTTGTATTTACATCAACAGGGGCGTAGAAGTTTATATTTTGTCGCAGCTTTATGAATTATTTTTTGACTAAGTCTATAGTCTAATAAGTGTCTTTCATTATTCTCTGAAATGCATCAATAAATACTCATAGCAATATTGTTAATTTATACTCAACCGCTAAAAAACGTATTAGTTTATGGATAGCATCCAACTTAAAGCATCGTAAACAACAAAGGACTAATTCCAGAACTTGTGACAGTCATCCATTTCATACAAGTTACACATTTATTATGTGCATGTAGTTTTAAACATATTTGGCTTATCTCTCCGCCGCTACTGCTTTTGTTTCTTTTATCGCACCAGTCACATTCTAAGTGTCGGCCCCCACAAACCGCCGAAGCACCCCGCTCCCCGTAATTCTGCATCACAACAAACGCAGATTGTAGTGGGGAATCTTGACTATTCTATTATAGTTCCATGGTTAAGATGCAGCAGAATTTTTTATTTTGATAACTAAATTGCAACAATTGTAGTATAAATAAATAATAAAGTGTTGCCAACTTTTTTAAGTTTCCAATGCAGACATTGTTTTTTACAACTTAGTATGACAAGTATAATCTTTTTTTTTTAATAAAAGTGTTTTTTTTGTCACTGGTTAATATTTTATTTTCGGTACTAAAGTAATATTGCAACAAATTTGTTTGCAATGTCAATAATTACACATTATTTGTTTTTTTTTAAAAAAAGTCAGGAACTTCAGGCTAGGAATAATAATGATATTTTTTTTTAGACTATTTGTCGTCGAGGTGGAACATGGTTTGCATCATTTGGCCGAACACGTAACTCTGGAACCAAGCTTTTTAATATATCTGGACACGTCAACCGCCCATGCACTGTTGAAGAAGAAATGAGTATTTCGTTTAAAGAATTAGTAGAGCGCCATGCTGGAGGTATTTTGGGAGGTTGGGACAATCTTTTAGCTATAATTCCTGGTGGATCATCTACACCACTAATTCCAAAAAAGTGAGTAGTTTTGCTAAATTGCATTCACTTACACGTTCAGCCTTAAATTACGTAGGCTCTATTCGTTTTAAGGCCTCCTTTTCCTATCTAGCGCTTTCTCTCAAATTTTATTAACTCCTCTCCTCTTTTTGCAATAATGAGAAACAAAATTGAGAAAAGAAAGATGATACGATGTTTTTTTTATGTATTTAGTGTCTAAAGAGCGACGTTTTAGTATAAGGATGCGGATTATGTGCCGAGCGCTAGTGAGGCGCGAAAAAGCAACCGCATACCAAAATGTCGCTCTTTACACTCGAAATACATACATAAATTTTTCTACGGTTTAAGATAAATGACAAAATTGTTACACTCTGGAGTGATGGTGAATGCGCTCTCATCTAATTGCCAATAATTTTTGACAGGTTTGATTTACAATAATGATCAGATAACCATGGCGATGGCGGTGTGTAAAGTAAAAAGCACGTGATTATTTCATTTCGATATTGTTTACGTGGTTGCGATGTTAAAATGGTTACCAGGAAAAAACTTTGTGAATCGCAAATTTTTCGCATTGATAGTGAGCTTTTAATAGTCAGTTTTAGAGGTGACTAAGGTGATTAATGTGAATTGTTACAACAATTAATATATTTTACTGGTTACCATTATTATTTTGACGAAACATAATATACAAATTAGATTTTTTGGTACAAATTTATGTACAAAAATGCGGATTGCTTAACTATTTATTTTATCTCATGATTTGGCATATTATTGGTGCTATGCAGCATTATTGTGCAGTAGCTTTGTCATCCTGTGTAAACCTTGTAACAAATAGTACTCTCCTACATGTTCCTTCTAGACCGTTACGTAATTTTTGGAGTAATCTAAGATACATACTTATTACAGAGTTTGTGAAGATGTGATTATGGATTTTGACGGCTTAGTTGCGGCACAAACCAGCTTAGGAACTGCTGCGATTATTGTCATGAATAAACAAACAGATATTGTCAAAGCAATTGCTAGATTGATAATGTTTTACAAACATGAATCTTGTGGACAATGTACTCCATGTCGTGAAGGTATCAATTGGATGAATAAAATCATGTACAGATTTGTTGATGGCAATGCAAAACCTGATGAAATTGACATGTTATGGGAATTAAGTAAACAGATTGAAGGACACACTATTTGTGCATTGGGAGATGGTGCTGCCTGGCCAGTACAAGGATTAATTAGGCATTTTAGGCCACATCTTGAAGAACGAATGAAGAAATTTAATGAGCAACAAAAGGCAGCGGCTCAATGTTGATAAATTAACCTTAATCAATTTCTAGGTCTTAATATTTCTTTCTTCATGTTCATATTGATGAAAATTTGTTTTTCTATATGCAAAAGGAAAATGTGAACCGATTATTTTGTAATCATTATGTAAATAGTGAAATAAATTTAAACGTTTACCATTTTGTTTAATTATCTACATTTTTTCCGCATTTAAACCGGAAACCAGCGCTTTTCACGTAGATTCGAACACATTTAGATTTTAACCAAACTAAATTTCTAGTCGACTTCATTAGGAGAAAAAAAACACTAATCTGCAGTGGGACACCAGAAATGAAAAAAGATTCTATAAAAACAGTTAAAAAAAGTTAGGTTGTACAGTACCTCCTAGTGGTACTTTTGGTTTTACGTGGTGGCATTATTAATTTCCGACAGACGTAGTGAAAGTCAAACCTCGATTGACAAAATTTAAAAGTCGTGTAGGTGAACTTTATTTTTGATGTCTAAAGCTAATTAGTGAAGGATTAGCCTAAATAATAAAAAAAAAGACACAAAATTTTTCAAACTTATCAAAGAGCTTGATAGATCTATAATAAGAAATATTGTAAATTGAAAAAAATTAAGTTACTCACTGTGTGAGAAAAGGGAGGGGTTAAAACGGGGTTTAATTTGTAAAAAAATAAACAACAGAAATAAGTAAACACAAATTTCTTCCCTAATAATCAAGCAACTTTTTTCTCAAAAATTGGTTGTCTTGAGGTAAAGAAAAAGAATTATTAAAACTTCAGCTAGACCCTATTGCGTGACTTGCGCTGGTCTCAGATTTAAATTCATCCGATTTTTTTTTTGTGGGACCTTAGAAAGCTTGAGGTTTTAAGCTAACAAATAGAAAAATACTGCAGGACATTGTAATGCTTGGACGGGTGAAAAATAGATTTGAAAAAAAGAAGACCAATTTGATGGACAATTTTTGTGTCAACTTTAAGGTTTTAAAATAAGTTAAAATTAATAACTTATTTTACGGATGTGTTATTAATTGAAGAGACCGGTTTGTGTCTTTTATTATTAATTGATGACTAAAATGATTTCGATTTTGTATCATTCCGTTGTTTTGCAGTTTTTGTCCAATGTGATAAAGTTTGCAATTTTGAATATGACAGCTTTAATTTCTTGGTTACACGCATTTTTCTGTGTGAAATATTTACATTAAAATCGTCCATAGCCGGGTAAGCAAATTTAAAACTAACGTTGATTGCTTTTTAACGCTCTTCAGAATTTGAGTACGAAAAATATTTATTTTAACAAAGTTGTTGTACATACTGATATCAGTTTGAATCAATGTATTTATTTTTCTTGATATTTTTGTGTATGTTAAATATTTATTTTTTTTTTGTTTTTCTTATAGCAGCTCTAGCTTTTGTTTGATTTATTTTTATTTTACTTATTACAATCCCATTTTGAGGAAAAGATGGAACACTTTCACAAGTTAAAGAAAGTCAATCGAAGCCGTCAAATCCATCTATACAACAAACTCAGCCTTGACAGGAAGAAAACATCTTTAAACATTTGATTTATCTTAATATGTCTTAAGATATAACATTTTTCCTAAGTTCACTACATCTTTAAAATCAAAAACCCCCACAGGCTCTTCACAAACAGCAGTTCTCACAGGCAGAAAAACGTGGCTCAAGGAAGAACTCAAGCTCTCCTTTGTACAAGAAAAGAGACGAAATTCAACTTCAGTTATGGTTTCTACATTCTCATCTTGGATCTACCCTACATCAAACAATGTGGAACAACTTAGATAATAAGTGGTAATAACGTCGAAATATGTGGAAAAACTTTACACAAAAAATTGAATATTAAATTTACATGTCTTCTACAACAACAATCAAAACCTTTAACTTCAACTAAAAATCCAAAAACTAAGTTTTCAGATTTTAAATTTCAGCCACGTGTCTTAAACACTACAAATATTAAATTAAATAATATTATCTCAACATCCTAATTCTTCGTTTGAAATTCGCACCTTCTTTTTTACTACTCTCAAAACCAAAGTTCCTAGACAATTTTATAGCAAAAACAGAATTATTAATTCAATCTACTAATTTCACCAACCCAAAACAAATTGCTTATAAACTAATAAATTTTCTTAAACAAAACACTTTCAACAAAATTAAAAATAATATAAATTTCTCCACATTGAAAAGTTTCTGGAAATTCATAAAAAATAATAATTTAATTATAACTAGAGCAGATAAAGGTAATTGCACATTATAATGTCTAGAACAGAATATACAAATAAAACTATAAAATTTTTAAACACAACCGACTTTACGGTTCTTCAAAATAATCCACTCCCAAAGTTCAATACAGAATTAAAAAACGTAATCAAACATTGTCAAAACATCTTCTCAAATCATAAAACTCACTATTCAAATTTTATCACTCTTATACAGCCTCCCCAAAATTCATAAACCAAACAAACCTATCAGACCTATTGTTTCATTTGTCAATTCCCCAACCAACAAACGTAGCACGTTTATTAACAAATTTCTACACAATAATATCAATTTTTCTTTCCACCACAGCTTAAAAAATTCCCTAGAATTAATTAATCAAATTTCAACAGTCCCTATTCCTCAAAATAGTTTTCTTGTTTCGTTTGATATTGCTAATCTTTTCTCCAGCGTTCCTACAAACGAATGCCTCAATTTTTTAAAAGAACATCTATATTACTCATCACTAGACAATGAAACATGTCAGAATATTTTTGACTTAACTGAAATAGGCCTTAAGCAAAACTTTTTCCAATTTAATAATACAATATTCAAACAACTTTCCGGTTGCGTGGGCAACCCTCTTTCACCCTTAGCGGCAGAAATATTTTTAAATAATATTGAAGAAAATTTCATTATTAACCAAAAAAATCCTTTTAGAAAAAATCTATGCTACTGGTACAGATATGTCGATGATGTCATTTGTCTTTTTCAAGGTTCTACAAATGATCTAAATAATTTTCTCTCTTTCTTAAACTCCCTAAACAAAAACATCAAATTTACTCACAAAATAAGCATCAATAATTCCATTAATTTTCTAGACCTCAATATTAAAATACGTAACAACAAACACCATCTTTCCATCTGCAGAAAAAACACAACAACAGATTCTCTAATCCCTTACAATTCTTTTCATCCTCTCTCTCAAAAACTAGCTAGCTTTCACTTTCTCTTCAATAGACTATTTTCCTTACCTCTTAACAAAACCAACTTTAACATAGAACTCAACATTATCAAACAATTAGCTATTAACAACTCCTACTCCCTCAACTTAATTAATAAACTCTTCCAGAAAACACAAAACAAAGTCTATCTTAACAAATTCACTTCTTTAAACTCAAATCTCAAGTCTCCTACTCAACCTATCAAATATTTCATTTTACCATTTAGCCACATTTAGGCCCAACGTCTAATTTAATTTCAAAATTTAACATTAATATAGCTTTTAGTCATTTTCAAAAACTTAAAACTGTTCTTGCATCGAACAAAGACACTACTGATAAAAGAAAAAAAGCGGCATCTATCAACTTTTTTGTTCTTGTGGTAACTCCTATATAGACCGTACACTGCGGTCTTTTAAAACTAGGATATCTGAACATCTAAGATATCTTAAAAACATCTACAAAAACAAAAAAATAATAGATTTTGAAAAACTGAAAAACAAAAGTACCTTTACCGAACATATTCTATCTAAAAACCACGACTTTTTACATTCAAAATTTTTACATTATTCTAACAATTTTTTTGAAAGTGCTAACTTAGAAATACTAGAAATTTTAAAACTGAAAAAACATCACCTAATTTAATCCTAAACGACCAAATTGAATTTAATACTCAGATTATAAAACCTTACATAAATAATCTTCCTTGAAAATCTTGTCGAAAATATTTATCTCCACATATCTCGATTTGTCTCTTACACATTAATTCCTCTACAATTCAAAAATACCTACCCTTCTTCAAAAAAATGCTTAATCCCTTTAAGTACTTCCTCCCTCCTAAATAGGTTCAATCACTTTCACCACCTACCTTGTGTCTTCCTTTAGTTTCTTCCTCTGAGACATAACATAGTAATCTCCTGTTTCTCTGGGCTAGTTAAAATATTTTCTAGAACCTGACGATGACCTCTGATGAATATACACCATCAGTATAAAGCCGAAACATATGTAGTTCAAATTCAACATTAAGTTGAATAGTCTATGGTTGAAATAAAGAATTTATGGGAAGATATTGTTTTATTACTATTAATTAATTTTACTTATTGTTTGAAACTATATATCATAAGCCCATACTTTCCATTTAAAAAAGGGGGGAAGGTTGCATCTGTTATTCGAAAGAAGTTTAATGTAGGGATTACATTTTCACGTTGCATAATGCTAATTTATATTTTAGACATAACGTGCGCTCTGGGTTTTCTCATAAATATATACAGTAAGAGACATAAGGAGTTTATTTCATTTGGCTTTTCCACACTGTATATATGAAGAAAGACCTAATCCGTGCTTGTTTGTTTATTTGGCGGAATATTTTTATTTTCAGATTTGTTTAATACCTACGTAGTTTTTTTTTGTTTGCAGGGTTACACAACTTTAGATTTTTGTTATATAGTGCTATCAGAATTACATCTTATTATTTGTGTCAATTTTTATTAGATTATGTTGACATAAGTCGATGAATGAACTTTGAAGTATATCTTGTCTAATAAAAAAGATTTATGAAAGTGGGACTGTAAGTTCTGTAAAAAGTTATGCATGATCAATAATTGATCATACATAAAAAATATACATATATAAATGAACCTATTTAAAAACTTTTTTTTTCGTCGATTGAAAACAATTCAACTCTTATAAATTATTTTATTATAGAAATAGCAAAATTGCTGCTTAGAGAACAACTGCAACACAAGGTTTACAAGAAAAGGTTGATCTGCAATTCAAAATCCGAGATGTTATAATTACAATACTATCTAAGTTATTCATACAAGTAAAAAAAGAAAAATTAAATAATTCAAAACTTGACCCAGTAATTATTATATCAACGTCATTGATCTTGACTTAAAATACGCAACAGTGGTCACTGGCAATAACTGACCTTCGCATCACTAAAATAAGAGGACGAGGAGGACTCTTAATAATATTGTGGACTGCTTGAAAAACACTACTTTTTGTCTAAGAAGGACCAGCTTGGATGTGACAACTGTCATAAATAGTGTTAAACCAACTTTTTATTAACGTTAGGGGTAACGATAAAAATAGATCTCCTTAAATTTTATGCTTATGGCTATGACATAACTTGAATATTGCACAATTTATTCTTGCGTCAGGACTACGTAAATAGATATCACATCGATTTATTGAGCAATAGTACTTTCCAAGGTCAGATTTTCTTACTTTAATAATCTGATTAATATTAATAATCAATCTCGGTAAGCGATTGTAATGTGGGTAATGTTAATGTGTAATGTAGGGATATAATTTTGAAATTTATTTGAGATATTATTCCATTTATATCTTTACTTAGGTACTTCCTTTTTAAAGCAACAATGTACTCACTTGATATAATAAATAAAAAAAAATCTTAAAATTTTTGCAAACTTTGGAAAATACACAAATTAAAAATTATTAAATAGCAATATGTAAATGTTTCTTCTAATAATCTATAAGTCAGGACGATTTACGATTATTAGCATTAACAGTGTAAAGTATACAAGCAAAAACCAGCTACGTTACCATCAGCAATCTAGTAGAACAAGGCAGTGCTAAAAGATGAACAACAAAGGCCGTACTCAAAATTGTCTTCTACGCATCTAAACCTATGTCTCATCTAGTGAATTTTTTGATTTGAAAGCACTTCACTTTGCTTGTTAAAAGCAACGCACCGAAGGCTTTCTCTGTCGCTATAGTATTTTTTTCTATCTTAACTACTTTTAGGCAAGACTATTGTTTTCTACTGGTTAATCTATGGACTTACCACGTCTCTACTTACCATTTGCTTAGGTTTTTTTTGTAGCACTAGACCCCATTTACAGTCCGCGTCAACTGATCAACTTAAGAAAATTAACACTACTATCTATAATTATTTTAGGTATGAAAATCAGGTAAAATTAAGCAACTAGCAATTCAGTTTTATTCATCTTCTGATGATGACCACTTGGTGGTCGAAAGAGCTTTCGCGATTTAATAAACAAACTTTTTGGGAACTGTTAAAACTGTGTGAATAGTTTATTGTGTCAAAGATTCTAAACCAATCAATTAATCAAGATGACTTCACGGTTGCACGAATTAAATTAATATAATAAGCTAGAATTAAGTTAATTAGTGCAGACTTTTGGTTTTTGAAATCATGTAAAAATTTGAATTCTGAATTTTAAAGAAAAATGTTTATTGTAGCTCAAACCAAATATTTAATACAATTATTTTATCTGAGTAAAAAACTGAAATAAAAACAAAAAACTTAACACTATTGCGCATAATTCGATTAACATAGGAGAAAATAAATCCTCTAAATCTTTTAATCACGCAGTATTGGATTTACTTAACAAGGAACTAAAATTTACACCAAAACACTCAACAAATTTGAACAAAAAATCTGGATGCGTAGCGGTCAAACATAAAATTTCTAAAAATTTAGCAAAAAAGACACAAAATTCAAATCTAAATATGCAAAAAGTCATCAAAAGTTAAAAAAAAATTGTATTTATTTAAAATCAGACATCAGAGATAAGCTTGTTGTATTAGATGAAAGTGACTATTAGGAACAGGTAGATAATCTTATCGCAAACGAATTTTAGATATTACAAAATTTCTAAGAATCCATTACCACAGCATAAGAATATTATAATCTTTATGCTGTGCCATTACCAAAAATGATCCGCAAAGTTGAAAACTCTTTAAACAAATGCACATCTTTTATTAGTAAAGAGCTTAATTATAAATTACAGATTTTTAATCCCAATGTACCTAAATAATATTGTTTACCAAAAATTCACATACTATACTACTAAGTGAGCCCCTTGAGGACACACCACTTTTTAAGGTAAAACACCTCGATTTTCAAGGTAGATCAAAATTCTAAAAGGTAGATCAAAAAGTCTAAAATTTGAAGATACGAAGACTGCCCCTTCAGAACACTCAATAATTTCAAGCAAAACACCCTGATTTTCAAGGGTAAACAAAAAAGCAAAAAAAAAAACGTTAAAACGCCACCGATTTTCCAGGTAGTTAAAAAAACATCAAATAATCATAAAAACACCCCGATTTTCACGGGTAAACAGAAAAGCAAAGAAAATCGTTATAATATCCCGATTTTCAAGGGTAAGCAGAAAAGCAAAAAAAAAATCGTGGAAACACCCCCATTTTTAAAGGTATATTTTAAAATTAACATTTTTCAAAGATTTTGCCCTATTTTTCTATTGGCCCACTTCAGGGCATCAGTTATTAACCTACCACTCAGCTGTTCCGCGAATTTTGGGACACCTGTATATATCCAAACAAATTTGGTTTTCAACAGTGTATTAAAAAAATATATTATAATTTACACATTAATTTATTATATCAAGTAAGTAACAAAATAAATTTATTATTACTCAGAATTTCCAGAATCGGAGCTGAAAAAAAAACAATATAATTTCATCTGTAAAAAAACAAGTGCGCAGATAAAGAATTATACATAAACAATTTCATAAATTCATTTACATACAAAGTTTATGTATATTTTTCTTTCTGGCCACTTGTAAAAATTAGTAACTGTTGATAAGGATTTTATGCCCGACCGGTCAATAATGATTACTTTATACGCTTGATTTGCGGGCATAATGGTACTCATTATGCCCTAGAGCTTAATAGCTCTATTACGCCCGCATCCACCCTATTACCATGGTTACTTGCATTTATCCGTCAAAGTGACAGATTAAAATTTAAAAAAATTAAAAACGTCAAAATTTTATGTGATAAAATTTTTGTAAGACGACTGTTCCGGTCGGACATAAACCGTTGTATGTACCATGGGCATTATTATCCCTCTAATGCCCTTGGTACATAAATAACTATTACCTAATGACAGTAATTGCTTCATAAAAATCTTCTTTCGCCTGTGCGGCTCCAAATATTAGTTTCACCGTTGCACCACATTCCAACTCCAACATTATGCTGGTCGTTTCCGGATTGCTAATTCGGGAGATATCACCAAATCGGATGTGTCGATTTTTTTCCAGAGTATCATGAATTTGGATATATTCTATGTTTATAAGGGCCGATTTTTTTATAACATCAAGATTCACTTCTTGCGCTGGTGAAACCATCCCATGCTCATCAATTTTAATCAAGACAACACTTTCCCAAACTGCGACGTCCATTTTTTTTCGCTGTTTTCTACAAATACAGAATATTAACTCGATGCACTGCTTTGTTTCAAGGTACTTACCGAAATGTACCATTTAACGTTGAAAATAACTTCTCTGATAAGGCCATTATCAGCAAAAAAACAGCAAAAAACCAGCAAAAAACCAGCAAAAAACCAGCAAAAACAAACGGCCACGACCACGTGGATTCGTGGATAACTGACTACCTGACTACGACAGAGGACGTGCAGAGGACTACGCTTGGGACGGACGGACGGACTACGATTAGAGTTGGATTGCCGTAAGAAAGCGACCGGTGAATCATCGTTAGATGCGCGAGCTTTATACCTACGCCAATGAATGCGATGAAATCCGGCCGTTACTTAGCAACCGAACGTAAACAAACCACTGCGCATTCAATGACAATTAATCACCGGTCTCTTTCTTACAGCAATCCAACTCTACGACGACGACGACGACGCGGACGACGAGACCACAAGAGCCATTGCGCATGCCGCATGCACACTGCATTGACAATATATTGGCGAAATCATGGATTAGGTGAAATACACTACAAGAATTATTTTATTATAGAAATAGCAAAATTGCTGCTTAGAGAACAACTGCAACACAAGGTTTACAAGAAAAGGTTGATCTGCAATTCAAAATCCGAGATGTTATAATTACAATACTATCTAAGTTATTCATACAAGTAAAAAAAGAAAAATTAAATAATTCAAAACTTGACCCAGTAATTATTATATCAACGTCATTGATCTTGACTTAAAATACGCAACAGTGGTCACTGGCAATAACTGACCTTCGCATCACTAATAAGAGGACGAGGAGGACTCTTAATAATATTGTGGACTGCTTGAAAAACACTACTTTTTGTCTAAGAAGGACCAGCTTGGATGTGACAACTGTCATAAATAGTGTTAAACCAACTTTTTATTAACGTTAGGGGTAACGATAAAAATAGATCTCCTTAAATTTTATGCTTATGGCTATGACATAACTTGAATATTGCACAATTTATTCTTAAAGAGCTTAATTATAAATTACAGATTTTTAATCCCAATATACCTAAATAATATTGTTTACCAAAAATTCACAAACCAGGTAAAAAATTCAAATCAATTATTTCATTGATAAACAGTCCCACGTATTATATTTCCAAATGGTTAGTGATTGCATATAGGTACACATTTAAATATGTCGTTAGAAATTTTTTCCGTAAAAAGCTCACATAAATTTATTAAAAAAAAAAAATTTAACAATAAAAAACCTTCAAAACTTAAAAAAATGCACTAAAAAGTATAAAAAAATTGAATAGACTTATGTGCTTAAGAAACAATAAAATTATTTGGATACTATAATGTGCAATTATTGTTATTTTTGAACTCGGTGTCAGTCAATCTAGAACGAGCGCCATCGTCTGCTCGCCCTAGCGCGCGTGCGGTAAGTTTAAATACTGTGCATGCAATATTATGATTAGTATATATAGTATATATATATCAATATAATCAGTATGTATATATATAATGATAATATACACAACCTTATACAAACCTACCTTGACTGACACCGACTCCAAAAATAACAATAATTGTACATTATAGTATCCAAACATTTTTATTGTTTCTTAAGCATACAAGTCTATTAAATTATTTTATACGTTTTTTTTTAATTTTTTGATTCTTAGTGTATTCGATCACTATTGTTTGTTTCAATATGGGTAGACCTACTAAACGCGTTGCTAATATGAGACAGCGCCTTTTGAATGAGACAAACATTTATCTCAACATAGAAAATCTACGGTTCAGTTAATATTTAATTGATTGATACTATTTTTTATGATTTTTTTTTATGCTTTGCGCTTATATAAGTGAAATTTATCAAGAGGACATTTTCTTTGATATTGTAATGCATTATCAAACACATTAAACAACATAATTAATAATAATCAAATTGTTTAAACTCATTGAATAATTAAAGTATTATTTAATTATATTAAATTTTTTTTTTAATTTTTCACAAATTTTTATAATCAATTGTAATTGTCACAAATATATGTCAAAAAAAGCATTAATAAAAATAACTTGCAAATTACAGATCAGATCTTGATTAAAATTAAATGGGATTAATTAGAAAGCATCAGCTTCCAAATGAGAGAAGAATCATCAAAATCTTTTCTCCCAGGAAGAAGTTCTGCAGTAACACACATAAAAAAATATATAAAAAAAATGGAATAGTAAGGAAAAATTAGTGTCAGCGTTCCAAAAGAAACAACAATGATTTATGTAAAAATCTTGCGCAAATTAAAGTGTAACAATAAATTAAAAAAAAAGAAGGAGGCAGTTTGGGTCTATGTATAATGCCATTTCTGGCTGAGTTGTTTATGCATTTATTTGAAAATGATGCGAAAGACAGTTTTCAATATTTTCCTACAATGTGGATAAGGTACGTAGACGTCCTTGCAGTTTTTAATAATTCTGAAAGTTTAACAAATTTTGTTTCAAATTTAAATAATTATCGTTCTTCAATTAGAATTATCAGAACTTATTAAGAGGAAATTAACAGCAAATTATCTTTTTAGATGTAAGCGTAATTAAAAAACCAACAGGCGATATAGGATTGGGTATGTCTACAAAAGAAACAAGCACTTTAAGATACCTACATACCTAATTTGAGTCAATAAATAGCATGTTTAAGTTTTTTAGTAAATAGAAATATAAATAAAAATAGAAACTTAAGTTTCCTTTTACTTAAAATTCAAAAAAAACTTTTTAAAAATATATTTATCAAAAAATTTGCTAAGATTAATGGATAAACAAAAAAATAGTAAATAAACTTATAATTAAACAAAAATTAAAACTAATAACAAAAATTGCACAACTTTTCAAAGAAATAAACGACGTTTTATCAGTCAGGATAAAAATTAAAAGATTTGTTAGGAGGTGCAAAAAAACAAAACTCTATTTCTAGAAAAGTCTGAAATTTGAGTGTAATAGCTGTGACAAATACGGCAAGTTCAACCAGATACAAAGATCACTTAGCTCACTTAAAATAAGGCAAATTGGACAAGCCGAGTATAGCAGAGCACGTCTTTAATAGCAATAATCATATTAGTATTAAAAGTATAAAATAAGTCAAGCAAATAAATAACTATAGATAGACATGTGAACGCCGCTCAATTTATTGAAATCTATAAAAATAAGGCAAATGCTTAAATATTGCGTTGAAAACGGTATTAAACCTTCCTGTGTATATAATGGATTTAAATAATGTTAATGGAGATAAAATCAATTGATAGTAGTCATTTTGTTCAAGGACCTTTAAAATACTTCCCTAAAACATTTGGTCTAAAAGAACTTAAAAAAGGATATTTGCCACATTTCTTCAATACAACAGAAAATCAGAACTATATCGGAAAAATACCTGATACAAAATACTATGGTGCAGTGGCGGCTGGTGCAGGGAGGGCACCGGGGCCGGGCCCCCCCACAGAAAAATTAATTATAAATACCTAATTTGTAATTCCGAGCTCAAAACACGCGGTCTGTAGGCTCCGGGACATCTCGCTCATTTTCTCAACCTGCAACGTCTGTATTGGGAATCGAGCGCTGAAAAGTGGTGGGGATTTACGCGGCTATACGCTACAAGAGCAACCGGTAAAAACTGTAACTTTGCACACCAATCACTGTAAAAGAGGTGGGGTTTTATAATAGCGGCAATTTACAAAGTGGTTGAAACCACCTTGTTACTGACTCGTTGACACTTGTCATTTGACATTTTATTTGGATTTTTATGTGTTTCGTTGTTTTTTTGAGCTATTTTTGCTAGATTTTTGTATTTAGTATACAATCTCACGCTAATTGCTTTAAACTACAGTTTTGTTTTTATTATTGTTTATTTTTTGTCCTAATTTTGTTTTTGAGGTTAAATAATTTAGGAAGGTGGTTATTCAAATCTGGTTGCGATGGAGAAGTAAATAACTTAAATTTTCGAAACAAGACTTTAAACTCTACATCTTCTATTTCAGTGAAAGCAAATTAATTTGCGGCATTTGCTTGAAAACATTTTCTAGTGTTTCAACAAAGAATCGTCATCAGAAAACAAAGCCACAGCAAAAAGTAGAAGAAAGAAAATCTCTACACATTAAGTGTCCATTATGTCCCGAAGCAAGAAAAGAACTTTTTGCAAATTATGACGCCCTTATAGCTCATTTAACCAAGGTCCACAGTGTGAGTATTAAGCAATCTAACTTGAATTTTAGGAACATGGAAAAATTTAGAACTTGGAGAGCCGAGGAAAATAGAGAAGTGGATTATGCTTGTGCTAGGAATGTAAATCGTCCCAATGGCGAAAAACTTCTTTATTACAATTGCATATTTTATTTCTTATAATGAATTGTGTGATGAGGATTATAAAAAGGTGTATTGCAATGAATGTAAAGTTTGGGCAAGAACCTACAACCAGTAAAATGGGTTATCAAGATGAATTAGGACAGTATTTGAAGGAGACATGTGAAGATCAGAAGAAAGAGAATGAGTCGATTAGTTTTGAAAGGAGCAGACAGGTAAGTAAGTTAACAATAGTATTTCTTGGAAATAATAATTACTTTTAAATTATATTTACAGATTGCATTAAAACAATTCTGTAATTTTTCAACGAGTCTAGACAGAGAGTCATTTCAGAAATTTATGGGATCGGTTACAACATTAAAAAATAGTTTGGAAAAGAGTTTGGATAAAGGACGAACGAAGAGGTTAGACCGAAAGAGAAAAATTGAAAAACAGACGTATTATCCTAAGAAAAAATGAATGGTAACGCTTTCGTCCTAATTTTATAGAACATGTATCTCTAACTTTAAACGTTTTAGCTGATTTACAAGTATAATTCTGGCAGAAACGTTTGGTCAGTTGGGGTTGGTGGTAGGGCCTGTTTAATCAGATGAAGTTAGAAACAAAGAAAAACTTAATTATTAAATTAACATATTTTTGCTCTCTAAATAAAAACTGTTGGTTCGAATTTTTTTTTATTTTTTGATAAAACGGTTTCTTGCTGTTTTCAAATATTCTTTAAAATAGTATTACAATTTTTCAAAATAATTAAAGTATGTTTAAACTATAAAATAATTAAATAGAAAACTCTTTATACCTCTTTTAAAAACATAGAGTGGAACCAAGCTTTTTTTAAATTTGGCGCCTTTATAAAAGCCGACTTCCTTTATGCACAGTTGCAGTTTTTACCGGTTGCTCGCTACAAGCGAGGCATTCTCTTCTTTGCCCGCTCAGTCTGAAATATATAGCGGTGTGCGTATGTTGTATTTTCTGTCGTCGCAAGTCGCAAATGCAACTATGAATTCCGTTAATAACATTATCGAATTGATAAAAAATAACACACTGAGTCAAGACATTAAGATCGAATTAAAAAATCTAGGCCCCCCTAGACCAGATTTATTGATTAAACTGCTTTACGTGCTCTAACATTACTGCAATGTTTCTATAAAAATAATTTAACAACTACTTTTGTCAAATCTGGGAAGCTATTGAAAATAATTTGCACCATACCCACGACAACAGCGGAAAGCGAAAGGTGTTTTTCTACTTTGAAGAGAATAATAGTATATTGTAAACCTAGGCGGCAAAGTGGTATTTTTCCAGGCCGAGAGAAGATATGAACAGGCGAGCCATATTACTGGAAAATCACTTTGCGGCCGTGGCTTACACATTATTTTTTATCCTACACAAATTACCTATAATCGAGCATTATCTTAAAATTGATTTGAGGTTATTACCGCTAATCGCCAATTCAAAATGTCAAACTTTGACAGATGTCAAAAATTTATGGATTACTTTACTGTCGACATTTACACATTTTATCTTGCACCAAAGTAGTTTTTTAAAATAAGATTGATGTTCATAAACAGTAAATGTGATTTAAAATTTTAACACCCTTTATAAAAAGTGAGACGTTTAGAGTTTAAAGTAATTTTTCTTATAACAGCGACGTCTGGCGGAAAAAATCAAATTTTTTTTTCTCAGCTAGCCGAGAAAGTACATCTTTTCTCGGCTAGCCTAGAAATGATGTACTTTCACGGCTGTCGAGAGACGAGAAAATTTTATTTTGAGTTGGTGTAGGATAAAAAAACATTTTCTAGAAATACCATGCAGGAAAGCAGACTATGTGCCTTAGCAATGTGTTCCATTGAAAAACAATTATTGACGTCGACACCAAACTTCAATGAATTAGTTATTAATCCTTTTACTCATTGCAAGAAACGGCGAATGGATTTTATTTTCAAACAAGTTAATTAAATAGCATGGTGAGTTTAATTTTTTTTTGTACTTAAATTTTGATATTAAACACTTTAAAATTTGTAATAAAATTGGGATTTTGGAAACATATTTTGCAAAAAATTTCCGGAGGCGCGGACTCCCCAGACCCCCCGGTGCCCTCCCGTGAGAAAAAATCACGAGCCGCCACTGGAGGTCTTGAATTGAGAAATTAGTTTCTAGAAATAGCTAATATAGATCCTTTTAGATATATTACTATTGCAGGTGTTTGCTTGGCGATATATAGATCAAAATATATTAAGAAAGATACAATAGCTGTTGTTGATAATCTAAAAAAAGATCAATAATCCCAACAATGAATTTCTTGGTTAAATTGTTTTCATAATCCAAATATAAAACACGCATTAAACAATGGTGAAGTGAAAATATGTGGATCAAAAGTTGAAGGGTTTGATAAAAAATTCAATACTGTTTACCCATATCACGGGTGTTTTTGGCATGGTTGTACTAAATGTTATAGTTCAGATTTTGTTAATAATAAGAATAAAACAAATATAGAAGATTTTTATGAGAAAACTAGAAGAAACTTTCCATCGACAAAAGCATTTAAAAAAGCTGGTTATAACTTAATAAAAATGTGGGAATGTGAGTGGACAAAATCAAAAGAATATAAGAAAGAAATGAAACAAATAATCAAAAAGATAAATGTTCTCATACGGAATCTCAAAGAATTATCAGAGAAACCTGCTGTAGTAAAAAAAGCAATTGAAAAGGGTTACAAATTAAAAACTATTGATGAGGTTTGACATTTTTACGAAAAATCATCAAGTTTATGTAAAGAATATGTGAAAGCGTTTATAAAAATTAAATTAGTAACAAGCCCTTGGCAAGATGATTTTGAATCAGTGAAGAATATAGAAAAGCTGTAAAAGAAAATCTAGGTAATAAATTCGGTAAAATAGTTTTATGAAATTTTATTAGACAAGACTCTTAATAATATAGATATAATCGATATAAATGAAAATATGTTACAAATTGATTATAAGTTAAAAGATTGTTATATAGAAAATTATTTGAATACCAAATATATTTATAGCTACTTTTACAACTGCAAAAGCAAGATTAAGATTAGCCGAAATGTTGGATAAATTAGGAAAAAGCGTAGCATATTATGATACAGAGAGTATTGTATATATAGATGATGGAAAAAACAATGTTAAAACAGGCTGTCTTTTGGGAGATTGGACAGACGAATTAGGTAAAAGCGTATGGATAATAGATTGGATATCAACAAGCCCAAAAAGTTGTTTGCAGAATAAAAGGAATTACATTAAATTATTACACGTCCGAAAAGATTAATTCCGATAGTATAAATAATATTTTAGAAAAGTCACAACAAAAATAGAATCATTACACAATATAATCGAATTACTCGAGATACTAAAACTAAAAAACTTTCAAACAAAATAGTTTTATTTATGACAAGAGAGTTACTTTAGAAAACTTTGATACAATACCATTTGGAAACTAACTG
This sequence comes from Lagria hirta, assembly GCA_947359425.1. NCBI lineage: Eukaryota > Metazoa > Arthropoda > Insecta > Coleoptera > Tenebrionidae > Lagria > Lagria hirta. Next base: position 22,197,228 of record OX375794.1, read on the forward strand.
AAGATTTGTTATAAAAATTATTATTATTATATACAACACTAAGTTAACAGAACATTAATTTTTCTCATAAACAATTTTGAGATTTTTAAGTCCATTTTGAAACTTCGTTTTTTACAACACTTGTGATTTCCTCGCGTATCATCGCGCGAAAGTCTTTTGTTATCCTACTCTCAAGGCTTTTGATTGAGTTTTGAACTGCTTGAATTGACGTTTCTATGTTGACAGGGTGTCAGTGGCCACTTTTTCTTTTTCAGCAACGTGGGACATGTTGGCAAATTTTTCTTTAAAACTAGCGGTCTGTAATAATAAACATGCGATAAAAACCAGGCCATAAAAAGAGCCAAACACATAAAACCAGCACCAACAACTGAGTATCTGCAGAAAATAGCAGAAGGTTGACAACAGGAGTGGTTTTTTGTCTATATTGATGATGTGTACACAGAAGAAATTGATAAGTAATAAAATTTAACATTCTTGTGACGATAAATTGTATTTTGATAAACAAGAGCTGTGACTTATCTAAAAGAGATTTTTTTTTATTTTAAAACTTTGAAAATAAACATTTTTTTTATTAAAATGTAACATTGCAAATCATAGTAGGTATATCATTTAATCTATATATATTATATATCTATCTATAGTATGGGAGCTGGCAACGTTTGGAAAACGAGAATTTTAGGTCAGCTGGTTTTCTGATATGTTGTCCTTCTTACTCTTTCGGTTAGAGTCTGAGCCATCTGTTTGCTGGTAGCGGTTGCGTTGATTACTGCGCATCCTACCTGTACAGGTAATAATCCTGAATTTTTAAACAATTTTTTAAAACATAATTTTATTATTTTGGTCTTTAAATAGGTCTACCAGACATAAATTTTTTATTGCCAGACATTTTTGGTATTGTTAATCATGTGCCAAACGCCAATTTTTTATTTTTTTTTATAAAAAATTTAAACTATTTTTTAATGTCTGTAATTTTTATATTATGTTCCTTAAAGATGAAAAAGTCTAAAATTAATTTGCCAAACGTTAATTCGGTTGTTAATCTTGAATAAAAATTAAAAACTCATGGAAAGTTTTTAAAAATTAAAAACTCAGTTACCGTATGATGCTGGTAGTCAAGGAGAGACAGTTACAAAAAGTACACAATATGGCGTCAGTCTAAAGTGACATGTTTGAATTCGTGTTGTTTTTAATGTTTATTTATTAATTGTGTTACAATGTCTAATGATAAAATTAAATGTGTTTTTTGTAAAGGATATAAAGATAAATTAATCCTTTTTGTGAGTGATAAATTAAAGAAATGTCAGGAAGTTTTGAGTATACGTGTTAAATATAAATTAAAATACTGTGACATTCAGCTGCCTACACAAATAAATAATATTGATGGATATCATAGACAGTGTTATGGTAGTTTTACAGCTTTAATGACAAAGTATCGTGATTCTTCTTCAGAAATAGATTGTACCAGTAATCCTGAAAATATTACGAACAACGTAACTCAAAAGTCAAGCAGTGAAATCGCTTGTGAGGATGCTTCTTCAAGTTTAAATAGTCAAACAACATCTCCAAATCTCGATAATCAGTGCATTTCAGAACATTCTAATCCTAGCATCAACAGTGAGGTACTTTCAGAAGATGTTGCTCAAAGTGTAGATAGTCAGTCAACGTTAGGAGATGTTGCTACCAGATCGACATTTGATTTAAGTATCAATAAAACTGACGTTTGTGATAATACTTCCGACATAAACATAGAAGAGATTGAAACAGATCGACGACTTAAAAATGTTTGCTTTTATTGTAATAAAGATCGTAAACAAAATAAAAGTAAACAACAAAATCTTCACTCAACAAACGATACAAAAGTTTATGAAAAAATTATTGAGTGCATGGAAAAACTCAATAATGAAGAGTTATTACAAAAAATTAATCATTTTAAATCTGTTAATGAAACAATTTTTTATCATCATCTTTGTGAATTGCTGTATTTAAATGAGTACAAAAAAGTAGTTTCTGACATTCCACAAACTACGTGGCATAAAAATCGTCACATCCATAAAGATATTTTCAATCACATTGTATCAACAATAGAAGAAGAAGTTATTAAAAAAAGGAATTGTGTATCATTATCATCTCTATGTGATACGTATAATATTGAGTTGAGTTATGAGCAGAAACTTCAGCCTCAGGCTGGTATTAATTTAATAACTAATCATTATCTGGAAGAGAAAATCCAAAAACATTTTAAAAAATCTATTAAATTTATATCCAAACAAAAAAAAAAATTATCATTCATAAAGATAGTAATTTAGTTGAAGATGATTTTAGCAAACTTGAAGAAAGCGATCTTATAGATAAAGTTGCATTAATCTTGCGAGATACTGTTTTGAAAATTGAGAAATCTAAACTACCATCAAAAATTAAAACAACCGACTTAATTGCGGGTGAATGCGTGGTTCCAGATAAATTAGACCGATTCTTCAGAGTATTTATGGGAGGAAAGGACATCAGACGTAAAGATGGTATAAATTGTAAAAGACTGAGTTCCTCAATGGCTGCTGATGCAATTTTTTGTGTAACTAATGGTAATGTAAAACCATCTAAACACATAACTCTTGGTATGACTGTAAAAAGTTTAACAAGTAGTAAAAAATTAATAAATATTTTAAATAGATTAGGACATTGCTGTAACTATACTACTCTAGAAGAATTAGAAACAGAAGCAACCATCTCATCGGTAAAAAGTTCACAAGTTTGTCCTCCAGACATCATTCTAAAACCTTCGCTATGCACCGGAGTAGCCTTTGATAATTTTGACAGATACATCGACACCTTGGATGGAAAGGAAACTTTACACGACACTGTAGGAATTATTTATCAAAACATTGATAGCAATGATTCTCATAGGGAACTGAACCAAGATGCTAGCAATGCGGATTCAGAATTATCACCAACAGGACCACGACAAAAAAGAAAACGATCTTTAATAGAAATAACTCACGACATTGTTCCTTATGGTAAGCGAATAAAGATGATAGGTCGCTTAACACCTGTTGAAATTAATCAATCACCACTTTTACCCCAAAATTTTTCATCTATACAAACCATTGATCTACTACATATGCTTTCAAATTTTTTTCACGTACCAAACACACCGTCATGGACAGGATTTAATTGTAGAATTATCCATGACAATAGTCTGAAGCAAATTATATCTTATCTAACTCCTATCAATTCATCACCAACAAATATATCAGTCGTAGCATACACCATGGAACAAGCACAAAAAGTTGGTCAAGAATGTGGTCAAACTTATGTACAAGTGACTTATGACTTAGCAATAGCTAAAATAGCTTATAAAATTCAAGCAACTGAAGGTCCTAAGTTTAGTAATCTTTTTATACATCTTGGCTCGTTTCATTTAATGATGGCTTTTTTTAAAGCTGTTGGTACTTTCATCGATGAATGCGGATTATCTCACATGATGATTGAGAGTAAAATCATTGCTTCTGGATCTGTAAAGGGATTAATTGAAGGTAAACATTTTAATCGATGCAAACGTCTGAATCCGTTAATGGCATTAGGCTTACAGATGTTACATTTTGACCAATTTTTAAAATATAAGAGTGCCGAATACGATTTTGTGAAAGAACAAGTTTATAAATATCTTTTAGAATATCAGGACAAAAAAATTTCATTTTCATCTTCATCGAAAACTAATTTATTACCTAATCAAATGTTATCGCAGCTGCTCGATTCTTATAAAAGATATGTAGCAAAGACCAGAGAAGGTAGACATGGAAAGACAGCACAGTTCTACATCATTTATATACAATTAATAAGTTACTATATTAATCTTTCAAGAAGTATACGTATGGGTGACTTTCAAATGTTCAAGCACGTAATTCCGAAAATGGCTAACTTATTTTTCATTGTTAATCAACCCAATTACGCTAGATATTGTGTTAAATATTCCGATAATTTAAATAATGTCGATAAAACTCATCCTGGACTAGAAAATGATTTTAATAAAGGATGCTTTGGCGTCAAGAGAACTGATAAGCCATTCTCGCGAATACCAGTAGATCTCACTTTGGAACAGACAATCAATGCTGATGCTGCTAAACGACTGAGTGGCATTGCTCACTTTACTAACTCTATAGCTGCACGTCAACGCTGGACAAAAAGCCACAGCATAAGAGCAACATTAATATCACATGTCTTGGATGTATGTGGTCTAAGATACTTACAAGATGTTACGGCAGAATTACAACCGAATAGAGTGAAAATTTATGGAAAACAAATTGCTGATTTCATTCAAATTCTTGAAAAAAATTGTAATCCGTTTGATCCGACATTAGACAAAGAAAATTTGTATAATATTGCTACTTCAAAGTCTCCTTCTCCTGAAATTACTGACTTTTTATTAAATATCGAAGAGAATGGTGAGAATTTGAAGAACCAATTTATCAGTGAATGCGTTGATGATGAATGTAGATTTGACAAGCCTATAAAAAAAAATAAAATTTTAAATTTTGCTGAGGCGCCGAAGAAAAAGAAGTTGACTTTGGGCAATAAGGTTGTTGAGCTGCGAATGCAAAGAGATCTATTTGGTAGGATGTTGGGGATTTCCCTCACCCACAAGGTTCATATCGAAAAAGTTTTAACATACCCGCTTACTCCGATGCCAACGTCAATGTGTCATCCAGATGGTTCAATTTGCAAAACGGATAAATCACAATTAGCAAAGCTAATTGAAAAGAAAATGGAAAATAGTACAGATCAACCGCCGTCATCTTTTGATGTTTGCCTTGTTGATGGTTTCTTTTTGTTACATCTTATGAAAGAAGTACCACAAACGTTTGATGGTATATCTAAGAAGTTTTTGAGTATTATATCCCAGATGAAATCTACTCGGATTGACATTATCTTTGACCAATACTTCTCGCCATCCATCAAAGATTGTGAACGTTCGCGACGTGAAGAAGAAACAAGTCCGGTATCAATTGGTCCAAATCAAGTTCGGCCACATAATTTCTCAGCAGAACTTAAAAATATACAATTTAAAGAAGCTTTAGTTAACTTTTTTATTGATCACTGGGGCAATCATGACATGTTATCTTTCATTGGTAATAAAACTATTCACGTAAGCTTCAATAAATGTTATTCTTACAAAGTTTTGGATAATAAAGTAATTAAGACTACTGAAGAAACATTATCATGTGAAGAACACGAAGAAGCTGATTCTCGGATAATTTTTCATATTTGTCAAATCGATTTTGACGCAGACGTTGTTATACGCTGCTCTGACTCTGATATTTTGATAATTCTTCTGGGAAATATAGATCATTTAAACGCATCTTTAAAAATTTGGATAAATATGGGTGTGGGTAATCATCAACGATACATAAACGTCAACGAACTATACCAAATTCTTGGTGAATCTTTATCAAAAGCATTACCGTGCTTCCACGCACTTACCGGGTGTGATTATACGCCAGCATTTTTCAGAAAAGGCAAAGTTAGGCCTTTTAAAATTTTAGAAAAATCTAACGAGTACCAATTAGCTTTTAACAATTTTATTACGGATGACGACAAAATACTTGAAACTACGTATGCTATTCTTGAAAAATTTATTTGTGAGATGTATGGAGTTAAAAATTATTCGCATGTCAATGATGTTCGATTTCATCTATTCTCGAGTAATTTTCAGTCTAAAAAATCCGATGAGAACTTTGATAAAAAATTTAAAAATTTCGATTCATCCAGTTTGCCACCCTGTAAAGCAGAATTGCTTCAGCATTTGTTGCGGGTTCGCTACGTAACTAAGCTATGGAGAAATGCTCACTCAAAACATCCAACATCTTTATCTCCTGTTGCTTCTGGTTGGACAATCAAAGATGACAAATATGATTTTGTCTGGTTTGTGGGAGAGCAATTACCGTCATCAGTTGCAGATGTAATAATTCAAAGTAAGTATAGAATATACCATTTATCAATAAAAACTAAAATACTATATAACGAACAAGAATTACACTAATGTTAATTTTTTGTATTACAGACGATAGAGTATTAGAAGACGACGACAATTCCCAAGAGGATGATATAAATGATGTTGTCAATGAGACTGACGACGAAGATGAGTATGAAGATGCCGCCTTTTATTGTGACACTGTTATAGACTGAGCAGTTCTTTTTAAATAAAAAGTCTTTAACAATTTATAATAAATGTATGTAATTCGAGTGTGTAAATCAGGCATTTTAAATAAAAAAAAAATTAATTTTGAAACTTGTTGAAGCATTTTTCATTCACTTATTGATAACTTATTCAGATTTTATTTTCAGTTTTATGTTACAAATTTTCCGTTTAAACTTGTCCTTACTGAGATGAGTGAGTAATGTATCTTTGCTATCATTTTCTGTCTTATTTTCGATAATATTTTGTAACTGTCTCTCTCTGACTACCAGTATCATACGGTAACACTTTCCATGAGTTTTTAATTTTTATTCAAGATTGACAACCGAATTAACGTTTGGCAAATTAATTTTAGACTTTTTTATCTTTAAGGAACATAATATAAAAATTACAGACATTAAAAAATAGTTTAAATTTTTTATAAAAAAAAATAAAAAATTGGCGTTTGGCACATGATTAACAATACCAAAAATGTCTGGCAATAAAAAATTTATGTCTGGTAGACCTATTTAAAGACCAAAATAAAAAAATTATGTTTTAAAAAATTGTTTAAAAATTCAGGATTATTACCTGTACAGGTAGGATGCGCAGTAATCAACGCAACCGCTACCAGCAGACAGATGGCCCAGACTCTTACCGAAAGAGTAAGAAGGACAACATATCAGAAAACCAGCTGACCTGAAATTCTTTCTCAAAAACGTTGCCAGCTCCTATACTACTATATATATAAAAGAAAGTTGTGTTTGTTACAACACTTATAACTCGAGAACGGCTGAACCGATTCCCATGGTTTTTGATTTGTTGGATTTGTTTCCGTCCCGAATAGCAGAATACATCTTAAAAACAATGAAAACTCGATATGTGTGATGAATACTTAATCATTTCAATAGATGCTGATTTGTTTATTACATGTCAAACATTTGTTGTCCAATCCTGTCAAATAGTGTAACAACTATTTTTTTTTTTTGGAGTTTATGACCTGGTTGCTAAGACCTTAAAGCCACAACTTTATTTTTTTCTGAAGACATCATGTGCACGTTCAGAAATTTATTTTTTGTAAAATGTCTACAATGTTTAGGTACTGTTATATTTGTTTTTAATTCCCGAAAATATTACCTAAAATTTATTCTACAGTAAAAACATAAAATCATCGGAAAAGAACGGAATTTAGGGAATAAAAAATCAGTTGGTAAAGGTTATAAGATTAAGGAAAAAAAATCTACAGGTTAAAAAAAGTGTAAATGTCTTTTTATAGGTTGTCTATGATTTTTCTTGATAAGCTTTTCATACGTAGTGGTTATATACTCTTTGAGCTATTGTCTATGTCTCGAAAGTTCAGGCACTGTTATTATATTTGGTGGTTTTACGCGAGTGCACATTTTAACAACAATGCCGCGTCCTAGAAGATCTAATCTTTCCCAGCGAAGCCGTAATGCAATTAGGCAACGGAATATCGCGAGTCAATTATCTGCGAGAAATTGCACGCGCCGATACTTTAAGGAAAATTTAAAGATAAGGATGTTCTTATTCCAAGGATTCCGATGATCCTAACGGATATGCCCTTTGAGTTTAAACGAATTCAATTCCCGATTCTTCTTGCCTTCGCCATGACGATCAACAAATCACAGGGCCAATCCTTGACTATTTGTGGCCTCAATCTAGAAAATGCATGTTTTTCTCATGGTCAATTGTACGTGGCATGCTCACGTGTCGGCAAACCATCCGCTTTATTTGTTCTTGCGCCTGACCAAAAAACAAAGAATGTCGTTTACCACAAAGTGCTTGAATGAAAATCCTATTAATGAATTAATCCTAGTTTTATTTTTTTTTCCCAATCTGCACAACAGCACAACATAGTTTTCAATCATTTTGTTCTGACATGAGTTTAAAGTACTTAATTGTTATTTTTTATTTTTTTTAATTTTTATTCTCATTCTGTATGTATGTTTTCATCATCATTCATTATAATAAAATACTTTTTTGTTTCTATCTCTATAAATATATTATTTTGTATCATTGTTTTACGTTCAGCCAAGCCTAAATTAGTTCAGATAAAAAGTAACACGACATTCATTGACTGTTAGGCGGTACGTAGTTCGCCGGGTCAGCTAGTGAGAATATAATAAATAGTATATTACGTTCTAAGACAGGGCATCCAACTTTCTAGCCGTAGGTCGTCTGCTATTTTTCTTGCTCCACCCGCCGAATTTCTTTTAGTTTAACGTTTAAAAGTTCTGTCATAGTGACATTTGTGGTTGTGTTGCTATGGTAGCGGCTAGAAAATGCAGGCCATGAAAAGTCGCTCTTTCTAGTCGCTCAGAAAGAGCGTACATTCGGCGGGTGGAGCAAGAAGTAGTATATTACGTTCTTAGGCCAGAAAGTTAGATTATGGTAGCGGCTAGAAAATGCAGGCCATGAAAAGTCGCTCTTTCTAGTCGCTCAGAAAGAGCGTACATTCGGCGGGTAGAGCAAGAAAAGTTATATTTTACAATAATTGTTTTATGAAATGTTCTGAAATGAATTTAAATACTTGTTGAGCGTTGTGCTTCTGGATTTTCAACTAAAACGATTTTTAACAAATTGTAATTTGTTTTCTTGATGTAGAGTCGTGTAATATGAATACACGTGAAATGTGAATTCGTATTCCACGACTATCTAGTCTATTTAGATAAGTAGACTAAATAGGCTATCTATTGTTACGTATGTAGTTATTTTCAATGGATCTACATGCTTTTGTTTTATTTCTTACTAACATATTTTTTTAGTACGCGCAATATTATGTATGACCATTATGTATGACTAAAACGATATATCATTAATATTAGACACTCTACAATATACACAAGTTTTTTAATACTAGTGAATTGTATGAATCTTATGGAAAATATATGATTTTTATTTTTTATGATAAGAGATTTTTTATTTCAGTATAATTTAATCTTGTGAACAATAAGAAATCTTCATTAGCAAAAGCGCGTTCCAACATTCTCAGTTATTACATAGATCGCTTATAATCACCGTTAAGTTTGGCTTGGTAAAAAAGTCATAGCATTCCAATATTTAGTTAACAGTTTTGTAGCTATCTTGGCACTCTAGACTTTTTTCTCTGCTAGAATATTTAGTAGCAAGTGAGAAAATTATGACCAAACGCGCATTGGTCTAAAGGGATGCCAACAAAATTATGAGTAAGCTTTACAAATATATGATGTTTTGGTATTATAACAGTTTTAATTACGAAGTTTGTGGCTATTTACCCCACATTTCATTTTTTTGAAAAAAAGTTTGTTTTTATTTGCATCACCACAGGTAAACAAAACATTAAAATAAAACAAAATTTATAGGATATGTTCATAGTGGAAATACTCACACCACGGGCATGTTCATATAATTTTTATCAACTGTCAAAAGTAACAGAATATTGGTATTAGAACCCAACCCAGAACTTCTGAAGTTTGATTTATGACACGACTCGTAAAGTATCTCTCATGACAACCAATATTTTAGTAGTATCGGCACAGATGAGTGTATTGGTTAAGAGTGAAATCAATATTTTGATTCATGTATCTAAAAACTCAGCTATTGACCTTGAAAAAACTACTTTTTTAACAGCAACAGCACTGAGTTGTGTAGATAGTCTGAAGAAGTTTTAGAATATTATACATTGTGATTTGACAGACAGGGCAGATATAATGCAGTAGATTATAAACCTCCTGTAAAAGTACTTGACCGTAGATAATCGCGTATTTTAATACGTTGCAAGACGGCCATAAACCCCAACTATAAATCATGTTTAAGAAATTACCTAACTGAATCGCTAAACTTTTTAGTGCGATTACAACTTTGCCTTCTTAAATACTTTACAACAGGCCAACTCCCAATTTGCATAAAACTGGTAGCCAATAGATACGTCTGTGGTTCTAGTCAGCATAGACCGTAATGATACGTTTAGTCGAACTAAATTTCATCGTCAAGTTCAACGGTGAAACTGTGTTCGTTGCATCATTGAAGAGGGACATTTCTACCGCTTGAAAATGATACCAGAAGTAATCATTCAAGTTAACAATGATAGTATCAGTGATTCTGATATCTACGCAAATGATTATATGAAAATTACTAATGTTTTCACATACCCACCTACATAATTTTTATGTTATCCAATAATAAATAAATCTGTGCCTAGATAATTAATTGTAATCTTTAATAACATGCAGGCAAAGAAAGTAGAAGAAATCCGAATACAGCCCTGGCAAAGTATCTTCAAGATTATGCACAGCCCATAAAACCTACCGTGAGCTTTCATTAAGATTAGTGAAGGTTAAGTAGCAATAAAACCATATTCACACAAAATCTTTAGCGAAACTATAACACCAGGTTTACGATCATTTTAACAACATTGGCTTTCATTGTTGGGTTGATTTTTGTGTGGTCATATAATCGCATACCCTCGGAGTTACTATAATTTAAAACACTTCCTCAGACGATGTAATGTTGTTTTCATCTGCTGTTTATGCTAAAACCTATACTATATGCATTTTAAAGAAAGAATGCATCAAAACAAATGCATGCAGGCTCCACGTGGTCATATCTATGAAGTGGGAGATGGTCGACACAAGGCAGGGCGCAGAAAAAGTCGTTTATTCTATTTTGGACCAAGTTGTTTTCAATTCGGCTTAAATATATTCAAAATTATATTATTTTCACTAGTATTTAAGTGGATACATTAAGCCCTTTTTCTGGGAGAACTAGGGTTCTGGGATTAACCTCAGTCTCTGTCTCCGTAGCAGCCAAACAGAAACAGCAACGAAACAAATGCTTTCGGCTGCCAGCCCGGCTCAAATTTCAGGAAATCGGTATGACTAATTAGTCTTTATGAACGTATCAAGCACTGATCACGTCCTACACATTATTTACTACCACTTTTTCTTGAAAATGAATACAGTATAGATTTCCCTACTTTTTAAAGTTAATGAAAATTGATAATACGATTATGAATTCGTATTGATACAATAAAGTTTTTGTAACATTGGCTTAACACTTGTGCTAAGGGCTTTGAATATCCGATGAAGCTTCCTCCTTGGAAAATTTGGGGTAAGAAAAACACAAAATTTTATATAAATAATGATGTTTAATTACGAACAACAGCATAGAGCAACCATGAAACGTTTTACAAATAAAATGCGATGGCTATGTACAAAATTTTCATATAATATCCTAAGATCTTATGATAACTTAGGAAACGAAATAAAAACAAGTTATATACAATCAGTTCCACGGAGATAAACCTACACGATAGTAACCAAATTATGTCAAAATTTGGCCGAGATCACATAGCAAACTATTACATTCCTACAGCACCACGATATAAATTTCTTTCTGACTTATCCTACAAATTGTTTTTAGAATCATAAGGATTGACAATACAGCGCACTTCCAGCATTTGCTGCTTTCAATTTGTTTTTATTTTTCAATTAACCAAGAATTACTTGATTTATGTTATTTAGTAGTACGAAAAAAAAGTAGTATAAATAACTATCAGTCTTTAAATTAATCACTATATTATCGTGATGCTTTTAATAACTCAGTCCATATACCACTCGTAACAATGAGATTTTACTAATTTAATATCAGATGTGGTTGGATGAAAGAACCAGAAACTATAGGTGACTCAATAACAAAGAAGGCGAGTAAACAAATTTAATAAATAAGAGGAAGTTGATGTCACCTATAGATTGCGGTTGAACCCGTTTAAATATAAATGAATAAAAGAAAAACAATTATTAAATCTAATAACAATAAAGAAAAAAAAACGAATGGCTTTTCTAAAATTAAAAACACAGCACAAACTTGCACTTCTTGATTGGTTAAATCTAGTCGTAAAGACTGCTAGATGGTACGAATTGATCACAACTTCTTGGAGACCATTCTCCGTCTTCTCTCGCAAGCCAGGGGTGATAGAATATATCTTCAGAAGTAATTCTTTCGGAAGGATCTCGTCGTAATAACGATCGTATTAAACATTTTGCACGATTGGATATACAGTCGGGAATAACAAAATGTCCTCTAGAGATTTTCGCAAAAAGAGAAGCATGTTCTGAATCGCTGAATGGATATCTGTAAATAATAAAACATATTTAAAAATAAAATCTCAGTAAATTCAAGGCTACAATTACAATTAGTAGAGTCTTAGAGCGTGACTAAAAATGTATACTGAATCTGAAAAACCGGCAGACCAAGTCGGTGACTTAAATTAAACAAAAAAAATAATTTATGTATGTTAAAAGTTTAAGAAGCGTCATATGGTGACCGAAGTTATCAACCCCCTTGTAATAAAGACCAACTGTTGAGTGCGGTTATAAGAAGAAATTGTATGTTCACCTGTGGCTGCATCGACATATGGTGAATCCGTTACGCATCGTAGTTTGGGAAAATATTAAGAAAGTTATAACGTTTTTTTTTTGAAAAAAATCTAATATGTATTAAATCCAGCATATCAGAGTTATGTCTTTAAAAACAATGCCACTGCTGACAAGAATAATAGGAAAAGTGTAGCAATAGTAGGCCATAAATAAATTATATAGCTTTGTGTGTATTATATAATGTAGGAATGCTTCACCAGCTGTCCTCATCTTATTTTTTGTTTTGCCCTCATCAAGCAGGTGGACTTGATATTTTACAAAATAATCTGACAATTTTCAAAGGGTGCCTGCTGCAACCTAAGAAAGAACCACTATAATCGCGCAAGGCAGGTGTAGATCTCCAAGGGTTTATCAGACGCATTAATTCTCGGCAGGTGCTTTACGCAAGCGTTTTCTTTCGTAATCTATAATCAAAATGTTGTATATTTACCTGCCGACTAGCATAGTATAAAGAATAACTCCTAAGGACCACATATCTGCTGCCTTCCCTGAGTAGTGTGCCCCAGCTTTTAATATCTCCGGACTCACGTAAGCAGGACATCCTCGTTTATCATGCAGCCAATCGGTTTCCGGTTCTTCCAAAACTACGGCGTCTTCGAGTGACTCAAGTTTTAGTTCCGTTCTGAAAATTAATTAATTGTATTGTAATTTTGCAAATATTTTGGTCCATCAAATGATTGTACAATTTAAACAATTGGGGTATTACATGTGTACATAAACTTTTGCACAAATGCATTCCGCAACATAATGTCGAAAGCATGAAATCGTAATGTCATCGAATGTTTTAGCTACATTGGGTAAGTTCTTGCAATTTCTGCAACAAATATTACTATTTGTTCAATATATTTTATGGTTTATTTGAGCAAGAATGTATCAGCAACTGCTTAAAAATTTATCAGGCTCTAATTTTCAGTAGTCAAAATAAGAACTGCTACATTTTACGTTATTTGCATAAGTTCAATTTCTATTAATGATAGGAGTAGAACAAATTATTCAACAATTTTATATCATTAACCGCAAAAAGAATGCAGACCTAATAAATTATCTGATTAATAGATATAATTCAGACCCGATTTTCTTTAAAAAAATCCAAAAACATTCGAAAAAGCTTTATTTTCAGAAGCAAAGTTAAAAAAAAAACCAATTCAATAACATACAAAGGAAATACAAAACACCGTGATATTTGGGAAAAAAAAATTAAAACGACAGCAAAAAAATACATTCTTAAGATACAAAAAAAAACGACAAATTAAAATAGCAATAAAGTCTAATCTAAAATAGAGAAAAATTTGTGTAAGCAAAAAAATAATATACACAAAAATACACTGTTTTTTATATTCATTTCATAATTTTAATTCTTTCTTTGGAGAGAACATTAAATATCTGAGATGTGCGGTTCGGAGAGAAAAGACGATAAATTGGTAACTTTGTTCTTCGATTAGTGATATCTGAAAGTGTCTTCTGTCAAATCGGCATCTGTCGTTAGTGACTTTAACCATTGAAATGTAAAAGCGTTCTGACCTCGATGTAAGAAGCCTCAGATAGATATAGATATCACTACGTAAGGATTTTTAAATTTCACAAAGTTACAAGGTAAGGTTGACCTATGCATAAAGCACAACCTCAAGTTTTGTTCAACCATAAATGAGTAAATAATTCAAGTATACGTAATTAAAATAATTAATTTTCAACTTTTATAATCAATTCGAATGTCATCCAAAACTCTTCCCCAACCAAATATTCAAAACAAATTGCATTTACTGATAGTATAATTTCTGCTCTAATGGTTCATAAAAGGTGAATGTCTTAGCTTGAAATGTTAAAATCTTCAGACCGCAATTACTTTTAATCATTTAAAATACTTTCATAAATATGCATTTCTTATTCTTAATATGAAACGGAAACAAAATTTAAACATTTCTAATTAGAAAATAATGAATAATTCGAAGAACCATAATTAGGTATTCACTTTATTTTCAATTAACTATTTCTATTAAGATTACCTTTAATCGCAAATAGACAGATAAGTATTGTAGTTAATTTCAAATTATTGTTATACCTTTAAAAATAACTTATTATTACAATTCTATTTACAATAATCTAGTAAAACGTCGCTAGAAGCTGATAACAATTATAATTAAAGATAATTGTCAAATTTTTGATAATCCGGAAAAATTGAAATAATCTGACTTAAAATGAAATTAATTATTATATAATATTTATATATTTATTGTATGTATTTTATTTACATACACATTCTCGTTAAGAAACGTAAGAGGCGCATAAAGTGATAAACGTATGAAAAAGCAGGAGAAAAGCAAGAAATAAAAACAGATACTTATCATACATACTATAAATTTATAGCAAAATTATTGAAAAAATTATGAAGGGTTAATGACCAATTTAAACTTTTATCCTTAATTATAAACACTTTTTATAAACCAAAAATAATTCGAAAAGTTTCACGCTTTTTGTTCATCCAAAAGGTACACATATTGTATACATAACTCATGGAAAGCGTTTGGTGAGAGTTTCATGATTTTCATTCACCCAAAAAGTGGTCAACGCGCCTAAAAAAATTTCGCTTCTCTTCAAAAAATATAAAAATTACGAAACAGAACCGTTGAGGAGGAAAAAAGCTTGTATTGTAAAGCTTGTTTTGTCGAGTCTCCAAAACAATAATCATTATTAGCATAGCATTTTGAAAGAACAACAAAAATACTCGTTACAGGAATTGTGATATGGGGTTCTCTAGGGCTATTACAGACGATAATAATCTATATAGCTATAAGATTATAAGCATTTATATTAGCTATTTACGTAATGAGTACATAATTTACATCTTTATTGACGAGTCCTAGTTTATGGCAGAGCGAGCTTGCCAACGAGTTTACTTTGTTTATGTGAAAATTGTGTTAGCAGATTTTTCTGGATCTTCTTGTGTGGTATAAATCACTACAAAACTGAGATCGAAATAAAAAATTTTACTGTCGCTGTTGGAAAGACTTTCTACTACAATCGAAATTCAGAAGCCTGAACGCGAAAATACTTCGAATAACAGTGGCTAGAAATCCACTTTTGATTTTCTAAGCAGAAGCTAAGCAACTTTTCTAAGAAAATCAAAACAACTTTGAGTCGCTGTGTCTATGAAAGTTCATCATTCTAGAACTATAATCTATTCTAGGATGTGTGTGATCCACCATCAATTATGCTAAGCAAAAAAATGACACCAGTAAATATCTATCTGTAATTCCATTTTTAAACAAAAAAGTAGAGTAAGTAGAGTAAACACACATAAGAAGCCTTTAATACTTAATAACAGCCAGATGGATAAGTTTTTGATTGGAGATGATAAGATTTATTGATCAAAGTGAAGATGTTAATAGAATGACATCTGTCCCATTAGCTAAATTATTTATAACTTTTTACATGCTATTCTGATATTTGAAGTAGCTGACGTCTATGTTATTTTGATATTACTGTTAATTTTATAGTTCTTCTTATTTATACTTCCTTTCAATGTAATTTATTATAAATAAAACAAAAGCAGATAAAGTTATTTTTACCAGAGGTAAAAAAGTACATATTTGTTTAAAGAATCATTTATTGGCAAAATATAAATTCCAAATGCAAAGTGAATATTAAAAAAATAAAACTGAAAAAATATTCAATAATTTATTAATAAAAAAATTATTAAAACTTCCCGTGAAAAATATATTAGTTTTGATAAAAAAGGATGCTTCTTATTTTGCTACCTTTACCTTTTTAATTGGTTTTTTTAATAATAAAAGCTTGCTAATTAGTAATTAGCAAGCTCCTATAATAACGTAATTAACCAACTCTTTGCAGCCAGTAGTATAGTGCAAAATAAATAAAAAAAAAGATATAACTAGTAGGAGCGGTGTGAATAGTATCGTGGAGTAAAAATGAATAGTAAGTGAATTAGATAGACTTCCGACCCGGCACGACTTGGCGATATGAAATGGTCTGGTGCTCGCGGCCATGAATCTGTCAAAAATTGCACAACTATTTTTCAGGGGCCTTCGGCCCCCATGCCCGTTCATCGAACTCTTGATAGCAGAGAAAGCGAAGAAGGTAGTCTCTGTGTTTAAGCAAACGAAAGTGTCATTTCTCCACATCAACCCATTGCGGCAGCAAAATCTTGCAATAACCATTATTTATGGTGTTGTTACTATTTTTTAATCCAACTGATCGAAAAGCTAATTATCTATTGCAAAACCTTGGGTTCAATGATCAATGTTTGAAGACGATCACAAAAAAACTCATCCAATTCGGTAGGGCCCCACCCATTCAATGGTAATAATAACATGCAATTTTTACAAATGTCTGTCTACTTATTTGGTCGCCTGAAGATGGGGTCAATAAAACGCCGTTTATTCGACCGAACGGGACAGCCAGCAACTTTTATGGTCGGAGGTTTTGTTGCAGGACTAGTTTTTTTGTATTTCAATTCTGCGAGAATTAATGCCCTCGTATTCGCCAACGTTGCAGATTACGAGGCTCTAACTTTGAACAAAGGCTCGGCAAGATAGCAGGTTATGTTGTAGGCTGCAATGCAAGACGCCAACCAGGCCTGCATTGTTAGCCAGAAGCGTAGCTAAGAAAATCATACCTACTAGACAATAGGGACTTCAACCACTATGTAATGAAAAGATTAAATAATAATTATAATTTAAAAATATATATATTTGACGCTTATCGTTGCTAAACTTAATATCAGAATGTAACCACACAGGAAAAGTGAATTTAGTCTGGGAATCTTAAGAAATAGTAAATATTGCAGCAATTAGTTAGAGTAAAGCCAGAGTCTCTAACATTTCCTCATAGAACGCACAGTGTGTGGCAATGTCTTATCAAGATATTTAATTGCTTGAAAAGCGGCAGCTGATTTAATATTTTGCAAAAAATGGTTAGTTAAAAGCAAACCGGGAAGGAATTAGAATGTTCTACAAATACTCATAATAGTATTGCTGCATTAGTGTCAACGAACCCAACTTTCAGTCTACATTACACACATTTCTTTTTGCATTGCATCACAAGTTTTGCGACTTTCTTTAGTTGGCAAATCTAACCCATTCAGTACAATTTCGCGCTGGAGAAAATTGAGACGCTTGGTTGATGCAACGTTTCTATTGCATTAGCTTGGCCCTACATTTCACCTGATTGCTCCATGTTTTATTCTGAACAGTGTAACACACACAGTTACAAAAGAATATAGGGGTTGAGCAATAACAAATTGCAAATCACGAGCTGCGGGCCAAATCCACATGACTTATCCGCCGAGAACACTTGCCAAAGCACTAACCTTGCTTAATAATACAAGGAGTGTCGTCGATTGGGAAATTTTGTAAGCTGATGTACAATTAGTCCTTTGTAGAATGCTTTCCCGTGTGCGAATTAAATACAAAATTACTAGAGATTGCACCCTGTTTTGGGTTATTAGAGCGGTTAGGAAAGGCGGTAACCGCCCCTTTGTCGCAATTTCTAATTTTATAATTTCAAAAGATCATTGAACTGATATTTGCGCGCGCACTACCGGTCTAACAAACTCCGGTGAGTGTAGGAGAAATGCGTAAATAAATGACTACTGCTGCACTTGCTATAACTGCATGAACTGCATTATTACCGAGGGCGAAGCGTGGGAGGACAAGGTTGAACAAGAACTAGAACAATTCAGACACTGGTTGTTTACTATTTTTTGCATTTTTCCTCTACTGGAAAACAGAATGAATTTTCCAAGCTTATTAGGATTAAGATTCGACTTAATGAAGTGTAAACTAATTGTTGTGATCACTAATTATTTGAAAAAAAAACTGTTTTGAATTATTAGTCTCATAGTACTTTTTATAGATAAACTTACCTATATTAAGTTTGTTTGTTTTGGATAAACAATTGTTAGTGAGTGTCAAAGCTTTTATAATTATGTTAGAATCCTAGTTCATTACCGTAGAACCACGTCCTCGATAGCTTATTATAAACAGCGTTGCCAATCTTAAAACTGTTTAATTGTTTATAAAAACAAACAGGTTATAATAATATGTAATTATAACAACTCAATTTAAAAAATCAAATTATATCAACAAATCAAGGTAAACCGTAACCAGGCGTTTTTTTAAATTGCATCTTTTTTTATTGTTTCTTTTCTTAAATCATATAATGTTTATTAGAAATAATATCATTATTGTCATCTTATGAAAGTGGCTAAAGTACCAACCAATTCAAACTAATTCAATGTGACGGCCTATGAGTTTACTGTACTTGTTTTTTTTTAATGATTGGTCGTTATTATGTTTTATAAGTCATTTGACAATAGATGTCAAAAAGTTAAGCATAAATCCTTTAAACTACATAACATAACATCAAACAATTTTCCGTATGTACCGTTCCAAAATTAATATCTCACATCTGGCAATAAAATCAAAATGAAATAAGAAATAAATTGTCTTCAATCACGAATAAGATAAAAAAATTAGAAGATATCACTGAGACTTCAAATCCAGCAGGTCAATTAAACAAAAACTATAATCTATGAAAAATAAATATTGACACAGAAGGGCCAATCATAAATTACAAATCAAATTAACATCCACAAATTAATTACCCAAAAGAAATGTAGCTCTACATAGCGTTGTGAAACTAAAATCTTGACACCACGAAATCGACCTCTAAACCAACATATTGGTTTACTGATATCATTGTTTATGTAAATTTTAATATATAGGAAACATCTTATTGCCCATAACATGAAACAAGACGTCAATGAATATACCAGACTATAGTTAAAGTCAGTTTCCAAAAGATTTCAGCCATGTGTAGTTCAGTTAAGAGATAACGTGCAGAAGATATCATACATTTCGATTTTTTTGTGAAAATGTCAAATAAGGTGCATTTTATTGCACTACAACTGTTTTATTGTACGTAATTACTACACTCACTGCCTTTTTATGCTACGCTTAAGATTAAATCGTAGAGCGAGTAGAGTGATATTATTTATTGTGATTTGATGTAATCTACGGGTAAAAAAAGAGATGTTGAAGGTTGAGGTTATGTTATAGAGACTACTAACTACAATTAAATACGGAAATATCACTGCTTCCTTTGATTTTGAAATTATTTTTTAATTTACACTAATTGCACTATGTATAATAAAACTTTAAACTTAATAGCAGTAGCTGTACGTACAAACATCCTATTATATCAATTTATTCAGTCTCTTTTCTACTAAAACGATTCATTACTTTCGTTTGCAATGAAATGCATCTATAGATGGCTCATCGCAGCATGCCATCACCGGCCAACTGAATACAGAAACCTTTATAACCAGAACGCGGTAACTTTAAAATGTGAATTGTAGTCTTACAAGTGATGATTTTATTTGTAAAAACAAATAAGATTTTAGATCAATATAGATGAAATTATTAATAGTGTTCTTCAACGCCCGACGACATTTATTGATCTGAGAGTTAAGATTGACTCTAAACTGTCTTCTGTTCCACATATGGAGAGTGCCAGCAAAATCTATTTAACTGTTCTTCTGTTCCACATATTGAAAGTGCCAGCAAAATCTTTTTATCTGTATCATCGGCTACTCATTTGAGCAAAATAACTTGCTGCTCCAATTATTTCCAAGTAAGATAACTATTCTTACAATGCTTAGGTGATGTAGCACGCTCTTGCCTAACCAATCACAACTAAAATTAAGCGACAAAAGTTATCTTTTATAGTTTTCTTCAAAATAGTGTCAACTATAATTAAGAATGTTTTAAAAAGAGTAACTAATTCCTATTTGTGCTCTTATCACGTTAACAATTGGTCGTTTGAAGATTCATCTCACATTGAAAAAAATATGACAAGAATAAATAAGTTTTAATAATCAAAATTAAGTTATTACTTATTTTTATTTCATGATTTTAATCTTCAAATCTTCTACAAACTTGGATTGTTTCAAAGCTTTGCAATGTTCATGGTTCAATAAGATTCCTGGTCACATTCACCTCTTCTTTTTTGGATAATACTTTTGTTCAAGATAAGTTTTATTGGGTTGCACCTCATATTTGCAAGTGTAATGCTGAATTCTAAGAAATTGGTATTTATGGTCTTAGTTCTTCAAAAAACAGTAGCAGATTTTCAAGCAACACCAACATTTGTTCAATATTCAACTTTGAAGTTGAAGAATCCGCCTCGCGATGATTGTAAGAGCTCTGACGGTTTCAATCTTGTATCGCGGTTCACACGACATGCTTTATTTTGGGATACGTGGTTACATTAGCAGAAGGCTATATTTGAAAACCTTCTGAGTTCTCAAATTCTGCTGCCGAAATTGTTTTGCAAACGAAAACATAGCAAACAAATTAGCTTTTGAGACATTAACTTAGGATTAGCTTTGGAAGGCATCAGAAGCTTCCATTATTGACAAGAAGCTGATATCTGCTTTGGTGATATAAACGAAGCATTTCCTATTTGAGAGGTTCAGTACTTGTCATTCAGCGCAGAAATGCACAAACATTTGAGCCATTCTTGCAGAGTCCATCTTATTGATTAGAACTTTTGTTTTTCAATTCACTTATATTATCTGTGTTATGTTTTAAAATTTTTGAGGTAATTAGTTATTACATAAAAAATAATTTAACTCAAGTTTCCCTTTTTCTTCAGAAAATTTGGATCATATGTCAAAAAATTTGTTTCTTGGTGATTTTGCGTAAAGCAACAAGTTTTAAGACAATTTTGAACTAAATTTTCCGTAAATAAGAAAGAAGATTCATTATCAAGATAAAAAGCTCTAGTTGTGAATAACAATTATAAAGTTAACTCATCCTGTACAACATTAACTTGTATTAATAGTAATCTTTTTTTTTAGAATTCTGATCTACTACATCGACGCTTTATAGTTCTGTGTCATGAAATTATGTCCGCTTACCAAAAATTTTAGATTTTTAGACATACTAAACTCATTTAGGATAATTAACATCTGTTCAAGGTTTCAAATATTTGGCATCATCAATAAATCTTCAATAACCTCAATCGATTGTCAATGGTGTTTGTATATTTAAACTCAGGTAATTTGGAACACGGTTCCAAATTATTGCAGAAACAAAAATTTAAGTCGTGTATCCGTTTTCGCTAGATTTACGAATTACGTATGTTATATCTTTTTCTATCTTTAGTGTTTTAATACTTGTTTCCGGCGATGGATATTGGACGTGCAGCAACTTTCAATGCAAAACCTTGGCTGGTCCTTAACCTAGTTGTATGTGAACTAACTTGCATTTTGTATTCTTGGCCTTCTTTTAAATAAAGTGTTCACAATGTAAGGTTATTTGCGGTTCTTTCATATTTTTTTTCGTACACTTCCAATCTGCTGTATTTGTGTCAAAGAGACAGCCGTGAAAACTAATCAACAATTAAATTAGAAAAGAAAAAAAACAACCTTATTCAGTCTCAAGAAGATCAAGGTTACATAGAAATCGAGGAAGTGCAAAAATACAGTTAACTTAAAAATGTGTCCATTCATAATCGGAAACAATGAAAATATTATAATGCTGATAACAAACAATGCCGTTCATTTGCCCACTTTTGTTATACATAAAATTGTTAAAATAAAACAATAGAAAAATGAGTTATTTGACCTAATAACTTTATGTTCTTCCATAAAAGTGCATTGCACTCAATCTTAGGTGCACCTGTAAATTTTGCAAATGCACTGTTACATACATACTATGTACGTAACGTAATTACACAACTCACATTTATTAGATTTAGTAATATCACGTCAAGTTCTTTTGCTTCGAACTGGGTGTTGTTTATCTTAAGTAATTCGAACAACCTCGTAATTTGAATTGTAATAGCGTTATTGCAAAAAAATCTTACTTATTTGAGAAACAGATTATGTATTAATTACACAAACGTCGATATTTTCAATTTCAAAATTTTATTTCTTCAAGAAATAAGAACCATTCGTCAGATGAAATCTTAAAACTTTGTAATTAATTACAAAAAGTATTCAACTGTTTGCTAGGTTAAAGATTGTATATATATATATATTTACAATTTTCTATTTGTCAATTTTTTCTACAATATCAATTTGCAGCATAAAATGATTTGATCTACATTATTTTGATACATACGGCCACAAATAACTCTTGTTAATTCAATAATAGAAACTAAATAATATTGACAATTCGATAGAATATGTTTTAGTTGGTATACCTACGTCCAAATTAAAATTAAATCATATGTATTATTTTGCAGGAGTAAGTAGTGCAATGTTGTAAAGTATAGTACTCGACTCGCGTGTAATGGTTAGTAACCACTCAGATGATTACATCACTAGCTATGCTTGTGGTGCATTTTTTATCTCCGTAGTAGGTTCCATCACCACACACTCTCTAAATAATACACATTTAAACCTTTTCTTTGAGTATATGAATTTGAATTTATTCGCAATTGACAGTTTGCCATATACATCAATTATTTATATATGATATTTTGACGACATGAAGCATCTTTATGAACTAAGATAATTAAATGGAACAAGGTTAATGTGATGAATTCATTAAATTCGATGTAGTTCTTATTATACCCATATTTATTTAGACAAATTTAAATTTATAGAAATAATGCAACATTTCCGCAATAATCATACACCAAACTATTGCTTGGCCCTTAGCCTTGGTGAAATCACATTTAATAGAACTTAAGATAGTAAATTGTAAAATTTATTGACCTTCCATAAATCCACACCTCACGTAAGCGCCACCTTGTTGAATTTCAAACTCCTCACCGTGATACACCTAAATATCGATCATCAATAAAAAAAACTCATCAATATAGTGATATTTGTACTGTAATTCATTGGTGTGTATTTTATGGTACATATACATATATACAATAAAAACTTGGTAAACGTTAGTTTTGGCTACATACATACTACTAATTTTTATTCTTTTTATATAAACACATTTTTTTATTCACACATTATGCTTTCATAAATTGATCAAAGCACCTAATTTTGTTCTCAGTTCCTTCATACATTAGTACCATTAGAGAGAGATAGAAGACTCAGTGTCCTTTTTCAGCCGAGTTGGTCAAGTAAATTAATTCAGAAAAAAGAAACTTTATTTTGAAGGATATAGTACTTTTACTAAAAAATGTTGGTTTTTACGACACTGCCCTTAACCTTACCACCCTCATTATGATGCAGTCAGAAAGGTCTAGCAGTCCCGTTGTAAACCATTGCTCTTTAAAAAAAGATGGGTCCTGAACAGAACCAATTTCTGTCGCATAATAAAAATCTTGTGTATCGAAAAAATATTGACTATTGACAAGTCATAAAGCACATGTTTCCACGCATAAGACGGGTAATAAATAAGATTTTTTTATACCGACAAAATCGGCCGTATTTTTAAAAAAATGTGTTTTCTCCATCTTTATAGATGACCTTTTTGGTTGTAATTTATGAGTTGGCAACTTTTTTTGAACGCAAGATGTTTACTATGTTACGTAAATCATTTAGGTACTATCTGCCCACAATATCATTATACAAAAAAAATTAATGGAATCGAGCCAGCAAAACTTTACAAGAATAAAATTGTACTGTTGGTACAATTTTATAATGATACACATCATAATGCATAAAAAGCTTAAACCTGGGCCTAGGCTGATGAGTTTTAACGAAACAGTGCTGCCCTCGAAAAAGACCTTAATTATTACGGACCTGTTCTCTGTCGTAGATCGTTCGCTGTTTATTGATGCAAAATTAAAGCTATTTGTTTCCATTGAGAGCACGGAGTCATTAAGACCAAACATTTTGGTAAAAGTATATATAATTATACCTTTAGATTGACCCCATTATCTAGCAAAATCCAGTTTAAATGATAAAATTCATAAGAAATTGAAGAAACTTAGTACATTTACTTTTGGTAAAGTGGAACTAATGAAGACGCCTACAGATGACTTGAAAACTTCTCAATAATTAGAAAATTTACGAATGACAATAAAATACCTCGATTAAGATAGTTAAGCGATTATAAAGCAAATTTAAATTAATTAGACATATCATCAAACTGATCTGTTCAATAAAATCGAAAAGTAGGCCCCGGAACCACGGCAATATACCCTTGCCGTGTTTAAACTTTTTGGAAGTCATTAGATGTTTTTATTTATCACAACCATATAATTTAAATTTATTTTTTTAAATAGTCTTTTTCTTCTAATATTCAATTTCTTCAATTATATTATTTTATTATTATTATTATTATTATTATTATTATTTTTGTGTTATGTCAAGTTTTTGTAGTTATTATATCCTGTTAGACTGTTGGATTAATAAAAGACTCTTTTGATCAGCCGAACATATGCTCTTGCTAAAAACCAATAATAACCAATTTCCTTGCACCTTGTGTTGTATATAATGTACAGTGAATGTATTAGTAGAATAAGAAACTTTTATTTTTTTTTTTAAGCGAGAACAGGCCAGTCGAATTCATTAAATCATTTGCAAAAATAAAAATAACGCACATTGAACTGAGGATTAATAATATCAATAATATTCCGCTGGAAATAAAATAACATTTCATGATCTGTGTGTGACAAGCATGAAATAAAAAATTAATAATAAACCAGCTTCTTATCATCAATTTGTCAAATCTATAGTAGATCTTTAAAATTTCTAAATAGAACCATTTATTAGATACTATTTGGTGATAAAACTCAGAAGACAATACGGATACATAAAAATTTTAATTGTTTGTAGAGACCGGATTCCTTTAAAAAAAGTTCTTGTGGAAGCATCTCCGATAATGAGTCCACACCGCGTAAGAGGTTCAAATGACGGGGTTCCGGTTCACATTGGAGCGTGCAGACGCGTGGCAGATGTTGAGTGAGTACAAAACAACAAAAGCAGCAAAAAAATTAACATTTTAAAAAGATCACACTGCGTCCATATAATAAGAGAGAAAATCTCGGACTCAGGTAAAATTTAGAGCAGATGCTCATCAAATACAGGAAACATGTGCCGCAACCACTATCTGAAAAATCAATGGAAAAACTGGTTGGTTGGAGAGGGTGAAACGAGGGATTTTTATGCCTTTGTAGTAGCTAACTTTAAAAATCTATGCTTTGCTTTATTCAGGATAACTTTGTAGGTGTGTTAACTGCGAACACCTGGCACCGTCCCAAACAAAATATTGGACCAAGTAATTTATTTGCTTTTTGCAAACGCTTGTTGTGTGTTGCGACATCGACCTTCTCCTTAAAAAAAACTGTTGATTCGTTTTATACACTGACGCAGATAAAGTTTTTAATATTATTATCAACAACGATGTAATTATAAAAGAGTCTGGGCCGTAGGCATGCCAGTGATGAAACGATAAATTGAATGATGGCTGCAGTAACATTTTGATGCAACACTCTTTCAAAACACTCGACAGAATTGACCCATACAGCAATGAAGTAACAAACATGAGGCACTGAAACTTAAAAATACTTATTTCAGCTAAATCTATTTTAAATTTTAATTTTTACAGACGACCTTCAAAAGCCAAGGTTTTCGCAATATTTTGCGAATTACAACACACTTGATACATATTTACTAAATTGTTGCCGACAAAAAAACAAACATTGAACTGTATCAACATTCTGATAAAACTACCCCACGTGGGTCATAATCAAAAAACTCTTGCGAAAAAACCACAGCCTCTGACTCAAACATCCTGTTTCTAAAACGTAAACGGATATTTGCTGGATTTAAAATAATTAATTGAAGAAGAGGATTGTATGCTATGATGTAAATCTACTCGACAATTTATCTCAAATATTATGAAATTTCAACTCATTTGTATTTATTTTTATTTACAAAAATGAGAAAACTGATAAGAAACTTGGTTTTGCAATCATTTCATTCAATATTGTTAGTATTTATTTAGAAGCTATCTGTATATGCCGAGTACAGATACATGGCGTAATAACACAAGTTGCTTCTGCTCGCTTACCACCATGCATAAATTTAGTGGCGTGGTAAAGCGGCTACGACTACTAGGCAGAAAGGCTTACCAATGTCAATAAAATTCCACACATTGTTTTTGAGAAAAATCAAATAACCCAAGCCTTGGATTTTGTTTGTTTATGCCTTGGACATGGCGCACAACAAGGTTCTGTTCGTGGATAATTAGCGGAACAACGCACGGACGAATTTGTTGTTCATCAGTTGTTAAAATACTAATTTTGCAAATGAAAGAAACCAAGCATATAAAGACGAAGTTACACTTTAGTTCCATCTTTACTGCATCAGCCGTGTTCATCATGAATTGATAGAAAAGCAAGTAGAAACCGAGTCTACTTTAGATGAATACACTAATAGAGTCGATGAATCAGCGTAGTGACAATGACAAGTCTAAACATGCATTTTTGTCAATTAGTGTAGATCAACTCCTGCTGCGCAATTTAGCTTGATACCTTTTTATTGTCGTTGATAGTAGAATATACGACAAAATTTCATAGCAAGAGTTGATCTAAATAATTTATGAACGCACCGTAAATAGGACGTTTTATCTATCGTTTAATCCATTATCAACGGCGAAGATGCGAATGCTTATGATATTAACTGAATTCCTACATTATTTCACTGACGCTAGTTTTCAATAAACAATTGCTCGTTTTAATAATGAATCTTATAAATGGCATCAACTTACTGTTGACTGTCGTCATCGTGGATGAAACATCCGCGGTATATATATATCCAATGTGAACAAGTATCACTAAAATAAAACATGACATGTTAACTGCTACATGTTTTAAATAGCATAAGATTTAAAATAAAAAGAATAAGAAGTTTAATAATTACAAGAACGTATGTATATAAATAAATTTTTTGTTATCAGTGAAGTTTCTGTTTGATAAATTTTTCAAAAAAACACTTTATATAAAAATAATAATAGTCAACGTGTCATGTTTTATTTTAGGTAAATCTAAACCAAAACCATACGACTTTGTACTTGAGCATATTTGGCTTATATCAGTCTAATTGCCCATCCACAAAGTCATCACCTCCACAAGACTTTGCATCAACCTTCACCCGAATTAAATGTCATTGATTTTCCAAAATACAAAATCTTTTAAAATGATAAACATTTAGTTTTATAGCCCTGTTTGTGATGGAAAGTTGAAAAAATATAATTAAGCATTGCGTTTTGCAGTTTTCACAAAAAAGCTTTTTTTAAACAAAAAATTCTACATAATATTATTTTTTACGTTACAACTTTTCAAGTTTTCTTATGAGCAATGTTTTCATAATATCTTAAAAACTATCATAAGCTTTAAAACTTTCAATAATTTTCCACTTATATTTTTGCTGATTACTTTCGCCGAGAGGCTTGAAACTGTTATATCATTAACTAATGTGAAAATCTAAGTTATTTAAAAGCTAGAATTCTTTGAGACTAGAACGCTAGAAATTTAAAATCAGGCAAATAAAACATTCGCCTGAAGAATGCACTATAGGTAGCGCTACGGCTACGATCAATTACTGCTAATCTGAAATTTCCTGAAACTATAGATACGGCTCGCGTCGACGATAGATAGCTTCCGCATAATAACTAATTAAAAAACAGATGATAGTTGTAGCAACATCTTTTTACCCTTTTTACCTCTAAATTATTAGCAGATTCACAATAATCGATCAGAGCGAATTTCGCCCACCTAAACCCCTTAACTTCGAATATTTGAACCCCACTTTATCGAAATTATGTATATTTTTATATAAAAATAATAAAAGCTTTTGATTAATTTGTAAATTGTATTTTGAAATCATAATACGTTTAATTACAGAAACACTTAAATTTTACAACAGTAGAATGGTCTTTTAGCTGCCCCGTTTTAGTTATTTGGTTTGGTTTCAAAACAGTAAGATTACGTAGGTATATTATACGGCAGGATATGAGGCATTGGCTCAAGATTCCGATACATTTAACAACAATACAGTCTTTGTCCCAAAATACTTGCTGAGTGCCCTACTATAATCTACAGGTGCCTTCAAAGAATTTGAATAACTTTAGTAAATAGACATTTGTTGTGACCGCATTAAATGATAAAGATGAGATAACGACTGCCACAAACATGGAAATTGTCCTCAAGCTAGGCAATGTGGTGACAAAACATCGGATCAAATTTTTGTGACCTTCTTATTCATCTGATCATGATATGGATATCAAATATTACTTTGCACACCCAACGAATACGGTATTTGAGCAGATATTTCCTGTTTCGCTATGACGAAAATGATGTATTGTTGCGGCTATTTTTATCAACTTACCACACAGCCGAACCTTTGACGCAAAATCCGGTTTCCGGTGTGGGGGCTTTGGGCCCAATTCTTTCTAGGTTAAAAACCTATAGAAAATAAGAGGATTTAAATTCCTATTTTTCGCTAGTGTACGCCATATTATCGGTTGTGTCAGAAATGATGTAGGAGGTGCTTTTTGCATTATGTAAAGATCAAATAAAAGCAGCTGCGCTTTTAAGAGCTTCCGGGCGATCGATGCAATTTCCGGTTGGATTCTTGTTCAATATAGATAGGTTTAAAGATAATGTTACACCCATAAAAAATAATATATCACATTTGTACGATGAAGCAATTTGCAGATGGTATTTTTAGACAATTTTTGTAATTGTATCAAAACGCTATCAAGATAAAAAGTATTACGAGATACAAATGCGCAACTTTGTTACGTTATTATTATACTTTGATGTATTTTGTAAAAAATTGAGAAATCAAGCAAAAAAAAATTGTAGTTTATTTATTGTTAAAAAAACGTAGTTTATGAGCAGTTAAAAGCATTTCTTATCAACTGATTACTTGAAAGTTATTAATTGATGGAGATTCAATAATGCCATTCTGGCTTACATGTCATTTTAAATTCTATTTAATTTTCAAAATATAAAAGAATAAAGTTTTTGCACCCGAGCATAAAATATGTTAAAAAAATACGTACAGTTGAATTTTAAAATAATTGCCAATGTCAAAGAATGTTGCAATCTTGCTTTAAACCACGGCCCTGGCAACTAATTTTAAATGGAGTTGCCAATACCAAAACTGTTTGACAATCAATTTAAAAAAAAATATCAATAATAATCACTTATAATACCACAAGAGCTTCAAAATTATCGGGTATTTCCCGATAGGTTCGTTGCAAACAAATTTGACAGGAGTCAAGTTTTTCAGGTTAAAAAATCACGCGCGAAGCGCGAGTGATTTTTCCTGAAAAACTTGACGACTTTATTTGTTTGCAGGGAACCTTGAGGGAAATGCCAGATAATTTTGAAGCTCGTGTGGTATTCGGGGGATTATTTTTCCGTCCCAAATGTCAAATTTGACATTTGGGACGTCAAAAGAAAATAATCAAAAAATTATCAGTATAATACCATGTAGGTTGTACCACGTGACGTCGAATGGTGCAATTCTATTGGTCGATATTTGGGTCGGAAAAATAATCAACTAAATATGTATGTAATGTAGGTTTTTCCCTGTCATTTTAGTGAAAAGAATCATCGATGTCGGTAGACCAGATCAGCTAAACAAAAAGCTGGTTGTCAGAGAAGTATTTAATAACAAAACAAACTTAAAAATAAGCACAAATCAATTCCGCTCCCAGTTAGGCTCGATTCTCGTAACAGGGTTCTTTTAAACGAGGCGGCAACTTGAAGATGTCTATTAGGCTTCCAAAAACTTATTAGGCAGAATGATGCAATTTAATAAAAATTTACTGATCCAATAAAAAAACAATTTTATTCATTTACCAGTAGAACCTTTGTTTTGTGCAAAACTTATTTAATATATTTTGATGCTGACCGATAATTAGGCGAGAGCCATCTTAACACATATACATACATTAATGTTATATTGAGAAATCGGTGTGTTCAAGTAAATGTCCTAGCCAAAATTAGGGTATCAACTGTACATATTTCATATTTCCTGGAAAACGTCTCTTTTTGTTTCGAATTAGCGCCGAGAAATCAAAACTTTCTTTGAACTTCAAATTACATTTTAGAATTCAACGCTGAAGCTTTTGGAAAATCCCAGGCCCAAAAATATTATAGGTATAAGTCACTCTACAATTTGGTTTGAAAAATGCATTATTATAATTCCTAGTCCAAATTTTCAAAAGTAAAAGAGAAGCTTTAATTGCAGTTCGCGACGCGATAAATAAGAAAATATCTCGTATAAAATAGAAAAAGCCAAACAAATTCATCAAAAATGCTACAACAAATAATCATTAAATGCAACTGCGAGTAGGTTTTCAATACAAAAAAAAATGTGTTCTTAAAGCTTTAAAAATACCCGGAAAGAACCTTTTAAGAAGAAGTTGACCCATAAAATTAAAGAAAAAAATTGAATGATACAATGCTGTCAAATCAGCATTATTTTGTAATTTTGCAAACACCGTGAGAAGACGTTTGATCATTTGACAACTCTAAAGTCTCTTAGCCGAAACATGTTGAAAGTTTAACGTTTTTAGCATATTATGTTAATGGTACTCAGAATATAGCGTTAGACGCAAAAAAAATTCCTCCATCTTTAGAGTAATACTTCTTTTGAACCGAACTTCTTGAACTCATTCGGATTTAGAAGAAGACCTTAACCCAACAATAGATTTGCTTTAAATGAAACGTAGTGGTTTTTAATTTAATATAGCATTGAATTTTTCTAAATAACGAAGAAAATAAACAAGAAATGAAGAATTATATTTTAATATTAAAAAAGAAATTAATTTTAATAAAAATAAATCTAAATTGTAGCTGAGTTATTTTTATTTACCACTTAATCATATTTTTAAAACATTTTTAAAATAAAAAAACAAACACAAATTTCATACCTAGGCCGATTAAATGTTTATGTACACATTAAAATCACCCAAACTTCTCAATACGTAATAAAAACTTCAAGAACTTACCTTTGAGAGTCAGAGAAGACAAATTTCCTTAATTTTAAATCCCTTAAAACTATTCCGTTTTGATGACAAACTTGTACAGATTCAGCAATTTGTCTGAAAAGTTTCCTCGCTTCAGACTCTCTCAATCTTTTTCTAGACCTTACGTACGAATGAAGATCTCCATGTGCTTGTGGATAAACCAAATATAAGTACCGATTTCCTATAACAACTTCGTGTAAAGAAGAAACTCTCGGATGTGAGTCCAGTCTATAATGCGCTGAAACCAGGGAGTGGCAGTCCTTTGAGATAATCTGAAAGGAAAAAGAAACATTTAATGTACAAATATTTATTTCTTTTATCTCAAAATATACTAAGCTATTGTTGGTAACACATATTGCTTGTTCTGGTTGCAACAAGCCCATTGCACACTTTATCGTAATTGCTAAGCAACAATTATTTACAAACGTATTTGGTAATTTTACTTTGCAACCTTGTCGTTAATTTGCCTTTATGAAATAAACATGTAATGAACATAAATGTTTAAAGTCGAAATTTATGCGTAACTTTATTTCTGGCCTTGCTTATTAACGACAAAGAAATGAATATTATTAGCTGATAACTTTACTCAAATTGAAAACATTTGGAGTTTACATCTCCTTGTAAAGCTTACAACATTTACATTGAGCAACAATCTCGGCTCCATGTCTGATTTTCATGTCAGGGCTTCAAATTGGAAATAAATTTAACAGCAAATTGACCACCCCCAACAGACAGCAATAATTAAAATTATTGATATTTAATTAATACCAATAATGGTGGCTTTTCGCATTTTAATGTTAGCTAAATCACGAAATGTCTGACATTTGCTACTTAGACATTATTGGTAATTTCAAGGATACCAAAACATAATTTATGAATCTTATTTTGGAATGCCAATCATGGAGTAAAATTATCCCACATTGCAAATAGGGAATCCTTTGTCTGGTGAGCAACAAGAAATTGATAAACGCCAGCTAATATTACAATAGTTTGATAACCTTTGATCTCTATAATTTATGATTGCAACAGTGTATAAGATAGATTCTGACATTTTAAATACTTTTATGAAACAGCTCAAAAGCCAATTATACAAGGATATGGAAATGGTAGTAAAACAATCCACAAGGTTAAGGCACGATAACACACTTTTTATAAGTTTGATAGTTTATATACCTATTAAGACTACATTTTATTACAGTATCTCGAAATTCCTCGCCACTTTGCATACAATCTTTCAATTTATCATTCTTTTTAACAATCTTATTTTAATTGGTAAATTCATTTTTAATAAATTGCATACATTGTATGTCAAATAGTCTCCTCTGTAGATCTAAAACAATTCAACTTCAGACTGACCAAATACGTATTCGATGAATGTAATCATACCTTTTTCAGTATCATGTTGAATCATAAGCCAACCTAACCAGTTTTGAATCAAATTCCGATTGAAAACGCAGATAGCTTTTGTAACATGTTGAAAATCAAACACTTGCATGTTTTGTTTATGTAAAATATGTACATATGTATTTGTTAACTTTTTTGTTTTCACTATTTTCCGCAAGTGTGTATCTTTGCCCTTGTAATATAAATTGACTTCTAAAATTGAATAAATTTCAAATCCACCCCATGACATACGTGAACTGCAATTCATTTCCCCCTCGCCCTACTACCACTTGCTGTTTTGAAACCCCACTAAATGTGCCCTTTTCGATGCATTCTCTTCTTTTTATTTTGGTTTGTTCGAAACCCTTACAATTTTTTCTTGCATTTTCGCTTGCTTTCACTGTGTGTATAAAAACTAATTTATAATCTTGACATGTTAAAACTAGATTAAGTTAGACAAAGTTAAACTGAGTTAATTAACATCTAATATATTGACTCAGACATAAAATTAATTAAATCAGTTTTGTCTATGATCAAAATAGACGAAACATTACGAGCTTAATATTTGAAAATTAAAACCGGCTTTGCGTTTATTTTCTGACAATAAAAAATGTAGTCATTCTTCAGTTAAAAGCCATTTTTGTACTTCCTTAATCAGAGCTTACACCTAACTTTTTCACAACCTTAAGAATATTTTCAGTCTCTCACTTTTTCTTTTTATAAATCCTTGGTTTAGTATTTTGTCCACAAAAAAACCTTAAGATAAAACTCGATAGTCAACATTATCAACTGACCTAGGGTAACAAAGAATAATGTAAACTGGATTAACAAGACATGTCTCAAGTAAAACCAACTTGAAAATAGTT
This sequence comes from Lagria hirta, assembly GCA_947359425.1. Classification (NCBI taxonomy): domain Eukaryota; kingdom Metazoa; phylum Arthropoda; class Insecta; order Coleoptera; family Tenebrionidae; genus Lagria; species Lagria hirta. The sequence continues at coordinate 22,231,066 of OX375794.1, forward strand.
CAGCAAGACAGTAGATCAATTACAATGAAAACAAAGAAAAAATATCGAATTAAACCATACCCAAGATTAGATTTACTGCTCCATAGCATTCAATAAGTAAAACAAAAAATTTTTCCACTTGACCTGAATTTTAAGTAAAATCTTTTTCGCTATTTATAATTTTTTTATAAACTTCTTGCTATTGTGATTTCATTCAATCTAAAATATTTTGTCCCAGGTGTTTCGATGGGGTCCAGATGCCACTATTATATTTCTAGGTATAGAATTGTTTAAATAGGATGTCCCACAAATAAAATTCACTTATTTACATATTTTACTTGCCCAAGCAAACTTTTTCACCAAACCAGCCCCCTAAACATGTTGTTGCCACTTGTTTTTGTTTATACAGCTCTAAATCTTTTGTTTATGATTGTGTCTTGTGTTTAATATGATGTCTTTGAATAAATCCTGTATATTTCCCTAATTTAACAGTATCGATATTCTTAATAGACATTTCAAACATATTTTGTGTTGGAATCTATTCGCTTCGGTATAAAATAATATATATCAACGTCTGTCTGTCTTATTCGGCGTTGTTGATAACCGTATTCTATTACAACAAAAGTTTACTATGCCACCCTTTATGTATATAGGTCACCCATACCAATTTTATGAATTCCCAAGATATGTACCCCCAGGTGTTTCCGTTCGAGACCCATAATTATTATGCTCTAAAAACTAGATTTCAATGAAATGTTCTTCCTTGTGTCATTTACATATTTCGCTTCAAAAGTAGACATATTTCAAATTAACAATTTTAATTGACTAAGCTACCATCATTTTCGATATAGTTCAAAGTACCTTTATCCTATCAAATAATTTCCTGTTCGTTTTCATGCTTTTTCTCATTTCCTCTACTACGTTTTAAATTTTTAGAAGTTTTAGCGCGACCATTTAAACTCATTTCACTCATTTTACTTTTAATTGTAGTTGTCTGACAGCATATTTCTAACAACTTAACGCTCTTGTATTTTCAAAATTGATTTTCAATTGTTTTTGGTAGTCAAAGAAAGTATTTGCCTAGACTAATTATTAGTTAGTTCTTCATTGTTATTTTTAATGTATTTGTTATGACGTTGCTAAACCCCGTTTTTATACCTCTTTGGCGGAGTCTACAAAAACTCTATATCTCGTGACAACAATTCGATAGTATGTATACTAAAATTGATCATAAAACTGTTCTACTTTATGTTTTGGTTGATTATCCTCTGGTGTGTGTTTTACCGAAATATTTGCTTAATGTCTTTGATGCTTTTGTCCTTGTTTATTTCAAAATAACCATATTTTGTAATTATTTTATTTTTCCTTGAACAAGTGACAAATATTTTGGTTTAAAAATATATCGTTTAAAAATATAACTAAATTAAAGCATTCTCTGTAGATAAAAGAATGATTAATTTTAATTACTTCGTCTAATTAAAACTACTGTTTCCCTAAACAAATCTATTAGTCAATGACGAAAATGTTTCTTGCCCAATAATATCAAGCAAAAATGATATTGTTGCATGTTATTTTGTCCTTTTTTTCATAAAAAACTCAAGTTGACGTTGACAAGTAATTAATTATAAGTATTGCAACAAATACATAAAGTTTGTATGTCTATTAAAATCATTATATAAAAAAAATCTGTTGAAAATCCGCAACTTTATTTCGACTATCATATAAAACGCCTTTTTTTGCATGTATTGTGGGTATTGGGATGTTGTTCAAAACAAGTGATGCAATAATCATCAATGCTTTTAAAATAAAAACATTTGCAAGTTTAATAAGCTAGCTTTTAAATAAGATGTTTTTTAGTTTCTTTTAAAACGATTCTTAGAGAAAAGAGCATAAACTTTTGCAGTTAAAGTGTTAAAGGGTTTTTGAAATTGGATTTAACAGTGAATTTGCTGTTAAAGTATAAAAAAAGGTTATGTCTACATGAAGTCTTTAATTTCAATGTATCCCACATTAAATTTTCTCCACATTTGGATAGAAGAATTTATCATTGAATATATGCCGACTATTCCTCGTAAAATTGTAAGAAAACGTTGATACAATGCCTATATCATTGCTTCTAAGTAAAAGTCATTCTGTACATGACAAATAGATTTTCTGGTCGTCTCTCTGTCTAATTGACCTGATGTCTTATCTTAACTGCTTGCTCTTCGTAAAATTTTGTTTTTGTAAAAAGAAATCTTTCGATTACTATTTTAGAATGTGGTTTTGCGTGTAAAGTACAAACAACCAGAATAACAAAACTTTATGTCGAAAATTCGTAATTTATTCATTTATTTTAAATAAATATGCAACAGTAATCACGTTTCCCAATTGGATTTGTAAACGCCTGATTATAAATAACAAAATCAACACAGCACATATTTTAAGAGGATATCGACCAAACAGTACTTAGATTTCTCCATAGATTTTATCACTAAACTTTATTTAGATTGCCTTCGAATTTTGCAGCAACAAAATGTCTAATACACTGCTTAAATATTACATTTTTTTTAACTCTGTGCCTAAAATAAATCTGAATTTACTTGAAAAATTAGGCCACTTTAGCCGGAGTTTTTAATTTAATGATGCTTTAATTAAACCAAACGTCTAACACATAAACCGAGAATTTTTAACTTGTGTCATAAAGTTAGAATTTTTATTATAAATAATAGCATAGTTATTGTGACAACGGTAATTTTGCATTTACAAATAACTCAAGTTTTCCCAGCCGCCTAATGATGCAACATTACTACGAACGACCTATGCATTTTGTCTTTTGTATGGTATCACCTTAATTTGTTTTTTATGAAAATCCAATGCGAAAGAAATTGATTAGGAATTAATTAGTGACGTAAGCTCAACACGCCGTGACAACATTTTGTTCATGAAAACAATGCTGATTAATGCCGACATTGACTACAGCCTTGACTGATCACAAATACTAATTAATTTTGTTACTAAAATAGAAAAAAAAAAATAAGGTAAACTTGTGATAGTGATGTAATTTTAGAAGCACACAGAGGCAAGCATAAGTTGCTCTAAAATTACTTTGGCCTTCAGAAATATTTGAATTGATACACAGCTATTCGCGACACGTGTAGTGTAGTTACGTCCAGTGAAAGAAAATCGGAGAACCTATTCTACAAAATATTCTACCTATTACACAAAACCCAATCTACACGTGCTGTTATGGGTCACCCATGGGTGTTCATACAGGTATGAAAAATTTCTACCTGGATTCCACCATTTTACTTAAAATTTTCGAAAGTGCAGCACTATTGATTATATGCACCCTTGCGCGTCAATTTACATTGAAGAAAGGGTTGGGGCTGCTGATTTTTCCTTATTCCCACACGCAGCAATTAATCAACATCTGATTATGCAATACGTGTAAAGGGTTCTGTGCACCCCCTAGATAAATCCAAAATTTTCACATCATGACCACGATAATGCTGGTAAAAGACCAGTTTCTTTGCTGGACCAAACGAGTTTAGTTTTCGTGAATTAATTTTGCTATTAATGGGATGTAGTTGGGGTGACCATGAGAAATTTTTCTTGATCATACGCACCCTAAGCAGAAAACTAGAATTTTGTCGGTGATGTCACTAGTGATGACATCTTAAATTGACTCAAACTTAAGTGAGTCTCATAAAATTGAAAAAACAATAATGCGCAAAAAAGCGCAAATGCGAACAATGAATGAGTTAAGGTGCTGTTGTGCAAAATTAATCAATTGCATCACATTTCAGCTACTTCCGTCATGATACTTGGCAATAGTGAATGTTATTAATACCCGGAATAAGTTTAAAATCTTAGAGCAAAATTGTAACGTATTCTATTTTAATTGAAACAGCCTTGATTCCACATTGCACAATTTAACATTTGTTTGACAATAAACACAAAATTAATAAAACACTCTCTTAAACCATCTTTATGATTATTGATAAATTATTGTAAATCTGATTTTGGCTTTAGAAATTAAAATAAAATACTATATATCTATTCTCCGCCACATATAACAGATCATCGAGCCTCATAAATTAAAAGCATAAAAGCTTTTAATTAATTATCAATAATGTAGTTTCAACATCAATTGAAATTATTACTGGTTTCATTAAGTCAGTCAAATTAAATTTCCATCACTAGTAAGTTTATTTACATTAAATAAATAAATAAATACGACAACTGTTGTTAAATTAAATAAATACAGCATCAAGTTTTGAACAAAAAAAAATATAAAAAATGTTTACTATATCAAAAATGGCACAGGAATGAATAATTACATACTCAGTTCTATAATTAATTGGAAGGCGTTGATTTTTTGGAAAATGTGGTTTCAATGACTTATTCTGATGTCATCAAATCGTAATTTTTTAACCATGAGAAATATAAGCGTGTTGTTGAAAACTTAAAAGCTGTAATAAAAAAAAGCTGATAGAAAAAAGTTGTTTATTTAAAAACAGCGATCTTTTCGTAAAAACTTAAAAAATTACGGTAGACGTTATTTTTCATTTTGGGAGAAAATTTCTTATAAATTTTATTGTTGAAAACTTAAAGATGTCCAAAAATTTATAATCTACAAAAGTTTCTATTTAAAAAAAATCGTTTTTTCGTAAAAATTCAAAAAAGCTTAATTGTTTTTTTCAGTCTTTCATCTCAAAAAGCGCTATAAATACCAGTTTAATCCTAATTTAAATAATTTTGTCTTTAATAATAACAAAATATAGTACATACTCGAAATTGTATGTAGCAAACCGAAGATGATTGTTTCATTTAGGATGGAATTGAAGCAAGTTTGTCAAACTAATGTATTCAATATAATGTTTTTTATTTGAAAACACGTTGATTCAAAGTACCACTCAAGTCATCTTATTTAAAAAGCGTCGCAAGCGGCTGGAAAAAATGACTTTTTGAATTTTTTGTATTTTAACCATGGAATTGCAATTTTGACTTGACTATCAAGGTGACTATTATGCTTAGTTATTATTATAATATTAATGACTAGTTTCTATTATTTTAGTAGACAGTAAGAGTATGATTGCCCTTGGGTGTGAATTTGGCTACTAAATCTAACCTGAAAACGTTCAGTACAATCACACAATTAAGCCCTTCCAGAATTATTTCATCGGACATAATATTGTCATATCTTAGCAAGCGCTTGCCTTACTGAGACTATTAAAATAATTGAAAAAGCTATCCCTCAACGTCATAACTTCTGTCGCTTTATTTGACCTACGCGGTTTTACCCAAATTAATGAACTCATGAAGATCAAAAAATCCATATCCAAATGCGCCGTTACACATGGTAGATTGCTAACATCAGAGCTAACAAGGAAGAAACGTTTTGTCACTTAATAAAGAGAGTTACATGCGCTACAAACACTGTGAAGAATGTTCCAAAACTGTTTGTGATATTTTGTACTAGCGAGTCAATCAGTGCATCCTCAATTTTCCTAAATTTCAGGTTTTCTAACCAGATTCCTAGATTTAAATAGAAACATACAAATTATAGAACATTTTTGGTGTGTTCCGATTCATCATAGATTTATCGCTATAATTCGCTGGTTTGCGAGAATATCGACGTAATTCAAAATTCTGTCAAATTGAGTTTTGTATGCCAAACAATTATAAATCTTAGATATTTTATCGTAAACAAAGACGCAACGCCAATTCCGCGCCAACTTTCGTTAGAAAGAGACAGCGTCATTATTCACTTGAGACAAAACACTTAAAGCGTAATCACAAATAAAGGCGCATCTCAGTTGAGCCAATGACAATAGAGTGAACTCACGCTCGATTTTCGAAAATACTGACGTATTTAGAGTTTGGTTGCAACAATTGTTGATTTTTTTTCAAGAATAGTGACACATTTAGTGATCCGTCGTTGTTCCTGATAAAAGTAAGTATCTTTTTATGTCTCATTTCTATTTACGCCTGTATTCTTGAATAAATATGGGTGATTGCTTATAATATTGTATTTTATACCGACTTTATGTAACTTGAGTCTCTATTCACGAAAAATAAACGGAATTTATTTTGTCGTAAATAAGAAACGTCGTTATTTTTGAAAAAAATGGGTATGGTTTTGCTACTTATTACGAAATACGTCTCTGTTCAAGGAATTCTGGGATAGAAATATTGAGTTGGTTTTCTACATGGTATTCATTGATTATTAATAATTTACGTTAAATTATTTGTTTTAGATAATTATCTTAATCAGAGTTATTTAAGATGGCAGAAAGATTGTTATTCTTGGCAAAGTTGAAAGAAGCGGCCAGTCAAAAAAAAGGAAATGAGAACCAACAAGATTTAACAAATAGTGAACAAGGTTAGTTTACAATTTTCGTATGCAGTTTGTCTCAATTTTATTAATTTTTTCAACTATTTAATTAACTATTCAAAATATTTTAGGTTCCAATGAACATAAAAGCAGTTTGCCGTTAAATGCAACAAGTTGCGATGAAAACATCGAAAATGATATAAATTATAATAACACATCAAGTAAGCAAAATAAAATATTTTTAATTCAACCAGTTGAAAAATTTTTCGATATTATTTTTATTCCGATGTGTAGCTCATCCTGTTGCAAATAGTTTACACTTACGCTAGTGGCTGATCGTAATTCGTAACCTCCTGGGTTCGATTCCCGAGAATTACAAAAATGTGTTTCTATTACAAAATGGCATGTTCCTCTGCAAGAAATCCGTAAAATAACTGTTGCTTTTGGTTTTTGTTCTGTTAATAAATAAATGTTTATTAAATTTCAGGTAATAATTCAGAAGAAAATAAATTGATTTTGCGACAAAGATCACCATCCATATCGTCATCATCATCATCTTCTAGCTCATCTTCTTCGACTTCTAGCTCTTCGTTCTCTACTTCTAGCTCATCTCCCTCCAGAAATAAAGAAACAGAAGCATGTAATAAAGAATCCAATAAGATGATGAATTTAAATGAAAAAAGACTCCACGACCATAGCTTAGAAAAAAAAACCAAAGAAAATAAGCTAAGTATAGAGTCAGTAAATGATAATAATAATATTATGAAGGATGAGACTGCAGTAAAAAGTAATTCACAAATAGAAAGTGAACCAAAAGCTATTGAATTGAGCAATACGAATGCTGAAAGTGAAGAAGGAAAGGAAGAAGGCGATTTTTCATCGGATGATAGTATCGCAGATCCTAATTATCACATTGAAAATAATGATTTATCCTCAGATTCGGATGAAACAGTAGAAGAGAATAAAGAAGAAAATATTTCACGTGAATCAAACCAAAATATTACACGTAAGAGGAAAATGCAGCCAGAACTTTGGAAATCGAATGTAGCGAAACGTCTACGAAATGCAGGGAAAGAATATGTAAGCAAAAATAAGAAAATTATACGAAAGAGACGACTAGGACCAGGATGTACAGAAAAATGCAAGTTAAAGTGTAACACAAAGTTTGATGATGAGACTCGACGCCATATTTTTGACGCATATTATAAATTACCTGATTTGCAAAGTAAAAGAACTTTTGTTGCATTCAATATGTCCTCTATTACCCCGACGTATCAATATAAAAAAGGAACACGTCGAAATAATAACGCATTTTATTTTAAAGACAAAGATGGTGAAAAAATTCGAGTTTGTAAGAGTTTTTTTATGTCTACGCTGGATGTATCTGATAGATTTATTCGAACAGTTACTGAAAAATCGAGAAGTGACGTTTCAGGCATTATAGTGGAGGATCTTCGAGGGAAACATGGCAATCACAGTCGCGTAGATAATAATATTAAAGATAGTTTGAGAAACTTCATTAAAGCGATACCAAAAATAGAAAGCCATTACTGTCGAGCAGATTCGCAGAAAGAATATATTGATGGGAGTAAGACTATTGCAGAAATTTATAGAGATTATGTAAAACAGTGTGACGAAAAAAGAAAAAAAAGTGCTAATTATATCATGTTTAATAGAATATTCAATGGAGAATTTAATATAGCATTTTACCAACCTAAGAAGGATCAGTGCGAGGATTGTGTTGCCTACAATAACGCAACTGGAGAAGATAAAAATCAACTGAAGTCTAAATATGAGAACCATCTAAAAGAAAAAGAGCTTTCAAGAATGGAGAAGCTTAAGGACAAGAAAGAAGCAGAAGATAAAGAATCAACTATTGTAGCAGTGTACGACTTACAAGCTGTGATGCCATGTCCTAGGGGAGATGTGTCTAATTTTTACTATGTTTCAAAAGTGAATACTTTAAACTTTACGGTCTATGAGATGAAAAATAAAAATGCGTTCTGCTACGTGTGGCATGAAGGGGAAGCTAATAGAGGAGCTATAGAAATAGGGACCTGTGTTTTAGAATATTTAAAAAGTCTTGGCAGAGATCTAACAACTGAAGCCAAACTAAATATAATTTTGTATTCTGATAACTGCTGTGGACAGCAAAAGAATAAATTTATTATTAGTATGTACATGTACGCTGTTTCTACTTTTGCTCATATTAATAGTATCACTCATAAATTTCTGATAAAAGGGCACACACAAAACGAAGGTGACAGTGTACATTCTGTCATTGAAAGAAGCATCAAAAAGACTTTGAAGTCGGGCCCTATCTATACACCGGATCAGTACATTTCAATTATTCGCACTGCAAAAAAGAAAGGATCTCCTTACAAAGTTATAGAAATGGATCATAGAAGTTTTTACGAATTAAAGTTGTTAGCTTCTGACGTGGGTAGAAATTTTAATAAAAATACAGATAATGAGAGTGTGAAAATGACAGATATAAAGATTTTAAAAGTAGATGCTGATCACAAAGGGTTCTTTTTCTATAAAACATCTTACGCTGAAAATGAATTTAAATGTGTGAAAGTTACTAGCCGTGCATCAAAGCCTTTGGACAAAAATTACAGATTGCAATCTGCTTACAAAAAAAAGAACGGAATCTCAGAAAATAAGAAAAAAGGACTAGTAGATTTAGTCAACAAAAATATAATTCCAAACTATTATCGACAATTTTATGAGGGGTTGTAAAATAAATGATTTATTTTACTTACATTTCCTTTTAAGAGTTAATGTTCCTGTTTTAGAATTAAGAAGAGTTCACGTTTATTTTTATTTCATTTATTTTGAAAAACAGGGTTTTAAATACCTAAATTTAAAGTTACTATTGTATTTTATAAAACAATTTTTATTTGTTATACTTATAAGTACAAAAGTTTTAAACCATATTGTAAGTTTTAATTGTATTTTTAAGAGGCTTTAAAGTTAAATAAATGACATAAGTTAAATTTAATAACTTGGAGTTTCATGAATAAAGACTGATGTCTGAAACACCCCTTTGTATGACGATTTTTAAAATAATTTTAATAAAAGTTCTAAAATGTTTTTATGATTTTTGATACTACGATAAATTTTCTTTTAATCAGCAAAGTCAATCCCTCAATAAATCATTTACATTTTGCCGTATGCACTAAAATATTTACAAAGAAATTAAAAATCGCCATTCTCTATAATCAATCATTTTTAGTTCCGTCGCTATTCTCGCAAACCAGCGATATGCAGAAACTACTTTTGATACGTTATGCTTTTATTAATTTTTCATATTACTATTATGAAGTACCTATTACGTCAACAAAAAAAAAACAAGTAAACGAAACCATATAATAGAAGCGGCAGCAAATGCCCCTCTGGGCTCAAGTAGCCGAAATGAAGTGAAGGATGATTGACTTCCAGCGATTTTTCAAGGTTGAAATACAATGTACTAAAATATTTAATCTTATGCCGCTTGCGGTCTTTTACGAGATAATTTGACCGATGTAATCAATTTAGATTGATAGTTGTATGCCAAAAACAAAGGAAATGCTTTATTAGGACATACGGTGGGTGAGATCATTTCGTTTTCTCATAAATTTCAATTAAATAAAGTTCACAGTTTTAAAGCGGTAAAGGCTATAAATTGAATTCGGCAGGCAATGTATAGTTCTTTTTTTTAATGTTTGATACCTGTTTGATTTATGTTCTCTAAACATAAAAAGCCCATGAGTTAGTAATTTGTGTTGAACATATTGGCAATCATAGTTTTTAAAACTTGTCACAATTATTTATTTTCTAGGTACCTTCTACAATAGAAAATAAGTTGAAACTTTGACGCAAAATACATGCATCTGAAAGAAAACAATTCTTAATGCATTTTTAAAGCAGGTACATTATATACCTCTTTTCTTTACTTCATAAAAACAGTAATTTTTTTAAAAGATAGAAACGTATTTGCATTAATCACAAAATCAATGTTGATTGTAAAAAAACGGCTCTAGATAAAAAGTAACCCTAACAAAAAAAGTACAATACAACCTTAATAACCCGTACAATTAAATTCAAGGAGAGGAGTGTCCTAGTTAACAATTTTTCCAGATTCTTGGAACATACATTACGAAAAATATACAATAAAACAGATGTTTGTATATTGGTCTCTTTTCAGTTATTATTTCAGGTTAGAGTGCTTTGTTACGCATATTGTAAAGCAGAAACACTTTTTGGGATAGAATGTTATTTTTACAAATTCGACAACAACAAATGCAATAGATGGCGCTCTCAAATGACAAGGAAAACAATGGACAGCTGTTTCTCACTCGCTTATTACCTTCAATTTGGCCAATGTGCTGTGATAAGTGTCAGGTTCATTCTTTAAGCTTTACGAAATATTATTATATCATAATGCCACTAATGAATTATCTTTGTGATATGATATTTTAATTTATTTTAGCATAAGGAAAAACCTGGAGATTGAGAAAAAAATTGTGAACACAGGACAATTTCTTTTGGGTAGTGTTTTGACCTCGTGCCGCATAAATATTATGTAGCCACCGCTGTACAAGAAGTCCGATGGCAAGCAATGTTACATACACATCTAGTATAAGATTTTCCGTTTTTTGAGGTAACTTGCCAGCCACTTTATGTTTAATTCTTTATCCGAGGGAAAATATTGTATTATAACACTTTTTCACCTAATTATTGCACTGGGGCACCGAACAATAAGATTTGAATTTGCTGGGCATCTTAAAATCCTGAATAATTAATTAACACCAGTCCAATGCTTTGAAAGACGCTATTCAATATACATAGTTATTTACTAAAACACCACTACAAAATTAAATGGTAATTTCCTTGTATTCCTTGAGATGTTAGTTTATCTTTGTATCAATAGATAGCGCATTATTTGTGCTTTTGTCCACTCTAATTACATATGTGCAAATATATAATAATATTTAAAAAATTTACATTATGTCTGTAACATCTTGACACTGACGAGTCTAAACAAGTGTCTGGCAAGTTCGTGCGAGCAAAGTTCGTAGAAAGCATCCGAACCATTGAATAAAGTAGGTGTCCGAGTTACTGGATGTCCGGATTAAAGAGTTTATACTGAATTTACTTTTAATTAACAAAAATAGCTTTTGAAGTTTATAGCAAAATGAAACGCTAGCTTAGACTTATTCTAATAATCTGATGGCTATTATTTATAATGAATCATAATAGCAGAACAAAATGTTCTCTCAAGATTTAATGCTACAACATCAAGCAAAAGTTTTTCTAATAAGATTAGAATAACAGCCCACAATTAGTTCGATCCTCATAAGAGAAGAAAGCCAGAGGTGACTAGATTACGGTAACAATAGCGGTCCAGGTAGAGTTAAGTGGGTATTAGAGCATAAATACAGCAATGATGAGATAAATAAACATTTTAATGGAAATTATTTTTGTTGATTTTTAAGGTAAACGTAAATGCTTTTTTAACCTTGGAGAGTTTTTACTGCGGAATTGGATAAATAACACTTTTTATCCAAATTTAACTTCAGGGACGACGTAAACAATAATTTTGTTAGGAAACAAAATTGTAAAAATTTAAGTAATCACTAATTTTCGAAAATCGAAAGTTGTGAAATCTTGCAAAACAATTCATTTCTAATGAAATAAAATTATGGATAAAGCTTTATTTTGAATTTTGGAAAGATTGTGGATTCTGTCACCTTTGAAGGGAACACTGACCATGAATCGCTCTAAAGCTACTAATTGGAAATACTACGATATGTTTACCTTGCAGACTAGTTCCTCTTGGGTATTGACATCTACACACCGATATAAAGAGCTCCCTTCAGCTTGTTCAAGTAATAAATATTTATCAGCAACCACCGTTGATGTTGAAAAATGTTTATCACTATGATTATGAACTGGAGGTGATTGGTCCCTATCAGTAGGAAGTTTAGGTTTCCTACACTCCGGGTCTTGTGGCTTAGATACCCTAATTTTTTTATCTAAATCCTCTGTGGGAGACGAAGGCTCCACAGATTTATCAACCCCATCATGGCTATCACTAGATAACACCTCCTGCACGTTTTGCATTATCACGCACTACACTCACACACCACTATAAAAAATCAAAAAACAAATTGAAATTCACGTAATTATCCTGGCACTATCCTGAAATAATAAAAGAAAAAAAAATTAGAAGCGCTTAATTTATGAAAAGTTTGCAAATTTTAACAAGAAAGGTCAAAACAAATAGTGAAGGATGATAATATGTAAAAATGTATTGTTGTACTGACCTTTCTAGTCCATTAAACAGTCAATAAAATTCCAACAAATATTAATAGAAAACAAAGGTCCAAATGTAACACAAACTAATAGTAACTAGTAACAACACAGCTAAAGCGTGTACAGTGACGACATAAGCATCGCGCTACTAACGAAAAACTAAATTCTAAATTCCAATTCCTCTATCAAAGCGAGCCTTCACCATTCTCGGCAAACAGATTGGAAGGGATAGCGCTAGCACCTGCGCAATGCGCCAAGCTTTAGATCTGAGCTTTTCTCAGGTCAGGACGGAGGAGGGTGATTTCAACCAGAAATTCAATGTTGTTTTATGCATGCACATGTAGGGATGTTTGGAGGATAAGGTGGTGCAGCTTGCCACCCACTTCTTTATTTGAAAAATCCATCGGAATATAGGTACCTACCATAGGTAGGCAGATGGGTTGATTTTTTTTGTGATTTCGTTTCATTATAAAGGGAACATCTGCTGGGGTAAGGTTGAGTCAGATTCAGTTTTGGAGACCTTTTTTGGGCATTGAGATTATAAACATGATTTATACATTTATTACGGACGTTTTAGTTTTTATTTTTAAATATATTCCACAAACAGTTTAAATGTTTTTTTAGCAAGTGATAAATAATAGTGCCTCTGTCCGAAAATTTTGAATTTGAAATTTATTTTTGTTCGAAAATATCGTATCCATTTACTACATTGAATACAATTAAATATCTATCTGAACAAAAAGTATAAGAAGCCTAGCTATTGTTGTGTTTAAAGTTTATAAAAATGCTGTTAAAAATTAGAAAATTTTTATTAAAATGTTTACTTGTGAAAATAATAGCTATTTATTATACAAATGTCTTATAATACAAATAAGTCACAAAAGAAATGTTTAGCCACGAGAGCTTGCTTGAGTGGTCTAATTTTTATTGAGTGACTTATTTGCTGTTAAGACACGAGTACAATACATAGTTTTATCCAGCACCTCTCTCTGTAAGAGTTCTTAAAAAATTATCAAAATCCAAAAATTTTATATCTACAAAGATTAGTAGTAGTTTATAATTTAGTTGTCATGGTGTTGCTGACAACAAATTTATTGTTTGAGAAAAAATTGCGGCCGAAACAAACTGTTTCTTGTAACATTGTCGAAAACGAAAAGAAATAGTTCTCTTCCTGGAAAAATCGCAAAAGATGTTAAAGAAGTCCCATCGAGTTTGCTACCCATGAAACCCAGGGAGGCTTATTACAAAGAATTGAGTGAGTTCAATAACTGGAAACAAGAAAACGATGTTAGTAGAATAAGCCAAGACGTACTGTTGGGTTACATGTTCAACGCCAATAAAAGATTCGCGGTCTCTTCAATGTGGTCGAAATACTGCATGTTAAAGCAGTATCTCGACATTGAAGCTTCACAAAAATGCAGATATTTCACAATATGGAAAGTTAATCGCTCTTTTGAAAAACGAATCAAAAAATTAATAAAATAATTTTTTAACACTAATTGCCGCATAAACAACAGTAAAGTCACCTATTAAAGCCAAAAATATTATACAAGAACTGGAAGAAATCAAAAGTTTTTGAAAGAAAGCATATTCAACAGTTTCCAGCAGAAGCACCCAATAAAAGATATTTGAGGTCGAACGTAGATCAAGTTTGTTATTATTTTTATTTATCTCTTAATATAAATGTTAACGTAAATCTGAACAAATGATTTCATCTGAGATTCCTGTTTCTTATAATTGTAACTTTATGTAATTTTTGATAGTTATTACACTACAATGCGAGAAATTTTTATTTATTTTTTTTTGTTTATCGTGTTTTAAATTCATTTTTTCGTATATCAAATTCAAGAAAAAAAAATCAAGTTTGTTGATGTTCATGTTCAGAAGTAACAGAATGAAGTAAAGTACTTGTTTTAAAAAGTTTGAAAAATTTGAAGCGTTATTTATATAATAAAATAAGATTTTCAAGACTTTATTTTTTTTTGCTTTTCTGTTAAAAAAATCGAATTTTGAAAGTTTTAGAAATTTTTAAAATTTAAAGTAACTTAAATTTTTTTTTAACTAGTCTTTTTAAATTAAATTTTCAAAAGATTTTAAGGATTTCAAAATTCACCACACAAGCTGCACATAAACCGATTGACTTTAATTCACAGCACACTTCATAGACAATAGTAAATGAATCACAAGGTCGGAAACAGGCATTTTGCAAGGCGAGTGAACTACGAGCTCTTGCAAAAGCGTTTGCGGAGGTGTGATTCACAAGATTTTTTGTACCGCTGCCTTTTTTTTATTTTAAAAAATAAAAAGAATTTTTTATTATAAAAAGTTTTTTTCATGTTATGGCGACGCTAAGTAAAAAATCCAAATGTCCTGTTTATTAAAAAAAAAAATATTTGCTTTGACATTTCAAAAGTTACCTATTTGCGTTCTTAAAAAGTGAAATTGCTGTTTTTTGAAAAAATCGATACTCCCGCACACATTACGGCTTAGAAACTTTGGGGGGCTATACATTAATTGTAACATTATACAATACAAACCGTTGTCGTTGATAAATGTCTGACAATTGACAATGACAGCAAATGTCATAGTAATCATTTTCTAGCCTAGGCTGGCAAGACGGCGTTGCGGGTCGCTTAGGACACGTCAAAAGTTATGTTTTGCAGGCGCAAGGCACAAAAAGATTTTTAGCCACTTAGTATATACATACCTAGTATCCTACAAGTTTTTAATTTTTATATTATTAAAATTAACAGTTTAATTCTGGTTGATGAATAGATAGATGTAAGTATTGTATAGGTCTGATTAAGCCAAAATTTGATATTACTTAGATCTGAATAAATATAAATGGATGTCAAATTAATTGATAATTGATAAATGATAAATTGATAATTGAATATTCAAATAAAATATTTATTCTTAGGTCACAACAAAAAGTCTTGGTTTGATATTACGTTTATTTAGTGATAGTACAAAAACATACTAAACTTAAAAAATGGCTGAAACATCACCTGAAGTCTGCAAAACTTGCAACAGAAGTTTTTTTTGCTTAGACTCATTAAAAAGAGGTTTAATCCTCCGATTGAACAAATTTGCTAAATATATATCCTCGTAGGTATAAATTTAGCAAATATATTTGAATTTCGTATACGTCTACAATTATCTATACCTCATATTATATTTGATGTAATTGTAGTACACTTCAAATAACGGGTGATAGGAGCGACAGAAATGAACTGGTGCAGATAATGTTCCGCCAAGCGCAAAGACCATTGGCCAACAATAGTCTTTGCGTTTGTTGTTCATTGTCGACCAGTTTATTTGAAACATAATATGTAAAACCAATCACTTTGCTAAAATGCTGAAAACTACACCTAAATGGCTTACAACATTCTGATTTGTCAGATAAAAATGTAAATTTTTTGAATACCCATCTAGCTACAATTTTTTATTGGTCCTTTAATGAAGATTTTTCATCAGAGAGGAAAAGAACAGTTTTTTTTTCTTTGGTCACCTTATAACTATTAATATTAATCTTTCTACTGCAAGTGGATTATTGACTGTCAGCATAACCATGTGTTATTACCAAATCCAAAAAGGTATAGGGCATGATTCAGAGCCCCAGGAATGGAGTTGGGAGCTGGTGGTCAACGCTACGAGTGCAGAAAATCAAGCTTCGCAATGCACTTTAGCTTGATGGGCAAGTTTGCCACAATGTTGTTTCATTGCAAAACAATCTCGAAAAAGCAAGTACGATTCAGAGCATAAAAAAACATTGAATATAATTTTTTGAAAGATGACGATGCAAAAGAATAAAAAATTAATACTTCTTTTTTAAAAAATATTATTATTATATATTTTAGCGTGAATTTAATTTGTAAGAAATATATAGCTGCTGAATAAAGATAAAAATAAAATATATTAACTCATGTTATTTTGACATAAAAGAAATCTACTTCCAATATTGAAATGTTACATTTTTTAGGCCTTACCTTGCGTTTTTGAGAGGACGCAATTTTATTTTTTTGATGTGTAGGGGTGGTTAGTGTTGAGCTAAAACTAATTTTGTGGGGTCGCCACCCTTGTCCCACGGCCGCCATCTTGAAAATAAGGGTTAAAATGGTTTTTACGATATATCTCTTAAACTATTTATTTGATAAAAGAAAACTATCAACATTTTTTGTTGCAAATTAAATTTTCTACATCTTTGGTTCGCTAACGTAGTCGTAGAACTATAAATAAAAAAGTTATAAGCAAAAATGTAAAATTTATATTTTTCAATATTCAAGTTTTTTTTTATCATTTTACGAAAAAATTAAATGAAACCTTTTTTATAGATCGTTTAGTCAATAGCTAAGGTTTTACAGCACTCCGAAGTAAGTACTATTTTTCAACACTCTTGACTATACATATATTATACGTGTGTACTAATAATGCGTCATCAGTTATTGTTTCTTTTTATTTTGTTAATTTTTTTAATTATTAATTTTGCAATATTATTAATAATTAATTATTGACTCTCAAAATTAATAAATGAAAATGACTTTAATGATGAACCGCCGACATTAACACCCCTTCCTTCTCCAGTTCTGACATTGATATTTAATTCAGAAAACCGATCAGAAGCTGAGCCGCAGTCTGGTCCATCGAAAAGACTGAGGACGGAGTACCTAGTTCTAATTTAGAAAATCACCGTGGAATATGCCTATTGGGGATACCACGTAAAAAAACGCGCCTCCAGACTCTACCTCGTGGGTGGTGGGGTAAAGAGTCAATAATTAATTATTAATAATATTGCAAAATTTATAATTAAAAAAATTATAATAACAAAGTAAATTAAAAAAAACAATAACTGATGACACATTATTAGTACACACGTATATAGGTATAGTTGAGAGTTCTGAAAAATAGTACTTACTTCAGAGCGCTGTAAAACCTTAGCTATTGACGTAATAAAAAAATGTTGTTTATAAAAGTTGTTCCTCAAAATACGATCTACAAAAATGGTCTGATATCATTTTTTCGTAAAATGTTGAAAAAAAGTTACATCGAAAAATATAAATTTTTTTCTCGAATTTCTGAACATTTTCGCTTATAACTTTTATGTTTATTGTTCTTCAACAAAAAATTATTGGGCCAAAGTTGTATAGAATTTAATTTGCAACAAAAAGTGTTCACAAATTTTTTTTCATAAATTAATAGTTTAAAAAATATGTTGTAAAAACCATTTTAACCCTTATTTTCAAGATGGCGGCCGTGGGACAAGGGTGGCGACCCCACAAACTTAGTTTTAGCTTTACACTAACCCCCCCTACGCATCAAAAAAATAAAATTGCGTCCTCTAAAAAACGCAACCCTAAATGTAACATTTCAATGGACTAATACAATAAATTGTATAATTGATTTATTTGTTGAGCCTTCAATTACACAAAGTGGGTAAGTATTGATGAATAAATTTATTTAATACAGTTGCAAACAAAAATAAGTGGGACATCAATTTTCAATCCTTTTCAACCATTTTTAAAAAATTAAGTAAATTAATTTATTAAAGTACGCGCAAATATGTTTGAGTTTTCAACTTCTTGCTTACCTAATGAGTTTAGGGTACGTTCAATTAAAACTAATAAGATCATAATAATAAAGATGGACTAGTGACTACCAGTACTATATTTCGAGAGAGACAAATAAATTATATTCGGCATCTCTCTTCAAAAACTAGCAGGCTGGTAAAACAAAATGTAGGTCAGTACCATGCACTAGTACCTTATAACTTACCACTACCTATTTTAAATTATACTGTTTAAAATCCTTGCAGCTTTATTTATACCTACTCTATACCAACTAGAAAAAAGTCACAAACCCAAATTTGTTTGCCCGTACTATACGAAAGCCGCTATTACCAATGTTACCAAAAATGTCAGTTTTGACAAATCATAGACAACAAATCAAATTAACAGATATTGCTCCAAAACTGGGTGTAAGAGAAAACACCATGTTAAAAGCCAAGCGGAAATTTCAGGAAGAGGAGTGGATAGCTGAAAAATATCAAACCGTAAACAAGGTGTCGTAAAACCACCTTGACAAAAATCCTTTAACCTAAACAAAAAACATTTAAATAGCAATACTAAATCTTTCATAGACATCTAAAACCCATATTTTGATGGATTTTTTTTTTTACAATAAAATAATGAAAATTTCATTTGACTTTACTTGTGTGAGTTACAAATTGGAATAATCGTTTCACAAAACCACTATTTTATCATTACCTAAAATAGTCACTTTCTTTAAATGTTCCGTTCTGATTAAATTATCTGTCATTTATGTTTATTATCTCACGCTTAAATATAAAGTCTTCAATTCAGAAAATATTAAATGGCTCTTTTAATATATCCGTTGACATTTAAAGGTGATTTTATTGTAGTTGAAACCTTATGATTTCTATAATTCTGAACTTTAGCTTAAGTATCCCCATTTTCGGTATTTGTTAAATATTTCAGAATACACGTTCAAAATTTCATTATAAACGCGCAGTGTTTCTTGTTCAGGGATTATTTTACACGGTGTTCATAGACATTTTAACAGGTAATTTAATTTTTAATATTTTTTTTTGTATTTACACTGAAAGTGGAAGGGGGTTCCTATGTTTATCCGTAGTAAAAAGATAATAAAGCGTGTTTTTTTCTGAGAATTTTATTCACCAAGTCGATAGAAATATTAATACTTCTCTAAGATTGTTTAGTTTTGATCCTACCGTCAACATAATTATAAATTTCTTTGGTTTAAAAAAAGCTTGTATACCCGCTCTTAATCAAAAATACTTCTTCACTAGAACAGTTTTTATGTTTGCTGGATCGTGATAAACATGATAATTTTAAAAGTGGTTGATTAATTTTCATTTAGTCATAAATTACATAAATTTATATTATAAATTTTGTCAGTTTATTTAAGCCTGTGTGTTACCTTTGCGAGAATTTGATTAATCGCAGTAGTGCTATCGTGTAAAAGCTTTTTAACATAGAAAAAAACGACTAAAAATGCGAAACTGATAAAAAACAAGTAAAAATTTGCCAACAAAAAAATAAACCTCTAGAAAAAAATCCGAAGTAAAAAGCAAAAAATTAAAAAAACTTCTTTATAGTCACAACTATCAGGTAGCTACTCTTTTATCTATATTTTTAAGCATACAGTCCGGGCGCTATAACTTGACAAGAGTTGATGCAAACTGAATTTTTCGTCGATTTGATTTGGTCGACGCTCGATATTGGGTTGGGAACGTAGTGGCGTGTTTTTTAACTGCGTTTTGTATAATCTTTCAGCCAAATCAATTCACTCTGAATAGACGTAACATAAGAACTACGTCATTCGTGAGAATATTTATTTATTGAGACATTACATTGCATTTATTCATATCAAAATCAGTGTCGCAAAAACCATAGACTAAGTACACAGGTCTATTTAGGCACTGCTAAAACTGAAATCATCGCCACTAAAATCATCTTAAATTAGGTGCGCATCTACTTGTCCAATTTTGTTACTCACAGCAGCAAAATCTTCTATAACTAATAAGTTTCGTTTTGCTATTTTGTGCTTTACTGTTGCCCAAATTTACTGAAAACAGTTAGTGATCTTATAAAAGAACCTTATCTTTTACAAATTAAAATAATATAAAAAAAGTTCTTAAAACTTGACAAACAAGAGTAGACTTTTCGTTATTCAATCATTTCTATGCGAGATCGATTAACCGGAGTTTAATAAGGTTTTCTTTGTCAAAAGATTTATTGTTCATAGAACCCTAATTGTTCACATTAAAAAGTAATTTAACTTAATCTATACTATTTGGCTTTTCCAGAAATATCTAATGAAGTGTGTAATGTTAGTTTTTTTTTTTAAATATCTAACATTACACACTTCAATTTTTTTCACTAATTAGAAAACAGTTTATCTATGCCTATAATCACTTACATTAAATATATAACGCCCTCGGTAATAATGAAAAGTTTTTTTTTATAATATCAGGTGTCATATATTCCAACATCTAAATATTCTACTTCCGATAACTAAAATTCTTGTACTATAAAAAATAAAAATAGTTAATAGAAACCTGATAACATGTTTGCCACTAACACACTTATTGTATCAAACCAGATTCAATAATTAAAAACTGTATCTTTTTTGAGATTTTTAGATAAAAAAATTTATTAATAATATATATATTTACATTTTTTGTAAAGTTAATATTATTGCTTAATATAATTAACTTGTTATAGAGCGTTTGTGTTTTGTTGTTTGTTTAACAAGCTCAAACTGTTTTTGAAAATTTTTTCAACAACCTCTGGTTTTGGGTTCTAGAGAAATTGCCATTGTTGCCTCTATCTAGTTCTGGTATGACAAATTCCCTTAATTTTTCTTAAAACGTTGATAGTTGTGCGGTCGGAGACCACTCCCTTTAGTTACTTATTTGTTGTAATAAATTAATGTAATTAAAAAATGAAACTAAATTATTATTAGAATCACAGGTTATTAAACTTTTATACGCTAATTTTATTTTTTATATTCTAACTTGGAGCTTAGACAAATTAGAAAATAAAGTGTTCTAAATATTGATCTAAAGATTTTTGAATTATCTGCAAAAATATCATTAATAAAAGCAAGAAAAAGAGGAGAACCTAAGTGAGAACCTTGTGTTACGCTAAAGGATCATAAATACTTGTGAGGATGCTGCGGACCGAAAAAAAACTGTGTAATCCAAATCCATATTTTCCAAACCCCAAGCTTAGACAACAACAAATTATAATTGATTCTGTCAAACGCCTTTGAAAAATTCAGCTCCGAATAATACTGAGAGAAACGAAAAATCTGTAAACATAAATAAATTAGATTCCACAGACCTCTCAGCTATAATGTAAAATACACAAAACATTTAATTGGCTTAGACCCATTGATGTTCGTAAATATATTTTTTCCGACATCGTGCGTTTTTGATCAATAATTGCTTTCACATTTTGAACCACATAAAACAAAATTTTTAAACTAGTCATTTGAAAAAAATATCGTAAATTAATTTTATCATCTGTTTTGTCAATCAATAGCTTAAGGGAAAAATTGATAAACTTCAGATCGTTGAAATGTTAGCTCTATTGCCAAGTATATAAAGAAAAAGTACACAAAATCTTTAGAATCACTATATACTTGCTTCGCGCATACTGCTTCTTTTTTACGAAAAAATCACAAATATTACTAGATATTTGTGAAAATCCTTGTCACAAGTTTTAGAAAAAATTGAGCGATTTAAGAATAAAATACTATACGAACTCTTAGCAAAAAGTGTCGTCAGAAATTACCCTGTATTTGTCTTGAAACCGAAAAATAATAGCCACAAATTAATTGCCTCATATTTTTGTTTCACATTTCTAGATTTTATGTAAATAACTATTTGGTAGTACGTTTAAGTGCCAAAAAAGACATTTTTGATTGTTGGAGAATAAAAGTGCTGAGAAAAATTCTAGTAAAATTAAAACTTTAAGACATATTGAGCTTTATTGCACCTGATAAAGCTAATTTGAATTAGAAAATTGGTTGCCGAGACGCTCGAAATGTTAAAATTTGTTCTTTATATAAGTTATTTTAACGTCTTCTTTATATGTTCAAAAGAGAAGAGATTTAGCAATGCGATTATTGACGTCTGTAAGGGCGCCTGTAAAGATCGAGATATGATTCTAGATTCTAGTCTTTTTGTTCAAAGGACTTTACACATAACATAAAACACACTTTTTAGGCGACTTGTCTTAAAAATAACACATATCAATGACCAATGCGAATATGAATTTTATCATGTAGCGTGCATGATAGGAGATAGTAAGGTTAGGTTGTTAAACTTCATTCATGTAAATATTTAGTCAATGATAGTATACATTGTCGCCATATCGACGACGATGAGGTTCATAAAATAAAATTAGCACTTAAAATCGAAAGACAGAAACGTGACTCGCTTAATAGCCGTTCGTAGAGTTTTATTTTTATGACTTTATTGGAGACTTTTGGGATAAGTAACATAAAATTGTTCAATGTGCATATAATTTAAAAAAATATTTTTGCCATAAAGAGAACATTTTGACTAGACAACAATATCAGAATTAAATAACACGTTTTATTAACCAAATAAAGCTTTAAAATTACAAAAATTATGCAGAAATTAATAAAGCTTTTGCAAAAATAACATAGCGTGAGTTGTGTCGCTATTTATTTCTTAGTTTAAAAAAAATACAATCTGTATATTTTATACATTGCGGTTGAACAAATATCATCATTTAAAATAGCTCGAAAACAAGCTATCTTTAATTAGACAATATATATTTATTATCTTAAGGCTATTTTCAGCTTGTGTTGGCTTAAAAAATTAGATTTAATTTTTTTCTAACCACTATTAACATTAATCAAAATTGATAATATGATTATTGGTTGAAGAATGTGTGTGTTTGTGCAATGATGTTTTCCTATCTCAACAGCATTGACTTAACGGCACTCATAATACATTTTTGCTAAAAGTAAATAATCCACGATGCTAATAATAAAAAGTTTTATTTTTTTATAATAATCAAACCACATAAAAAAATTTATTGATTGACAGATTGAAATTTCTAAAATGTTTATATTTATGTAGAAAGCTTTTTTAAAAAACGTCCAATATTTCGCAAAAAAGCCTACTTAAATAAAGAAAATAAAATCTTTTTGTGATTGAAAAACTCGATTTGCTTTATTTTATAGTAGAACCAAAAAGTCATATCACAAAAAAATCATTTCTTATCTTAAAAAAATAACCAAACAACATAGTGTTTGAAAATATTTTTTCGAGGCAAATAAAATAATATGCGTCTGCTGTAATTTTGACATCTTTTCATAAAAATAAAGGCAAATATTCAAAAGAAATTAGTATTGCGCTCATTGGGGATTAGGAAACTCCCCAAATCGAACACTTCAAAGGATTTCGGCAGCCTGTCTATTGTCTACTGAATTGTACCTACAACTATCAGTCCCGTCCAATTGTGCCGGCAAAGTATAATAGCATAATTTTATGATTACATTTTCTTGGAAAAAGAGTGCTTTTAGGATATTCCGTATCATAAATATTTCAATTTAGGTAGTGCCAAAAATTTAAAATTAGAGGCAAATAACGTATTATAAAATATTGAGTTTTTCTCACAGAGAAAACGCTTAATGATCGAAAATAATACTTAAGACAGAAAGAAAAAATGTAGTTTTTACTTAGTTGAATTTTTAGGTTAAGAAAAAATGTTATAGTTATAGACAACACACTTTTTATCATTTTTTAATATCAAAGATTAAAAACTTTACCTTAAAAAGCCAAATTTCTTCTTTGTCGTTATTTATTTATTTATTTATATATAGTACAGCCCGGATTATCCGAGGTAACGTGGGGGGACCCCTTCTCGGATAACTGAAAACTCGGATAATCCGTAATAATTTTTTTGTATACAGTGATAAAAAAATATATTTATTTGAAACGATTTATCAACAAATTCAATTAAATATGTATTACAAAACAGGAAAGTAACTATCTATTCGCTCCTGCCTAAAACTTGATTTTCGTTTCCTTGCTGCCATGTCTTTCCAGCGTTTATTTGTCGTCTATTGTAACTACAACTCTTTTTCGTTTCTCCATAATAAAAATTTTAAATACATAGAATAAACGAGATTAACAACCCCCAATAAAGGAAGACTAATTAAGACTGAACAGCAATTTAGAGATGCAAACAGAGTCTACAGGGAGTTTCCGATGCACGAGTGTGATTCCCCGAAAATTTTACGTGACAAATTAACTAACACAACTCGGATAATGCGGAGCGCCGATCCCGGCACCTCGGATAATATAAATCTCTAGTCTGCTCGGTTATTGCGGACCTCGGATAATCCGGGTTGAACTGTACTTTAAAAGTCTTGCAACTTTTTGAATACAATTGCACAAAATATACGCAAGTAATAAATAAGAAGTGAAAAAACAAGTTAAATAAAGCTGCCAAAAAATAAAAAAAAAAAATGAAGTCTTCAGATTTCAGAACAGTAAAAATTTATTACAATGTCGGGCATTGAAATAGCAAAAATCTTGGATTTTTTAAAAATTTACATTTTTAAGTATTTTTTAAATGCCAGACCAAAGCCTAATTGACCAGGTCATTTAGGATATTATTGTACATATGTAACTCGTGTTTTGAAAATTGAGCGTCTTGGTTGGCCATGCCTGAGTTTGTGTGAAAGGATCATAATTAGTAATTCATTAAGTCATAATTAGGATCATAACCATTGCTTTAAATGTGAAAATAATTAGTAAATTTCTGTGGAATGTGGAGTGGCACCGTCTTGCTGTGCACAAAATGGTTGTATCATTTCTTCTGCATTTTGCAGCAGTCAATGTTCCATTAAAAAAAATGGTACAATAATTTACCATTCACCATCAACTCGGCGGCCGTTACGGAAATAAGATTGCACCACAAAAAATTTTAGTTATTGTGAGAAAAGTATTTGAACTGGACCTTAAATATGTTAAAAAAAATTTATGATCGTCGAGATATCAGCCGAAATACAGCCAAAAACTTACCGTCAAAATCTTGCAACCTTACTACATATGACTTCTTTTTATGGCTCTATTTAAAGAACTCGATTTTTCAGCAACGCCTAAATAACCTCGATCAGTTGCGTCAGGCAATAGTTGCCAAAATTGATAAAACTAATGATAATCCTCAAATGTTGGCAAATGTCAGTAATGCAAGTGTTTAAAGAACCCCGTAAATTCCTAAGACGATAAATGACATTGTGATTATTTGATTTAAACCTTATTTCTTCATTAAAGTTTATTTTTTCAAATGTTATAACACTACAAGTACTTTTAATTTAATCTCGTTAAACATAGTGTTTAAAAATCTTAAGTGTTAAACTATCGATTCATCAAATTAAAAGTGAGGTTAGATTAGGTTCAGACGTCAAACTAATAACTGTCACTTCAATTCAATGGTAAAGGTAGGTTCACAATTCAAAGTTATACACTCATGGCAATCTTCGACGCTAAATTTAAAAAAACACTCAGTATTTAACAACGACCATCATGAGTATATAGATGCTCATTTGCATCATAATTATTAGTTTTACCGTGTTCAGGCACAAATACACCAATTTATAGAGTCTAAGTTTACATTAAAATACAATCTATCTGAAAGATTTGGACAATCTATAATAAATATCAAATAGTTTGTCTAAGAAAAACAAATCAATTTGTGTATAATTATTATAAATGTAGGGAGCACAATTATTAATAGTCGCAATGCAATATCTCCTGTTAATCTTTCATCTAACACATAATGTTTGTAACTTAGTGGACTAATGCCCAGTTAATCACAGTTTTTAGTATAATTGAGCAAATTGGATTTACAATCATTTTACTTTGAGACTTAATAGAAACTACAGTGTATTTTAAAAAAAAAATCTGTTAAAATAAACAGTTAGACCAAATGATCCTAAATCTGTAAGTACTTTTAAATGTGAAAATAATTTGAATTTTAATCTAAAAAGAATTTTAGATAAAATAAATAGCTATACCTGATGAACATAAATCCGTAAGTACTTCTAAACTTGATAATAATTTTCTGTCTAACGACAATTGAAACTAATTATATTTATTGCACGTCATCGTAAAATTTACGTTGACAAATAGTTTGCATTTAGTAGTATGCATCTTGTTGCATACATTAATCATAATTATTGTCTTGACACTCACTTCCTCATTACAAGTAACATACTCAGCATTCGGCAAACGACAATTTAATGATTATTTTTCTCTGCACGCTGTTTCTACTAATTTTCCCTCAACATAACGATAAAAAATATCGGGAGAACAATATATCTGTTTAAAGTCTCAGAAAGTAGGGCAAATATTGACGCTTCTTTGTTGCAATAACATAATTTTTTAACACTAATTACCGCATAAACAACAGTGTTGTCACCTATTGAAGCCAAAAATATTATTCAAGAACTGGAAGATCGCGACCAACGTTTGTATAACTTTATATTGTATAGTAGTAGTTACAGTAGTAGATGTATAGTAGTATAATACATACACCAGTATTAAGTAGATTTTTCTAATTTTTTATATTTCTATTGTAACACCCTACAAAACAATCTTGGTTTACGTATTAAATATTTTTTTGTCAAATAGACCCAAACAATAATTACACAAAACTGTTGTAAAAACTGGTTTTTTTTTATAATTATTAGTTTTAAACTTGATTTGTAATATTTAACTGTTAGTGAATTATTTGCAGCAAATAATTTTTAACTTTAACAAATATTTAGTATTATCATAGACTAAGTAAACCTAAGTATATTCAGTCAATGGTATTATCTAATTTTTGGTTTGAAAGTTCCTGATCTAACGGAGCCATCTCTGCCCAGTCGAAAAGTTGTAGTATTTATTTTCATGATAATGGCATGAGTTAGGATTTAACTATTCTTTATCTCTCTTGTGTTTGATGCCTTACATACAGATAGAGTGAGAGCAATACAGTTTAAAAACATGAAAAATTTTAAACTTACATAAATGTAAAACAATTATGTACTTATATAGAGGGTGTACCAAAATAGTCAAAAAAACAACTTCGACATATTATTACATCTAGATTTTATAGTAACATTACTCACACTGATTGTTTTAATTACAATTGCAATATTTTTTAGAAAGATTAGCAATTTCATATTGTTAATAAAAAAACATGGCGGTAGATTTGTACTTGACATAATTAGGAAATATAATAAAAATCGGCCTTAGAGGTTTTCTGCTTCTATTCCAAATATTGACATCGTTATCTACGTTTTTCCAATCTCGGTCAATAACGTCAAATGTTTTTTTAAGCTGCCTGGAAGCTTCATTAAGCATAAGAAAAAAATGTTACTCGTAAGAGATTTAAATTTTCCCAATTTAAAACATGAGTCAAAAAAAGATTTTGAATATTATGTTGTGGATAGTTTTATAATTTTTAACAATGTAGAACAATTCAACAATGAAAATAACCAATATGAATAACCAAATTCCTAATTCAGTCAAATGTAATATTTCTATTAACACAGTTTTACCACTTGCCAAAAACTTTTTAATTAAACCCGAGAGTTGAGTTATCAACAAATATAAGTTTATTTATCTCCTGATAATAACTTTGAAAAATATCTCGACTAACGCAGCCAAAAGCTTTTGAAAAATTACAAAAAAATTTATTGGTTTGTAATTCATTATGTTTTACTGTTGTGTTCTTGTATAGTTTAAACCAAAACATTAAAAAACGCGTCAATTGTTGTTTTAACTGATATAAAACCAGACATATAACAAGATTTAACTAAATTTTTAGAACTGGTGAAAGAGTAATTGGTTTATAGTAAGAAACCTATTTTTTTCACGCTTTTTGTCATGAAGAGAAATAATAATAGCCGTCTTACAAGTAGGAAAGATGTGCATACAGCTAGAGACAAAGCCTCTTTTGATCTATTTGAAACAGATTCAATTTGTCTTTTATAGTACATAGTTTGTTTTTGCAACTTGATAGTTTTATGGTAAATTGTCTGGTATTTGTCAATATAATGTTGTATTTGAATATTAATCGTAATTTTTTTAATGTACAGTAGTAGTCGCAAGTTATTTGAAGTACTTTTCAAATATAGATTACAAAATCCATGATTTAACTGAATTTGGTTCATTTTTCCTGAGTGAAAAAACCAGATAAAAAGTAAGAGCTATATTATCAATAAAGTTAAGAAACCAGAATTGATAGCGTCATCAACACAATCTCATTCAGCTAAATTGCATAAACTTGTGAATTTTTTAAATTTGTAGAGAGAAAATATTCTGCCTAGTGATGAAGATGATAATGTTTATGAAGTAAGGCAAAGGTAGAAAAAACTAACGTGGTAGTATTAACTTTTGAAGAAGCAAAGTCAGAAACTAAATAGTCAATTAAGAATGATAATTTTTTCCAGTTTTCGCAGATGAATTACGTGGATTTTTAAGTCAAATAATTTAAATATAGATACCAGCAGTTTTTGAGTAGTACTAGTATAGTCAATATTAAACTCCTCACATACTACTTAGAAAATAAATTAAAGAAATTCAAAAAAATTAATTAGCATTAGTTTGCAAAGATCTGTATTAACAAATAATATAAAGATTCAACAAATTTGTAACATTTTACGACGAACGTTTTAAGAAAACCGTAACTGTATTTTTGTGTGCATATTTTAGATGATTAGATGCTATCTATGTGTAATATTTACTTTGCTCTATAAAATCTGTAAGTGATTAATTATTAATAAATCTTGATATGTTTTAAAAAATGTAATTTTTATTATAATTTTCATTAAAGTTACTAATTTATTCCTCAAAATTTTTCTTATAGTTTCTTAGGTTTATTAAAGTTGTTCATATTCCAGGTACATAACTGTAAGTCTCTTTGTGTAAATACTTATAGTTGTTGTTATCTTTATCCGCTGTGTTTCATTTCTGATCTACATTAGTTTGACACACTTGTCAAATCCAAATTCCTTTGACTATTTTTACTGACTTTGCTTTACACATGCATTCCTCGAGAAATTCCTGCTTCTAAATTAACTTTGTATAGCTGTTTCAATTGACCAAGTAAGTGGTACCGAATCAAAAACTTTTTGAGAATCAATTCACGTTACTGATTTTTTTGACATTGTGTGATTAGTATTTCTAGCAAGTATTGTAACAGTTATCAAGTGCTCTTGGCAACCTTGAATACTGCTCTGACATTCCTTTTTTTCTCATTTTATGTAACTTCTTATGATGAGCAATCAATTCTCAGCAGGATGACAAATGCTATTAAGCTTATTTTAGATTTAATAAAGTTGCCAAGTCTATAAACGTAGCTTTTTTCATCAAAGAACTTGATATCTTGTCTGACCTGACTAAAATTTGCTTTAATTAACAAGCCAACATTTTAAAATCTTTGATACTTCTTCAACAATAATTGTGTATGCGGTCTACGGCAGCTGTTTTCCAATTAGATGTTTTACTTCTTTGAGTAACTTTTCTTTGACCTTTTCGATTGGTGGCATTTGAGAAATATTTTTACAATATATACTTTCTGTTTCCAGACATAATATTCCAAAATGTACTCTATTTTATTCAAATTCGCTATTTGACTTTTGGTTTTCCAGTCTTTACGCTTTTGTAAAATACTTTCCAGTCGTTTTCGTATAGTATGTTCTGGTTCTTACGTTTATGAATAGAATTACAACTTCTTAATCTCTTACAGAGCATAACTATGCTTTAACCGATTGCACATTTTAGTATTGCTAGATTGTTATTTCATTACATTTTTTACTCTAGTCATAATAATATTTTTTAGCTTTTACAAACCGTTTAATAATCTTTTTAAACTTTATGCTAAAGATGACCTTCTCCACTCATTTTATTTAGTTAATAGGTACGTTATTGCGTTTTATATCTATCTGTGTTGTCAGCTATTTTTTTCCATGTACTCTATAGTTGTTTTTCCTGCAGAATAAGTTTTTTTTCAAACAAATCTGAAATACTGTTAATAATAATAATAATAAAGCTCTTAATTCCGAACTTTTATCCATTTTACACATTCACAACAAGTAATTATAAATAAAATCTACACTAAATTACAAAAAGTTTCTCAGTTCGGTGTACCTTAGGGCAAAGCCCTCCTCCAATTTTTTCCATTGCGGACTTAAAGTCATTTTCAGATCATCCTCCCATCTTCTTTTTTAACGACATCGACTCCTATTTCCATCTCTTGGGTACTAGATTGACACCTATTTGCTCTATTTCTCCTTTCTACACCTGAGCATATGTCCAGTCCACCTCCATATAAGTTGATCAATACGAGCCAGAATATCAGTTAATTTTGTTTTGTGCCTGATGTCTGTACTTCTTACTTTGTCTTTTAGTTTCCAACCTAACATGCTTCTTTCCATACTTCTCCGACATCTGGCAAGTTTTTCTCTATGGTGTTTTGTCAAAGCCCAGGTTCTGCAGCCATATGTAATGCAGGGTAAAATACAGGTATCAAAGGTCTTTTTCATAATTTTAATGCCTATTCACTTGCTTTTTGTAAGTTCTTTCAAAGCCCAAAAGGTTTTCCTTCCTGTTGCAATTCATTTTTCTATTTTTTTTTGACACCTGGTCTGGTCACTAGGCAATATTAACTGGCCGAGATATACATATTCCAGGTTCTTTCCTTTAACTGTTATGTCTACGGGATATAAATTAGTGATCATCTTAGTTTTGCTGGAGTTCATCTCTAGGCGTAATTCTCTACTTTTATCTGCTAGGGTTTGTATCATGAACTCCAGTAGTTTTGAATCTTCTTCCACTAGAATCAGGTCATCCGCAAATCTAAGATAATTTAGTCTTAATCCATTTATGTTTAGGGCCAAATGCTCTCAATCTAAGTTCCTGAACATTTGTTCTAGCGTATAATTTCTTCCAAATCTAGTTGAAACTGGTTTTAATGTTATATCTGTTAACCAATTCGAAACTAGTTTCTATTCTGTTAACCAATTCTTAATAGTTATGCCATATAGTTGATTTGCTACTTCTCTCTCACATAAAATAGAATCCAATCTTTTTTTCGTAATTCAGTCAACATCTTTTTCCATAATCTAGTTTATTTTGACTTAGCTATAAATTAGCAGAAATGTACATATAGATTATCTATTTTCAGCTATATTTTTGTATTACAGTCTCTGAAGGAGATTGTTGTTAATTGAAACGCTGCTTTTGCTTTTTCAGTTGCCGCTAGCTGGGAGTTGTAACTTTTTTATAGTACTGTCACTCGGTTAGCTGCCACTTGGTTCCATCAGTCAAACTAGTCATTACGACGGTTCCAAACAGGGCCTTGTCTGCACCTCTGTAATATCATTAGTTTAACTAGGTTAGTGGCTCAACTAATGAAGTGCTCCAATAATTAGTCGCTTTCATAGGCAATTGCTTACTTTGAGTAAATTATTTTACATCCTACACACCTACTTAATGCAGGAGATTTTTGTTATTATTATTATTATTATTATTTATACATATATTATAAGTTTTGTATATAAAAAAATAACTTAGCAAATATAATAAAATCTTTATTATATATTCTTATTTCATTTGAAAGACATGAAACTATAAAAATTAAGGCATCTAACATTAAGCATTTCAAACTTTGCCTTTTTCATCATACTTTTATATCATTCTGCATACTGTACCAAAAGATACAATCTGGTTGTAAAGTGATAAAACTCAGTTAGAATTAAACGGTTGTGTTAATAAAATAAAATTAGGTACTGGTCACAACAAAATCTACGTGAACTGCATGAAAGACGGCATAGTAAAAATATTACAATGTGAGTTTCTGTATCTCGCTCTTTCTATTTTAAAAAACGAAGAGTATAAACTTCTGTAAATTCAAAACGTTATTTCAACATGTTTGAAAAGGTTTTGCACCAGAAATCAATGATTTTCATGCAAACCAAGCGGTTTCGGATTTTGAAAAGAATGTTTTTCAGCCGATTAGTTGCCTGTAAGGAAATGTTCATAAGAGTTTGCATTTTTTTTTGAGGTTGCTAAATCTGAGAATAGCTTCAATCGGGCCCCGACTTCCGTGACAAAACATTAAAACTTTCAGCGATAAATCAACACTATTCTTCGGGTGCTTCCAGCCTTCCAGATCAAATAACTTTTGTTTTCCTGTCACATTCTCTTTAGATTTAAAATAATATAAATAACAATTTGCAAATTTGGAAAGATAAAACAAAGTGGAATCGTAGAAAAGTCTCTTTCTTCTTTTCGCTTTGTTATAAGTACCGCTCCGCTTCTTAGAATGGTTGTCAGCTAAATTGTTTATTAGAATCGAAAATATTGTATTTCCGCTTTGTAGATAAAAGTCTTTTGAAAAGACGGCAAATATATTTCTACGACAACGCAGATTCTTATAAACTCCAATCAAAGAGATACCGAAAGCACTTTTAATTAATTACTTGAGAAAGCTTGTAATCGTATACATCGATATGAAAGTTTCAAATAACAAAGAATATGAAATTGAAATAAAAAAAAACATGAAAATAGTTTTTAGCTATTTAAAGACAAAAATTTGGTTTTGGTTTTTATTTGCTGCTGATGCCGCTTCTTTATGTGAATGCCGCTGATGTGGAATCGACTACAATGGTCAACTCATTTACCTAAATGACAATGGATCTAATAATAATTGTTTCTCATTGTCCATACATTGATGCTTTGTTTTTACCCTATCGCGGGTTTTATATTATTTGGCTAGGAAAGATTTTTAAAGACATATTTAGTTTGGCCCAAAATAGCAAAATAGATCTAAATCTTTCAGGTAAATATTTTTATTTCTGCCTTTCTTAAAAAATATATCAAGGTCTATTGCACATACAATATAGTTTGAAATGCTACAAAATTTAATTTTTCAGTTGTTTTTCTAGTTTGAAAACTGTATGTGACCCAAAGCAGTCAGAAATTAATTTTAATTTGGCAACTTTATAATAAATTTTGGTCATGCATGCCAATTTCTACTTTTATAGAAAAAGTATCAAGATAAAAATTTTGACTTACATTGCAAGAAAAGAATATTGTCAATTTACATAGCGATAAAATTGATCAGAAAAAGAACGCAATTTATAAGACATGCAGTGTTTTACAATTAAAATATTCGATTGAATAAGAATTATCGATTACTAAAAAATCTTTAACACACTTATATTAGAAGTATTGCTATTCCAAGGAGTATACGGCTCGTGTATATTGACCACATTACTCATCACAGTTCACTGACTAACTCGTTAAATTTGTCCGCTATTAAGATTGACCGAGTAGCCCAGTGCAACAGCGCGCAGTCGAATATTGTTCACATATATGCAATGTTTCATTGCTTGTTTGTGAAAGTCAACACCTGCGTCCTAAAAAAACAATAGCCTCAAAAAAGTTTCTTACGGATTGAGCCAACTGTACAGATTGTACTTAGTATTTGCTTTACTGGTTGATCATCATAAAGCTTCAAGAAAAGAAACTTGGTAGATCTTGATCGAATAACCAATTTCAAAAACATTACCACAAATCAACTGGTAGATCTTCTTCAAATATGTTGCAAAGTAAGGTAAGCGGCAAGAGCCTACTATAAGATACCAAAATTGTTCATATTTTGAGTTAGAAGGTTATTAGCCAATAAACTCTTAAAGTCGGTTGCATAAAAAATTAATAATGGCTAAGTCATGTTGACAATTAACAAGTCATAAAATGTGTTATTGATAATCGAATATTTGATGGCAATCAATTGATTTGATGTTGAGTGGCGTTTATGCCACCAGCTCTTATTTACATAAAAATAATATAAAAGCTTAAACCACAAGCGGCTGCAGTGATATCATCGACAACAATATTATTTACATTTTTTGTAAATAATAAAAGTCTTACACAAGCCTTAAGTAACCGTTTGTGATCAGCTTATGAATAACCTTTTTAGCAGTTTAAGGCATTGGTCATAATGTCATAAAAACTTATATAGAGTTTATTAAGGTTGGTTTTTTAAGACCGAAACACGTTCAATATCTTTAACAAACAAATTTTTTCAAATTTACAGAAACATGGCAACTTATATGCAAAGAGGGACATCATTTAAGAGAAGGTTTTCAACCTCAAACACTTAATGTATAGGCTAGAATACTTTTATAGGTCTACGAAACGTTAAATAGCAGAACTTACTTAGTGATGATGTTAAAAGACAAAATTGACCCTTGAATTACCGACAATAGGAAAATCAACGCGACGTTGAAGAAAATCAAATGTTGTCCGAAGAAGAGTTATTTTTTTAACAGAATGAAATTACAGTATGCCGTTAATGTGCGAAATTGAGTAAATAATAGGTTTTCCGTTCACTGGATTGGTAGGTGAACCAGCATTGAATGGCCACCAGGGTTACCGGATTTAACGCCCTTGAATTTCTTTCTGTGAAGTTCGTAGTTGACAAGGCACAGCTCGCTTGAAATATTGACGTGAAAGAATTATTGGCAAGTGCAGGTGAATTCCACATGAAACATTCCAAAATGTGCCTCAAAAATTCGAAAATCGTTTTTACTTTGGTATGGAAAAAGATGATGCACTATTTGAGCAGTTTTGATAACCGTTTTAGATTTATACACGAGAATGAAAATGTTTTTGTTGTTTCATGAGAATTTTATTTTTTCACTTTAGACAAGTTCTAGTTCTAGTTATTATAGGCACCTCTTGTGACTGCCACGTTTTTCTTTTGAACATTATAATTTCTTTGTGTTCCTTTGGGATGTTTGATTTAGTTCCAAAACGTTTGAAAATGTTTGCACCATTGCTTTTAATGATAATGTTATCCCAAAAGTGAGCATCGGAATAGTAAAACCAATTGTTGACACAAATTTTTTTTGAAAAAGCAATAAGAGATTTTCAAAAGTTTTACAACTTTTCTGGAAAGACATTAGAGATGTCACAAAGTAATCGAAAAACAATTTTCAAGAAATTGGTAATATTAAAGTGGGAAATTTTAACAAACGGCACAATTTTTTGTGTCGTTCGTTAAAACGATATACAAGCACCTAGAATATAAATCCACAATTGATTGAAGTATAGTAGCCCAAATGCTATAACGTTAAATGATCCTTCCTTTGTTGCAAAAGTTAATAGAGACTACCGAAACAGTTCAAATCTTCAGCTTTCACCCCTCAGACAACCGGACTGCTTAGATACTTTTGTTAAAACTATAACAATAATTGTTTTTAATTGAATGTTACATTTGACACATGTTGGTGAAACCGACCCTTTGCGTATTGTCTAGTAATAAAAGATTATGAAAGCCGAATTTTAAGTATAGCCATATAACGTTATTTCACTGAGGCTAGTTTAATTAACTTTAAATCTAAAATTTAGGTAGAGATATATGTTCCAATTTGTTATATTTCTTAGAATCGAAAAAGTTGCTCGCCTCTAAATATTGCAAAATCTTCTTTAGAAATAATTTAGCAATTAATTCGGCACTGTACTCAAATAAAGTGTTTTAAACTGTACCTAAAACATTTTTGACGAGTAATATAATTTTCTTCTTTGTTGTCTCTCATAGACATGCTCTTCCCGATAAAAGACACCTTAAAATGTTCGAAACTATACATTTTCTATGAAGCCACAGCTTCTAAATTAAAATTTAAAGCAAAAGAAAGTGACAAATAAATAATAAATAAGTGTTAATTTCTTGATTTACTCAATTTTTTCTTTAAAACAATTGTCAAATTGTTAGTTTAAGCCACGGTTTTTTTCAATTTTATAAATATTAGATTGGCCTAAAAATTTAATTGTACAGTCTCAACGTTTGTCAATGCAAAAAATAGAGGAATAGAAAAAATGATAATCCGATTCGGAAGCAAATGAAGGATTTTGAAATTAGCTGCTGAAATTAAATGAATCAAACGGTTTTTTAAGTTATTACTCATTAAGCAACTTTACATATTTTTTGGCTTTAGATGATGATAATATTTGATTCCCTCAGAATCTTTTGAATATTTAAAAAATACTGACGTAACTCCAAATCTGATTATGATTATAAGCATTCCGAAACCAAAAGTTGTAAGGTCGTACAGTTTGAGCTTTGAGTGAATTTTTACAACTTGACAATTATTAGAAGAAAAAATAAACTTTTATATTATAATATTTAATGATTACCTGTAGTATTAATTGTTGAATGAGTTTCGAATACTTAAAATAAAAGTTTTGAATTTTTTGTAAAAAATACATTTAAACAAAACATTTTCATGTGCATTTTTAATTATACTCTGATATAAACTTTATTTTGTGTGGTCTTTAAAGCGGTTATTTTTATTATGCGTAAAAACCCTTTTTTTTTCAATGAACTGTTGCAATCGCAAAAGGTATTGTGGTCGTATGCTAACCATTTGCTGAAGGATGTATTGGGAAAAATGTTAATCAACAGTAAAGATGTAAACAACGATTAAAGTGTGACATTGTGAAACAGTACATTTCCAAATGAAATAGATTTATTTTTACATTCCAAGCAATTTTTTTTAAATGATTAATTCATCTTTTAACTGTTTTGTAAACTGCTGATGGATTTATCTTGCATAAACCAAACTGAATATATTGATGTCAATAAAAAAAATTATGAAAATCAATTTTACGCAATGGCAGTTTTATATCTAAGATTATTATTATTTGTTTTATAACAGGATGAGACAACAAAGTCTTTTGAATTTTCTACAGTTTGTCATAATCACGATATTTATTCAATTTATAATGACTAATTTATAACAAAGCTGTGACGCAATAACTGTAGCATCATAATTATTGTGCAAATTAACGTAAAATCCAGCACATGATCTTTCACTGAATTCTAATTTGAGATAAAAGATTATTTAGTCAATTGCGAAATTTGGCGAACGAATGATCCAATTATTCGCTGTAGAAATTAATCTTGAAACAATTGCTTCAGTATAAATTTTTATCATTTTGACACTTTTGATAACAAAAAATGTGTGCAATTTGCGATCTTTTTTAGCATTAGTGTAACCTTGAAAAAATTATTGTTACAATATTACAATCAGAATAGGTTATTGAAAAAATAATCGAATTATAGATTAAACCACTTGAGTTTAGCTATATTGTGATAATTTGCAAAGTTGTGACAATTTTATTGTTTTATGTTTTCTATCTTTATTTAGAGTTTAAAGTTAAAAAAATTAGTATTGTTTTATATTTTTAGAATGTTATTTATTACAATAAGACTTTGTAGAGTCTTTACCTCTATTATTTTATAGTAAAGTTACTTCTCATATAGAATGCTTACTTATTATGTTTTTTTTTGTTTTATCTACTTTCAGCATTATTCCTTTACCATTAACAACTTATGTAACAAATATAATGTAATTTCGAATAGAGCTGATACGAGTATTATACTAACAATTTTAAGTCTTTTCTGGGCGATTCGATTGTATAATAATGTTCAAGAATATCGTGTAATATGCCGTCTTGCTTATTCTTTTATGCAATTTACTTTGCTCAATTGTAGAATTTACTTTTCATTTGTGCTATGGCTTCTATGTAAAGGAAAATAAACATTATTGTTATGATCAAGCCTCCCTGCCCCGGAGACACAGCAATTTGGCTGAATTCAAAAATATTTGCGGTCCTGACAAGTAATAATTATAAAACTTGTTGAAAAACACCTTTTTAATTTTCCACTAACGACTGTTTTAAGAATTTAAACTGAACAGAAAAAATATGTTAGTCTTTTGAAAAATCAATCTAGATTACCATCTCCGCAAGCATCTGCGATCTGCTTTCTGTAAATTTTAAATACAAAGTCATAATTTAAAAATTTACTTGATGATATGTATATTTTGAAGTAACTAAAAGTAAAAATTTTACTATTTTAAAATTCCAAAGATAACTAATAACCGCCGAAAGCAGCAAATATTGAATAATATTTGTATTAAAAGTATGAATAATAAGTATTAGTTTTTTTATATTATAACAATACTCAGCCTATTGACTTCAATTTTAGAAATAGTTACCAAACTTCTATTTCAATATAATTTGTAATTATCATTTTCTAAAAAACTTAGAGGATTATACAGCACGTTCCTAAATTATTTAGACCTACTCTTGCCATAGTATTTTAAACGTATGGTCAACTTTTAATCAGTTCATAGGGAGAAACGTCAAAACTTGTCTATAATATGATATACAAGCTTGAAGAACCATACTATCAAAGACAATAAAATTCTGACAAGTTAAAGTAGGCAGCAAGACTAGATCTAAATAATTTATAAACGCACCGTACTTGTCAAACTAAATTGTCTATTTTAAAGTTTTCCTTAAAAAGGCATTTTGATAAACTTTTGAGCATTTAGAATACAAGCCAAGTTTT
The DNA here is from genome assembly GCA_947359425.1 of Lagria hirta. Taxonomy (NCBI): domain Eukaryota; kingdom Metazoa; phylum Arthropoda; class Insecta; order Coleoptera; family Tenebrionidae; genus Lagria; species Lagria hirta. The sequence goes on from OX375794.1 coordinate 22,269,667, forward strand.
TGTTCCAAACAAAATTTTGCATATGAACTTTTGCGTTTATAATATTAGTAATTATCAATGTATTTGCTACAGAAAATTTAACGTGATCCTCTCAAAGATTGTGTAATTTGGCCCAAGATCATCCTAATTTAATCTATTTAAGTATTCTATTGAACCTAACCTCTTCAGATCAGTCTCCAACATACTTTCGCTTGACTAACTGGTCTATCAAAGACTCTAGATACAGATACATTTACATAATATTGTCCTGTCCCAAAAGCACAGCAAATTTGCTAAAATTAAAAATCATTACGGTTTTGGACAAGTAATGATATTATTCTTAGAGAGTTACCGCGACATTGACGCTAAAATACCCAACTACTAAAAAGCACGTAAATATAACCGTTAGTGCATTTAACGTGAAGTTTTATTTTTATCGCGCATCCCCGACTTTTAGTTATGATTCTTGGTAATGAAAGCCTAACTTAAGGGTTACGACTGTTGTACCGCAGTACTCTACCGCAACAGGCATATGAAGTCGGTTAGTAAGTATTAATACTTAATATGCTTATTAAGTATATTATTTATTGTAGTATTTAAGATGTCTTCAACTGTAAAGCAAAACCTGTGATTTTTTTTCTTTTGCTATTATTATTCTTTTATAGGTGATAGTCGTGGTGGTGCTTGCACACGATTACATTTTACTCACATTGACATAACCTCAAACTTTCAATTTACGTGCACGTTATACTCCAGTCAACCGTCACGTAAAACCGACTGAAATAACGGACAACAGACTCCGTAATCCCGTTATGACACCAGCTATTGTGCATGCGCTTTTACGTTTTTCGGTACTTTACGTCTCCGTTATTTCAACGTAGCAAGTGGCGGTATATATGGCGGTATTATGACTTCAACCCTCTCTGTCCCAAAGACACAGCTAGATTCAAAAATCATTACTATTCAAAAATCATTTTTAATCAGATTATTGGAGATACCAATATTGATATGCTTGATGACAGTGATGCTATCACTGTTTTATATACCGATTGGTTAAATGTTTTAGAGCTGACACAAATAATTACAGAGCCCACGCGAGTCATTGACTCCTCTCTTTCTCTTCTTGATCATATAGTCATAAATAACAAGGATATTCTTTTAGATTCTCAAGTGGTTAATGTCACATTTTCTGATCACGATCTAGTTTGTTGTACACTAAATGTAAGTACGGTTGTATGCAAACCAATCATGTATACATATAGAGATTTTAAGACGTTTGATGCAAAAGTGTTTTTGAACGATCTTCGTTCTGTTGATCTTGACTCCATTTTTTATACTTCATCTATTGATGATAAAATTAATTATCTAAATGGTTTGTTGCTTACATGTTTCAATAAACACGCCCTAATTAGAACTGTGAAAATAAGTAAAAAACAAGCTCCATGGATCACAGATAACATTCGCTTTTTAATGACATTAAGAGATAGGGCTAAAGTAAAATATAAAAAAACTAAAGAACTTTGCCATTGGAATTATTATAAGCAATTGCGAAATTTTACAAATTTAGCTATCAAAAATGAAAAGAAATCTTTTTTTCGAAATGTTTTATTTAAAGGTAATTGTAAGGAATTCTGGAGAAGCCTGAAGTATTTAAACATTAATAATAAAAGGAAACCTTCCTTACCGCCTAACTTGAATAATGTCGATTCTCTAAACCATTATTTTATAAAGTGCGTACCGGGGGAGGCAAATGATACCCTATTAAATGATACAATTAATTATTATGCGCATTCAACAAAATTTCATTTCGATTCAAATTTTAAATTTTCTCTAATCACGGAAAGTATATTGTCAAAAGTGATCGATTCAATTTCATCTAACGCACCTGGAACTGACGATATTTCTTTACAAATGATACGGTACTCTTGTCCATATATTCTTCAATTTTTAGTTCATATTATCAACTCTTGTTTATTGGAGAGTCATTTTCCAGATGTCTGGAAACAAGCATACATTATCCCTATTTCGAAAGTTAAGGATCCTCAAGAATTCAAACATTTACGACCCATTAGCATTCTTCCAGTTTTTTCAAAATTTTTGGAGAAAATCATGCATGTACAAATACAGGATCACTTAACTAAATATGACATCTTACCAAGTATGCAATCTGGGTTCAGGCATGGGTACAGTTGTACCACCGCTTTAGCTAAAATTCAAGATGATATCTTAGAAGCTACTGACAAAGGAATGATGACTTGTCTAGTCTTACTCGATTTCACTAAGGCTTTTGACACCATAAATCATGAAATTTTATTGTCTATTCTCCGATTTGTAGGTTTCTCTTTAGAAGCTACTTCTTTCATTAAAAAATATTTATCAAATAGGTCCCAAAAGGTTAGATTAGGTGATAAAGTTTCAGAACCTATTGTAATTAACAAAGGTGTGCCTCAAGGTTCAATATTAGGTCCTTTATTATTTACAATTTATACAAATTTATTCGGTGATTGTGTTAACTTTTGTAACAAACATTACTACGCTGACGACACGCAATTGTATTTTAGTTTTCCTCCAGACGACATAGATAGTGCATTTCGAAAAATTAATAGCGACTTAGATAACATAGCTAGCATCTCAAAAAAACATTTTCTAATAATAAATCCATCTAAGTCGGCATTTTTACTATTTGGACCTAAATTATTATGTGAAACATTTAATGTTATACCTGAACTTACGATAAATGCTTCAGTTATTCCACAGGTGAAGGAATCGCGAAATTTAAGTCTCATTATGGACAATACTTTCAGATATCGCCAACATGTCACTAAGTGTCTCTATAGAGCATATTGCCACTTAAAGTTATTATTTCCTCATAGATCTTACTTTTCAATTAGCCAAAAAATTAGTCTGTGTGACACGTTAGTATTGTCTCATTTTAACTTTTGTTCAGAAATATTTTCAACGTGTCTAGACCACAATACAAAATACAAAATTCAAAAAATTCAAAACTCGTGTTTAAGGTATATATATGGAATAAGAAAGTATGAACATGTAAGCCACAAATTATTTGATGCTGGTTGGTTGAGCATGGAAGATCGTTTTAGCGTACAAACTGCATCACTATTTCACAAGGTCATAACTTTTAAAACTCCGGGGTACCTCTACAACAAGATTGTCTTTCGGTCTAGAGAACGTAGCGTTAGAGAAAAAGATCTTTTATTATTTCCTATACACAAGTCTGCTTTGTTTGAAAGATCTTTTAGCTTCAACATTGTTAAAATATATAACAATTTACCAAAACATCTTAAAGCGTTAGGTAGAAAACAATTTAAAAAGCAGTATCGTCAGTGGTTGCATCAGAGGTCAGTAATGTAATCTAGTTTATCAGTATTCATCTTTTGTTTTAGAATTAAACAATTGTTTTATTATGAATCGGTCTATGCCTACAACAATGCATTTATTTTATTTTATTTTTATTTTATTTTATTTTAGTAATTTTATTAATATTTTGTTAGGGATATTTTTGATTTTCTTGTATTTTAGGGTTAAGTGGAAGAGCAGAGAATGATGGCATTTTGCCATTGTCATTGTTCAGCTGAACTTCGCCCTACATTGCTTCCTGACTTTGTTTAGAATGTGTATATTTATGTCCAGTTAGCAATAAAAGACATTTATTATTATTATTATTATTATTACCGTCTTTGACTAGTAATGATAATGACAATACTAATTTTTCAATAATATAAAAATTGTTGGAAAGCAAGCCTTCAATCTTCAGAAATCAAGCTAAATTAGGTACCACATCCCATCCTTCCCAAACTCTTTGCACGCATTTGCAATCATTTTACCTGAATAGCTTGATTTAAAGTTTAGGAACATTCGAACAATATGACATAAACATAATAATGCTGCTTTCTGTATTTCAGAATACAAATCTAAAATGTTGAGATTGAATGGGTACAACACTCACATTTGAAGCAACTAAAGGTAAAATTTTAACATTTTTAATTTCCAAAGATTACTAATGGTAACTAAATACCGAAAATATTTAGCCTTTTTCGTATTAAAAATTTGGTGTTTATGACCGCGTTGTTGATGCTGTGTCAAGACGATGCCATAACTACAAATGCTTAAATAAACTTTTTTCTCAATTTTTTTGTTTTGTTTTGTGAATGTCAAAATATTTTTATTCTAATAAATTATCTAAAAATTATGAAAATAACACATACGTAGAAAAGCTTGTTATATTCTACAGAGAGTTCAGAGTAGCCACTCCAAAAAAAACTTTTGAAAAATCTTACAAAATCACCCTTCTGTGTAGTAACACTTCAAAATTCACGTCACACACGACCCGGTGGCTTCGGTTTTTTTTATTATGTTAAACCTTCCCGGTCCCAAAGGAACAGCAATTTTGCTTAAATATTATTATTATTATTTGAGCATAAAATAAAATCAACTTTGTATTTTATTCAAGGAGATCAAAACTAATATATGGTAGATTGTGAAAAATTTGTCATGTTGACATGACAATGTTACACTGGAATCTATCTGACTTACCAAACATAGATTTATTAGAAGCGACCAAGCCTATTTAATAAATAACAAGATGTTACAGCTCAATTAAACACTGTTTTAAATTATTTCTGCTTAAGAGAAATGTTTATAAGAAGAGTGTTCTGTAGACGCATGATCGGCTTGATGAATTAGTGCTGATTCTTTTAGTTTTATGTGAAGAAAGCTCTATTAAAAAACGAACATTTCTCAGAAATAACCGCGCCGACAAATTTGTGGAATTTAATAAAAAATCAATAATATTTTTTTAAATTTCATATCTTCTTTTGTGTAGAAAACTTAAGTCAAGCATTCAAAAATACCTTTTAACCCTTAAATATCCTCTAAAACAATTTTCCCAAATTTATCGACGTAGTGTTTCTAAAAGATGTAAACTTTTTAATTAACTTAGTCTCAAAGCTTTTTTCTTTCAAAAATTCATTGCAATTTTAAGTAATTTTATGAAACACTTTATAAAGTAATTAAATTTATATTAAAATTTTAAATCCCCAAAGTATATACCTACATCTAATGATGTATCAAATTTATAAGATAATTAATTGTGTCTATTAAGCAATACCATTAATAGACTAAAGATCTTGCTTTCTTAATTCAATAATGATTGTGTATAAATTGAAAATTTTTAAAAGTTGTTGTCTTTATTTTTTAAACAAAATCTTAAAAGTTGGTCGTTTTTTGCAATAGTAGTCTGAAAACAATACACAAAAAATCCGGAAAACAAGCGCTTTTTTTGCCAGAATAGTAACTTACCTTGCCAAACGTTAAAAAAAACTTGTGCAATTTAATGCACTTCCTTTTTCTAATGCATTTAAAATATAGTGGATGTTTTCAACCAAATTTGTGTTTGTTAAGCAACTATGAACAAATCTGTCTTGCACTGATTCTCGAATACTAAACAAAATGAGTCAGATGCAAATGCAGACCAACTTTTTAAGATATTTAGAAGTAGCAAATAGAATGATAATATGCTTATAGATATTTTTCCATACCAAGTTCCCGGCTTAAAGGCATGTTTCACGTAACCGAGCTTCCAGGATATTATCTCAAGCAGAAAATAAGTTAAAAAAAATTTGTAATAGATAGCTTAGTCATATATATACTATATTTTATTTTAATAACTAATTTGCAAATAAAAATTTGCAAATTTGTAAATACACTGAAAAACCTAAAGCAAAAACAATAGTAGTTTCTTTGATTACAGCTTTGCAAATACTTAACAAACCTTCTACCGAGTTTTAAGAATAAGACTTAATTCATTATTTTTTTAATAAAATAGTGAAAGAGTAAATTACTTCGACAAGCGTGATTACGCAATACCGGTTTCAAGCTGTTAACACTTGTCAGTTGAACCTAATGACAACTTCAACCAAATAACTCACATCTTTTTCTTTTGCCGACAAAAATAGCCGTATATGAGCAAAAGAGAGCATGATACGCTTAGTGATTACCAATAGTGATACAAACAACATTGTACACCAAAAGTCAACAAGTGACAAGAAAGTGTAATAATAATTGTACATAGCAATGTAATAACTACAATGCGTCTCACATTGCTCTATTATTGAAATATATCCACAAAGGTATATTGCTCAAGCGCGTTATATTTATTATATCTGTTAAAAAAAAATTTTCTAGACCGATAATATGATTTATTTCTCTCTTTGTTTTAATATTTGAAATAAATTACAGACAAACCCCTAAAATGTTTCAACATCTTGTAGAAGAAATATGTAATATTTTTCAGGCTTGTTGATTGTTGATTGTAACAATTTTCACAAAACTTCTGACAGTATTTTTCTTGTACATCACGATGTTGGTATGAGTGTCTCCGCTTTTATCATAAAATATAACATTTTTATAAAATAAATAGTAAATAAAAAAAGAGTGTTTAAAAGCTGAAATGATGGGAAGAAAATATTGTACGCAACTCACTAAGCAATTAATTTTTACAGGCTAGATGGAAAGATTGTAAGACAAGTCACAAAAAAACGAGTTTTTATAATTCATCAAGTGATTATCATCAAGAGATGAATAAAACGCTTACGGAATTTTTCTTGGTTTTTTCTAATAATCCTACTAAAAAGCTGAAAAAAATCTTTGTTAAAGACACTTCCGTTATTTTTATAGATTTTAATAAATTCAGCGGCGCCCAGATGTCTATAGTTGTTCATTTGCTTGACTAATTTTAAACTGTTAATACTAATGTTATAATTGCTATTAAGAGCGTGTTCTGCTATACTCGACTCGCCTAATCTGCTGTATTTTAAGTGAGATAAGTGCACAAACCAATTGTTTCAATGATAAACAGTCTCACGTGAAGTATTTCCAAATTGTTAGTAAACGAATTCAAAAATAATTATGCCGTTAAAATTTTTTTTAGTAAAAAGCTTTTATTAGTTTATTACTAGAGTAAAAACCGTAAAACTGAATAGTAGCAAAAAATTAGTGTTGTTTGATGTCACTTCTTTTTCATTATATCCTAGCGATCCAATAAAAACAACAAAGATTTATTTAAAAAACTTGCTTGAATACAACAAAATTTAACCAAATCTAATTATCGAATACGTAAAGCAATCAAATTTTTTTACAATCAAAATGAAAGTGCATGGGTATAATGAGCATATTTGGCTGAGTTATTTATGCATTATTGCAAAAGACAGTTTTCAATATTTTCCTAGAATGTGGATAAGGCACCTACGTAGACGACGTTTTCGCAGTTTTTAATAATTATGAAAATTTAACAAATTTTGTGTCAAATCTAAATAATAGGTTTCTTTCAATTAAATTCACATATGAGGAAGAAATTATTAAAAAATTATGTTTCTAGATGAAAGCATAATTATAAAAACAACAGGCGATTTAAAGTTTTATGTATTTAGAAGACAAACAAGCACTTTAAGATACATACATAATAACTTCAGGACTAGAAACACTAGATTACCATGAATGGATAATAAAGTTTGGGGACCAACATACCAGATTGAAAGTCACTCGAGTTTTTCAATCTGGTATGTTGGTCCCCAAACTTTATTATCCATTCATGGTAATCTAGTGTTTCTAGTCCTGAAGATGCTAAAATAAAGTATTAGCGAAACTGGTCGACTGAAGCAGTTGTTGTTTTATATTTTTATATTTTTCTCTGTAATTGGATAAACACAATTTTAATCAAAAACAAGAGAATTATCAGCTACACTTACATAATAACTCAAATCATGGTTTTCAACATAAAATAACAAATTTAAGTTGTTTAGTAAATAGATCACTTGACTTTTCTTTAAGTCAAAAAAACTTTTATAAAGAAAAAACCTTTATCAAAAAAGTTGCTAGTAAAAGTAGTAAATAAAATTATAAATGAGCAAAACTTTAAAATAAATATGCTTCAAAAATTGCACAACCTTTCAAACAAATAAACAAGAATTAAAAATCATTTCAATACTGTTTAAACCTAAGTCAACTAACAGATTTGATATTGTGCTTCAACATTCAGGATTTAGAAGGGTATATGAGTAGAGATCAAAATTAAAAGATTTCTTAGGAGGTCCAAAACAAAGATAACTATCCTCTCTTTTGCTTCTTAGTAGAATTATTATTTAAAATTCACAAAAATTCCATAAATCAAGTAAAATTAAGCAAATAAAATTTCAGTTTTATTCATCTCCTGATGATGACCGCTTGGTGGTCCAAAGAGCTCTTGAGATCTAATAAACAATCTTTTTGGCAAGTGGCAAAGCTGTGTGAATGGTTTATTGTGCCAAACATTCCAAACCAATCAGTTAATGTAAGATAAATGTTAGAATTGAGCAGAGAAACACCAGGGTATATAGTAAAAAATAAAGAAAAAATAAGAATAGAGTCAGAAAAAAAAACAGTAATGTTTGAAGATAAAATAAAAATAATTTAACATATTTTAAAAGTCCGGCAACGTAGTAAAAAAAACAAATAAAAAATTTGTTATAAGAGAGATAGAGACATAAACAAGGAAAGATACAATAGAAAATATAAGAAATTAATCTTAGACAAGTTGCTAAGATACGTAAAAAAAATAGAAGGATAAAAATGATGGCAACATTCAGATAGTAGAAATAAAGAGGTAAATGAAAAAAAATGCACAACGTGCTACAAGGAAAAATTAGCACCATTAAAACACAAGTTAAAAAAATATGTGGCAGTAAAAGAAAACAAAGTGCCAGTTGCGAGAAGCGAATATAGTACAAAAAAAACAAAAGAAAACAGAAAATATATAAAAAAAATTAAAAAAGAGAGAAAGGAATAAAACAACATAGCAAATAAAAGAGAGTGAAGAAAATCAACAACATTGAAAAGAAAAAACCGTTTAATTAGAGCTATCAAAAAAAAATTTAATAAATGCAGCAATTTGAAATGTATTTTATAAGCTTATATACCTATAGGCAAAAAATAAATCTTTTTAATTTTAATTAACAATCAATTATTAACAATAACTAATACATTTTTAATTAAAAAAGTTCAAAGTTGTAAAAAATCTTACAAGCCGCAATAAATTTATCATTCGGCTAAAATTAGCCCTTAACTTGCATCTGGAGAAAATGTGTGCTTTGTCATGTTTATTGAAACACTATCGGTTTTATATTTTTGCTTTGAAATAACTCCTGTATAAACATAAGACATGGCACCCTTACTAACTGCCATTTTGGCAATATAAAATTAATGTCTGATAAATAATTTACAAAATTTTTGTAAATTGCAACCCCATGCGAGAGACCATCAAAATTGACACTTGAAAATTCAAATTTGTTCGTTCAGTGACAGCCCTTCGCACAGTAGCACTGACAAATGTCTCGTTTGTCACTCATAAGCGTCGCTTTAGTGACAAACGTCAATTCAGTGACCATCTTTTGCAAATAAGCGTCATCTAGTAGTAATTGACACTTACAGCTAATAAATTGCCCCCCCAAAACAACCACCATAAAACCATTCGTCCTTCAAAATTGCCTTTTTTTTATTGTAATTGGTTTTTGTCGTTAATTTACCAAACAGTCAAATTTTCATAAAATAATCAATTTTATTCAGATCATAAAGTTTAAAATGATTAATTTTTCAACAATTTCATAAAAATTTTTGTCAAGTTTAGAACAAGAGAAAAATGTTTTTTAGTTATAAAACCCTTCAAATAAATAATGTTGAATAGCCTTAAATAAATAAAAACTAAAATATTTAATATTAATTTCCATTCTTGTTTAGATTAATTAATAAATCGTTTATAAAATTTGACATTGATCAATACTAAATTCTGCATTGCACAAGTTATAACAAACCTTAGAAAAAGTTGAGCAATTACATTCGATTTAAAAATGAAATAATTTTGTAATAATGACTAGAGCAAAAGAAAAAATGAACTTGAACACCTGCTGCTGATAATTTCTTAGTGCATGATTCAATTAAAACAAGGTAGGGACGTAGATACAAAATATTGTCGTTTTCTTTTTGGTTCTCTTATTCGAAGTATTAAGTAATATCAGAAAACAAAAATTGATATAATAAACATTTTTTATGACCTTATATTATTTCCCAATGAAAATTGTGTTGTTGAAATCACACTGACTTTATCTATCAAACTTTTATGAAAGAATATGTTGCAATAAATAAACCGAACGATGCTGATGTGAACGCAATACAGAAGTATAGAGGCACTCATTCCACGAGTGTACACACATGCACAATATGTTCAAAATAATGATAAAGAATGTTTAACTAATGAAAAAATTATGTCAGAGAACTCAATTCCTATCTTTTTGTTGATACAGATTTTGTAACAGATAGAAATAAAACATATTGAGCTGAAAAAAATTTTAATTAATTTAAGTAAGATGCAATCTTGAGCCGTGTAGAAATTTTAATTTTTTATAGATACGCTTAGATCAAAAACACAAATTTAAGCAAAGCACCGTGTCAGTTCTACGACAAGTGTTAGAAATATTTACTGATAAATCTGTAAGTAACAATAATTACCAGATAGAGGTTAATTTACTTTTTCATAAATTATTGACAATTATATTTTTTGCATGACTATATCTCCAAGCGTGTTAAATCGTCCGATTAATTTAGTTTTTTAAAAATCGTTTCAATATTAGTTTGTGTATGTTAAAACATCCCCATAAATAATAAGAAAAAATTATAATGTATTGCTACTAAAAACAATAAAAACAACCTAAAAAATAACACATTTAGAAATTTTTCAAAACTTGTTAATGTAAATTTATTTACCAAAAAACTATTTACGAAAAAATTGTTTTTATAAAATTGTTAGAGAATAAATAAAATTATCTTCATGTCATTTCTCGAAAATTTGTAATACAAGGTGAGATATTTGCAGAAGCAAAGTTCTTTTTTGTTCAGCATTGAGAAATAGTATTGTTTGTTGTTTAAAAGCACCTTTCTAGAAAACTTTGCTTTAAAATCTAAATAATTGAATTAATATAAAAAAGCAATAAAAATTTTATTTTCTGCTACTGTAGACTTCACTCTCTTGACAATTTACAAGTTAGTTTTATTACAATAATGTTATTATATTAATGACATTATATACAATAACATAATTTATAATATAAAACTAAAACTCAATACAACCCAATTTAAAAACCCATAAACAGCCTCAAATTAGAAAAACAAAATTGAAAAACTCAGCAGTCTTTTTTTTTAAATAAAAAATGTTTCGTTTTCTGCTTTTGAAATGTTTCCAAAAATATACAAAAGGAAAATCTGTACATATTATTATATACAAAGAAATGTTGGGTTTTTTAGTTAAACCATTTATGACTTGAACCGATTTTGATTTGATGAATTTGTCTTCACCGCAAATAGCAAAATAACTATTAACACATCAGAAAAAATCCCCAATAAAAAAGAAAAAAATATGAAGAAACTTTAAAAAGAAGTAATATCTCTGCTTCATGACTGAAACAAAACACAAACGCAAAATAAACATGACTGGTTTTTAGTATATCCCAGTATGCATTATTATTTATTTCATACTGTCCGGCAGATTCGGTTTCGAGCGCTATTTTGAGTCCGGTTAAGTGAGCTATTACAGTATCTGAGCCGGCAAGTTTAACCAAGAAAAAATATGCTAGCATATTATCTTTTTGAACTTCCTGTATTTTGTGTTCTTTCATTATTCACAAAATACCTTGTACTCTTTTTTGTAAGAATTAATTTGCTGCTTCTTAGTCCGGTCAAATTAGACCAAAAAATAACGGTAAGGTTACAAAAATCGTCACTTGATTGAAAATTGATAAGATTGTTCAAAACACTATTATTTAAAAAGAAAAAAATCCTCATAAAAGCGACACCTGAAAAAAAAATTACTCAGGGTCGAAGATCACAAAAAACCGATTTTTTGCGATTTTCAGCAAAACGGTAAGTTTTATCTTAAAATTAACCCAGACATAAATTGTAGATCAGATAATTATGTTTAAAAAATAATCAAAATCTTTTTTTTCTAAGAGCTGTGATCGTATAAGTTGTGACTGTATAAGTACACCACGTAAAAGCTGTAATACAAGTATTACAACATATTGTTCAATCGCTCAGTGTAACTTACAAATATGAAATATCAATTGTCTGTTTAGCCAGGATCGTATACCTGATTCATCTTAGCTCAAAAATATTCATAAAAAAGTTTATCAACTTTTGCAAAGTGTCAAAATCAAGCACTATTTTTACAATCAATAACTAGCTGTGATACGACACCTGCATTTTTCAAAAAGAGCAAACAACTGCTTTGAAAATGTTGGAAAAACAAGATTTAGTTCAATGTGCTGAAACTTTTAAAAAGAGTAATTCCACTCAACAAGAAGTTATCACCAACGAAATTTGCTTTCTTCTCTTAAAAAAATTACGCGCTTAAATAAGTTTCGCTATGCATGTTTCATTAAAAAATTCTCAAAATAAAAAACAAATGCAAATGTTTTGCTATTCAACCTCCAACCTCAGCGAAGCTTCATCAACATCTCTTTTGGGTATATTACCAACTTCAAGTGTGGTTTGGTTATCAGCTAGACCCAAAAAATTGGAGTTAGAAGTTGATTCATTAGAGCCAGTTCAAACTTTACTCACACATGCGCCGAAAAAACTGAATAACACAATTTTTTCAACTGCAAAAAAAGATGCAGTGCTATAAATGTGGTTGTAAAAAAGTTTAACTGTTTTGTCTTGTAGCATATAAAAATTGTCAAGGCTGATCATGCTCCAATGTTGAATCACCAACAATTAAGGCTAACGAAGAGGCATGCAATGTGACATTATTGGGGTAATTTACTTGCACCCAGGATATAGAAGATAAACAAAAAGAAGAAGAAGAAAAGAAGAAAGCAGAAGTTTCGAATAATTATGATTCCCATAGATAAAATTTTCCATGTTTTTAAATTTGCACCTCCTTTATTATTTTAAACCCCTTTACTCGGTTCAAATCAAACAGAATCAGAACCAATCAGTGGAATAGACTTACCGAAAAAACCACATTAAAAAAAACGCGCTAAGTACACTACGTAGAAACGCAATTACAACGCTTGGAGCATTTTGAATCGCTGTATCTCTAAAACTGGGAGAACCAGTAAGGTGGTTCTTAGGAAAAAAGTATTTGGATATTTTTTATAGATAATTTTTTGTTTGCCAACTTTATGATAAAACTTACAGTTTTCATGCCAATCGCAAAAAACCCGTTTTGTGTCCTTTGACCCTGAGTAAACATTTTTTCTGGTGTCAGATGATAAGAACTCTTCACATTTCATTTATAATACTGTTTTAAACAGTTCTACCGATTTCCAGCCAAATGTGAATTTTTGTAGCCTTGGATGTCTAAATTGACCGGATTATTCAGATTTTGAAAAAACTTTCTTACAAAACGTGGGGGAAGCATGTACGTCCACCGCGTTTATTATAGTTGCGGTATTGTATTCATCATATTTCAAGTTTTCTTTTTTAACGTTAAGAACGCTGCCAGTTGTTAATATATTGACACGGAAAATAAGAAACAAAGACAGTTGCTATAAAATATTGATTTAATACAAACTGCACCCAATAATGTCACATCGGCGTTATTGAAAAAGTGTCACATTTTCAATTTAAAAATCAAATTGTTTATGGTCTGAAATAAAATGTTGTACAACACACATCCGGAAAGCATAACAGTACTCGACTCCTTTGTCGCCTCGTCCATGATAACCACTTCCATACCACTGTTATACATTGCTTCCCAGATTTGTAACGTAAAGAACTATATTTTATATTTACTACTTGATTCAGTTGCGCGACCTGAGTCTTGAGATATTTATCATGTTATTGTCTTGGTTCTCATCTGATCAAACAAGAAGTGTTAAGATAATCATTGCTTTTTAACATATTCTTTTTATAAAATGCTATTTATTTTCATTGCCAAAAATTAACCAATCAGGTATAGTCAATACCAACGTTATTTGAAATTGGCGTGTGCAGATTTATCCTAATTTTATGAGATATTAGACATTGCATATTTTAGAAATAACTTGGAAAATAATATATGACTAACACTATTAAAAATAAATTAAAATTCAGTTTTTTTTTGTGTTTATTTATAAAGCTATATTTCTAAGAAGTCAAAAACTAATAAATACGTTGCAAAACCGAAGCAGAAAAAAATCAAAATTCAAATTAGTATTGGATGCATTCATTTTATTTGTATGATGTAAAATAAAAAAAAAATTAGTATCTACAATGTCTCACGCTGTTGTGGTCAATAACTATTCGTAATAATAGCAACATTTAGCACACAAATAGAACATTTAATAATATTGTTTTCTTGCTACTCCAGTCGAAAGTACGTGGTTTCGGCTGCGATTCCACGGCAGAAGGTGCAGCTTTACCAGTGCATGAAAGATACACTTTCTGCCGTGGAATCGCAGCCGAAACCACGTACTTTCGACTAGAGCAGCAAGAAAAATTCATTTCTGCACTTTCTGCCGTGTTTATATACTTATATTCTGCCATATAAGTTTTATTAGTAAGATAAGTATTAAATCAGAGTTTATTTGAATCGTACCAAGCTTTTATTTTAATAAGATCTTTGCAATAAGCGAATGCAAAGAGTGACTGTTAGAAGATCTCCACGTAATATTAGTGTCGTCACTGTCAGCAAACAGACAGATTATGTCACTTATGTTTAGTGATGTTGATATCATCAATAAAAAGAAGAAATTGAGCTGGTCCTAAAGCTAAACCGAGCCTTGAAGAACTCCAATTGCTCTACAGTTTGAATAAGATTTGTTTGCTTATAGTATTTGACGTCTTTGTGACAGATAAGCTTTAAACCATTTAAGAGAAACTCCTCAAATACCGCAGAAACTCAATATAAACTCGTATATAAAAAACATTATCATAAACTATTTTATTTTTTTATAATCTAAACCTCGCCTAAATCATTGTTTATGTATTACTAGTTAGTCAACCAAAAAAATCCATTTTAGTTTTGGACTATGATTGACAGATGGCGAGTACCAAGAAGTGTCGCTTTTGTTTGGATGTTGAAAAGGTTGGAATCTAAGCTAAACAGGCGACACCTCGTCTGGGAGCATTTCTTATCGGAGAAATGTGATATTTTGAACGGTACAAGTGTGTATTTATCAACAAATACCTTCTGCATTGCAAAGTAAACCGCAGTAAAATTAAATTTAAATCTTAGAATATCGGAAAAATAACAATTTTATGTTCAATATGACTTGTTCACAATATTTTGAAAAAAAAAAGAGTCAATAGTATTTATTGTAAAATTTTAATTTTGTATCCATCAAATGAAATGGTAGTAAATATGCTACAAAAGCTGGAGTAGAAAAATCTCTAATACCTGAAGCTGAGCTGTCCAAGTGACTTTTTATAAATGAAACTAAATTTTTTTTAATCATTCAGATAAAGAGTTGGTTTTGAAAACGATGATGTATCACAAATTTGCTCCTACCAATGCTCTCACATAAGAAAAACATCTTTTAAAATTTTATGAAAACAAAAACATTAAATTTTTAATAATCTTAAAAATAAGATACCTTACTCATTATTAGATTTATTGAACAAAAAAAAAACAGAATGTAAATTACAGATCGATCACATCGGTTGTAGTTTATATCATACAAAGTGGCTCCGAAAAATAAAGAATAAAAGAAAATAATTAAAACACTGAAAACTAAAATGCCGCTTTCTGTGGGTGGACAGTGTCGTTCTCATTTACTATTTATTATTCATTTATTAATTAGAACTTTAATCTATAAAACATGTAAAAATTTTCACAAAAAAAGTGGAAGTGCATCAGCTAAGATTTCTATTTTTCATAATCAGTAGGGTACATAGATGTACTAACTAGTGTAAAAATTTTTTTTATTAACCAACTTTGAGTGAATAATGAATCAAGATGTATTGTATTCTATCTTAATAGAAAAAAGGTAATTATTGTATTATACTCAATAAATTAGATTTTATTGGTTTTCTGTAGTTTACCGTTTTTCCCATATTTTTCCTTGCGGACAGCTCAGTTTCTTAGTGTGAGAGTGTCTGTAAAAACTGACTACATATATGATAATATATCTATTTGTTATTAGATAATTATTACTACAAATAATCATAGTTTGTTCATGAATCTCTTTGCTTAAAAGAACATTAGTTTAATATGATCAATAAAACCTCTAATATTTAGAGCTTTTTTTATTCAGTCAGTTTCAGCGACTAATGTTTACAAAAAATTTATATACATACTTTAAAATGGAACCTAACAAAACAATAATCCCGTTAGTTTCTTACCACAGAAGTAAACTCGGTTTTATTTATATTGGATTTTTCATGTTTTAGTTTTGTACCAGCTATCTGATAGCAAAAGCTTTACACAATTTTTTTTTTGTTATTTTGGAGATCAGTCGGAATAAACAGAAAGACATCAAAATATCTATTATTGTCTTTTTTTTATAAACAGTGGCATTAAACATAAGATTGGTTAATTTCTCGTTCAAAACTCCATATTGCGATAAGAAAAAACAGTCAAAGCTAATGTGTTCCAATACACAATAGTATCAGATCACCGTCGCACTAGCCAAAAAAAAGTTTACTTAGTATCCGGTTTTGACAGCAACCAATTTTGAAATAAAAGCACACATGTTATACCCATTACAGATGCTAAATATATGTTGTAGAGTTCTTTGTGAAAACAACTTCAGCAACATAGTTTTATACAAACAAAACACATTTTTGGTTCATAACTTTGAAAATCTCTACTAAAATGTTCTACTGTTTATAGAAAATCTTTTGTTTAGAATAAATGGCTGCATCGATGCTCCTAGTTATTCTTAAAATTTTAATTTTTACTATTGAGAGCCTATTGAAGCCATAAAATACTTTTATGAGTTTTTTGAGTGCTCTTTAAATTTTGACCGACTATCATGCAACATGCACGTCAGTTTATTGCGTCAAAATTGAGAAGTGAAGTCGTACAAGGATTCGAATGACTTGTGCTATGGCAATTGGCAATAGGTGTTTTACTGCGTATTTGAACTAGTGCAATTATCATTTGTTCAATATGGCGTCAGTTTAAGTATACACACATGGTTTATGTTTTCAACGCTTCACGTACTCCAACTCCTTTAATTACTATAATATTTTAAGGTACCTACTGTCTATTTGTTTATAAAATAGTATTTTTAATCTTATTTATTATTGTATCAACTTATAATATCAATCTAGGTATATTGTATAATAACAAATGTTTTTATAAGTCGTTTGTCAGATTTGTACTTGTCGCCAAATTATTTTAAGAATATAATTATAATGAATTATATTTCGAGAAGACGTTTTGGAATATTCAAATTTGATTATTTTTCATCATACAACTTGCAATCGAAAATTATCTCACTTGTGTAACAAGATATTTGATATGAACCAATTAAGTGCCCGGGTTGAGTTACATTCATCGTTCGAACTACTACTCGTATAAATAAATAAAGAGAAACAATCTATATCTATCTCTTATTCTTAGCGAAGTAACAAACTATTGATGAAGTTCAGGGACGATTTCCAGAGGGCAGCATTTTCCACTGCTTCACGTTGTCCAACTAGTAATACATAAACAATGCCTAAATCTTATAATTTCTAATTCTCGCTCTCTGAAATTTATTCTTTATAACAATCAAAATAGGTTTTGAATTATAAAATCTCTATAACTTTATATAGAATTTTCATTTATCCTGCTATTGCTAACGTCATATTGAAAAATGATGATGTAAATAAAACTACACAAAACTCTTCCATTTCTTCACCTATAGTCGTTAGAAATATTAATAATTTGAATCAATTAAAGACAAGTTTTGGAGTATGTAGTTCCAAGTAAGACAAGTTTTGGAGTAGTTCCAAGTCTATGTTTTTAAGAAATAAACTCTAACCTTCTAACGTGTGACTTTGTTTAAATTTTTAAAAACGAGCGGCCTTCCAGTTGACGCACTTTTTGCAAATAAATTTCACTTAATTTTGCATAATGAAAGTGTTTTGCAGCATGAAAAGCTGGAGTTCAAATGAACGTTCCAGTCTCTCATTGCTCAGCAGCTATTAAATATTTGACACGAAAAACCATACAAAAGTTGATACACTTTTTAAAGTGAAATACACTTTTTTAAGAAGATTTATTTTTAAAAAGTCCACTAAATTGATAAATATTCCTTTTTCTTTTATTTCAGTGAAATTAAAAATGTAAAATACTACAAAATCTTTAAAAATTTTTTCAAATTTGCCAAATTCTAAATTACTTTTAAGATCTTCAAATATTAACTATTTACATTCAAATGTGGTAAGATACACTTTACAGGACGACAACTTTGTTTAAGACACGAGCCCATAGGGCGAGCGCCTTATTAGTTGAAGTCCTGTAAAGTGGCTTAACGCATGAGATTTGTATAAAATTTTTTGACCGATAAATTTTTTAGAAAATAAAAATAGTAAAAGATAAAAAATCAAAACATACATATAATAGAGTGCCCTAACCGCCATGTTTGGGATTTTGACATTTGACATTTATTTTTTAATTTTTCTAAATGGACGCTAAGTGGCGAGGTGGCAATTTACATTCATAAATTTTAATTTTGTCTATTAAAGCCCGAAGTATTTGCCATAACAACTTAGGTAACAAATATTTTATCACATAAACTTAATTATCATAAAAATAGTTGTTTCCTCAAATATCTCTAAATGCCAAGTGTTTTCTGATATTTTACCGCACCCGCTTGTCATTTTACAGCATCATGCGTAAACATGAAGTTACAGTAGACGCAAACAGACGTGAAACAATCACTTTGAAAAACAGGAGGCCAAAAAATGTTTTAAAGTGCTAGTTGCACTAAACTTTGAACACACACTGCCCATGAATAATTATGTCTTGATAGTCATTTGGAAACAAACTTTATTTACATTTACTGTTCAAAGTACTTCTTTTAGACAACGGCCAGCCATAATATTAGCAATGCCCTCAAAAAAGAAGTATTATGTGAAATCCTCCAATACAATAATTGCTGCTAGATCATAACTAAATTCACTGCAGAAAACATATCCTGTCTTTTCATGTAAAGAAGTTGGTGATGTTTTTTTATGTAAAGAAGTTGATGAAACGTTAGTCTGCAAGCTTTAACGCCAACAGATCTAGCTTTACTACCTCCAAATTTTACAGCAGTAAACAAAGTACTGCAATTACTTGAATTAAAATTTATCATTTTTTGTTATTTTGTACTTAAATCCACCAGTCAAGAGACATAAATTCAAATTGTATTTTAAATAGTAACTCTTATTTTTCTCAAAAGATTCAGATTTGGTTTCAAACATTTTTTTTTTATCAGAAACTGGTTTTATCTGAAACTCAAATTTTTTTTTTAACGTTTTTATGATTCGATGATGATTTAAACTTTTTCCGAGAATAAGTTTAAGACGAATGATGTTTTTCAAGAATTTTTATCTAAAATTTTTTATAATTTTAATAATAATTTTTAATTATATAATTTTTAGTACCTATTTTAATTTTTTTTTTTCAATTTTTTTTTTAATATGCTGATGAAAAGATAAGAAGAAAGAACCCTAAGATTTGTCAGTTTCTCGGTATTTAGCGACTCCAAACTTTCCTTCCTACAAATCAATTTTTTTCATTGCTAATAGCAAGCTTTGATGTAATTTTGAAGCGCTTGTGGTATTGCACTCTAACAAATATTTTCAATTAGGTACTATTAGTGATATTACAATACAATTGATGTTATTACAATACTCTTGAGTACTTACTATCATTAAGTACTTTATACCATAAGTACTTAATAATTATTAGTTTCTATACAAATTCATTTCTTTTAAACTGCCAGCATAAACAAACTCTCAGTGTGATTAATATTGAAATCGTTTATTTAATTAAAAATAAAACAATAATATTGATTTATAATTACAACTCACAGAATCTTTTGAAACATTTTTGATAAAATAAATATATTTTGTATTTTACAAATAGACGTTGCAGGAGATTGTAAAACTATGACAGGTGCACTGTCAAATGAGAACAAAACAATTACAACAAAAGTATTTTCTTTAATTTATAAATAAACTATATCAGATAACTTTAACAGTAGTGACAGATCACTGACCACAGTACGCGGTTTAATTGTTTGCATTGTGATAGTTAATCGGTAATTTTAGACTGTGAGTTTTCAAGCTTTTGTTTTACTTGTAGCTCATTTCATTCCGATGAATCAGTCTAATATAAATTTCTATTTTCGATCGAGATTTTTAAACGGTAAATTGTTATTAAAGACGTCCACTTTGTCAGATGCGTAAAGTTGTCACATTTTGATTATGCTCGTTTCAACAGTTGTTTCATCGTGTAGTTTCGAATTATATGATTGATTTTCTAATGTTATTTATGTTAGAAGTGTGCATTGTACTAATAAACTGTTATATGTATTGGATTGTGGGTTGCATTCTCCCTTTATCATTAACAATGCCGCACGCCAGAAGGTCTTATAGTATGGCAAAACAAAACTGCAATACAATTATTTTTGTAGAATACTATTGATATAGATAAACAAAAAAAGACGGTCAGTGAATACAATAATCAGCTCAGTTGCCAATGAAAAGTATTAGAAGCTATTGCTCACATCAACAACGCAATAATCTGCAATGCAAAAGTGTTGAACATAAACTGACCTAATGAAAGATTTGCGCAGCTCTTGAAGTTTGCTGTAAAAATGTTATTGTATCTCAGTGCCCTCAGTGGAAAATAAAATATCCATTATGACGCTTCAATGAAGAGAATCGATCCAAATCCCCAACCAACCCATTCTGCAAATAGAATAATTTCGATTCGCTTCAATAAAACAAATGCTTTGTTCTTACATGAATACTTTTCATATGAGTTTTGTACCGGGTGTCCCGTTAAGAAAGGTCACCGGCTATATCTCAGGAACCACTTGTCATAGAGCTTTGAAATAAAAAAATTTCTAACAAAAGTGGCGAAAAAAAAATGCTGGAAATTAGTTTCAAGTTTCTAGATTGGCCGCCAGAGGGCGAAATCGTCACAACTAACTAAAAAAACCGTTTTTTTTTCATTAAAAGTCTAATAAACGTTAATCAAAAATATGTTTATTGCAAAGATGAGACAATTTTGCACAAATTTGATCTGGCACTTGTTACTCTAATTTGTCAAATGGAGTAGAAAGAGGGTGGGGGTATGCAATGCAGAAAACGTCCATATCTTTGACTTGCATCAACCAATTTTGACAAAATTGGTGTCAATGGAGAGATAACTTTTTGTTTTATTCAATATGTAGTAAATTAAACAATTTAACTTTGTTTTTCAAGTGATAAAAAGCACTCTGCAAAGAAAAATTAAACTTTTACAATTTTCTTTGAAAATTTAAATGGAATGGTATATAAATCTTTACATAAATGTAAAGAAAATTAAAAAACAAGTTCAAATTCGAAAACCGCACGTCGATAGCTTTTTTGCATCAAAAGTTATAAGTGAAAAAGTGAAAGGAGTATGACAGGTATTACATTTTTAGCAATACGCTTGATACGGAGAATATTAGACTAACCTATTTACAAACCTGATTATAAAATAAACAAAGTATAAACAAAGTTTTAATTCTTAATTTAATGTTGTTTATCACACAAATATCAAAAATACACGTATTATACCAAAACACACAAAAATCAACCAAGGTACTATATCTAGTGGTTTGTCAAATGTTCAAACTGCTTTCCGTCATTTTGGATGCAAAGAAGCAATCTTTGTCGAGTGGAGTTTACAGCTGCTTCAATTTCAGCTGCTGAAATACTTTGAAGTGCATTTGTGATTCGTTGCACCATGTCTTCTTGTGTTGTTGGTCTAGTACCGTACACTATATCTTTTACCCTTCCCCACAAATAAAAATCTAAGCACGTCAAGTCTGGCGATCTTGGTGACCATAGAAATAAACTTCCTCTCCCAATCCAATTTTCAGGATACAGCTCATCTAAATGATGTCTAACATTTACTGCAAAATGTGCTGGGCATCCATCATGTTGGTACAACATAACTTGTCGAGTTTGTAAGGACACATTTTCTAACAAAAGAGGTAATATATTTATCAAAAACTCTAAATAAGTATGACCGTTAAGCGGTTCGTTGAATATATATGGGCCTATGACTTTGTTTTCAACTAAACCACACCAAACATTAACGCTCCACCTGCCCTGATATTGTATTTCTCGCATCCAGTGTGGGTTTTCTGCAGACCAATAATGCATATTGTGCAAATTAATTGTTCCAGCGCTGCTAAATGTAGCCTCGTCGGTCCACAATATTCTGGACAAAAGTCTGGGTTCTTGTTCTAGCATACCTAGAAGCCAATGGCAAAAGTCAAGTCTTGTGATAAAATCTCTTTCTACTAAGGTTTGATGAAGTACCATATGATACGGGTGCAATCTGAAAAACGTATTTGAAAAAAATGCTATTTAAACAGTAGAAACACTAACTTGTGTTCTTTCAATATCTTGTGAATAATTGTGCGGCATATCCCCAGGTCTCTTGAAATCTGCCGTATACTCATATGCGGATAAATTTCAACATATGCAAGAACGTTGATAATATTTGCTTCAGAACGGCTTATACGACGTCTGTTATGGGGATGACGGTGAACGCTGCCAGTTTCTTGCAACCGCTTAGCAATGCGAGTGAAAACCCGTCTATCGTAGTGGTGTCGGTCTGGATATTTTTCGGCATATACTCTTGAGGCGATGGCCGCATTTTGAAAACATTCGAAATATACTGCAAGCATATCGAACGCTTCAGCATTTGAAATTGGCATATTAACAAAAAAACAATACTTTGAAATGAAAGATTAAAAAAATGAATAAATGGAATGATTGAAAAGTAAATAATTAAATTTTAACTGCGCTGGTTCAACGGGGTATGTTCACAATCGAAGCTGGTGAAAAACTATATCTTCTTCGTGTAGTTTTACCTAGAGATTCCCTTTTTATTTTTGGGAAAAACCCTGAAAATATCTTCAAACCTTTTGGTGCGTATAGCTGGAGCGGTCCTTATGTTTGTCACGTTCTCTTGGGTTTTCTTTGTCTAGGTCTATTGCTTTGTCTATGTTTTATGATGGTGCGGTGCCAGCGCCAACATAACTTTTGATTATCTATGAGTTCTATAAACTACAGGAGCAATTTTGATATGCTGTATTATGAAATGCTGGGAACAAAGTAAAATAAGAATATATTCTTAGGGGAGAGTGCGTAAGATACACTTAGACACGTTTATCTACTAAGTCATCAATTAAAATGCCTCTTGCAAGTGAGGTAGTACTAAGGTATTTATTGTTTTTTCCTGTCTAGAGATAAAAAAGCATTTCAGAACAAAATAAATTCTAAATGTAATTACATGAGTAAGGTTGAATTTTTACAATACATAATATGATTTATTTCTCATATCTCAACAACTATGGCGTTTAAAAACAATTGTGTTGGTTTAGAACATTATTAAATTAGATGGATTTGAGTTTTTAATAAATATACTGTTAGTTTAATATTCTCCGTATCAAGCGTATTGCTTAAAGTGTAATACCTGTCATACTCCTTTCACTTTTTCACTTATAACTTTTGATGCAAAAAAGATATCGACGTGCGGTTTTTGAATTTGAACTTGTTTTTTAATTTTCTTTGCATTTATGTAAAGATTTATATACCATTCTATTTACATTTTTAAAGAAAATTGTAAAAGTTTAATTTTTCTTTAGACAGTGCTTTTTAGCACTTAAAAAACAAAGTTAAATTGTTTAATTTATTACATATTAAATAAAACAAAAAGTTATCTCTCCATTGACACTAATTTTGTCAAAATAGGTTGATGCAAGCCAAAGATATAGACGTTTTCCGCATTGCATATCCCCACCCTCTTCCTACTCACATTTGACAAATTAAAGTAACAAGTGCCAGATCAAATTTGTGCAAAATTGTCTCATCTTTGCAATAAACATATTTTTGATTAACGTTTACTAGACTTTTACTGAAAAAAAAACGGTTTTTTTAGTTAGTTGTGACAATTTCGCCCTCTGGCGGCCACTCTAGAAACTTGAAACTAATTTCCAGCATTTTTTTTTCGCCACTTTTGTTAAAAAATTTTTTATTTCAAAGCTCTATGACAAGTGGTTCCTGAGATATAGCCGGTGACCTTTCTTAACGGGACACCCGGTACATTTAATAAACTTGATTCATTTTGAGTAATTGATTCATCAGCTGAATTACACAAAAAGGTTTTTACACTTATATTTACGAGAATTTGGGTGCTAGGTAAACTGCCGCGATAAACCTTCTACAATAAAAAAACCAAATACTACGACGTCAAAAAATAAAAAGTTTTTCAAATTAGAGCTTAAAATAAAAAACTTTTATTTAGGAGAACAAACTTGAACGTAACTCGATAAGATTATTTAAAGAATAATATAAAATGAGTCTCTTTGACAATTTGCAAAAGTATTTGTTTAGATATCTTAGCCCCAAATAAACGTTCAAAAAAATTTTCATAAAAAGTTTACATTTTCTCTAGATTCAAAGTTAAGGCTAAATTTATACAATC
Source organism: Lagria hirta (assembly GCA_947359425.1). Classification (NCBI taxonomy): domain Eukaryota; kingdom Metazoa; phylum Arthropoda; class Insecta; order Coleoptera; family Tenebrionidae; genus Lagria; species Lagria hirta. The sequence goes on from OX375794.1 coordinate 22,294,343, forward strand.
TCAAATTGATAAATAATTAAATTTACTACATCTTGTGTGACTACACATGAATCAAATTATCTTAATAAATAACTTAATTTAATTCATCTAATAAACTACCACAACATTATTTAGATTCTAAAGCAGGACAAAATTTGCCGGATTAATAAGAAATACTTCAGAAAGTTACTTTAGTCACAATTAAAAAAAAATAAATAATAAATAGTGCAAAAGTTTTTGTATTAATATTCACACCCAAAAACTTTTATTGAGAGCGTTTGCAATTTTATGTGGTACAAAAATTTTTCGTTTGTGTAAATACTGCAAGAAACAGTAAACAATTATTGTTTAAAAGCCATAGAAAACATAAAGTTGTTTTAATGATTTTTGCAACGTTTAAACTACAAACGATGTTATTATTCGTAGTGAAGTTTAATCGTTTGTAGTTTCATTAATAAAAAAATAAAACAATAAAGTGTGTGCAAGTTTGTTTGTGATAATATTTACACAAAAAAAGTTTTGAAAAGGTCTAAAAACTATAGAACTATAGATAGATAATAAAAGCTGTTTCGGAATTATTCATAAACTTTTTTCCGTAAAAGTACATTATTGTAAATAAATACTAATAAAATATCAATAAACATTAATTAATAATTTACAATTTTGTACCTAATTAACATGTTTTCTAGCTAAACCTTGTTATTCTTTTCAGTTGCATTTATATTAAATTAATATATTGTTTATTAGAAAAAATACTAATTTAATTAGAACAGGTGCATGGAAAAGATTTACCACGTAAAAAAAAATTATAAACGCTTTGGCAATTCAAGTACAACAATTGCTGTATTTTTCCCCTACATTTTTCATTTTACATTTTTGGTATTCAGTCACATAAAAATAATATGGTTTTGTTTCTATTTAACAAAATGCAACATTCTTACATATTTTTATAAAGTGCACTGTTAAGATGTTATTTTTTATTTACAAGTGTTGTTTTAAGGTTTTACGATTTACTAACTCTATTTTTACTATAATTATTTATTAATTAGAATCTTTACAATTGCATATCAAATTGAAGAATTAAAAAAAACTGTATCCTCAGAATTACCAATATATAAACAAAATAATGATAATATATAAACAAAATCTGCTTTAAAGATTACTCAATAACTTTAAATTAATCTGAGATTGGTTTACTTCATTGTGACTCCAAAACTACAAACACAATACTACACTTATACAAAGAAAAAAAAGATTTTTTGATTACCTTTCTATTGGTTGAACCATCACATAACCTAGCAGAATGTGTGTTGATAGGCTGTTATTGTTTACATCTACTTCGTCATTAACTTGAAAAATACTATAGTTTTATAATTTGTAGAGCGGATTCATTTAAAAATGTCATTCTCACAGCTTTAGCTGAAAAATCTCTCAAAAACATCCATAATCATAAAGTACCTGCCATTTCAAAATGTTTTAATAGAGATGTGGGCACGCACAACAGCAAAAATAGAAATTCGCTAGTTTTATAACGTCTGCTCATAAAACAGTTCCAATTCTATTTTTTTTACAATTTATTGTTGCAGTAAATTTAAAGGTCTCTGTCAGCATCTGGACGTCTTCTTTGCCAGTTACAAAAAAATATTTTTAAAAATGTTGGAAATCATAAAACTGCAGGAAAGATTATATCTTTAATAATAATAATATTTATGCATTTTATAATATCCTCTTTGTTATCTGTTCTATAAAATAAAAATTGTTAATTAATTTTTCTTTCCTTTTTCATTATTATTTATTTACATTAAAATGTACTTTTACAGCAAAATTTGTATGTGCAATGCCAAAAAACCCTATACATTCTTTGGTTTTTAGACAATTGTTTTACGTTCTTTGCATGATTTAAACAAATAGAATATTTCTTTTTTAACTGCATTAAAATACTGATTTCAAACAGAGCTTAAAAATTTTTTTGGAAAATATTATATTACAAAAAACATTGCGTTTAAATTGCAATCAATAGTATTGTTTAAAGTTTTTATAACTCAAAAATTATTCAAAAAGCTTATTGTTTTCTATGATTTTCAATCAACGGAAAAAAATAGATTTTCCATTCAACCCGTAAATAACTTTTTTTAATTACCACGCATAACTTTCTACAGAAATAAAAAAAACCTTTTTTTATTAGATAAGGTATTTTTTGATGTTAGTACTAATAATTTTGAAAAAAAAAGTGTATTTTAACTACAAAATAATTCAAATTAAAGCATTTGAATAAAATAAAACCAAAAATAAGATCTTTTAAACAAAAAATTAAACCTTTGCAGAAAGGAACAGAACTAAAAACAGTTAATAAAAAATCTTTTAGTCCAGACTCTCCATTAATGTGTACATTACTGCGCCAAGTAAACAAACAAGTGTATTATGCTTTTGTATATAGATAAATTAGAATGCTTAAAAACATAGATGCTTAAAAATATAGATAAAAAAGTACTAGGTAATTGTAACTATAAAAAACCTTAGAAGATAAACATGACGTAGAGTTTGTTAATATGGCGCTATTTACAGTCTAATATTTTTTTATTTTTGCTTTTCAGGTCCGTTTCTTTTCAGAGGTTTGAATATTTGTTAAAAAGCTTTTTTGACAATGATTATTTACTGTTTTTGCTATATTTAATCAAAAAGAATTATTTTAACTGCGAAAAGTCACCAATGATTTTAAATAATCACCAATGATTTTAAACACAATTTAAATGTTTTATGTAGAAATATTATAACAAAAAAAAATGCGCACAATATAAATTATATTTTATTTTTCACATTATTAAAATTACAAGAGATTAAACTCTGCTACTATTAATAATAATAATGCGAAGTATTAAATAGAAATAAAGAAGAGAAAAAAATATATAAAAGTATAGAAGAGTAAAAATGCAATCAGTGTAAAAAATGTAAAATTTTGAGAACGGATGCGGAATATTGTCAGATTGTTACGTAAAATAAAATAAAAAAAAAAATTATTTAAGAATATAATCAAAGAAAATTTAAAATGCTGTAGAAAAAAACATTCAATAAAAAAAATTTAAAAAAAACAGTAATATAAACATAACGCTATATTAAAAATTAAAAAAAGCTAAGAAATTCTAAAACGTCTTTGAAAAAAAACACAACAAAGCAAACAAAATCCTAAAGAAAGCAAAGTATAAAAAGCATAAAATAAGAGAAAGAAAAATGTTCGAAATGTTGCTCTGTCTGTCGAGTTTTAAACTAAAAAAGTTTTTAAATAATTAGAGAGACGCATGCAAAAGAAAAAAAACAAGCACACGTTCAATACTTAAAATAAAATAATAAAGTTTATTTCATGTCAAAAACTAAAAACCCTTAAGCACGTCTTATGTCGCAGACGACAGTTTCAAACCAAGATGACGCTAGTATTGACATATAAATGTATCAAATACAGCCAACGACTCCACTAAATAAAAATTTCTGATTTGACAAAATCACACTGTTTTACGAAAATTAAGCTTTATGTCTCACTGAAGGCAAACAAATTTAACTCCGAATGCCCATGGGTTGGCAAATTCCGGAGAACACAGAATCAAGCCGGAAACGCAAAAATCCGAGACGGACCATTAAAAAATAGTTTTACAACAATCATTAAAAAAAGTTTAGTAACAGATTTAAAAAAGGTAATTACGGTTCTAGCTGCTAGTCAATTGTAAAAGATAATTAATATTAGATGATGCACACACTACATTTTAATATATTTTTAATTAATAAAGTTAATTTCTATAAAATACCGTGTGAGAGGATACTAACTTCATCCAGACAAACCATAGCGCAAGCAGCGCAAGTCCGCTTTTGGTCTCGGCAGCTCTTATGGTACATAAACAAATTGATAAAAATTATACATTTTATTATCTATATATATAAAAGAAAGTTGTGTTTGTTACAACACTTATAATTCGAGAACGGCTGGACCAATTGCCATGGTTTTTGATTTGTTGGATTTGTTTCCGTCCCGAATAGCAGAATACATTTTAAAAACAATGAAAACTCGATATGTGTAATGAATACTTAATCATTTCAATAGATGCTGATTTGTTTATTACATGTCAAACATTTGTTGTCCAATCCTGTCAAATAGTGTAACAACTTTTTTTTTTTTTGGAGCTTATGGCCTGGTTGCTGAGACCTTTAAGCCACAACTTTATTTTTTTTATGACATCATGTGTGCGTTCAGACATTTATTTTTTGTAAAATGTCTACAAAGTTCAGGTACTGTTATATTTGTTTTTAATTCCCGAAAATAATACCTAAGATTTATTCTACAGTAAAAACATAAAATCATCGGAAAGGAACGGAATTTAGGGAATAAAAAATCAGTTGATAAAAGTTATAAGATTAAGAAAAAAAAATCTACAGGTTAACAAAAGTGTAAAAGTGTAAATTATAGGTTGTCTATGATTTTTCTTGATAAGCTATTCATACGTAGTGGTTATATACTCTTTGAGCTATTGTCTATGTCTCGAAAGTTCAGGCACTGTTATTATATTTGGTGGTTTTATGCGAGTGCACATTTTAATAACAATGCCGCGTCCTAGAAGATCTAATCTTTCCCAGCGAAGCCGTAATGCAATTAGGCAACGGAATATTGCGAGTCAATTATCTGCGAGAAATTGCACGCGTCGATACCTAAAGGAAAATTTAAAGATGAGAAAGTTCTTATTCCAAGGATTCCGATGATCCCAACGGATATGCCCTTTGAGTTTAAACGAATTCAATTCCCGATTCGTCTTGCCTTCGCCATGACGATCAACAAATCACACGACCAATCCTTGACTATTTGTGGCCTCAATCTAGAAAATGCATGTTTTTCTCATGGTCAATTGTACGTGGCATGCTCACGTGTCGGCAAACCATCCGCTTTATTTGTTCTTGCGCCTGACCAAAAAACAAAGAATGTCGTTTACCACAAAGTGCTTGAATGAAAATCCTATCAATGAATTAATCCGAGTTTTATTTTTTTTCCCAATCTGCACAACATAGTTTTCAATCATTTTTTTTTGACATGAGTTTGAAGTACTTAATTATTATTTTTAATTTTTAGTTATTTTTATTTTCATTCTGTATGTATGTTTTCATCATCATTCATCATAATAAAATACTTTTTTGTTTCTATCTATATAAATATATTATTTTGTATCATTGTTTTACGTTCATCAAAGTCTAAATTAGTTCAGCTAAAAAGTAACACGACATTCATTGACTGTTAGGCGGTACGAAGTTCGCCGGGTCAGCTAGTTAATAATAAAAGTACAAAGATTGATGTTTCAAGTGTATATAGTAGAAGCGTTGGACATATACTCAGCAGTAAATTCGATTGCTTTTAATAAGAGGGACAGAATAACAAAAGTAAGAAAGATTTACAAACCAAAGTGTAGGTGTAAGTGTTATAGGTTTATAAATAGAACCATCCAAGTAGCTGACTACTTTTATTATACAATTGTATATCCAAACGCCATCAATATAGAATTTACAAAAAAAGATAAAAAAACCAAAACAAATAACTAAAAAATAAAAGCAATACTGCAATAAAATATTCAAAAATTATATATTTCTGTTCATAATTTTTTTTTTAAAATAATGCAGAATCAGATCAAAATTATTTTCCAGCATACTTTTTGTCAATATTTAATGGTAAGAAAACTTAACTTCTTCTATAATTGACCGCAAATAATTTTGAATTAATTGTAGTCAATGAGCGTTCCGCAGGGTAACTTTCTATTAAATCGTTTGACGTTTTGATTTGTTTTGATATTCTGAAAAAGCTTGATTAGTAATATTTTAGGCTCTTCATATTCTTGATCTATATTTTACTTCATAACTCATCTTAGTATAATAATAACTTTGTTTTATTATTGAAGACATTGTTTTTGAAGCAATCAGGTCAGGTCAGGTCAAAAATTTTTTGTTTAGACTTTTTTTCATCGTCAACTTTGTTAAATTCAAAGGTTCAGAAAGTGAAACCTATTCTAACCAGTTTTTGAAAAAGTCACCAAAAGCTCCAATAATTTGATCCACTGCAAAAAATAAAAATTAACTTTAAAAGCTTTGCGATTTTTGTTAAATGATTCTTCTTTAGCATCTTCATCCTGCAAATGCTTACGCTTACGTGGCCACGCTGCCTTGAAATCGGTAACTTCATTATAAAATTCTGCAAACTTTTTGACACATGGCTCATCCTGAAGGAAAACTTTGTGATTTCGCATCAGTTTTATTTGGTTTTTAGTAACAATTGTCATTAAGCAAGCTGTTTCTAAATTTATTTTTTCTTTTGTAAATATTCTGATAATTGTTTTAATTTTATTAAAATGTCTTCTAAGTGGGTGGTTATCTGAATAACCACCCACTTAGCTGTCTTTAAAACTTTGAATTCGGCTAATAAGATCATTACAATCCCATAAAAATGCTGAAATATGTATTTTACCATTTGTAATTTGTTTTAAAGCTGATTGAATAGCTGTTAGAGATTTTTTCACAGCAGTGACAAATCTTACATGACTGTACTATTAACTATTTAAATTCTGGTAATATGAAAAATAGTATGTATAATGAAAATAAAAATAAATTTAGTAATACTAGCTTTTGTATAAATGTCAAATAGTAGAGATCAGGTCAAGCTATTTTTTAAAGTGAACAAAGGGAAAAGGCGTATGAATAAACCTTTTGACCTCTTTAAAGCGTGGAAATGGTTAAATAATAGAAATTCTTCTTTCGTTATCTTATTTTAAGAATAGTGTCAAGTCAAATTTCTTTGTTATTTTAGGATGTAAAACATAGAGGAAAAGTTTTCAGTACAAATTTAAGAGAAATTCATTCCAACTTGTTAATCAGGAAAGTAATGCTAAATAAATAAATATATTTTGATTTCAAAACAAATAATATAACATCCCCACACAATAGATGTTTCACAAAATATTAATTTTAGAAAAAGGCACCCATCAATAAAATTCACGATGGGTGGGTTTTTTACACCCTAGTTAGGCTACTGCCTAAACTGTAATAAATTGGATTGAGACACAAAAACCTTAAAGATATACAACTGCAATAAATTTAATAAATCCTTTCAACGTAAAATATAGATATATATTTGTAGTATTTGCATTTTGTAACCTTTACAAGAAAAGGTCAAGATTTAGTGACCATAACTAAAGTTTTGTTTTATCAGTTAATAATTAATTCAAGTGATGGAATAAATTTATTCCACTAATTCAAGGTATTATTAATTGGAAATATTTAAAAATAAAATGTTTATTTCGAAAAATATTGCTCAAACTTATTAATTTTTATTTCTAGTTGCAGAGTTTTTTAATTTATTTTTAGTATTCAACTGATTTTGAAAACATGTCTGAAAATCGGACCCGCAAAAAGTTTAATCTTGTAAAATTATATTTTAGCTGAATGGAATAAGACGTGAAAAACAGTTTAGCATTGGTTTATTGTCGATCAAAGTGAGTGGTTGTCAATGACAGAACTTTGTTATTATTGAAAATACATAATCACGTTGTGCATACAATTTATAAATATTATTAATAACATTAGAACGTATTGCAATTTGGTGACATTGGACATACATTGGAAATACTCACATAATTGCAGTTCTATTTAAATAAGAAGCTTTGGGCAAAATGCGTATTTAATAACCACTTATCTTAATGCTATCAAATTATAGCAGTTTTATAGCTTTCTTATTATTTTTATGATCAGTATTTAATAGGTATTTACGCATAATAGTTTAAGTTTACACCTGGAAACAATGTTTGAATTTGTCCAAGAATAATAACTTTTGACGTGAGGCATGTAGAACATTTTATGCTAAATAATAATGCAAAAAACAAAGCCAAGTAATCTTGTAATAATCGTTGCGGGTTATTACCTTAAAAGTGTAATGTTTTACTTTCAGTCATGGTAATCAAGATGTAAGTAACTGAAAAAAGTCAGTCTTGCGTAAAAATTGTAAAAACAAAATTTTTCACTTGGAAATAGTTTTTCATAAATTAATTATTCAGCTTTTTTTAATTGTTTCTTTAGTAACGCACCTCACATATTTTTATTTAATATTAGCCATTATTAGAACCCAATTTCTTAAAAGGTATCAAATAAAGCCAAATACAGCACTTGAGAATAAGGCTACTGTATCTTCATCACTCATATTGTAAATGACTCATTTTACTTTTTTTGTTGTGTAAAATTAAAAAGTATCAAAAAGTCATAATTACTGCAAATATTATTTTATAAAAATATGTAAAAAAAATAAGTCAATTTTGCTTTAATTATTTGTTAAAAAAACATTCATAATAATAGATAATTGCAGTAATATTGATTAATTATACAAGTTGTCTCAGAAAAAAGATGAGTCTATCGAGTTCTTATTAATAGATGATTCTAATTTTCTTTGCAACCAAAAGATTAATAGACTACAATACAAACTGATCTTATAGTATAAAAAACTGTTGCTGTTAATTTTTTCCATAAAGATTATTTTGTTTTGTTTTGTCCCAAAAAAGGAAAATCTCCAATAGAGTTTCAAAACCTGGAGTAGAGTTCTTGTTTTGGAACTCTATTTTGCCGAAACATTTTAGATGTCATCTAAATTTTAAAGCTGCATAATAAAATCAGTAACATAACAAAAACCTTCCGTACGCCATTGTTCGGTTCAAGGATCAACACAAAAAATGGAGAATAGTATCGTCGATACTGGAGCGTCCTTATCGGAACAAAATAGGATCATTGTACTAGAACGTCAGCTACTAGAGCACAAATTCAAGCTTGAGGTGTTAAAATTAAATCATGAACTACTGGAACATAAGCATAAGCTTGAAGGGTTAAAATTAAATAATGAAATTCTATTGATAAAAAGAAAACACGCTTTAGATATGCTACAAGTCGAACAAAGCTACACAAATTGGGAGGCGATAAGCCATAAAATTATGACATACTTAAGCGCATTTTTTTATTTTTTAAAGTTGGTTTTATAAAAAATAAATAGAAGTTGATATAAAAAAATTAACAGTTTGAAGCTATAGATATAAAATAGCCTTAAAGACATAGTTAGAGAGCCAACTTTCAGTTTTTTGCTAAAACTGAAAGCCTTTAAACCTTTAAACTTTTTTTTTGAATCTAAAAATGTGTTAAAGAAAAACGAATTCTATTATCAAATGAAATAAAATTGGATTATTTCTTCATAAAAAATTAGTTTCTAGAAACTAATTTATGACCCTTTAAATTTAAATTATGTTTTTTACGAATTTTTATGAAAACATGTGTTATTGCATTGCTTAAAATAATGATAAATGTTTTGCAATAGACTAACCTTTGAATTGATCACAATAATTATTGTAGGAGCAACCATTATAATCTTATAAAATGTGTCAAAGGTTTGTTTTAGGAATGATAACAACACTCTTAAGGAGGTCTACATTGTACAATTTCAAAAATGTATTTAGTCATAACAGGAAAAGAGAAATAATATGAATTGATTGTTCTTGCAACAATAGGGTCAATTATTATTACTTTTGATGCAATATTAAAAACAAACATCAATTTTACAAATCATTAATTAAATTATCATTGGTGGTCACGCATAATGTTTAGTGCTGTCCATAAAACAATAATTTTTTAAATCTATTGCACAATTTATTAATATATTTCAATGAATGCAATGTATTTTAATAATATCATTCAACAATTTAACTATATTACCTTGAACTAAACCTCCACTTGACATACTTTTGTTGCAATTGAATTGCGTAAAAAAACTTGAATTTACAAAATTACGTTGCTTATAACATAATAATTTAGCATGTGTATTTCATCTATGTTTAAACAATTTATTATTTTAAAAGTGTTCTATTTATAAAACCTCAAACTATATTTTGTTTCATCTCTAAATTGTGAAATGTTATAATAATTCATTAAAATGTTATAAAAGTAATACTGTTCTTGCAAATTATTTTGAAACTTTCTTCGCCTAGGTCAACAATTTAGAAATGGTGAACGAACTTAGAGAAAGTGTTATATTATTAAATAGTTGCTGAAATGTTTACTCCTTTCTACATTATGTCTAGCTTGAGAATGTTTCCAATCAATGAGCAGTTAACAAAAGAAGAAGGCATTAGAAAATTTGTATTTTTGCAATGATGAAAAAAAAATGTAATTGTTTGAGAGAAATGGCGAAATTATTTATTTGTCGGAGTTATTACGTAAATATCAGAGATATTTTTTGGTTGCTTTCTCTCTTTTTGTTATCATCTGTATGTTTAATCTATAAATCGATAAATAAATAAATAGTTCAGTGCTTGTGCACTCTAAATAAGCTGATGTCATATTTAATCAATTAAAAAAACCTTTCAGTCTATAATTATCAAATTTAACTAAATAATAATATGAGATATCCTTGTGAATGATCAATTTAGCTAAAATAACCATAGACCACTTACTAATGCTACTAATCAACAACAGGTCTTCAAATTACAAATCATAAGATAGACAACACAGACTGCATCTTTAAAATTATGAAAATCTCTCTAAAAAAAAAATAATTCTTTAATTTTAAATGCGTTACGCCACCCAACATACACTTTATTTAAAAATAAAGCGTTTTTTTTATTATTAAAATCAGTGGCGTAGCAACGCAATAGCGGACCCGGGCTCAAAAAATATTTGCGGGCTCGCTAAACTTTGTGATAGGTCTTATACCCTTTTTTTGTTATCAATTTTTATTAAATCTGTAATAAATTATCTAGAATTTTATGTAATAAATAAAACATTGTCATCATACATAAAAAAATACTTTTAATAATTCTGAAAGCAAACAAAAGCAAGTTTATTAAATTTTACAATCAAATTATAACTATAAAAACAATTTTTTTCTTGCTTTTATGGTAGCAAAACTTGTCACTAAATTTGATAGGTCTAACTCTTTGGCTATAAAGTTTTCAATTAAAATCAGCGATAAATTTGATAATCGTTTGTGGTCCATAGTATTTCGTAAGTACGTTTTAATTAACTCCAGTTTAGAAAAACTGCGTTCAGCAGATGCTACTGTGACCGGTATAGTTAAAAACAAAAATCAACTTTAATTTAATTGTTTTTATAAATAGATAGCTTTTGTTTACTAATTTAAATAACATTTTTTGCGAAAGAGCAATATTTTTAAATTATTATTTTTAATAAAGAATAAGTTGTTTGAGAAAAATTAATTAATAGAGTCTACTTTAAATCAAGGTACCATAATAAATATTTTTTCTAAAAAATAATAAAAAGTTTTTGTTAAATCAATTAAATTTAATAAACTTCAAATAAAAGTTTTTAAAAAATTGACTTACTTTATAAAGTAGATGAAAAGGGGAATTTATTTTCTATTTATTTAGAGTATTTAGTTTGTTAGTAAGAATACTTTATAATAGTAGTATATTTTTTAAAAAGTGTTAGTTATTTATACATAATAGTATCAATAATTTGTAAAAGTCAAGTGTTTTTCTTTTTTCAGTAAAAAACATCTTATAATACAAATAGATTAATAGATATTGACTAGACTTGTCTTATGTTATACAATTGTGCATCTAGGGCGCAAAAGTCAAAAAATTTGTGAATGACAAAAAAGATCAATAAAAAAATTTCAAGGGAAAGAGACTCTTTACAGCTGGGTCATTTTTATTGCCTGCCGCCTATCTTTTAATACATTTCAGGTTCGCTATCTTAAAGCGTAACAAATTGTTGTAAAAATTCTTGTGAATTACCAAGACAAGCCTTTAGCTTGTCTGTTGTATCTGCAAAAGTGCAAATATGCCCACATCACAAAAGCCAGCAGTGAACATTGCAACGAGTTATGCAGCTATCACTGCATAAATATTTTGTCGTATTATGTGTTTTCAACATGAGATAAGCACTGATAACGTTGTGCTTTGCTTAAAAATTTGTGACAAGAGACGCATATTTGAAAAATTCCGGCAGTAAATTTTATTGCTTATAATAAAAAAGACAGGTAACAAAGGTGAAAAAGATTTACAATCTAAAGTGTATCGTGTCTTGTATTTATAAACAGAACCAACGTTGGGTGAATACTACCCTAAATAGAAAACGGTCTTTTTTTAATTTATTACCAGGTATAGTTGTCCATTTTAAGAATTTACGACAGTTCTTGCCTACGACGATTATTGAAATGTGATGGAACAGACTTGTTAGGATCAAAAACAGTAAAATTAATTAAATAATTGGTTTGAAATCTTTGTCACAATAAACTATTCGCACAGTTTTACCACTAGCCAAAAAGTTTGTTTAATAGATCTCTAACGCTATTTCGACCACCAAAAGGTCATCATCAGGAGAGAAAAAAAGATGATGATTTTATAAATTTAATAAAGCTCTCGAGATCTATTAAACAAACTTTGTTTGGCAAGTGGTAAAGCTGTATCAATAGAAAAATTGATATTATTGTTAAAAAAGGCAGTCGATAGACTAGCTCGCGCACCTATTGCGTTCTAGATACTCTAATTTTTAAACTCTTATTGCGTCATGAAAATAGACAAATAGGAAATGAAATTAAACAACACACACTGACCTATCACAAACGTTTGGTTATTTAGATAACTTATTATCAAACTTTTTTTTATTATTACTAAATATCATAAACAACATAGATCTACCCCAACACAAAACTTTCACAAATAAAAGCTTGTATACATAGAACATAAGTCAATTAAGAATTTGCTTCCAAACTAAAACTAAACTGAAAAATGTTATGACCAAAAAACAACTTTTAATAATATCTTATAAAACTTTATCTAAAATAAAATAAATATTAAAATCAAAAAGTTTGAGAAAAATATAAAATGAATGTAAAAGTATAGAAATTATTCAAATGTCGATCCTACAATTTTCCAAAATTGCAGGAGCTCTTTGAATTGAGAATTGTTTTTCACCAGGAGCTCACAAGAGGATTCTTGCAGATAGAGTTGCTTTTGAGACTTCATTTTTCAAACCGTTTGCTGAGGGCTGAGCTGTTGACTGTGCTGAGTGATCTCAAAGTTCATTAGAATAAATGTTTAGAACTCTCCAAGATACCAGCAAGGTATCTTGGTATTTGTAAAAGATAGAAGTAAAAATGTAAACCAGTACAACAAAAACAAAAAAACAACAAACTAGAAGAAACTTATAGAGTAACCGTAGATTCTTCAACGTTAAACTAGAAGCATATTTTCTTCTATCAAAACGGCTTGAAATAGCAAATGCACAGCAATCTCGCAATTTTTTTTCGTATGAGTACAGTACAAGTTTAATACACAATATATGTAAATGAGCCAACGGTTGCAACCAAATAAAAAATTTAATGAAAATCGACAACAAACTGATAAAAATGAAAACCTGATCTGATGAAATGAATGTAGCAGAAGCCAAATAAATATGCATTATTAAGAATACCTATCTCAAACATTACTAATTTCCAAATAAAAAATATTATATAGGTATGAAAATCGGTTTACCTAAAAAAATGTTGAACACTCAAATAAAATACTATAAGTACTGTTGAATTGCTATTTTTTTGTCGCAACTGCGATAAGCTGTGTTTCTGGTGTATTCTGTAAAATATAGTTTTTTTTTTGTACATTATACTTAAATATAACGTGTTTTCTTTTAACCAAATACAAATAGACGCCATTGAAAGATTTGTGGTGAGGACTGCAGAATACTAAAGTTGTTGAACATCTGAGGGTCCATTTCTTACTCTTTCACTGTTTTCAGACAACCCCACTGACAATCAAAAAAAGAAAAATGAAATGTTTGATTTCCCCGAATCTTTCAAGTACTGTTCATCCAAGCAAGCATGAGCTCTGAAGAGGCGTGGCCTGAGAGCGCTTTAGCTTTCATCACACACCGCACCTCATCTTTTTTAAGCTTCTGATTGGTTAATTTGAATTTACTCCTGAACTGGCTAATTAACATATTCAGGAGCAAAATTTTTTTCGCATATTTTCTAAAACTTATGTTTGTTTGAGCGCGCTTGTATTTTCACTGTTTTAATTTCGTTTGTTTTTTATTTTTTTATTGACCGGAAATACTATTTTAGGCCAATTTTATAATCAATTTAAAAAAAATTCAATAACTTAAAATCTTGGGTAATGTAATGTATGGGTAATGAGCAAAAGATTAATAGCTGCTTGTTTATGGAGGGAAGAAAATAAAGCATTAGGGCAACAATAAACGAGAGAAGCCAACTTCTCTCGAGTTGAACACATAGTTTTTTTCTACGTTGTATATTTTGCTTTTAAATCTAATAATGGTATTCGTTTTCAAAATTCAATTGTAGCTAATTGTTGGAAGAAACAGAGAGTAAATTTTGCTCGATATCTGACCAATGTTTATGTGATCACTTTTTATTCAATTAGAAATAGAATCTGACCCTAAAGAGTTACCTGCAGGCTGCGGATTTGGCTTCTTTGTTCTATGTCAGAGTTGTTGCCACAGAAGTTTCCTGAGCGCTACGAAAAAGAATACAATATATTCAAAACTTGGATGAGATATCAAAAAGTTAAGAAAGTGAGAAATGACTTTATTTTGGCCAATGCTCCACACTGTGGTCCAAATATTCTATGTTGCAACCGAGTCTTTCCATTAAAGAGAATGTTAATATTAAATATCTCAAAGAGATAAATTTATTCTGAAAAAAGTAAGAACTTCAAATATTAATAGGTATTTCCAATCAATAAAAGTTTTTATATATGTAGATAACAATAATTTAAGTTAAACTCTAATTTGCAATAAAAATGTTTCCTACAATTTAATATGACAACATTTTTTAAGAGGGAGAAACAGTAAACTTTTCAAAACGTCATTTGATCGGCAGTTTCCGGTCGTTCCCAATGCATCGAAAAACGTTTTTTTTTGCACCGCGGTGTTTTTTACTTTGCTGCGGAAACTAGGGGAAAATGTTCGAAACAATGTTCTTTTATTTCAATAAAACCATAGCAACCCAACAATGAGACCTCTTAAAATTTAAAAAATCACATATTTGGCGGGAGCAACGCTACCAACCGAAAAATAAGTAAAAAACTAAATCATTTATTATTAAAAATTTATTACATTTTAAATTAGAGTTATTCGTTGCAAAAAAAATTGTACCTGCCTAACTTTTTTGGAAAGAAATTTTCTTCCCCATTCGCAATCCTTTCAGTCGCGCTGCAAATAACATTCTTATGTGGATAATTTTACTTTCCAAGTCGCTAGGTAAATAACTATTTCCAAACGGTTACGAAGATAAAAAATATTTTTGATTACTAAGTGTTTGTCACATATTTTAGACTACAAAAATTTTTTTTATAAAACATGTATATGCAAAAAATTTGTAACGTAAATACTTACCTGTAATACATTGTTGTTTTTTAGAAAAACAAACTTTATATAAATTACAAAGAAAGAGTATAAAATCTCATTTAAACATTATTTTACCATGACAGCCTTGATGTTAGGTTTATCTAACATATTTTTAGCTTAGTTTTTAGTCTATTGAAATCATTTAATTTAGTCTAAGCAAACTTAAGAATTATCTTATAAATAAGAACTCTATCCACTTTTCCTATTTTAGAGGCACCATGTATAATTTCAAAGCAAATTCATTCAAAACCAAAATTTGCAGACTCAAACATGTTTCGTACTTATTGGCACTTTTCAGTTGAGATCTTTTGTTTTCTATTAAATTGACATCTCTCATTAATGACTTTTAGCATCAAAAACCTCTATCTAACAGATTAATATTAAAATCATTATTCTGATTTATGGATAATAAGTGATAATAAAACTGCGTTGGCACAGCACCGTACGTTATGTGTTGGTGACGATTTAAAATTATTTATTTAAAGAGTTTGTTAATGTAGGAAAAATTTTTGTCGTTTGGAACCTAGAAACAAGCACTAACACGCAAATTAAAATCTCCATAAATAAATCGTTGAATAATTGGTTTTAACGAATTTTTTGATATTTGAGAGGTAGATGATCCCAAGTCTCTTCACCCACCCTTGACTTGTACCAACCTGTCATACACTAAAATACAATAATAATAATCATCTAAAATAGGTGTGAGTCATTAAATAAAATAAACGACCAGTCTTAGTTCATCACTCCATTTTAGCTCAAAGTTCGTTACGGAAAAATACAACAAACAACTTACAAAAAGATATTTTAAAATATTTTGTACCTTTGTATAAATTTGTATAACTAATTATACGAAGCAGATCAAGCAAAACAACAAACGAAGCCAATAGCAAGGTCTTGTATCCCTATTTAAGCAGGTCTAGGACAGATCTTACAACATGTTAAGACACACATTATCGGATATTTAATTACTTAATTTATTCTTACAATAAATTAATTAAATAGCTCTTGCACATTGACATTCAAATATTTTTTTAAATTGAAATTTGCTTGTTACAATCAAATTTACTCTGACTATTGTCAAAGTGATAATAAAGATGGTTCCATAATCTCTCCTTATTCATGTTACAATAACAGGCCAGGACAATTCTTGTAAATTAAATTATTACAAGGTAATAACTAAAAAAAAAACGTCATATTCTTGATTATAAAATAGGAAAATTTTTTGACGAAATTCGCATAGATAATAGATCAACGTCATTATAATCGCAAATTTAGGTCTGCTGTCACCGAAAGATTTGATGAAGATGTGATCGATGTAAAATGACATCAAAAACATTTAATATTCTCTTGAAAAAACCACAGAAAGGGTTTAATTTTTGAGATATTAGTAAAAAACGCGTGTGTTGTTTTTTTAATTACTTAATTCCAATATCTAAAAACAAAAAAAAGTTGTAGTAATGTCACTATAATTACTTTTTTACATTTTAAAAGTTGATAGAAATGCCAATCAAAACAGACCATGTGATCAATACCCTTGTATTAATTCTTACCTAAATAAAAAAAATTCGTATTCAAGACTGTTTTAATACCTGTTGATTACTTTTTAAATTATTAAAATTAAACATTCCATTAAAAAGATATTACAAAATTAGCGAGCAGCAGAAGAGGGATGTGCAATTGTCGTCTATAGTCTGTTCAGATTCAAGAAAGAGTATTTTGATCTAAATGTTGAATGGTTTAAATCATTCAAAATTGGTTTCAAATGAAACATACGATTTTTTCTGCGGCCTGCCTTGTCCGAAAAATCGTTAACCATCTCCTACTTCATAGTGATCTCCTACTTCATAGCCTGCATGCATTTGTTTTCATGCACTCTTTTTTGAAAGTGAATAGAGTATAGAATACCAAAGGCCTTACTTAAGCCAGACAGAGGATGACGTCATAACATAGGAAGAGAAATGTCTATTAAACGCCAAAATTACCTGTTGTTGAAATTCAATCTGTTTTGTTGCCACTTGCCAATACCACTGCCAACATGGTGTACAGTGAAGCTTCAAGGTAAAAATATTACAACAACCTTAACGCAATCATATAAAAAAAATATAAAAAAAGTTCATAATTAAATAAATTACACCGCCTTAAAAATAAAATACATAAAACAACAAAAAATGTAAATAAAATGTAAAAAGTAGGTTTATGATAGAACATGTGAGCGTTGAAAAAAATTAAATTTTAATTAGCTTTTGTGACATTTTTTAATATGATAATATTTAAATTTATATTTAAAGTAAAAGGCAGACGGCAGAAAATAGCTTTGTTAGCCTCGTCGATTGTAAACGGCATATTTACGTCTTGTCAACTTCTATGGTAACTAGACTTTTTTACATGCAGAGCTTCCATCTGTCACTTTGACTCACTGGCGTGTTGTAAAATACCATATGAATTATCTGTTCTATTATCTATCTATTACCGAGTGATTGCCGGGATAAGCAATCCCCCACTTACTGGCCAACAGCTTCGGGTGGAGGAGCTAGTAAGTGGTAGGGCACTCTTTTGTCCTGGAGTTGAGAAATCGGCTCCGAAGGCGGAGGAATCAGAAAATGATCAACGGCATAAGGATGTGGTAGGCAAATGGGAATCCAACACATTAAAGACTAATTTAGAGTTTTCCCTAGTATTATCATGATGGCTATGGTCAAGACAAAATTTCAAATGTCCGGATATAGTCCCTCATTCGGATCTCCGGGAGGGAATGTTTTGATTGATAGTAAGAAAGGATGGTACAGAAAGGAAAAGTTAGAAACCATGCTATTTGGTACATGGAATGTACGAACACTGGCACAGCCTGGAAAGCTGCAAAACACAATTCAAGAGATGAAACGACTTAAACTGCAGATTTTAGGCATTAGCGAGATGAGATGGCCCAGTGCAGGAGTTAATAACAACGAGGAGGACTGTACTGTATATTACTCTGGGACATTAAACAACACTTTCCAACATGGTGTTGGCTTTATAGTGCACAAACAAGTTGTAAAGTGTGTTACCAACTTTGTGCCAATATCAGAAAGGATAGCTTTTCTACAAATTAATGCAAGGCCCGTAAATATCAATCTCATCCAAATTTATGCTCCTACTACAGACTACAGCAACGAGGACGTAGACCAGTTCTATAAGCAAATATCAGATATCATCAAACCCTTGCCACAACATGATATAAATATTATTATGAGTGATTTCAACGCCAAGCTAGGAAAGGGAAGAACTGGAGAACACATTGGAGACTTTGGATTGGGCGAGAGAAATGAGCGTGGTGATACTCTAAGTGCATTCGCAGCGGAACATGATCTGATTGTAACCAATACTTTCTTTCAACACCATCCTAGAAGATTGTACACATGGAAGTCGAATGATGGAAAAACTAGGAATCAAATAGACTTCGTACTCATTAATAAGAGATTTAGAAACTGCATCAAAAATATAAAAACTTATCCAGGAGCGGATGTACGATCGGATCATAACCCGTTGATAGGAAAAATGGGAATCAGGCTGAAGAGAGTAGAGAAAAAACATGTAGGAAAATATGATTTCAGAAGGCTAAAAGACACAGCCACAAGCAAGTTGGTAAAAAGGGAACTTTTGACGGAAACTGAAGAGCGGGAAAACGATGGAGATGTAGAGGAATACCTTAAAGTGCTTCGAGAGAGTATACATAAAGTCAAAGAAAAGTACTTAAAGCCTAGCAAACAGATGAAGAAATCTTGGATGACAGACGATATCCTGGAACTGATGGAAAGAAGGAGATTGTTTAAAAATAAAACGAGAGAATACATGAACATACAGAGAGAAATAAGGGCGAAAATAAGAACAGCTAAAGAAAGAGAGAAACTGGAAAAATGTGTGGAAATCGAAGAATGTCAAGCCAAGTTTGATAGCTTTAATCTGCACAAGAAGGTAAAGGAAATGGCGGGAACAGTTAAGAGAAGAGCAGTTAACGTACTTAAGGATAACCAAGGCCGAGTTATAGTAAAGAAGTCGGAAATTAAGCAAACCTGGGAAGAATACATTAAACAACTGTTTGATGACGTGAGAACGGTGCCACCCAATATTGATAATACAAATGGCCCCCCAATCTTGGAAGGAGAAGTACAGGCAGCTTTGAAAAATGCTAAAGAGCAGAAGGCCTTGGGTCCCGATGGAATTCCAGCTGAAATATTAAAGTTGATCGAGGGGAAGAATCTAAGGAGGCTTACAAAAGTGTTCAATGTGATCTATGATACGGGCGTCATACCCACGGAATGGCTGAAATCTGAATTTGTTACCCTCCCCAAAAAGCCTAATGCTAGTAAATGTAACGAGTTTCGTACGATAAGCTTAATGAGCCATCTACTAAAGATATTCCTGAAGATAATTCACAGTAGAATATTTAAACTATGTGAGGAACAGATATCGGACACCCAATTCGGCTTTAGAAGTGCTGTAGGGACTAGAGAGGCTCTATTTTCGATCCAGGTGTTGTTTCAGCGATGCAGGGATGTAAACTGCGATGTGTACGCATGCTTCATAGATTACAAGAAAGCGTTTGATCAAGTGCGACATACAAAAATGATGGAAGTTCTGCAAAAAGCTGGCCTGGATGGGAAGGACCTCAAAATCATCAGAAATCTCTACTGGAATCAGAGGGCTTGTGTCAGTGTAGACAGAGAGACAACGGAAGAGATACAAATATTACGTGGGGTAAGACAGGGATGCATACTATCTCCTGTAATTTTCAATCTGTACTCGGAATACATCTTCAGAGAAGCCCTGCAAGATATTGAAGCTGGAATCCTTCTAAATGGAGAACGATTGAATAACATAAGGTATGCAGATGATACCGTTATTTTTGCAGACAACCTAGCTTCCTTACAACTCCCAATGGACAGTGTTACATCATACAGTAGACAATATGGTTTGGAAATAAACACCAAAAAGACAAAGTTCATGATAATCAGTAAAGACCAAAACACCCGCGGTAATTTATTGGTAGACGGAACTCCCTTGGAAAAGGTAAACAAATACACATACTTGGGCACGAACATAAATGATAACTGGGACCATTCTGTGGAGATCAGAACGCGTATTGAAAAAGCCAGAACAGCATTTATCAGGATGAAGAAAGTCTTTACCAGCCACGACTTACAGCTGACAACGAAAATTCGCCTACTGCGATGCTACGTGTTCTCGACCCTTTTTTATGGGGTAGAATCGTGGACGCTTACGGAGGCCTCCTCCATAAAACTGGAGGCTTTTGAAATGTGGCTGTACCGAAGAATCCAACGAATACCTTGGACAGAGAGAATAACCAATACGGAGGTGCTGCGAAGGATGGGAAAGAAAAAAGAAGTCCTGAATACAGTTAAGACTCGAAAGCTACAATATCTGGGACATATAATGCGTAACGAGAGCCGATATGTCCTTCTGCAGAAGATCCTCCAAGGCAAGGTATATGGTGCTAGAGGAGTGGGCAGAAGGAGAATATCGTGGTTGAAAAATTTAAGAACATGGTTCAACCAATCAACCACTCAGCTATTCCGCGCTGCTGTTAACAAAGTTCGAATAGCCAACATGATAGCCAACATCCGGAACGGATAGGCACTCTAAGAAGAAGAAGAATTATCTGCTTTTAGAGACCTCCAAAAAAAGTGTTGTTTAGTCATAAATATAGTTTGTTTTTACCAGGACAATTTTCTGCACTTATGAAGACCTATAGATTTCAAAAATAAAGACAATTTTATATTTTTGCTGCAAACTTTTGCCGTCGGCGCTATCTTGTAGTGTGATACTTAGCCAACCTTCGGTCGAGCTCTAAACCACAGACTTATTGCACTTGAGCTGTCAACCTCAAATCAATTCAAATTTCGGAATTTTTAAAACAGACAAAATTGAAGCTTCGGCTAAAATGTTTAATACATTATTCGTGCGATAATTGTTTTACAGCCCGCGGTTTTATTAAAGCTCTCCGCAAAATGTCGGGCTTCAAAATTAAAACCTTGCGCTGTAAAATAAAACTTACCGCACTAATAACGTAAATAACTATTCTAACAATTGAATGACTTTGGCGGAAGCCATATGGCATTTTAAGTTAGAGAGGAAGAAATTGATCTTTAGCATTTCTGGAAAGGTTGAGTGGCAGTTAGTGAACTGAGAGTGATGATGACGATTAAAGAAGATCTCCGGACGGTCGGTCAGAAATTAACATAAATGTTTGAACTGTAAATTGTTTCTAAAGAGAAAAAGATAGGCAACGTGTTGTTGTTGTTAATAACGTGCTGTTTTATGCCATGCTACAAGAAGAGTATAAATTCAGTGCTAACTACCTCAATTTGAAGGAATGTTGATTAAAGTACAATTGATGCGTGTGCAAAAAGTAAAAAATCGGTAGCACATTCATGTGTTGAATATGTTAGTATGAAATATCCGACAACGTCTATGTGGCGTTGCATCTCAGACTAATTTGATTGTACTTTCTTGACATCTGTAGGCATTTGCAGACTGTTATCCTGGCCCTCTACTTCTACAAAAAGTGGCAAAATGGATAAAAAAGTGGTCGATTTCCCTTTTGCTGGCATGGCAGAATATTGCGTAATGTCTTTAGGTTCTTTACTTATTAATCTTTATTTTATATCTCCTCCTATTACGCATTACGCCTGGCCATTCAATTTTGCATAATTAGAATGAGGCCTTGTGACACCGTTCACGTTGCTCTAGAATTAGATACCAAAACAGTGAATACATCATTGCAAACACGAGACTAATAAAAAGAGGTGAAGAGTATAGTAAATATAGGTCAACCGAGTTCATGGAGTGGTCGTCAAAGTCCAATGGACCTGGTGATGCCTCCTACCAATAGTTTGACAGAAAAAAGTTTCCACGAGGTGGAGAAAGCCCCCAACGAGTTACTTTACAGGTGTTATTGATAAGTACATTATGTGTAAATATCTTTCATGTATCGCCCAATCGATTCGTCTGATAGTTCGAAGGTTTCTATACCGATGAATAAAACGAGATGAGTTGAAGTGGATTGTTGATAATAATGTAGCTGGTTGTTGCTATCTTTTACACTTTGAGCGGATATTTAATGCTAATAATCCTAGAGTATGAACATCCTGATAAATTTATTATAGAGAAGATGTTAACTGTTATGTAACTCATATTAATTGTTAAAATTTAGCAATACGTTAAGATTAAAGCACAAAACTTCATAATTAATTTTCACTTAATTGGAAATTAGTTTAAATGTTAAAGTCTTTGTTTTTACTTTTGAACATTTGAACAAATTGAGTCATGTAAGTTTTAATTAGCATACTTATAAGTTAAATTATCTTTATTTATCCCAAATTGTTAAAAAAAAATGTTTTTCCGTGCGAAGCCGAGACGGAACGCTGTTTAATAATAAGAACATAATTATAATTATATTCGGTTTATAGAAAATCGTTACGAGAAATACTGCAAACAAATACATAGGATCGTCTGACTGCTCTGACCAAGCGTTAGAATTTTAGAATAATCAATCAATCCACCCACTCTACAATTATATCATCAAAATTTGATCACAATCTAAAACACTGCTTAAGAAAATATGTTGTCGTAAGATTTGCCAACAATTTTAGAATTGACACTGTTTTTAGCACAACGGTGTCAAACATAAGATGCATTGGAAATTAATATTTGAGTATTTTGTACGTATAATTTAATAGTATATTACAGTACAAGGGACAAAAGTTGAATTTTCGGCCCTGCGCGCCATAATGCCAGAGGCGAAGCCGAGGGCATTATGGCGCGCAGGGCCGAGATTTCAACTTCTGTCCCGCGTATTGTATACGATTTTTCTTCATACCTCGCTCGAAAGTACGTACTTTTATTTTATTTTTTTAACTTTAAATGCTATATTTTTTATGCTGACAGTTTTTGATGCCTGCCGCGACATTAGCGGCACGAGCGAAGCGAGTGTTGCTAGTCATATAACATAGTTACGAGTATAAATAAACACGATGAATTCTTTCTTCCCGCTATTATAGGGCAGAAAGAATTTCATCTTACAGGGACTAAAAGTTAAACTTTCGGCTCTGTTATTAGGGCCGAAAGTACGTACTTTCGAGCGAGGTATGAAGAAAAAACTTTATATTTGCTTATATTTTTGGTTTTAATTATAAGAATTTAAATCAGTATTTATGCTATTAATTTTTAACATAAATAAATGATCAAACCGTGTTACTTGAATTTGCATATTTTAACTAAATTTGCTATGATTTTATTTATGACAGAAACTTTCCAATTTTAGACAAAGACTATGACTTTATGGTTTCAGTCTCATGCTTTCGATTCCAGAAAAGTCCTATGGCTTTATGAGTTACCTCTTAAACTTCATATTTCACAGAAAGATAATGGTCCATTATAACCTACGCCTAATGCTTCCGGTTTTAGTAGAGAGCTACGACCGTTTATCCTCCGCCTTATGCATCCAATTTAAAAGAATATGGCTGTTTTTAACCTACGTCTTATGCTTTAGATTTTAGAAGACCAAGGTCTCTTATAACCTACGTCTTATGTTTTAAAGAAGTGCTAAGTGTTTTGATTCATTGAATAATTCTCGTGCAGCTATATAAACATGTAGGTTTACATGTACCATTTGTTTTTGCACTCTGCTAATAACAGAGCAAACACTTTCCATTGTCAGGCTGGCCGTGATAGCATCAGAACAAAAAATTCGAAAATTGATGACCTGACCTAACCTGATATGACTTGAGCGACCATATGTTAACTAAAAATTTCTATATACCACGTTGGTTAATCAAATTATATTTTTCAAATGCTTTATTAATAAAATTAATTTTTAATAGTGGCGCAAAACTTTTTTCAAGCGTTTCAAATTTAATTAACAACTTTATTTATTTATTAATGTTACCTTGTTTTTTCAATATTTTATTGGCGGTGATTCACAACGAAAATTTATCTTGTTTTTGCTGCTTTTCTTTTCCTTTTTAAATTAATCATAATTTCCTTTCCCGTTTCTTTATTTCTCAGCAGCGGTTTAAGATAATGGTGAATAAGTAATAAACATATAATATAAATTATAAATCAGCGCAAAACTTTATAAATGCTAAATGTTATACCTAAAACATGTTAGGTATTACGTGTTACAGGCCTGAACCATAGGAAGGTAAAATCTGCAATAAAATAAAAAAAGTTTAGATGTCCTAAATCGTGTGTCCAGCAGTGTATTGAAACACCAATAAATAAACTCGACCGCAAAATTAACCGGACATTCAATTTGCATCTTTCAAATTTGAGAAAACTTATTTTAAATTCATATAGATACACATACGTAAATTATTGAAAAAAATAATATTAAAATTTTTTGGTCTTTTTTTTGTCACTAGGATTGTACCAATTTTTTAGATGACGATCAATCGGTAGTATTTTTCACAGCGATCACAGTTGCTTTGATGGCTGTTTGACAACTGTTTCCCGTAGGTTAACAATAATTTTTGAAAATAAAATTGGTTGTAAAGACGTTTCATTGTGCAATGAGTCCCGAAGAAGCCGCTCAAGCTGTTGCTTTACACAATGACGGACGCAGTATCCGATATATTGCTAATTTGCTGAGCATCCCTAGAAGCACGGTATCTGATGCGATTCCACGGTTTAAGGAATTCCACGGTTTACGGAAACTGGCTCTTATTCAAGAAGAGCTGGATAGGGAAGGCGACGAGAGCAACAAATGAAGTAAAAGATCAATTTCTACGACTTCAAAGTTTGCAAGATCGGACACTTCTTGCAACGGCTTAGAGTAGGAGGCTAGCAGATGTTCATGGTACCGTGATTTCACCCGATACAGTAATAAGAAGGTTGAAGGAACACAATTTGACATCTCATCCACCTGCTACTGGTCCTAAGTTGACAGCAGAGCATTGCAGGAAACGGTTAGAATTTGCGAGAACTCATTTAGACTGGAGTATGAACGAATGGGGCTGTGTTCTCTTTACGGATAAGTCACGTTTCACGCGCTATTTACCTGATCGTCGCCAGAGAGTGTTTAGAAGACCGAGAGAACAACATGCGCAATGCTGCTTTTCACATAAGGTACTTTTTGGTGGTGGAGGTCTGATGGTATAGGCAGGCATATCTTTGGAAGCTTCTACGGCCCTTGTAACGTGGCGCAGAGATAGTATTAACGCTGACAGGTACATCTATAGATTTTAACAATTTTACAATAACTGATTCTCAGGCTATAGTTGATAGTTTTGCAGGGAGTGCTTAGAAGAGCACGTGGTACCTTTTGCGCCATTTGTAGGAGCCAATTTTATTCCAATGCATGGCAATGCACAACCGCACATAGCCCAGATTACGCGTCAGTACCTTCACGATGTTGAAATTCGGGTGTTAAGGTGGCCCCCATGAGCCCTGATTTAAACCCGATAGAGCACATATGGTACACCCTAGCCCAAATGAATAAAGAGAATTATGGCAAGTTTCATACTCTCAATGAGAGGATAGCCCAAGGCACGATTGCTGCTTTGATAAGGAGTATGCCACGACGAATGAGAGCTGTCATTCAAACTCGCGGAGGAAAGACATTGACCTTTATTTCCCGCAGTTTTCTAATATTTATTTCCCTTATTTATTTATTTTGTTGTTTTTTTTTAATTTTTGACATGTAAAAACTGAAAATGGTTTTTTTTTGCAAAAAATGTTTCCTATTGAAGATTGTTAATTGAAATTATTTTGTTTTAAATTTTTGTTATTGAAAAACTTGGTGTCCGGTTAATTTTGCGGTCGAGTGTAGTTATTTGCTTCATTAGGACAGAAAATGTAAAATTTTGAGACGAGTAAGAGCGGAATCAGGCCATTTTACGACGCTCAAAAACGCATTCATTAAGCACTGCAACATCCGTCATCCTTACCGCGATGCCGACGACACCCTTGTGAATTTCTAAACCGCAGTTTTCCTATTTGGTTCTATGGTTCTAACAGTTAATTTATATTCCTTGTGTCATCTTGTTCAAAATGCTGTTTTTCTTTCTAATGAAACAAGAAATCTCAAGACAAAAACAAAAATCTAGTCCAGGTCAGTTGGAAAAAAATGTATTCAAAACAGTTGCCTTCAAGATAATTTAGCATGAAATAAAAAACAAAACATATTTTATTTCTATTGGTTTCAAACCAACAAAACTCAGAGAGTTTCTGCAATATTGATCTATCAGAAAAGATTGTGTAAAAAACGCTGTACCTATTTGCATCTAGAAAAATATTGTTATAAGCTGCATGGGTTTATTTGCTCTTAAGAATTTGTAAATTTCGTCTTTTTTCACGATTTCCGGAAAAATTTAATACAAAACACGTCAGTAAAATCTCTTACTTGACTCGGAGCTTTAAAATACTCGGCACAAAGTGCCTCGTATTTCAATTTAGCTCCTCTTCAGTAATGTGAAATTTTCCTGACTTTTATGTAAATAACTATTACACAATACCTAGTTCGAAATGTTTTATTAAACAAGATACACCAACTGCTGAGGGTATTGTGATGAAAAAGTTATGTTGTCAAAGTACAGTTTTAATCCGCTGCTTCATTAATAAAGAAGTTTATTGCAGTTAGTTCACACGTCTACATTAAGCGGAAACAGTTAGAAGACGATAGTTCATTTTGATTGAAACTTCAGTTTAACACCATTTAACGGAACCAACTGCAGTCCATTTTTATAAAACTTTATTGATTTGACAGTTTCTTCGCTCGTAGAGATTGAAAAATTGTGAAATATAGAAGCAAGCCCTATTTTTGTCATTAGCATTCCAAATCGTTCCCCTGAAACAAACAACAGGAAAATCAACCAGTTGTTATTTTAATGTATACAGCCTGTCGCCTGTCTCATTAGTACTCTCTTACTGTCCCCGAAGGGTATTTCTGATTCATTTTAAAACTAATTTGGGATGTAGCATTAAACTCAAAAAAGGTCAATTATAAAAAAACATATATGGTTGATTTTTAAAAGTGTAGAACACTTTTTCTTAATGTTTCACGCCTAGTTGTTTTTTCAAATGTTATGCAGCGAAGCCAAGTTACTTATTAATTTATTTAGTCTTTTCAACGTCCCATAATGACATTTTGTTTTTTAAGTCGACATTTGGTCGACTCAAAAAACTCGTAGGTACTCAAATGGAAGCAATTGTGTTACCTATACCAGATATCTGCAAATTAATGGCAAACCAGGAAAGGTTAGAAAATAATAATTTATCTAGTTTCAAATAAATCACTTTGTACAGGGTGATTCATCATATATTCTAGATCCCTAAACAAAACTCAATAATTATTGGATAATTTTTAAAACTATTGGCTTATTTCTTTTAAGAGTACATTGTGTAAAAAGTGGAAGCCTCTGGCATGTATCGACAGTTATTTGGCTATAATTTAGAGAATTATAATACAATTTTAATTTTAATGACTTCCGAGTTAGAGATAAATTAAATTTTTATATAACCTATTCTAGCTAAATAGTTTTATAAATCAAACAATTCTATAAATCAAAATAGTTTGTTTTTAATTCGCATTTTTTATGCAAATTTAGTCACTTTGTCACTAAATTTGTCACTAAGCTTCAGCTTTGTTCTTCTCCGAGTTTGTTACCAAGTTATATATACTCTTTTTTTTCTCTTTCTGTATATGTCTTAAATGCTTACATTGAAGTAGAATAACTAATTTTTATAAAGATTCATAAGATATATATTTAAATACAAAAATAACTTATTTTATATTTAATTAGTTTATATATACATATATAAGTTATTAATAACTTAAGCTGTTACACAACTAAGTAAAAGTTAATAGGTAAAATAAGTTTTGAACAAAGTCTAAAGTACATTTTAATGTGCAGAACAAAGATTATAAAGTTAATAACACGTTTAAAGTAGATTTTAATATGCATATTTATGACAGGGTTATAAAAGTTTAAAATATTTTACTTTTAATTTCAAAAATATGAACATTTTATCCCAAGAAGTTGCTTGTAAGTTTTTGCTTTTACAAAGCCAAATAATCTGCTATCTAGAAACTAATTAGACTAAATTAAGATATGTAATATCGTTTTGTTTCATTACGTTTTTTTAATCTGTTTAACACCTTTAATGTAACCGTGTGCACACACATTGAATCACCCGGATAACTATTATAGTAATGAAAATCCTTTCAATTGTTTATTATTGAAAAGATACAATACTGTTATGATGCAGCCAACTTCACAGAAAACGGCTAAACGGCTGAAATTTGATGTGATTGAAATTGTTCTTATATATAATTAAAAAATTCAAAAAATATCCAGCAGCTTAGAGAATATAAACTTTTAACTCATTTAAAAATTGATGTAGGCATTTCGCACACGTCTGATCTAATCAAAATTTAGTGTTACGTTTTTTTTTATAATACATATTAAGAGAACAATGTAACCATAAACCGGAATCTGCAAAACACTCAACTTCCTCACTAACGTTCAGCAGAAGTATTTTGTTTGAGCTCATTGCAACGATATCAATCAGTTTTTTTTTTAATTTTGAATACATCTACACTATCTACACTAATATTATAAAGAGGAAAGATTTGTATGTTTGTATGTTTGTAATGAATAGGCTCAAAAAGTACTGGGCCGATTTAAAAAATTCTTTCACCAATAGAATGCTACATTCTTCCTATTTGACATAGGCTACATTTCATTTTGAAAAAAATTAGGGATCCTTGATAAAATTTGAACAATGTAACCAAAGGTGTAGAAAAATGAGTCTTAAAATGTCTTTCGTCGAATGCGCTGCCAAAACTATTAGCGATAGAACAAAATAATGCACAACAATATTGAAGAACATCATAATGTCTACAAAAAACTCCGCGGTAGCATATGCCCAACTATTGTAGTTATGTCACTACAACAACTTTTTTCATTTTAAACATTAATGAAAATGCTAACCAAATTCAAACCATGCTATTTATGTGTTTATATTAATCTTTATCCAAATAAATTATTTTATGGTCAAGACCATTTAACTACCTATAAAATAGTTTTTAAATTATTTAAATTGGACTTTCCATTCAAAAGATATTACGAATTAAAAAATTCAAACAGTAAACAAAACCGCCATAGCGCCGTGGCCGTTGTTTGCGATGCAGTCTGAAAAGCGCGCCGGGCATCGCGGCGGGCGGGGTGGAGGAGGCACTGGGGGGGGGGGCAATATTTAATAAAATTAGTAAAGTCCTTCTCGGGTATGACGAGACCAGGGAAATAGGTATTCATTTTTTTATGGAGGATATTATAGATTCCAGTTCAAATTGAATAGGTACGCATACATAAGATAGATCAGCTATACAAAATAAAGTAGTGCATCAAATTTACGCTAAGGCGGTACGAAGTTCGCCGGGTCAGCTAGTTTAACAGTTATTTTGAAAATTGTTCTGTTTGAAAAAAATATATACAAATAAAATTCAAAAACTTCCTAATTTGCAAAGACCTGGTGAAATAAAATCTGTATCAGGGCACTGTAGAATACAACAAGCTTGAAAACAAACTGTCACCCATCAATTTTAAAATTCAACAAGAAATCACTAGGTGTGTGATGTCAAAATGATTCTACTTGTAAAAAATTAAAATATTGAATGAACCTAAGACGCTACATAATAGTTAAAAAAAAATTAATGTCAAAAAAAATACCTTTACGACACAAAAATAGATTATGACATCAAAAAAAAAGTGACCCATTAAAAAAAGTTACGTTTTATTGCTAAACGTTTTAAAAACACTCGGTAATGTTTGTTCTGCAAGAGTCTAGTAATATGCTGGTGGTGTTGAAACGTTAAAAAAAATCTTAAAGCATTGTGCATTTAACAAGATAAAAATATTTTTTAAGCCATTTGTTACGCGTAGATTCAAAGTACACAACTGAGTACCGAGTAATTATTAAATAGATAAACTTATAAAAGTAATGAAAGAAAGTAGTAAAAGATTCTTAATGTACTTGTTGTACATTTCAACTTGATATTATTGATTAATTGATGGTAACTTATATATGTTATTAAATTACCAAAGCTATTACCAAATGAGTTTATTTTATTAACTCAATTGTTGGAGGCAGCTCATATTATAACAATGTGTTCTCGCTATTTAAACCATTTGAATTTGTTAACAAGTTACAGCGTTCTAAATTCTAAAAGGCAGGAACCGTATATAAAAAAGTTAGTAGAGGGCAGAGTGATAAATCCGGTAAAAATTAAACTCAGAATATCACAATCACAAAATCCAGTTGGTATGTGTCAATATCATCCTTCACTAGGCTATATTTAAATTGTCAAATAGATCTGTCATTTAGTTCAGTTTTAAGAACGGTTTGAAACAGACTATCTTCCTTATTTTTGCAAACATGGAAAAAAATGAATTTCGAGTGTTAATTAAACATTATTTTTTGCGTGGAAAAACCATCACGCAAACCAAAACAAAGCTCGATAAATATTATAGGGACTCTTCACCATCGATTAAAATGGTTCCCAAGTGGTTTAGAGATTTTCGTTGTGGTCGTACCAGCGCAATAGACGCCGAAGGTCCAGAACGCCCTATCGAGGTAACCACGCCAGAAATTGTCAATAAAATCCACAATATCGTGTTGCAAGACCGACGAGTAAAAGTACGCGAGATGGCCGAGATCGTACGCATTGCAGATGAACGGGTACGAAATAATTTGCATCTGCGCACGATGGGTGCCGCGCTTGCTGACAATTGATCAAAAGCGCGTCCGAGTGACAACTTCAGAGGCAAATTTGGCGATGTTTAATCGCAATAGACACGAGTTTTTGCGTCGTTTTATAAAGGTTGATGAAACATGGATTCATCACCATACCCCGGAGACCAAAATACAGTCTAAACAGTGGATTGCTAATGGTGAACCCGTTCCGAAAAAAGCTAAGGCGGTTTTATCGGCCAACAAGGTGATGGCTACAGTTTTTTGGGATGCACGCGACATAATCCACATCGACTACTTCAAAAAGGAAAAACATTAAATGGCGAATACTATTGTAACTTATTGGACCATTTCAATGAAATTTTGAAAGAAAAACGACCACATTTAGCAAAAAAAAAGTTCTCTTTCATCAAGATAACGCACGGGTGCACGCATGTGTTCTTGCAATGGCTAAAATTCATGAATTAGGCTACGAATTGCTCCCTCATACACCCTATTCTCCAGACTTAGCTCCCTGCGACTATTTCTTGTTTCCAAACTTTAAAAAATGGCTGGGTGAAAAAAGATTCGGCTCAAATGACGAAATAATCTAGTCAACAAATGCATATTTTGAAGGGTTCGAAAAACCATATTTTTCGAAAGGGATTGAAAAATTGGAGAAACGCTGGACTAAATGTATAGACCTACGTTGAAAAATAAATTAATTTTTTGCTGAAAATTTTGTTCCTTGTTTCAGTTTTACCGGATTTATGACTCGGCCTGTCATCTTAATTAATACTGTGCGCTCATAAAGTATTTAGATAAACTCTTATTTCAAAAATATGTCCATTTTTTGATTAGTTCATACGCAGATACTGGCTGCGTATTATTAGATGAGCTTCGACGTTTGACGTTGATCATACAATCAACGACAATAAAAATGTATGAAGCTAAATTGCGCAGCAAGAGTCGATCTAAATAATTTATAAACGCATATTATAAGATATAATGAGTAAAAACAATACTTAAAACTGACTTTTAAATACTGCAAAAAAATCCTAGTATCTCACATATTCGAGTGTTGTTGTTGGTGTTGCACACTGATCGCACATATTTTATTAAGTTTTACTAGAGTAATCTAGTTGAAAAATAAATTCATAAAATTTTGTATTCAACCCTCGAGATTTTGCAACTCCTTTATTTCAAAATAGACTTGTAAACCATTGCGATTGTAAGCCAATTGCCATATATTCTTATAATGATTTCTTTCAAATATTCTTGCTACTGACGCGACAACTGAAATGACGAGAACCAAATAAGTTTTCTATTTTTTACCATAAAGTTCCATTCTCTTAACGCAATAGAATAATGCTGGTGTAACGTTACATAAGTGGAGAACAAGCTTGCAGATATATTCTAACGGTTTGCTGTACTAATATAGGTACATAAAAACTGATACTATTTTGCAAAAAATCTTTACAATCTTAAAAATAAATTATATATCTCTTACCAATGCAGTAACGTGGTCCAGCTCCAAATCCTAAGCACAAAGATTCATCTACCGCTGTATTTGACTTGAATGAAAATCGATCAGGATCAAAAACAGAAAGATTTGGAAAATATTGAGCATCGTGATGTAACGAATACACTGATATGAAAATTCCAGTACCTTTGTCAATAGTCAAATTGCTGTTTGGGACTTTGTAGTCTGCAGTGCACTTACGGTCAAGAAATGGTAGCGGTGGATATTTCCTTAAGCTCTCTACAAATATTTAAAATATAATTAGAAAGTTTATAATAAGTGTCAACTATATGCCAACCACATTTAATTAATGACTAATTGATTATCTATTTTTGATAACAATAGCTATTTGTTTATCAAGAAAAAAAAAGCATCATTAACCAGAATCTTTTTTAAGCGAAGAGCAGTAATAACCGAGTGTTATGAATGCGTTTTCTCCCGAGATGAGCACATAATGTTTTCTACGTTGTATATTTTGCATAAATCTAACTATAGTATTCCTTTTTAAAATTAAATTGCAGCTAATTGTCAAGAAAGCCATGTTAAATATGAAAAATATTGGCCTAACATTGATGTAAACAAGCGTCAATACAAGTAAAAAAAAATCGAAGAAGCAGAGACGTAAGTTTTGCTCATTATCTGACAAATCTTTCTCAGATCACTTTTTATTTAATTAGGAATAGATTTTGACTCTGAAGAGTTGTCTGCAAGACAATTAGAGGCCACAAATATGGCTTCTTTATAGTTGTTGCCATACAAGACTCGTGAGCGCTTCGAAAAAAAAATCCATGAGTAAAAATAGTTGTGTTGTCAACCTAATACTTTGTGGATCTGAAGAGGACTCTTCTTCTGTGCCAGCAACAGTAAATGCTAATGATTAAAATAGATTTAATATTGTTGGTAACAGATAAACAATGGTAACAGTATAACAACAGTTTCCGTGAAAAGCTTCTATCAGCTAAAACTAATAATTATAATTTAAACTTGACGTGTTTCGAGTTTTCTCATAAATATGTACAGTAAGAGACCTGATAAATTTATCCTTTATTTATTCCTTTAGACTTTTCCACACTGTATGTAGCTTTTTTTCAGTTTTGCATAATAATTCTTAAAAACAAATTATTTTTTTAGTTTGATAAAGTTGAAGAAACATGTAATCAGTTGTAAAGTTATCCTCATATGTAAACATATGACGATATAATATATCCAATTATATCGGCCCATCTGACTCCAAACAAAATATATAAATTCAATCTGACAGAAAAAGATTAAAAACAAATTGCAAGAAAACTAGCAAAACATCTTATGTTCACTGCAAAACACCACAACGTTTTCACTGGGCAAAACAGCATGTTGAATGACAAATACTGAACAAACTGTTTCTTTATTCTTTATCAAGAGCAAAAATCGTTTTAAATTATTTTCTTTATATTATGAAAAAGAGAGGCAAAAGATACAATGGATATTGTATGACACTACAAGTCGATTTTAACGATGGTTGTATTATTATTATGAATATTAAGTCAGCTTGTTGCTGTTGTACGTCAATTTTAGCAAGTTAGCTATTGGTAAAAAAAATTAAAAGTTAGAATTTGTTGAATTTCTTAATAATTATTGTTTAACCGATAAAGTTCTCTGCTGTTATTGCGTTATTGATGAACAAAATATTTGACCGCCAAAATATTTGCCGTTTGCAAACGTTCATGTTTTTCTTTAAATAATTATAAAATGTGCTCACTTTAAATCCTCATTTTTGCAAAGAATTGTTGCGGGTCCTAAACCTGATGCTATCCATACCTAAAAAATCTTTTCTTGAGCGACTTTTGAACCTATGAGCTTGAGAGTCGCCCGCAAATTGTAATTCATTTTAAGAATCAGTTTTTGCTAAAATTACCCACTGTATGGAACAACTGACTGGAGTTAATTGCATTAAAATTAAAAAAATAGAAATCAAATGCAATCAATGTTATCTGAATTAACTACAAAACGAGCAAACGATGATGGTTTATAACTCTAAAGGTTTATGACCATAAGGTCATAAATCTTTTATTTTAATCTTTACGAATTTAAACATCGCACTCAGACTTTGAGGCTTGTTACGCACCATCCAAAACGTTTTGTAAAAACTTCTCCTTTAGTTTTTAACGGATTTTATTCATTTGAACTGTTCATATAAATCAAGTACTGATCAAAGTTTATGAGAGTACTTTTTCAAAAAAAATTTTAACCTCTTCGAACCAAGGTATCATATATGATACTTCGAAACTTAATTTGATTTCAGCTAAACGGTTTGTCAAATTGCGATGAGCCCGTCTATATCGTATATGATATGTTGAAAGTATCAAAATATAGAAATGGTACAAATAACGCCATCTAATGACAGTTATGTCAAAATGTATTATCTATTGTATTGAATAAATTACTAAATTAGTCGTTCTTTGTCACTGAAAGTGATTGCGTTTCATTTGAGGTTATGGGCCCAGAGCACCTCTATACTTTTGTTAAAAAGTAGTAATTTTGTGTCGAGAATAAGTTAACTAACGAGGATGGCATCGAATTACCTAGTCAACGTGCCCAAACTGAAAGGCAGAGAAAATTACTCAGAATGGGTTTTTGCTGCAGAGAATTTTCTAGTCCTGGAGGATATGGTGCATTGCATCAGGCCAATACCTGGGAAGACGATAGAAGCTGCAGAAGATGCGAAAACAAAGGCAAAGCTTATCATGACTATACACAGCGCCTTGTACGTGCATATCAAGGAAGTCAAAACATCGTCAGAACTTTGGAACAAGCTTAAGTCATTATTTGATGATTCCGGATTTTCGCGAAGAATATCTCTTTTGCGAAACCTTATTTCAATACGGTTGGAAAACTGTGCTTCCATGCAAGCGTACGTCACGCAGATCGTCGAGACAGGTCAAAAGTTGAGCGGGACAGGTTTTAAAATCAGTGACGAGTGGATCGGCTGTCTTTTACTAGCTGGATTGACGGAAAAATTCATGCCGATGATCATGGCCATTGAGCATTCAGGTATCCAAATCACAACGGACGCCATTAGAACCAAGCTGAGCTGATGGATATGGAAGCGAAAGTGGGTTCTCAATCCAGTGAAATTGGTGGGGCATTTGCAAGTGGCGCGCAGAAGTGGCAACCTAAGAAAAATAAAAATGTGTCAACCGGTGCCCAAAGTCAAGCTAAGTCAAATGTCAATGTCAGTGGTGGTGCCAAAAGTCATGTCAAATGTTACCGGTGTAAACAAACGGGTCACTACAAGAATCAATGCCCAAATAATGATAATTCAAGTAATCATTCGAAAGAATTGCAACGTAAACAGAGTAATGCATTCAGTGCAGTGTTTTTGAGTGGCCAATTCAACAAGTACGACTGGTACATCGACTCTGGCGCGAGTATGCACTTGACGGCCAATGAAAAGTGGATAAAGGATGCAACATACCACGATATGCGGGAGATATGTGTTGCAAACAACAAGAAACTTCAAGTATTATGTTCCGGCGACGTAAATATTGTGACAAAAACTGATCAATGTGAATATGAAATACCAGTGAAAGATGTCATGTGTGCTCCAGGATTGACAACAAATTTATTGTCAGTAAGCCAATTGATCGAGACTGGTAACAGAGTTCAATTTACGTCAGAAGGCTGTAACGTGTTCAACAGAAATAATGAAATGGTGGCTATGGCTGTGCTCAGTAACGGAGTGTACAAGGTGAGACTTGCTGACAGTGAAGTGACAAGTTTAGCAGTGTCAGGAGATGTCTGGCACAGAAGACTAGGCCATGTCAATAGCACTTATTTAAATAAAATGTCAATTGCTGTGGAAGGAATGGATCTCCAAGAAAAAGTTGACATAAATAAATCATCTTGTCCTGTATGCTGTGAAGGCAAACAGTGTCGTCTGCTATTCCCAAGTGGTTCTAGATGCAATGAGTTGCTAGGTTTGGTACACACTGACATTTGTGGACCAATAGAGCATAAATCGTTGGGAGGCTCGAGATATTTTATTTTGTTCATTGACGACTTCAGCCGAATGATAGCAGTGTACTTCTTAAAGCATAAAAGTGAAGCGCTCAGATGTTTTGCAGAATATAAAGCCAAAGTGGAGAAGCAAACGAGCAAGAAAATTAAAATCTTGAGAAGCGATAATGGGTGTGAGTACTGCAATAAATAATTTGACTCATTTCTCAAGAATGAAGGTATTATACACCAAAGAAGTAATCCGTACACACCCGAGCAGAATGGTGTATCGGAACGGAATAATCGTACTGTGGTGGAAAAAGCAAGATGCTTATTGTTTGATGCGAAGTTAGGGAAAGAGTTCTGGGCAGAAGCGACACATACTGCTGTGTACCTACAGAATAGAACAGTACTTCCATCATTGAATGATAAGACTCCATATGAAGTCTGGTTTGGTAATAAACCAAATGTGAGCCATCTCAGGATCTTCGGTAGCAGTGTGATGGTACATGTGGCAAAGGCAAGACGTCAGAAATGGGACAAGAAAGCTGAAAAACACATTCTTGTCGGATATCCTGATGGTATCAAAGGATACAGGATATATAATCCAAGGACAAAGTGTATCACAACTAGCCGAGAGGTCATTGTCATGGAAAAAGATAAACATCCAGATATCACTATCCCAATTATTGAGAATGAGAGAAAGGAAAACTCATGTTCAGTGGGAGACATAGAAGATAAGGAGGCATCAACCTTAGAAAATGTCACCGGTGCGGATGAAACCACAATAACTTATGAAACACTAGGTTTATCGGATGAAGACTATATGATTACGAAGATGCTTCTGATTTGCCGGCACGTCCCAAGTCTACCAGGATAAAGAAAAAGCCAGAAAAGAACATAGTGACTAATATGTGTGTCCCTGAGGAGTTTGATGATGCCAATGGTTTGTCAATAGAAGAGGCTTTACAAGGAGAAGAAAAGGACCAGTGGTTGTCAGCGGTAAAAGAAGAACTTCAGTGTTTTAAGGAGAACGATGCTTGGGAGTTGGTAAATAGGCCTACGAATGGTGAAACTATAGTGAAGTGCAAGTGGGTTCTTAAAAAGAAGTGTGATTCAGAAAATAATGTGCGTTATAGAGCTAGGCTTGTAGCTAAGGGGTGTTCTCAAAAGTACGGTGTGGACTACAGTGAAACTTTTTCCCCTGTTGTGCGGCATACAACACTTAGGTTACTTTTTGCATTGTCAGTACAGTTGAATCTAGAAGTTACTCACCTTGATGTAAAAACCGCTTTCTTGAATGGGGACCTGGCTGAGACAATATATATGCAGAAACCGGCTGGTTATGCCTGTTCAGATAATAGTAAAGTGCTTAAATTAAAAAAGGCTATATATGGTCTCAAGCAGGCATCCCGGGCTTGGCATAAAAAGGTAGATTCTTGTATGTTAGTTGATGGTTATATAAAGTCAAAAATGGAGCCATGTTTGTATATTAAAATTGTTGGTAATAGAAAAACTATTGTAGCTCTGTATGTCGATGACATGTTTGTTTTTTCCAACAATAGAGCTGAAAATAAACACTTTAAGACCATGTTAAGTAAAAATTTCCAGTTAAAAGACTTAGGTATTATTAAGGAATATTTAGGAATGTCTGTAAGTTTTAATAAGGAAAAAGGCACTGTTACATTAAATCAGAAGAAATACATTATTATCTAAATTTTGTATGACTGATTGTAAGCCAGTAAATACTCCTATGGAGGTCAATTTAAAATGTAAAAAGGAGACTACTGGTAGTAGCCAAAATCCTTATCAGCAGCTTGTCGGGAGCTTAATGTATTTAGTTGTTCTTACACGAACCGACATAGCATATGCGGTGTCTTATTTAAGCCAATTTAATAATTGTAATACTGAAGAACATTGGCAGTATGCAAAGAGAGTGTTAAGATATTTAAAGAAAACAAAAGATTTACGCTTAAAGTATTGTAAAGGCAACAATAATAACATTGTAGGTTATGTAGATGCAGACTTGAGTAATGATATCAATGATAGGAAATCATATTCTGGGTATTGTTTTGTTTTGTCAGGATCAGTAATATCTTGGAGCTGTAGTAAACAAAAATGTATTGCTTTATCTAGCACAGAGGCTGAATATGTATCAATCTCAGAAGCATGTAAAGAGGCAGTTTACTTAAAGAATTTGCAGAATGAAATTACCCAAAAATTGTATACTATTACTGTATTCAACGATAGTATGAGTGCTCAGAAATGGTTATCTAACCCAGTTTTTCATAATAAAACGAAGCATGTAGATGTCAGATATCATTATTGTAGAGAAATGATAACTGAAAACATTGTTGGTGTTGAATATATGTGTACATCAGATATGCCAGCAGATTTGCTCACAAAGAGCTTAGGCCCTATTAAACATTACAAACATTTAAATACTCTAGGTATTGTTGAAATATGAATTACTTTTGTTTTGTTTGTAATTTTCTATATTTTGAGTGGGAGTGTTGAAAGTATCAAAATATAGAAATGATACAAATAACGCCATCTAATGACAGTTATGTCAAAATGTATTATCTATTGTATTGAATAAATTAGTCGTTCTTTGTCACTGAAAGTGATTGCGTTTCATTTGATGATATGCGTCAAGTTACATAAACAATGCTAATGCCTACAAATTTTTATTTTATTCATTAAAATTTGAATAAAATATTTATTCAATTATTTATTTTTATTTTATTCAGTTGTTGTTAATTGACATTGTTTTTTCAAACTGCAGTACGGTAGGACATGGCAAGTTGTTCCAAAGAAATAATTACAAAGGTAAGAACTTACCAAATATTAGCTTTAGCAAATAAATTGATTGAGTGCATGTTTGATATTAGCCGTAATAAGTCGAATGTGAAACATAACCCTTCAGTTAAATTTTTCCGTTAATTTGAAATTGATGTATCATTGGTGATACATTGCGCCTTTAGCTACTCAAAATAATTAATTGTTGATTTCTATGTACAGCTCCACTATCAGCAGCTGAACTGCAAGAAATTGCAAATAATCTAAATTTTTATGGTTCTGATGTCGACGTCAATCTGTTAGACGACAATGAAAGTGATATCGAGGATTTAGCTAAAGATAATCAAGGCATTAGTAATGATATCAATGAAAATGTGGATGAAATGGAATTGCGAGATGGAAGTGAATCTAAAATAGATACAGGCTCTTTAGATGACGACATGCCTTTGCTAATTTTGTTGGAAAAGACAAAAAAAAGAAAATGGAAACGAACGAATTTTCCGCATACGGATGAAACTCTTCCAAAACCAATAAATTACTTCACAGAGTATCTTAATTTTGATTTTTTTAATTCTATGGCCATAAGTTTACGAACATGAGTTCAGTTAGATTGAC
This sequence comes from Lagria hirta, assembly GCA_947359425.1. Lineage (NCBI taxonomy): Eukaryota > Metazoa > Arthropoda > Insecta > Coleoptera > Tenebrionidae > Lagria > Lagria hirta. The sequence continues at coordinate 22,334,391 of OX375794.1, forward strand.
GAGAAAATCGATTGATACGTCTGGTACTAAATTGAATAAATGTTTTGCATGTTGTATGTTGATTGGTATTTACAATTTACCAAGAATTCGAATGTTTTGAAAATTAAACAACCGAGTACCAATTGTTTCTGATAATTGATCATGAAACTTTGTGATGACTGCACCAACAGGTATTCCTCTTGATTTTCATATGTATGAAGGTAAAGGTTAAACAACAGAGTCTTCTTTAATTTCATCTCCCGATAAATCAAACGTAGGTGGACGAGTAGTTGGAAAATTAACGGACACTATACCAAAGGGAGTTTCAGTGTTTGAGGATAGATATTTTATCGAAAGAGGGTCTCACGACATGTTGGTTACAGAAGACAATGAAATTGCATTAGTAAAGTGGTTTGATTCTAGACCCATCCACCTGGCTTCTGCCAAATTTGGTGAGGAACCACTGACACAACGTAGACGATGATCTACCCAAGAAAAAAAATTATAATCAATCGCCCTGCTGTTGTTGGAAACTACAATTTGAGTATGAGCGGGGTAGATTTACTTGATCGCCTCATTACAGAATATTCTATGAATAATAGGACTAAGAAATGAACATAGTTGTATCTTTCATTTCTTAGATTTTGCAGCAGCAGCATTCTGGTTTCGGTACAGACAAGACGCTGCTGCCGCCGCTAGACTTTCTAAAACAGACATTATGGATTATCTTGAGTTTAAATTTTCTCTTGCAAAAGCGCTATTACATTCTGCTAAAAAAGACGAAAAATGTGCAAGCGAAAGTGATGAAGAAAATCCTCAAACAAGAAGTTTAAGACAAAGAAGTATTTTGCCGGCCCCAGAAAAAAAAGCACGCATTAAAAAAGCCAAAATTTATGAACGAAGCTCAAAAAACTAGGTCAAGATGCCGATACACCGGCTGTAAAAACTTAACATTTTTGCAATGTACTTAGTGCAATGTTTTTTTCATGTTGTAGTATGTAAAAAATTTGTTTTACAAAATTTCATCAATAAAAACATTTTTTGTATAAAGTGAGGCCCAATGTATCATGTATGTATGATACATCGTTTTTTAAAAAAACTATAATAATGAAAAAAAAATTAGTGTTTATTTTATGTTATTTACATCTAAACTGATACTAAACTGCAGTTAAAACAATATTTAGAATTTCAAATTGCCCGTGGGCCCAAACAGATTAAATAAAAAAATAGCAACGCTATTTTATTGTTTTTGAAAAAAATGAAAATCATGAATCCCTCACATGTTTTTTTTTTTGACATAGATTTTTTATATTGTTAATAATAATACAAAAAGTTAACAAAACGATATTGGTAAAGTTCAACGTTTTCACAGAAGTCCTAGGTAAAACAGATTCACATTTGCCATCATGATGTTAATTAGAATAGTCAGATTTAGCTGAAAATTACGTATATAGAAATTTATGTAAATGCAAAATAATTTGTATAAATAATATAACAGTATATTGATTATTGTATAAATTATCTTCCATTTATTATTTACTGTGTTAGCTAAACCTTACATTTTATGTAAATAAAAAAATGTATAATGTATATTAGCCCCTATGAAATAACGTTATATGATCGTACTTAAAATTCTGCTTTTATAATCTCTTATTACTAAAGTGTCGACAAATTATCCAGATCCCGACTGAATTTTTAAACAGACAGGTAAAATGAGATGCTTGAAAAGATATCGCACTGTTTTTTACACTACTTAGATGCATAATTAAATAGTTTCTTATTATTCATTTATTAAATATTTACAGTTTTAATAAATATACTCTCCTTGAAAAGATTCTTATTTAAATGCAACCAGCCAAACCCAGTTGTGCATGCAGATGGTATTTATAGTAAAAACAGTTTCTTATAACCTTACTCGGCCTTAGTGGCCTAGTGAATTATAATTTGCAGACGACTGTTCATTTCGCACATAAAAAGTACGCAGGAAATCACAAATAATAATGTCAGATTTATAAACTGAGTTGAATTTTGCGCTGTTATTTGACATATAAACTTTATTAGTCTATTACCTAAAAGTCTGGTTTAAGTATATTAGATATTTAAAATATCTGGAAATTTCAAAATAGCTCTGCTAAAAAATTATTTGTTTTATACTTAGAATACACTCTTAAATATCTAGAGCTCTACAAATGCCAAGTGTTAACCTAGGATATCTGTTTCAATAGCAAAACAATGTTATGAAGGAGCAATGCGTTGAGTTGTATTAGTTTAGTTGTTACTCTTATTTAAATCACAATGAATGATGTTTTACATAGAGATTCGCAATTTCGTGTGGCTGACAAGACTGAGTTGCACACCATTAGTCAAATATGTTTATATTATTTATTTATTTTTCCGGAAATCGTCTTGGAAACAACATTGTAAAGTAAAAACTTTACAAGACGCAAAATAAAAAAGATACTCGAGTAACTATAGTTGCCAACATAATTGACAAACTTGATTTTTGTGAAATTTGTAAAAAAAATTCTAAAATTTGTAAATTTCGTCTTTTTTTACGATTTCCGGAAAAATTTAATACAAAACACGTCAGTAAAATCTCTTACTTGACTCAGAGCTCTGCAGAATTTAGCTCCTCTGCAGTAATGTGAAATTTTCCTGACTTTTATGTAAATAACTATTATCTTAAAACTTAAAAATAACATTTGTTTTATTAAGTTTCTAACCTTTTATGCATTGTTCCAAATAATGCATTTCCTGTAAAGCTTCAAAAGACCACGTTTTATGTTTATCATAAACAGTTTTCATTTCTTGTTGTATTTTATTATAGATTGAAAGGTTTTGTGTTATTTCGTACAAAGTAAAAACCATGGTGCTACTAGTAGTTTCAAAACCAGCTACAAAAAAGTTAATTGCTTGTGCTATCAATATGTTGCCTTCTAAAAAATTTTTATCCTGTTTTTTTAAATGTAGTAACAAATCTATAAAATCATTTCTGTTTGTTTTTGTGTCAATTCTATGTTTCATAATCGTAAAAAACAAATCGGTTAGATATTTGGTAGGTTTAGGCGGTGCTACCTTTAAATGAAACCAATCGACCAACTTAGGTGCTACAAAATAAGATCGCATTTGAAACGCAAACCACCAATCTTCCCAATCAAAAAATTTTTTTGCAACGTCTAAAATCTCTGAGTTTTCTGTGGCAAAACAGTCAGCTGTAATTCCAAAAATTGTGGAACTACTAGCTGATACTGTATATCTTTGACATAGATCCCTCACTTCAATAATAGGATTGTTTTCGATGTTCTTTGTTAAATAGCTGACAAGATCTTTTCCTGTTTCCACAACTAATTTTGACATTAGCTTGACTTTTGTTGAAGAAAAAACGGGGCTTAGTTTTGTTCTGACATATTTCCATTCGGGATTGTTTAACATAAATAGCAAATAAGCACCAATTGGATCTGCCTTTTTGTTATTTGCTCCATTCCTATCTTCAAAATGTTTGAAATCAGTAATTAAAATATTTTTTATCAATTTAGGATCTCTTATCAACAAACAGGGTTTGTCTAATATAAAAAAACCAAGATAAGGCTCCACAGAATTGTGGTAGAGCTCATCAAATACTTCATACATGCTTTGTGTCATTGCAAAGCCTTTTCCAAAATTACCAACAAAAGGCAAAGGTTTCACGTAGGGAACGTTTTTGTTTTTCCAAAAAGAAAAATGTCTTGTAAAGTACAAATACAATAGGATAAAAGTAACTATAATAAAAATTAATGACAACATCATCTGAAATACAAAAATCGTAATACATAATATGTAATTAAATAGTAAGGTACCTTAAATTGTCTGGCAAAAGATCTTCAAGTAATGACTAAATGTTATCAACTTTAAAATAGCCGTTATCATACAACCTGTTTCATTTGTTAATTAACAGGTCAAATATCCTGGCTATTTATCATCTGCAAAAAAGCTATTAGACGTTAAGTAATAATTTAAAATACTTTTGGAAAAAGATGTATTTATACATCTAAATATTAATACATTTAAAAAGGCGCACACAATAAATTGCTTATCATTTCAGGGTTATCAATTCAATATAGATCACATTAGTGAGCAGAAATGATATAATACTAAAGCAGTAAAAGTAAACAAATATTATTTTAATTTTCACATTTTGAGACATTTAGTCTAATTAAAAAGTTGTAAAAACTAGAAAAATATTAAGGTGAAGCTGCTACAAACCAATTCAAAATTACTTCTAAAAAAATTACTTCTTCGGAATGACCTTCTATTCGACGGAATTGGCAGCACATACAAAATTGCAATTGTTAACAAAATAAGACACATAGGGTCGTAAAGAGAAGTACATTCTGAATAAGAAAAGTCCTAATTCTTCTAACTCGCTTGTAATATCTCCTAACTAAAATTTTTGATCAAAATAGTATTTTTTTGGTATTGACTTTATTAGTTATGTCTTGCCCCCACTGCATCACGTGGCATATTCTCCTAATAACTAAAAAAATCAAATGTGTTTCAATTGCTCTGGTAATTTTTCTTTAGAAGTAGGGTGCGTATTTTACGTATTTAACTACTAATTCTGCATTAAAAACCTGCAACGATTTGTTGCGGTATAAGTATTCCTATTGTTGTTTGGTAATAATACGACTTTTACAACCATCTTTCAAAATAAAACTTATTCTTCAGTAAACAAGTTCAAAGGCAATCCGCTCAAACTAGATTCGTAAACTTAGACATGTCTTGTTCTTATTGAAACTCTTCGATAAGTCGTAACAAATTCTTATTTGAATAAATTTGCAGTAACAAATTTGGGCTTATATTTACCCAAGTGCTAATTACCTCCGTAACATGGTAAAAATAGCAACATCAAAGAAGCCCGGTTTCTAGATGATAATGCGGTCATTCTAAATGACTGATAGGCATAATTCGAGACAAAAATTATATATTATCTGAAAATAAAGCTATATTTCCAGACACCGCAAAAAAGTACCCCTATGAATTAACCCGTGCATTTCACTCGTTCTTGTGTAAATTGTGCGTTTTACTTCACAACGCTAAACTAAACTAAACTAAACAACTAAACTTCAAAACTTTAAGCCTTAAACTTTAATAATGGCTCACTAGTGATTTACAACGCCAATTTACACAGAAATTCGTAAAATAATAGTTGTTTATTGTATAAGTGTTTTAGACAGCATTTTACCCACGCAAGAATGTTTAAGCCCGAGAACAAAGTTCGATTTTTTAATTTTCTAAAGTGGCTAAATTACGAAAGCAATACAACATTTTATTCACAATCACACTCATTTTGAATCAGAAGTACTAGAATTTTATCAAAAAACTAGCTGACCCGGCGAACTTCGTACCGCCTAACAGGCAATGAATGTCGTGTTACTTTTTAGCTGAACTAATTTAGGCTTTGATGAACGTAAAACAATGATACAAAATAATATATTTATATAGATAGAAACAAAAAAGTATTTTATTATGATGAATGATGATGAAAACATACATACAGAATGAGAATAAAAATAAAAAAAAAATAAAAAATAATAATTAAGTACTTCAAACTCATGTCAGAAAAAAATGATTGAAAACTATGTTGTGCAGATTGGGGAAAAAAAATAAAACTCGGATTAATTCATTAATAGGATTTTTATTCAAGCACTTTGTGGTAAACGACATTCTTTGTTTTTTGGTCAGGCGCAAGAACAAATAATAAAGCGGATGGTTTGCCGACACGTGAGCATGCCACGTACAATTGACCATGAGCAAAACATGCATTTTCTAGATTGAGGCCACAAATAGTCAAGGATTGGCCCTGTGATGTGTTGATCGTCATGGCGAAGGCAAGACGAATCAAGAATTGAATTCGTTTAAACTCAAAGGGCATATCCGTTGGGATCATCGGAATCCTTGGAATAAAAACTTCCTCATCTTTAAATTTTCCTTTAAGTATCGACGCGTGCAATTTCTCGCAGATAATTGACTCGCGATATTCCGTTGCCTAATTGCATTACGGCTTCGCTGGGAAAAATTAGATCTTCTAGAACGCGGCATTGTTATTAAAATGTGCACTCGCATAAAACCACCAAATATAATAACAGTGCCTGAACTTTCGAGACATAGACAATAGCTCAAAGAGTATATAACCACTACGTATGAATAGCTTATCAAGAAAAATTATAGACAACCTATAAAAAGACATTTACACTTTTGTTAACCTGTAAATTTTTTTTCCTTAATCTTATAACCTTTACCAACTGATTTTTTATTTCCTAAATTCCGTTCCTTCCTTTCCGATGATTTTATGTTTTTACTGTAGATAGTATGTTTATCTTAGGTATTATTTTCGGAAATTAATGTCTAAAACAAACAAATATAACAGTACCTGAACTTTGTAGACATTTTACAAAAAATAAATTTCTGAACGCGCACATGATGTCTTCAGAAAAAAATAAAGTTGTGGCTTAAAGGTCTCAGCAACCAGGCCATAAGCTCCAAAAAAAAAATAGTTTTTACACTATTTGACAATATTGGACAACAAATGTTTGACATGTAATAAACAAATCAGCATCTATTGAAATGATTAAGTATTCATTACACATATCGAGTTTTCATTGTTTTTAAGATGTATTCTGCTATTCGGGACGGAAACAAATCCAACAAATCAAAAACCATGGCAATCGGTCCAGCCGTTCTCGAGTTATAGGTGTTGTAACAAACACGACTTTCTTTTATATATATAGATGGTTGGACATGTTGCTCTGACAGCGGCTGTCACCGCACAAATCTATAAAATTCATTACAAAAATATAGGAAGATGTTGAATGGTTAGCTATTTATTTTCGTTTATTTATCGGCTGATTAGTTTCTAAAGTTGGCGTTGCAAAAAACAATCTTGCTCCTGAGATACCTAACCCTTAAGAAAGCTAAGAAAACAACTCACCAGTTATTAGTGCCTACGAAGTCCAAGAAACATTATAAAAAAGTATTTTCTAAATTTAATCAATGGAAAGAAACACTAGAGGTAATAATAATAAACTAAACAGCTCTGTGGTCGTAATTCTTAAATTTGAAGAAGAATTACGCCATTTCATATAATGTGTTATTTCTTTTAGTTGATTTTAGAAATAATAATTTTTATTTTTTAGTAACATCATATTCTTTATTTTCAACATAGATACAATACATGAAAAGATAGTCATAACTCCCTAGGGATTTTTGATACTTTTTTCTTCCTCAATTTCCTGCGCCTGTTCACGAGTCAAATAGAAGGTACAATTTTCAAACTTTCCACTAAACTGGTTGCTTTTGAATGAGTTTGTAGCTTTTTCAGCAGCCAACGATCTTGGTTTTTCAATATTTTCCACCCCAGCAATCACACGGGATATATTATTTTTTGATTCCATACTATCCGCCAAGTAATTTGAAGCAACAGTAGAACTTTTCCATCCTCCTAGTCGCTTCAACTTTGTCATATTTAATCCATCATCTGCCGCCAATGTTGCAGAACTTCGACTAACATTACAGTTCCATTTATATCCGTAACCCCATTTTTCACCATCCATACATGAAATCGGTCATATTCTTTGATGTACAAATGTTCAGACTTCTTCGGAACCAATAACTCACTGGCTTTTTCCGCTTTTATAATCACAGTGTGAGGAATAACGCTGCTGCTTCCAGACATTTTTTTTTTGTTGATTGAAAAACAAATTTATGTTACTGTAGCAACTATCGTAGCAACGGCACAGTCAAACCACCTTTGATATCCACATTTTTTTCAAATTTTGAATGTTTTTTTTACGTTTTATGTTGAAAATAAAGAATATAATGTTGCTAAAAAATAAAATATTTAATGCACTACGGGAGATATTCTGTTTTTCACCCTCGGTAGACTTACAGACCGCGGGCCTCCGGCCCTTGGTCTGTAACACGTCAACCTCGGAGAAAAAACATTCATATCTCCCTTAATGCATAAATATCTATAAATCTGGTACATGTTTTTATGCTCAATTATTTGAGATATGTGTCTACCCAAATTTACCTATTTGGGTAGATATTTTTATTAATTACTTAATTCAGTTTGTATTTCCTCATAACATCAACAACTAATAGACCTATATCCTTACCAGTTTTGTTGCTCAATTGGGGTATGCCAAGGGTCAAATTTAGAGCCATTGCTGTTTGCAATATTTGTAAATGATAATGTCGAATCAATAAATCCAAGTTGTAATATGTTAATGTGTGCAGATGATATTAAAATATTTAGATGTGTAACATATACTCAAGATTGTATAGAACAAGAGAACAACAAAAAAATTTAGATAAGTTAGTTGATTGGTGTCGGAAAAATAAGTCAATTATGAAAATAGAGAAGTGTAAAACTACTTAGTCTATGGTCATATGCATGAAAAACAAATAATATAATTTTTAATTATAGTATTTGTGACATTGATCTTGAAAGGTGTAGTCAGATTGTTGTCTATCATATAGAACACGTTACTTCCAGTAGCTCTAAAAGGCTCGAGGCTAGAGTATTGTTTACCGGTATGGAATCCTCACGGTGCGTTTGAGGCGGGAAAAACACTATTTATTTGGTTTAAAAAAAGTGGGCTGATTAGTGCTGCCTCTTTTTTTTTGCTGTTGAATACAGTAACTACAATACAGAATCAAGCCGCAACAAACAATGCCGCAACTAAGCAATAAGTACTAAAGAATACAGTTTTAATAGCTTTGTATATGTCGTGAATGACCGTAGATGTCACTTTACGTTTTGTCATAAATCTATGAGTCTTTCCAAGGCCTTTCTATTATCATAATATTAATATTATACAGCGTTCAAGTTTATTATTTTCAAAATATTAAAAAGATTTTTTTTATTATCATTATTTTGTTTCTAACAATTTAAAGAAATCTTATGTAAAAATATATACCGGGTGTCCCAGAAGTCGCGCTCCCCATTGTAGGGATCGAAAGAGAAAAATATTCTAAAACGAAAAGTCCTGAGCCATTTTTTAATCAGACGCATAGGTAATTAATTATTAATTAATGAAAGTGACCAATCAGGAGTCCGTCCCCACTCTCTGTCTACTGCTCGAGAAGTCGGCAGTAGCTCTGGCGTCTCACTCTCGCGTCTCTTACCGCCTTCTCACTCACTTTTTATTCTTCTGTCGCGCGCTCCTGATTGGTCACTTTCATTAATTAATAATTAATTACCTATGCGTCTGATTAAAAAATGACTCAGGACTTTTCGTCTTAGAATATTTTTCTCTTTCGATCCCTACAATGGGGTGCGCTACTTCTGGGACACCCGATATAATAGATACATGTATACTTTAACAATTATTTATATTTAATCGACAAATAATAAATATTTAAAAACAAAGCATTTTTAGCATATAAAGGAACCTGAAAGTAATAAATACATCGACCAAAAGCAGAATTATCCTTAAAAATCAAAAAATATATATTTTTTCAATAAATAAATGCAAACATTATCTGTGAGAGAGATAATACACATTATTATAGTGTTATTAGTGTATAGCGCTCTGAATACTCATCCATCTAAATATATTTTTTAAAACATTGCTTGTTTGTTATATACCGGCTGATTCAAAATTAATGTTCTATCAATGGAGGATGTAAAAAAAACTATGTCCCTTATCCCAAATTACAATAGCTGTTTTAAAACTATAAAACAGTTTCTTAATAAGAATGACAATGCGCATGTGGCACAAAAAAGCACGCGTGTTTTTCGTTTTCGAGTTTTTTTTTGTTTCATTTTATTCGGTAAATGCGAACAAGTTGGACCGTCACGTGGCCGTCATTTGTCGTTAATTTTTTCGAGTTTATAATTTTGTTGTTTTGTTTTTGTTTCATTTCTGTTGATTATCTGTTAGGTAAGTGATAACTATAAAATAAAAATAAAGCTAAATTAAGATTACTTACTTATATGTTATTATATTTTTAGAGTTGATCCAAAAACATTTACCACGTGGGAAATCAAAGCGTCTGGTTAATCAATTTCAATAATCTGAGAGTAGGTATTTTTAAATGATGTGTATTTTGTTTTTACCATCTAGTATTGTTTTAGCTTTCGCTTCTTATTCAAAAGATTAATTAGAAATAAAAATTATAGTTATATTAGCACTACGAATTTTACTTGGATAGAAATAATTAATTTCTTGAATAGAAAAGATGCCTTTTAAAAATAAAGCTTCAAACGCAGCTTCAAGTTCTCACAAAAAAAGGTAAGAACCTAAAAAATACACTTATTACTTATAATTCAGCGTTTTATTTTAGAAAATTAATTGAAAATCAACATTCACTCAACAATATTTTGTCTGATCATAACCATGATCAAATAAATAAGACTGGTAACTCCAAGACGCAAATTTTTAACAACGACATTGGAATTGGAAGTGCATCATCAAACATAAATGAAGAAAGCGGTTCTGTTGAATATGTTTGGGAAACCAACAGCAATTACCAAGAAGTCGTTCATCATGAATTGTACCAAGAATCTGAAGTCATGCAAACGTTTGCTGAAGGAAATCCATTAGTTGATATAGATTTCTATACTAGAAAACTGCTCGTTTTGCAACAACGTCATTCACAGAAATGTACATGCGGTTTATTACAACCAGCACGCGAAGAAAAATTGCAAAAAAAAAGAATTTGTAAGCACAATTGTTCTCATGTGCAACATGTGTGACCTAAAAATAAATATTTCTACACAAAAGTGTGAAAATGTCTTAGATCAAAGTATAGTTCAAGGTACTATAGCTTCTGGAAATACATTTACGTCAATGTCCGATATAGCCGCTAGTATGGATTTGCCTTTAATGTCAGAATCTAACTTTAGAGAATTTCAAACTACAATGTAGACTACTTTCAACAATGAACTTTTGCTTTCAATGAAAAAACATGGTGAAGAAGAAGCTAGAAACTGTGCAAAGAAAGTTTCTAAAATTTTTATATTTTTATGCTTATCACCAATATCCGATTCAAAATTACTCTCAAGATATACTGTTGTCCAAGTTTACAGTTCAATCTTTAATGCACAGACGTATGTATATGTCACTTATATTTCTATACAATATAGTAAATGGTATAATCACTTTGTATGTGCCGCGACCAAACTCTAGGAGCACAACTATATTTCGGATTGAATTTGCACGCACCCTTCACTATTATCACTCACCACTACTTGCTATATGTCGAATGTACATCAATAACTTCAATAGCAGCACATATATTTATACTAACTGTCTCACTAGATTTAAAACTAATTGTAAAGCGGTCATATTCAAATAAAAAGGAATTATTCTACGTAATTGTTTCCTGTAATAGACACTGCCCGTTGGAAAAGAAATTATTATTATTGTGTAATTTTGCCAAGATTTTTGAGTCCATTCTCTTCAAACGCATACTGCTGTGTCAAAGTATCAATATCTCCTCTACAATACGGTTTTATTATTTATTAATTTTGCTTGCTTTAGTGAATACGTTTCAAAAGCTTTAGACAGTAAATATCAAATCGACGTAATAAACACTGACTACCGTAAAATCTTTGACCAAATAGATCATTAGATATTCTTGAGCAAATTAAAATCGTATGGCTTCTGTAATTCTTTACTTATGTTTTTTCAAATCTTAGCAAATTGGCAGGGAGCAATATGTTAGAAATCAAAACTTCTTATCCAACTCATTTAATTCTACTTCTGGAGTCCTACAGGGATCCAATTTGGAACCCTTGCTCTATCTTTTATTTATCAATGATATAGCTAATGTAGTCCTTTTATTTGCAGATGATTTAAAAATTTTACATAAAATCTGTTCAATGAGTGCATTGCCATCCAAAACAGTATGAATGCAGTGGTTCAATGGTGTAAGCTAAACCGACTACATTTAAACATTTCGAAATGCAACGTCGTTACTTACTCCAGATTAACTTTCAGTACGCGCTTTCCTTACCAGATTAATAGCATCCTACTTGCTAAAAAATCTGAAATTACAGACTTTTTGATGAAAAGATTACATTTACTAGTCATGTCACTGAAATAATTACAAAAGCTTTTAATACATATGGCTTTATATACAAAAATTGCAAAGATTTTTTAAACATAAAAACTTTAAAAAATTTGTATTGCTCCCTAGTACGCTCCAGACTTGAATATGGGGCCTTGATTTAGTACCCCATTTATAATATTCATATCAATAACCTTGACGATTTTTGAAATTGCTTTCTTATCTGCTCGATGGGGATTATCCAATCAGAGGACTTAACCACAACCTACTCTTAAAAATATTATGGTTATGTATTATTGGTACTTTACCTAAATATCTAAATTAGATGATGTTCACCAACATTCCAAAAAACCTAGTAATTGACATCACTAAGAAAAAATGAAGCTATATTAAAAACTATACAGACATTCCAAGAGATCTGTTCTTACAATTAATTGAATTTTGTTTCATGACAGGCTACTTTAGTTTTAATGATGTGATTTATAAACAACTTGATGGAACGGCAATGGGTGCACCTACTAGCCCAGTAATGGCTAACTTAATAATGAACAAAGTTTTAGACTATAGCCTAGGTAAACTAAAATTTAGAACACCCTTAATCAAATTATACGTAGACGACACATTACTATTGGTCCCTAAAACACAGATAGATACAACGCTTAAAACATTTAACTCATTTCATACAAAAATTCAATTTACAATAGAAGAAAAGACAAATAACTCAATTCCGTTTTTAGATACCATAATAATTAGAGAATACAAAAAGCTTTTAACAAATTGGTACACAAAACCAACCGACCCCTGTGGAATACTCAACTTCAACACAAACCATAGGACTAGTCAAAAAATTAACATAATCCGAAATATAACACACAGAGCACTTAAACTTAGCAACACGAGATTTCACAAAGAAAATATAAACAAAATAAATAAAATACTAACAAGTAATTATTACCCTATAACACTAATTAATAGAGTACAAAAAAAAATATTTAACAAAATTAACAAACAGAGTACACCGGAAAATTTCAATAAAACTAACAAACCAATAGCCTATTATAGATTACCATATGCTAACAAACTCTCGCACAAAATAGACAAAGTATTCAAAACAGTCCACTGCAAAGCAGTTTTTTACAACAAAACAATTTTACACAATTCTCAAAGATAAAACACCAATAGATCTGTGCTCACAAGTTGTTTATACAATAAACTGTAACAAAGTATACATAGGTCAGACCAGACAACTTCTCAAAGAGAGCTAGTAGATAAAGAAACTAACAATTACAAACGCAATGTCAGTGAAATAATTCACATAAAAATGAACGAGTTAGTAAAGTTCAGAGAAAACGTGAAAAATCTACACTCCACATTTAACAACCTAATTAATATACAAAAAAAATTGGTGTCTGGCCAAACAAAACACTACCACCAACAAATGTATCGACTATAGGCATGACAAAGACAATAATACTTAATCTATGACAACAGAAACCTTCAAAGTTGATAAGGGAATATTGTCATTTGCTAGTAAACTAAAATTATCTCTCATGACAATGATTCTGCAAGATACCACTTTATTGTTCTTATGTTTTTCAATAAAAATTCAACACATAGCCATCATCTAATTTAGATATTTAGGTAAAGTACCAATAATATATGTATAACCATATAATAATGTATTCATTTTATTGTAGCTTTGATAAAGAGGGACAAAAGTGCCCTCGAAACGTTAGCAATAATATCATAAAATTATTTTATAATAAACTGGTCCAAATCCCTGAATAAATCTATTTAATTAATATAAAATTTCTTTATAATTTTTTACATTACAATATTGACTGCTCTTACCTCGTAGAAAAATTGAATTCCTTCATTTGTCGTATAAACTCACGTTAGTTACAAACTTTCTAGATCTAGAGCATTCCTCGTAAGTCTAATGCCTTACTCAGATCACCAATATCTCTTATGCGCAATCAATTTAATTTGATCTCTGGAACACTTACGTGATATTCATGCTGACAGCCTAAAAATGATAAGCTTATATTAATAAATTTTTTGATTCCTCATGATTTTGATATCATTTGTATTTCTTACTTCTTTCAACTTCGTATTATTTATGTGAACTGTTATAGAAAAATGACACTTAAATTTAGTTACCATAATGCTATCTTTCATAATATTTACTTATTATTATTTTTTATTGTTCTTGTATTTATTGGTGTTTCTTGTTTAATTTAGCTCTTTTTTTTGTAATTGGGTTTATAGCTGTTGAGAAATAAAGTTTATTATTCTAAATCAAAGTCACGTGAACAATTAAAACACAACTTTAATTATTGAAAACAAAGTTAACAAAATTACATATTCTGCAGAAAAAAATTAAAAAGTTACAACTAGCTAAGGTTAAATATGATAGTCCAGTATTGATGTGTGAATTTACGATGCTTATTTTTTTTAGTTTAGTGTGCCGGTTTGATTTGAAATGTTATTTAATAATTGAAGAGAATTTTATAGCACTATCCCCACAGAAGTTTTAGATCTTACTATCCAAAAAAACCAAGAACTCAACAACATCACATACTCCTTATACAAAAAATCGACTACATGTGACAGCGTAATACCATTCTACTTTTATATCATTCCTACCAACAAAATTAACAACATTCGAAAGTTCAGAATAATAATCTTAAGAATAATCTTTTCAGATTATTCAACCTTCCGATTGATCCAAAACCAAAAGACACTGAAATTTCCTACTTATATCAACTTAGACAAGGCTACCAGTTTCCTAAAAAATCAATAGCAAAACTCATCAACAAATACAATAACCAAAACGAACACTTAAAAAACAAAAACAAAAGCACATACAAGAAATTCAAATTTTATTCTAATTTCAACTACAAAATACAACATCTTTTATCAAAATATGACATTAATTGTGTCTTCTCAACTAACACTCAAGTATATAATCTTCTGCCCAACGTCAAACAAAAACATAACAAACTTAACATTTGTGGTGTATACCAATTATCTTGTGATCACTGTGATGCTACATATATAGGTGAAACAAAAAGATCCCTAAAGACAAGACTAACGAACATCATCAAAAACATCCATGCAACGACAACAATAATATAAAAAATTTACATCAAGAATCAAACACCACAAAAAGAAAAATATTAGAACTACTTGAAATAGACAGATTATTATCTAGAAACAACACAAATTGCATCAACAACAAAATTAACTTATATAAAAAACCTTTATTTCAACATTTAGATTGATAGAGTATACTTGACAGAACAAATACCGCGATTAAGAAAACATTCACACTAACAAAAACTTATCACTAAAAGAGTTATCTCTTCTTCACTCTTTACCCATTTTTACTTTTATTTTACAAATATTTCTATCATTTATTAACAATATAATAACTAACAATCATTAACAACATTTTGGTGTCTAGTAATATTCTTTCGACAATCTGCAATTTAAAAGATTTTAAATGTTTTGTATTTTAAATTTTAAAAATTGACTAAGTATTTTATTAATTTTGCTCATGCAATTTGTTATTATATTATTTTTATATAGATTTTAACCTTAAGATAACCTAAAATAAAGCCGAAATCTCTCGTCAAAGTATTTTTGATTTATTTCTCATATAAAAACAACACTGGGAAGTACAAATCAACTCCAACAACACGATAATGAAATATGGTCGACTCTTTGTTTTAAAAAATACTAGCTTTTTGTCCATTGAAAAATATCCCTAGTAGGATATCTTTCTTTCTTCTTATCAGCGCTGATAAGGCTTTTTGTTATTTTGATATCAGAGATTTCACCAAATATAATCCATTAACTTTTTAAATGAACAAAGAAAAATTTTACTGTATGAGAAAGACTGTTAAATGATGTGTTGGTTTTTTAAAGATATTTTGTTAATTTAAATGAAATTAATGCAATACTGAATTTATTAACATTCCAACTCCACTATTAATAAAACAAATGGGTAGTTTTACTAAGAAAAACACTATTAAAATTTGGTTAACTAAGTCTTTTTCTTCATTTTTAATAATATGTGGTCAAAGTACTCAAAGCTGAAGGATGCTATAAAGGTCTAAAAAAAACAGTAGAGGTTACAAAGCGAAGAAAGCTGCAGTCCAGCATCTTATACCGGACCAATCGGGTATATCGATACCAAGAAAGAAATCTTTTATAATCTCATTATTTTTTTGATAGAGTATAATTTTTTTTCCTTATTATAGGTTCACATATTGATTAGAATTAGCATTAAAAAAATTAAAAGATTTGCCACAAATCATTATACTGTCAGAAATCTGAATTACTGATAATGAAGTAAATTTTTTTAAGATTCAAGGCTACAACTGTATATATAAATGTAATGATAGACAGCAATCAGCAGGAATAATGATCTATCTATATTCATAGAAATTTAAATATTAATTCGAGTCCCACAAATATTTTCAAAACGGCTGACAGCATCACAGTAGAATTAAAAGTAGGTAAAACACTATTAAAAATTCTTTGTTTATACAGACTACACTCTTATTTGATAAAAGAATTTATAGATGAACTAGAAACAGTTTTTGACATCATTGGTAGTAACTGCATTATTATAGGTGATCTGAATATAAATATTAATAATAAAGAGAATCAATCGATTGATATTAAAAGGTATCTAATGATAATGGCATGTAATGGATTTGAGTCCTACATAACTAGTAACACAAAAATAACTGCGCACTCAGAAACGTGCATAGATCACATCTTCATTAAAGCCCAAGATCTCATAAATATCTCAGCGGCGGTATTCAATTTAGGAATAACAGATCATAGTTTGACTGCAATAAAATTTCAAACAATCTACCATAGATTACAACGAATTTGAGAAAAAGATTACTAAGACTGATTGGGATTTTATATATAATACATCTGAAATTGATAAAGCGTATGATACTTTCAGCAATTATTTAACTAAAAGTATAGAAGAGGCAGTTACAATAAAAACCAGATCTAAACTATCTAAAATTAAATTAAATAAACCTTGGTTCACTGACAAAATTATAAAGATGATAAAAAAGTTAATAGAAAACTAACCAAAATTAATAATAATTAAAAAAATCAAATTAATTTAGAGATTAAACAGAAAAAATCAAATTAAACTCAAACAGCTCTTACCCAAGCGGGAAATAATACAAAACTTAAATGGGATATACTAAACTCAATAACACATAGAAATAAAAATAGGGAGACTGAATCGATTAAGATTAAAATTAACAACCAAGTTTTATCAAATATTATTGAAATTTGTAATATATTTAATAATATCTTTATTAATATTTCTAATCAGATAACTATGTCTTCTGCAAATAATCTGACAGAACATTATTCTTATAACTTAAATATAGAGCATTTTACACGGGTCAATAACACTAATACATTTTTGATGAATCCAACTAATGAATATGAGGTAGCCGCCACAATAAATGCACTTCCAAACAAAAAATCCACCGGATTTGACAAAGTTCCAACAACCTTATTAAAAAATATATCAAAAGCAATAAGCCCAGTAATTTCGCATTTAATTAACCTCAGTATAGCTTCAGGAATATATCCTAAGCTCCTAAACAATCTTTAATAGTTCCTATTTTTAAATCTGGAAATAAAGAAGATATTAATAATTATAGACCTATAGCACTCGTTTCTGTTGTATCAAAAGTTTTTGAGCGAATAATAAATAGAAAGCTTCTTAATTTCCTGCACAAAAATAATTTTTTCTCTAAGAATCAATTTGGATTCTTAAAAAACTGTAATACTGAAAAAGCACTGCTTAATTTTACAAGTAATATATATACAAACATAAATGATGGGAAAAAAAGCGCGGGACTATTCTTGAATGTTAAAAAAGCTTTTGATACTTTAGATCGAGAGATACTGCTGGAGAAACTTGATAAGACAGGAGTGAGAGGTATATGTAACAAATGGTTTCGTAGCTATCTGACAAATAGAGATCAAGCGGTTAAGATCGGTAATACTGTTGGCGACTGGAAAGTAATGAACAGTGGAGTACAGCAGGGATGTGCCCTTCCTGCAACATTATTTTTAGTTTATTGCAATGATTTATGTAATGGGAAATTTGCAGGAAAGCTTACAGCCTTTGCGAACGACACGGCTCTTCTATACAGTGATGAAAGCTGGGATCTTTTGAATAAACAAATAGAAAATGACCTTGAATTATTAAAACTGTGGTTTCATTATAACAAACTTGGGCTGAACATTAAACAAAAATAATGTATTTAGCTTGCCGAAAAAAAGATATTCCATCAACACTTATAAAACCAATAAAATTTCATAATAATGAGTGCTGTAATGGTAATAATAATAATGAATGTACATGTCCTGAGATTAAACAAACATTTGAGCAGAAATACTTAGGTTTAATTCTAGACAGTGAGATGACGTGGCATGCTCATATTAAACATTTATATAAAGCTTGCCTAATTGCAAATCATGCGATTTACTATCTAAAAGATACAGTGGATATAAACACAAAAAAATGCTTTACTTTGCGTTTACCACTCAAAAATAGAGTATGGTCTAGCAACCTGGGGTGGTTCTTACAAATCTCATTTGAAACCCATCTTAATAGGCCAAAAAAAAAGCAATTAGGGATATTTCGTTGTCTAATGTCTAGTTTCCTTGTTTTCTAGGAGCCAACGTTTTAGAAGTTTTAGTTTACGTTTTAAATTTTGGTAATTTTTAATATAATCCGGCAATTTATTGTTGGTAGCAGGTCCTATGTATAGAAAACAAGTTTTAAAAATACATTTAATAACTTTGGGGAGCTTGAGCCTGCTAATGCAAGTGTTTCTCGTAAATTTTGTATTGTATTGGATTCCAAAGCAATGTGATCTTTCAAAAACTCTTTTAGCACCTTATAAACATATAAATATCTGAGTGGCGGTATAGCTGGAAACCTGAAAAGAGGAAATGAAGGCTCATGTCTATTGTAGAAGAGATTTTGTGTACCGCTAATATAGCAATGTAAATTTAATTAATTTTTTTGTTTTTTTCTTTTTTCCCAGGTGACACAAGCTTTAAAATTATTATTATTGTTTATTTCTTTCTTTGTAATTAATCTTTAGATCCAGTATAGTCATATAAACAAAACTATACTGAAGATTCAACCTGAAATGTAGAAACTTATGTTATTTTTGTAATTTTTTTATAACTGTATGAATTAGGTTGAATAAATATTATTATTATTAGTATTAGAAGAGCACACGTATAAGATATAAATAAGATGTTTGCCAAAGATTTGCGATAGAGAATATTTGATGATCAAGGTAATAATATTTCCCTTTTAATACATTAAATGTACTAAACTTTTGCAATATTTCAAGCTGTACTAGTAATGGGAGTGTGGCGCCTGTCGTTGCTGAAAATTGACAAATTTGAAAATTAGTGATGTTAAAAATAAATCATTACCTTTTATTTTATTTTGCATTATTCCACTAGATGAATAAAGTATATTCGTTATTCAAAGGCAAAAAAACGATCAAGAGCGAATAAAATTAAATGACAAAAACGATTTCGGCAGGAAGGAAAATCGAACATAAGCTTTGCCTAACCGAGAAAAGAGTAAAAAACTCAAAATATTGCAAGAAAAAAAGATTGAAAAGAATTTGAATTCTGGAAAGCAATATCATAGAAACCAAAAATTATGTCGCTCTAAATTTTTAAAAACATCAAGTAAACAAATAACAACTCAAACACATTCTAGGCGACAGAGCTTTAAATATGTCTATTCCAGGCCCTAGATTTATGTTATAGAATTTTAAACTAAGACTCGGTCTGTAGACAAATAAGATCTGTCAAATTTCTACAATAGTTTTGATTTAGATTACAAAACTACATTAGGTAAAACCATGCCTTACATCATTTGTGACATGCATCAAAATACTAAGAAAATTATCTGTTAGAGAGATGTTGAAAAACAAACACTAGAAACTTAAAAATTAATCACATTTCTGACATCAATACCCTAACCGTCTTTACTTATGCAAGACAGTTGTATTGTATTTGAAACCCATTTTTCAAAAATTACAAACTTGATAGAAACAGACCACATGGAGTCCTAGTAAATAAATCTTCAACAATAAATATAATAAATAAATTAATCTAAAGAAAAATGACTATAACACAGAGCGAGAAAAAATAGAGACACGACAGAAAAAAAAGTGACAAAACTGCTCCGCCAGGAAATGAGTTTATCGTATTGTCGATAACCTTACAGGCAGTTAAGCATTTCTCATATGTTACTACAAATGTATTTTATTACAAAACCAAACTATATGTTCAAAACTTCATTGTATATAGCTCTAAAGCTCATCATACATGTTGCTATTAGTTTTTTAAAAAAGAAAATTGCGAGTCAAATGCATCTACATTTTGATCCTGCCTAAAACACTATTTGCTGTTAATTTTTTTCTAGTGTTAACCAAAAGAAACTGTATAAATGTATACTTGACTCAATCGGTACAAGACAACCCTGTGGTGATTATTGTTTCCGCTATTTACAGGGTACATTCCATTGGAACAATGGATATACGTGAACAGTATTCAACTACGCCGACTGAGTTACGTATCTAAAGCTGATGTGTGATCGAGTTGAGCTGTTGTAAAGTCGTAAAATACGCCAGTCGTATACGCAACACATAGTATGTTAATCTAGTGGCCTTAGAGAAAGAGAAATTGACACTCTATCCAATGTTTACGTTAGACACCGCTTTTAGCAGTTTATTGCGCGACAAAATTGTACCACAAAAATATTTGGAGTACACTTCAAGTGGTTCATTTTCTGTCAATCAAGAAAAAATTAAAAGCCTTACAAATTAATAATATATTATAATAAATGTTATCGTACTATGTGCATAATTCATTTGTTATTTAAATATTTTCAATCTGTTTCAATATTTTTATCCCAGTCTTTCATTTTAGCCCCTATCATAAAATCATCTCTAAGGACATTCCAGGTTCCATCTGCTTTTTGATCTTGACTTTCCGCATCAACACTAACTTTATCAACGACATGAGATTTTTCCCCCATCAAAACATTTAAAAAGGCTTTTTTGTCAATGCTTTTCAACACCATTTCCTTTCTCACTTCCAATGGACCAGCTTCCTCTAATTTTTTACTAACAATTTTTTGATGAGCTATCACAGCGTTGAAAAACTGTACAACTCCTTTAGTTGCAATTTTTCGGAATTCTCTCTCCCTATCGTTGTCTAAGATATTTGGCTTAACACGAACGCGTGGGAGTTGTTTTTGCTGTAAATAAATCAATATTAGTATTAAGAACAATCTTGAAAACACATTGAAAACTATAAAACATTCAACTCGTTTCATAAACATTCACAAGAAATAACTGAAGCCTTCACCTTTTTTCTTGAAATTTCCTTTTCTTCATCATGAGTTTCTACAATTTCTTTCTTAAAAATTCCATCAGCGGTAGCCACTTCAAAACCAGCAAACTTTACTTTATTCTCCTTAGTTTCATTGATTTTTTTCGCTTTGGAGAGAACAATAGTTTTCTTCCCTTTAGGTTTTTTGGATTTAAGAATTTTTGCAATAGAATCGGCCCAACCCGCATTTGATAAAACTACTTTATTTTCTTCTACGTCTTTCATTTTAATTATTATATTGGAATATTGTATCACCTAAAATGCGTTTAATACACGAACAACTAAAATATTTTTAAAAGTTTACAGAAAAAGCATGGTTTTTAGTCGAGCTGACAGTTATGAAATGAAAGACTTAAATAAATATTTGAATTTGACAATTGACGAATGACAACTCTCAGACTGCCACTGGCTACATTCAGCAGACAGAGCGGTCACCGCTGCACCGGGATTCTGGTGCGACGATACGATAGAAGTGTGTCGTGAGACGACGATAGCAGCGATTCCGGTATGCGACGAGCACGATTTGGCAGACGATTGCATCGTGGAAAAGGCGACGATTTGGACGACAACCGAAGAGGTATCGTCACAGTATCGTTGAAGGAATTGTCATGCGCATAATATGATTTTGCCAACTAAAATGAAATATAATGTCTCTAAATCGTCTTCGTTTATCATTGTTTATTCTTTAATTAGCTTTCATTAACATTCTTATAAATCATCATATTATAATAAATAATTATTATTGTTTATTCTGTTAGCCACCGCTAAAAGCCCCTTTAATAGTACATTATTTTACGAGTTTAATAAACAAAGCCTTATTGTTGTATGTTTTAATAAAAAAGGGAGTGTAAAAGTACGTTCTATTAATATACTATTTTTTCATTAAAATATTTTTTTTTAATTATTTTTATCAATATTTAGAAAACCTGAAAAGTGTTTATAAAGTTTTACGGATCCGTTTATTGCGTGATGATTAAAGTGTCAGCTTGTAAAGCAAGCAATTCCCGGTTCAATTCCAGTTGAAACCTTTTTTTTTTTTTTTTATTTTAAAATATTTAGTAAAAGACGTTCAACAATAGTTTTAATTGTTAAACTGTTTTTAGTATCACAATAAACTAATTGTGACACCAAAGTAGAAAAACTTTATTTCAAACAAACGCGGTTCGCAAAAATCTACCAAAATATAAAAAGTAATTTTGTTATTTTCACCAGTTGTTGAACACATCGGATAAACCGTAAGGAGTTCTAGGTAGCTTACCATTATTTTTTAACACATGGGGCAAACCGAGGGTATCGTAGGTAGCTTTGTGCACCGCAATTTTATTTTATTTGTAGAAAAATTGTCGAAGAAGAAAGTAGTCAAAGCGCGATGTCTTTTAAAGTTAGCGATTCCCACTGGGAAATTATAATAAATTATATGGAAGAGCATCAAGATTTTGCTGTAGGTCGCTTAAATAGTGCAAGCGCAAGAGAAACCCACAAAAAGATGTGGGACAATTTACGCAATATTTTAAATTCCGAAGGAGCTGGAATCAGAACACCGGAAAAATGGCAAAAGGTATGTAAATTATTTTTCAATATGTAATGCAAATAGGTACTGAGCAGAAGGCAATAATTATAAACATACATTTCAAAAAAGTACAGACATGGACAGATTTCAAATACCACTTAAAAAAAAAACAAGTCTACTGTCAACCAAGTGTCAACGTCAAAGTCGTCAAAAAAATAGTGCCGCTAGTTATAATTTTCATCCCATTAGAACGAAAATGTAGTCACGCCCACCGAAAGCCGATCGTTTCCGACGATAGTCATCCGGAATCGCAAAAGCCGCCATTTGCTTCACGATATCGTATAGAATTTGCTGTCGTCGTCGTCAATCGTATCGTGAGTTCGGAATCCCCTAGCTGATTAGCTGCCATGCGTTCGGAAACGGATGGCAAAGATACTAAAAAAAAAAGTCGTGTAAATGTAGCAATAAATGCAAGCATGAATAGCAACAAGACATTACGCCCTGAATGTAAAAATATTTGTAACTAGGTTTTCATATAAATTTGGCTATTTGGAGACTCTGATATTTCAGGTAAAAAACAAAAAATAGCGTAAGCATCAATAGTTTTTTTAGGTTGAGTCGATTTGTATTAACTATTATTATTCAATTTTATTTATAATTACCGTAAAATCTTAATAAGTTCGGCGTTCTAGAATGGAGAAAAAACTTCCATTTACATCGTTGAATATTTATTTTTGTAGAATAAAAATATAAATTATTAATGAAAAGGTATCTATTTAAATGTAAGAACATTCTAAACATTAGTTTATTTATACTCTCAAACAAGAAAATGTTAATATACTTATGTAATTCTTTTTATTAATTTACCTAATGGCTTATGTTTACATAACAAAAAAAAGTCTGTTAGTAATTTGTGTTAAACATATTGACAAAGATGTTTTTTAAAACCAATTACAATCATCTTTTCGCAAATTGTCACTTTCCAAATTATTGTAAACGGTATAGACCAGTGCTGAAATTTCTGAAAATAGTAAAAAGTGAGAAAAAACAATTGTAGTAACTCACTGAAAAAAAAATATATATAATAAAAATAACAAAAAAATAATTTACGGGCGATTTGAGGTCGAGAAGTGGAAGAGGGTGAGCTTTTAAGATTAAAAACCGGTTTATTAATTACCAGTAAAACTATAACTTCTATAAAAAAAAACTAAAAAGCCAAATTGTAGGTAATAAAAAAATAGACAACCTTTGTGTTTGCACTTTCCCTACATAACCTCAAAATTTATGTGAGAACTTCAAATAGGTATCCATGTTTTAAATTTTTATTTTTATATTTTACAATTGTAAGAGGTATTTTTTTGACGCAAATTGCATAAGAATAATGGTGAAGGCGCCGGAATAATTATAATGATGTTATTAAATTACCTAGTTTCATTAAAATACAATAATTGTCAAATTGTTTCCCCACATTCTTTTTCTGATTATGAATACAACTTAAATACTGCATAAATACAAGATTAACAGACTACATCATTATCAACGATCTACTACAACTCACCCCCTTTGTGGCCGCCTTTAAGAAACCGGCTCGAACGAATTGAACGGATTAGATTAACCATACATGAAACACATTCACACATAATGTACTTGTCAATACAACTTATCAAGTAACTCACCGGGGGCTTGTCCCCGCCAGGAAATCTTCTTCCATCCCAGCCTTGTGGAGAGCATCCTCTGCTACGGTGGCTTCGCTGTTTCTATCATATGGTTCGGACTCCATGGACTTTGGCGGCTTCCTTCTGCTTCTTCGTTCTTCAACCTATTTATTATTTTCGGTACCAATGTGAGAAGTTATAAAGGCCTTCTCACTCTTAAGCCTGCACCCAGGTAATTGAACCTAGATGGCCATTGGCTACAGTGTTTCCGGGGAGAAAAATAAAAATAAGATTAAAGGAATAATTCAAAGGTTTAAGAACACTGCAACCTTCCATTGCCATAATAGGGAACCCACCTACAACCCTTTTCAGCGACAAAGTACCAGCCTTGGTGGCGGCACCAAACCCGGTTTCAAAGATCTCTCCAATCTTTTTAAGAAATCTGAGAAACTAGAACTCAACCAAAAAACAGGAATTATTAGAAGAAGGTAGGATCTGTCACCTGGCTAGGTTAGTGAAACAGAAATGTTTAATATTCGCATTTCATTTGCATTTCATAATGCATTTATAAATAGCAAGACTAATGTAGTTAAAAATATTATATAATGAATAACATAATCAGTATGAAGTATCTAAATTCAATAGTATATATATTTTATATGTTATAAGATTTTCTACAAAAGTTGTTTTGTTTGTCTATGTGTCGTAGTCAGGTAGTCAGTTATCCACGTGGTCGTGGCCGTTTGTTTTTGCTGATAATGGCCTTACCAGAGAAGTTATTTTCAACGTTAAATGGTACATTTCGAAAACAGCGAAAAAAAATGGAACGTCCCAGTTTGGGAAAGTGTTCTCTTGATTAAAATTGATGAGCATGGGATGGATTCACTAGCGCAAGAAGTGAATCTTGATGTTATCAAAAAATCGGGAGTTATATACATAGAATATATCCAAATTCATAAGACTCTTGAAAAAAATCGACACATCCGATTTGGTGATATCTCCCGAATTAGCAATCCGGAAACGACCAGCATAATGTTGGAGTTGGAATGTGGTGAAACGGTGAAACTAATATTTGGAGCCCCACAGGCGAAAGAAGATTTTTATGAAGCAATTAGCTTCGATTCTGGAAATTCTGAGTAATAATAAATTTATTTTGTTACTTACTTGATATAATAAATTAATGTGTAAATTGATATAATAAATTAATGTATAACATAAATGTAATTAGATTTCATAAACCGATTTTTTTATTGAAAAAAAATGCAGCACTCTCAATTTTTATATAAAAGCCCCTTTAAACACAATCTTTAATTAAGAAGAATTATTTTCGCATGTTTTTTCCAATTTTTATGTTTTGCAATTTCTTGTTTATCAATGTAACGTGGGATTTTAAATAAATTTATAATTAAAGAGTAAATTATAAGAAATAATTCAAAACTACGATTAACTGAGTAAATGTTTATATATCAAGTTATATATCAACCCATCTAGGATGCAGTATTATAACTAATTAAGTAGCTGGCGATAGCCTGGAGCTTAACCCAATGGGGTGGCCACTAGCATAGGCATGTCGCAAGGTCATGCATGGGCATTTGATACTCTAATAAGTGCGTTTTGTCTTATCTTAATGGAGACTGCTGATGTTATTATTGTGAAATATAAAGCTAACGTATTTATAGTAGTTTATTTTGTTCAAAAAAAAAAAAAATAAGTGATACGTTTGTGAGCACTATAAAGAAAATTAGATTAATTTTATTTTATAGAATATAGTTGTTTACAAAATAATGTTTACACAAATATAATAATAATAATAATTATGGTCATGGATACAAGGTGAAAGTATGAGGCAAAAAATTATTAAAATAAAAGTTATAATGTTTCGACTGGATTTTGTTGTAGAAAAAAAGTATCATTTCTTTGAACTTTTTCAAATAGAAAATATAAATACAAATTTTTCAAGTAGAACAAAATAGAAAAAACAAATAACGTTAGCTTTTGTGCAAGTGTTCTTGCACCTTGTTTGTCTATGGTAGTAATAAATCATAAGATAAATCGTTGTTTTGCACTTTTCTTTAATTTAGCAATAAATAATGATAATAAACATGAATTGAAATGAGAAGAAAAATGATGGTCTTAGGTCTTATCTTGTATGTGCTCAATGATTGAAATGAAGAATAAAAAAAACAGAAACAAATCTAATAACAATAAAATGAAGAAAAAATGTGATTAACAACTTCAGAAATCGACTTAATTAATGTAAGCACAATAAGGGTCGGCATTTAAACAATGTTGTTTTTAAACTTTACGAAAAAAAAACTTGAAATATTGTATTTTCAACTAAAAAAAGAACTAAGCTT
This sequence comes from Lagria hirta, assembly GCA_947359425.1. NCBI lineage: Eukaryota > Metazoa > Arthropoda > Insecta > Coleoptera > Tenebrionidae > Lagria > Lagria hirta. Next base: position 22,361,432 of record OX375794.1, read on the forward strand.
TGGTTTTTACTCACCTTTCATTTAAGTAAGTTTCTCTGGCGTACGCTGTAGATTAAATATTAAAATTTGTTAGCGTCATCCTAATTTTAACATCTTCTTCCGGTCCTCAGAGCAACACTATTTAGTAGTTTCAATAGAATAACGCCATAAATAGATAAAAAGAAACTAATTGAGTTTTTGAAAAAAAAAAAATTGACGATTTTTTTTATGTATTTTAAAAATTTATTATTATTAATACTGATATTTGATGCAAAAAACTTTTTAAAAAAATTCTTAAATTAGTTATAAGCAATTAAAAATTGATAAAATTTAAATATAAATCACGTGACTATAAACGCGCTATGATTGGTCACCATGGTTGTTACGTCATAATGTTGTAGCTATTCAATAACAGTACAGCGTTGACGGCTATTACACGTGACTAGACAATAATATTGAAAATTTATTGCTATAAAACGAGTTGTTAGTTGGTTCCGATTAGCTATGTGTGATAAAGGATTTATTAAAGCAAAGTCTGATAATATTCCTGATGTTGACATATTTATGATAACCAATTTTTTAAAAAATGATGTTCGGTTTAATTCTGCTGAAGTTCGAGGTGCCAAGACATCAAGGTAATTCTGTTAAAAAATAAAATAATAAATGAAAATATTCAAGTGTTTATTCTCCATTAGATTAAATATAACTATTTATTTCATAAATTGTAGAGCATCGCGTGAGAGTATAATAAATATAATTTTCCATGTCATCTTTCAGCTGGAAAAAAAACCGAAATCATAAGAATTATTTAAATGTTATTGTAACAACAGAAAAACCATTTACGGTGTTAAGAAATACTTACATCGAAATGATTTTCACAACAAAAAAAAATCGATTTTGTTTTAGGATTATCATGGTGCACTGCTTGAAACCATTTATTTCAACGTTTGTCATCTTGGGGAACATTTAAAAACATTTTTTCAGGAGTTGTTTTTGTAGTATTCGTACATAATGGTACAAAACAAGAACGATAACTTTTGAGGTTCGACATTTTCAGTATAAATTTGAATATTTAACAATGACAACAAAATTAAATAGATCAAAACACTGTACTTTATTATTTCTATATCAATTTTAACGAGTGAAAACCAACATCAATGAGGATATAGTAAATATTGTTACTACTGAAAAAGTTTCAAATACAAATTCCGTGAATGTACCTAACGATATTTCTTCTCCGAATTGGTCAACAGTTCGAAACAGACGTCAAAGTAAAAATAAATCTCTTAGCAAACCAAAATTTCTTATTGGAACAGCAAATTGTGACGATAAGAGCTTTACTGCAGCTAAAAAAATCAAGAAAATTGATTTACATCTAACTAGGGTTAAACCATCAGCTTCGACCGAAGACATTACCACACACATCACCAAACAACTTGAAAGTAGATGCATTAATGTGAAGTTTGAAATCATTAAATTAAATTCAAAGCACCCTGAATACTACAGTTCATTTAAAGTGACAGCAGAAGGCGAAGAAGTAAATTGTATGTATCTCAATGACTTCTGGCCTGAAAATGTAAAATTTCGTAAATTTTATGAACAAAAGACTAAAATCAGCAACACAGAAAATCTAACATAGCAATCAAGTGTAGATAAATCAACATTGTTGTCGATATTATATCAAAACGTGCGAGGTTTACGATCTAAGGTAGTGTCAGTGTACAACAACAGTGCGGTGTCTAGTGTAGATATTTATGCTCTCAGTGAGACATGGTTGACTGATGACGTTAGTGATAGTAAATTGTTTTCACAAAATTATGTAGTCTATCGCAAAAATCGTGACTATCTCGCAATGAACGTGAATAGAGGTGATGGTGTTCTGCTAAGTATTAAAAATAAGTTTAACTGTACAGTTCTTGATCTGTCTAGGATACATCTTCATGTTCCCTCGGTGGACATCCTAGGAGTTAAATTAAATAGTCATCACTTAACTTTGACTATCCTGGTAGTATATATTCCTCCAACTATAACTCTTACAAATTTTTCATTATTTTTTGATCCTTTGAATGAGCTACATCTGTTAGGCAACAAAGATGTACTTTTTCTTGGTGATTTTAATGTTCCTACCTACTTTTTAAACGCAACAAATAATAATTTTTCTACTGTGTTAAAGTCATTTGAAGTCTTTCATCAGCTTAAGCAAGCAAACACCATACTTAATGTTAATCATAATATGCTTGATTTAGTGTTCACTAACACAATCTGCTCTGTTGACAGAGCTATTGAGCCATTAGTTGACATCGATCAACATCATCCGGCCTTGGCAATTGAAATTAAATTATTGGAAACGCATCCACTTCAATTTAGAATGAATAACTTGAACTCATACAACTTTAAAAAAGCCAACTTTCCTTTATTGTACAATTTAGTACAATCTATAGACTGGGGTTTTCTAGACCAAATCTTTGATGTTGATAATGCTTGTAGTGCTTTCTATGATACTCTACATTCTGTTTTTGCGGTTTCAATTCCTAAAGCTAAACCAGTCATGAGTAAACGGACATACCCTCCTTGGTTTGACCGTGAATTAATCAAAACACTACAGAACAAAAATAGAGCAGCTAAATTATATAGGAAGTATGACACACTAAGCTTTTATAACTCATTTAAATCATATCGCGCACGGAGTAAGATTCTCATGAAGACAGCCTATAATAAGTATATTAATAACATTGAAAATAATATCCAGCACGATCCCAAATCATTCTGGAGTTTTATCAAAACCAAACGAGGACAAACGCGTATACCTGGCATTCTGCAGTACAACAACGTTGAAATTTCTTCTCCTGATGGTATAGTTAACGCATTTGGGGACTATTTTAAATCTGTTTACATCAATTCTACACCCTCCAATTTTTGTGGTGACATTGATTGTAATGAGTTTAACTCTTGTATCACAATTAGTAATATTCCTGCTGATGACATTTACTTAGCTTTAAAAAAATGTAATAATAATTTTACTTCAGGGCCTGATAACATACCCAGTTTTCTTCTGAAAGACTGCGCCTCAATATTTATGAGCCCTTTACATAAAATTTTCAACTTAATTATTAAACAACAAACCGTACCAAAACTTTGAAAAGAAGCATGCATTACACCTGTTTTCAAAAAAGGTGACGTATCCGAGATCTCAAACTACAGACCGATTTCCTTAATGTGCAATTTTGCCAAAATTTTTGAAAAAACGTTATATAAACAAATTTATAGTTCAGTCAACTACCTCATTTCCCCATATCAACATGGTTTCATAGAAAAGCGCTCAACTATAACAAATCTCACTATTTTTTCACAATTTGTTTCCGAGGCTATTAACGACAAAACTCAGGTCGATGTGATCTATACTGACTTTCAAAAGGCTTTTGATCAGATAGATCACTACATCTTGTTTAACAAATTACATAAACTTGGTTTTTCTAGCAGTTTGCTTTGTTTGTTGAGATCTTACATTTTTGATAGGTGCCAGTTTGTAAGATATAGAAATTTTTCCTCCAATAAATTTTACCCAACTTCTGGAGTACCACAAGGATCCAACCTTGGTCCTTTGTTATTTATTCTCTTTATAAATGACATAACAAATTACATCACTGTTGAAAAATTATTGTTTGCTGATGATCTAAAATTATACACCAAAGTCAAGTCTGATGAAGACTGTTTAATTTTACAAAAGAATATAGATCTACTTGCTATATGGTGTGAACGCAATAAATTAAGACTCAACGTATCAAAATGTGTAGTAAATACTTACACCAATAAATTAAATGCTGTCACGTATTCATATAAAATTGGTGATAAGCAACTGCGTCGTAATGATACTGTTAAGGACTTAGGTATAATTTTTGATAAAAAATTTACATTCATTGACCACATTAATTATATTGTCACTAAATCCTATAAAATGTACGGATTTATTTATAGAAATTGTAGTAACTTTAGTAATATTAAGGCATTATGTTGTTTGTACAAGTCTTTAGTTAGGTCTATTTTAGAATATGGAGTGTTGGTATTATTAATTATTAATTATTAATTATTAATTATTAATTATTAATTATTAATTATTAATTATTAATTATTAATTATTAATTATTAATTATTAATTATTAATTATTAATTATTAATTATTAATTATTAATTATTAATTATTAATTATTAATTATTAATTATTAATTATTAATTATTAATTATTAATTATTAATTATTAATTATTAATTATTAATTATTAATTATTAATTATTAATTATTAATTATTAATTATTAATTATTAATTATTAATTATTAATTATTAATTATTAATTATTAATTATTAATTATTAATTATTAATTATTGATTATTAATTATTAATTATTAATTATTAATTATTAATTATTAATTATTAATTATTAATTATTAATTATTAATTATTAATTATTAATTATTAATTATTAATTATTAATTATTAATTATTAATTATTAATTATTAATTATTAATTATTAATTATTGATTATTAATTATTAATTATTAATTATTAATTATTAATTATTAATTATTAATTATTAATTATTGATTATTAATTATTAATTATTAATTATTAATTATTAATTATTAATTATTAATTATTAATTATTAATTATTAATTATTAATTATTAATTATTAATTATTAATTATTAATTATTAATTATTAATTATTAATTATTAATTATTAATTATTAATTATTAATTATTAATTATTAATTATTAATTATTAATTATTAATTATTAATTATTAATTATTAATTATTAATTATTAATTATTAATTATTAATTATTAATTATTAATTATTAATTATTAATTATTAATTATTAATTATTAATTATTAATTATTAATTATTAATTATTAATTATTAATTATTAATTATTAATTATTAATTATTAATTATTAATTATTAATTATTAATTATAAACCGTAAACGGATAAGGCAGAGAGGCACCGATTAAAGGGGAATGATATCTAGAGAATCCGGCAAGGCATTTAAATGTAGATATAATTAGTATTAAGTTGTAAATAATATTAGCCTTATATCTAGATTAATTATTAATTAAGTGCATAAAGTTTAAATTCAGAAATTGAGAAATATTCTTATTCACTACGTTCGATGTTAACTCTTTAGAAGCTGGGCTGTAAATGGCTGGTCGAGGAAGGGTGCATTCCTTTTATATGGCCGCAGCCCCTAAAGTTCAAATTCACGATTAATTCAGGTCACATCAATCGTAGCGAAATGAAAGCTAAACCAAAAGATGCGCTATTTTTTCGCGCATCTAAACTCAATATTATTAATGTTTAATAAATAAATCAAATTTGGAAAACCCGCTCGGTCTAGACAGACTCTATTGTTTGAGCGTGGTTTTCCCAAATCTTTGTAATATAAACCCTGGGTCCAGCGGGATGCTGGCACACATTCTGTGTTAGACCCGTGCTTGCAAAACACTCACAAATCGCCTGCAGAAAAAAAAAATTAATTATCCCTTTCTAGTGTGTGATACAGTGATTTAATTATAATTACGATCGAATATACGATCATATCAAAACAAAGAATTAAATTTTAATAATTCACAAATCTTCCCTTTGTAGGGAAATGGCTAATAAGCCAAAACCGCCCGAGCCGCCGGCTCGGGAACCGTACCTGACAAGGCTTAGGAATTTCACAATTACTGATAGCCAAGGGGCTATTCACCGACCAATACCATCAACGACCTCCAGCACCGCTACTCCAAAACCGAGCTCCAGCCCTAAGGAGAAATCTACAGAGAAAGCAAACCCACCAACTTCAACGGGAGCCATCCCGAAAACTCAAGGATCGGGTAAGACCGCTCCAGCACCTCAAAATCCTCCAAAAAACACAAATCCTACTCCTACACGTTTTAAATATACTATCAAAAACCTCCCCGCAACTTTTACCCAAAAATCTATATACACCATTATGGTGACTGAAATCCGGGTAAAAAGCCTGGAACAAATTATCCTAAACTCCAACAATTCCGCCTTCCTAATTACCCAAGCTCCTCTTGATCCCAAAAAATTCCAGAATAACTTAAATGTTATTCTAAACACCAAAACCATTTCCGTTGGTGAACTAAACAAACAAGCTCCGCCCACCATCCCCAAAAACCATCCAATAAGAAACCTACCTTCTCAGCCGTTATCAAATCGGTAGACACTTCCATCACTAACGAGGAAATCCTCTCAGAACTTCAGGAATTTTCTCATCCCGCCATTAAAAAAGCCTGGCGCATTGTAGCCAAAGCAACAAACCAACCCACCCGCCTTATTCGAATTCTCACCGATTCCAAGGAAGCGCTAGACAACGTCCTCCTAGAAGGCGCTCGAATTTTCGGGCGAATTCATATAGTTGAAACCATCACATCCTCCCTCAGCCAACTCCACTCCAATGCACTAAGTGCTTTGACTTTGGTCATAACGCACTTAGTTGTCCGCAAAAAAAACCTACATGTCCCACATGCCCCAACACACCCACTTGTCCTAATTGCAAAGAGACCCATCCGGCTTGGTCTCGCACTTGCGAGAAATTCAAGCAAGCCCAAAATAAACCCAACATAAAATCCCAACCTGTCAAAATTGACAATCCCATTTCCGTCTTTCTCGACACCAAATCCATGGTGGCAGAGGAAGCCAACATCAGTTCAAGGGCAGTTATCGCCTTATTCACCAAAATTCTTTTTGACCTCTTTCCCCAAGAAAAGGTCAATATCCAAAACACCATCTACCGGGCTTATAAAGCTATTTTCAATCAAACATTGAAAACCTCCTACTCTGGAAACAAAGTCCATTTATCCTTTGAAAAGGATTAATTGAACTAGTTTCCGGCTTTCCCAGCCCATTCACTTTCTTTTCACTTTCCCTTTCACTTTCTCTTTCAACTCCTTCCGCTCTCATTTTCCTTTTCAACCGAAACATTCCCATACCACCTCCCAATCCCACTCTACCCCAATTGAGAATTTCTGCAAGCTACACAAATAGTATTGGACGTAAATTAAATTTAATTAAAAATCATTTATTTATGGACAAAATTCAAGTTGCCGCTCTTTCAGAAATAAACATTAAAAAGCCAATTGAAATCAAAAACTTTAGTTTTTACATGCACAGGCCTGATAATACAAAAGGCGTGGCTTTGCTTGTCAATCAGAACATAGCTAGCACGCCACACGTTCTTCCAAATTATCTAATTAATCATCAAATAGTTGCAGTTAACCTTCATATTCAAAATCTCAATATTGTAGTATTCTCAATATATATTCCCTGTAATTCAGACATCCCAATAGACCTAATCACATACGTCCGAGACATTAGATACGCGATCGTCATGGGGGACTTCAATGCAAGAAGTACCTTACTACCTTACATCACGACCAGTCGACTAATGCACTGGGACGCCAACTAACATACATATTAGACAATTTCCCGCTAACAAGACTCCACAACACAAATCCAACCTTCCTAAATCACAATGGCCATTCAATTATCGATGATATCCTCGTCACAAATCCGCTAACCCCCTATTGTGACAATTATGCCACATTAGGAACTACCATCTCATCTGACCATCTAGCAATCACAGCCACCCTATCCTTTAACATCAACCAATCCCAGCCAAATTCAAGAAAAATTGACCTGTACAATAAAACAATCTGGCAAAATTTCAAATTAGAACTAGAGAATCAAACACCAATAGTAAACAAAACAGTAAATCCAATAGAAATTGATAATGATGTTGTAAACTTAACAAAGTTAATTCAATAAGCCAAAAACAACCACGTACCAACTATAAACATTAGTCACTTCAATCCAACACTCCCGATTAGAATCTTAAATTTAATTAAAGAAAAACGTAGGTTGTATAGACAATTTATTCGCGATAAAAGTCCAGATACAAAAACTCTTTTTAATCGGCTAAATGCAACAATCAGACGCGACATAAATTTTTACAAACAAAGCAAATGGTCAGAGGCATGCTCAGGACTGGACTACAGGAATGGCAAAGCCTTCTGGTCAAAGTTCAAGGTTCTCACAGGACAAAAATCCCAACCAAACCATTATTTATTTTCCAATAATTCCTACATAACCGATCCCCAATTGAAGGCCAATTGTTTTGCCGACTCCTTATCCCAAATCCACCAATGTCCTAACAAACCCGCATTCGATAAAGATTTTTTCTTAAACACAAACAATCATGTTAATTATGTCCACAATCTGCACACAATCCTGAATATAAGACCACCCGCCAACGACCCATTAACCAATCCAATAACTATCATTGAGACTGATTCTATAATAACAAATCTTAAACAGCGGAAAGCCGCGGGTCCCGATAGAATTAAACCTGTCCTAATTAAAAATCTTCCTCCTTCCACAAAAACAGCTCTCATAAAAATTTTAAATAATTGTATGGAAGCTTCCTACTTCCCCCGACCCTGGAAAGAAGCATTAACAGTAATGATTCTAAAACCAGGGAAGGACCCACATAATCCAAATTCATACCGCCCAATCACCCTAATTAACACGATTGCAAAAGTTTTTTAGAAAATCATTACATCCCGACTCAAAACATTCCTGGAAAATAATACCCTAATCCCTCGCCAACAATTTGGTTTCCGTCAAAATCATTCCACCATGAATCCTATCATAGAGCTCCAATCAGACATAATCAGACATACAAACTTGGGCGAATGCACTGTCGCGGTCTTTTTAGATATCGAGAGGGCATTTGATAAAGTTTGGCACAATAGACTGATTCAAAAATTAATCACACTCCAAATTAATTCATCATTAATTTTCCTGATCCACAGTTTCCTGAAACACCGACACCACCAGGTAAAATTCCAAAATTCCTTGTCCCAATTCTTTTCCCCCCAAGCGGGAGTGCCGCAGGGCTCAGCACTCTCCCCACTCTTATACCTCATATACTATCGCGATATACCTCGGCATCACATTTAACAAACATGGCTCCCTATCCTCTGACCTAGAAAACACTCTTAAAAAAGTGCGAAATAGGTCAAACCTTCTAAAACTAATGGACGGTCGATTTCAAAAGTGCCATTCTAAAACTCTGCTTCATACTTACAAAACATTCATAAGACCCATAATAGACTATAGAGCTTGTCTCTATTCAACACTAAACAACAAACAAAGAGCCCAAATAACCGCATGCGAACGCAGAATCCTGAGACAAACCCACCACTTACATTACAAATTCCCATCAAATCAAATCTATACCAAAACAAGCATGATTCCTATCACCGACAGATTAACACAACTAACACGCAAATACACCCTCAGAACAATCAACAATAATACCAATCCTATTGCCAAACAAACCCTACTAACATCCAACAGGCACCCAGAAAGAAACTATCAATTAAAAACCTTTCCTGAAAGAAAACGTCCACATCTACCCACCGCAATCCTGGCATCAGCATATGATGACCTCCCTGATGAGCTTATCAATTTAATTGATAACACCCCATTAATCCTGAGGTAAAAGTGAATTCCAAACTGAAACTCACCCAAACTCCGCCCACTTTCCTAAATCCACCAATCACAACACTACTCCAGCATCAATTCGCCCAAACCTTTACCAACAGAATTATTTATTTTTTTTCTTTTTCTAAGTTTAGTTTTTTGACCACATAATGTATTCATAATTAAGATTTTTTTTTTATTTTTTGTAAACTTGTATTAAGTAATGTAAATAACCTGTGCTGAATAAGCGCTAACGCTACAGCAGCACACTTTGTAATTAGATAATAAGTTAACATAAGATTATTGTAAAACCACAAAACTATGAATAAATGAGAATTGATTGATTGCCGGGATGCTGGCGAGACAGTTCGTTTAAGATTTTGTCGTGAACGGATGTGTTTTTTGCTTCTCTGTGCTTTTTAAAAGTGACAAAAATTAGTGCTGAAAATATTTCATAATTTTTTCTATTTTGAAGGCTTGTCCATGACATAGTCGGAAACTTAGAAAATTAATTCTTTTGCGATTTTGGCAAAATTTTTTTGTGTTTGTCAAAATTTAAGGATTTTTTCAAGTATTTTTCGCTTTGAAAAATTAATTTTTTTCGGAGTGTTGAATCTTGGATAATTCAAGTGAATTAGATCAGTAGAGGTTTTTATCAGGGTTTTATTGGTTGTGAGACCGAAAAAATCCGACGTAGGACTTCGAAGTTCTTGATTTTAAGAAGTTTTTCAAGTTTTCGGACTTTGAAAAATTTTCGAAAAATCAAAAATTTTTCTAAAGGTTTCTCCGTTGAAAAATTGGAAAAATTTTCCAGTGTTGAGACCTTAGACTAGATCAGTAGAGGTTGCAATCGTGATCTTTTGGGTTTTTGGACCGAGAAGATCCGATTTAAAACTTCGAAGTTCTTGATTTTAGAAATTTTTCAGGTTTTCGGACTTAATTAATTAAGTAATAATTTTAAATAATTTTTTTTTTCTAAGTGTTTCTCTACTGGAAGAACAACTCTTCCAAGATGAATCCAGCCCCCCAGGAGGAAAGCAATGGTGCTGCCCCACCATGGTACTTCTTCCCGTCGAAAGCGCCGTGGCTCAGGCGGTCAGCGCCGTTGTAAAGCCTCTGGTGGAGCGCCTAGACGCCCTTGAAAAAAAAATGGACGCTGCGAGGGCTAAGGTGGCAGGTCCGGCCAAGCCACTTCTTCCCAGGAAGCCCGCCTTTCCCCCCCCTAAAGGCCAAAGTGGTTACAGAAAAGCCACAACCAAAAACATCAAAGATGCTTACACCAACGGCAGCCCAGCTGGTGGCGGCACCGTCCGAAACGGTCGCAGCCAAAGCAACCGAAAAGGACATGGACACAACTCCAGCCGCCCAACCAGACAATGGTCTGGAAAAAACTAAAGCGCCCAAAAGAGGGCACAATGCTGAGGAGGACAGCATCCAAGCACCCAACAAAAAAGCAGCGAAGGCTGTAGTAGAGCCAGCTGGTCCTAGCACCAGCAGACCTCGACCAGCTCCAGCTGATAAGGGTGTTTCACAGAAGTGCCCACTGGTAATTATTCATGATAAGAGCCAGTGGAGCAAAATCTGCGCCGGCCTGAAGAAGCACAGCATCGCCATTCCAAAGGCGAAAGTGGCTCCGGAAGGCATCAGGACACAGGTGAATGACATTAACCATTTCAGGTCGCTCACTAAATTCCTCGACAGCCAGAGTGTGAACTATCACACATACCAACTGGCAATGGATAAACCACTAAAGGTAGTCTTGAGGGGATTACCTGTGGGACTGCCAGTCGAGGAAATAGAAGAAGAACTCGAAGAGGCCGGTTTCCATCCTGCAGCTGTCTTACGTATGCAAGTACGTGACGGTAGAGGCAGGAAAGAGATCGACATGGTCCTTGTGTCGCTGCCTAGAGATGAGGGCAATCTACGATTTAAAAAGGCTTTGCAGCCTAGTTATTTCGCCAGAAAGCCTGAAAAGGAAAAAAAACAAGTGGGCAATGCTTTAGGCGCCAGAAGTGGGGACACTCACAATCTGGCTGCCGGGCAAAAGTAGTCTGTGTTAAGTGCGCAGAAGAGCACTTGGCAAAGGACTGCCTAAAAACAAAGGAAGAAGTTGCCAAATGCGCCAACTGAGGGGGCTCTCACCCTGCTAGTTACCGCGCATGTCCGAAATGGCCCAAGTTAGACGCCAAATAGGCCACTTCCGAGAAACCTAGTGCTGCCGGTTCTAGGGGAGCTTCAACAAGTTCCGCTGTTCCTAAGGCAGCCAAAAAGGATTCTGGAAAACCTGTTACGTCGAGCTTACAGAAGAAGCCCGTCAAGGTTGAAGCAGCTAAAGCTCCGCCAGCTGCCAAACCTACAGACGGGTGGACAACTGTAGTCTCAAAAAAGCAAAAGACTAAAAAACCGGCCTCTACTGAACAGCCCCAAAGTTCAAAAAAAGGAACCGTTATTAGTCGGAAGCCGAGAGCAAGTGTAAAGCAAATGACTCAAATTTTGGGTCAAATGCTCATTACGTTTGGTGAAACTGAGCCTTCTAGAGATTTGTATGACAAATTCTGGAAGGACTTTAAACTGATGCGCTCTACAATCGAATATTCTTATGAATAATCAAAAGCCAAGAGGAATTCTACCAGTTATTTGGAACGCAAACGGTCTGAAAGCTAAGAAACAGGAATTGGAAGTGTTCGTGAGGAAACATCGAGTGGATGTTATACTCATAAGCGAATCACATCTGAGACCTGCAGACGAGCCCAGACTAAGTGACTACTTCCTTTATAGGATGAATAGAAATGACGCCGCTGGTGGTGGAGTTGCTATCTATGTTAAAAAGGGTATCGAGCATCAGACAATTCCAAATCCTGGACTAGTAAACTTGGAGGCAGTAGGAGTTGCAATACACACAGCGGACGCTAGCCTGCTGAGGTTGTACGCAGCTTACATCTCCCCCAATCGAGTCTTACTGGAACAAGATTTGGAAGAAATCTTAGAAACTGATGCTGCTGTCATTGTGGCTGGAGATCTAAACGCCAAGCATAACGCTTGGAACAGTAGGGTTGAAAACACAAAAGGACGAGCGTTGTTTCGATTTGCCGGACGAGATATAGTTGTATTGGGACCTGACGAACCTACTCATTATGGGGCGATAGGTAGACCGGATGTTCTGGATATAGCTATTCTTCGAAATGTAGTTCACCAAGCTAGGTTGGACACAATCAATGACCTCAGCTCTGATCACAACCCAGTACTTTTGCACCTGGGACGTGAACAGGACTACGATGGCCCAGGCTCTCGAGATGTGATTAATTGGGAAAGATTCGATAAAGAGGTCGAGACGAGTATCGGACCAGTACCCATTATTCACTCTAGAGAAGATATTGATGATGCAATCGAGCATCTCCAAGGTACGGTTTCTAGAGCCAAAGAGATAGCCACACGCCAGGTCGACCGAGTAAGAGTTCTCGACACACTTCCGGACGACATCAGAGAGCTGATCAGATCCAAAAACAGAGCAAGAAGGCGCTTGCAACGCACTCTTGATCCTGTTGATCGACGAGAGGCAAATAGATTAGTACGCGAAGTGAGGGAGCAACTCTTCGAGTACAGAAACCAGAAATGGAATGACAGACTCGAAGAGCTTTCTTCGGAAGACTGTTCGGTGTGGAGAATGGCCAAAATCTTAAGGGCAGAAAGAAAACCTATGCCGCCTATCCATGGTGAACTAGGTGTAGTTCACACAAATCAAGCCAAAGCAGAAGCTTTTGCTGACTGTCTAGAACGGCAATGTCCTCCAAATTGGAGACATGTCGATATCGATCACGTTGAAGAAATTCATCGTGCTGTCCGTCGAACGATTCGAATCTCTGAAGATGATGAAATAATCACACCGACCTTGCCAGCAGAGGTCAAAGAGATTATCAAGCATCTAAGAGTCAAGAAAGCATCTGGAAACGATGGCATCAGCAATAAGATAATTGAGCGACTGTCTCACCGACCGGTGATGCATCTCGTGGGTATCATCAATGCAATGCTGTGCTTACGACACTTTCCAAACAAATGAAAAGAAGCTGATGTTGTGTTTATCCCAAAATCGGGCCAAGGCTTACAGTATCCTCAGAATTACAGGCCTATCAGTCTATTTCCCTGCATAGGGAAAATAGCTGAGAAAGTGATTCTAAAGAGACTAAAAGATTTTGAGAAGGAACATCACATCATCCCTGACGAGCAATTCGGATTCAGAGAGTCATATTCAACGACAGAGCAAATTCTGCGTGTGGTTGAGCACGCTACTACAAGCGTGAACCAGCAAAGAATTACAGGCGCTGTTTTTCTGGATGTGGCTAAAGCTTTCGACAAAGTCTGGCACAAAGGGCTCCTCCACAAGCTCATTGTAGCCGGCTTTCCAATGGGCCTAGTAAAACTGGTCCAAGAGTATCTAAAACGTCGCAGTTTTAGAGCAAAGTTGGGTGCATTGAAATCCAGGGAGAGATACATAACCTCGGGGGTTCCCCAGGGATCACTACTTTCTCCGTTTCTCTTTTCCAACTACACAGCTGATGTCCCTAAACCACAAAATGTAAACACCACCACTGCTTCCTTTGCGGATGACACAGCTATACTTTGCAGATCAAAGCAACTACATACTGTCGCAAGATATATGCAGGAGCATCTCGATCGACTCGAAGAGTGGTTTTCAACGTGGAGAATCGAAGTGAACGCTGCCAAGAGCAGTGCGATCGTCTTTAGGAAACGTATCAAAATCACTCGCGACATGGCGTTAAACCAGGATATACATGTGACCATGTTTGGAGAACCCATCCCATGGAGAGATCATGCAAAATATCTAGGTGTAACGCTCGACAAGAGACTCACTTTCAAGCCACATGTTGACAGTGTTCTAAGCAAATGTCATTGTATGATTAGAAGATTGTACCCAATGATCAACAGGCGTAGCCGGTTATCTATTGGAAACAAACTTCTGATATACAAATCCATTATTAGACCGGTGCTAACATATGCTTCGCCTGCGTGGAGGCACGCAGCAAAAACGCATATCAAAGCAATCAAAGTTGCACAGAACAAGTGTTTACGGATGGCATTCAATGCTCGCTGGTATGTACGTAACGTACAACTACATAGGGAAGCAAAGATACCAACCATAACCGAGTTCATGCACCAAGTTGCGATGAAAGCTTTTGCAAAGGCAGAGACTCATAACAACAAGCTGATACGTCAAGTGGTGGATTATGACGAAGCTGAAGAGGTCAAGTACAGGCGCCCTAAACAGGTGCTTGTACCCCAATAGAATCACGGTGTAGTATCGTATCACGTACTCATTCAGTACAACATATATTCACAGATGCATTTTTCTGTTACGGATCCCAGAGATAAAGGAGTAAGGGTCCCAGGACTAGCTCCGAAGAAGATGGAAGTCAAAGTCATGCTGGCGATTCTCAAGTTAGACTTGCTTCGAGCAAGTCTATTTTGTATTGAAAGCTTATTTTGAAAATAACAAATTAAAAATCCTATTTGAGGGCCGCTCTGCGGTTTCTCAAAACTCACTGGCAGAGTTGCGTGACTTAATCGACAAAGAAATAGAAAACCCAAGCAATATGATGATGCCAATTTCATCAAACCAAAGAAAGTTGGCAAAACTACCCTCAGGCAATACATAAGCCCTGACTACAGTCAAGCCAATAAATTTGCCCCTCTGACAACAGATGAAATCGAAGAAGGCACCAATTCACCCATTGATGGAAATGCTGAAATAGGCGTGGCCAGCACAAACCAATCAGGCAACACCAACACCGACCAATCAGGCAGCGCCAGCACCGACCAATCAGGCAGCGCCGAAATAAGGACGTGAAACCAAGAACACTACTCCGATCACGCTCATAGATAAAAGCAAATGGACTAAATTAAACCAAAAAATTAATGAAAAAAAAATCAGCTGTCCCAAAGCCACAAATACATCAAAGGGAGTGAAAATCCAACCGCAAACAGTTGAAGACTACAGAAATCTGAGAAAATTAATGGAGAAAGAAGGTTTCAAATTCTTTACACACCCACTAAAACAAGAAAGGACTCTCAAAGTTGTAATCAGAGGCGTCATGGTGGAAACCGAGGAAAAACAAGCCGCAGAAGACCTTGCACATGAATGGGAAAAATAAACAACCAGCACCTTTAATACTAGTGAAAATAGAGCGTAAGTACCACTCTATATACAAAATCACACATTTATGCGGCTTAGTTATATCAGTCGAACCACTAAAAACAAATGGCTCACCCATCCAATGTCATCGATGCCAATTATATGGCCATATTCAAAAGAACTGTACAGCCGATTATAAATGTTTAAAATGCGCTGGCAAACATGGCACTCATGAATGCACTAAACCCAAAACTACCGCGGCATCCTGCGCTAATTGCTCCGGACCACATACAGCAAACTATCACAAATGCCCCAAACGTCTTGCAATCCAAGCTTCTAAAACAACCGATATAAAATGGAACCAAATACCCCCTACACCCATCCCAAACCTCAAAAACATTATACATCAAGAAAAACTAAAAAATCAAACTAAACCTACAAACAAACCACCAACAAACTCCTCTCCAGAGCCAAATCATAGCAAAAAAGAAAAACTCGCGCTTAAAATCGGCCTTCTTTTTATAGATTATTGTGCAAAAAACCCAACCGAACATGAAAAAGTTGCTTTCAATAATAGCCTCCAATCTATTTTAGCATTAGTTAATGACTAATAAACGACATTTGGAGGGTATCAAAATCATTAACTGGAACTGTCAAAGTATCTGCAATAAAATAAGTGAATTTAAGGCCTACTTATTATTAAACAATCCGGAAATTGTTGCTCTCTCCGAAACTTTTTTGAAACCCGACAAGAGCTTCAGTGTACCCAACTACATAGTATATAGAAATGACCGAATCTCTAGAGTTGGAGGCGGCGTGGCTCTTTTAATTAAAAAAGAAAATGCTCACTCTCCCCTCACAAAATCTTCAATTAATGACCCTCTCGAGTATATCGGTATTCAAATTACATCTAAAACTGGCAAAATTTACAACATCTATTCGGCTTATCTACCTCCAAACAGCCCACTAATAGATACACATATTAATAACCTAACTAATAACAGAAATACCACGTTAATTATCGGCGATCTTAATGCCAAACATAAAATGTGGGGCTGCTCCTCAAATAACGCCAAAGGAAACGTTCTTAAAAACATAAGTGAAAAATATAATATAGATATAATAGCTCCCTCTGAGCACACACATTATGACAGTTTAGGTAAATCTGACATCTTGGACATAATTATCGCTAAAAAACTAACAAGCCAATTTTATATTCGCACAGAGACGGCGCTAAGTTCTGATCATCTACCAGTCCACATTGAAATATGTGGCTCTGACTGGCTGACCATTGCTCCGCCCACAAATTCAAAAACCTGCTGGAATATTTTTCAAAATGAAATAGAAAAGCTAACTAAATGTTCAAAAATCAATAATATACTGGAACTAGACAATGCAATTTACAACCTCGAGTCAAATATAAAAATTGCCGCTAAAAAAGCCACAATTATTAACCCCGTAGTCAGAAATAATGCTAATTTACGATCTCACATAAAAGAACTGATTAAAAACAAAAACATGGCACGCAAGAAATACCAACAAACTCTATCCCCTATTGATAAAAATATTCTTAATAATCTAAATAATAAACTAAAAAATACCTTAAGCACTCACATCAATAACCAATGGGATGACAAAATCAATAACTTTAACAATGATGATTCTCCTCCGTGGAGATTTATTAAAAATCTTAAAAATAAAAAACAACAAACAGCCCCACTAAAAAATGGCAATCGAATCTTCATTACTAATAAAGAAAAAGCTGAAGCCTTTGCGGAAATGCTGGAGGCTCAATTCACTCCAAATCACACTAAAAATCCAATTCACACAAATACAATCACTTTCTCAAATCTTAATTATTTTTCTCAACCACTTAATTTACATAGCACAATAGATGAAACCAAATTAACAAATTACTCAGAAATTAGATCAATAATTAAAACACTCAAAACTAAAAAGGCCCCAGGTGATGATGTCATCACAAATACACAAATTAAAAACCTCCCTCCAACAGCGGTTCATCAAATTACCGAAATTTGCAATGCAATATTAAAGCTCCAGCACTTTCCGCAAAGGTGGAAAACAGCTAAAATCATACTCTTTCCAAAGGCCGGTAAGCCAATAAATGATGTAAATAGCTATCGACCAATCAGTTTATTATCAAATATTAGCAAAATAATCGAGAGAGTCAGACTAAACCAACACATCATAACCGAAAAAGTTATTCCCGAGGAGCAATTCGGCTTTATCAAAGAGCACTCCAAAATCCATCAAATTTCCAGGATCACAGAATCAATTGTAAAATATAAAAACATATTGACACCCACGGGCGGAGTCTTCCTAGACATAGCGAAGGCTTTCGACCGTGTGTGGCACGATGGACTAATACACAAATTAATTAAATTTAAATTTTCACCACCGTTTATACAAATTATCTATTTATATTTATCAAATAGAAAATTTTACTGTATAAATAATACAGAAAAATCTGATCTACGAAACATCAAAGCTGGGGTTCCACAAGGTTCTGTCCTGGGCCCAACTCTTTATAATATTTTTATCTCGGACATTCCGAAAAACAACAATACAATGATTGCTATGTACGCGGATGACACTGCGCTCTTGACGAGTAGCAAGAGAATATGTACAATAATAAGCAGGCTGCAAATGCACTTAACAGAACTTGAAAATTGGTTTGGCTTGTGGAGAATCCAGGTCAACCCGGAAAAAACTCAGGCCATTATATTCACTAATAAATTTATTAAACACTCCCCCACTTCTCTACTTAAATTGAACGACACCCAAATAAACTGCACAGACTCAGTCAAGTATTTGGGTGTCACTCTCGATCAAAAATTAAATTTTAATAAACACACAGAAATTCAATTAAAAAAAGCAAAGTTAATTAAATGTCAATTATACCCCCTTCTGAAATCCAAAAAACTAGAATCTCGAATAAAAATTAATACTTATATACAAATTAGTCTTGCGCCCTGTATTAACATACGCTTCCGAGACCTGGATTCAAACAGCCGAATCTAATTTTAAAAGACTACAAAGATTTCAAAACATTACAGTTAGACAAGCTCTTAATGCTCAATGGTACCATCCAAATGTCATGCTACAACGGGAAGCTAATTTGCAACACATTGTAGAATTTATCAAAAAAATAACAATAGCAACTCACAAAAAAATGACAACTCATGCCAATCAATCTATAAAAAGATCGCTTGATTATGAACCAAACCCAAAACATAAATTTAAACGTGCTAAAATGGCTCTGGATCAATTAATCCACTCCCAAACACAAATATAATCCAAATCCTATCCTCAACACCATCACCTCAAAACCAATCAGCTGAAGAAGCAAACATCGCAAAAGAAATAAAAGAAAATCCAACTAGAATCAGACAACTCAAGACAGCTGTAAAAAGAAGGCAGACTTTCTGACGGCTTGAACATAATAGGGATAACGAGGGATGCTGGCAGTTGCTTTCGAGCTTTTAAACCTATTTTTGTGAGATATTTGAATAAACCTGTGCTCTAGTTAATTAAAATTTGATTTTTCTTTTATTTAAAAAAAACTCATTATTCACATTCAACCACTTGTATCAACTTACATTGATCACAGTGGACATTATTTCCGTCTATTACATTGACCACATTAACTCTGCAATTTTCATTGCACCTTATTAAACAAAGATCAGATCCACTGTAATTGGTTTAAATAATTATTAATAACAATTTTTAAACAATTGAAGTGCCGCTAAAGTCTGGGAAGTAACCAGAATGGACTGAAGTGAATTGAATCGAAATAATTGAACAGGGAATTAATTAATACACATTAATCCATTAATTAATTAATTAATAAAAACCCTGGCCGATGACACCATCAACAGCTCAAGAACGAAGCCACCAAAGTCAATGGGACCGGAGGGCAACGCACCACAACAGCAAAAGTAGACAACGCAGCTACTCGAGACCGAGAAATAGTAAGTACATCAAAGATTGCAGAAATTGCGGTAGCGACCATCTCATAAATGCATGTAAAGCTTTCGGAAAAAAATGTAACGCGTGTGAGAAATTAAATCATTTCGCTAAAAAATGTCGAAGTAATAAAACGATTAAAATGGTGGAACAGACAAATAGTGACAATACAAATGTAACAGATTTCAATGTTGATAAAATAATTAATGTAAATAATGTTAATAACTCAAAGGGAAACTCGTGGTCTATATCATTAAAAATAAAAGGATTTTCTGTAACATTTAAGATAGATACGGGAAGTGATGTAAACATTTTGCCGTTAGCAACTATGAAAATATTGCAAATTCCATTAACCTTCATCAACGGCGACAAAGTTACACTCCGAGCGTACACAGGCGACAAGCTTAAGGTAGTAGGGCCTGATAGGTTAGATACGTGGAAAAACCAAGAATTATATAAAATTCTATATTACTTGGTAGACAGTAATTCAGCTATACCGATTTTAGGTTTAGATAGCAGCATACAGATGAAATTAATTAAGAGGGTTGATATGGTCGAGGACTTTAAAGTAAATAATACGCCTATAAACACAAAACAAATAATAGACCAATATACAGATTTATTTACGGGAGTAGGATGCGTCAAGCAAAAACATCAGATAATATTAAAACCTTGCCCTATTAGAAAAGTGCCACTACCTTTAATGGGCCAATTAAAGAGCACTTTAAATGTGTTAAAAGAAAAACAAATAATTGCTAAAGTGGAAAGACCTTCGGACTGGGTAAATCCATTCGTGCTGGTGAGAAAACCAACAGGTAAGACACGAATATGCATGGATCCTAAATTCTTGAATGAAGCCATAAAACGAGAGCATTGCGCAATAGACACTTTTGATCAAATTACAACAAAGTTGACTGGGGCTAAATATTTCAGCACCTTAGATGCAACAAACGGATTTTACCAAATTCCTTTAACGCCTGAAAGTGCAAAGTTATGCACAGTGGGAACACCATATGGAAGATATAAATTTATAATGCCGGTATTCATAGTCGTATCTCAAGTTCAAGCTTAAGTTCGTCTCAAGCTTGGACTCAAGCAAGGACTCCGGCAATGCTCGGGAAAGCGTTTGCATGCGTTTTGAAATAGATTTATAGCTGATTCCATCTCAAGCAAGGACTTCGGCAATGCTCGTGAAATCTGATATTCATATCTTGAGCTTGAGGTCGACCTCAAGTCCAGATCGGTATTCATAGACAAATCTCAAGATTTAAATATCAAATCACGGTGTGAATAAGGGCGATTTTTGCTTGATGAGCAAGCGCACTGGGTCCATCTCAGGTCGGACTCAAGCAAGGCCTCGACTTGTCTCAAGTCCGACTCAAGACGCCATTCGCCGGTTATGTCATCGTTTGACGTTGGAAAATACTGAAGAGTATCATGTGTTGCATTACATAACAAAGAACATTGACATGCTGGACGAGTTATGTGCGGGGTGCTGCGAGCCCATTAGAATTTTTTTCAAACTTTGAATGTAAGCGTCGCTACAGCTTCCCAAAAGAGAATGTAGGATGCACTAATTTGCTTGCAAATTAGTGGAAAGACAATTATTACTTACTTTCATCTTTACACACTTCTGGAATAGCTCCTACTACTAACTGATAACTTATCTGCATCACATTTCCTGCAATAAAAGTGGGAAAGGTTTGGTAAGCTTTATATTAATGTTGCACTTAAATTGTCGCGCAGTGTGAGCTAGCTTCTGTTTGGTCTCACTTTTGCAGCTTTCGTGTTTTGCGGAGAATGTAATAATGGTCCAGATCGGTCACTATTGCGACATCCGTCGTATTACTTCCCACATTATTGGAGTTGTTCATGCGAGACTACAAAGGTTTTGCTGTTTTCGTATACGCAGCTTTTTCGTCTATAATGCACATTTAATGAAGTTACCATACATGTATTCTGTCAGTAGACATGCACTCACCCGACAACACAAAACACTTTCGATATGACCCCTGCGGCATCGAGTTATTACTCGACCTGTCACTTTAAAGTAAATATAAACACGCAGAATGACGTTTATGCGTCACGGTTGTCAAACCTAACAACACAAAAATTACAACTTTTGTGCCTTCTGGATGACGCAGGCAAACGCTTTCCCCCGAGCAGTGCCAAAGTCCTTGCTTGAGACGGACTCAAGCTTGAGCTTGAGACGGACTCAAGCTTGAGCTTGAGATACGACTATAAATACCGGCATAAGACTTCCATACGGCGTAAGGAGCACGCCCGAGGTTTTTCATAACTGCTTCAAACATATCTTTGATATTGAAGGAGTTGCCGTGTACATAGACGACATATTAATATGGGGAAAAACAATAGGAGAACATAATAATAGACTGTTCAAAGTTTTAGAAGCAGCTGAAAAAAACGGTATTAAATTAAATAAAGATAAATGTAAATTCGCACAAACAAAAATTAAATACATGGGACACACAATTAACCAGGAAGGTGTTAAACCAGATGGAGATAGAAAAAGTGCAATTCTGAAAATGCCGTCCGAAAGATAAAAAAGACTTACAGAGATTGTTAGGTGTTTTAAACTACGTGAACAAATTCATTAAAAATTTTGCAACTGATACGACCATTATACGAAAATTACTAAAAAAGAACGTAGAATTTAGATGGGAAAAAGAACATGAAGTTGCTTTAAACAGAATTAAAAACAAATTAACAGAAGCTCCAGTATTCCAATATTACGATATAAATAAGTCAGTTAAAGTATCCGTAGACAGTTCAGCAACCGGTACGGGGGCCGTTCTATTGCAAAATAATTTACCAGTGGCATACGCGTCAAAAGCGCTTACGCTTACTGACACTCAGATAAAATATAGCCAGAGAGAAAAAGAAATGCTAGCGATATGTTACGGATTAACAAGGTTTCATAATTACGTGTATGGTAAGCTCAATCTGATAGTAGAAACGGATCACTTACCTCTTTTAGGAGTGTTTAAAAAACCACTAAACCAGTGCCCAGCGCGTCTACAGAGAATGCTTCTCTTAGTACAAAAATATGATTTCAAGTTAGAATACAAACGGGGAAAAGATCTCATTATCGCAGAATGATGCAATATCCCGTGCATACTTAAAAAAAGACTCATACAACGAGGATTTTATTGAAAATTTAATACAAACTCATGTTAACTTGATTACAAGTGAGACTCAATTTTCTGATGAATTAATTAAGAAAATCAAAGAAGAAATACTAAAAGACACGCAACTAAAAGCACTAAATAAAATTATTAGGGAGGGGTGGCCTAATAATAACAGCAAACTTAATAACCAAATTAAAATTTTTAGTAAAAACAAAAGTAAGCTTACATTTACTTACTATTAAGGATATTATTTACAAAGGAGTGAACATTGTCATTCCACAAACAATGAGAAAGGAAACCTTAGACAAAGTACATTATAGTCACTTGAGAGTTAACAATACCATTAAATTAGCAGAATCTATGGTTTACTGGCCTACGATAAGAAACGAAATCAAACAACTTGTGGAGAACTGTCACCTATGTCAGAAATACGCAAACTCGCAAAGAGTAGAACCCTTGTAGTCACATGAGATAGAGAAGATCCCATAGTTTAAAGTAGGCTGTGATTTATTTGAATACCAAAAACTGACATATATTTTAGTAGTAGATTACTATACGAAATTTGTAGAGGTCGAGAATTTAAACAACAATTTAAGTAGTCTAAACATTACAAGAATAATGAAAAACATATTTGCAAGAAATGGTATTCCAAATACAGTAGTGACAGACGGCGGCAAACAATTCGACTCAGAGATCTTAGAGAATTTGCCAAGAACTGGAATTTTAAGCATGAAATAACAGCACCACATTACGCACAAAGCAATGAAATGAGTGAAAGACATGCGCAAACTACCAAACAGATTTTTCGAAAAGTCTTAGAACACAGCAGTCATTGATAGACGGATGTTCCCCAGCACAGCTTCTCATGTCAAGAATCCTGAGAAGCAATATTCCAATAGCAACAAAACTACTAAAACCGAGAACAGCAAATAACTACAAATTCAAACAGTTTCTAACAAAACGACAACAATACAGTACAATAGAAACAAAACTAAAAAACTACCTAGTTTGAAAACAGAAACGAAGGTTCAGGTAAGACCGGGTCAAAGCTGGACTCCAGCAATAATAATTAATAAACTCGGAAGACGGAGATGTAAGGTCAAAATGGAAAACGGGAATACTTTGGTTCGAAATAACAGGTTCATAAAACCTTTTAAGAGTAGTCTATCGGAACAACTACCCGCGAAAACCATACAAAAACATGTAAGATTTGGACCTACCAGTTTTCTCGAGGACAATATTAGTTAAAGCTTTTTCAAAAATTTATGCGAAAATAATAGCACGGATATTCCGCTGATAGGGGAAGATAAGAGTCAGAAGCCAGTGTTGGGATGTATAATGTTAAAGAATATGTGCAATGTTCTGCATTTGGATTAGTTGGTAGTGTTTGTTTGTTTCTGTCACTAAGGTGACATTTAGAGTGTGCTCTCTAGTAAATTATTCTATGACACAAGTGTGTGACGTTTAGTTAAGAATCCTTTTTAGTTACGTTAAAATTAATAAAGCACAGCTTGATTAACCAAACGAACTTGTTCTTTTATTTAAAATAACTTCATATAATACCATTTTTGAGCTTTTGGCTCTCCGGACGTGTCCGTCAATGTAACGGGATCAACGAATCATTTTTCGGACCTATTTGCAAAGTGGAAGCTCATCCCTCGGCCACTCCATTAAAAGACATACACCAGACCACCAGCAAAAATCACCAACCATCCACTATTACCATTTTTTTATTGTAATATTATATCAATATATTATTTAGTTATAAAATTAGTGAGTAAGTGTGGTTGAGTTTATTCAATTACCTACCGTGTAGTGCAAAAAGCTGCATTGTGCCAAAACATATGCTCCTTCGAGCCGGATTAAAGAAACCAAGACAATCCAAAAAGTTAGAAGAAAAGCGGTGGAACAGCCTCCACGATATCTACAATCCTAAAGTTGGAAGCAAAGCGGTTACCCCTGTCACTGAAGCACATTGGGCCCAAAAACTCAACTTTCCAGGAAGTCAAAAGCGAGGGAATTTCTCATTAAAGCGGAAAAACCCGTCCATTTTACATTTTACCACGTGAGTTTTCAAAAATCCATTCATTTATTCCTTTGTTTAATCTATTCATCTATTCCATGTGTAACATTTTATTCTTTTATTCATATTCAATTTGGTAATTTATCGTATATTTTCAAGAACTTTTAACTTCAACTTAATTGTGCATTCAATAAAGTATTTAGTTTAAATCAATTAAAAACAAGTAGAAATGGAAGCATTAATTAAACGAAGAACAGTAGTTACTTCTGTTCTTAACCGATTTTCAAATTTTGTAAATGGAAATATTGTTGACTTCGACAACAATATTTCGATTGATATTCAGTTGCGTAGCGATGATGCAAAATCATTTCTTAATAAATTCGATGACATTCAAAACCAAATTGAAGAAATTGTTCCTCTTAACGACTTAGAAAATTAATCTATAACATATTACTATTTGGTTGTTACCTTTAATTATTATATAATGAGAACGAATTTTGTCGTTTTAGGGTCTAAATTAAAACACATTAAAAGTTTATGTCGATTGCCTGATGAAGATTACAACGTAATCGAAACGTCGCAACAAATGACATTAACTTTTAATGTGTTTTAATTTAGGCCCTAAAACCACAAAATTCGTTCTCATTAATCTATAACAAGAGAAAACTTTGAAACGCTGTATTATAATGCGTTATCAACTGCAAATTCATTTATTACACAATCACTATGCAATGCCTTGGTATCAAAAACGGAAAATGAGTCTAATAATACAAAAATCAAGCTACCCGAAATGCATTTGCCCACGTTTGCGAGAAAACAAACAAAATGGTGTAATTTTCGCGATATATTCGATTCACTGGTTCATTCAAACAACTCATTATCGCCTGTAGACAAATTTCAATACTTAAAGGTTTCACTTCGAGGCGAAGCAGCTCGATTTAATCAATCAATTAGCGTCACAGATGAAAACTATTCAACTGCGTGGAAGAAACTCAATGAACGGTTTGAAGACACAGAAGGAATTATTCTTGAACATATTAAAGGTCTATTAGAAATTAAAAGTCCAAAGCGTGAACCACATTCAATTCGTCAATTTGCAGACGAGCCATCTACAAACAATTAAACTTTTAGGTTCATCAGATGAAAACTTGCTTAATCGACTTTTAATTCATATATTAGCTAATAATTTAGATCTACAATCAAGACGAGATTGGGAAAAACAAGCAATTTTATTGAAAAATCCTACGGTTATAGAGTTTTGTAATAGAGTATCAACATAACTATGCTATTGACAACGGGTAGGCCACCCCATTGGGTTAAGCGCCAGCTACTCAATTAATTATAATACTGCATCCTAGATGGGTTTTCCAGCGCCGCTCTGTTATCGGGTGTCTTCAATAAGCTTCAAAATTTGCTGTACGGTGGGAAGTCTAGGTATATTTAGTCAATGACAAGATTGAATTATATTGAAATAAAAAAGCTCTTATCATCAAAACGATATATTTTCCATAAAATTAATACAATTCACTAGCATTAAAAAACTTTTGTTTTTAGTAATGTGTTTGATACCAATATTTAGTTCTTCTAAATAAAGTAGGATATTGCTCACAAAAGTGATACATATTGTAATGACAACCAATGCTCGAAAGTGTCTAATATAAATATGTGCTTTGCTATATAAATATATTGTATAGAGTCTTAAGGCTCTTCAGCACTCCTATGCGCTGGGACATGAAAATGACTGATTTTTGATGCAAGTTATTTCGGTTTAGTTTAAATTTGAAGAAAATTCCGCATTTTCATCTTATCTAAAATACAATAATCTACCGCGCCTTGCTATCAAATTTTTAAAAAAATTGCTAGATGTAAGGGAAATAATTAATATGTCAAAACTTTTGACTCAACTTTTCTTCGAAAGCATTTACTGTAGCATATTTATTTTTGTTGCATCTAAGCAATGATATAAATATCTATCTCGCTGTCTTTTTATTTTTTTTTTATTTTGTCTTATTTTTTGATTTAATCAAGAAAACAATATATTCATTTTGTTCGCTAGACACAAAAATTCGTCTAAACGTGAAAAGATTTACGACATCTCTCTGCTTGAAGTGCCGGTAGCTAATTTTTAATTTATGGTGGTAGGAGATTAAATGACACCCTCACTACACACCCTGTTTACCTGCTAATATTCTGACCGAAGTGAATTTTGAATTTAGTTGAATCTTAACAAGGTGAGAGGCACATAGACAACGAGTAGCTCATTTTATTCGTTTTTCAATATAAGATAAAATAGTTCAATTATAATTATATTATAATTGATGTTAAATAATAAATAAATTTTAATTTTTTAAATAAGTTTTTGCTGGTGTGTGAAAAAGTGCTTTTTGTTATTTGTGAAAATGGGAGTTCATGGAAAAAGATCGTTACCGTCTGGAGGAAGGCGTCGAAGCACAAAGTTTTCATACCGCATGAAGCGAAAACTACGGAGTAAAAGGTATTTTCACATTTTTAACTTTATTAAATGCATGGTTATTAAATTAATCAGAACTAGAACTTCTATCAGTTTCTATCTATCAGGACCTGACCTGACCTATGACTTTTTTTTTAATTTTAGAATAGAAAAGTGGGCAGAAGAACAAGCTCAAGTTCCTGAAAATTTTGCGTTCATCTCTGAAAATACAGAGAGTTTTCCAGAACTCACGGTCGAAAATGAAAATTCATCCAAAAATATAACACCGGAAAACATAAGTGGATATAGGATTGTAGATATTGTTCATTTTTTTAACAGTTTGAAAGCTCTTAGACATGAGCCCTTTCAATGTGATTTTAATAATTTTGAGCTCGTCTCAGAGAAAAGAAGTGGACTCAATAGTACTTTTTCCGTTAAATGTGGATTCTGTGGCTTTGTGGGCTCAATTTCGACACAGAATATAGAAAATGTAGATGCAAATGACGGGGCGGTATGTGGTGCAATTGCAGTGGGAGCTGGGTACAGTCAAGTGAAGGAAATGTTTGCTTCTATAGATATACCTATGATGTCATCTCACACATTTAAAAACAAAGAAGAAGTGCTAAGCAACATCATTCAAGAAACTGCTTTTGAGGACATGGCAGAGGCAGGTCGGAAAGAAGCGGACTTGGCGAGAGAAGCAGGTGAAGTTGACGAAGATGGGACTCCAGAAATAGCGGTAATTGTCGATGGGGCATGGTCGAAACGGTCATACAAATCCAATTATAATGCGTTATCTGGAGTTGCTTGTATTATAGGAGCTCGAACCAAACAAATTTTATATGTAGGTGTCAAAAACAAGTTTTGTCGTGTTTGTCAAAAACATGTAGTTGCCAAAAGAGACATCCCTACCCATAACTGCAGTAAAAATTGGAAAAAAACATCAACCTCTATGGAATCACAAATCATTGTGGATGGATTTTTGTGTTCTTTGAAAACGCATGGCTTAAAATATAATAAAATAATTGGAGACGGTGATAGCAGCGTTTATAAAAAAATTAGGGATTCTAAACCATATGGACCAAACTATTTTGTAGAAAAAATTGAATGTAAGAATCACATTCTTCGCAATTATTGCAATAAAATTCGTGAATTATCTAACAGCTCAAGGGTTGAAAATGTGCTAAAGTTATTTATACAAACTAGTATTTTACGTTTTAGAACTGCTATAGTAAGTGCTGTTAAACATAGGCGGACAGAAACGTTTCCTACTTATGTGAAAATAAATAATTTAAAAGAGGATATTTTAAACAGTCCTAAGCACATATTAGGTTGCCATGATAACTGCAAAGATGAAAATAACCTATATAAATATTTTTGCAAAGGCCAGAAGCCTGGGGAAAAGAACCTATATAATATATTTAAAGAAAGTACGATTTTTTCAGACTTTGAAAATTACGTCAATCGAGTAGCTAGCCATGCTTCTAGTTTATTGCATGATGTCGATACAAATTTCGCCGAATGTTATAATAGCATAGTGAACAAACTAGTGGGGGGCAAACGAATAAATTTTTCACTGGGAAAATCATATGAAACACGATGTTTTGCGGCAGTTTCTAATTTTAATAATAAACGACCATTTTTTTATAAAGTTCAGGAAAAATTAAATAAAAACAAACTTTGCAGAAAATACACTGAACAATTTTGTTTCATCAAAAAAATTTCAAAAAAGACAAAAAATAAAAGGAAGCTTGAGGTAATAGAAGCAGATGATGATTACGGCAAGTCAGACGATATAATACCAGATAAAAATTCTGAGGAGTTAAATATTTTAACTTCTTTGTATTTAGAAAACCTTAATAAGGTAAATTTTCAAACTGTTGAAGAAATTACACGCGGACAAAGTTCAAATCCTGAGTGGTTTAAACAAAAATACTTTCGTCTAACCGCCAGCAATTTTGGCCGAATATGTAAAATGCGTCCGACTACATCAACCGCCAATCTTGTTAAATCATTACTATATTCTTGCCCAAAAGTCGGTTGCAAGTCATTAGAATATGGAATATCTAATGAAATCCATGCACGAGATTTATTTGAACAGACATACCAGTTTGATGTCAATTCTTGTGGTATTTTTATTCATCCGGACTATAAATTTTTAGGTGCTTCACCAGATGGTCTTGTTGATGAAGATGCTATATTAGAAATTAAATGTCCGTATGCTTCTAAAGATATGACAGTGCGCGAAGCAATTATATCAAAAAAAATTTCGTATTGCATAATAGACGATAACAATAAAATTAAGTTAAAGCCAAAAGATAATTATATGTTCCAAATTCAGGGACAGCTGGAAGTTACTAATAGAGAATTTTGTTATTTTTTTATATACACCCAGAAAGATTATCACTGCGAAATAATTTCTCGCGATAGAAATTTTTGGAAAAATTTTATGTTTGACAAGCTGCAAAATTTTTATATGTTATCATTCTTACCTGAACTGTTAGATTCTAGATTAAAGCGCAATTTGCCTATTAGGGATATCTACGGCTAACAACATTATTTAGATGGTATTATATTATATATATATATATATATATATATATATATATATATATATATAATATTTATTTTGAACGATATTAGATTTCATGGCAAAGACATGACAATCTATAATTTTTTTAAATATTTTGTTGTAAATTTTTAAAATCGAGGTGTAAATAAAAATACTGCAGAGCCTGGCATTTTTTTAGCTTAGTTTTTTTAAAAACCACTCTGTATAAGTAGATGTAATTTATAAAGTTCTAGTTTATATGTAGATTTCAACAGAATCTAATCAATGTTTATTGTAAATAATAATTATCATCATAGTCTTATATATTTTCAAAAAAATATAATGAGCACAATTTACAATAAATAATTTTTTTCTATTTTTACCGAATTATACTCGTCTAAATTATCTAAACGATTCTACCAAAACATCTCGGAGAAGTTATCTTAAATTTCAAACATCAGGTAGTGTTGTAAATCAACAAGTTTGACTCAACTATATTATGATTATGTAGTTATTGGTTTATTACGTGTCAGTCACTGGCTATGTCATAAAACTGTGTAAGTTGGGTTGCGGGACCAATCCAAATCTGAAAATTCTTTTCACTGCACAGGAGCCTTAAGGATATATAGTCTTAGCAATGGCCATACATAACATTGCGCGTACTAAAAAGGTTTTGTTAGTACAAAACAAAACAAAAGTATATAGATCTATTGTCTTCGTTCCAGTTGAAAATTCAGAAGCACAACGCTCAAAAAGTATTTAAATTCATTTCATAAAACCATTATTGTA
Organism: Lagria hirta; assembly: GCA_947359425.1. Lineage (NCBI taxonomy): Eukaryota > Metazoa > Arthropoda > Insecta > Coleoptera > Tenebrionidae > Lagria > Lagria hirta. The sequence continues at coordinate 22,392,061 of OX375794.1, forward strand.
AAATATAACTTTTATTATATACTCATTAAATGATATACCTACTATGATTTGCAATATTATATTTTAATAAAAAAAATGTTTATTTACAATGTTTATCTACAAAGTTTTAAAATAAAAAAAAACTTTTTTAAATAAGTCACAGTTTTTGTTTATCAAAGTAAAATTTATCGTCACAAGACTGTTAAATTTTATTACTTATCAATTTCTTCTGTGTACACATCATCAATATAGACAAAAAACCACTCCTGTTGTCAACCTTCTGCTATTTTCTGCAGATACTCAGTTGTTGGTGCTGGTTTTATGTGTTTGGCTCTTTTTATGGCCTGGTTTTTATCGCATGTTTATTATTGCAGACCGCTAGTTTTAAAGAAAAATTTGCCAACATGTCCCACGTTGCTGAAAAATAAAAAGTGGCCACTGACACCCTGTCTAACATAGAAACGTCAATTCAAGCAGATCAAAACTCAATCAAAAGCCTCGAAAGTAGGATAACAAAAGACCTTCGCGCGATGATACGCGAGGAAATCACAGCTGTTGTAAAAAACGAAAATTCAATAAGGGCTTAAAAATCTCAAAATTGTTTATGAGCAAAATTAATGTTCTGTTAACTTATTGTTGTATATAATAATAATGATTTTTATAACAAATCTTCAGTTAGTTTCCAAATGGTATTGTATTAAAGTTTTCTAAAGTAACCCTCTTGTCATGAATAAAACCAAAATTTTTTGCTTCTATTTTGTTTGAAAATTTTTTAGTTTTAGTATCTCGAGTAATTCGATTATATTGTGCAATAATTCTATTTTTGTTCGTCTTTGACTCTGGATGAGTTCTTTGCTGGACTTTTCTAAAATATTATTTATACTATCGGAATTAATCTTTTCGGACGTGTAGTAATTTAATGTAATTCCTTTTATTCTGCAAACAACTTTTTGGGCTTGTTGATATCCAATCTATTATCCATACGCTTTTACCTAATTCGTCTGTCCAATCTCCCAATAGACAGCCTGTTTTAACATTGTTTTTTCCATCATCTATATATACAATACTATCTGTATCATAATATGCTACGCTTTTTCCTAATTTATCCAACATTTCGGCTAATCTTAATCTTGCTTTTGCAGTTGTAAAAGCAGCTATAAATATATTTGGTATTGAAATAATTTTCTATATAACAATCTTTTAACTTATAATCAATTTGTAACATATTTTCATTTATATCGATTATTATATTATTAAGAGTCTTGTCTAATAAAATTTCATAAAACCTTATAACGTCTGTAACATATTCTGTTGCACCCATACTTTGTCTTTGCCCAAATTTACCCCATAAGGAATTTAAGCATATTTTCGCAACAGCCCTCTTTCCAGGGTTATTTTCTATTTTACCCAATTCAATACCTAGATTTTCATTTACAGCTTTTCTATATTCTTCTTTTGATTCAAAATCATCCTGCCAAGGGGCTTGTTTCTAATTTGATTTTACGTAAAAATGCCAGACCTCATCAATAGTTATTATTTTGTAACCTTTTTCAATTGCTTTTTTTACTTCGTTGGTACACCATGTTCCCGTGATAATTCTTTGAGATTTCGCATGAGAACATTTACCTTTTGATTATTTAATTTTGCGCACAATTGACATAGTGAAAATCACCAGATTTGGTTTTATTCTTAGCAGGTAAAACGGAGCGATGCAAACTTTTAGGTGGTAAATTTGCACATTTTATTCAACCATACCAATGTGAACTATACGTACGAGGTTTGAATATTTTCGTAGGATGTCTAACTGGATAATAATCGGAACATTGTGCTGTTGGATATAAACTGCAAAAATCTATACATTTCATTTTCTTCCCCTGAACGCGCAATTTTGTTGCATTCGTTCTTCCTCCAAAGAATGCGGTTCTGACTAAGTTCTTTTTCCAATTCCTTAATTTCTTCTTCAATTTGTTTCATTCCTTTCTTATATTCTTTTGATTTTGTCCACTCACATTCCCACATTTCTATTAAGTTATAACCAGCTTTTTTAATTGCTCGCTTTTTTCGATAGAAAGTTTCTTCTAGTTTTCTCATAAAAATCTTCCATATTTGTTTTATTCTTATCATTAACAAAATCGGAACTATAACATTTAGTATAACCATGCCAAAAACACCCGTGATATTGGTAAACCGTATTGAATTTTTTATCAAACCCTTCAACTTTTGATCCACATATTTTCACTTCACCATTGTTTAATGCGTGTTTTATATTTGGATTATGAAAACAATTTAACCAAGAAATTGATTGTTGAGAATATTGATTTTTTTTTAGATTATCAACAACAGCTATTGTATCTTTCTTAACATATTTTGATCTATATATCGCCAAGCAAACACCTGCAATAGTAATATATCTAAAAGGATCTATATTAGCCATTTCTAGAAACTAATTTCTTAATTCAAGACATCCTGTTCTCAATATATCAACATCAGAATTACAATAATTATATAGTTCTTTTTTAAAATCAAACAAATTGCGACAACCATCATCTCTGCATGCCTTAAAGTTCGTCTTTGGCTTACAAGACATTGCGGAGTTACTGATACCATAACATTTTTACATTCTCTCATAGAATTAACACCATAGTATTTTGTATCAGGTATTTTTCCAATATAGTTCTGATTTTCTGTTGTATTGAAGAAATGTGGCAAATATCCTTTTTTAAGTTCTTTTAGACCGAATGTTTTAGGGAAGTTTTTTAAAGGTCCTTGAACAAAATGACTACTATCAATTGATTTTATCTCCATTAACATTATTTAAATCCATTATATACGCAGGAAGGTTTAATACCGTTTTCAACGCAATATTTAAGCATTTGCCTTATTTTTATAGATTTCAATGAATTGAGCGGCGTTCACATGTCTATCTATAGTTATTTATTTGCTTGACTTATTTTATACTTTTAATACTAATATGATTATTGCTATTAAAGACGTGCTCTGCTATTAGTCTAGTAAGGAAGTGAGATATCTGAGAAAAATAGTTCTGATGGTTTTAAAAATATGGGGTTTGGTTTTTTGGATTCAGAATTAAATTCTGAGTAATGGGTATTTTGGAATTTTTTTGCCAAGAAAAATTGTAATTGTTATAAACAAAAAACGTATAGAGAAAATGAGGGTCTCCGTTTTTTGGTTATAACTTGAAAAATATTAAAAATAGCTTCGTTTTGAAAAAAGATTCTAAAAGAGGAGAAAATTTCAGAAGGACAAGTCCCGACTCCCGAAACTGTAACTCCATTATTTATAATTTTAAATTGATGTTGAAAATACCGCTCCGCGGGGCCGTTTTGCCGCTGCGGTATCACCGTCAAGCCAACAGAGCATCACAAAATAATTTTTTTTTAATATTTGTTATCAATTAAAAAATTTGAATAAATTGCAGTTTCATCTAGAGACTTGAAGGAATATAGTCCAGTAGACAAAAAATTTTTCACTTCATTTTTGTTAAAGTTATTCAATTGTTAATTAACTAATTTTTTGTGGACTTTAGACAACTGAAAATCAGTTCTAAAAGTTTAAATAAAGTACCTAAAAATTTTTTGAATTCTGGGAGACTTTCTTATTGACTCAATAAACAAAATTCCGTTAAAAACTTTTAAAAAAGGTTTTTCATTTGTTTATTATGATTTTTTTAAGTTAACAAAAAATGAAAAATCCATATTATGTTATTAAAAAAATTTTTTTTTTTAAATTTTTTATTTCAGCTGGTTTTTTATTTATTTTTTGCATCTTATTTCATTACTAAAAAATTTTTAACGATATTTGTTTATAAATTTTTTATAAACAGACTATTTTAATATTTTAAAAAAATTTTTTTTTGCCATTCTATTGTATTGGTCAAATAATGAATTTAAAAAAAAAATTTTTTTCTTAAAAAAATTTTTAATTGTTTATAATCTTTTTTTTTATTTATCACCCCTTTGAATTATTAATTAAGAAATTGTTTTTTTTTCTAAATCCATGATTTGCTATCCTCATTAGAATTCCAAAAAAAAAAAAATTTTTGCTACGCAATTTTCATTGTTTATTTAATAAACAATTTGTTATACACAAATTCTTAACCTATTTTTTTTTTCCGTTACAAAAAAAAATTATAAATACAGCCATGTGCATCAAAGTATTTAAAAAAATTTTGTTTTATTTATTATTTCATTTTTAAATATTTAACATACTCACTGTGGAACCCGGCACCGATCTTATCAACTTTCAAATTGCTATAACTTTTAAACTATTGATGATACGGTCTTGGACATTTAATACAATATTTTTGATAATTAATTATTCTACTTGATTTAATTTTAATCATCTTCATATCTATAACGGTTTTATTTTTATACGCATTTGTTTATTAGAAAATACATGATCTTCATCTTAGAATATTTATATCTCTGTTATTATTGAAGTTACGGCTGTTATCATTCAATACAATTTTGAAGACTTACTATCAGACTACTCAAAAACTTTTTTTTGTAACTTTTCACTCCATTTGTTTATTAGTTATTTGTTATTATTAAAATTTTTATAAGATTAAATTAGTGGCTTTGGGGTTTTTCGTTATATTGGTGTTCTTTTATACTAAAGATAATTTTATGTATATACATGTATATATATATATCGAAAGTCCAGAACCTCACATCTGCTCTCCCCCAAGGACAGACCTTTTTTGTTATACTCTATACCTGGACTGGTTTTCTTCGTAACTGTGCCTGCCACGTGGTCCGTTCATCATTTATTTGTGAACCGTTCTGTAAAGTCGTGTGTTGTGAATATAATATTGCTGAATTTTCTTAATAGTAGAGTTAATTTTAATTTACTTTGGTGTTATTTATTTCTATAAATATGGATATAACAAAGTTATGTTTTGTGTGTTCAAAAACTTTGAGTGCTGGTAAATTAAGACTTATTAAAATACGAGGTATAAGAACATTAGTTTCTAAGAGTCAATCTTACAATGACTCCAAGTGGAAATTAATCGAGACAAAAACAGAAATTAATGTTCATGATTGTTGTTATCTCCGTTATTCAAGTGGAACTTTCAGAATCTCAGAAGCTGATGATTCTTCATGATCTGGACGATGCTCTCGGGCTAGTTCAACTGACGGTTTTGACTTTCAGTCTCTTTGTTTACTCTGTCAAAAAAGTTATGTTAAAGTACCTGGATCAAAACATGTAATTCAAACAGAATCTATAAGAAATAAATTGATGGAAACCGCTGAAAGGCGTAAAGATGATCTTGGAAAATCCTTAATCTCTATTATTACTACAGTACCTTCTTTAGTTGATGTTCAAGCTAGATATCATGATAAATGTTTCAATAGCTTTATGTATGTGTCGCGAGAAAGTACCTCTGCTACTTCTCCAGATCCGCGAGTAGAAAATTCTTTGCAGCTAATATATAAATATATAGAAAATCATGAAGAGTGTCAATTTTCTATTAAAGAATTACGAGCTGCCGGAAGAAAAGAGCTATCAAAACAAACAATATTGAAATATTTAAAGCGTAAATATGAGGAAGATATTACTATTATTACGCGTCCTAGAAGAGACACTATTATATGTTATTCTGGTTCTGGATCATTTCCCATAGATGAGTTCTGGTATCTACATAGAGCGGAGAAGAAAGAAGATGAGCTGATCAGAATAACTAGAACAGTAGGAGAATTAGTACGAAGCGAATAATATGTTTAAAAAATTCATATTGTTTGCACATGCTTTCTCTGGTTGCGATACGGTCAGTTCGGTTTTCAAGAAAGGAAAAAAGTCGTTGTTAAATTTATTACAAACGGACTTAGAAGCTCAAGAACAGGTAGAAGTATTCTATAATAAAGAATCTTTGCAGGAAGAAATTTTGCAGAAAAAAATAGAGGAGGCCGGGGAAAACATTATGCTGAAGTTATATGGATCCAAACTATCTACAATTAGCAATGACCGAGTGGAGCGATTTCGTAATGTTGGGAGCAGGTCTACTGCTTTTAATTTAGCTTTGTTACCACCAACATCAGGAGCTACGCTTCAAATGGAAAAAAACAGAGACAATGTTTCTTCCTGTACAGACAAAGAATCCATTAGCTCCTCCAGCGCTCTTAAGTGTCGTCCATTGCTCTTGTACCGCAACCAATTGCAGCAAAAGTTGTGGATGCAGAAAAGCAGGACTAAGTTGCTCGAGAGCATGTAAGAATTGCAGGGGAGAAACTTGTTTGAATGCCATCGATATTGTTCAAACGAGTAATAACGAAGACGACGATGAAGCCGAAACATCGGAAATCGAAGATGTTGAAGGAGAGTTTGAATTCGCTACGAAATCGCGATACTTAGCACTTAAGAGAAGTATTGATAGTGTGATAAGTGATTCCAGTGATGAAGATGATGACGATCTACCACTGAATCTATCAGACGAAGAACCTGAGCCACTTCAAAACGAACCATCAACATCTGATTATCATCCAACGACAAAAAAAAAAAAGACAAAATAATTTCAAGAAAGAAAGAAACTGAGAAGAAGTAATCCTCTTAACATGCATGTAATTCCTACAATTTGATAATTAATAATAAATACTTAGTGAATAATTTTATTTACAGACTTTTTTAACATTTATTTCTAAATAGTATCTGTATTATTCACACTTGAATTACATTTAACCCCAAGGCCATTAATTTAATCTTATAAAAATGTTAATAATAACAAATAATTAATAAACAAATGCGTATAAAAATAAAACCGTTATAGATATGAAGATGATTAAAATTAAATCAAGTAGAGTAATTAATTATCAAAAATATTGTATTGAATGTCCAAGACCATGTATCATCAATAGTTTAAAAGTTATAGCAATTTGAAAGTTGATAAGATCGGTGCCGGGTTCCACAGTGAGTATGTTAAATATTTAAAAATGAAATAATAAATAAAACAAAATTTTTTTAAATACTTTGATGCACATGGCTGTATTTATAATTTTTTTTTGTAACGGAAAAAAAAAATAGGTTAAGAATTTGTTTATAACAAATTGTTTATTACATAAACAATGAAAATTGCGTAGCAAAAATTTTTTTTTTTTGGAATTCTAATGAGGATAGCAAATCATGAATTTAGAAAAAAAAACGATTTCTTAATTAATAATTCAAAGGGGTGATAAATAAAAAAAAAGATTATAAACAATTAAAAATTTTTTTAAGAAAAAATTTTTTTTTTAAAATTCATTATTTGACCAATACAATAGAATGGCAAAAAAAAATTTTTTGAAAATATTAAAATAGTCTATTTGTTTATAAAAAATTTATAAACAAATAACGTTAAAAATTTTTTAGTAATGAAATAAGATGCAAAAAATAAATAAAAAACCAGCTGAAATAAAAAATTGAAAAAAAAAAATTTTTTTAATAACATAATATGGATTTTTCATTTTTTGTTAACTTAAAAAAATCATAATAAACAAATGAAAAACCTTTTGTAACAATAAAGCGCTCCTAGGTGTCGCCACCGTAGGTGGCGCGAGCGCATACTTTTGGTTGTATGGCAGCGCCACCGCAGTAGGAGGATTCCGATTGACTTCGAAGACACACGCGCGCTAATGTCGGTTATTCCTAGACCCAATTATTGTAATTAAAGTAAATAAATTGTTCTTTCCTTTGCAAACAACATGTCTTTTTATTGATAGACATTACAGTGGCGCCCAACGTAGGACTCGAACAAAAGTGGGTCTTGAAAAGACCGAAAACAAAAAAAATTTTTTGTGTAGTTTGATGAAGTGTGCGGTAGCGTGAGTTTTGTGGCAGCTTTTGGTCCAGTTCGCACTGAATTTGTTCGGTCGTTTGGCATCATCATTTAGACCCAGAAAATTGAAGTGAAACCCATACAAAATTACGGAAATTCGAACAACGAGAATAAAAGCAAAATTTTCGTTAATTTAGAATTTTTGCCAGTGCTTGTGTAAATTAGTGTCGCCATTTTGCTTTAATTTAAACGCGCGCCGGTGTTCGGCCCAGCTCGTAAGCGTTCGTATCCGCAATTGAAAAACTGGTGACTTTAGTGACTTTTCGTTTTGATAGGTGGTTGACTGACATTTTGAAATTTGACATTGATGACACTTGTGACAGCTGTCAAAAGGAAAAAGAACATAAACCGTTTTATTGTTATAATAATATATGAGTGACGCTCGTGATCCATACCACCTCCGATCCGCAAATAAAAACGCCCAGACGCAAGAAATCGGGCAAATTGTTAAAGAATCGCTAGAACCTGAAATGGCTATAACAATGACGGACGAACAGTTTCAGATTTTGCTCAGAAACCTAAAAGAAGGAGTCACGACAGGAAACGACAATGGAAGATTTCCTGGTAGTTTTGCCGACTGCAAATCGCGCTTTTCTGGAAGAAAAGAAGATAGTGTTGATGCTTTCCTTGACGCTATATCCGTTTATAAGGATTGCGTCGGTGTATCAGAAGAGAATGCTTTGAAAGGTTTAGCAATGTTGCTTGATGGTCCAGCCTCGACATGGTGGCAAGGAGCAAAGCGTCGTGCAGCACTTGGGAACTAGCAATACAGGCCTTACGTCATGCTTATGGTGAGAATAAACCAAATTATAAGATTTTCAAGGAGCTTTTCTGTAGAGAACAAGGCGAAACTGAGCCAACCGACATTTTTGTCAATAAATGTAGAGCGTTGCTTTCAAAGCTTACTGCTGTTGATGATCTACCAGAGGTTTTCAAGATAGACATGGTTTATGGTCTACTGAGTCGACGCATTCGTGGAAGATTGAACAGAGAAGATGTCGTTGATTTTAAAATACTTATCGAAAAAGCTAGAAGTATCGAGCAGAGCTTTAGCGAAAAGAAAACGGTGTTCAGCCACCCTGAAGCTCAACAGAAAAGACAGCGATGTCACTTTTGCAAAAACTATGGTCACTTGCAAAAAGATTGTAGAAAATTGGTCAAAAGGCCTGTCCCAGTTGAAACAACGCCACAAGCGTCAACATCTCCGCAACTAATTTGTTACGGCTGTCGAGGTATTGGTCATATACGATCCCAATGTCCAAGAACACGACGCACATTGGAAGAACAAACGACCCCTACTACTTCATCAGGATTCTCTGTCTTGGTAACTGACTTTGATGAAACAAACTCTTGTCGACCTATGGTTAATATTGTGGTTGCTGGAATACGTGGGATGGCATTTGTGGATTCTTGTGCACGCAGAAATATAGCTGGTCAGAAATTATACCAACATTTTATTTCAGAACGTATCGAGTTCAAGGAAGAAGAACAAATATTAACAATGGCTGATGGAGTCGCTCGAAAGGTAAACACTCGAGTATTTATTGTGGCAATAACGCTGGAGGAAACGTGTTTTGAAACATCTTTTACTGCTATTCCTGCACATCTAAATTCCAAGACACTTTTAGGCGTACCTTTTATTAGACAAGCTGGTGTAACCTTGAATATTCCTGAGATGAAGTGGCACTTCAATTGCAGCCCGAAACAAAGATACCAACTTTACGAAGAGCCAGTACCCCTAACGCAAGTAATGGCTAACACTGCTAGTCTTGATTTAGTTAGAGCAGATGAAGGTATAGACCTTTCACCAATGGAAAGAGAGCAACTTTGTGAACTTTTGGAATCGAATTCTGACGTATTTCAGAAAAACAATGAACCTACCTCGTTTGCAGAGCATCGTATAGTACTCTCGGACGATACACCCATAGCGACGCCACCTTACCGCCTGTCACCACCTAAACGAGAAGCTCTCGAGAAAGAAATCGAAAATATGTTGACAGACAATATCATAGAGGAATGTGAATCTCCGTATGCAGCTCCAGTGGTGCTGGTTCGGAAGAAAGATGATAGTTACAGGGTATGTGTCGATTATCGTAAACTAAACTCTATTACTACCCCCGATCGCTACCCCCTCCCGCGAATAGACGACGTGTTACACGCGGCTAAGCAAACTAGATTTATGTCTACGCTGGATGTAAAAAGTGGATTTTGGCAAGTTCCGGTACGTGTGGAAGACAGGGACAAAACTGCATTTGTAACACCGTTTGGATTATTCCGGTTTATACGAATGCCGTTTGGACTTAGGAATTCTCCTGCTACCTTCCAACGATTAATGGACAGATTTCGATCAGGACTTGGTAACGTCGTGTTGTTAGTATATCTGGACGATTTGATAGTATTGTCGTCGGGATTTGATGAACATTTACAGGACCTTTCGAAGGTTTTTAAGCGCCTAAAACATTTTAAGCTGAGTGCAAATCGGACAAAGTGCGTATTTGTGCGGCCTCAGGTGCGTTATTTGGGGCACATTATTACTCGCAACGGTATTGCCGCCGATCCCGGAAAAGTATCTGCGATTAGCGAAATGAAACCACCGCGAGACGTAAAACAATTGTTAACATTTTTGCAGACATGTAATTGGTTCCGCAGGTTTATCCCAGGCTATTCTCAGGTCGCTCGGGTTCTTACAGATCTCACGAAGAAAAACGCAACATGGATTTGGGCCAAGCCTCAAGACGAAGCGTTCAACAGGCTTAAGAAGTTACTGACGACTGCACCTATTCTTCGACAAGCTGATCCTGTTTTACCATATAAACTAAAAACCGATGCTAGTTCTTACGCTATAGGGGCTTGTTTACTTCAGAGGGAGGGACCAGACGAAAGACCCGTTGAATATACTAGTAGGCTTCTTACGGCTGCTGAAAGGAATTATTCAACTACAGAGCGCGAGGCTTTGTCTATCATTAATGCTGTTCAAAAATTTCGAGGTTACTTAGAGGGTGCCAAAGTAAAAATTGTTTCAGATCACCAGCCGTTGAAATGGTTGATGACACTCCGGTTGCCAACTGGTCGATTAGCCCGTTGGGCACTTCAGCTTCAACCATTGGATTTGGAAATAGATTACATTAGGGGGAAAAGTAATGTAATTGCAGACACACTATCGAGGCCACCTGGTGTCGTGGAGGACATCCAGGGTTTTTCCACATCATCCGAAATTTGTTCTGTATCTATTAGCCTGCCTACAGTGAAAGACATGCGCAAATTGCAAATGCTCGACAATAATTTGTCTAAAATCATAGAAGCATTTGAGGACCCATTAGAAATCGACTTGATCAGATGGACAGATAGAGGTTATGTTATGACCGATAGGGTGCTATATCGCTATTCGGTGTCTGACGAAATTGAAGAGCCACAACTGGTGATACCAAGCAGCAAGATTCAAGAAATATTGTTGGACTATCACAACTCGACAGTAGCTGGTCATCCTGGTATTGATAAAACTACCGAGGCAATTTCCAGACACTTTTATTGGGCGACGATGCGCCGAGACATCCGTAATCACGTTCTGCAATGTGCTGAATGTCAGCACTATAAGCCAAATAATTTGAAACCGGCGGGACTTCTAGGAACACCAGTGATGGCGCAGAGGTTTGAATGTGTGGCGCTCGATCTGTTCGGCCCGCTTCCAAAAACACCTGGAGGGTATCGATGGGTACTTGCCGTGGAGGATACTTGTACAAGATGGATTGAGCTGTTTCCTCTAATTCAAGCAATTGCGGAGGCATGTGCTAAATGTCTTGTCAATGAGGTCGTATTACGTTACGGGACACCACGCAAGGTTATTAGTGATAACGGTACTCAGTTTGTGAGCGAAGTGATGCAGCAAGTGTCTCATTGCTTAGGCTTTGAACAGGCATTAACACCTGTCTACTATCCAGCCGCGAATCCGGAAGAACGGCGGAATCGCGATCTGAAGACTAAAATTGCAATTCTTGTCGGAGAACATCACAGTAGCTGGAGTGAAGTTCTTTCGGCTGTACGGTTTTCTATGAACTCGAGTGTGAACTGTGCTACTAAATTCTCACCTGCGTATCTGACATTTGGCCGCGAGCTGCGCACACCCAGTGACGTTCATCACGACTTACGCGCGGTGGTTGAAAACGAAAACTTTATACCAGAGGTTACGCCTTATTTAGAGAAGATTGCGTATGTCCTGAAACAAGCTCGCGAAAACAATGAGAAACAGCAAGACACCGTCAAGAAATATGCCGATGTGCGACGAAGATCTGTGGTATTCAAAGTAGGAGATCTGGTGTTGGTTGACACTCACGTGACTAGTAAGGCATCACAATTGTTTTGTTCTAAATTTGCTCCACGTCGTGACGGTCCTTATGTAATTTGCGAAGTATACCCTACTAGCTGTGCCATAGCTACGACGACGGATCCAAAGACTCCAATTGGAAAATACCATGTATCGGCTCTTCGTCCATTTGTGGAGGCCGGAAACGCCCAGTTTTCACACCCAGTCTTACCAATACGAAGAAGAGGGCGACCTAGGAAGATTACTGCCTCTTCCGATCGTGACGACTCAGTTCCGACTCCGGAAGCGCTTGAGCTTCCCGTTACGACGAACGATGACCCCTTGCCGCTACTAGTTGAGGGTGATGGCGACGAAAATCTAAGCCTGGTTGATGGTCCCATTCTGACTGAGAGACGACGAGTACGCGTCCCCAAAGGGCCTTGTACCGCCTCTTGTTGCAAAGAATAACTGAAATTGGCTCCCACTCGGGACGACTTGTGGAATCCAAAGGGGGAGACTGTAACAATAAAGCGCTCCTAGGTGTCGCCACCGTAGGTGTCGCGAGCGCATACTTTTGGTTGTATGGCAGCGCCACCGCAGTAGGAGGATTCCGATTGACTTCGAAGACACACGCGCGCTAATGTCGGTTATTCCTAGACCCAATTATTGTAATTAAAGTAAATAAATTGTTCTTTCCTTTGCAAACAACATGTCTTTTTATTGATAGACATTACACTTTTTTTAAATTTTTTAACGGAATTTTGTTTATTGAGTCAATAAGCAAGTCTCCCAGAATTCAAAAAATTTTTAGGTACTTTATTTAAACTTTTAGAACTGATTTTCAGTTGTCTAAAGTCCACAAAAAATTAGTTAATTAACAATTGAATAACTTTAACAAATATGAAGTGAAAAATTTTTTGTCTACTGGACTATATTCCTTCAAGTCTCTAGATAAAACTGCAATTTATTCAAATTTTTTAATTGATAACAAATATTAAAAAAAAATTATTTTGTGATGCTCTGTTGGCTTGACGGTGATACCGCAGCGGCAAAACGGCCCCGCGGAGCGGTATTTTCAACATCAATTTAAAATTATAAATAATGGAGTTACAGTTTCGGGAGTCGGGACTTGTCCTTCTGAAATTTTCTCCTCTTTTAGAATCTTTTTTCAAAACAAAGCTATTTTTAATATTTTTCAAGTTATAACCAAAAAACGGAGACCCTCATTTTCTCTATACGTTTTTTGTTTATAACAATTACAATTTTTCTTGGCAAAAAAATTCCAAAATACCCATTACTCAGAATTTAATTCTGAATCCAAAAAACCAAACCCCATATTTTTAAAACCATCAGAACTATTTTTCTCAGATATCTCACTTCCTTACTAGACTAATAGCAGAGCACGTCTTTAATAGCAATAATCATATTAGTATTAAAAGTATAAAATAAGTCAAGCAAATAAATAACTATAGATAGACATGTGAACGCCGCTCAATTCATTGAAATCTATAAAAATAAGGCAAATGCTTAAATATTGCGTTGAAAACGGTATTAAACCTTCCTGCGTATATAATGGATTTAAATAATGTTAATGGAGATAAAATCAATTGATAGTAGTCATTTTGTTCAAGGACCTTTAAAAAACATTTTTTCATTTTTTAAAGTTTTGAAGGTTTTTTTTTGTTAAAATTTTTTTTTTACAGTTTTTACTTTTTTAATAAATTTATGTGAGCTTTTTACGGAAAAAATTTCTAACGACATATTTAAATTTGTACCTATATGCATTCACTAACCATTTGGAAATATAATACGTGGGACTGTTTATCAATGAAACAATTGATTTGAATTTTTTACCTGGTTTGTGAATTTTTGGTAAACAATATTATTTAGGTACATTGGGATTAAAAATCTGTAATTTATAATTAAGCTCTTTACTAATAAAAGATGTGCATTTGTTTAAAGAGTTTTCAACTTTGCGGATCATTTTTGGTAATGGCACAGCATAAAGATTATAATATTCTTATGCTGTGGTAATGGATTCTTAGAAATTTTGTAATATCTAAGGTTCGTTTGCGATAAGATTATCTACCTGTTCCTAATAGTCACTTTCATCTAATACAACAAGCTTATCTCTGATGTCTGATTTTAAATAAATACAATTTTTTTTTAACTTTTGATGACTTTTTGCATATTTAGATTTGAATTTTGTGTCTTTTTTGCTAAATTTTTAGAAATTTTATGTTTGACCGTTACGCATCCAGATTTTTTGTTCAAATTTGTTGAGTGTTTTGGTGTAAATTTTAGTTCCTTGTTAAGTAAATCCAATACTGCGTGATTAAAAGATTTAGAGGATTTATTTTCTCCTATGTTAATCGAATTATGCGCAATAGTGTTAAGTTTTTTGTTTTTATTTCAGTTTTTTACTCAGATAAAATAATTGTATTAAATATTTGGTTTGAGCTACAATAAACATTTTTCTTTAAAATTCAGAATTCAAATTTTTACATGATTTCAAAAACCAAATGTCTGCACTAATTAACTTAATTCTAGCTTATTATATTAATTTAATTCGTGCAACCGTGAAGTCATCTTGATTAATTGATTGGTTTAGAATCTTTGACACAATAAACTATTCACACAGTTTTAACAGTTCCCAAAAAGTTTGTTTATTAAATCGCGAAAGCTCTTTCGACCACCAAGTGGTCATCATCAGAAGATGAATAAAACTGAATTGCTAGTTGCTTAATTTTACCTGATTTTCATACCTAAAATAATTATAGATAGTAGTGTTAATTTTCTTAAGTTGATCAGTTGACGCGGACTGTAAATGGGGTCTAGTGCTACAAAAAAAACCTAAGCAAATGGTAAGTAGAGACGTGGTAAGTCCATAGATTAACCAGTAGAAAACAATAGTCTTGCCTAAAAGTAGTTAAGATAGGAAAAAATACTATAGCGACAGAGAAAGCCTTCGGTGCGTTGCTTTTAACAAGCAAAGTGAAGTGCTTTCAAATCAAAAAATTCACTAGATGAGACATAGGTTTAGATGCGTAGAAGACAATTTTGAGTACGGCCTTTGTTGTTCATCTTTTAGCACTGCCTTGTTCTACTAGATTGCTGATGGTAACGTAGCTGGTTTTTGCTTGTATACTTTACACTGTTAATGCTAATAATCGTAAATCGTCCTGACTTATAGATTATTAGAAGAAACATTTACATATTGCTATTTAATAATTTTTAATTTGTGTATTTTCCAAAGTTTGCAAAAATTTTAAGATTTTTTTTTATTTATTATATCAAGTGAGTACATTGTTGCTTTAAAAAGGAAGTACCTAAGTAAAGATATAAATGGAATAATATCTCAAATAAACTTCAAAATTATATCCCTACATTACACATTAACATTACCCACATTACAATCGCTTACCGAGATTGATTATTAATATTAATCAGATTATTAAAGTAAGAAAATCTGACCTTGGAAAGTACTATTGCTCAATAAATCGATGTGATATCTATTTACGTAGTCCTGACGCAAGAACAAATTGTGCAATATTCAAGTTATGTCATAGCCATAAGCATAAAATTTAAGGAGATCTATTTTTATCGTTACCCCTAACGTTAATAAAAAGTTGGTTTAACACTATTTATGACAGTTGTCACATCCAAGCTGGTCCTTCTTAGACAAAAAGTAGTGTTTTTCAAGCAGTCCACAATATTATTAAGAGTCCTCCTCGTCCTCTTATTAGTGATGCGAAGGTCAGTTATTGCCAGTGACCACTGTTGCGTATTTTAAGTCAAGATCAATGACGTTGATATAATAATTACTGGGTCAAGTTTTGAATTATTTAATTTTTCTTTTTTTACTTGTATGAATAACTTAGATAGTATTGTAATTATAACATCTCGGATTTTGAATTGCAGATCAACCTTTTCTTGTAAACCTTGTGTTGCAGTTGTTCTCTAAGCAGCAATTTTGCTATTTCTATAATAAAATAATTCTTGTAGTGTATTTCACCTAATCCATGATTTCGCCAATATATTGTCAATGCAGTGTGCATGCGGCATGCGCAATGGCTCTTGTGGTCTCGTCGTCCGCGTCGTCGTCGTCGTCGTAATCGTAGTCCCAAGCAGTGTTCGGAACCGTACGATAATTATCGTACATATACGATAATTTCGTGCCTACGTACGATGTACGATAGCACATTATTATCGTACGCAGATTGTACGATAATATCCATCATGATGCAAAATTTGAGAATTTATTTTATTTTATGCAATATATAGTCGGCACTCAATATAGTTAACACTTTCAGAAATTACATTTTTTTCCCGCTCGATTATTTTGTTCAATAAAATCTTAGGGAAATACCGGGAAATACAAATTCTCCATTTCTATTGGTTGTTATGATCCGCTGTGAGAAGTTACACCACCACCACCTGGACTGTAACCGTTGAGTGAGAAGTTTTAGTAACTTTTCACTCAACGCTGTAACTTTATTCTGCTATACATGCCTTCTCATTGGTTAGCATCTACCAATGCGAACAAGAGAATAAGTTTGATTCGATATTTCGACATTTCGATTATGTTCGTACTTCATACGTATCGTATATTTTGTGTAGAGTTTTTTTATATATATTGGATATATAAAAAAATTCTTTCATTTTATTTGTCACGACCGTTTCATATCCATTTCTTCTTTATAAATACGAAGTGTTGGCGTGTTACATACAGAACTAGCATGGGAAGAGTGAAATTTTGTCAGAGCTAATTTCAAATTTGGCGCGTTTATTGAACTTCAAGTGGAAAGGGAGTCTGTTCAGGTTTGTACCATGCGTAAAACATTTGTTTTGTTGATTTGAAAGCGGTCACTTAAAAAAATAAACTATAAAGTTCTTGCATTCATTTCAATATTACTTATTTATTTATGATAAACATTATCTTGGTAAGTACGATAATTTCGGTGAAATTCGGTCTATGTACGATAATTCTACGTCCCTGGTACGATAGTCAGCTCGCTTCAAGTTGCTAACGCTGGTCCCAACTCCCAAGCGTAGTCCTCTGCACCTGCACGTCCTCTGTCGTAGTCAGGTAGTCAGTTATCCACGTGGTCGTGGCCGTTTGTTTTTGCTGGTTTTTTGCTGTTTTTTTGCTGATAATGGCCTTATCAGAGAAGTTATTTTCAACGTTAAATGGTACATTTCGGTAAGTACCTTGAAACAAAGCAGTGCATCGAGTTAATATTCTGTATTTGTAGAAAACAGCGAAAAAAAATGGACGTCGCAGTTTGGGAAAGTGTTGTCTTGATTAAAATTGATGAGCATGGGATGGATTCACCAGCGCAAGAAGTGAATCTTGATGTTATCAAAAAATCGGCACTTATACACATAGAATATATCCAAATTAATAAGACTCTTGAAAAAAATCGATACATCCGATTTGGTGATATCTCCCGAATTAGCAATCCGGAAACGACCAGCATAATGTTGGAGTTGGAATGTGGTGAAACGGTGAAACTAATATTTGGACACAGATGAGTTATACCAGATCGCTCACTTAGAAAAGAAAGCTTAAAAAAGAGAGAGATAGAATATTAACCAGTTTAAAGGTCCAGCTGACGCATGCCCAGTAGAAGTTTATTTCACTGTAAGCAAAGATACACTCGGAACGCTTCGAGATGATTGTATGCAGTGTCTAAATTCACGATTTGGTCCGATCTCTGTCCGATCCAGTTTTATTTGCCTCGTGGTTTTATCTATCAATTATAAAACGGCCCACCCTTAATATCTTTCTTGCTGTTGAAAATATAAAAAATCGAAAAGGCACGTCAATGTACCATTTTAAAACGTGACTATTTGGAAACCTCTAGACAAAAAACAAAAAAATCTATTTTAATGCATTTGTAATTATGTGAATAAAGTAGGATCTTTCTTAAAAACCAAACGATTACCTCCTAATTATGCTTAATTAGTAAAATTAATGTTGATTACACAAGTTTTCTTCAGAAAACCTATGATGTGTCAAGTAGCTCCAGAACGACACTTTTTGGCAACAGGGCATTTTCTGTAGTAATTCTGGCAAAAAACTGCGCGCGGCAACACTGCTATTAACCAATTTAAAGAGACGAGAGACGCCAAGGTCATAGAAACGATGCGCAAAAGATCAAACGTTTCGAGGCAAGTGAGCAATCTGGTATAACTAATCTGTGATTTGGAGCCGCACAGGCGAAAGAAGATTTTTATGAAGCAATTACTGTCATTAGGTAGAAAAAAAAAAAGCTCGTTTGTTTTGTGTTGGCGGGTCGCCCCTCCATGCGCAAAAGCCCAAATTCGTAATTCTTTGCTATTACTAACTAAACTAAAAACGTCAGCTAAATTTTTCACTTTGCGCTTGTCTGTCTCAAGGAGCAAACCTTCACTGACTGAAGCAAAATCCCGTGTTGAATTATTATTCGTTATTGGAGTTTATTTAATTTTATCGTGTAACTTAAAACATTTTAAACTAATTATTGTGTTGTTTGATTAAGAGGGCTCGATACCAAGGCGCGAATTCAAACGTAAACAAACATTCGTCTTACGTCTCCGTACAAACTACATCCCATAGTGGTCAATAAGTTTTGCATCTTTGTCGGAATGTCCGAGTCAAAGCGAGATAGACTATCTAACGCATCTCTCGCAATTCTGGAAAGGCGAAAAAATTGCAACAGTGCACACGGAAGCATTCTACACCGCCTTGAAATATAAGATTTCTAACATAAATAATAATATTACATTATTGTCATTTCAATCCTATTTTAAAGCAGAAAAAACCGGATCACATTTTTTTAAATAAATAATTTATCCAATTTTAGTTATGGAACGGTTGTTTATTTATTAAAAAAAAAGTGTATAAATTCGAAAATCAAGTTTCGTTGGTGATCTTTTAATAGTCGATTTTATGGGTAATCGTTGAAAAATTAGTTTCTAGATTCTGACAAATATTTCGTTAACCATGTTAGTCGTTTCATAAGAGGATTAAAATCGTAGTTTTCTATTTTTTTATAAGAAAACCAAGACTCTAAAACCTGACGAGATACTAACAGGAACAAGTAAAAAACGAATTATATTTTTATTTGAATATCCATCATAATCAAATCTATTTCTTGTTTTTGTTCAATTGCTAAATAGTGTAAGACTCTTTTTATTCTAATCTTACGTTTTGCCAAATTTTAACAATTAAATTGAATTAAATAACAGTTAACTCTTTCTCCATAATTACTTTGTCAGGATGTCTATGTTCTACGATTATTAGCCTTGATTATTCACTCGAAAACAGTGTACAGAATAGCAACAGCCAGCTACATTATCATCAACAATCTACTTCAACTCACCCCTCTATATTCATTTTTAGAGAAACGCTTGAGCAGTCAGACGGATCGATTGGGCGACACATGAAACATATTTACACATAATGTACCTGTCAATAATACCTGTAAAGTAACTCACCGGGGGCTTTACTCCCCCTCGCAGGATTCTCTTCCTCTCGAACTGATTGTGGAAGACATCACAAGACTCATTGGAATTGGACAACCACTCTATGGACTCGATTGACTCATTCTTCACCCCTTTTCTTTAACATCGTGTTCTCATAAAAATATGAAAAGACATAAACGCAACCATAGTCACGGATAAAAACTGATAGTTAATAATTGCTAACTTTTCACTCAACGATTTCACCTAATCCATGATTTCGCCAATATATTGTCAATATGTCAATGCAGTGTGCATGCGGCATGCGCAATGGCTCTTGTGGTCTCGTCGTCCGCGTCGTCGTCGTCGTCGTAATCGTAGTCCCAAGCGTAGTCCTCTGCACGTCCTCTGTCGTAGTCAGGTAGTCAGTTATCCACGTGGTCGTGGCCGTTTGTTTTTGCTGGTTTTTTGCTGTTTTTTTGCTGATAATGGCCTTATCAGAGAAGTTATTTTCAACGTTAAATGGTACATTTCGGTAAGTACCTTGAAACAAAGCAGTGCATCGAGTTAATATTCTGTATTTGTAGAAAACAGCGAAAAAAAATGGACGTCGCAGTTTGGGAAAGTGTTGTCTTGATTAAAATTGATGAGCATGGGATGGATTCACCAGCGCAAGAAGTGAATCTTGATGTTATCAAAAACTCGGCACTTATACACATAGAATATATCCAAATTAATAAGACTCTTGAAAAAAATCGATACATCCGATTTGGTGATATCTCCCGAATTAGCAATCCGGAAACGACCAGCATAATGTTGGAGTTGGAATGTGGTGAAACGGTGAAACTAATATTTGGAGCCGCACAGGCGAAAGAAGATTTTTATGAAGCAATTACTGTCATTAGGTAATAGTTATTTATGTACCAAGGGCATTAGAGGGATAATAATGCCCATGGTACATACAACGGTTTATGTCCGACCGGAACAGTCGTCTTACAAAAATTTTATCACATAAAATTTTGACTTTTTTAAATTTTAATCTGTCACTTTGACGGATAAATGCAAGTAACCATGGTAATAGGGTGGATGCGGGCGTAATAGAGCTATTAAGCTCTAGGGCATAATGAGTACCATTATGCCCGCAAATCAAGCGTATAAAGTAATCATTATTGACCGGTCGGGCATAAAATCCTTATCAACAGTTACTAATTTTTACAAGTGGCCAGAAAGAAAAATATACATAAACTTTGTATGTAAATGAATTTATGAAATTGTTTATGTATAATTCTTTATCTGCGCACTTGTTTTTTTACAGATGAAATTATATTGTTTTTTTTTCAGCTCCGATTCTGGAAATTCTGAGTAATAATAAATTTATTTTGTTACTTACTTGATATAATAAATTAATGTGTAAATTATAATATATTTTTTTAATACACTGTTGAAAACCAAATTTGTTTGGATATATACAGGTGTCCTAAAATTCGCGGAACAGCTGAGTGGTAGGTTAATAACTGATGCCCTGAAGTGGGCCAATAGAAAAATAGGGCAAAATCTTTGAAAAATGTTAATTTTAAAATATACCTTTAAAAATGGGGGTGTTTTCACGATTTTTTTTTTGCTTTTCTGCTTACTCTTGAAAATCGGGATATTATAACGATTTTCTTTGCTTTTCTGTTTACCCGTGAAAATCGGGGTGTTTTTATGATTATTTGATGTTTTTTTAACTACCTGGAAAATCGGTGGCGTTTTAACGTTTTTTTTTTTTGCTTTTTTGTTTACCCTTGAAAATCAGGGTGTTTTGCTTGAAATTATTGAGTGTTCTGAAGGGGCAGTCTTCGTATCTTCAAATTTTAGACTTTTTGATCTACCTTTTAGAATTTTGATCTACCTTGAAAATCGAGGTGTTTTACCTTAAAAAGTGGTGTCCTCAAGGGGCTCACTTAGTAGTATAGTATGTGAATTTTTGGTAAACAATATTATTTAGGTACATTGGGATTAAAAATCTGTAATTTATAATTAAGCTCTTTACTAATAAAAGATGTGCATTTGTTTAAAGAGTTTTCAACTTTGCGGATCATTTTTGGTAATGGCACAGCATAAAGATTATAATATTCTTATGCTGTGGTAATGGATTCTTAGAAATTTTGTAATATCTAAGGTTCGTTTGCGATAAGATTATCTACCTGTTCCTAATAGTCACTTTCATCTAATACAACAAGCTTATCTCTGATGTCTGATTTTAAATAAATACAATTTTTTTTTAACTTTTGATGACTTTTTGCATATTTAGATTTGAATTTTGTGTCTTTTTTGCTAAATTTTTAGAAATTTTATGTTTGACCGCTACGCATCCAGATTTTTTGTTCAAATTTGTTGAGTGTTTTGGTGTAAATTTTAGTTCCTTGTTAAGTAAATCCAATACTGCGTGATTAAAAGATTTAGAGGATTTATTTTCTCCTATGTTAATCGAATTATGCGCAATAGTGTTAAGTTTTTTGTTTTTATTTCAGTTTTTTACTCAGATAAAATAATTGTATTAAATATTTGGTTTGAGCTACAATAAACATTTTTCTTTAAAATTCAGTCCACTGCGCGTGTTTAATGTTATTAATCTATGAGTTAATTTTTTGTAAAGTTTGTAAGACCGAAGTATTCGGTCATACTTCGTTTACTGTATAATAGAGACCTAATTTCTAGACCCAGCCATTTGTTTTTTGCACAAGTTTCTACGTTCCAAAAAGCTTTTTACTGATTTGTTTACTTTAATAAAACTTGGAAAGATTGAATTCTTTTTACATGATTTCAAAAACCAAATGTCTGCACTAATTAACTTAATTCTAGCTTATTATATTAATTTAATTCGTGCAACCGTGAAGTCATCTTGATTAATTGATTGGTTTAGAATCTTTGTCACAATAAACTATTCACACAGTTTTAACAGTTCCCAAAAAGTTTGTTTATTAAATCGCGAAAGCTCTTTCGACCACCAAGTGGTCATCACGGAAGATGAATAAAACTGAATTGCTAGTTGCTTAATTTTACCTGATTTTCATACATAAAATAATTATAGATAGTAGTGTTAATTTTCTTAAGTTGATCAGTTGACGCGGACTGTAAATGGGGTCTAGTGCTACAAAAAAAAATTAAGCAAATGGTAAGTAGAGACGTGGTAAGTCCATAGATTAACCAGTAGAAAACAATAGTCTTGCCTAAAAGTAGTTAAGATAGGAAAAAATACTATAGCGACAGAGAAAGCCTTCGGTGCGTTGCTTTTAACAAGCAAAGTGCTTTCAAATAAAAAAATTCACTGGATGAGACATAGGTTTAGATGCGCAGAAGACAATTTTGAGTACGGCCTTTGTTGTTCATCTTTTAACACTGCCTTGTTCTACTAGATTGCTGATGGTAATGTAGCTGGTTTTTGCTTGTATACTTTACACTGTTAATGCTAATAATCGTAAATCGTCCTGACTTATAGATTATTAGAAGACACATTTACATATTGCTGTTTAATAATTTTTAATTTGTGTATTTTCCAAAGTTTGCAAAAATTTTAAGATTATTTTTTATTTATTATATCAAGTGAGTACATTGTTGCTTTAAAAAGGAAGTATCTAAGTAAAGATATAAATGGAATAATATCTCAAATAAATTTCAAAATTATATCCCTACATTACACATTAACATTACCCACATTACAATCGCTTACCGAGATTGATTATTAATATTAATCAGATTATTAAAGTAAGAGAATCTGACCTTGGAAAGTACTATTGCTCAATAAATCGATGTGATATCTATTTACGTAGTCCTGACGCAAGAATAAATTGTGCAATATTCAAGTTATGTCATAGCCATAAGCATAAAATTTAAGGAGATCTATTTTTATCGTTACCCCTAACGTTAATAAAAAGTTGGTTTAACACTATTTATGACAGTTGTCACATCAAAGCTGGTCCTTCTTAGACAAAAAGTAGTGTTTTTCAAGCAGTCCACAATATTATTAAGAGTCCTCCTCGTCCTCTTATTAGTGATGCGAAGGTCAGTTATTGCCAGTGACCACTGTTGCGTATTTTAAGTCAAGATCAATGACGTTGATATAATTACTGGGTCAAGTTTTGAATTATTTAATTTTTCTTTTTTTACTTGTATGAATAACTTAGATAGTATTGTAATTATAACATCTCGGATTTTGAATTGCAGATCAACATTTTCATGTAAACCTTGTGTTACAGTTGTTCTTTAAGCAGCAATTTTGCTATTTCTATAATAAAATAATTTATAAGAGTTGAATTGTTTTCAATCGACAAAAAAAAAAGTTTTTAAATAGGCTCATTTATATATGTATATTTTTTATGTATGATCAATTATTGATCATGCATAACTTTTTACAGAACTTACAGTCCCATTTTTATAAATCTTTTTTTATTAGACAAGGTATTCTTCAAAGTTTATTCATCGACTTATGTCAACATAATCTAATAAAAATTGACACAAATAATAAGATGTAATTCTGATAGCACTATATAACAAAAATCTAAAGTTGTGTAACTTTGTAAACAAAAAAAAAACTACGTAGGTATTAAACAAATCTGAAAATAAAAACATCCCGCCAAATAAACAAACAAGCACGGATTATGTCTTTCTTCATATATACAGTGTGGAAAAGCCAAATGAAATAAACTCCTTATGTCTCTTACTGTATATATTTATGAGAAAACCCAGAGCGCACGTTATGTCTAAAATATAAATTGGCATTATGCAACGTGAAAATGTAATCCCTACATTCAACTCCTTTCGAATAACAGATGCAACCCTCCCCCTTTTTTAAATGAAAAGTATGGGCTTATGATATATAGTTTCAAACAATAAGTAAAAGTAATTAATAGTAATAAAACAATATCTTCCCATGAATTCTTTATTTCAACTATATGTATTTATGCTCAATTATTTGAGATATGTGTCTACCCAAATTTACCTACTTGGGTAGATATTTTTATTAATTACTTAATTCAGTTTGTATTTCCTCATAACATCAACAACTAATAGACCTATATCCTTACCAGTTTAGTTGCTCAATTGGGGTATGCCAAGGGTCAAATTTAGAGCCATTGCTGTTTGCAATATTTGTAAATAATAATGTCGAATCAATAAATCCAAGTTGTAATATGTTAATGTGTGCAGATGATATTAAAATATTTAGATGTGTAACATATACTCAAGATTGTATAGAACAACAAAAAAATTTAGATAAGTTAGTTGATTGGTGTCGGAAAAATAAGTCAATTATGAAAATAGAGAAGTGTAAAACTATGTCATATGCATGAAAAACAAATAATATAATTTTTAATTATAGTATTTGTGACATTGATCTTGAAAGGTGTAGTCAGATTGTTGATCTTGGAGTAGTGATGAATCCGGGTTTATCTTTTTCGTATCATATAGAACACGTTACTTCCAGTAGCTCTAAAAGGCTCGAGGCTAGAGTATTGTTTACCGGTATGGAATCCTCACGGTGCGTTTGAGGCGGGAAAAAAAATTCTTTTATTTTTTAGTGACATGATATTGTTGATTTTCGTTATGGATACGATATATGAAACGTATCTCATATCTCCCTTGGGACTATTGTAAAGTTTTTCACCCTCAAACACATGGTTACCATGCATTTGCAGCAATTATACATTCATGCATTCTCGGATGTTGTTATTTTTCATATAATTTTATTAAGAAAGCAGTAATGAAATGCTAAAAAATAAAATATTTAATGCACTACGGGAGATATTCTGTTTTTCACCCTCGGTAGACTTACAGACCGCGGGCCTCCGGCCCTTGGTCTGTAACACGTCAACCTCGGAGAAAAAACATTCATATCTCCCTTAATGCATAAATATCTATTTTGGTTTAAAAAGAGTGGGCTGATTAGTGCTGCCTCTTTTTTTTGCTGTTGAATACAGTAACTACAATACAGAATCAAGCCGCAACCCGAAAAGCACAAAAAAGCACGCGTGTTTTTCGTTTCCGAGTTTTTTTTTGTTTCATTTCATTCGGTAAATGCGAACAAGTTGAACCGTCACGTGGCCGTCATTTGTCGTTAATTTTTTCGAGTTTATAATTTTGTTGTTTTGTTTTTGTTTCATTTCTGTTGATTATCTGTTAGGTAAGTGATAACTATAAAATAAAACTAAAGCTAAATTAAGATTACTTACTTATATGTTATTATATTTTTAGAGTTGATCCAAAAACATTAACCACGTGGGAAATCAAAGCGTTTGGTTAATCAATTTCAATAATCTGAGAGTAGGTATTTTTAAATGATGTGTATTTTGTTTTTACCATCTAGGATTGTTTTAGCTTTCGCTTCTTATTCAAAGATTATTTAAAATTATAGTTATATTAGCACTACGAATTTTATTTGGATAGAAATAATTAAGTTCTTGAATAGAAAAGATGCCTTTTAAAAATAAAGCTTCAAACGCAGCTTCAAGTTCTCACAAAAAAAGGTAAGAACCTAAAAAATACACTTATTACTTATAATTCAGCGTTTTATTTTAGAAAATTAATTGAAAATCAACATTCACTCAACAATATTTTGTCTGATCATAACAATGATCAAATAAATAAGACTGCTAACTCCAAGACGCAAATTTTTAACAACGACATTGGAATTGGAAGTGCATCATCAAACATAAATGAAGAAAGCGGTTCTGTTGAATTTGTTTGGGAAACCAACAGCAATTACCAAGAAGTCGTTCATCATGAATTGTACCAAGAATCTAAAGTCATGCAAACGTTTGGTAAAGGAAATCGATTAGTTGATATAGATTTCTATACTAGAAAACTGCTCGTTTTGCAACAACGTCATTCACAGAAATGTACATGCGGTTTATTACAACCAGCACGCGAAGAAAAATTGCAAAAAAAGGATTTGTAAGCACAATTGTTCTCATGTGCAACATGTGTGACCTAAAAATAAATATTTCTACACAAAAGTGTGAAAATGTCTTAGATCAAAGTATAGTTCTAGGTACTATAGCTTCTGGAAACACATTTACGTCAATGTCCGATATAGCCGCTAGTATGGATTTGCTTTTAATGTCAGAATCTAACTTTAGAGAAATTCAAACTACAATGTACACTACTTTCAACAATGAACTTTTGCTTTCAATGCAAAAACATGGTGAAGAAGAAGCTAGAAACCGTGCAAGTAAAGTTTCTTAAATTTTTATATGTATTTTTAAGCTTATCACCAATATCCGATTCAAAATTACTCTCAAGATATACTGTTGTCCAAGTTTACAGTTCAATCTTTAATGCACAGACGTATGTATATGTCACTTATATTTCTATACAATATAGAAAATGGTATAATCACTTGCAGTGATTTTATACATTACATCACTTTGTATGTGCCGTGCGTCAGTGGCGGCTGGTGCAGGGAGGGCAATGGAGCACTGCCCCCCCGTGATAAATTTCTTTTAACAGATAAATTAATTATAAATACCTAATTTGTAATTTGTATGTAACTTTTCTGATTTGTTTGATAACAAATGGTATGTTTTCGGAAGTGACAGTCCGTCTCCATCAGACTCGGAAGATCCGAGTTCAAAAATCGCGGTCTGTCATGAGCTCCGGGACATCTCGCTCATTGCCCTCAACCTGCAACGTCTGAATCGAGCGCTAGAAAGTGGTGGGGATTTACGCGGCTATACGCTAGCAGCGGGGCATTCTCTCCTTTGCCTGCTCACTCAGTCTGAAATATATAGCGGTGCGCGTATGTTGTATTTTCTGTCGTCGCAACTCGCAAATGCAACTATGAATTCCGTTAATAACATTATCGAATTGATAAAAAATAACACACTGAGTCATGACATTAAGATCGAATTAAAAAATCTAGACCCCCCTACACCAGATTTATTGATTAAACAAGTAGTAAAAAACAATTCGAAAACTAATAAAACGGTGTCGAGAAAATTCAACAGAAGCTCTTACAGTTTATCAGACTGGTTGTGTGGGTGTAATGTGCAAAATGCTTTTTTCTGTTTTGTGTGCTTAATTAAGAATTCCCCACAAAACTTAATTTTTGATATTAAACACTTTAAAATTTGTAATAAAATTGGGATTTTGGAAGCATATTTTGCAACAAATTTCCGAGGGAGCGGTTCCCCAGACCCCCGGTGCCCTCCCGTGAGAAAAAATCACGAGCCGCCACTGCCGTGACCAAACTCTAGGAGCACAACTATATTTCGGATTGAATTTGCACGCACCCTTCACTATTATCACTCACCACTACTTGCTATATGTCGAATGTACATCAATAACTTCAATAGCAGCACATATATTTATACTAACTGTCTCACTAGATTTAAAACTAATTGTAAAGCGGTCATATTCAAATAAAAAGGAATTATTCTACGTAATTGTTTCCTGTAATAGACACTGTCCGTTGGAAAAGAAATTATTATTATTATTATTGTGTAATTTTGCCAAGATTTTTGAGTCCATTCTCTTCAAACACATACTGCTGTGTCAAAGTATCAATATCTCCTCTACAATACGGTTTTATTATTTATTAATTTTGCTTGCTTAAGTGAATACGTTTCAAAAGCTTTAGACAGTAAATATCAAATCGACGTAATAAACACTGACTTCCGTAAAATCTTTGACCAAATAGATCATTACATATTGTTGAGCAAGTAAAATCGTATGGCTTCTGTAATTTTTTACTTATGTTTTTTCAAATCTTAGCAAATTGGCAGGGAGCAATGTGTTAGAAATCAAAACTTCTTATCCAACTCATTTAATTCTACTTCTGGAGTCCTATAGAGTTCAATAAAATTAGTGAGTTCAATAAAATTAATGAGTAAGTGTGGTGGAGTTTATTCAATTACCTACCGTGTAGTGCAAAAAGCTGCATTGTGCCAAAACATATGGTCCTTCGAGCCGGATTAAAGAAACCAAGACAATCCAAGAAGTTAGAAGAAAAGCGGTGGAACAGCCTCCACGATATCTACAATCCTAAAGTTGGAAGCAAAGCGGTTACCCCTGTCACTGAAGCACATTGGGCCCAAAAACTCAACTTTCCAGGAAGTCAAAAGCAAGGGAATTTCTCATTAAAGCGGAAAAACCCTTCCATTTTACATTTTACCACGTGAGTTTTCAAAAATCCATTCATTCATTCCTTTGTTTAATCTATTCATCTATTCCATGTGTAACATTTTATTCTTTTATTCGTATTCAATTTGGTAATTTATCGTATATTTTCAAGAACTTTTAACTTCAACTTAATTGTGCATCCAATAAAGTATTTAGTTTAAATCAATTAAAAACAAGTAGAAATGGAAGCATTAATTAAACGAAGAACAGTAGTTACTTCTGTTCTTAACCGATTTTCAAATTTTGTAAATTGAATCGAAGTCAACAATATTCCGATTGATATTCAGTTGCGTAGCGATGATGCAAAATCATTTCTTAATAAATTCGATGACATTCAAAACCAAATTGAAGAAATTGTTCCTCTTAACGACTTAGAAAATTAATCTATAACATATTACTATTTGGTTGTTACCCTTAATTATTATATAATGAGAACAAATTTTGTCGTTTTAAGATCTAAATTAAAACACATTAAAAGTTTATGTCGATTGCCTGATGAAGATTACAACGTAATCGAAACGTCGCAACAAATGACATTAACTTTTAATGTGTTTTAATTTAGACCCTAAAACCACAAAATTCGTTCTCATTAATCTATAACAAGAGAAAACTTTGAAACGCTGTATTATAATGCGTTATCAACTGCAAATTCATTTATTACACAATCACTATGCAATGCCTTGGTATCAAAAACGGAAAATGAGTCTAATAATACAAAAATCAAGCTACCCGAAATGCATTTGCCCACGTTTGCGAGAAAACAAACAAAATGGTGTAATTTTCGCGATATATTCGATTCACTGGTTCATTCAAACAACTCATTATCGCCTGTAGACAAATTTCAATACTTAAAGGTTTCACTTCGAGGCGAAGCAGCTCGATTTAATCAATCAATTAGCGTCACAGATGAAAACTATTCAATTGCGTGGAAGAAACTCAATGAACGGTTTGAAGACACAGAAGAAATTATTCTTGAACATATTAAAGGTCTATTAGAAATTAAAAGTCCAAAGCGTGAACCACATTCAATTCGTCAATTTGCAGACGAGCCATCTACAAACAATTAAACTTTTAGGTTCATTAGATGAAAACTTGCTTAATCGACTTTTAATTCATATATTAGCTAACAATTTAGATCTACAATCAAGACGAGATTGGGAAAAACAAGCAATTTTATTGAAAAATCCTACGGTTATAGAGTTTTGTAATCACTTAGGCCCGGTATTTCAATCGAGGGTTAACCCAAAAAAATTGGTTTAACCTTTTTATTTTATGGTTAGGCGTATTTCAATGCAAGGTTAACAGCACGAAGTATAGATACAAGGAGTCCGAACGGTATAGGATTTTTCACATTATTTATGTACACAAATAATCGACCCAGATCATAGTTCTCTTTTTTGCCACAGGCTGCGCGAGTGTTCAGGAGGTACCGATACTATTATTATTATTACACGTAAATACGGACTGGCTAACCTGGCTCGTCAATGTAAAAAAATAAATTAAATTAAATATAAAATATTAATTTATTTTATTAGAATTATTTTTATAAAAAAATGGGAAAGTGCTGTGCCGTTGATGGTTGTCTTAGTGGCCGAAAGGCAAGTGAGCATTTAGGAAAAGTGGCTTTATTCAAAGCACCAAAAGTGAGTAACCTCAAAATAATATTTAAAATTTTATGTTAATAAATAATTGATCATTACATTAGTGTTGTTTTTAAATAATAATATTTGAAAAATGTTATATTTTTATTTTTTTTGTGTAGTATAGAAGTAATTATTTTAGTTTAATATTTTTTTCTAAAAGGATATTGAAATGCTCAGCAAATGGAGCACTGCTCCATTTGCTGCTTAAAACATTACAACTGGAAGGCTTTGTAGATCTTGGGGAATACACGCCTGACCATTTAAGACACACTAGAGCTGACCATGCGTTGGTTTTTATGTTTCAACCCTTTCAGGGCAAGTGGGTGCAAGTTGTTGGCCAATTTTTAAGTAAAGATTCAGTGACTAGTGAAATTCTTCAGAAACTACTTTTGGAATGTACAATTCTGCTTGAGAAAGCTGGTTTTTATGTGGACGGAATTGTATCAGATGCAGCACAATGGAATCGCGGTGTATGGAAATTGCTCGGCATACAAGATGGCAACTATAGTTGTGAGCACCCATATAATTTTTCAAGACGTCTATGGTTTTTTTCGGATTTCCCTCATTTATTGAAAAATTTTAGAAATAAAATTATGGAGCAGTCTGCCTTCTGGGTAATATTTAAAAATTGTTGGTTTTAAAAAATTATAATGTCGATAAACTAAAGTAAATTTTATACTGTTTCTCACAGACTCCGGATGGAATTGTTAAAAAAAAACATTGGAATGCTCTGTTACAGTATGAAAATTATTTAAAAGCTAATTTAAAAATGGCTTATAAATTCACTCCTCACCATCTTAAACCCGAAGGCTACCAAAAGATGAACGTTCCGTTAGCTGTAGAGGTATGTGCGTGAATAACTAATATATAATTTACAATAAAATACTACATAAACATACATAACTCAATATTTTTAATTAATTACTTACAGCTATTCTCTGAGTCTATCTCAAACGCAATGAAGTTATTGAAAGATGAACCTGATTGTATTGAATTACATGACTGTGATAGTACCGTAATTTTCATTGAGAGAGTGAACAAATTAATTAAAGCTATGTTGTCTAGAACTCCGGTTGATGCTTTAAGACCTGCTGATGATAATGTTTCGAAAAAAGTACGTTAAGTATTGTTAACACTATTTCATTATTGGGATATTAATTTCAGAATTTGCTATTCATAACTTACAATTACTTATTATTTTTTGATAGGCTATTATTGAGTTTGATACTTTTATAAGAAATTGGGAGACTACAGCTAAAGAAAAACTAGAACAACTTAAGCAAAGAAAAAAAAATGGTGACTCAGTCGATCTGGAGAAAATGAAAAGCTTTTATTTATCAATTACAGCTAGTACCCTGACTGGACTAAAAATTTCTTTGGGGTCTACCTTGAAATTGATAGATTTTTTACATTCCAAGTGTAATTATGATTATCTGATGACGTCGAGATTAACACAAGACATGCTCGAAGTGAGTTTTTATGATTTTTTCATTTGTGTTTCACTAATAACTTTAAAAGAAACTTTTAAGAAATTTTGTCTTCTTCATTATGATTGCAACTTATTCTCATCATCTAACAACGCAATTATATGATTTTAGAAAGTTTTTGGGAGAATTTTTTGCTAGAAGTGCGTGTGGGTCCAATGATCATCCTGACCCTATTTTGTTCTCACAAGTATTCCGGTTGCTCTGCTCTTATTCATTAGCATAAATTTATAGAACTTATGGATAAAGGTGCATTGATTTATCCTAGTGAAAAATTATTTAATTTAATTAAAAGCTTGGAGGAAGTTGTGTTAATGGTGGTTGGGACCAAAACAGTAAAGATTAACACAATGTTTGAAATATTAGATGATGTTTCTAAAAGGAATATCTCTATTTTTGTTGGCTGTGATGAGCATAAGAAAGAATTAACAAAAAAAATAATTAATAATTTTTTAATAATGCGGGGGCATTTTCTAGTCAAGTGTTTTAATAAAAGTGCTACGGAGAGAAAAGTTAAATCTAAAAAATCTCGAAAGATTTCTAAATTACATTAACTCGCGCTTACTATTAATAAAAAAAATTATTCACTCTAATTATATAAATAATATAAATAAAAAATACAAAAAAATATTCTGAATATACGTTTAACTTAAATAATTTAATTTTTAAATATTAAACTCGTTTTGTTTGTAACTTATACCATTTTAATAAAAAATATGTTTGATAATAACTTGTTAATTATTTTTTTTCATAAAGTACATTTATCGTAATATTGAAATTTTTTAAAATATTTTAACTAGTAAATTTTTAAGTCACTGTGTAATTACTTACTTTATTTATTTAAAAACTTTTTTTTCAGCATTCATCTACTTTTTTCATTGAATAAAATGGTATGATCCCTACTAATTTTTAAATTATTATCCATTAATACCACATGTTTTTAGCTTTGCAGATTGCCTTTGATTTAACTCCCCGTTTCTCAAAATATTTTTTTCCAGAGCTGTCAATAGCAGCAAAACTTCCCGCGTAAGGATTTAAACGAGTACTTCTTGAAAAATGGCGCGCTCTACCGGCGAAAATTCTGTCCCCTAAATTGAGACCATTCGTTCAACATTACGTTCGGACTCCTTGTATCTATACTTCGTGGTTAGCAGATAAACCAGCAGGTTAAATTTACACCAAAAGTTAACCCAACTGCAAGAGGTGGTTTAAACCAAAAAAAAAGTAGTTAAGCATGCGCGTTGAGACATAAACAAACTGGTCGTATTATTTTGACATTTTGAACATAGCCTAGTATAGCTGAGAACATTGTTTTCAAAGGAAGAAGAAGACATTTTGATTTGAAGCTATTTAATTTTTATAACAACTTAATATAATGGACTTCACCAGTGATAGTTCGTCGACAGACGATGATCAGGTGATTCAGTTTATCGAGAATCTGGATCGAAATCGGAAAATCCCAAGGCGCCAAATTCGAAAAAATCACATGGATTATTGGGACAATGAAGAATTTTATCGCCGTTTTCGGCTTTCAAAACAGTCGACCATGATTATTTTAAATAATTGATTGATTTAATTGATTGATTAATAATAATAATGATTATTTTACATCAAATTGAAGATGATATTAGACATCCCACAAATAGGTACAAATTGTGCGCAAATTCGCACAAGAAACAGAGTTGAGTGTTCATATGGTATATGGAAGAGACGATGGCCAATACTAAGCAATGGTATAAACGTAGAACTCAATAAAGGACAGTGGATTATTGTTGCTACCGCAGTTCTTCACAATTTGGCGGTTGACAACAACGAAATAGATCCTCTTACTTTAACAGCAGAAGAAGAAATTGCATTCAATAATGTGAACAATGTTCCAGGGGAAAACTACGCAAATAATAATTTTAATAGAGTACGAAATCAAATAATTAATTATTTTCAGAATTTGTAAACTAGGAATTTATTAAATTTTTTTCTAATATTTTCATGCGCATGTTATGTTCTTCTTCTTCTTCGTGCCTCAACTTTTGTTGGTGCAGGTCCTCCATGTGACGTAGCGTAGTTTTGTGGGTGTCCCATTGCAATAAGAAAACATTACAATGAAAGTCTTTTGTTACACAGAATAAACTATTTTCACAGTCTTCGCTTCTTAACACAACTTGAGTTTGGATTAACGCAAATTATCGTGTTTTACAATTGAAAAACGATAAAACTCTAAGTGACAGGTGACAAATCACATTAATGACCAACGGAAACTGTCAAATTATAGGTATCATATCAAGAGGGCGGTATTTTCAAAATTCACAGCCAACTCCGTGCTTAGAATCATTAATAGAAACCCTGTATTACAGATATGGGCTCGTTCATAATAGTTATTGAATCAAAGAACAAAAACTTGGCAAAAATTCACCCTATGAGTAGGGAAGATGCTATACAAGAATAACATTAACATAAATTCAATCAAGAAAATCAATAGAAGAGAACAAAACAGACTAGCCATTGAAGTAAATTCCACGTAATCAGCCAATGAGTTCCAATTAAATGAGACAATGAACAAAGAATACACGGCAACGCTAAAAAGATAGGTTGTAACCTATCTTTTTAGCGTTGCCAGAGTAAAAATTCATCAGATCTAGTGATTTTAAAAAGCATTGGGTGATAACTTTTAATTATAAGAAAAAACCTAATGATTTTTTGATTGAGCATTTTTTTTATTTCGAAACAAATAAATTTTTAGTCCAGTTTAAGCAACATTTGAAAAAATATTGTTATATCGACATCTACCGTGTGACAGCAAATCTATAAAAAGCGTTTAATGAATATTATCACAACCAAATAATGAAAACTGACAAAAAAAAATTAAATATATATTATTTACTTGAATAGTATTAGATATTCCTCCGAATTTCTTTAAAAAAAATATTTCTCCGGAAAATCACGCATATCCGAGCCGAGGTTATAAATACGGGTTGAACGATGATTTACTTTATTTCCAACTAATTATTTCAAACTGAGTGTAATGCCAAAATTTTTATAAATTAGTTTTATGCATAACCAGTATAAAATACCTTACTTTATTCCTTAAAAAAGTGGAACTTCATTTCCCATGGGGTTTAACACGTTGCCTGCCACATGAGACCACGCTCCCACGCTGGTCTCAGCCTTATTTTGGTCACCGCCCCCGCCACCTCATGAAATGCTACATTCGATTTGGCCCCCGGATTCCACCAGAGTCTTATACTGTGTATCTAAATACACATAATCGAGCTTTAATGATTTATCTTATTTATTTATTCAAAACAATGTGTTCCGTCTTGCTAACGTCACTCAGCTCTCACCCCACTTTCAAGTCTTTCAACCTCACGCCCTCACCCCACTTTCAAATATTCTCAAGAAAAGTAGGAGGAGTCCAAGGGCCTGAAACATCTATCCAAAAGGACATTAAGAAGATACAGTCGAGACATTCGACATTATTTTTTTTGTATCTGTAACATCTTGACGGCACCTCGCCCGCCGCATCAATTTATGTATATACATAGTGTAAATAATAATAATACAGTTACTTACATATATACACTCTGTTTTGTAGAATCCCCAAAACCCAAAGTCGTTTCGAAAGATACATACAAAACATATGGTCCTTCGAGCCGGATTGTAACAAATATCTAACATTAGCACTACAAGAAAATTGTTACATCCCATCAAACTACAGCGATTCGAAAAAAGATTTAACGACGTAGAACCATCGATCCAAACCCGTCGAGTCAACGTCTAATCGGCAATCCAGCATCTACACCACAGCAAACCATAATAGAAGATTTCCAATTCTGAGAGAAAACAAAGATTTAACGACGGAGGATACCACAACTGGATACTGTCAGGCCACGTCTAATCTGAGGTACATCTCTTATTACATCATAGCAATCATCAAGATTCAGGATCAAGGCAAGAAGAAAGCAAAATACATGTTAGTTTACTGTTAATATCCTTTCTTTCCTTACCTTACACCAATTCAAATTGAAAATTTAAATTCGGGTTTTGTTTACATTTTATCGCGATCAGTACGCAAAATGTCCAACGAGACCGAAGTTTAATCACTAAAACAAAAAAAATCAAATATAAAAGACCGTCTAACACGCTTTAATACATTTCTTCAAAAATCAGAAAATTTAGCAAAAAGCGACGAAATTAAGGCACGACTCAACAAAATCGAATCGTGTCTAGATGACTTCGAAGCGGTCCATTCAAATATCGGGCTTTTAAATCCAGACGAATCATTAACCGATGAATTAAATGAATTTGAAAACTCATATTTTGAAATCTACAGTAGAGCAAAAGCTTTTTTAAACTTGAATAAAGAGCAACAGCTTAAAAATTCTAAGGTTAACACAGATACAGCGGCATATTATCAAAATGGAATAAATTCAGCAGCATCTGAAAACTCATATTCACAAATCGTCTATATAGTGTAGAACTGTCCCAAACGCCAAAATTTTTGTTTTGATGATTTTTATATAGATGTCACCGCAAACGTTTTCTATTTAATTGCTTAAGATCCTAAGTTCAAATTTTTAATAAATGTTACTGTAAAACACAAATGCCAAACAGTCCTAACCTCTTGAGAAATAAATTATGTGAGGGTAAAATGATCCTAAACGCCAAAATCTACTTAGGACTGTTCTACATTAAAGTTGTTGACTGCCGCTTGGTATTTTTCAAGCTATTAGGATTTTTTAAACTTCTGTAACTTGAAATAATACCTAACCTCAATAAATAATCTTGTGTTCATCAGTGAGTAACGTTAGAAAAAACTACTGTTAACGATGTCACTATTTAATAATATTGGATCTAGAGGAGCTAAATGTGTGGAACTAGCTCGCGTTAATTCAAGTTTTATTAGTAAGTTAAATTCTAACGGTTATTGTTTATTTTAAATTGACACTGCAATTTTAGAGCCCATAGAGTCCTTGCCTAGTACTTCATATACAGAGTTAAAATCTGTACCATTTGATCAACCTGACATAAATGAAATAATTACTGCCGAATTTGAACCAGATTTCAAAGAAAATATAACGATAATAGAGAATGAAGTTCAAGAGATTGCTAAGAATAACGATGTCATTCAGGAAGGAAACGTATCCATTGACACTACTGACAAAAAGAAACTTACACGAAAAAGACGAAGGGAGCCAGAAAAATGGAAGAGAAATGTTTTAAAAGTTGCCAGAAATACTGGCAGAGAATACACCAGTTTATCTGGAAACAAGCATTTAGCAAGGTTTGTTTTGCCAGCTACTTGCAAGTGTCCTATTCTAAAGTGCCAAGAGAAAATTATGGAAGAAGAAAGAAGTCAAATTTGCCAAACATTTTGGGCACTTGGTAACATAGACGACCAAAGAACTTTTATTGCACAACATGTGGAAAAACAAGAGGTGTCTAGAAGAAGGAAACCGGACTCCGAGAGCAGTCGAAGCTGCACTGTTAAATATTTTTTGACGATTCGAGATAATAAGATAAACGTTTGCCGTCATTTTTTTATTAAAACATTATCAATATCAGAGACAATGATCAAAACCGTGTTTAAAAAAATGTCAGAGCAAGGTGTGGTTGCGAAAGATAAACGAGGAGCAAATCGTCCTGTATTTGCTCGTCCTTTAGAGGCAAAAGAAAATATAAGAAACCATATTAATGCTTTACCAGTTGTTGAATCGCATTATTGCAGAAGTACTTCCAAACGACGGTACTTACCTGCTGGATTATCAATTAACAAGTTATACTTAGATTACAAAAATTTTTGTGCAGAAAAAAATATACAACCAGAAAAAGCTTACATGTACCGACACATCTTTAACAGTGAATACAACTATGGCTTTCAGACGCCAAAAAAAGACCAATGTGACCGATGTACAACGTTTAATAATATGAATGATGATGAGAAGTTAACAGAATCAGAGAACCAGAATCAACACCTGTTAAGGAAGGAGCAAGCTAGACAGCACAAGCAGAATGACAAGCAGAAATCAAAAGAAAATCAAAACTTTTCGTCTTGGTGCTTTGACATGGAGAAAGTTTTGCTGACTCCAAATCTTAAAGTTGGAAAGCTTTATTATAAAAGAAAACTACAGGTTTTCAATTTTACGATGTATGACCTGGAATCAAAAGATGTTATTTGCTACATGTGGTGTGAATGCGATGGCAAAAAAAGATCATCTGAAACCGCTAGTTGTCTGTGGCAATTTTTCCAGAATTTGCCTGAACAAATTACTGAAATTAGTTTGTTTTCGGATACTGCAGGAGGTCAAAACAGGAATCAAAATGTTGCCATGTGCTGTCTGCTTGCAGTTCGATCTATACCACATCTCAACATAATAAATCAAAAATTTATGGAATCTGGACATTCCGAAATGGAATGTGACTCGGTACGTTCCACAATAGAAAAGAAAACCAAACACATGCCAATTTATGTTCCAGCAGGCTGGTATAGCGCTGTGCGGGCAGCACGAATTTCGAAGCCATATAAAGTGGTTGAAATGGGTTGGGAAAACTTTCAGAATTTTTCCGCTCTCACTGATAAAGAGATAAAAAATAAAAAGAAAACAACCACTGGCGAAGAAATCAACTGGCTTTGCTTAAAATGGATCCAATATAGAAAAGATGAGCCTACAAATCTGTACGTCAAGAATAACTTGGACAACAATCAAGAATTTAAAATTATTCCGATTGATGGAAAACGAAAATCTAACAGACAATCAAATAAAGAAGATCTTCAATTGAATCAATTATATGATGAACCCCTCCCTATAGCCAAAAATAAAAAAAATGATTTGATGAGCTTATGCATGTCCAAGGCTATAAAAAGCAATTATCACACTTTTTATGAGTCAATAAAAGCTGAATAAAGCAAATTTAAAATTATATAAAATTTTTTAATTAATTATAATCAATTATTTTTTTATTTTATTTAGCATTTGTGTTAAAGCCAAGAAAAAACACTATGTCATTAGCAGAAATACTAAGTTTTCTTAAAGCATTACTATCCTAAACGCCTTAATGGCTGTTGGGACAGTTTATGTCTAACAGAAAAGTAAAAACAAGCATTAAGTACCGAGTTCTAAGTGCCACTAACATTGAAAATAATAATAATACAAAATTTTACTTATTGAATACTGGTAAAAAATAAAGAATTTACTAAAATATTTTAAATAGAAAAAAATATCTCTAAAGACATAAAAATTATGACCCATTGAAGAAACAATTGATTACGTTTTACGTTCCACCGTGAAATTTGCCTAGCGGCGGTTAGGACACATCTGCACTATATAGACGAAATGAAGCTGCCCGACATTCAGTTACCGGTATTTTCAGGTCATTACACAGAATGGATCACATTTAGGGATACATTTGAATCATTAATTCATTCTAACCAAAGGTTATTTGATACTCAAAAATTTCACTATTCAAAAAGTTGCTGAAAATCTACAGCATTACAAACGGTAGAAAATTTAACGTTATCAGAAAATAACTATCAATCAGCATGGGAAATACTTACGTCGCGATATGAAAATACGCGGCTAATTACTCAACATCATATTAAGGCAATTCTCGACCTTCCATCAATTAATAAAGATTATAAATCAATTCAACAACTAGTTCATGGTTTAAATGCCAACTTAAACTCATTAGAAGCTATTAAACGACCTGTAAAAGACACCGATGACTTTGTAGTGTATCTCATTTCAACTAAATTTGATTACCACACTACTGTAGCTTGGCCGAACAATTTAAAAAATTCACCGCCGACTCTAACGGAAATACAAATGCTTGAGGCACTAAAAATTAGTAATTTTCACAAAAAAATCAACATATAACACTAATTTGAAAGGTCCGTCTTATTCAAAGAATATTACAAGTCATGCTAATACACAACAATCATTTAAATGTTTATTTTGTAAAAAACCGCATGCAATATACAAATGCGACAGTTTTTTATCCCAAGATATTAATATTCGTAAAGAATTTGTAAAGAAAAATAAGATTCGCGCCAATTGCTTAAAAAATTCACATAAAGTTGAGAATTGAAAATCAAGAGGGTGTCGATTTTGCGGTTTAAAAATTAACACGTTACTTCACCACCCATACCGATCAAGCATTTAATCAAGAACAAGTGTTAACAAATCATTCAAATCAATCAGTCGCCGACAAGGTTATATTATCAACGGCATTAATTAATATTATTGGAAACAATAACAAAATCTTTACATTTCGGGCACTATTGGACAGCGGAAGCTAGTCTAATTTTATAAGTACCAAATGAGCGTTTTCACACCTACCGACACGACAACGACACGGCACCGACATTTGAGATATCACCGGGTTACAAATAGTTGGAAAAAGTAAACACACCTAAGTAATAGGTTTCTACAAAAAAAAATGCCAGTAAGTAACAAGTTATATTTGCTATATTTATTGTACCTAAGACGCCAAACAAAGAGAAATTGAAGACGGTTTTGGGTGCATCCTATTATCAAAACTAGGTATCTGTGTGAAGGCACTTTTTATACATTGTTTGAAAAGTTAGTTAATTCCCCGAACAAGTTCTTTAGTTATTTTCGAATGAGTAAGAACACATTTGATTATATATTGACAAATTTATGCGCTCAAATTAGAAAGCAAGATACCCGATTTCGGATGAGCATACCACCCGAAGAAATGCTAGCAGTAACAATAAGGTAAGAGTTTTCATATTTTTATTGTAGTAAAAACACAAAGAACATACACACAAAACTACAAAACGCAAAATACACATGAGAGTAAAGTTTTAAATAGGTATATCAAAAAATTGTTGAAATGAATTTACGCGACCTGCTTCTCCACCATCTTCACCTTTCTGTTTAAGTGTTTTGCTCTCTGTGGGTTGGTAATTTTTTAAAGTGTGAAAAGTGGCGTCTGTATCATGGGCACTCTCTGTGGCTGTAGTAGCAACAGATTCAGGTGAAAACGGTTCAATGTCCGTTTCAGAATACGTTTGGCTGTGACTTTGAGAAGCACTTGTGATAGTATAACAAGGAGAAAGTTAAGGTTGACGAACACATTGGCTTTGATGATTGAAAGCAGATGGCGTATTAACAGTCTGGCAAGGATAACCCGTGGGACGGCTTGCTTTGATTCTTTTTATTAATTGTAAAATTTCAATCTACATTTCTAATGGTTCCGATTCGGACATATCTCTCGTATAAGGCACAAAAGATAAAAGTAAAGTCTCATTATCAGACCGTTTCTCTGTTTGAGAGACATCCAAATGTTTTGTTTTTTTTAATTCAGCTAGGATTTCTTGTTCTAGAGGATCTAACCTTCTCCTTGACTTGCTATGTTTTGGTGGTTGAAAATTAGTGGACGTTCTCATTAGCGTCGTTGCTACAGTAGCTTCTGAATGAATCGGCGATGGTAACGGAGTTAAACTTGTTTGTGAATTGTCTTCTTTATTATAAGGGTTCCTCCCAATACTACTTTGCAGAGTTTCTGAGGAATTGCTCTCAGTATCAGCTTTTGTAGCAAATTTCAGCAAAAATTGCAATTAGTTGCTATGTTTGTACTTTTTTTTGCACCATCCCCTGTTTTTACCCGTAGAAACCGCAAAAATGCGTCTCTTACGTTATTCCACTTGGCGATAATCCTGTTACCTGTAAATAATAATACAAAAAGAGTATTCTATATTAGATGAAAAAAGTATTTTGTAGTATATAAAAGTATTCTTTC
This sequence comes from Lagria hirta, assembly GCA_947359425.1. Lineage (NCBI taxonomy): Eukaryota > Metazoa > Arthropoda > Insecta > Coleoptera > Tenebrionidae > Lagria > Lagria hirta. The sequence goes on from OX375794.1 coordinate 22,433,653, forward strand.
TTATTGCAGATATTTGGTTTCTAGTTGCACATTAACAGATATGCATTATCATTATAGAATAGAGATATCTACGTTAAGTGATGGTTTAAATTTTGTGTTTGAAAATATGAGAAATATTTCGTCAAGAGCATCTTAAAGAACTGACGCAAGATAACTGGGAAAATATTGCTAATGGATTCCAAAGAAAAGCAGATTTTCCAATGTGTCTTGGTGCTATTGACGGAAAGCACATCCGTATCCAAAACTTTCCACACGCAGGATCAACGAATTTTAATTATAAAAAATTCTACTCCATAGTTCTGATGGCAATTGTCGATGCAGATTATAGATTTTTGTTCGTGGATTTTCGTGCCTACGGAAAAGATTGCGATTCTTCCATTTTACAATATACTAGCTTTTGGACTACACTACATCGAGGCGAATTAAACATTCCACAAGCGAGACCAATTACCTCAAACATGATATTGAAAGTGCCCTATGTATTTATTGGTGACAGTGCATTTCCAATTAATGAATACATCTCAAAAGAATACGGAAGTCACAATTTAAGTATCAAACAGCGAGTGTTTAATTACAGATTACATAGAGGTCGACGATATGTAGAGCATATATTAAGCAATAAATGAAGAATTTTTCATAGATCGTTGAATGTTTCCAAAACATTTTCAAAAAACATTGCTAAAGCATGTGTCATTTTGCCCAATATAGTACGCGAAAGAGACGGTTATCGCACGGAAGATTTAATGCTTAGTTGCGGCTCAAAATTACTAAATTTAGTGCATGCTAATACAACACGGTCCACTAATAAAACAGGACAAGGATTACGCTCATGTTTTGCTAATTATTTCATGAGTAAGGAAGGTGAACTTCCATGGCAGTTATCTAAAATTTTATTGTTTCAGTTGTATAATAAATGTGAAATTTCAATAACTCTATTACAATAATTTAAGTACTTTTTATTAAAATACCTACACTACACCTTAACAACAGAGACTTTAAACATAATAATAGCAGGCTCACAACGTTTAAATTCAATTTTTTATTCTTGTCGCAGTATTTTTTTTTCTTATTTGGCCTTACACCCGTGAGTTGTTGTTGCAGTTTCAATTCTGTCAACCTAAGAATCTCAACATACGAAACAAGACTAATAAAAATTGATTTAGCTCCGGATAACACAAAGCTCCGTGTTATATGTATGCAACTCATTGTACATAACAGCTTTGGTTGGTTGCCTTCCACAACTCTAGGGCATAGCCATTTTTAAAAATAAAGTTCAGTTGATATCATATCGTCTTACATGCAAGATCTATTTACATCCCTCGTCCCGAATAAACAAAACTTAACATGGCGCAGTCATAGAATAAATAAATAAATTACGGATAACAAGTCCTAAATATTTTGTCATTAAGAATTGGTGTTTAATTGCAAAAGTTGAAAGTGTGCCGATTAGTAAAACAAAATGGAGAGCAAAATCCCGCAGATGAACCTGAATTGTAGTTTAGCCAAAAACTGAAAGTCCTGGAGACAGCGATTCGAAATTTATGCAGTGGCAACCGAATTAACATCAATCAGTGCGCTTCATTGCTCCACCACATGGGTGACGAGGCGATAAAAATATACAATAGCTTCACATTCACGGAGGCAGAAGTGGACAAGATAAATGCCTTAAAAGATAAATTTGAAGCATACTTCGTCCCGAAAAAGAATTTGAATTATGAGAGGTACAAATTCATCACAGCCAGGCAACTCAACCAGACATTTGAGAAATTCGTCACCGCACTAAAAAACAAAGCCAACCAGTGCGAATTTGGTGAGTTAAAAGCCGAATTAATCAGAGAGAAACTTTTCCAGAGAGAAGACCTATCCCTCGACAAAGCTCGTTGCGAAAGTTGTATCAGATTCAATTCAAGAGGTACCAATTTTGATAGGACATCCCTTTACTGAGTTGCCTGGAGTGTTGGTAATAAAAGACGATAAAAAATTAGTTGTAACTGAAGGAGAAATTAATAATATTGGTGAAATATACACGACATCTACAAAAGTGACATTATGGCCAATAAAAACCACTTTAGTACCAAAAGATCATCTGGTGAATATTAAAGTAAAGCCTGAAAATGCTAAATTTAATGGTGACGTATTGGTAGAAGCGTTGAGTGAAAAGTTACAAGAGATGCAAGCCTTATGCGGAACGCGTGGTCGAAAATGGTTCCGACATCTAGATGGCCAACCAGCCGTTTTGGTTCCGAGATTCTCAGTCAGGCTCGAGACACCGATGAGAGTTCGCCTCTGATCCGTTGGACAACCGAGTGGAGCGATCGTGAGATAGCAACAATGAGTACGGCAAATCGCAAATGCGTTTATGTTAATTGTTCAAATAATAACCGAAATAATAAAGACATTAGTTTTGTTATGTTTCCTGTAAAAAATTGCACGAGAGGAATAGAATGACAATAAAAATATGGAATCATAGACATTACCATGACAGAACTCGGAATTTTAAAAAATAAAATGCTACATTTTTATCGTCAAGAACGTGAACAGCAAGGCATAGGTTTATTTATGTCGGTTGCTGTAACACCAATACAAACAACAAGCAATTAGCTTTTTCAAATTCCTCGGAAACGACTCCAATAGAGTTGTTGACTGGCAACAATTTTTAGAAACATTGCGTTTCCATTAACTGTTAAATATTAAGTATTAATACATTAAATATTGTCACTTAAAAAAGCTTTAACTTTAGAACCAACAAAAATACAAAATTGTACAGGGTGTTAAATTGTACAGGGTGTTTAAAAATAAATGTCACATTAAAGGGGACGGTAAAAACTAGATCGTCTCGCCTGACGCCGCATTAGAAAATATAAAAAAAAAATAAATCAAATACTTAAATTAATTCAATATCTGCATTGTCAAGAGCGTTTTGTTATCGAATAGCTAATTAGCTAGATTAATTAAAATTCGAATATTATTAATTATTTATGAATCTAGGAATTTTGGGAAGAGAGGATAAACTTGGAAATACTGCTTTAGTGTTTTTAGTTCGCGGACTAAATCACAATTGGAGAATACCTTTTGGATATTTTGTTTCTTGTAGACCCGTCAAGAGCGTTTTTTTGGAAAAAATAATTGTAAACGTTATCGTCGAGTTGAAAAAATTATCGTTTGATCCAAAAGTATTAATATGCGACCAAGGATCAAATAATCGCAAGGCTATAAGTCTGTTAGGTGCCACAAAGGAGAAACCTATGATTCAAATTGAAGATAAAAAGATTTTTACTATGTTTGATACGCCACATTTACTGAAAAGTTTACGCAATAATTTCATGAACACTAAACTTCAATTTGTTGTTAACGGTAAATGGATTTCTTGGTCTGATATAACAAAGACGTATGAAGTCGATGAAAAAAATATGACGACTAGGGCAATGTTGAAAATTACTCCTTCTCACATTTTACCAACAACTTTCCAAAAAATGCGTGTAAAACTTGCTGCTCAAATATTTTCATTCACTGTTGCCGCAGCAATTTCGACGGTTACATTAACACAACAATTGGAAAGTTCCACGGCTCAAAACACGGCAGAATTTATTAAAAATATTAATGACATTTTTGACGCTTTAAACAGTAGAACGTTAGATGAACCAAGCCCAAACAGGCGACCATTGTCTATTTACAAGACAAAGTCTCTTGAAACGTTGGAAAGCGGTTTGGATTATTTTAAAAACATTGAAGTTTATGAGAACAATAGAAAGCGAAATAATATTTATTGCATAGATGGATTTCAGTGGACGATAAAAGCTGTCTTGTTGTTATGGGATGATCTTAAGGGCAAGGAGATTAAATATCTTCTGACATCTTTTCTTAATCAGGACCCACTTGAAAATTTTTTTTCTGTTATTAGAAACAGAGGTGGTTATAATCCCACTCCAACAGTCCGCCAGTGCCGCGTCGCCATACAACATAATATGAACATACGTCTCCAAATGGCTGCGGACTCGGGAAATTGTATGATATCCGACAGTGAAGTTCTTGATATTTTGAAAATTGAAGAAAATGCAAATATTTATAATTCTGAAACAGAACAGGAAGAGCACCATGAAGCGGCAGATGAAGAAGTAGATATGACAGAAGAATCTAACAAAGAAAATTATATTTCAAATGCGAGGTCTTCATCTACGGTAATTACTTTGGAAACTTGCTCTAATGTTTATGTAGCTGGATATTTGTTACATAAACTGCAAAATAAATTCAATTGCGAAGACTGTTCTCAGATGTTTATAAAGAATGGCGAGGAGCTGACAAATTTTAATGAATTCTTTTTGCTTTCTAAAGATTACTCTCGTACAGGAAAGATACGTTTTTTGAAAAGGCCTTCAGATCAATTTGTATGTTTTATACTGCATTTGGTAAACGAATTTAATAATGCATTTGAAATGTATAAATGTGACTCGAACGTTTCCAAAAATATTAAGAGATACCTCAGAATATCGTTGGAAAAAAGTTTTCAGTGGTATGTTGAACTTCACAAGAACTCGAAATGTGCGGCTCATCTAGAATTCATTCTCGACTTGTTTTCAAAAATGAACATGTTTCGCCATCTTAAATGGGAAACTGCCAAGCAGACAACAAAAGAACATTCATCGAAGACAACAAAGCCACATAGGAAAGTGCGTATTTTGTCATCAGCTAAATAATAGTAATTTATTTACCAGGGTATCGTAGATACAGTGGTTTAATTTTTCGGATTTGAAAGACTGTGACTGTGTGACTAGACATTTTTAAAATATTTTAGCGTCTTAACAATAAAAAAACGCTCTTAAAGAGAAAATACAAGTTTATCGTATTTTACCGCAAAAATAACCGGGCATTCAATTTTGGTTCTACAAATTTGCAAAAACGGTCTGTAGATTTATTTTCTATGTACGCATATAATTAAATTGAATTGATTTATATCTAAAATTAAAATTACTTATTAGTGCAACTCTTATTTGTATAGTTTAGTTATGTCTTTTAAATACATAGTGCTTAAGTATTTATTATTATCTTTTGGTTTTAAGTCTAAAATATGGCTATTTGATAATAGATTTTTATAACCAAATTTTTTGCGTAGGGGTCGTTCACATAATTATATGTAAACTAAATAAAAAAAAGCATGTTCTAAGTTTTTGTTTCACTTGTTTAATTTAGTTTAGTTAATTGACTATTAAATTGTTCCTATTTCCATCGTATGTACTATTATTTTTTTTAATCCATCAAGTTTTAAATACTTTTTTGTACGATAGAACGATTTTTCTTATTTGCCGCGTGAGCTCTCAGATCAGTAAGTAGTGTTTACTGGTTACTAAGATAAACAAAACACTAACTACTTACCGTCTCAGAATTTAAAATAATTATTTAAAAAATTTTAAAAATGTTTTTAATGTTACATGTTATTATTACACTTGAAAGAAATTATTTGGAACGTAACAATTGTTTTTGATCGGTAAAATGTTCGTATCGTTTTTGATACTTAATATACTATTGTCGACTATATTCTCAAAAATAAAATTAAAGTGATCTGACTAAGTGTTTTTTTCTCCAAAATTTTACCATCCTCAATTTATTGGTATTTCGCTAAGTCATTCTATCCATTCTGTTTGCTTTACAGGTCCAAATGTTGACGTCGATTTGCGCGAAAAGAACAATCTTGTTTCGTCAATCTTTTAAGCAAGAAGTAGTGCGGTGATGTCGCCACACTGCAGTAATTGAGTTTGTGGGTTGGGGAGGTGCGGGCGGTACGTGGATAGACAGCGACAATGAGAGAGCAGTAGGGAACGCATGAAAGCACACTGGTTGCGCCTCTTATTAAAACTTCTCACTCAACGGTAGAAGTCAGTCTTCGATTAAAAGGGGGAAATGAATATTGTATTCCCAGAACAATATTTAGAATTCGACCTGGACATGAGGCAACCTTTCTGATGATGACTTTACACTTGGAATTAAGCATCCTCTAGTTAGAACCTGGCCTTGTGTTCGTGAAAAACATGAAGCTGCTCAAGTTTTGCGTTTAGACTCACTGCAGTGTTCTAATTTGTCGATTAACGAGATTAATATTGGCCCTGTAAATGAACAGCAACGTAAAGCACTCTTTCAGCTACTCCACGATTATCGTGATCGATTTGCTCATAGTGCTACAGATGTAGGCTGTGGCAAATCCGCCCAAATCGAAATAGTTTTAAACGATCAAAAACCATTTACTTATAGACCGCATCGTCTGTCGATTAGTCAACAAGACATTATCAAAAAAATGATTGGAGAATTGTTAGACAGTGGTATTATACGAGAAACCCATTCACCATACGCGTCTCCAATTCTATTAGTCAAAAAGAAAAACGGAGAAAAAAGAATGTGCATTGATTACCAAAAATTAAATTCGATGACTGTAAAAAGAACAGCAGCCTTTACCACGAATTGATGATCAAATAGATCGGTTACATGGTAGGATATATTTTACCAGTCTGAATTTACGTTCTGGTTATTACCAGGTTCTGGTTATAACCAGATTCTGGTTGAATAAAAGTCAAAGAAACAAAGCCAAACACTATATCGCACCCCGGCGAAATCAGTGACACAACTCAAAAATGTAAATTTTCAGCTTCATGTCAGTAAAAAATACATTATGATATCTCCCGCAAGCACGAAAAGCGTCACATCTCAAACATACAGTTTAGTCGCTTGAGGACACTTGTATCAGTTTTCCGTTAAACTAACCTAGTATTCATCGCGGCAAGAATAGTGTCACTTTACTGTCCCTGTAGGTAGGAGTGTGTGTTATCGGTTAAGAAAAACGACACTTTTCGAATTTTGACAGTTTTCGTGCAGTACAAGGTAAGTGGAGTATAATTTTTAACCGACACAAACAGAAAAGTGTCACATTTCGCGAGTCAGATATCTCTATAAACCTGTTTCATTATAATAATTATTGTTTTTATTTTGACGTATGCTTAAGAATAGATGAATAGGTGCAGCACCTCTTCACAACCTAGTCATAACCTCTCAATTTTGCCGAGTTTACCTAATGCCTAACCCTTGAGCACTTCAGGTAATCATCTTTTAGATTTGCTGTTACCCACTCCATAATGAGGTATATTTGTTATTGAGGATTTATTGTTAAAACGAACCGGAGCTACATTTTGTGTCGGTGCTTTTCTGGATTTCAAATATTATGTCTTACACTAAACAACTAAATTATTATCAAACTCAATATGCATTTGTTATAGGTTCATTATGAGCTCACAGGAAGGCTACAGAGGTAGAAAAATACTCGCAGCTCTTGCTGCGGCTGCGGAAGTAGAAGAAGAAGAATCAGCAGATAAAAACGCGGATCATTCAGACTATTCCGACTTAGACCCACATTTTCAAATGCCACCATTAGAAGACGATGACTCAGACAACTCGTCGGAGTCTTCTGAACCAGAAGAAAAAGAAAATAAACCCAATAACAAGACAAAGGGTGCAGAACCAGAAAAAATCCAATCAGATGACAAGAGAAAAGGTAAGAAAAGGAAAGCAAATCCGGGTCAGTGGAGAAAAACTAAAGTAAAACTGCTTCGGAATAATGAGAAACCTTATACATCGTCATCAATTCGCAAAACAGAAATGCGGTCAAGAAAGTTACGTCCAGCCTGTAATAAAAAAAGCAAACTAAAATGCTCAACCAAGATAGATGAAAATAAAAGACGTGAGATATTTGACAAATACTGGTCACTTGACGGTCTAAAATCTCAGAGAGAATTTATCAGTATGAGTATGACCACCGTTAAACCTCAGTATCAGTACAAAAGAGAAGGAAGTATACGTCAATGTAACTACGCATCTTATTTCGTAATTAATGAGGTAAATGTGCGTGTTTGCAAATTTTTTTTTAAAGCTACGTTGGACATCTATGACCGGCCTATTAGGACTGTAATCTCGAAATTAACAAGGGTTTTCTTCAAGAAGATTTTAGAGAAAAACACGGACACCACTCAAAAGTAGATTCCGCAATAAAAGATGGTGTTGTTGCTCATATCAATAGCATCCCAAGAATTGACAGCCATTATCTACGCGCCCAAGCTACTCGAGATTTTATCGAAGGTGGTAAAAGTCTTGCTGATCTACATCGGGACTACAAAAAGGAATGCACTGAAAAAAATGTACCTTTTGCAAACCTCACGATGTATTCTCGAATATTTAACAACAATTTCAACATCTCGTTTTTCACACCGAAAAAAGATCAGTGTGATTTGTGCAGTTCCTACAATAATGCAAGGCAAGAACTAGTAAATGTAATTAATGAATATCGTGAATGTTTATCTCAAACAACAGATCAACTGGGTAAATCAAATGTTTAAAAATGTCAATACATCTTAACGATGACAAGCCGGTGGTTTATCGACCTTATCGTCTTTCACATAATGAACGCAAAACATCTCGAAACATTGTTAGTGACCTGTTAGAAAACAATATTATTTGAAAATCTACCTCACCATATTCGAGTTCTATTCTTTTATTTAAAAAGAAAAACGGAGAACAGCGTATGTGCATTGATTATCGAGCGCTTAATGCAAAGACAGTTAAAGACCAATTTCCACTACCCCTTGTGGATGACTTTTTAGAAAAGCTTAAAGGATGCCAATACTTTACAAGTTTAGATTTAGCTAGTGGGTATTAGCAAACTGAGATGGAAGATTTATCCGTCCCAAAAACTGCCTTTATGACGCTTGACAGGCACTACAAGTTTTTACGCGTACTTTTTGGCTTCAGCAACGCACCTGCAGTTTTTTAAAGAACGATTAATAAAGTTTTGAGCAATTTAAGATACGGCAAAGCATTAGCCTATATGAACGATATTCTTTTGCCAGCAGAATCTTTTGAAAACGGTATTAAAAACTTAAAGTTAGTTCTTCAGTCACTTAAGAAAGCACATCTGACATTACGTCTTTCAAAATGCCAGTTTTTATGACCAAGGTTGAAAATGTGGGACACGAAATTTTAAGTGAAGGAGTTCAACCTTCACTTCGTGCAATTACGAAACCTTTAACAATACTGACAAAGAAGGATGGATGTTAGTTTTACTTGGGGTGACGAACAACGTAAAGCTTTCGAAACCCTTAAGGAAAGACTGACATCTCGTCCTGTATTAGCGATTTATGACTACCAACTTGAAACAGAAGTACATACAGACGCTTCCAAGTGAGGCATCGGTGGAATCATACTGCAAAAAAAAAATTGAACGTTACGGCCCGGATTGTTCTATTTTCGACAAACAAGAAAAGAATAACAAAGATACCACTCGTAAGAATTAGAGACCATGACTGTACTGTAGTAGATACTTTAAAAACATTTAGAATATACTTAATTGGCATCTAATTTGAAGTGGTAACTGATTGTAATGCAATCCGCACAACTCTTACGAAGCAAGAGCTGATTCCACGAATGGTGGTTAAGTATACAAGAATATATTTTCGATGTAGAATATCGACCTGGGCATAAAATGACGCTGACGCGCTAATAAAAAACCCAATTGATCCACAAACGATCGAGGTTACTATGATTAATATCCATGAAAAAGATTGGGTGTTAAGTGCTCAAAAAACAGATGATAGATGCAGAATTCTTCTGGAAACGATGCAGAAAAATCCAACTGATAGGGAAGAGCACGAAATTCATAAAAACTTTCGCTTAGTAAATCAGCGATTATATCGAATTACTGAACGAGAAGATAAATAGGTTTTACCTAAAACAGCTAGACGTCAAATAACGTTTCAGATGCATGATTGTAATGGTGATTTGGCTCTATATAGAACTGTTTCTGCAAATTAAAATTTGTATTGGTTCGCAGGAATGAGAAGATATGTTAAGAAATACATATCATGTTGTTTGCAATGTTTGTACAATAAGGAATCAGGTGGTACAAAGCCAGGTTTTATGCATCCAATTGAAAAATTTGCTATTCCTTTCGACACATTCCACATTGCTTTCGACACATTACACATTGATCATTTGGGTTCTTTTGTAAAGTCAAAGCGGAAGAATACTCATTTGATCGTAATCGTTGATGCTTCCACTAAATATGTTTTTCTGAAAACTGTAACAAACACGAAAGTTGGACTTATTATAAGTTTTTTTGATAACGTCTTTGAAAACTTTGGAGTACCAAGAAGAATTGTATCAGATAGAGGAAGTTGTTTTACGAGTAAACAATTTGCGGAGTATTGCAGAAACTTGAATATGAAGCATGTTCTAAACGCAACTGCTACTCCAAGAGCAAACGGTCAAGTTGAACGATATAATCGGACCATACTAGCTTCTCTTGTTTCATCAACGAAAGATGAGCAGAAGTGGGACGAAGCTATAGCACCAGTGCTATGGGGATTAAATTCTACAATGAATTCATCTATGGGAAAATCTCCATACGAGTTGCTTTTTGGATACGTTCCACGAAGAATGGGAGACGCGGTCTTGGCAAACGAAATAGCTTTGGAATCTAATGTGGAAAGAAATATGTCGAAATAAGAGCGAACGCAAAGGTTCAAATTAACACTTTACAAAGCAAACGGAAAGCTTTGTTTGACGCACGACGACGTGCAGGTTGTAAATTTAAACAAGGACAACAAGTACTGGTGCGTACGACCGTAGCCAGTCATAAAGGTCAAAGTAAAAAGCTATTGCTCAAGTATAGTGGACCGTATGTTATAACAAAAGTTTTAGATCACAATCGTTATGTAGTTAAAGACGTAAGAGAGAGCTTCTCGATCGCAGAGAAGTTATAAGGGTATAGTGTCTGTAGATAAACTGAAGTCTTTTTACATAGAAGCTGACGGGAAGGCCATAGAAAACTGGAAGTTATCCAAAACCGAGCGTTGAGAATAGCTTTTAACGCTGCTTGGTACGTGCGCAACACCCAACTTCACCAGGAGGCGCGTATTCCCAAAATCCAAGTTGCCACAAAGGCCATTCAATCCAAGTATTTTTCCAAAGCCCTAACCCACCCTAATCCACTGCTGAAAGCTGCCGTAGATTACAACGAGGCCGATTACAAAGACAGCTCTTCTAAAAGAACCAGAAGGGGATCCTGGATAGCTTCTAAGAAACCCAGCAACACAGGAGTAAGTCAGGTAGCTAAACACCTTCAGTGCCACTGTCAGTAGACAGAAAACCAAATGAGTTTATAACTCAAAGTGACAACATACCAATTTTGACATTTAACCCAAATAGGACTGAGTGAAGAAACTACTTCCAAGAAAAAAAAACGGAAGAAAGACTTCATCTCCAACGCGTGGAAGCACACAAACTGGGGTTACTCTTGGAATGAATCTTAAGCAAACCAGATAGCGACACTAACATCTCTTTCAGGCCTGAGTCTAGAAACTACTTCTGGTAACACAGAAGTATATCTTGACTCTTCCACTCTAGATACCAATGCGCAATATCTTACAGAATAAAAAAAAAAACTGTAGTTTATGCACAACAAAAAAAAAGAAGCTTTTGTACTGATTGATATTCGCTCCGAGGGCAACAGCGCTAGCGCCATGGGTGACGCTTTTAAGAACTTCATACCCAGTTTTCGTTATTATTAAGCACGTGCTCGTATATGTTTACATGTATTCTTTTGAAATAAAAACTGGTTAATTATTTTGTTTAAAGCGTATAAATAAATAATAAAGCGTATCAATAAATTATGGATTCAAATCCAAAAGAAATTTATAAGTGCTGTGTAGAAAATTGTAATAATACGTCAAGAAATTGTGAATATGAATTCTACAGTTTTCCATCTGCTAATCCAAACTTTCCACATAAAATTCAGAAGCGTGAATTGTGGTTAAAAGCATTAAAAAAATTTGAGTAAGTACAAAAATTAAATACAATATTTATAAGAATAGTTTCAAACATTAGATAATAGATATTTAATAACCGTAAATATTTATGATATTTATTTATGGCTCCATTATTTTAATAAACAATTGTAGGCCAGACGGATCAGCTTGGACTCCGAAAAAACGAAGTAGAATTTGTAGCTTCCATTTTGCTGGAAACAAACACCGCGATCATCCAGGAAGTCCGAGTTTCACTCCAACTATTTTCGACTGTTCAACAAAAACATCAAGGAGAGCCACATCTTCAGTTAATCGGTAACTAATTTTTTATTTCATAAAATAAAAAAATTGCTTATATGTACGATTATTATTTAAAACATTTTTTTTTAGATTTCAAAGATTTTTAAAAAGAAATATGCAAAATTCAGCTACTTCTGAATCACAAATTAAGAAATCAAAAGTTTCAAGTGCTCGAGAACTATTTGCAAATTTAAATATACAAGATGGGAATTCCACTACTGGTGACCCGAAAATTCATGTTGAAACGAACGTTAATTTTTTATCTGATGACAATGATAATACAGACAATTTTTTAAAAAATAATACTACGTTTATTTGTATCAAGCATCATAATTCAAATGTTTGTGATGCGGAAACACAAACTTACATACCACGAGGAGACAAAGTTAATTGTAAATCAAGTATAAATGAGACTATTAAATGTGCGAAAGCTTCTGAAACATGTACAACAGGGTTTCATGGCTACTCTTCGGTAAAAGATGCAGCTGACGAAGTACGTGACCTATGTGGCGTTAGCCTTGAAACGTTCAAACTTTTCTTAACAATATTACTAAGACAAAAATTTGATAATCGACAGAAAGTATCTATGAAAGAACGTCTTTGTATTTTTTTAATGAAAATGCGAACTGGCCTAACATTCACGGCACTAGGTGCTTTATTTAGGTTACATCGAACGACAGTATCAACTATTTTCACTGACACTTTGGTATATTTAGTTGGTGCGTGTAAAAATTTTGTTTCGTGGCCAACTAAGGAGACAATCCGTGCAATGATGCCCGACGTTTTCAAGGACTCGTATAAGAATTGCCGAGTAATTATTGACTGCACAGAATTCCATGTTGAACAGCCATCAAAAATTAAACATCGAGTCCAGTTCTATTCCCGATACAAAAAACGGAATCCGTTTGAAAGTTTTAGTAGGTTGTACTCCGTCCGGACACATATCTTTTGTGTCACGGTGTTATGGTGGTAAATCCACAGATGCCCAAATAACAAGTACTTGTGGTTTTTTGGACCTGCTCGAGCCTGGTGATTTGGTACTCGCTGACAAAGGGTTTCCACAAATCAAAACTCTCCTTGATGAAAACGGGAAAGGAATATTGATGGTTATGCCATCTTTTTTATATAATAAAACGTTTACAGCAGAACAAGTAGAAGAAACATATCAAGTTGCGAGTGTTAGAATTCATATTGAACGAGTCATGCAAAGAATTCGTACATACAAAATTGTTGATAAATTTACAATCGATTTGCTTCCTCATAGTGATGCGATAGTATTAATGTGCTGCATTTTAGTTAACTTACAACCTCCAATCATCAAAGTTGAAGAAGCAAAAGAAGGTGAAGATTACTTAAAAAAATAACAATTGTAGGAAAGTTATAAAATTTATTAGATATAAATAATATGTTATCATTTTAAAAACAATTGGTAGTAAAATTTTGTAATAATCATTTTTAATGACAAGTAAGGCACATAATATATCTTGAATTTAAATAAATAATTTATAATATATACTTTTTTTATATTATTTATAAAATATTTTCTTTTTGACTTTCTACTAAGACTCTTAAATAATAATTAAAATTGAAAAATTTCAGCTTTGGAATAAGACTTGCCAAAAATTTTTCATCTTTTGTTAAAGTAACAACATAACTACCCTTTGGAGACCAAATAAATAAATCACATTGATCCAAACCAACAACATACATCTGCACTTGACATTGAGTGTAATAGATGTTACTTTTTTTAACACTAGCTCCATTTTCTTCTAATTGTAAGTACTTAACGTTAAATTTATTATTTTTTTCGTCATAAATAGGTTTTGATGAACACGTGGAAGGACACTTAATTTCTAAAACTTTAATTGCTTCACCGTTTTTTACGACGATGCCATCAACACTGGCACACAGCCATGATTGCAATGGCTTAACAAATAAGCCGATAGATACTACGTCGACATCGTATTTTTGTATATAATCTGCAACAGCCTTCTTTTCATTTTTGATACCATATTCCATTGCTTTAGTTGTTGTTCTTGAACCATTTATTAAATTGTTAGCTAAGGTTTCACTGTTTTTTTTTTATTAGTCTTAATTGAGTGAGCTTTTTGAGAAGCACTGATTCGATATTTTCTCATAAAAAACCACTCATGTGATCCACTCTGCTTCTCGGTATTTAAACACAACTTCATTATTTGGTAATCATATAATTTAACATTAAAATTATAATAATCATAAACTTTTACATCTTTAAAAATGATATCACATGAATAAAGTCTACTTTGCTTCGACTTTTGGAGTAAAGTAGCTAGCAATCAATTTCAGACTAATACTCTTCTGTACATCATTAATAGCTTCATTACATAAATCTTCTAGAAATACCCTTACAGCTGTTCTCATAGCATATTCTTTCTCATATTTTAAAACAAGTCGAAATGAACAATTTATTTTTTCCAATTCCGAGTACTGAACATCGTACAGTGGCCCATAACTTTTTTTTAAAATAAAATCATCAGTAACTAACAATGGCTTCGCAAAAATTTCTTTTGCAAGCTGACTAGTAGATGGCTTACCCCAACTTTGTTCTTCAGAGGTTTTTGAGTCACCAGTATGTTTATTTATAAAATCAATCAGTGCATAAATATGTTTGCATTTTCCACATGCTTGAGATACGCACGTGCAAGTCCGTTGAATTACGTGTCTAGCAGCATCTAACTGAAAATCATTTTCTAATTAAAATGTTATTTAATTTTAATATGTTTATTATTAAATATATGAACCCTACTTATTTGTAATTCAACTTTATACGGTGTTTCTGAGACACTAGTCTGTCTAAAGACTTTACATTTAATTTTGGTAGGTTGATCATGAAATTTCAATTCTTCTACATCCACAACGTTTACTTCACTTAATTTTTTACCATTGACTATCTTTTGTTTATTAAAGTCAATTGAGTGAGTAATTTTTTCAAATCCAATTTTGATTATTTTATTCATTATAAAATTGTTTTGAGGTTAACCGGCATTCGCATATTTTAAACTCTTTTTTTACAGCTAAGAAAATTTAATTTTTCTAACTGTTTTTTTTATTGTCTACTTATACGTAATTTGTGATATTTGGCCACTAACATTTGCACTTATAAATAATAATTATTTACATATTAATATTTTTCTAATACCCATTGTTTTCATGCATAAACATTGGGAGTGAAGTTATTTTTTTCGCCACGGGTGACGCTGCGTGCGGTTGCCCTCGGAGCGAATAAGAGAGCCCGAGTAAGACCCAGGGAATAGAACTGCTGACGTAATATTGCGCTCAGCACCTGTTCTTTAGGGTTATGCCAGTATTTGACATGGAATCACCCTCGGCTAGACTATTTATGTTTAGGCGGCCTGATCCTCACATAAGACAAAGATTCTCTAGGGAATTTTTGCAAGCGATTCTCAGAGGGAATACGATACGATCGTAAACCCCCCCGTTAGGTCATACAGCCGATCGGCGGCCAATGATAATAGAGTGAACGCACGCTCAATCCTCGAAAATACCGACGTATTTACGGTTTGGTTGCAACAATTGTTTGTTTTTCAAGAATAGTGACACATTTAGTGATCTGTCGTTGTTCCTAATAAAAGTATTTTTTTAGTCTCATTTCTATTTACGCCTGTATTCTTGAATAAATATGGGTGATTGCTTATAATATTGTATTCATTATTATAATTATATCATGTTTAATAGAATATTCAATGGAGAATTTAATATATCAATTTACCAACCTAAGAAGGATCAGTGCGAGGATTGTGTTGCCTACAATAACGCAACTCGAGAAGATAAAAATCGACTGAAGTCTAAATATGAGAACCAAGAAAAAGAGCTTTCAAGAATGGAGAAGGTTAAGGACAAGAAAGAAGTAGAAGATAAAGAATCAACTGTTGTAGCAGCTTACGACTTACAAGCTGTGATGCGATGTCCTAGGGGAGATGTGTCTAATTTTTACTATGTTTCAAAAGTGAATACTTTGAACTTTACGATCTATGAGATGAAAAATAAAAATGCGTTCTATGTGTGGCATGAAGGGGAAGCAAATAGAGGAGCTATAGAAATAGCTGTGTTTTAGAATATTTAAAAAGTCTTGGCAGAGATCTAACAACTGAAGCCAAACTACATATATTGTACATATTTTGTATTCTGGAAAGAATAAATTTATTATTAGTATGTACGGCTAATTTCAAAAAAAACTGATACGACTCTTAAAGCACGTTTTTTAAATATTTGAGCAGTGTATTCTAGGGCACCAGTCGCCGTCACTGTCAAATTAAAAAACTTGTCAGAATTGTCGATTAGAAACAAATAACCGCGCAAAAATAATAATCTTTAAATGGCTCCGCACACGAACAAAGAGCTAAAAGCAAGAATTGTATCAGTTTTTTTTTGAAATTAGCCGTACATGTACGCTGTTTCTGCTCATATTAATAGTATCACTCATAAATTTCTGATAAAAGAACACACACAAAACGAAGGTGACAGTGTGCATTCTGCATTGAAAGCATTCTGCATTGAAAGAAGCATCAAAAAGACATTGAAATCGGGCTGTATCTATACACCGGATCAGTACATTTCAATTATTCGCCCTGCAAAAAAGAAAGGATCCCCTTACAAAGTCATAAAAATGTATCATAGAAGTTTTTACGAATTAAAGTTGTTAGCCTCTGACCTGGGTAGAAATTTTTATAAAAATACTGATAATGAGAGTGTGAAAATGGCAGATATACAGATTTTAAAAGTAGATGCTAACCACAAAGGGTTCTTTTTCTATAAAACATCTTACGGCGAAAATGAATTTAAATGTGTGAAAGTTACTAGCCGTGCATCAAAATCTTTAGACAAAAATTACAGATTGCAATCTGCTTACAAAAAAAGAAACGGAATCTCGAAATAAGAAGAGTTCACTTTTATTTTTATTTCATTTATTTGGAAAAACAGGGTTTTAAATACTTAAATTTAAAGTCACTATTGTATTTTATAAAACAATTTTAGTTTCTTATACTTATAAGTACAAAAGATTTAAAAATTATTGTAAGTTTTAATTGCATTAGCAATAAGCATTTTTAAGAGGCTTTAAAGCAAAATAAATGACATAAGTTAATTTTAATATCAAGAAATAAAGAAATTATCGGAGTTTGAAAACGTTGTTTAGAAAAATACCTCGTTTTCGGGTTGCAGTGTTGTTTTTAATTTTTTCCAAAAATAACTATTTTTGTTCAAATAAATTTTTGAGCCTTCAATTTTGTTTTCAAAATTATTATTTTCCAAGGAATTTAAAAATAAGTTCCGCCGTCAAGGACAATAATATAAACAAATATAGGTTGGCGAGGTGCAGGCGGAACGTGGAGTGAGAGCGACAATGAAAGAGCAATAGGGAACGCAAGAAAGCACAGTGGTTGCGCTTTCTTATTAAACTTTTCACTCAACGATATTACAGAATCTGACAAAAAACATATAGCTTAAAAATTTGCCTTAAAAGGCCCATTCAATCAAATTTTGAATAAAATTCGTAATTCATTTGATAACCGGGAAGATTTATGAAACATTGCAACTTTGTAAAATTTAGACAATGAAGCAATTTTAAATAAAATTAGTTTTTTAGTGTAGAAGTTTGAATGGAACATGAAAATATATACAAATATATATTCGTTGATGATCATACAAAGAATTCAGATTTTATTAATACAAAAATTGTTCTGCTTTTGTAGTGACAAATACTACTTAATAGCAACCTCAGCTGCACACGTATCCAGATCAGTCTGTTTCCTCAGACGACAAATACGAGGTCCTGTGAATCAAGAGATTGCCCCAATCCCTTGATCCTACTGCAGAAAACACGTGCAAGAACGAATTTTACAACGTTTTGTAACCAGAACTAGAAACATTTAAATATGTCTGCTCAACCCGGTGCTTCAAACCCAGATATGCCTATAGTCCTATATATCGTACGGCACGTCAAAGTATTCTAAATCAAACCTAAATTTAAAACCTGAGCTGCCATCTGCCCATCTATCATATACTCTTTAGAAAAGTGTATCTAATAAAACGGTGTTGGACATTTAACAAAAAAACGTGTTTAGACTACAATTATTAATTTGTGCAATTGGTGAAAATAGAACCCCATTCGATTTGTTGGGTAAGCTTTTTTTATTTTTGTGTATCAAATAATGATTGCGTTAGTGGCGTAAGCCATATTTGAGGTTAGTTTTACCAAATAATTTTTACCTGTTTATTGTTGGAATATATACGAAATAATTAAACAATTTTATCTGTGTGATCGTCTTATCTGGCGCCACCGGGTCTAGACTGTTCCCATATAAGAAGAACGGGGAAGTACAGCATTATGCAGAGCAAGTATAATTAGGCTAGCTTCGTCAATTCCAGTAAGTTGAACGCTGCCTACTTTACTGTATACGTAAATCATTTCAATAAAAGTTTTTCCTTATCTTCGAAGTTTTTCTTCCCTGACCTATTCCAACAAGTTATGGGCCCAGTGTCGGTTGCTTAATTACTTCGGATAAAGTACGCGTTTTGGTGGAAGTGACCTATTGACAATTGATAAGTGTGTGCAATATGGACGGGCCAACGCTTAAAAGAAACATTCAACAATTTCACGGTAAAAAATATGGATTATGGAAATTCAGAATTAAAAAGTTGTTGCGTGAAATGAGTGTTTTAATTATAGTGGAAGAGCCAATGCCTACTGATCCTAATGATGATTGGCTTACTAAAGACGCCTTAGCTTATAGTCTTATTTGTGAATACTTAAGTGATGCCTTATTAAGTGTGGTAAAAGTGACTGTTTAGATTTCATGCTGAACAGTCGTCTTTAAAAGCTATTTTTCTTTTTTTCATGCCAGACTTGGCACATGCTAGTCGCCCCGGTGAAAAAATGGTATTATTCTCTCGGCAATGAACCTCAATGAATTGCGCGACTTAAATGACAACGAGTTGAAAAAAAAACAGTAGTGTTGTTACTGACAGTGGAAGTGAAAGCACCCAGCAAGGTGTTAGGTTCTCTGAACCAATGCTCACAGATCCAATAAATACAGTCAGCAAAGACAATGCAGTTCTGACAAAGATGAAGACTACGAAACGCCAAAAAAATTTAGCGAAGCCGGTAAACGAAGGTACGTCAGGCCGGATTTTACTTACAAAAATCGATATGAAGCGAATAGAATCGAATCCATCATCCGTCCAGGAGGAAAATGAGCCCAGCCGCAGCAACGATGATGATAACATCACTGACGACAAAAAAAGAAATACCACGCCAATTACTCTAGTGGACAAGTGCAAATGGAACACATTCGCCCAACTCATCAAATCGAATAAAATTAACTATTCAAAAGCAACAAACACTTCACAAGGAGTGAAAATTCAACCAGACACTGTGGATGACTACAGAAAACTAAAGTGACTGATGGACAAAGAAAACTTTAGACACTTTACCTATCAATTGAAGCACGAGAAAAACCTAAAAGTCGCCATAAGAGGCATTATGACAGGACGCTGAAATAGCTGAAGATTTAGAAGCACAACGCTACCCGGCTTTAAAAATAACCCGAATGAACGGGAAAAATCAAAAACCCGCACCATTGATCTTTGTGGAAATAAACCGTAAGTTTAATTCCATTTACAAAATTAACCCAGATCTGCCTGACGTCCTATAGGTAGGACGCTTTATTTATCTACCTTGATTACATACGCATGCGCAACCGATTACTGTCATATGTCTTTTTTTATTGTTAATTGTATCAGACATTGTGAATGTAACTATTGTCTTAAAGTTCACGTGGTGATAAGTGTGTTTGTTTTTGGTCAGAAAAGCAATAAAATGGAACCAGTGGATCTTCGCTTTGTAGGGTAAGTATTATTCCTAAAATTTTGAATATATTGTCAAAATAATTAACATTTGGTGTAGCTAATATTTGAAGCTTTGGAGACATGTAATAGTTCAGATCACACAATATAAATTTTTCTTGCAATTTAACAATATTTTGTGGCGACCTATATGTAGGACGTCAGGCATTAGAGAAAAGTTATAACATTTTTTTTATGTATTCTCAGAGGTTTGACTCTTGTGCTGAAGCACTTGCGATGGTAGAGGATATACATTTTCCGCACGCGTCGGCTGATATTATTATGCAACCTCCTGAAAATACATGTGGAAATGTCACAAATGAGGACTCAGGAGACGAAGATTGAATGCATTATAATAATCTTCCGGGAACACAACTACGTGGTGAAGCTGAAATGCGAGTTCCTGTACCTACTATCGAAGAATTTGATGAAGAAGATGAAATTCCGTTGTCTTCATTTGTTGACAATACAAGTAAAAAATGCAAAAAACCTCGTTTGACTTGTACATGGATTGAAGGCGGTTTTGAAGAGTACATACCTAATGTTTGGTCTCAAGATATTGACGAAGAAATAAAAAACAAAACTCCCATACAATTATTTGAACTTTTTTTTACCGAAGATTTGATTCAAAAAATACTAACAGAGTCAAACCGATATGCTTTGCAACATAATAAGATTAGTAGTATATCTGTCAAAGAAATAAAATGCGTATTGGGTATTCTTACTTTGAGTGGATATATACAAATACCACAAAGACGAATGTTATGGCAAAAATTAAATGATACTAATAACACTCTTGTATCAAATTCAATTTCTCGAGATCGTTTTGAGTTTATTCTAAGTAATTTTCATTTGGCTGAAAACAACAATTTGACTTCAAATGATAAATTTGCAAAAGTAAGGCCATTATTTGACCATTTGAACACAACATTTTTGAAATATGCACCTTGTCAAAAAATGCACAGCGTAGATGAAGCTATGGCTATTCACGGCAAACCAATACGCTACGGCTTCAAGTTTTGGATGGGTTGTACACGACTTGGATATGTCAATTGGTTCGAACTTTACCAAGGAGTTTCTACACACATAGGTGTAAAATATAAAGAACTGGGCGTTGGAGCAGGCGTTGTGTTAACATATGCTGATGTTTTGCAGTCTAAATGGCCAAATTTACAATTCCACTTATTTTTCGACAATTTTTTTTTAGTTCTATACCACTTCTGATGGCATTGAAAGGAAAAAAAATGCATGGGACTGGCACTATTAGAACTAACAGAATTCCTAACAATCCTTTTGTAACTAATAACATGCGGTCACTTTGAAAGCAAGACATGCCGCACTTCACACGTAAACGTTGTCCAATGGAATGATAATAGGATTGTCACTATGTGCCCCAAAAATACTGGAACAAAACCTCTTGCGTCTGTCAAAAGGTTCTCACAGCAAGAAAAAAAAATCTATTTATATACAGCAAGCAAATTTGATAAAACTTTATAATGCAAATATGGGTGGAGTAGATCGCTGCGACGAAAATATCAGTTTGTACAGAACTTCTCTTCGAATGAAAAAGTGGTATTTTCCTCTCATTTCACAGTGTTTAGATATGTCTATTCACAATGCATGGCAACTGCATAAACTTGCTAATCAAAATTCAATGGATCATCTAACATTTCGAAGACAAGTAGCAGTGACTTTGTTAGAACAGAACAAAAGAGAAACGCTTCATACTGCAACGGGACGTCCCGGCAGATACGAAAACTTTGCTATTAGATTTGATCGGATAGATCATTACGTCATCCCGCAAGACAAACAAACGAAATATCGCCATTGTCACCAAAAAACCACAACACGATGTCAGAAACGGGTCCTTACGGTCCCATCAAAATTTAAAAAAAAATTATAACATTTATATTCTTGAATAAAAATGTCCATAAAACTATTAACAAGAGAAAAAAAAAAGGTTTTAAAACAAATTATTTATTTCAGGCAGATCTGGGTTAAAAATGTATGTGGCTTAATGGTCACAATTAAATCATTAAAATCGAACGGCTCCCCTGTGCAATGTCACCGATGTCAACTTTTCGCACAAAAAAAATTGCACAGCTGACTTTAAACGCCTTATTAAATGTGCCGGCTCTCACAGCAGTCATGAGTGCAAAAAACCAAAAACCACAGCGGCCCGTTGTACTAATTCAGAAATAATAAACAAAACCACAAAAAAAAAAAAATAGGCGGACATTTCACAGCCCACTTCAGTCAATTTAAAAAAAATTATTTCCGAAGAAAAATCTAATTCAAATCCTTACAATTAAAATAAAACTCCTTCAGAACCAAAAAAACACTAATAAAAAAGATATAGCGGCACTCGAAATCGGTCTTCTATTCATTGACTATTGCTCTAAAAATCCGACCAAAATCGAAAAGATTAGATTCAGTAATAGGATGCAAACTCTTCTGGCTCTTATTGATGTGTAATAAACGCATTTTGGACGGTATTAAACTCATTGTGTGGCACTGTCAAAGTATCCTAAATAAATTAACAGAATTTAAAGCGTACTTAATACTGCATAGTCCGGAGATTGTGTTAATTTCGGAAACCTATCTAAAACCCGAAAAATCAATCAGTGTACTGAATTACCTGATTTACAGAAATGATAGAACTCAAAAAATAAACGGAGGCGTGGCAATTTTAATTAAAAAAAGAAATTGCTCACTATCCCTTGACAAATCGGCAGTCAATGAAATTATTAAACTATTTAATATATATTCAGCATATATCCCTCCATCCAGCCCATTTCCAGAAAAACAAATTAATAGTCTTATTCAAAATAACAACACAACTATTATAGCAGGCGATCTAAACGCGAAAAACACTGCCTGGAATTGTGTCTCGACCAATTCTAGAAGACAAAAGCTTAAAAATCTTTGCGATAATAACAATCTCACAATTTTAGCTCTCTCAGAGCAGACACATTTTACAACTAATCCCATCTCCGACATCCTTAATATTGTAATTACAAAAAAATGAAACAATAGATGCTCTGCCTTTGCTGAAACGGCGCTCAGCTCAGATCATTTACCGGTCCACCTAGAAATAGGCGGCTCGGATTGGTTTGAGTTGGCTCCACCTACCAACAAAGTAAAATAGAACATATAGGGTAAGCCATATAGTCATTCTGCATTCAAGAGTTCGTTTAAGATTTTGTCGTGAACGGATGTGTTTTTTGTTTCTCTGTGCTTTTTAAAAGTGACAAAAATTAGTGCTGAAAATATTTCATAATTTTTCTATTTTGAAGGCTTGTCCATGACATAGTCTGAAACTTAGAAAATTAATTCTCGGATTCTTTTGCGATTTTGGCAGGCTTCGGACTAATTTTCGTTAAATTCCCGGGAAGTAGTGAAAAAAAAAATTCTTTTCTAAGTGTTGGTTCGCTTGGGTAAGATTTTTATGTTTTCGCGATAATTATTCAACTGCGATATTTCAACGTACCAGAAATTTTTTGGTGTTTGTCGAAATTTAAGAATTTTTTCCAGTATTTTTCGCTTTGGAAAATTAATTTTTTTCGGAGTGTTGAATCTTGGATAATTCAAGTGAATTAGATCAGTAGAGGTTTTTATCAGGGTTTTATTGGTTGTGAGACCGAAAAAATCCGACGTAGGACCTCGAAGTTCTTGATTTTAAGAAGTTTTCAGGTTTTCGGACTTTGAAAAATTTTCGAAAAATCAAAAATTTTTCTAAGTGTTTCTTCGTTGGAAAATTGAAAAATTTTTCAGTGTTGAGACCTTAGATTTGATCAGTAGAGGTTACAATTGTGATCTTTTGGGTTTTTGAACCGAGAAGATCCAATTTAAAACCTCGAAGTTCTCGATTTTTAGAGATTTTTCGGGTTTTCGGACTTGTCAATCAAAAATTTTTTCTTTTTTTTTTCTCTAAATGTTTTCTCATTGGAACTCTTCCAAGATGAATCCAGCCCCCCAGGAGGAAAACAATGGTGCTGCCCCACCATGGTACTTCGATATGCTGAAGTCAGCCGTCGAAAACGCCGTGGCTCAGGCGGTCAGCGCCGTTGTAAAGCCTCTGGTGGAGCGCCTAGACGCCCTTGAAAATAAAGTGGACGCTGCGAGGGCCAAGGTGGCAGGTCCGGCCAAGCCACTTATTCCCAGGAAGCCCGCCTTTCCCCCCCTAAAGGCCAAAGTGGTTACAGAGAAGCCACAACCCAAAACATTAATGATGCCAACACCAACGGCAGCCCAGCTGGTGGCGGCACCGCTCAAAACGGTCGCAGCCAAAGAAACCAAAGAGGACATGGACACAACTCCAGCCGCCCAACCAGACAATGGTCTGGAAAAAACTAAAGCGCTCAAAAGAGGGCACAATGCTGAGGAGGACAGCATTCAAGCACCCAACAAAAAAGCAGCGAAGGCTGTAGTAGAGCCAGCTGGTCCTAGCACCAGCAGACCAGCTCCAGCTGATAAGGGTGTTTCACAGAAGTGCCCACCGGTACCTATTCATGATAAGAGCCAGTGGAGCAAAATCTGCGCCGGCCTGAAGAAGCACAGCATCGCCATTCCAAAGGCGAAAGTGGCTCCGGAAGGAATCAGGACACAGGTGAGTGATATTAACCATTTCAGGTCGCTCACTAAGTTCAACAAGCGTGAACCAGCAAAGAATTACAGGCGCTGTTTTTCTGGATGTGGCTAAAGCTTTCGACAAAGTCTGGCACAAAAGGCTCCTCCACAAGCTCATTGTAGCCGGCTTTCCAATAGGTCTAGTAAAACTGGTCCAAGAGTATCTAAAACGTCGCAGTTTCAGAGCAAAGTTGGGTGCATTGAAAACCAGGGAGAGATACATAACCTCGGGGGTTCCCCAGGGATCACTACTTTCTCCGTTTCTCTTTGCCATCTACACAGCTGATGTCCCTAACCCTCAAAATGTAAACACCACCACTGCTTACTTTGCGGATGACACAGCTATACTTTGCAGATCAAGGCAACTACATACTGTCGCAAGATATATGCAGGAGCATCTCGATCTACTCGAAGAGTGGTTTTCAACGTGGAGAATTGAAGTGAACGCTGCCAAGAGCAGTGCGATCGTCTTTAGGAAACGTATCAAAATCACTCGCTAAATGGCGTTAAACCAGGATATACATGTGACCATGTTTGGAGAACCCATCCCATGGAGAGATCATGCAAAATATCTAGGTGTAACGCTCGACAAGAGACTCACTTTCAAGCCACATGTTGACAGTGTTCTAAACAAATGTCATTGTATGATTAGAAGATTGTACCCAATGATCAACAGGCGTAGCCGGTTATCTATTGGAAACAAACTTCTGATATACAAATCCATTATTAGACCGGTGCTAACATATGCTTCGCCTGCGTGGGGGCACGCAGCAAAAACGCATATCAAAGCAATCGAAGTTGCACAGAACAAGTGTTTACGGATGGCATTCAATGCTCCCTGGTATGTACGTAACGTACAACTACATAGGGAAGTAAAGATACCAACCATAACCGAGTTCATGCACCAAGTTGCAATAAAAGCTTTTGCAAAGGCAGAGACTCATAACAACGAGCTGATACGTCAAGTGGTGGATTATGAAGAAGCTGAAGAGGTCAAGTACAGGCGACCTAAACAGGTGCTTGTACCCCAATAGAATCACGGTGTAGTATCGTATCACGTACTCATTGAGTACAACATATATTCATAGATGCATTTTTCTGTTACAGATCCCAGAGATGAAGGAGTAAGGGTCTCAGGACTAGCTCCGAAGAAGATGGAAGTCAAAGTCAAAGTCATTCTGCATTCAGAGTAGAGTTCTTGGCTTGGTAAGACGTGTCGCGCCTCCACCAAAGCTCTCGTTTACGTCGTCATCAGTTGACTAAACCAACCTTACCGGTTAATCGTGTTTTCAAATACGACAGTTTATTTAAAAACTCATTTCAAAGTGCAAATCTCAAAATAGTGCAGTGCATGTTAATAGTGCTAAAATTAACAATCTCTGGCAGCTGCCGCTGCATGGCTAGTGGCTTAATTGCAGTAAAAATGACACTTTTTCGTAGTTTTATAATAGTGAATAAGCGAGTTAAACAGTGAAATTGACACTTGATCCTAGTTCTATGGTAGTGAATAAATGACTAAAATTATTTTTAATCTCAACTGACAATTTATACCATTTATAAGTGAACCAGTGCTATCAAAATGGCAGCAAGCAATCAAAATCCCGTCCTAGAAGTGAGCGATCTATCAACGGAAAAGCTCATTGAACTCATCACTCATTGTCAGCAAGTTCTAAAAGCCAGACAAGAAGAAGAAGCAGTCAACGCGCTTTTTCCTAAATTCAACTCACCTCAACAAAATGGTGCCACAAGGGTGGAAACCGTCAAAGCAAAATCAACTAGCAGTAAATTCACTGACGTAAACAGCAGACCTGTTAAAATGCAACGGGTGGAAAATAAAGCTTCAGTTAGTAACACTGCAGATGAAAATGAAGACATCACTGATCATGATAATGACTTCAATCCAACCACACAATCAAACACACAAAGCAGACAGCACTACGAGCGAAACGCACAAATTGATGAAGACGATGACAATCACACCGCCCCTATAATACTAAGAGATGCAGAAAAATGGACCACAGTTAGCGTGGAATTTAATAAATTGAAATACCACTACACAAAAGCTAAGGTAACTGAACATGGCATTAGAATAACTCCCCAAACTGTTTCCGATTATCGTAACATGGCAAAATATTTAGACAATCATCAAATCCAATACCATTTATTCCAACTAAGAAAAGACAAACCTTTAAAAGTATGCTTCAAAGGCATACCTCAATTTATGTCTGAAAACGAAATTCAAAATGACCTTGTAAGACAAAACTTTCCAGTATCTTCAATTAAAAGACTCAAAGACAAAGATGATAAACCTCTACCTATTATTCTGATTGAAACTGATAGAATTTACAAATCTATTTACAATATAACAACAGTCCTAAATCTAAACGTCAAAGTCGAAGCTTACAAAAGTAAAACAACTGGTCAATGTCATCGTTGCCAACTCTTTGGACATTCCCAAAGAGGATGCTATGCAGACTATAAGTGCCTCAAATGTGGTGAATCCCACTCAACGCATCTCTGTGAAAAACCAAGATCTCTTCCTGCAAAATGCGCAAATTGTAATGGCCCCCACCCGGCAAATTTCAAAAATTGCCCAGCCAAAAAACTGCTGATACTTACAGTCGCAAAGTAACTACCACCGCCCCAAACCCCTGGAAAATGACTCACAAAAAACCCGAAGATAACATCAACACATCAACAACACACAGCTCAAAATCTCAACCAAAAACCAATGAAAAATCATCAAACAAAACAGCTGAATATCTTGGTGAGCTACTTATAAACTTTTCCTAGACCAATCCAAGCGAAAAACATTATCTCGACTTTGTTCGAACAACTCAAAAACTTGTTAGACACATAAACCAACAATAGACATCAACATCCAAACAAAAACCATAAAAATAGCATCCTGGAATGCAAACTCAGTTATCAGCAAAAAACACTACATTCAAACTTTCCTAACTGTAAATGACATTAATATCCTACTCATTCAAGAAACATTATTAAAACCGCAGCACAACCTTAATTTTCCAAATTACAAAGTTTATATAAAAGACAGGTTAAGCCGAAATGGTGGTGGCATTGCCATTGTTGTCAAACACAAACCAAGAGCTACCAGAAAATATCGAAACTAATGCTGAGTCTCTTGGCATAAACCTACTGACAAAAAATGGTAACTTACACATATATTCAATTTATCTTCCACCATCGAAAGAAATCCTTCTGGATGACTTGAAATTTATCAAAAAATGCAAACACCCTATGATTGTTGCCGGTGATCTAAATGCTCGCCACATAGCTTGGAACAGCAAAAAATCTTGCCCTAGAGGTGAAAAACTTCAACATTTTGCAACTATCAACAACGCTGTCATAGTAGGCCCAACAGAACCTACTCACTACTACAACACCGGTAACGACGTAATTGACGCCGCCATAATAAAAAATGTCACAACTAACTATGTCGTACATGTAATAAATGAACTGTACTCCGACCATGATCCGATCACAAAAGAAATACAAATAAATGCCGTTACAACCGACAAGAAGAAAAAATGGATCAACTGGCAAAACTTTCAAAAAGATCTTAACATTATTCCACATCAAATAAAAAACAAAATAGACATAGAAAATGCAGTTATAAACCTACAAACAGAAATTCAAGCTAAACTCGAAAAACACTCCACAAACGTCAGTGACGTAGTACAAAAAACAGTCCCCCAATTCATAATAAACAAACTGAAAGAAAAGAACAAAGCAAGAAAAAGGTATTTCCTTACACTGTCACCAACAGACAAAACCATTCTAAATAAACTTACCAATGAAGTGAAATACGAACTCGACAAATACTACAACAGTAAATAGCAGAAGAAAATTGAAAACCTTAATACCGAAGACAACAGCCTCTGGAAACTAGCAAAATATCTGAAAACAAAAAGTGATAATAAAATACCACCCTTAAAAACAAACAACCAAATCCTCAGCACTTTTGAAGAAAAATTGAACTGCTTTGCAAACACATTTGAACAACAATTCCGAAATATTGAAGCTGAGAAAGAAGAACAAGAACTGATAAAACCAACATTAAACATTAGAAAAATCAGCAATAGTCTAATTCAACTACAAAACACAGACACTACTACCACAACCATCAAAACAAATACTGACAAAATCAAAGAAATAATTAAAAACTTAAAAACCAAGAAGTCTCCTGGCCCAGACAACATCTCAAACCTGACCATAAAGCATTTTAATGAACCTGCAATAAATGAACTGACTAATATTATAAACAAAATCTTAGAACTAGAGCACTACCCTAACACCTGGAAAAACGCCCACATCATATTAATATATAAAGCTGGCAAAACAAAATCTGCCCCAACAAACTACAGGCCAATTAGCTTATTAAATCACCTCAGTAAAATTGCTGAAAACGTGATCTATGAAAACCTATTAAATGAAATCAACACAAAGAATATCATCCCCCACACGCAATATGGATTTAGACAAAAACACTGCACTATTCATCCATTAAGCAGGCTTATAACCCGCGCAAAGAGAAATCCTTACACCTCAACAGCAGCAGTATTCCTTGACATCGAAAAAGCCTTCGATAAAACCTGGCATAATGGTCTGATCTACAAAATGATCAACTTCAAAATCAATCCGAAAATTGTCAAAATCATCCAAAGCTACCTAGAAAACAGAACATTTCAAGTGAGAATCTATGATGACTTTTCAGCCACAAAATCAATCAAAGCTGGAGTTCCTCAGGGTTCAGTTCTCGGACCAACCCTCTACAACCTCTTTATTGCAGACTTACCTAAACTCAAGAAATCAGAAATTATCTTTTTTGCCGATGATACCACCATCTTCAACAAAGCAAGAGATCGAAGAAAAGCTCAAATATCTCTTCAAACAGATCTTAACAAAATCGTCTCCTGGTACAAAAAATGGAACATTCGCATTAACGCTACAAAAACAGATGCAATTCTATTTACTAATTCTAAGATAAACCCGCGTGAAAATCTTCGAATAGACAGAAAAGAAATCAAATGGAAAAGCAGCATCAAATATCTAGGCGTTTGTCTAGATAAACAACTTAAATTCCACAAACAACATGAAGCTGTCAGAAACAAAACTCGAGGCATTTACAAGCAACTCTACCCTATCCTTAACAGTCATAGCAAACTCAACCTAGAAAATATAATTAAAACTTACAAAACAATCATCAGACCCATTATGTTCTATGGATCTGAAATCTGGGCAAATGACAACAAAATCTGTCATAAAATGAACGGCACGGAAGCAAGAATTCTTAGAAACTTGACCACCGCACCATACTACGTCAAAAACACCATCATCAGGCAGGACCTGAATATTGACTCAATATCAACAATAGCAAAACAGAGAAGGCAAAAATTTATAGAAAAAGCTGATAACAGCGAAAACCCAACCATTAAAGAATTAAACACTATGCTGAACTGAAATCAATTCTACACAAGCTGCCAAAACAAACTAATTAAATCAAATAAAAACACCGAGAAGACAAGGAGATAAAAACTCCATTCCTTCAGCTGAAATCATGATCCTACATCAGTCATTCTGCTCAATTCACTGTGAGACTCGTTTCGCGACAGTCGTTTAGGTGAAAAGATGAGTGATTTTGATGAAAATGTTCCCCATGTGCTAAATGGGGAAATCATAGTGCGCCAAAATTCTTTGGACAAATTAAATTACGAGGCAATTATGAACGCTCTTCAGTATCTAAGTGCTAGAAAAAATAAACTCAAAAATTCAGTTCCTATGGCAGAGTCACCGATTCCATCATCCGGTGAACCCTCGCAGACCAATAAAAGAATTTATTTTGTTCCGGCAAAACGAACTACTAGAGTTAAATGAGTTTATGAAGCACCGGCTTTCACAAACCGTAACAAATACCAACCCCTCCAAAACAACGACCCAGCAGAAGAAAATCAAACAGAGGATCCACTAGAAGAAGCACCTCCAACTACAGTCTCTGAAGAAGAGAAAAAAAACTCTACTCCAATAACTCTTATTGAAAAAAACAAATGGCTTCAATTAGAACAATCAATGAAAATTAACAACATAACTAAGATAAGATAGAAGAATTTTTTTGTATTTAATAAATCAATTTATTAAAAACTTTTTCAGATATTTTTTTGAGTGGAAGAAATATTTCTTCACTATTAACAATATTTGTTAGTATTTACTAAATCTGTTTTTTATTAAAACAAAATTTTGTTAACCTTTAAAAAGCTTTAATGCATTGAAAAAAATATTTATTTCCACCAAATAAGATTTGTTAATAGTTAACAAATATTTGGTTGGCGGTCATTGTTGGTAGATGGTTATACTTCACGCGTAGTTGCATATATACATATATAATAGAATACTCGTGTGTGCGTGCGCATCATTTTCTAGATGTTAATAAATCGATTATTAATTAGTAATAAATATTTGGTTGGCACAAAAAAATAGGCGCTAATAAATGATTTATTAACTGTTAATAAATATTTGTTAAATACCTATCCTCTAACAAATAATTTATTAACTATTAACAAGTCTTATTAAATACAAAAAAATCCTTCTAACAGTGTATGGAGTCAAAAAATATGAGATATTCTACCCATCAATTGAAGGAAGAAAAAACCTTAAAAGTAGTTATCAGAGGAGTGATGACCGAACTAGAGGAGATGACCATTGCAGATAATCTCCAAGAGCAAGGCTACCCTGCAATGAAAATTACAAGGATGAACGGGAAGCTTGGAAAACCTGCTCCATTGATTCTTGTAGAAATAGAACGTAAGTTTTCCTCAATTTATAAATTAAATAACATTTGTAGGTTGGTCGTTTCGGTTGAGGCCCTCAGGCCAAGCGGGGCACCTACGCAATGCCACCGCTGTCAAAAATTCGGCCATGTCCAAAAAAATTGCACTGCCGATTTCAAATGCTTAAAATGTGCCGGTTTACATAGTTCCTACGAGTGTACTAATCCCAAAACAACCGCAGCTTGTTGTGCAAACTGTTCGGGATCGCACACATCTAACTACCATAAATGCCCGGAAAGGCCAAATTTAAATATTAATTCGCGAAAATCTACTACCAAAAAATGGGCTGAGATAAATAATCCAGAAGTTAATTTTAAATTAATCATAACTGAACAGAAACCAAACTCATTTAAAAATAGTAATAAAAACTTTTTAATTCAACCTAACATTCCTCAAAATCAAAAATCAAATAATAGCAATAACTCTGAAAATCAACAAAATTCAAATGATACAACCAGAAAAAAAAAATCGCATTGCAAATTGGATTATTAATGATAGATTACGCTGCTCTCAAGCCTAGCGAGTAGGAGAAAGCAAAATTCAATAACAGATTGGACATTCTTTTAACTCTAATTTAATGGATAAAAAGCTTACATTAGATGATATCAAACTCATCTCGTGGAATTGCTACAGTATATTAAATAAACGCGAAGAATTAAAAGCATATATTGAATGCAATAAACCCGAATTGTTACTCCTAAATGAAACCTTCTTAAAATCACACATAAGATTTAATATTCAAAATTATATTTGTTACCGCAATGACCGCGAAAATAAGATGGGAGGCGGCGTAGCTATCTTAATCAAAAAAGATATTAAACACTACCCCTTCAAAAAATCGTTAGCAAATAACTCCATCGAATACATTGGTGTTCAAATTCCTAATAAAAAAAGAAAATCAATAAACGTTTTCGCGGCATACTGTCCGCCAAATCAACAATTAACTAACTCAGATTTAGACCAACTTTTCAATAATAGCCTCTGGCCTTAACAACATCAATAGAAAGAGAAAAAGGTTTATTAATATTGAAAAATGGAAAGATATTGCTAGAAAAAGAGCTAGAGATTCTTGCCAAGCTTACGTAACCCGAAAAAAACGCCAAGTACTTGAAAAAAGTCAACCAGAAACTGTAAGTGGAATAACGCTATATGTATTTAACGTTTGTATCATAACGTAACGGTTAATTCCTTAATGTTGTCATTTATATTGTTGGAAAGATAATAATAATAATAATTATTTTTTTCTAGACTCGAACATGCAATGTAAATAATTGTAACAAATCTGGTTGTGCTCAACTTCCACCGGAACAGAAAATTGCGTTTTTAAAGATTATTACAAACTAACCTATAATGATCAGAGTCTGGTGCTCATCCGAAATATTCACGTTATTGAACCTATCCGCAGAAAATCTGGAAAAACTGCTGGAAATTCTAGAAGAGTGTGCACGTTTAAGTACACTATATCAGACCAAGAAGTTTTGCCAAAAAACTTTCTTGCATACATTTTCTATTACGCAACGACGCATACAGACATTACAACACAAATTGAAAGAAGATATAATTAATCCAAAAGATGGACGAGGAAAACATGACAATAGGCCGCATCGTATCAAAGATGCAGTCATCGAAAAAATTAAAGATCATATCAATAGTTTTCCTAGACAGCCTAGTCACTACAGCCGTCAAAAATCGGAGTGTGAGTACTTATCTCCCGATTTAAATTTAAACAGGATGTATATATTATTTAAAAAGAAATTTCCTGAAGAACAAGTAACTAGAACCCTATACCAGGTGGTTTTTAACAAAAAGTTTAAACATTTAAAGTTTGGAGCGCCAAGAGCGGATACCTGTAAATACTGTAACACTTTATATATTAAACTTCAATCTGAAGATGACAAGAGCCACTCTGACGACGCAGAGGGGGACTGTGTCTTAGCAGCCAAAAAAAGCATCGAAGCGGAAAAAGCTTCAAAGGCTAAGGAAGCCAGCAACAAAATGGAGGTAGTAGAAACTACCGCAAAACGTTTTAGAGATATTAGTGAGGAAGAATTCCCACTACTATCAAAAAAACAACCTCAGGCTAAAAATCTAGCCTTTAAAGAAAAGTTGCCACCAACTTCCTCCCAAGCGCAGCCAGCCGCTGTCCAAGCCACGGCAGTGCACCAGGTGGTTAACCCATCAGCCACTGTGCTTCCTGGAGCCAAATCCGACAAAAAGCCACCTCCAATCTTCATAACGGAGGAAGGCAGCAAATGGACCACCATTTCAGCCAGGCTCAAAGTCCAAGGGAACATCAGCCCAATATTGGCCACAACTGGACCTAAGGGCATCAGAGTCCAAGTAGCAAACTCAGATGAGTTTAGAAAAGCTACTAACATTCTAAGAACAAACCAATAGAAGTTCTACTCATTTTACCTAAAAGAGGAAAGACCTCTAAAAAAAGTTATCAGACCTATGCCCATCTATGCCCATTGCATTGACCTCAATGAACATCAAGAAGATCTTGAAGACCAAGGGCTCATTGTAGCCAAAATAACGCAGTTGGGAAACCGAGAAAAACAGGTGGCCAACAATCAAAAGTTTGTTCTGGTGTTAGTAGAATTAACACCAACCCACTCACTCAACATCGAGTGGGCAAAACAAACATCTGCCAAGGTCTGTGGACTTAAAGTCCAATTAGAAAATCACCGCAGAAAAGCTAGCACCCTCCAATGCTACCGCTGCCAAGGATTTCACCATGGGCAGGCTAACTGCAACAATCAGGAAAAATGCGTTAAATGCGCAGGAGAGCATGACTCAAAAACATGCACCAAAACCAAAAAGGAGCCAGCCAAATGTGCTTCATGTGGCGGAGCACATACCGCTAGCTACAGGGGATGCCCGAACTTCCCCAAAGCCAAAAAACCTAGTACCAAAAAGGCACCAAAAAAAAAACAAAAACTATTGAAGCAGCTCCTGCTGCAAAGAAGGACATGGCCAAATCCAAACCTGTGCCAGCTTCTTTAAAAAAAAGACGCTCCTCAAAGCTACAGCAAAGCGACAAAAGAGTTCGCTAAGCCTGCAAAGCCTGTTGAGGATGCCGGCATGACATTTTTAAGAAATGTCAAAAAATCCAACCGCGCTGAAAAAGCAAATAAACTTTTAAGTGAGTTCAAGTCAACATTTATTGTCGACTTCAGAACCAAACTTAAAGAACTCCTTTAATGCAAGCACAACCAGCGGTGGTAAAAGTATTAACAGCTATCCTCTGGAACGCTAACGGTTTGAACAAGGAAATCAATGAACTCAGAGAAGCCACTGAACGGTTACAATTAGACGCAGTTCTAGTTAATGAGACGCACTTGAATGATCGTCTAAGAGATCCAAAAATGGTTGGTTACACTATGTATAGATGTGACCGAAAAAATGGTCGAGGTGGAGGTGTTGCCATCTACATTAAGAACTCGATCAGCCATTTTCAAATGGACCTTCCAGTAATGGAGTCACTGGAAGCTGTAGCCGTTCGCATGAAAACATCAGAAGGCCCTGTAGCACTGGTCTCGTGCTACAGTCTACCCGACCACCGGATAAGGCCAACCGACTTCATAAATATATGGAATTCGGCTCAAACCGTTATAGCTGCAGATTTCAATGCTGGACACACTAATTGGGGTTGTCATAATAGGAACTGGAATGGAACGATTCTCAGCAACCTCTTGGACCAAACTCTCAACACAGTGGTTTTAGCACCTGAAGAACCAAAGCATTACCCCGCTGAAGGACAACCCGACATCCTTGACATTGCCATAGCGAAAAACGTTCAATTCACTATGGAGGTCGAGGCACTGCACGAGCTAAGTTCTGATCTGACCTGTGTTGCTTAAAATAGGTTCTGTTCGCAGGGATCCTGGATTTGACCAGTCTAGTTGGACCACAACGAACTGGGAAAAATACCAAGATTTCCTAGACAATACCATCGGTACCAATACCAACGCTTTCAAGCACTGAAGAAATAGAGGAAGCTGTCGCCCTATTAGAAGGGAAGATAACGGAGGCAGTTAGCAATTCATCTAAGACCCACATTACACCACGCGAAGGCCAAAACATTCCAAGATGGATTCTAGATGTTATCTGCAAGAAAAACAGAAAAGGCGCCAAGCGCAAAGAACTGGAATTCAAGCGGATGAAACCGAATACAATAGGCTAAGGAATGAAATTAGGCAAGCCCTAAAAGATTTCCGCAGTCAAAAATGGGATGAAAAACACCAGAGTCTATCAGTGCAAGACCAGTCAATCTGGAACATGGCGCGACTTCTCAAAAACAAGAGAAAACCACTTCCCCCAATTCAAAGCCAACAGGGTTGGGCCATAACGGACAAGGAGAAAGCGGAAGCATTTGCTGACAGTCTGGTGCTACAATGTAGAACCACACTCGAGCATGCCAGCTTGGCTCACATCCGTATGGTAGAAAACTCTGTAGCAAACAATCTCAATGAGGAGGTGGAGTGGATTATCACACCAGCGCCTCCTTCCGAAATTCGAAAACTCATCTCCGACCTCAAAAATCGAAAGGCACCAGGTCCAGACAATATATCTAATAAAACCTTAAAAAGTCTTCTCAATAAAGCCATTGTATATATTGTCACAATTATCAATGCCATCTTTCAACTCCAATACTTCCCAAGCCGATGGAAAAAAGCAAATGTCATATTCATTCCCAAGCCAGGTAAAAACCCCAAACTTCTTCAAAACCATCGGCCAATCAGTCTCCTTTCTGCAATAGGTAAAATTGCAGAAAAAGACAAAGAAATTGCAGTTTTTAGCACAACGGTGTCAAACATAAGATGCATTGGAAATTAATATTTGAGTATTTTGTACGTATAATTTAATAGTATATTACAGTACAAGGGACAAAAGTTGAATTTTCGGCCCTGCGCGCCATAATGCCAGAGGCGAAGCCGAGGGCATTATGGCGCGCAGGGCCGAGATTTCAACTTCTGTCCCGCGTATTGTATACGATTTTTCTTCATACCTCGCTCGAAAGTACGTACTTTTATTTTATTTTTTTAACTTTAAATGCTATATTTTTTATGCTGACAGTTTTTGATGCCTGCCGCGACATTAGCGGCACGAGCGAAGCGAGTGTTGCTAGTCATATAACATAGTTACGAGTATAAATAAACACGATGAATTCTTTCTTCCCGCTATTATAGGGCAGAAAGAATTTCATCTTACAGGGACTAAAAGTTAAACTTTCGGCTCTGTTATTAGGGCCGAAAGTACGTACTTTCGAGCGAGGTATGAAGAAAAAACTTTATATTTGCTTATATTTTTGGTTTTAATTATAAGAATTTAAATCAGTATTTATGCTATTAATTTTTAACATAAATAAATGATCAAACCGTGTTACTTGAATTTGCATATTTTAACTAAATTTGCTATGATTTTATTTATGACAGAAACTTTCCAATTTTAGACAAAGACTATGACTTTATGGTTTCAGTCTCATGCTTTCGATTCCAGAAAAGTCCTATGGCTTTATGAGTTACCTCTTAAACTTCATATTTCACAGAAAGATAATGGTCCATTATAACCTACGCCTAATGCTTCCGGTTTTAGTAGAGAGCTACGACCGTTTATCCTCCGCCTTATGCATCCAATTTAAAAGAATATGGCTGTTTTTAACCTACGTCTTATGCTTTAGATTTTAGAAGACCAAGGTCTCTTATAACCTACGTCTTATGTTTTAAAGAAGTGCTAAGTGTTTTGATTCATTGAATAATTCTCGTGCAGCTATATAAACATGTAGGTTTACATGTACCATTTGTTTTTGCACTCTGCTAATAACAGAGCAAACACTTTCCATTGTCAGGCTGGCCGTGATAGCATCAGAACAAAAAATTCGAAAATTGATGACCTGACCTAACCTGATATGACTTGAGCGACCATATGTTAACTAAAAATTTCTATATACCACGTTGGTTAATCAAATTATATTTTTCAAATGCTTTATTAATAAAATTAATTTTTAATAGTGGCGCAAAACTTTTTTCAAGCGTTTCAAATTTAATTAACAACTTTATTTATTTATTAATGTTACCTTGTTTTTTCAATATTTTATTGGCGGTGATTCACAACGAAAATTTATCTTGTTTTTGCTGCTTTTCTTTTCCTTTTTAAATTAATCATAATTTCCTTTCCCGTTTCTTTATTTCTCAGCAGCGGTTTAAGATAATGGTGAATAAGTAATAAACATATAATATAAATTATAAATCAGCGCAAAACTTTATAAATGCTAAATGTTATACCTAAAACATGTTAGGTATTACGTGTTACAGGCCTGAACCATAGGAAGGTAAAATCTGCAATAAAATAAAAAAAGTTTAGATGTCCTAAATCGTGTGTCCAGCAGTGTATTGAAACACCAATAAATAAACTCGACCGCAAAATTAACCGGACATTCAATTTGCATCTTTCAAATTTGAGAAAACTTATTTTAAATTCATATAGATACACATACGTAAATTATTGAAAAAAATAATATTAAAATTTTTTGGTCTTTTTTTTGTCACTAGGATTGTACCAATTTTTTAGATGACGATCAATCGGTAGTATTTTTCACAGCGATCACAGTTGCTTTGATGGCTGTTTGACAACTGTTTCCCGTAGGTTAACAATAATTTTTGAAAATAAAATTGGTTGTAAAGACGTTTCATTGTGCAATGAGTCCCGAAGAAGCCGCTCAAGCTGTTGCTTTACACAATGACGGACGCAGTATCCGATATATTGCTAATTTGCTGAGCATCCCTAGAAGCACGGTATCTGATGCGATTCCACGGTTTAAGGAATTCCACGGTTTACGGAAACTGGCTCTTATTCAAGAAGAGCTGGATAGGGAAGGCGACGAGAGCAACAAATGAAGTAAAAGATCAATTTCTACGACTTCAAAGTTTGCAAGATCGGACACTTCTTGCAACGGCTTAGAGTAGGAGGCTAGCAGATGTTCATGGTACCGTGATTTCACCCGATACAGTAATAAGAAGGTTGAAGGAACACAATTTGACATCTCATCCACCTGCTACTGGTCCTAAGTTGACAGCAGAGCATTGCAGGAAACGGTTAGAATTTGCGAGAACTCATTTAGACTGGAGTATGAACGAATGGGGCTGTGTTCTCTTTACGGATAAGTCACGTTTCACGCGCTATTTACCTGATCGTCGCCAGAGAGTGTTTAGAAGACCGAGAGAACAACATGCGCAATGCTGCTTTTCACATAAGGTACTTTTTGGTGGTGGAGGTCTGATGGTATAGGCAGGCATATCTTTGGAAGCTTCTACGGCCCTTGTAACGTGGCGCAGAGATAGTATTAACGCTGACAGGTACATCTATAGATTTTAACAATTTTACAATAACTGATTCTCAGGCTATAGTTGATAGTTTTGCAGGGAGTGCTTAGAAGAGCACGTGGTACCTTTTGCGCCATTTGTAGGAGCCAATTTTATTCCAATGCATGGCAATGCACAACCGCACATAGCCCAGATTACGCGTCAGTACCTTCACGATGTTGAAATTCGGGTGTTAAGGTGGCCCCCATGAGCCCTGATTTAAACCCGATAGAGCACATATGGTACACCCTAGCCCAAATGAATAAAGAGAATTATGGCAAGTTTCATACTCTCAATGAGAGGATAGCCCAAGGCACGATTGCTGCTTTGATAAGGAGTATGCCACGACGAATGAGAGCTGTCATTCAAACTCGCGGAGGAAAGACATTGACCTTTATTTCCCGCAGTTTTCTAATATTTATTTCCCTTATTTATTTATTTTGTTGTTTTTTTTTAATTTTTGACATGTAAAAACTGAAAATGGTTTTTTTTGCAAAAAATGTTTCCTATTGAAGATTGTTAATTGAAATTATTTTGTTTTAAATTTTTGTTATTGAAAAACTTGGTGTCCGGTTAATTTTGCGGTCGAGTGTAGTTATTTGCTTCATTAGGACAGAAAATGTAAAATTTTGAGACGAGTAAGAGCGGAATCAGGCCATTTTACGACGCTCAAAAACGCATTCATTAAGCACTGCAACATCCGTCATCCTTACCGCGATGCCGACGACACCCTTGTGAATTTCTAAACCGCAGTTTTCCTATTTGGTTCTATGGTTCTAACAGTTAATTTATATTCCTTGTGTCATCTTGTTCAAAATGCTGTTTTTCTTTCTAATGAAACAAGAAATCTCAAGACAAAAACAAAAATCTAGTCCAGGTCAGTTGGAAAAAAATGTATTCAAAACAGTTGCCTTCAAGATAATTTAGCATGAAATAAAAAACAAAACATATTTTATTTCTATTGGTTTCAAACCAACAAAACTCAGAGAGTTTCTGCAATATTGATCTATCAGAAAAGATTGTGTAAAAAACGCTGTACCTATTTGCATCTAGAAAAATATTGTTATAAGCTGCATGGGTTTATTTGCTCTTAAGAATTTGTAAATTTCGTCTTTTTTCACGATTTCCGGAAAAATTTAATACAAAACACGTCAGTAAAATCTCTTACTTGACTCGGAGCTTTAAAATACTCGGCACAAAGTGCCTCGTATTTCAATTTAGCTCCTCTTCAGTAATGTGAAATTTTCCTGACTTTTATGTAAATAACTATTACACAATACCTAGTTCGAAATGTTTTATTAAACAAGATACACCAACTGCTGAGGGTATTGTGATGAAAAAGTTATGTTGTCAAAGTACAGTTTTAATCCGCTGCTTCATTAATAAAGAAGTTTATTGCAGTTAGTTCACACGTCTACATTAAGCGGAAACAGTTAGAAGACGATAGTTCATTTTGATTGAAACTTCAGTTTAACACCATTTAACGGAACCAACTGCAGTCCATTTTTATAAAACTTTATTGATTTGACAGTTTCTTCGCTCGTAGAGATTGAAAAATTGTGAAATATAGAAGCAAGCCCTATTTTTGTCATTAGCATTCCAAATCGTTCCCCTGAAACAAACAACAGGAAAATCAACCAGTTGTTATTTTAATGTATACAGCCTGTCGCCTGTCTCATTAGTACTCTCTTACTGTCCCCGAAGGGTATTTC
Source organism: Lagria hirta (assembly GCA_947359425.1). Taxonomy (NCBI): domain Eukaryota; kingdom Metazoa; phylum Arthropoda; class Insecta; order Coleoptera; family Tenebrionidae; genus Lagria; species Lagria hirta. Next base: position 22,474,245 of record OX375794.1, read on the forward strand.
TGATTCATTTTAAAACTAATTTGGGATGTAGCATTAAACTCAAAAAAGGTCAATTATAAAAAAACATATATGGTTGATTTTTAAAAGTGTAGAACACTTTTTCTTAATGTTTCACGCCTAGTTGTTTTTTCAAATGTTATGCAGCGAAGCCAAGTTACTTATTAATTTATTTAGTCTTTTCAACGTCCCATAATGACATTTTGTTTTTTAAGTCGACATTTGGTCGACTCAAAAAACTCGTAGGTACTCAAATGGAAGCAATTGTGTTACCTATACCAGATATCTGCAAATTAATGGCAAACCAGGAAAGGTTAGAAAATAATAATTTATCTAGTTTCAAATAAATCACTTTGTACAGGGTGATTCATCATATATTCTAGATCCCTAAACAAAACTCAATAATTATTGGATAATTTTTAAAACTATTGGCTTATTTCTTTTAAGAGTACATTGTGTAAAAAGTGGAAGCCTCTGGCATGTATCGACAGTTATTTGGCTATAATTTAGAGAATTATAATACAATTTTAATTTTAATGACTTCCGAGTTAGAGATAAATTAAATTTTTATATAACCTATTCTAGCTAAATAGTTTTATAAATCAAACAATTCTATAAATCAAAATAGTTTGTTTTTAATTCGCATTTTTTATGCAAATTTAGTCACTTTGTCACTAAATTTGTCACTAAGCTTCAGCTTTGTTCTTCTCCGAGTTTGTTACCAAGTTATATATACTCTTTTTTTTCTCTTTCTGTATATGTCTTAAATGCTTACATTGAAGTAGAATAACTAATTTTTATAAAGATTCATAAGATATATATTTAAATACAAAAATAACTTATTTTATATTTAATTAGTTTATATATACATATATAAGTTATTAATAACTTAAGCTGTTACACAACTAAGTAAAAGTTAATAGGTAAAATAAGTTTTGAACAAAGTCTAAAGTACATTTTAATGTGCAGAACAAAGATTATAAAGTTAATAACACGTTTAAAGTAGATTTTAATATGCATATTTATGACAGGGTTATAAAAGTTTAAAATATTTTACTTTTAATTTCAAAAATATGAACATTTTATCCCAAGAAGTTGCTTGTAAGTTTTTGCTTTTACAAAGCCAAATAATCTGCTATCTAGAAACTAATTAGACTAAATTAAGATATGTAATATCGTTTTGTTTCATTACGTTTTTTTAATCTGTTTAACACCTTTAATGTAACCGTGTGCACACACATTGAATCACCCGGATAACTATTATAGTAATGAAAATCCTTTCAATTGTTTATTATTGAAAAGATACAATACTGTTATGATGCAGCCAACTTCACAGAAAACGGCTAAACGGCTGAAATTTGATGTGATTGAAATTGTTCTTATATATAATTAAAAAATTCAAAAAATATCCAGCAGCTTAGAGAATATAAACTTTTAACTCATTTAAAAATTGATGTAGGCATTTCGCACACGTCTGATCTAATCAAAATTTAGTGTTACGTTTTTTTTTATAATACATATTAAGAGAACAATGTAACCATAAACCGGAATCTGCAAAACACTCAACTTCCTCACTAACGTTCAGCAGAAGTATTTTGTTTGAGCTCATTGCAACGATATCAATCAGTTTTTTTTTTAATTTTGAATACATCTACACTATCTACACTAATATTATAAAGAGGAAAGATTTGTATGTTTGTATGTTTGTAATGAATAGGCTCAAAAAGTACTGGGCCGATTTAAAAAATTCTTTCACCAATAGAATGCTACATTCTTCCTATTTGACATAGGCTACATTTCATTTTGAAAAAAATTAGGGATCCTTGATAAAATTTGAACAATGTAACCAAAGGTGTAGAAAAATAAGTCTTAAAATGTCTTTCGTCGAATGCGCTGCCAAAACTATTAGCGATAGAACAAAATAATGCACAACAATATTGAAGAACATCATAATGTCTACAAAAAACTCCGCGGTAGCATATGCCCAACTATTGTAGTTATGTCACTACAACAACTTTTTTCATTTTAAACATTAATGAAAATGCTAACCAAATTCAAACCATGCTATTTATGTGTTTATATTAATCTTTATCCAAATAAATTATTTTATGGTCAAGACCATTTAACTACCTATAAAATAGTTTTTAAATTATTTAAATTGGACTTTCCATTCAAAAGATATTACGAATTAAAAAATTCAAACAGTAAACAAAACCGCCATAGCGCCGTGGCCGTTGTTTGCGATGCAGTCTGAAAAGCGCGCCGGGCATCGCGGCGGGCGGGGTGGAGGAGGCACTGGGGGGGGGGGCAATATTTAATAAAATTAGTAAAGTCCTTCTCGGGTATGACGAGACCAGGGAAATAGGTATTCATTTTTTTATGGAGGATATTATAGATTCCAGTTCAAATTGAATAGGTACGCATACATAAGATAGATCAGCTATACAAAATAAAGTAGTGCATCAAATTTACGCTAAGGCGGTACGAAGTTCGCCGGGTCAGCTAGTTTAACAGTTATTTTGAAAATTGTTCTGTTTGAAAAAAATATATACAAATAAAATTCAAAAACTTCCTAATTTGCAAAGACCTGGTGAAATAAAATCTGTATCAGGGCACTGTAGAATACAACAAGCTTGAAAACAAACTGTCACCCATCAATTTTAAAATTCAACAAGAAATCACTAGGTGTGTGATGTCAAAATGATTCTACTTGTAAAAAATTAAAATATTGAATGAACCTAAGACGCTACATAATAGTTAAAAAAAAATTAATGTCAAAAAAAATACCTTTACGGCACAAAAATAGATTATGACATCAAAAAAAAAGTGACCCATTAAAAAAAGTTACGTTTTATTGCTAAACGTTTTAAAAACACTCGGTAATGTTTGTTCTGCAAGAGTCTAGTAATATGCTGGTGGTGTTGAAACGTTAAAAAAAATCTTAAAGCATTGTGCATTTAACAAGATAAAAATATTTTTTAAGCCATTTGTTACGCGTAGATTCAAAGTACACAACTGAGTACCGAGTAATTATTAAATAGATAAACTTATAAAAGTAATGAAAGAAAGTAGTAAAAGATTCTTAATGTACTTGTTGTACATTTCAACTTGATATTATTGATTAATTGATGGTAACTTATATATGTTATTAAATTACCAAAGCTATTACCAAATGAGTTTATTTTATTAACTCAATTGTTGGAGGCAGCTCATATTATAACAATGTGTTCTCGCTATTTAAACCATTTGAATTTGTTAACAAGTTACAGCGTTCTAAATTCTAAAAGGCAGGAACCGTATATAAAAAAGTTAGTAGAGGGCAGAGTGATAAATCCGGTAAAAATTAAACTCAGAATATCACAATCACAAAATCCAGTTGGTATGTGTCAATATCATCCTTCACTAGGCTATATTTAAATTGTCAAATAGATCTGTCATTTAGTTCAGTTTTAAGAACGGTTTGAAACAGACTATCTTCCTTATTTTTGCAAACATGGAAAAAAATGAATTTCGAGTGTTAATTAAACATTATTTTTTGCGTGGAAAAACCATCACGCAAACCAAAACAAAGCTCGATAAATATTATAGGGACTCTTCACCATCGATTAAAATGGTTCCCAAGTGGTTTAGAGATTTTCGTTGTGGTCGTACCAGCGCAATAGACGCCGAAGGTCCAGAACGCCCTATCGAGGTAACCACGCCAGAAATTGTCAATAAAATCCACAATATCGTGTTGCAAGACCGACGAGTAAAAGTACGCGAGATGGCCGAGATCGTACGCATTGCAGATGAACGGGTACGAAATAATTTGCATCTGCGCACGATGGGTGCCGCGCTTGCTGACAATTGATCAAAAGCGCGTCCGAGTGACAACTTCAGAGGCAAATTTGGCGATGTTTAATCGCAATAGACACGAGTTTTTGCGTCGTTTTATAAAGGTTGATGAAACATGGATTCATCACCATACCCCGGAGACCAAAATACAGTCTAAACAGTGGATTGCTAATGGTGAACCCGTTCCGAAAAAAGCTAAGGCGGTTTTATCGGCCAACAAGGTGATGGCTACAGTTTTTTGGGATGCACGCGACATAATCCACATCGACTACTTCAAAAAGGAAAAACATTAAATGGCGAATACTATTGTAACTTATTGGACCATTTCAATGAAATTTTGAAAGAAAAACGACCACATTTAGCAAAAAAAAAGTTCTCTTTCATCAAGATAACGCACGGGTGCACGCATGTGTTCTTGCAATGGCTAAAATTCATGAATTAGGCTACGAATTGCTCCCTCATACACCCTATTCTCCAGACTTAGCTCCCTGCGACTATTTCTTGTTTCCAAACTTTAAAAAATGGCTGGGTGAAAAAAGATTCGGCTCAAATGACGAAATAATCTAGTCAACAAATGCATATTTTGAAGGGTTCGAAAAACCATATTTTTCGAAAGGGATTGAAAAATTGGAGAAACGCTGGACTAAATGTATAGACCTACGTTGAAAAATAAATTAATTTTTTGCTGAAAATTTTGTTCCTTGTTTCAGTTTTACCGGATTTATGACTCGGCCTGTCATCTTAATTAATACTGTGCGCTCATAAAGTATTTAGATCAACTCTTATTTCAAAAATATGTCCATTTTTTGATTAGTTCATACGCAGATACTGGCTGCGTATTATTAGATGAGCTTCGACGTTTGACGTTGATCATACAATCAACGACAATAAAAATGTATGAAGCTAAATTGCGCAGCAAGAGTCGATCTAAATAATTTATAAACGCATATTATAAGATATAATGAGTAAAAACAATACTTAAAACTGACTTTTAAATACTGCAAAAAAATCCTAGTATCTCACATATTCGAGTGTTGTTGTTGGTGTTGCACACTGATCGCACATATTTTATTAAGTTTTACTAGAGTAATCTAGTTGAAAAATAAATTCATAAAATTTTGTATTCAACCCTCGAGATTTTGCAACTCCTTTATTTCAAAATAGACTTGTAAACCATTGCGATTGTAAGCCAATTGCCATATATTCTTATAATGATTTCTTTCAAATATTCTTGCTACTGACGCGACAACTGAAATGACGAGAACCAAATAAGTTTTCTATTTTTTACCATAAAGTTCCATTCTCTTAACGCAATAGAATAATGCTGGTGTAACGTTACATAAGTGGAGAACAAGCTTGCAGATATATTCTAACGGTTTGCTGTACTAATATAGGTACATAAAAACTGATACTATTTTGCAAAAAATCTTTACAATCTTAAAAATAAATTATATATCTCTTACCAATGCAGTAACGTGGTCCAGCTCCAAATCCTAAGCACAAAGATTCATCTACCGCTGTATTTGACTTGAATGAAAATCGATCAGGATCAAAAACAGAAAGATTTGGAAAATATTGAGCATCGTGATGTAACGAATACACTGATATGAAAATTCCAGTACCTTTGTCAATAGTCAAATTGCTGTTTGGGACTTTGTAGTCTGCAGTGCACTTACGGTCAAGAAATGGTAGCGGTGGATATTTCCTTAAGCTCTCTACAAATATTTAAAATATAATTAGAAAGTTTATAATAAGTGTCAACTATATGCCAACCACATTTAATTAATGACTAATTGATTATCTATTTTTGATAACAATAGCTATTTGTTTATCAAGAAAAAAAAAGCATCATTAACCAGAATCTTTTTTAAGCGAAGAGCAGTAATAACCGAGTGTTATGAATGCGTTTTCTCCCGAGATGAGCACATAATGTTTTCTACGTTGTATATTTTGCATAAATCTAACTATAGTATTCCTTTTTAAAATTAAATTGCAGCTAATTGTCAAGAAAGCCATGTTAAATATGAAAAATATTGGCCTAACATTGATGTAAACAAGCGTCAATACAAGTAAAAAAAAATCGAAGAAGCAGAGACGTAAGTTTTGCTCATTATCTGACAAATCTTTCTCAGATCACTTTTTATTTAATTAGGAATAGATTTTGACTCTGAAGAGTTGTCTGCAAGACAATTAGAGGCCACAAATATGGCTTCTTTATAGTTGTTGCCATACAAGACTCGTGAGCGCTTCGAAAAAAAAATCCATGAGTAAAAATAGTTGTGTTGTCAACCTAATACTTTGTGGATCTGAAGAGGACTCTTCTTCTGTGCCAGCAACAGTAAATGCTAATGATTAAAATAGATTTAATATTGTTGGTAACAGATAAACAATGGTAACAGTATAACAACAGTTTCCGTGAAAAGCTTCTATCAGCTAAAACTAATAATTATAATTTAAACTTGACGTGTTTCGAGTTTTCTCATAAATATGTACAGTAAGAGACCTGATAAATTTATCCTTTATTTATTCCTTTAGACTTTTCCACACTGTATGTAGCTTTTTTTCAGTTTTGCATAATAATTCTTAAAAACAAATTATTTTTTTAGTTTGATAAAGTTGAAGAAACATGTAATCAGTTGTAAAGTTATCCTCATATGTAAACATATGACGATATAATATATCCAATTATATCGGCCCATCTGACTCCAAACAAAATATATAAATTCAATCTGACAGAAAAAGATTAAAAACAAATTGCAAGAAAACTAGCAAAACATCTTATGTTCACTGCAAAACACCACAACGTTTTCACTGGGCAAAACAGCATGTTGAATGACAAATACTGAACAAACTGTTTCTTTATTCTTTATCAAGAGCAAAAATCGTTTTAAATTATTTTCTTTATATTATGAAAAAGAGAGGCAAAAGATACAATGGATATTGTATGACACTACAAGTCGATTTTAACGATGGTTGTATTATTATTATGAATATTAAGTCAGCTTGTTGCTGTTGTACGTCAATTTTAGCAAGTTAGCTATTGGTAAAAAAAATTAAAAGTTAGAATTTGTTGAATTTCTTAATAATTATTGTTTAACCGATAAAGTTCTCTGCTGTTATTGCGTTATTGATGAACAAAATATTTGACCGCCAAAATATTTGCCGTTTGCAAACGTTCATGTTTTTCTTTAAATAATTATAAAATGTGCTCACTTTAAATCCTCATTTTTGCAAAGAATTGTTGCGGGTCCTAAACCTGATGCTATCCATACCTAAAAAATCTTTTCTTGAGCGACTTTTGAACCTATGAGCTTGAGAGTCGCCCGCAAATTGTAATTCATTTTAAGAATCAGTTTTTGCTAAAATTACCCACTGTATGGAACAACTGACTGGAGTTAATTGCATTAAAATTAAAAAAATAGAAATCAAATGCAATCAATGTTATCTGAATTAACTACAAAACGAGCAAACGATGATGGTTTATAACTCTAAAGGTTTATGACCATAAGGTCATAAATCTTTTATTTTAATCTTTACGAATTTAAACATCGCACTCAGACTTTGAGGCTTGTTACGCACCATCCAAAACGTTTTGTAAAAACTTCTCCTTTAGTTTTTAACGGATTTTATTCATTTGAACTGTTCATATAAATCAAGTACTGATCAAAGTTTATGAGAGTACTTTTTCAAAAAAAATTTTAACCTCTTCGAACCAAGGTATCATATATGATACTTCGAAACTTAATTTGATTTCAGCTAAACGGTTTGTCAAATTGCGATGAGCCCGTCTATATCGTATATGATATGTTGAAAGTATCAAAATATAGAAATGGTACAAATAACGCCATCTAATGACAGTTATGTCAAAATGTATTATCTATTGTATTGAATAAATTACTAAATTAGTCGTTCTTTGTCACTGAAAGTGATTGCGTTTCATTTGAGGTTATGGGCCCAGAGCACCTCTATACTTTTGTTAAAAAGTAGTAATTTTGTGTCGAGAATAAGTTAACTAACGAGGATGGCATCGAATTACCTAGTCAACGTGCCCAAACTGAAAGGCAGAGAAAATTACTCAGAATGGGTTTTTGCTGCAGAGAATTTTCTAGTCCTGGAGGATATGGTGCATTGCATCAGGCCAATACCTGGGAAGACGATAGAAGCTGCAGAAGATGCGAAAACAAAGGCAAAGCTTATCATGACTATACACAGCGCCTTGTACGTGCATATCAAGGAAGTCAAAACATCGTCAGAACTTTGGAACAAGCTTAAGTCATTATTTGATGATTCCGGATTTTCGCGAAGAATATCTCTTTTGCGAAACCTTATTTCAATACGGTTGGAAAACTGTGCTTCCATGCAAGCGTACGTCACGCAGATCGTCGAGACAGGTCAAAAGTTGAGCGGGACAGGTTTTAAAATCAGTGACGAGTGGATCGGCTGTCTTTTACTAGCTGGATTGACGGAAAAATTCATGCCGATGATCATGGCCATTGAGCATTCAGGTATCCAAATCACAACGGACGCCATTAGAACCAAGCTGAGCTGATGGATATGGAAGCGAAAGTGGGTTCTCAATCCAGTGAAATTGGTGGGGCATTTGCAAGTGGCGCGCAGAAGTGGCAACCTAAGAAAAATAAAAATGTGTCAACCGGTGCCCAAAGTCAAGCTAAGTCAAATGTCAATGTCAGTGGTGGTGCCAAAAGTCATGTCAAATGTTACCGGTGTAAACAAACGGGTCACTACAAGAATCAATGCCCAAATAATGATAATTCAAGTAATCATTCGAAAGAATTGCAACGTAAACAGAGTAATGCATTCAGTGCAGTGTTTTTGAGTGGCCAATTCAACAAGTACGACTGGTACATCGACTCTGGCGCGAGTATGCACTTGACGGCCAATGAAAAGTGGATAAAGGATGCAACATACCACGATATGCGGGAGATATGTGTTGCAAACAACAAGAAACTTCAAGTATTATGTTCCGGCGACGTAAATATTGTGACAAAAACTGATCAATGTGAATATGAAATACCAGTGAAAGATGTCATGTGTGCTCCAGGATTGACAACAAATTTATTGTCAGTAAGCCAATTGATCGAGACTGGTAACAGAGTTCAATTTACGTCAGAAGGCTGTAACGTGTTCAACAGAAATAATGAAATGGTGGCTATGGCTGTGCTCAGTAACGGAGTGTACAAGGTGAGACTTGCTGACAGTGAAGTGACAAGTTTAGCAGTGTCAGGAGATGTCTGGCACAGAAGACTAGGCCATGTCAATAGCACTTATTTAAATAAAATGTCAATTGCTGTGGAAGGAATGGATCTCCAAGAAAAAGTTGACATAAATAAATCATCTTGTCCTGTATGCTGTGAAGGCAAACAGTGTCGTCTGCTATTCCCAAGTGGTTCTAGATGCAATGAGTTGCTAGGTTTGGTACACACTGACATTTGTGGACCAATAGAGCATAAATCGTTGGGAGGCTCGAGATATTTTATTTTGTTCATTGACGACTTCAGCCGAATGATAGCAGTGTACTTCTTAAAGCATAAAAGTGAAGCGCTCAGATGTTTTGCAGAATATAAAGCCAAAGTGGAGAAGCAAACGAGCAAGAAAATTAAAATCTTGAGAAGCGATAATGGGTGTGAGTACTGCAATAAATAATTTGACTCATTTCTCAAGAATGAAGGTATTATACACCAAAGAAGTAATCCGTACACACCCGAGCAGAATGGTGTATCGGAACGGAATAATCGTACTGTGGTGGAAAAAGCAAGATGCTTATTGTTTGATGCGAAGTTAGGGAAAGAGTTCTGGGCAGAAGCGACACATACTGCTGTGTACCTACAGAATAGAACAGTACTTCCATCATTGAATGATAAGACTCCATATGAAGTCTGGTTTGGTAATAAACCAAATGTGAGCCATCTCAGGATCTTCGGTAGCAGTGTGATGGTACATGTGGCAAAGGCAAGACGTCAGAAATGGGACAAGAAAGCTGAAAAACACATTCTTGTCGGATATCCTGATGGTATCAAAGGATACAGGATATATAATCCAAGGACAAAGTGTATCACAACTAGCCGAGAGGTCATTGTCATGGAAAAAGATAAACATCCAGATATCACTATCCCAATTATTGAGAATGAGAGAAAGGAAAACTCATGTTCAGTGGGAGACATAGAAGATAAGGAGGCATCAACCTTAGAAAATGTCACCGGTGCGGATGAAACCACAATAACTTATGAAACACTAGGTTTATCGGATGAAGACTATATGATTACGAAGATGCTTCTGATTTGCCGGCACGTCCCAAGTCTACCAGGATAAAGAAAAAGCCAGAAAAGAACATAGTGACTAATATGTGTGTCCCTGAGGAGTTTGATGATGCCAATGGTTTGTCAATAGAAGAGGCTTTACAAGGAGAAGAAAAGGACCAGTGGTTGTCAGCGGTAAAAGAAGAACTTCAGTGTTTTAAGGAGAACGATGCTTGGGAGTTGGTAAATAGGCCTACGAATGGTGAAACTATAGTGAAGTGCAAGTGGGTTCTTAAAAAGAAGTGTGATTCAGAAAATAATGTGCGTTATAGAGCTAGGCTTGTAGCTAAGGGGTGTTCTCAAAAGTACGGTGTGGACTACAGTGAAACTTTTTCCCCTGTTGTGCGGCATACAACACTTAGGTTACTTTTTGCATTGTCAGTACAGTTGAATCTAGAAGTTACTCACCTTGATGTAAAAACCGCTTTCTTGAATGGGGACCTGGCTGAGACAATATATATGCAGAAACCGGCTGGTTATGCCTGTTCAGATAATAGTAAAGTGCTTAAATTAAAAAAGGCTATATATGGTCTCAAGCAGGCATCCCGGGCTTGGCATAAAAAGGTAGATTCTTGTATGTTAGTTGATGGTTATATAAAGTCAAAAATGGAGCCATGTTTGTATATTAAAATTGTTGGTAATAGAAAAACTATTGTAGCTCTGTATGTCGATGACATGTTTGTTTTTTCCAACAATAGAGCTGAAAATAAACACTTTAAGACCATGTTAAGTAAAAATTTCCAGTTAAAAGACTTAGGTATTATTAAGGAATATTTAGGAATGTCTGTAAGTTTTAATAAGGAAAAAGGCACTGTTACATTAAATCAGAAGAAATACATTATTATCTAAATTTTGTATGACTGATTGTAAGCCAGTAAATACTCCTATGGAGGTCAATTTAAAATGTAAAAAGGAGACTACTGGTAGTAGCCAAAATCCTTATCAGCAGCTTGTCGGGAGCTTAATGTATTTAGTTGTTCTTACACGAACCGACATAGCATATGCGGTGTCTTATTTAAGCCAATTTAATAATTGTAATACTGAAGAACATTGGCAGTATGCAAAGAGAGTGTTAAGATATTTAAAGAAAACAAAAGATTTACGCTTAAAGTATTGTAAAGGCAACAATAATAACATTGTAGGTTATGTAGATGCAGACTTGAGTAATGATATCAATGATAGGAAATCATATTCTGGGTATTGTTTTGTTTTGTCAGGATCAGTAATATCTTGGAGCTGTAGTAAACAAAAATGTATTGCTTTATCTAGCACAGAGGCTGAATATGTATCAATCTCAGAAGCATGTAAAGAGGCAGTTTACTTAAAGAATTTGCAGAATGAAATTACCCAAAAATTGTATACTATTACTGTATTCAACGATAGTATGAGTGCTCAGAAATGGTTATCTAACCCAGTTTTTCATAATAAAACGAAGCATGTAGATGTCAGATATCATTATTGTAGAGAAATGATAACTGAAAACATTGTTGGTGTTGAATATATGTGTACATCAGATATGCCAGCAGATTTGCTCACAAAGAGCTTAGGCCCTATTAAACATTACAAACATTTAAATACTCTAGGTATTGTTGAAATATGAATTACTTTTGTTTTGTTTGTAATTTTCTATATTTTGAGTGGGAGTGTTGAAAGTATCAAAATATAGAAATGATACAAATAACGCCATCTAATGACAGTTATGTCAAAATGTATTATCTATTGTATTGAATAAATTAGTCGTTCTTTGTCACTGAAAGTGATTGCGTTTCATTTGATGATATGCGTCAAGTTACATAAACAATGCTAATGCCTACAAATTTTTATTTTATTCATTAAAATTTGAATAAAATATTTATTCAATTATTTATTTTTATTTTATTCAGTTGTTGTTAATTGACATTGTTTTTTCAAACTGCAGTACGGTAGGACATGGCAAGTTGTTCCAAAGAAATAATTACAAAGGTAAGAACTTACCAAATATTAGCTTTAGCAAATAAATTGATTGAGTGCATGTTTGATATTAGCCGTAATAAGTCGAATGTGAAACATAACCCTTCAGTTAAATTTTTCCGTTAATTTGAAATTGATGTATCATTGGTGATACATTGCGCCTTTAGCTACTCAAAATAATTAATTGTTGATTTCTATGTACAGCTCCACTATCAGCAGCTGAACTGCAAGAAATTGCAAATAATCTAAATTTTTATGGTTCTGATGTCGACGTCAATCTGTTAGACGACAATGAAAGTGATATCGAGGATTTAGCTAAAGATAATCAAGGCATTAGTAATGATATCAATGAAAATGTGGATGAAATGGAATTGCGAGATGGAAGTGAATCTAAAATAGATACAGGCTCTTTAGATGACGACATGCCTTTGCTAATTTTGTTGGAAAAGACAAAAAAAAGAAAATGGAAACGAACGAATTTTCCGCATACGGATGAAACTCTTCCAAAACCAATAAATTACTTCACAGAGTATCTTAATTTTGATTTTTTTAATTCTATGGCCATAAGTTTACGAACATGAGTTCAGTTAGATTGACGAGAAAATCGATTGATACGTCTGGTACTAAATTGAATAAATGTTTTGCATGTTGTATGTTGATTGGTATTTACAATTTACCAAGAATTCGAATGTTTTGAAAATTAAACAACCGAGTACCAATTGTTTCTGATAATTGATCATGAAACTTTGTGATGACTGCACCAACAGGTATTCCTCTTGATTTTCATATGTATGAAGGTAAAGGTTAAACAACAGAGTCTTCTTTAATTTCATCTCCCGATAAATCAAACGTAGGTGGACGAGTAGTTGGAAAATTAACGGACACTATACCAAAGGGAGTTTCAGTGTTTGAGGATAGATATTTTATCGAAAGAGGGTCTCACGACATGTTGGTTACAGAAGACAATGAAATTGCATTAGTAAAGTGGTTTGATTCTAGACCCATCCACCTGGCTTCTGCCAAATTTGGTGAGGAACCACTGACACAACGTAGACGATGATCTACCCAAGAAAAAAAATTATAATCAATCGCCCTGCTGTTGTTGGAAACTACAATTTGAGTATGAGCGGGGTAGATTTACTTGATCGCCTCATTACAGAATATTCTATGAATAATAGGACTAAGAAATGAACATAGTTGTATCTTTCATTTCTTAGATTTTGCAGCAGCAGCATTCTGGTTTCGGTACAGACAAGACGCTGCTGCCGCCGCTAGACTTTCTAAAACAGACATTATGGATTATCTTGAGTTTAAATTTTCTCTTGCAAAAGCGCTATTACATTCTGCTAAAAAAGACGAAAAATGTGCAAGCGAAAGTGATGAAGAAAATCCTCAAACAAGAAGTTTAAGACAAAGAAGTATTTTGCCGGCCCCAGAAAAAAAAGCACGCATTAAAAAAGCCAAAATTTATGAACGAAGCTCAAAAAACTAGGTCAAGATGCCGATACACCGGCTGTAAAAACTTAACATTTTTGCAATGTACTTAGTGCAATGTTTTTTTCATGTTGTAGTATGTAAAAAATTTGTTTTACAAAATTTCATCAATAAAAACATTTTTTGTATAAAGTGAGGCCCAATGTATCATGTATGTATGATACATCGTTTTTTAAAAAAACTATAATAATGAAAAAAAAATTAGTGTTTATTTTATGTTATTTACATCTAAACTGATACTAAACTGCAGTTAAAACAATATTTAGAATTTCAAATTGCCCGTGGGCCCAAACAGATTAAATAAAAAAATAGCAACGCTATTTTATTGTTTTTGAAAAAAATGAAAATCATGAATCCCTCACATGTTTTTTTTTTTGACATAGATTTTTTATATTGTTAATAATAATACAAAAAGTTAACAAAACGATATTGGTAAAGTTCAACGTTTTCACAGAAGTCCTAGGTAAAACAGATTCACATTTGCCATCATGATGTTAATTAGAATAGTCAGATTTAGCTGAAAATTACGTATATAGAAATTTATGTAAATGCAAAATAATTTGTATAAATAATATAACAGTATATTGATTATTGTATAAATTATCTTCCATTTATTATTTACTGTGTTAGCTAAACCTTACATTTTATGTAAATAAAAAAATGTATAATGTATATTAGCCCCTATGAAATAACGTTATATGATCGTACTTAAAATTCTGCTTTTATAATCTCTTATTACTAAAGTGTCGACAAATTATCCAGATCCCGACTGAATTTTTAAACAGACAGGTAAAATGAGATGCTTGAAAAGATATCGCACTGTTTTTTACACTACTTAGATGCATAATTAAATAGTTTCTTATTATTCATTTATTAAATATTTACAGTTTTAATAAATATACTCTCCTTGAAAAGATTCTTATTTAAATGCAACCAGCCAAACCCAGTTGTGCATGCAGATGGTATTTATAGTAAAAACAGTTTCTTATAACCTTACTCGGCCTTAGTGGCCTAGTGAATTATAATTTGCAGACGACTGTTCATTTCGCACATAAAAAGTACGCAGGAAATCACAAATAATAATGTCAGATTTATAAACTGAGTTGAATTTTGCGCTGTTATTTGACATATAAACTTTATTAGTCTATTACCTAAAAGTCTGGTTTAAGTATATTAGATATTTAAAATATCTGGAAATTTCAAAATAGCTCTGCTAAAAAATTATTTGTTTTATACTTAGAATACACTCTTAAATATCTAGAGCTCTACAAATGCCAAGTGTTAACCTAGGATATCTGTTTCAATAGCAAAACAATGTTATGAAGGAGCAATGCGTTGAGTTGTATTAGTTTAGTTGTTACTCTTATTTAAATCACAATGAATGATGTTTTACATAGAGATTCGCAATTTCGTGTGGCTGACAAGACTGAGTTGCACACCATTAGTCAAATATGTTTATATTATTTATTTATTTTTCCGGAAATCGTCTTGGAAACAACATTGTAAAGTAAAAACTTTACAAGACGCAAAATAAAAAAGATACTCGAGTAACTATAGTTGCCAACATAATTGACAAACTTGATTTTTGTGAAATTTGTAAAAAAAATTCTAAAATTTGTAAATTTCGTCTTTTTTTACGATTTCCGGAAAAATTTAATACAAAACACGTCAGTAAAATCTCTTACTTGACTCAGAGCTCTGCAGAATTTAGCTCCTCTGCAGTAATGTGAAATTTTCCTGACTTTTATGTAAATAACTATTATCTTAAAACTTAAAAATAACATTTGTTTTATTAAGTTTCTAACCTTTTATGCATTGTTCCAAATAATGCATTTCCTGTAAAGCTTCAAAAGACCACGTTTTATGTTTATCATAAACAGTTTTCATTTCTTGTTGTATTTTATTATAGATTGAAAGGTTTTGTGTTATTTCGTACAAAGTAAAAACCATGGTGCTACTAGTAGTTTCAAAACCAGCTACAAAAAAGTTAATTGCTTGTGCTATCAATATGTTGTCTTCTAAAAAATTTTTATCCTGTTTTTTTAAATGTAGTAACAAATCTATAAAATCATTTCTGTTTGTTTTTGTGTCAATTCTATGTTTCATAATCGTAAAAAACAAATCGGTTAGATATTTGGTAGGTTTAGGCGGTGCTACCTTTAAATGAAACCAATCGACCAACTTAGGTGCTACAAAATAAGATCGCATTTGAAACGCAAACCACCAATCTTCCCAATCAAAAAATTTTTTTGCAACGTCTAAAATCTCTGAGTTTTCTGTGGCAAAACAGTCAGCTGTAATTCCAAAAATTGTGGAACTACTAGCTGATACTGTATATCTTTGACATAGATCCCTCACTTCAATAATAGGATTGTTTTCGATGTTCTTTGTTAAATAGCTGACAAGATCTTTTCCTGTTTCCACAACTAATTTTGACATTAGCTTGACTTTTGTTGAAGAAAAAACGGGGCTTAGTTTTGTTCTGACATATTTCCATTCGGGATTGTTTAACATAAATAGCAAATAAGCACCAATTGGATCTGCCTTTTTGTTATTTGCTCCATTCCTATCTTCAAAATGTTTGAAATCAGTAATTAAAATATTTTTTATCAATTTAGGATCTCTTATCAACAAACAGGGTTTGTCTAATATAAAAAAACCAAGATAAGGCTCCACAGAATTGTGGTAGAGCTCATCAAATACTTCATACATGCTTTGTGTCATTGCAAAGCCTTTTCCAAAATTACCAACAAAAGGCAAAGGTTTCACGTAGGGAACGTTTTTGTTTTTCCAAAAAGAAAAATGTCTTGTAAAGTACAAATACAATAGGATAAAAGTAACTATAATAAAAATTAATGACAACATCATCTGAAATACAAAAATCGTAATACATAATATGTAATTAAATAGTAAGGTACCTTAAATTGTCTGGCAAAAGATCTTCAAGTAATGACTAAATGTTATCAACTTTAAAATAGCCGTTATCATACAACCTGTTTCATTTGTTAATTAACAGGTCAAATATCCTGGCTATTTATCATCTGCAAAAAAGCTATTAGACGTTAAGTAATAATTTAAAATACTTTTGGAAAAAGATGTATTTATACATCTAAATATTAATACATTTAAAAAGGCGCACACAATAAATTGCTTATCATTTCAGGGTTATCAATTCAATATAGATCACATTAGTGAGCAGAAATGATATAATACTAAAGCAGTAAAAGTAAACAAATATTATTTTAATTTTCACATTTTGAGACATTTAGTCTAATTAAAAAGTTGTAAAAACTAGAAAAATATTAAGGTGAAGCTGCTACAAACCAATTCAAAATTACTTCTAAAAAAATTACTTCTTCGGAATGACCTTCTATTCGACGGAATTGGCAGCACATACAAAATTGCAATTGTTAACAAAATAAGACACATAGGGTCGTAAAGAGAAGTACATTCTGAATAAGAAAAGTCCTAATTCTTCTAACTCGCTTGTAATATCTCCTAACTAAAATTTTTGATCAAAATAGTATTTTTTTGGTATTGACTTTATTAGTTATGTCTTGCCCCCACTGCATCACGTGGCATATTCTCCTAATAACTAAAAAAATCAAATGTGTTTCAATTGCTCTGGTAATTTTTCTTTAGAAGTAGGGTGCGTATTTTACGTATTTAACTACTAATTCTGCATTAAAAACCTGCAACGATTTGTTGCGGTATAAGTATTCCTATTGTTGTTTGGTAATAATACGACTTTTACAACCATCTTTCAAAATAAAACTTATTCTTCAGTAAACAAGTTCAAAGGCAATCCGCTCAAACTAGATTCGTAAACTTAGACATGTCTTGTTCTTATTGAAACTCTTCGATAAGTCGTAACAAATTCTTATTTGAATAAATTTGCAGTAACAAATTTGGGCTTATATTTACCCAAGTGCTAATTACCTCCGTAACATGGTAAAAATAGCAACATCAAAGAAGCCCGGTTTCTAGATGATAATGCGGTCATTCTAAATGACTGATAGGCATAATTCGAGACAAAAATTATATATTATCTGAAAATAAAGCTATATTTCCAGACACCGCAAAAAAGTACCCCTATGAATTAACCCGTGCATTTCACTCGTTCTTGTGTAAATTGTGCGTTTTACTTCACAACGCTAAACTAAACTAAACTAAACAACTAAACTTCAAAACTTTAAGCCTTAAACTTTAATAATGGCTCACTAGTGATTTACAACGCCAATTTACACAGAAATTCGTAAAATAATAGTTGTTTATTGTATAAGTGTTTTAGACAGCATTTTACCCACGCAAGAATGTTTAAGCCCGAGAACAAAGTTCGATTTTTTAATTTTCTAAAGTGGCTAAATTACGAAAGCAATACAACATTTTATTCACAATCACACTCATTTTGAATCAGAAGTACTAGAATTTTATCAAAAAACTAGCTGACCCGGCGAACTTCGTACCGCCTAACAGGCAATGAATGTCGTGTTACTTTTTAGCTGAACTAATTTAGGCTTTGATGAACGTAAAACAATGATACAAAATAATATATTTATATAGATAGAAACAAAAAAGTATTTTATTATGATGAATGATGATGAAAACATACATACAGAATGAGAATAAAAATAAAAAAAAAATAAAAAATAATAATTAAGTACTTCAAACTCATGTCAGAAAAAAATGATTGAAAACTATGTTGTGCAGATTGGGGGAAAAAAATAAAACTCGGATTAATTCATTAATAGGATTTTTATTCAAGCACTTTGTGGTAAACGACATTCTTTGTTTTTTGGTCAGGCGCAAGAACAAATAATAAAGCGGATGGTTTGCCGACACGTGAGCATGCCACGTACAATTGACCATGAGCAAAACATGCATTTTCTAGATTGAGGCCACAAATAGTCAAGGATTGGCCCTGTGATGTGTTGATCGTCATGGCGAAGGCAAGACGAATCAAGAATTGAATTCGTTTAAACTCAAAGGGCATATCCGTTGGGATCATCGGAATCCTTGGAATAAAAACTTCCTCATCTTTAAATTTTCCTTTAAGTATCGACGCGTGCAATTTCTCGCAGATAATTGACTCGCGATATTCCGTTGCCTAATTGCATTACGGCTTCGCTGGGAAAAATTAGATCTTCTAGAACGCGGCATTGTTATTAAAATGTGCACTCGCATAAAACCACCAAATATAATAACAGTGCCTGAACTTTCGAGACATAGACAATAGCTCAAAGAGTATATAACCACTACGTATGAATAGCTTATCAAGAAAAATTATAGACAACCTATAAAAAGACATTTACACTTTTGTTAACCTGTAAATTTTTTTTCCTTAATCTTATAACCTTTACCAACTGATTTTTTATTTCCTAAATTCCGTTCCTTCCTTTCCGATGATTTTATGTTTTTACTGTAGAATAAATCTTAGGTATTATTTTCGGAAATTAATGTCTAAAACAAACAAATATAACAGTACCTGAACTTTGTAGACATTTTACAAAAAATAAATTTCTGAACGCGCACATGATGTCTTCAGAAAAAAATAAAGTTGTGGCTTAAAGGTCTCAGCAACCAGGCCATAAGCTCCAAAAAAAAAATAGTTTTTACACTATTTGACAATATTGGACAACAAATGTTTGACATGTAATAAACAAATCAGCATCTATTGAAATGATTAAGTATTCATTACACATATCGAGTTTTCATTGTTTTTAAGATGTATTCTGCTATTCGGGACGGAAACAAATCCAACAAATCAAAAACCATGGCAATCGGTCCAGCCGTTCTCGAGTTATAGGTGTTGTAACAAACACGACTTTCTTTTATATATATAGATGGTTGGACATGTTGCTCTGACAGCGGCTGTCACCGCACAAATCTATAAAATTCATTACAAAAATATAGGAAGATGTTGAATGGTTAGCTATTTATTTTCGTTTATTTATCGGCTGATTAGTTTCTAAAGTTGGCGTTGCAAAAAACAATCTTGCTCCTGAGATACCTAACCCTTAAGAAAGCTAAGAAAACAACTCACCAGTTATTAGTGCCTACGAAGTCCAAGAAACATTATAAAAAAGTATTTTCTAAATTTAATCAATGGAAAGAAACACTAGAGGTAATAATAATAAACTAAACAGCTCTGTGGTCGTAATTCTTAAATTTGAAGAAGAATTACGCCATTTCATATAATGTGTTATTTCTTTTAGTTGATTTTAGAAATAATAATTTTTATTTTTTAGTAACATCATATTCTTTATTTTCAACATAGATACAATACATGAAAAGATAGTCATAACTCCCTAGGGATTTTTGATACTTTTTTCTTCCTCAATTTCCTGCGCCTGTTCACGAGTCAAATAGAAGGTACAATTTTCAAACTTTCCACTAAACTGGTTGCTTTTGAATGAGTTTGTAGCTTTTTCAGCAGCCAACGATCTTGGTTTTTCAATATTTTCCACCCCAGCAATCACACGGGATATATTATTTTTTGATTCCATACTATCCGCCAAGTAATTTGAAGCAACAGTAGAACTTTTCCATCCTCCTAGTCGCTTCAACTTTGTCATATTTAATCCATCATCTGCCGCCAATGTTGCAGAACTTCGACTAACATTACAGTTCCATTTATATCCGTAACCCCATTTTTCACCATCCATACATGAAATCGGTCATATTCTTTGATGTACAAATGTTCAGACTTCTTCGGAACCAATAACTCACTGGCTTTTTCCGCTTTTATAATCACAGTGTGAGGAATAACGCTGCTGCTTCCAGACATTTTTTTTTTGTTGATTGAAAAACAAATTTATGTTACTGTAGCAACTATCGTAGCAACGGCACAGTCAAACCACCTTTGATATCCACATTTTTTTCAAATTTTGAATGTTTTTTTTACGTTTTATGTTGAAAATAAAGAATATAATGTTGCTAAAAAATAAAATATTTAATGCACTACGGGAGATATTCTGTTTTTCACCCTCGGTAGACTTACAGACCGCGGGCCTCCGGCCCTTGGTCTGTAACACGTCAACCTCGGAGAAAAAACATTCATATCTCCCTTAATGCATAAATATCTATAAATCTGGTACATGTTTTTATGCTCAATTATTTGAGATATGTGTCTACCCAAATTTACCTATTTGGGTAGATATTTTTATTAATTACTTAATTCAGTTTGTATTTCCTCATAACATCAACAACTAATAGACCTATATCCTTACCAGTTTTGTTGCTCAATTGGGGTATGCCAAGGGTCAAATTTAGAGCCATTGCTGTTTGCAATATTTGTAAATGATAATGTCGAATCAATAAATCCAAGTTGTAATATGTTAATGTGTGCAGATGATATTAAAATATTTAGATGTGTAACATATACTCAAGATTGTATAGAACAAGAGAACAACAAAAAAATTTAGATAAGTTAGTTGATTGGTGTCGGAAAAATAAGTCAATTATGAAAATAGAGAAGTGTAAAACTACTTAGTCTATGGTCATATGCATGAAAAACAAATAATATAATTTTTAATTATAGTATTTGTGACATTGATCTTGAAAGGTGTAGTCAGATTGTTGTCTATCATATAGAACACGTTACTTCCAGTAGCTCTAAAAGGCTCGAGGCTAGAGTATTGTTTACCGGTATGGAATCCTCACGGTGCGTTTGAGGCGGGAAAAACACTATTTATTTGGTTTAAAAAAAGTGGGCTGATTAGTGCTGCCTCTTTTTTTTTGCTGTTGAATACAGTAACTACAATACAGAATCAAGCCGCAACAAACAATGCCGCAACTAAGCAATAAGTACTAAAGAATACAGTTTTAATAGCTTTGTATATGTCGTGAATGACCGTAGATGTCACTTTACGTTTTGTCATAAATCTATGAGTCTTTCCAAGGCCTTTCTATTATCATAATATTAATATTATACAGCGTTCAAGTTTATTATTTTCAAAATATTAAAAAGATTTTTTTTATTATCATTATTTTGTTTCTAACAATTTAAAGAAATCTTATGTAAAAATATATACCGGGTGTCCCAGAAGTCGCGCTCCCCATTGTAGGGATCGAAAGAGAAAAATATTCTAAAACGAAAAGTCCTGAGCCATTTTTTAATCAGACGCATAGGTAATTAATTATTAATTAATGAAAGTGACCAATCAGGAGTCCGTCCCCACTCTCTGTCTACTGCTCGAGAAGTCGGCAGTAGCTCTGGCGTCTCACTCTCGCGTCTCTTACCGCCTTCTCACTCACTTTTTATTCTTCTGTCGCGCGCTCCTGATTGGTCACTTTCATTAATTAATAATTAATTACCTATGCGTCTGATTAAAAAATGACTCAGGACTTTTCGTCTTAGAATATTTTTCTCTTTCGATCCCTACAATGGGGTGCGCTACTTCTGGGACACCCGATATAATAGATACATGTATACTTTAACAATTATTTATATTTAATCGACAAATAATAAATATTTAAAAACAAAGCATTTTTAGCATATAAAGGAACCTGAAAGTAATAAATACATCGACCAAAAGCAGAATTATCCTTAAAAATCAAAAAATATATATTTTTTCAATAAATAAATGCAAACATTATCTGTGAGAGAGATAATACACATTATTATAGTGTTATTAGTGTATAGCGCTCTGAATACTCATCCATCTAAATATATTTTTTAAAACATTGCTTGTTTGTTATATACCGGCTGATTCAAAATTAATGTTCTATCAATGGAGGATGTAAAAAAAACTATGTCCCTTATCCCAAATTACAATAGCTGTTTTAAAACTATAAAACAGTTTCTTAATAAGAATGACAATGCGCATGTGGCACAAAAAAGCACGCGTGTTTTTCGTTTTCGAGTTTTTTTTTGTTTCATTTTATTCGGTAAATGCGAACAAGTTGGACCGTCACGTGGCCGTCATTTGTCGTTAATTTTTTCGAGTTTATAATTTTGTTGTTTTGTTTTTGTTTCATTTCTGTTGATTATCTGTTAGGTAAGTGATAACTATAAAATAAAAATAAAGCTAAATTAAGATTACTTACTTATATGTTATTATATTTTTAGAGTTGATCCAAAAACATTTACCACGTGGGAAATCAAAGCGTCTGGTTAATCAATTTCAATAATCTGAGAGTAGGTATTTTTAAATGATGTGTATTTTGTTTTTACCATCTAGTATTGTTTTAGCTTTCGCTTCTTATTCAAAAGATTAATTAGAAATAAAAATTATAGTTATATTAGCACTACGAATTTTACTTGGATAGAAATAATTAATTTCTTGAATAGAAAAGATGCCTTTTAAAAATAAAGCTTCAAACGCAGCTTCAAGTTCTCACAAAAAAAGGTAAGAACCTAAAAAATACACTTATTACTTATAATTCAGCGTTTTATTTTAGAAAATTAATTGAAAATCAACATTCACTCAACAATATTTTGTCTGATCATAACCATGATCAAATAAATAAGACTGGTAACTCCAAGACGCAAATTTTTAACAACGACATTGGAATTGGAAGTGCATCATCAAACATAAATGAAGAAAGCGGTTCTGTTGAATATGTTTGGGAAACCAACAGCAATTACCAAGAAGTCGTTCATCATGAATTGTACCAAGAATCTGAAGTCATGCAAACGTTTGCTGAAGGAAATCCATTAGTTGATATAGATTTCTATACTAGAAAACTGCTCGTTTTGCAACAACGTCATTCACAGAAATGTACATGCGGTTTATTACAACCAGCACGCGAAGAAAAATTGCAAAAAAAAAGAATTTGTAAGCACAATTGTTCTCATGTGCAACATGTGTGACCTAAAAATAAATATTTCTACACAAAAGTGTGAAAATGTCTTAGATCAAAGTATAGTTCAAGGTACTATAGCTTCTGGAAATACATTTACGTCAATGTCCGATATAGCCGCTAGTATGGATTTGCCTTTAATGTCAGAATCTAACTTTAGAGAATTTCAAACTACAATGTAGACTACTTTCAACAATGAACTTTTGCTTTCAATGAAAAAACATGGTGAAGAAGAAGCTAGAAACTGTGCAAAGAAAGTTTCTAAAATTTTTATATTTTTATGCTTATCACCAATATCCGATTCAAAATTACTCTCAAGATATACTGTTGTCCAAGTTTACAGTTCAATCTTTAATGCACAGACGTATGTATATGTCACTTATATTTCTATACAATATAGTAAATGGTATAATCACTTTGTATGTGCCGCGACCAAACTCTAGGAGCACAACTATATTTCGGATTGAATTTGCACGCACCCTTCACTATTATCACTCACCACTACTTGCTATATGTCGAATGTACATCAATAACTTCAATAGCAGCACATATATTTATACTAACTGTCTCACTAGATTTAAAACTAATTGTAAAGCGGTCATATTCAAATAAAAAGGAATTATTCTACGTAATTGTTTCCTGTAATAGACACTGCCCGTTGGAAAAGAAATTATTATTATTGTGTAATTTTGCCAAGATTTTTGAGTCCATTCTCTTCAAACGCATACTGCTGTGTCAAAGTATCAATATCTCCTCTACAATACGGTTTTATTATTTATTAATTTTGCTTGCTTTAGTGAATACGTTTCAAAAGCTTTAGACAGTAAATATCAAATCGACGTAATAAACACTGACTACCGTAAAATCTTTGACCAAATAGATCATTAGATATTCTTGAGCAAATTAAAATCGTATGGCTTCTGTAATTCTTTACTTATGTTTTTTCAAATCTTAGCAAATTGGCAGGGAGCAATATGTTAGAAATCAAAACTTCTTATCCAACTCATTTAATTCTACTTCTGGAGTCCTACAGGGATCCAATTTGGAACCCTTGCTCTATCTTTTATTTATCAATGATATAGCTAATGTAGTCCTTTTATTTGCAGATGATTTAAAAATTTTACATAAAATCTGTTCAATGAGTGCATTGCCATCCAAAACAGTATGAATGCAGTGGTTCAATGGTGTAAGCTAAACCGACTACATTTAAACATTTCGAAATGCAACGTCGTTACTTACTCCAGATTAACTTTCAGTACGCGCTTTCCTTACCAGATTAATAGCATCCTACTTGCTAAAAAATCTGAAATTACAGACTTTTTGATGAAAAGATTACATTTACTAGTCATGTCACTGAAATAATTACAAAAGCTTTTAATACATATGGCTTTATATACAAAAATTGCAAAGATTTTTTAAACATAAAAACTTTAAAAAATTTGTATTGCTCCCTAGTACGCTCCAGACTTGAATATGGGGCCTTGATTTAGTACCCCATTTATAATATTCATATCAATAACCTTGACGATTTTTGAAATTGCTTTCTTATCTGCTCGATGGGGATTATCCAATCAGAGGACTTAACCACAACCTACTCTTAAAAATATTATGGTTATGTATTATTGGTACTTTACCTAAATATCTAAATTAGATGATGTTCACCAACATTCCAAAAAACCTAGTAATTGACATCACTAAGAAAAAATGAAGCTATATTAAAAACTATACAGACATTCCAAGAGATCTGTTCTTACAATTAATTGAATTTTGTTTCATGACAGGCTACTTTAGTTTTAATGATGTGATTTATAAACAACTTGATGGAACGGCAATGGGTGCACCTACTAGCCCAGTAATGGCTAACTTAATAATGAACAAAGTTTTAGACTATAGCCTAGGTAAACTAAAATTTAGAACACCCTTAATCAAATTATACGTAGACGACACATTACTATTGGTCCCTAAAACACAGATAGATACAACGCTTAAAACATTTAACTCATTTCATACAAAAATTCAATTTACAATAGAAGAAAAGACAAATAACTCAATTCCGTTTTTAGATACCATAATAATTAGAGAATACAAAAAGCTTTTAACAAATTGGTACACAAAACCAACCGACCCCTGTGGAATACTCAACTTCAACACAAACCATAGGACTAGTCAAAAAATTAACATAATCCGAAATATAACACACAGAGCACTTAAACTTAGCAACACGAGATTTCACAAAGAAAATATAAACAAAATAAATAAAATACTAACAAGTAATTATTACCCTATAACACTAATTAATAGAGTACAAAAAAAAATATTTAACAAAATTAACAAACAGAGTACACCGGAAAATTTCAATAAAACTAACAAACCAATAGCCTATTATAGATTACCATATGCTAACAAACTCTCGCACAAAATAGACAAAGTATTCAAAACAGTCCACTGCAAAGCAGTTTTTTACAACAAAACAATTTTACACAATTCTCAAAGATAAAACACCAATAGATCTGTGCTCACAAGTTGTTTATACAATAAACTGTAACAAAGTATACATAGGTCAGACCAGACAACTTCTCAAAGAGAGCTAGTAGATAAAGAAACTAACAATTACAAACGCAATGTCAGTGAAATAATTCACATAAAAATGAACGAGTTAGTAAAGTTCAGAGAAAACGTGAAAAATCTACACTCCACATTTAACAACCTAATTAATATACAAAAAAAATTGGTGTCTGGCCAAACAAAACACTACCACCAACAAATGTATCGACTATAGGCATGACAAAGACAATAATACTTAATCTATGACAACAGAAACCTTCAAAGTTGATAAGGGAATATTGTCATTTGCTAGTAAACTAAAATTATCTCTCATGACAATGATTCTGCAAGATACCACTTTATTGTTCTTATGTTTTTCAATAAAAATTCAACACATAGCCATCATCTAATTTAGATATTTAGGTAAAGTACCAATAATATATGTATAACCATATAATAATGTATTCATTTTATTGTAGCTTTGATAAAGAGGGACAAAAGTGCCCTCGAAACGTTAGCAATAATATCATAAAATTATTTTATAATAAACTGGTCCAAATCCCTGAATAAATCTATTTAATTAATATAAAATTTCTTTATAATTTTTTACATTACAATATTGACTGCTCTTACCTCGTAGAAAAATTGAATTCCTTCATTTGTCGTATAAACTCACGTTAGTTACAAACTTTCTAGATCTAGAGCATTCCTCGTAAGTCTAATGCCTTACTCAGATCACCAATATCTCTTATGCGCAATCAATTTAATTTGATCTCTGGAACACTTACGTGATATTCATGCTGACAGCCTAAAAATGATAAGCTTATATTAATAAATTTTTTGATTCCTCATGATTTTGATATCATTTGTATTTCTTACTTCTTTCAACTTCGTATTATTTATGTGAACTGTTATAGAAAAATGACACTTAAATTTAGTTACCATAATGCTATCTTTCATAATATTTACTTATTATTATTTTTTATTGTTCTTGTATTTATTGGTGTTTCTTGTTTAATTTAGCTCTTTTTTTTGTAATTGGGTTTATAGCTGTTGAGAAATAAAGTTTATTATTCTAAATCAAAGTCACGTGAACAATTAAAACACAACTTTAATTATTGAAAACAAAGTTAACAAAATTACATATTCTGCAGAAAAAAATTAAAAAGTTACAACTAGCTAAGGTTAAATATGATAGTCCAGTATTGATGTGTGAATTTACGATGCTTATTTTTTTTAGTTTAGTGTGCCGGTTTGATTTGAAATGTTATTTAATAATTGAAGAGAATTTTATAGCACTATCCCCACAGAAGTTTTAGATCTTACTATCCAAAAAAACCAAGAACTCAACAACATCACATACTCCTTATACAAAAAATCGACTACATGTGACAGCGTAATACCATTCTACTTTTATATCATTCCTACCAACAAAAATTAACAACATTCGAAAGTTCAGAATAATAATCTTAAGAATAATCTTTTCAGATTATTCAACCTTCCGATTGATCCAAAACCAAAAGACACTGAAATTTCCTACTTATATCAACTTAGACAAGGCTACCAGTTTCCTAAAAAATCAATAGCAAAACTCATCAACAAATACAATAACCAAAACGAACACTTAAAAAACAAAAACAAAAGCACATACAAGAAATTCAAATTTTATTCTAATTTCAACTACAAAATACAACATCTTTTATCAAAATATGACATTAATTGTGTCTTCTCAACTAACACTCAAGTATATAATCTTCTGCCCAACGTCAAACAAAAACATAACAAACTTAACATTTGTGGTGTATACCAATTATCTTGTGATCACTGTGATGCTACATATATAGGTGAAACAAAAAGATCCCTAAAGACAAGACTAACGAACATCATCAAAAACATCCATGCAACGACAACAATAATATAAAAAATTTACATCAAGAATCAAACACCACAAAAAGAAAAATATTAGAACTACTTGAAATAGACAGATTATTATCTAGAAACAACACAAATTGCATCAACAACAAAATTAACTTATATAAAAAACCTTTATTTCAACATTTAGATTGATAGAGTATACTTGACAGAACAAATACCGCGATTAAGAAAACATTCACACTAACAAAAACTTATCACTAAAAGAGTTATCTCTTCTTCACTCTTTACCCATTTTTACTTTTATTTTACAAATATTTCTATCATTTATTAACAATATAATAACTAACAATCATTAACAACATTTTGGTGTCTAGTAATATTCTTTCGACAATCTGCAATTTAAAAGATTTTAAATGTTTTGTATTTTAAATTTTAAAAATTGACTAAGTATTTTATTAATTTTGCTCATGCAATTTGTTATTATATTATTTTTATATAGATTTTTACCTTAAGATAACCTAAAATAAAGCCGAAATCTCTCGTCAAAGTATTTTTGATTTATTTCTCATATAAAAACAACACTGGGAAGTACAAATCAACTCCAACAACACGATAATGAAATATGGTCGACTCTTTGTTTTAAAAAATACTAGCTTTTTGTCCATTGAAAAATATCCCTAGTAGGATATCTTTCTTTCTTCTTATCAGCGCTGATAAGGCTTTTTGTTATTTTGATATCAGAGATTTCACCAAATATAATCCATTAACTTTTTAAATGAACAAAGAAAAATTTTACTGTATGAGAAAGACTGTTAAATGATGTGTTGGTTTTTTAAAGATATTTTGTTAATTTAAATGAAATTAATGCAATACTGAATTTATTAACATTCCAACTCCACTATTAATAAAACAAATGGGTAGTTTTACTAAGAAAAACACTATTAAAATTTGGTTAACTAAGTCTTTTTCTTCATTTTTAATAATATGTGGTCAAAGTACTCAAAGCTGAAGGATGCTATAAAGGTCTAAAAAAAACAGTAGAGGTTACAAAGCGAAGAAAGCTGCAGTCCAGCATCTTATACCGGACCAATCGGGTATATCGATACCAAGAAAGAAATCTTTTATAATCTCATTATTTTTTTGATAGAGTATAATTTTTTTTCCTTATTATAGGTTCACATATTGATTAGAATTAGCATTAAAAAAATTAAAAGATTTGCCACAAATCATTATACTGTCAGAAATCTGAATTACTGATAATGAAGTAAATTTTTTTAAGATTCAAGGCTACAACTGTATATATAAATGTAATGATAGACAGCAATCAGCAGGAATAATGATCTATCTATATTCATAGAAATTTAAATATTAATTCGAGTCCCACAAATATTTTCAAAACGGCTGACAGCATCACAGTAGAATTAAAAGTAGGTAAAACACTATTAAAAATTCTTTGTTTATACAGACTACACTCTTATTTGATAAAAGAATTTATAGATGAACTAGAAACAGTTTTTGACATCATTGGTAGTAACTGCATTATTATAGGTGATCTGAATATAAATATTAATAATAAAGAGAATCAATCGATTGATATTAAAAGGTATCTAATGATAATGGCATGTAATGGATTTGAGTCCTACATAACTAGTAACACAAAAATAACTGCGCACTCAGAAACGTGCATAGATCACATCTTCATTAAAGCCCAAGATCTCATAAATATCTCAGCGGCGGTATTCAATTTAGGAATAACAGATCATAGTTTGACTGCAATAAAATTTCAAACAATCTACCATAGATTACAACGAATTTGAGAAAAAGATTACTAAGACTGATTGGGATTTTATATATAATACATCTGAAATTGATAAAGCGTATGATACTTTCAGCAATTATTTAACTAAAAGTATAGAAGAGGCAGTTACAATAAAAACCAGATCTAAACTATCTAAAATTAAATTAAATAAACCTTGGTTCACTGACAAAATTATAAAGATGATAAAAAAGTTAATAGAAAACTAACCAAAATTAATAATAATTAAAAAAATCAAATTAATTTAGAGATTAAACAGAAAAAATCAAATTAAACTCAAACAGCTCTTACCCAAGCGGGAAATAATACAAAACTTAAATGGGATATACTAAACTCAATAACACATAGAAATAAAAATAGGGAGACTGAATCGATTAAGATTAAAATTAACAACCAAGTTTTATCAAATATTATTGAAATTTGTAATATATTTAATAATATCTTTATTAATATTTCTAATAAGATAACTATGTCTTCTGCAAATAATCTGACAGAACATTATTCTTATAACTTAAATATAGAGCATTTTACACGGGTCAATAACACTAATACATTTTTGATGAATCCAACTAATGAATATGAGGTAGCCGCCACAATAAATGCACTTCCAAACAAAAAATCCACCGGATTTGACAAAGTTCCAACAACCTTATTAAAAAATATATCAAAAGCAATAAGCCCAGTAATTTCGCATTTAATTAACCTCAGTATAGCTTCAGGAATATATCCTAAGCTCCTAAACAATCTTTAATAGTTCCTATTTTTAAATCTGGAAATAAAGAAGATATTAATAATTATAGACCTATAGCACTCGTTTCTGTTGTATCAAAAGTTTTTGAGCGAATAATAAATAGAAAGCTTCTTAATTTCCTGCACAAAAATAATTTTTTCTCTAAGAATCAATTTGGATTCTTAAAAAACTGTAATACTGAAAAAGCACTGCTTAATTTTACAAGTAATATATATACAAACATAAATGATGGGAAAAAAAGCGCGGGACTATTCTTGAATGTTAAAAAAGCTTTTGATACTTTAGATCGAGAGATACTGCTGGAGAAACTTGATAAGACAGGAGTGAGAGGTATATGTAACAAATGGTTTCGTAGCTATCTGACAAATAGAGATCAAGCGGTTAAGATCGGTAATACTGTTGGCGACTGGAAAGTAATGAACAGTGGAGTACAGCAGGGATGTGCCCTTCCTGCAACATTATTTTTAGTTTATTGCAATGATTTATGTAATGGGAAATTTGCAGGAAAGCTTACAGCCTTTGCGAACGACACGGCTCTTCTATACAGTGATGAAAGCTGGGATCTTTTGAATAAACAAATAGAAAATGACCTTGAATTATTAAAACTGTGGTTTCATTATAACAAACTTGGGCTGAACATTAAACAAAAATAATGTATTTAGCTTGCCGAAAAAAAGATATTCCATCAACACTTATAAAACCAATAAAATTTCATAATAATGAGTGCTGTAATGGTAATAATAATAATGAATGTACATGTCCTGAGATTAAACAAACATTTGAGCAGAAATACTTAGGTTTAATTCTAGACAGTGAGATGACGTGGCATGCTCATATTAAACATTTATATAAAGCTTGCCTAATTGCAAATCATGCGATTTACTATCTAAAAGATACAGTGGATATAAACACAAAAAAATGCTTTACTTTGCGTTTACCACTCAAAAATAGAGTATGGTCTAGCAACCTGGGGTGGTTCTTACAAATCTCATTTGAAACCCATCTTAATAGGCCAAAAAAAAAGCAATTAGGGATATTTCGTTGTCTAATGTCTAGTTTCCTTGTTTTCTAGGAGCCAACGTTTTAGAAGTTTTAGTTTACGTTTTAAATTTTGGTAATTTTTAATATAATCCGGCAATTTATTGTTGGTAGCAGGTCCTATGTATAGAAAACAAGTTTTAAAAATACATTTAATATCTTTGGGGAGCTTGAGCCTGCTAATGCAAGTGTTTCTCGTAAATTTTGTATTGTATTGGATTCCAAAGCAATGTGATCTTTCAAAAACTCTTTTAGCACCTTATAAACATATAAATATCTGAGTGGCGGTATAGCTGGAAACCTGAAAAGAGGAAATGAAGGCTCATGTCTATTGTAGAAGAGATTTTGTGTACCGCTAATATAGCAATGTAAATTTAATTAATTTTTTTGTTTTTTTCTTTTTTCCCAGGTGACACAAGCTTTAAAATTATTATTATTGTTTATTTCTTTCTTTGTAATTAATCTTTAGATCCAGTATAGTCATATAAACAAAACTATACTGAAGATTCAACCTGAAATGTAGAAACTTATGTTATTTTTGTAATTTTTTTATAACTGTATGAATTAGGTTGAATAAATATTATTATTATTAGTATTAGAAGAGCACACGTATAAGATATAAATAAGATGTTTGCCAAAGATTTGCGATAGAGAATATTTGATGATCAAGGTAATAATATTTCCCTTTTAATACATTAAATGTACTAAACTTTTGCAATATTTCAAGCTGTACTAGTAATGGGAGTGTGGCGCCTGTCGTTGCTGAAAATTGACAAATTTGAAAATTAGTGATGTTAAAAATAAATCATTACCTTTTATTTTATTTTGCATTATTCCACTAGATGAATAAAGTATATTCGTTATTCAAAGGCAAAAAAACGTTCAAGAGCGAATAAAATTAAATGACAAAAACGATTTCGGCAGGAAGGAAAATCGAACATAAGCTTTGCCTAACCGAGAAAAGAGTAAAAAACTCAAAATATTGCAAGAAAAAAAGATTGAAAAGAATTTGAATTCTGGAAAGCAATATCATAGAAACCAAAAATTATGTCGCTCTAAATTTTTAAAAACATCAAGTAAACAAATAACAACTCAAACACATTCTAGGCGACAGAGCTTTAAATATGTCTATTCCAGGCCCTAGATTTATGTTATAGAATTTTAAACTAAGACTCGGTCTGTAGACAAATAAGATCTGTCAAATTTCTACAATAGTTTTGATTTAGATTACAAAACTACATTAGGTAAAACCATGCCTTACATCATTTGTGACATGCATCAAAATACTAAGAAAATTATCTGTTAGAGAGATGTTGAAAAACAAACACTAGAAACTTAAAAATTAATCACATTTCTGACATCAATACCCTAACCGTCTTTACTTATGCAAGACAGTTGTATTGTATTTGAAACCCATTTTTCAAAAATTACAAACTTGATAGAAACAGACCACATGGAGTCCTAGTAAATAAATCTTCAACAATAAATATAATAAATAAATTAATCTAAAGAAAAATGACTATAACACAGAGCGAGAAAAAATAGAGACACGACAGAAAAAAAAGTGACAAAACTGCTCCGCCAGGAAATGAGTTTATCGTATTGTCGATAACCTTACAGGCAGTTAAGCATTTCTCATATGTTACTACAAATGTATTTTATTACAAAACCAAACTATATGTTCAAAACTTCATTGTATATAGCTCTAAAGCTCATCATACATGTTGCTATTAGTTTTTTAAAAAAGAAAATTGCGAGTCAAATGCATCTACATTTTGATCCTGCCTAAAACACTATTTGCTGTTAATTTTTTTCTAGTGTTAACCAAAAGAAACTGTATAAATGTATACTTGACTCAATCGGTACAAGACAACCCTGTGGTGATTATTGTTTCCGCTATTTACAGGGTACATTCCATTGGAACAATGGATATACGTGAACAGTATTCAACTACGCCGACTGAGTTACGTATCTAAAGCTGATGTGTGATCGAGTTGAGCTGTTGTAAAGTCGTAAAATACGCCAGTCGTATACGCAACACATAGTATGTTAATCTAGTGGCCTTAGAGAAAGAGAAATTGACACTCTATCCAATGTTTACGTTAGACACCGCTTTTAGCAGTTTATTGCGCGACAAAATTGTACCACAAAAATATTTGGAGTACACTTCAAGTGGTTCATTTTCTGTCAATCAAGAAAAAATTAAAAGCCTTACAAATTAATAATATATTATAATAAATGTTATCGTACTATGTGCATAATTCATTTGTTATTTAAATATTTTCAATCTGTTTCAATATTTTTATCCCAGTCTTTCATTTTAGCCCCTATCATAAAATCATCTCTAAGGACATTCCAGGTTCCATCTGCTTTTTGATCTTGACTTTCCGCATCAACACTAACTTTATCAACGACATGAGATTTTTCCCCCATCAAAACATTTAAAAAGGCTTTTTTGTCAATGCTTTTCAACACCATTTCCTTTCTCACTTCCAATGGACCAGCTTCCTCTAATTTTTTACTAACAATTTTTTGATGAGCTATCACAGCGTTGAAAAACTGTACAACTCCTTTAGTTGCAATTTTTCGGAATTCTCTCTCCCTATCGTTGTCTAAGATATTTGGCTTAACACGAACGCGTGGGAGTTGTTTTTGCTGTAAATAAATCAATATTAGTATTTAGAACAATCTTGAAAACACATTGAAAACTATAAAACATTCAACTCGTTTCATAAACATTCACAAGAAATAACTGAAGCCTTCACCTTTTTTCTTGAAATTTCCTTTTCTTCATCATGAGTTTCTACAATTTCTTTCTTAAAAATTCCATCAGCGGTAGCCACTTCAAAACCAGCAAACTTTACTTTATTCTCCTTAGTTTCATTGATTTTTTTCGCTTTGGAGAGAACAATAGTTTTCTTCCCTTTAGGTTTTTTGGATTTAAGAATTTTTGCAATAGAATCGGCCCAACCCGCATTTGATAAAACTACTTTATTTTCTTCTACGTCTATCATTTTAATTATTATATTGGAATATTGTATCACCTAAAATGCGTTTAATACACGAACAACTAAAATATTTTTAAAAGTTTACAGCATACAAAACCCTATCTTCGATAGAACATAATCTCAATGGTACCAACCGGTAACAGTCTAGCGCATGTCTAGTGGCGTTACCTGCATTTTGGCTCAGCTTCGGAACCATTCGGTCGTATTCGGCCCCAAGCGTTTACCGCTTGTTTTTGAATATTGAAAGGAATAATGCGTTCATCAAAAAAATATATATATTGACAAAAGTACAATAAAAAATAGTGCGTTAGCTAGATGTTAACACACCATTAACAATAATACAATACACAAAACAATATAAGCTATAATAGCGTTCATTTTTGTAAACAATAGCCCATCACAGCAATTACTCACTACGCCCTCGACATCTATTTGTAAATGTCGAGGGGTTAAATCTAAAGTAAAGAAGTGTTTACATAATCGAATACAATTATAGCCATACAGATAAAAGTACAGAAATGCTAATTAAAAACTAAAGTAGTTATCAGGCACAAATATAAATGCTAAAAGTACATAATCAAAATGTTAAGTAAAACCCTAATAGATATAAATGTGAAAGCAAATTAAATAACAAAAACATAAATAAAAAACTATAAAAATACAATGTATACATAGTATTAACGGCACAGATGTATGCTATAATTTTATAAAAATCGAAAAAAGTAGTTGTTTCCAAAAAAAAAATTATAAATACAAATAGCATAGCCTCACAAATATAATTGGCAGGTTAAAATACAATAAACATTTATACAGATAAGCAATATACAATTGCAACATATAGTATTAACGGCACGCTAGAATTATGCAATAAAACTGAAAAAATATATAGTGTTATGTATTGCCTTCGCACTGTTTCCTCAGGGTCTTCTCATCTCGCAAGTACACTCCGTTGTAACATGTAATGTGGCACCCGTTCTAGATAATAAAAACATTCACGAAAGCAAAAAAAAGAGTTAGTCTTACAAGCACGTCAATGATCTAAGTGTAAAAGCCAAAAAGAAGTTTAGTAGTATAGTATAGAAATACTGTCCTTAGAGGTATGCAAAGTAGTTGCTGCCTTTCTTTTCGTTTTTCCCTTTGGTCGAAGTGGTCTCCCAATGGAGTTGCTGGCTTGCTCTTCTTTTCCCTTTGGTCGAAGTAGTCTCCGCTTTCCGTTCTAAGTTCTAGATAAGTTGTTTCGCTTCTCTAGAAACTCTACAGTGCCTGAAGCTTGTGGTTCAAGGGCGTCTACAAAAGAAAAAAAAAAACAAAAGTGTACAACATGTAAAAAAATGCCTTTCACTTACTTGAAGTATGAAGTAGCTTTAGGACAACAGCTACAGAATGACTTAACACTTGAGCAGCAATCGACACTTTCATTTTTTTCATTCTGCTTTTATTAACGTGAAATTCGGTCAGCCTCGGTAGATTTCTGAATTCGGGACTCACATAATCAAGTTCCCAAACTTTTTCAATGTCTTTCCATCTGGCTACTTTAGCAACACCTTCTGCATTTGTAAAGTGGATGTCTCGCGACAACAGTGTGTTTCGCATAGTTTTTAGAAGGTGTGGCACATCATACAGAGGAATGATACGTTGCCCATCTACTTCAAACACATAATCCTGTGTTCCCACAAGGTTCTGCGTATCACGCACAAGTGCATCAATAGCACTTTTATTATTTGTTCCTTGATCACATACGGTTGATACAACCGTCAACCCAGCTTCTTTTGCTTTTCTTATTACATCGATAATAATTTTTTGCAGTCTAAACGCTTTCATAGCGCCATTTACAAAATAATATGCAACTGGTTGTTTCCAATTTTTATAAACGCCTCGTAACATAAACACCTGCAAACATATTAACTACATTAGTTGTACCATTTATCGTTTTATCATACTTATTACCTGAACATGATTAGCAATTTTTAACGATTTTTCGTGTCCAACCTCTTCAAACCCCTCAACATAATCTTTGTGCTGATTATAGTGCAAATGGGGTTCTATAGACATCTCATCAAATAATAACGTGCAATATGTGCTGTCATTCTTCATTGTTTTTACAGCACCTTTAAGAGCACCAAACCACAACAAGACCCACGTGTTGTGGCAAAACTTATAGTGTCATGTGTAACTTACACAGACAAGTAACTTTGCTGGCTTTTGCAACAAAACACAAACCGCGTAATAGTTACAAAAACACAACTCAATTTATCGTCTATTGTAAAAAGAACACAAACAATTTCAAAGCTTTCAATTTGTACTTGCACAAATCAAAATGGCGTGTAGCCGTGTGGGTAGTGGGTGGCGCGCATGTGGCGCGCGCTTTTCATCAGTCGACTTATTGACAAGTGACACTTGCCACGTCATTGCGATTAGTAGTACAACATTTAGACGTCACAGTTTTAAAAGCAACATGCAAAAGCAGGTAATAGTTATTTACCTAACGACTTCGAAAAATAAACGTTTCTACTTGAGCGCTTTGTTTGCAAGCAGGCTTAAAAAAGTACTGCATAATGAAGTAAATGTTTTTCCGCAAAGATAAAATATTTTTTTTAAATGCTATGAAATAGATTTGTTTCAAACAGTTGACCATAGATGCGGCAGCAAAGTAAAAACCAGGTGCAGACCGATTGTTTTTATTTTATTGGAAACGATCGGAAAACAACGATCTGTAAGCAATGAATGCTAAAAAGAAATGATAGTTACATACGGGGCTAGTTTTTTTAACATTCTTTAGTAATTGTTTTACGTATCCTGTACTATTACAAACACTTTGTTGTTAAAAATCTTATTGTTTTTATGACGTAAAATACCTTGTGTATGTGTAAACATTGACCTTATACGTCATCACTTAAGTAGTCTGTTTCTTTTTTTCTGTGGTTTGTGTACGTGCATAGAGTAGGTTTGTTGTCATTGTCAAAAGTGACATATCGCTTGTCAATCTTGTCAATCTTGTGGTTTTTGGCTCAGTTGGTAGTGGGGGATGTTCTGATTGGGCTATATTAGTAATGCTTCTATAGCGTAGCTATTAGGTTATCTATGGTTTACAGAAAAAGCATGGTTTTTAGTCGAGCTGACAGTTATGAAATGAAAGACTTAAATAAATATTTGAATTTGACAATTGACGAATGACAACTCTCAGACTGCCACTGGCTACATTCAGCAGACAGAGCGGTCACCGCTGCACCGGGATTCTGGTGCGACGATACGATAGAAGTGTGTCGTGAGACGACGATAGCAGCGATTCCGGTATGCGACGAGCACGATTTGGCAGACGATTGCATCGTGGAAAAGGCGACGATTTGGACGACAACCGAAGAGGTATCGTCACAGTATCGTTGAAGGAATTGTCATGCGCATAATATGATTTTGCCAACTAAAATGAAATATAATGTCTCTAAATCGTCTTCGTTTATCATTGTTTATTCTTTAATTAGCTTTCATTAACATTCTTATAAATCATCATATTATAATAAATAATTATTATTGTTTATTCTGTTAGCCACCGCTAAAAGCCCCTTTAATAGTACATTATTTTACGAGTTTAATAAACAAAGCCTTATTGTTGTATGTTTTAATAAAAAAGGGAGTGTAAAAGTACGTTCTATTAATATACTATTTTTTCATTAAAATATTTTTTTTTAATTATTTTTATCAATATTTAGAAAACCTGAAAAGTGTTTATAAAGTTTTACGGATCCGTTTATTGCGTGATGATTAAAGTGTCAGCTTGTAAAGCAAGCAATTCCCGGTTCAATTCCAGTTGAAACCTTTTTTTTTTTTTTTTATTTTAAAATATTTAGTAAAAGACGTTCAACAATAGTTTTAATTGTTAAACTGTTTTTAGTATCACAATAAACTAATTGTGACACCAAAGTAGAAAAACTTTATTTCAAACAAACGCGGTTCGCAAAAATCTACCAAAATATAAAAAGTAATTTTGTTATTTTCACCAGTTGTTGAACACATCGGATAAACCGTAAGGAGTTCTAGGTAGCTTACCATTATTTTTTAACACATGGGGCAAACCGAGGGTATCGTAGGTAGCTTTGTGCACCGCAATTTTATTTTATTTGTAGAAAAATTGTCGAAGAAGAAAGTAGTCAAAGCGCGATGTCTTTTAAAGTTAGCGATTCCCACTGGGAAATTATAATAAATTATATGGAAGAGCATCAAGATTTTGCTGTAGGTCGCTTAAATAGTGCAAGCGCAAGAGAAACCCACAAAAAGATGTGGGACAATTTACGCAATATTTTAAATTCCGAAGGAGCTGGAATCAGAACACCGGAAAAATGGCAAAAGGTATGTAAATTATTTTTCAATATGTAATGCAAATAGGTACTGAGCAGAAGGCAATAATTATAAACATACATTTCAAAAAAGTACAGACATGGACAGATTTCAAATACCACTTAAAAAAAAAACAAGTCTACTGTCAACCAAGTGTCAACGTCAAAGTCGTCAAAAAAATAGTGCCGCTAGTTATAATTTTCATCCCATTAGAACGAAAATGTAGTCACGCCCACCGAAAGCCGATCGTTTCCGACGATAGTCATCCGGAATCGCAAAAGCCGCCATTTGCTTCACGATATCGTATAGAATTTGCTGTCGTCGTCGTCAATCGTATCGTGAGTTCGGAATCCCCTAGCTGATTAGCTGCCATGCGTTCGGAAACGGATGGCAAAGATACTAAAAAAAAAAGTCGTGTAAATGTAGCAATAAATGCAAGCATGAATAGCAACAAGACATTACGCCCTGAATGTAAAAATATTTGTAACTAGGTTTTCATATAAATTTGGCTATTTGGAGACTCTGATATTTCAGGTAAAAAACAAAAAATAGCGTAAGCATCAATAGTTTTTTTAGGTTGAGTCGATTTGTATTAACTATTATTATTCAATTTTATTTATAATTACCGTAAAATCTTAATAAGTTCGGCGTTCTAGAATGGAGAAAAAACTTCCATTTACATCGTTGAATATTTATTTTTGTAGAATAAAAATATAAATTATTAATGAAAAGGTATCTATTTAAATGTAAGAACATTCTAAACATTAGTTTATTTATACTCTCAAACAAGAAAATGTTAATATACTTATGTAATTCTTTTTATTAATTTACCTAATGGCTTATGTTTACATAACAAAAAAAAGTCTGTTAGTAATTTGTGTTAAACATATTGACAAAGATGTTTTTTAAAACCAATTACAATCATCTTTTCGCAAATTGTCACTTTCCAAATTATTGTAAACGGTATAGACCAGTGCTGAAATTTCTGAAAATAGTAAAAAGTGAGAAAAAACAATTGTAGTAACTCACTGAAAAAAAAATATATATAATAAAAATAACAAAAAAATAATTTACGGGCGATTTGAGGTCGAGAAGTGGAAGAGGGTGAGCTTTTAAGATTAAAAACCGGTTTATTAATTACCAGTAAAACTATAACTTCTATAAAAAAAAACTAAAAAGCCAAATTGTAGGTAATAAAAAAATAGACAACCTTTGTGTTTGCACTTTCCCTACATAACCTCAAAATTTATGTGAGAACTTCAAATAGGTATCCATGTTTTAAATTTTTATTTTTATATTTTACAATTGTAAGAGGTATTTTTTTGACGCAAATTGCATAAGAATAATGGTGAAGGCGCCGGAATAATTATAATGATGTTATTAAATTACCTAGTTTCATTAAAATACAATAATTGTCAAATTGTTTCCCCACATTCTTTTTCTGATTATGAATACAACTTAAATACTGCATAAATACAAGATTAACAGACTACATCATTATCAACGATCTACTACAACTCACCCCCTTTGTGGCCGCCTTTAAGAAACCGGCTCGAACGAATTGAACGGATTAGATTAACCATACATGAAACACATTCACACATAATGTACTTGTCAATACAACTTATCAAGTAACTCACCGGGGGCTTGTCCCCGCCAGGAAATCTTCTTCCATCCCAGCCTTGTGGAGAGCATCCTCTGCTACGGTGGCTTCGCTGTTTCTATCATATGGTTCGGACTCCATGGACTTTGGCGGCTTCCTTCTGCTTCTTCGTTCTTCAACCTATTTATTATTTTCGGTACCAATGTGAGAAGTTATAAAGGCCTTCTCACTCTTAAGCCTGCACCCAGGTAATTGAACCTAGATGGCCATTGGCTACAGTGTTTCCGGGGAGAAAAATAAAAATAAGATTAAAGGAATAATTCAAAGGTTTAAGAACACTGCAACCTTCCATTGCCATAATAGGGAACCCACCTACAACCCTTTTCAGCGACAAAGTACCAGCCTTGGTGGCGGCACCAAACCCGGTTTCAAAGATCTCTCCAATCTTTTTAAGAAATCTGAGAAACTAGAACTCAACCAAAAAACAGGAATTATTAGAAGAAGGTAGGATCTGTCACCTGGCTAGGTTAGTGAAACAGAAATGTTTAATATTCGCATTTCATTTGCATTTCATAATGCATTTATAAATAGCAAGACTAATGTAGTTAAAAATATTATATAATGAATAACATAATCAGTATGAAGTATCTAAATTCAATAGTATATATATTTTATATGTTATAAGATTTTCTACAAAAGTTGTTTTGTTTGTCTATGTGTCGTAGTCAGGTAGTCAGTTATCCACGTGGTCGTGGCCGTTTGTTTTTGCTGATAATGGCCTTACCAGAGAAGTTATTTTCAACGTTAAATGGTACATTTCGAAAACAGCGAAAAAAAATGGAACGTCCCAGTTTGGGAAAGTGTTCTCTTGATTAAAATTGATGAGCATGGGATGGATTCACTAGCGCAAGAAGTGAATCTTGATGTTATCAAAAAATCGGGAGTTATATACATAGAATATATCCAAATTCATAAGACTCTTGAAAAAAATCGACACATCCGATTTGGTGATATCTCCCGAATTAGCAATCCGGAAACGACCAGCATAATGTTGGAGTTGGAATGTGGTGAAACGGTGAAACTAATATTTGGAGCCCCACAGGCGAAAGAAGATTTTTATGAAGCAATTAGCTTCGATTCTGGAAATTCTGAGTAATAATAAATTTATTTTGTTACTTACTTGATATAATAAATTAATGTGTAAATTGATATAATAAATTAATGTATAACATAAATGTAATTAGATTTCATAAACCGATTTTTTTATTGAAAAAAAATGCAGCACTCTCAATTTTTATATAAAAGCCCCTTTAAACACAATCTTTAATTAAGAAGAATTATTTTCGCATGTTTTTTCCAATTTTTATGTTTTGCAATTTCTTGTTTATCAATGTAACGTGGGATTTTAAATAAATTTATAATTAAAGAGTAAATTATAAGAAATAATTCAAAACTACGATTAACTGAGTAAATGTTTATATATCAAGTTATATATCAACCCATCTAGGATGCAGTATTATAACTAATTAAGTAGCTGGCGATAGCCTGGAGCTTAACCCAATGGGGTGGCCACTAGCATAGGCATGTCGCAAGGTCATGCATGGGCATTTGATACTCTAATAAGTGCGTTTTGTCTTATCTTAATGGAGACTGCTGATGTTATTATTGTGAAATATAAAGCTAACGTATTTATAGTAGTTTATTTTGTTCAAAAAAAAAAAAAATAAGTGATACGTTTGTGAGCACTATAAAGAAAATTAGATTAATTTTATTTTATAGAATATAGTTGTTTACAAAATAATGTTTACACAAATATAATAATAATAATAATTATGGTCATGGATACAAGGTGAAA
This sequence comes from Lagria hirta, assembly GCA_947359425.1. NCBI lineage: Eukaryota > Metazoa > Arthropoda > Insecta > Coleoptera > Tenebrionidae > Lagria > Lagria hirta. Next base: position 22,516,463 of record OX375794.1, read on the forward strand.
GTATGAGGCAAAAAATTATTAAAATAAAAGTTATAATGTTTCGACTGGATTTTGTTGTAGAAAAAAAGTATCATTTCTTTGAACTTTTTCAAATAGAAAATATAAATACAAATTTTTCAAGTAGAACAAAATAGAAAAAACAAATAACGTTAGCTTTTGTGCAAGTGTTCTTGCACCTTGTTTGTCTATGGTAGTAATAAATCATAAGATAAATCGTTGTTTTGCACTTTTCTTTAATTTAGCAATAAATAATGATAATAAACATGAATTGAAATGAGAAGAAAAATGATGGTCTTAGGTCTTATCTTGTATGTGCTCAATGATTGAAATGAAGAATAAAAAAAACAGAAACAAATCTAATAACAATAAAATGAAGAAAAAATGTGATTAACAACTTCAGAAATCGACTTAATTAATGTAAGCACAATAAGGGTCGGCATTTAAACAATGTTGTTTTTAAACTTTACGAAAAAAAAACTTGAAATATTGTATTTTCAACTAAAAAAAGAACTAAGCTTTGGTTTTTACTCACCTTTCATTTAAGTAAGTTTCTCTGGCGTACGCTGTAGATTAAATATTAAAATTTGTTAGCGTCATCCTAATTTTAACATCTTCTTCCGGTCCTCAGAGCAACACTATTTAGTAGTTTCAATAGAATAACGCCATAAATAGATAAAAAGAAACTAATTGAGTTTTTGAAAAAAAAAAAATTGACGATTTTTTTTATGTATTTTAAAAATTTATTATTATTAATACTGATATTTGATGCAAAAAACTTTTTAAAAAAATTCTTAAATTAGTTATAAGCAATTAAAAATTGATAAAATTTAAATATAAATCACGTGACTATAAACGCGCTATGATTGGTCACCATGGTTGTTACGTCATAATGTTGTAGCTATTCAATAACAGTACAGCGTTGACGGCTATTACACGTGACTAGACAATAATATTGAAAATTTATTGCTATAAAACGAGTTGTTAGTTGGTTACGATTAGCTATGTGTGATAAAGGATTTATTAAAGCAAAGTCTGATAATATTCCTGATGTTGACATATTTATGATAACCAATTTTTTAAAAAATGATGTTCGGTTTAATTCTGCTGAAGTTCGAGGTGCCAAGACATCAAGGTAATTCTGTTAAAAAATAATATAATAAATGAAAATATTCAAGTGTTTATTCTCCATTAGATTAAATATAACTATTTATTTCATAAATTGTAGAGCATCGCGTGAGAGTATAATAAATATAATTTTCCATGTCATCTTTCAGCTGGAAAAAAAACCGAAATCATAAGAATTATTTAAATGTTATTGTAACAACAGAAAAACCATTTACGGTGTTAAGAAATACTTACATCGAAATGATTTTCACAACAAAAAAAAATCGATTTTGTTTTAGGATTATCATGGTGCACTGCTTGAAACCATTTATTTCAACGTTTGTCATCTTGGGGAACATTTAAAAACATTTTTTCAGGAGTTGTTTTTGTAGTATTCGTACATAATGGTACAAAACAAGAACGATAACTTTTGAGGTTCGACATTTTCAGTATAAATTTGAATATTTAACAATGACAACAAAATTAAATAGATCAAAACACTGTACTTTATTATTTCTATATCAATTTTAACGAGTGAAAACCAACATCAATGAGGATATAGTAAATATTGTTACTACTGAAAAAGTTTCAAATACAAATTCCGTGAATGTACCTAACGATATTTCTTCTCCGAATTGGTCAACAGTTCGAAACAGACGTCAAAGTAAAAATAAATCTCTTAGCAAACCAAAATTTCTTATTGGAACAGCAAATTGTGACGATAAGAGCTTTACTGCAGCTAAAAAAATCAAGAAAATTGATTTACATCTAACTAGGGTTAAACCATCAGCTTCGACCGAAGACATTACCACACACATCACCAAACAACTTGAAAGTAGATGCATTAATGTGAAGTTTGAAATCATTAAATTAAATTCAAAGCACCCTGAATACTACAGTTCATTTAAAGTGACAGCAGAAGGCGAAGAAGTAAATTGTATGTATCTCAATGACTTCTGGCCTGAAAATGTAAAATTTCGTAAATTTTATGAACAAAAGACTAAAATCAGCAACACAGAAAATCTAACATAGCAATCAAGTGTAGATAAATCAACATTGTTGTCGATATTATATCAAAACGTGCGAGGTTTACGATCTAAGGTAGTGTCAGTGTACAACAACAGTGCGGTGTCTAGTGTAGATATTTATGCTCTCAGTGAGACATGGTTGACTGATGACGTTAGTGATAGTAAATTGTTTTCACAAAATTATGTAGTCTATCGCAAAAATCGTGACTATCTCGCAATGAACGTGAATAGAGGTGATGGTGTTCTGCTAAGTATTAAAAATAAGTTTAACTGTACAGTTCTTGATCTGTCTAGGATACATCTTCATGTTCCCTCGGTGGACATCCTAGGAGTTAAATTAAATAGTCATCACTTAACTTTGACTATCCTGGTAGTATATATTCCTCCAACTATAACTCTTACAAATTTTTCATTATTTTTTGATCCTTTGAATGAGCTACATCTGTTAGGCAACAAAGATGTACTTTTTCTTGGTGATTTTAATGTTCCTACCTACTTTTTAAACGCAACAAATAATAATTTTTCTACTGTGTTAAAGTCATTTGAAGTCTTTCATCAGCTTAAGCAAGCAAACACCATACTTAATGTTAATCATAATATGCTTGATTTAGTGTTCACTAACACAATCTGCTCTGTTGACAGAGCTATTGAGCCATTAGTTGACATCGATCAACATCATCCGGCCTTGGCAATTGAAATTAAATTATTGGAAACGCATCCACTTCAATTTAGAATGAATAACTTGAACTCATACAACTTTAAAAAAGCCAACTTTCCTTTATTGTACAATTTAGTACAATCTATAGACTGGGGTTTTCTAGACCAAATCTTTGATGTTGATAATGCTTGTAGTGCTTTCTATGATACTCTACATTCTGTTTTTGCGGTTTCAATTCCTAAAGCTAAACCAGTCATGAGTAAACGGACATACCCTCCTTGGTTTGACCGTGAATTAATCAAAACACTACAGAACAAAAATAGAGCAGCTAAATTATATAGGAAGTATGACACACTAAGCTTTTATAACTCATTTAAATCATATCGCGCACGGAGTAAGATTCTCATGAAGACAGCCTATAATAAGTATATTAATAACATTGAAAATAATATCCAGCACGATCCCAAATCATTCTGGAGTTTTATCAAAACCAAACGAGGACAAACGCGTATACCTGGCATTCTGCAGTACAACAACGTTGAAATTTCTTCTCCTGATGGTATAGTTAACGCATTTGGGGACTATTTTAAATCTGTTTACATCAATTCTACACCCTCCAATTTTTGTGGTGACATTGATTGTAATGAGTTTAACTCTTGTATCACAATTAGTAATATTCCTGCTGATGACATTTACTTAGCTTTAAAAAAATGTAATAATAATTTTACTTCAGGGCCTGATAACATACCCAGTTTTCTTCTGAAAGACTGCGCCTCAATATTTATGAGCCCTTTACATAAAATTTTCAACTTAATTATTAAACAACAAACCGTACCAAAACTTTGAAAAGAAGCATGCATTACACCTGTTTTCAAAAAAGGTGACGTATCCGAGATCTCAAACTACAGACCGATTTCCTTAATGTGCAATTTTGCCAAAATTTTTGAAAAAACGTTATATAAACAAATTTATAGTTCAGTCAACTACCTCATTTCCCCATATCAACATGGTTTCATAGAAAAGCGCTCAACTATAACAAATCTCACTATTTTTTCACAATTTGTTTCCGAGGCTATTAACGACAAAACTCAGGTCGATGTGATCTATACTGACTTTCAAAAGGCTTTTGATCAGATAGATCACTACATCTTGTTTAACAAATTACATAAACTTGGTTTTTCTAGCAGTTTGCTTTGTTTGTTGAGATCTTACATTTTTGATAGGTGCCAGTTTGTAAGATATAGAAATTTTTCCTCCAATAAATTTTACCCAACTTCTGGAGTACCACAAGGATCCAACCTTGGTCCTTTGTTATTTATTCTCTTTATAAATGACATAACAAATTACATCACTGTTGAAAAATTATTGTTTGCTGATGATCTAAAATTATACACCAAAGTCAAGTCTGATGAAGACTGTTTAATTTTACAAAAGAATATAGATCTACTTGCTATATGGTGTGAACGCAATAAATTAAGACTCAACGTATCAAAATGTGTAGTAAATACTTACACCAATAAATTAAATGCTGTCACGTATTCATATAAAATTGGTGATAAGCAACTGCGTCGTAATGATACTGTTAAGGACTTAGGTATAATTTTTGATAAAAAATTTACATTCATTGACCACATTAATTATATTGTCACTAAATCCTATAAAATGTACGGATTTATTTATAGAAATTGTAGTAACTTTAGTAATATTAAGGCATTATGTTGTTTGTACAAGTCTTTAGTTAGGTCTATTTTAGAATATGGAGTGTTGGTATTATTAATTATTAATTATTAATTATTAATTATTAATTATTAATTATTAATTATTAATTATTAATTATTAATTATTAATTATTAATTATTAATTATTAATTATTAATTATTAATTATTAATTATTAATTATTAATTATTAATTATTAATTATTAATTATTAATTATTAATTATTAATTATTAATTATTAATTATTAATTATTAATTATTAATTATTAATTATTAATTATTAATTATTAATTATTAATTATTAATTATTAATTATTAATTATTAATTATTAATTATTAATTATTAATTATTGATTATTAATTATTAATTATTAATTATTAATTATTAATTATTAATTATTAATTATTAATTATTAATTATTAATTATTAATTATTAATTATTAATTATTAATTATTAATTATTAATTATTAATTATTAATTATTAATTATTAATTATTGATTATTAATTATTAATTATTAATTATTAATTATTAATTATTAATTATTAATTATTAATTATTAATTATTAATTATTAATTATTAATTATTAATTATTAATTATTAATTATTAATTATTAATTATTAATTATTAATTATTAATTATTAATTATTAATTATTAATTATTAATTATTAATTATTAATTATTAATTATTAATTATTAATTATTAATTATTAATTATTAATTATTAATTATTAATTATTAATTATTAATTATTAATTATTAATTATTAATTATTAATTATTAATTATTAATTATTAATTATTAATTATTAATTATTAATTATTAATTATTAATTATTAATTATTAATTATTAATTATTAATTATTAATTATTAATTATTAATTATAAACCGTAAACGGATAAGGCAGAGAGGCACCGATTAAAGGGGAATGATATCTAGAGAATCCGGCAAGGCATTTAAATGTAGATATAATTAGTATTAAGTTGTAAATAATATTAGCCTTATATCTAGATTAATTATTAATTAAGTGCATAAAGTTTAAATTCAGAAATTGAGAAATATTCTTATTCACTACGTTCGATGTTAACTCTTTAGAAGCTGGGCTGTAAATGGCTGGTCGAGGAAGGGTGCATTCCTTTTATATGGCCGCAGCCCCTAAAGTTCAAATTCACGATTAATTCAGGTCACATCAATCGTAGCGAAATGAAAGCTAAACCAAAAGATGCGCTATTTTTTCGCGCATCTAAACTCAATATTATTAATGTTTAATAAATAAATCAAATTTGGAAAACCCGCTCGGTCTAGACAGACTCTATTGTTTGAGCGTGGTTTTCCCAAATCTTTGTAATATAAACCCTGGGTCCAGCGGGATGCTGGCACACATTCTGTGTTAGACCCGTGCTTGCAAAACACTCACAAATCGCCTGCAGAAAAAAAAAATTAATTATCCCTTTCTAGTGTGTGATACAGTGATTTAATTATAATTACGATCGAATATACGATCATATCAAAACAAAGAATTAAATTTTAATAATTCACAAATCTTCCCTTTGTAGGGAAATGGCTAATAAGCCAAAACCGCCCGAGCCGCCGGCTCGGGAACCGTACCTGACAAGGCTTAGGAATTTCACAATTACTGATAGCCAAGGGGCTATTCACCGACCAATACCATCAACGACCTCCAGCACCGCTACTCCAAAACCGAGCTCCAGCCCTAAGGAGAAATCTACAGAGAAAGCAAACCCACCAACTTCAACGGGAGCCATCCCGAAAACTCAAGGATCGGGTAAGACCGCTCCAGCACCTCAAAATCCTCCAAAAAACACAAATCCTACTCCTACACGTTTTAAATATACTATCAAAAACCTCCCCGCAACTTTTACCCAAAAATCTATATACACCATTATGGTGACTGAAATCCGGGTAAAAAGCCTGGAACAAATTATCCTAAACTCCAACAATTCCGCCTTCCTAATTACCCAAGCTCCTCTTGATCCCAAAAAATTCCAGAATAACTTAAATGTTATTCTAAACACCAAAACCATTTCCGTTGGTGAACTAAACAAACAAGCTCCGCCCACCATCCCCAAAAACCATCCAATAAGAAACCTACCTTCTCAGCCGTTATCAAATCGGTAGACACTTCCATCACTAACGAGGAAATCCTCTCAGAACTTCAGGAATTTTCTCATCCCGCCATTAAAAAAGCCTGGCGCATTGTAGCCAAAGCAACAAACCAACCCACCCGCCTTATTCGAATTCTCACCGATTCCAAGGAAGCGCTAGACAACGTCCTCCTAGAAGGCGCTCGAATTTTCGGGCGAATTCATATAGTTGAAACCATCACATCCTCCCTCAGCCAACTCCACTCCAATGCACTAAGTGCTTTGACTTTGGTCATAACGCACTTAGTTGTCCGCAAAAAAAACCTACATGTCCCACATGCCCCAACACACCCACTTGTCCTAATTGCAAAGAGACCCATCCGGCTTGGTCTCGCACTTGCGAGAAATTCAAGCAAGCCCAAAATAAACCCAACATAAAATCCCAACCTGTCAAAATTGACAATCCCATTTCCGTCTTTCTCGACACCAAATCCATGGTGGCAGAGGAAGCCAACATCAGTTCAAGGGCAGTTATCGCCTTATTCACCAAAATTCTTTTTGACCTCTTTCCCCAAGAAAAGGTCAATATCCAAAACACCATCTACCGGGCTTATAAAGCTATTTTCAATCAAACATTGAAAACCTCCTACTCTGGAAACAAAGTCCATTTATCCTTTGAAAAGGATTAATTGAACTAGTTTCCGGCTTTCCCAGCCCATTCACTTTCTTTTCACTTTCCCTTTCACTTTCTCTTTCAACTCCTTCCGCTCTCATTTTCCTTTTCAACCGAAACATTCCCATACCACCTCCCAATCCCACTCTACCCCAATTGAGAATTTCTGCAAGCTACACAAATAGTATTGGACGTAAATTAAATTTAATTAAAAATCATTTATTTATGGACAAAATTCAAGTTGCCGCTCTTTCAGAAATAAACATTAAAAAGCCAATTGAAATCAAAAACTTTAGTTTTTACATGCACAGGCCTGATAATACAAAAGGCGTGGCTTTGCTTGTCAATCAGAACATAGCTAGCACGCCACACGTTCTTCCAAATTATCTAATTAATCATCAAATAGTTGCAGTTAACCTTCATATTCAAAATCTCAATATTGTAGTATTCTCAATATATATTCCCTGTAATTCAGACATCCCAATAGACCTAATCACATACGTCCGAGACATTAGATACGCGATCGTCATGGGGGACTTCAATGCAAGAAGTACCTTACTACCTTACATCACGACCAGTCGACTAATGCACTGGGACGCCAACTAACATACATATTAGACAATTTCCCGCTAACAAGACTCCACAACACAAATCCAACCTTCCTAAATCACAATGGCCATTCAATTATCGATGATATCCTCGTCACAAATCCGCTAACCCCCTATTGTGACAATTATGCCACATTAGGAACTACCATCTCATCTGACCATCTAGCAATCACAGCCACCCTATCCTTTAACATCAACCAATCCCAGCCAAATTCAAGAAAAATTGACCTGTACAATAAAACAATCTGGCAAAATTTCAAATTAGAACTAGAGAATCAAACACCAATAGTAAACAAAACAGTAAATCCAATAGAAATTGATAATGATGTTGTAAACTTAACAAAGTTAATTCAATAAGCCAAAAACAACCACGTACCAACTATAAACATTAGTCACTTCAATCCAACACTCCCGATTAGAATCTTAAATTTAATTAAAGAAAAACGTAGGTTGTATAGACAATTTATTCGCGATAAAAGTCCAGATACAAAAACTCTTTTTAATCGGCTAAATGCAACAATCAGACGCGACATAAATTTTTACAAACAAAGCAAATGGTCAGAGGCATGCTCAGGACTGGACTACAGGAATGGCAAAGCCTTCTGGTCAAAGTTCAAGGTTCTCACAGGACAAAAATCCCAACCAAACCATTATTTATTTTCCAATAATTCCTACATAACCGATCCCCAATTGAAGGCCAATTGTTTTGCCGACTCCTTATCCCAAATCCACCAATGTCCTAACAAACCCGCATTCGATAAAGATTTTTTCTTAAACACAAACAATCATGTTAATTATGTCCACAATCTGCACACAATCCTGAATATAAGACCACCCGCCAACGACCCATTAACCAATCCAATAACTATCATTGAGACTGATTCTATAATAACAAATCTTAAACAGCGGAAAGCCGCGGGTCCCGATAGAATTAAACCTGTCCTAATTAAAAATCTTCCTCCTTCCACAAAAACAGCTCTCATAAAAATTTTAAATAATTGTATGGAAGCTTCCTACTTCCCCCGACCCTGGAAAGAAGCATTAACAGTAATGATTCTAAAACCAGGGAAGGACCCACATAATCCAAATTCATACCGCCCAATCACCCTAATTAACACGATTGCAAAAGTTTTTTAGAAAATCATTACATCCCGACTCAAAACATTCCTGGAAAATAATACCCTAATCCCTCGCCAACAATTTGGTTTCCGTCAAAATCATTCCACCATGAATCCTATCATAGAGCTCCAATCAGACATAATCAGACATACAAACTTGGGCGAATGCACTGTCGCGGTCTTTTTAGATATCGAGAGGGCATTTGATAAAGTTTGGCACAATAGACTGATTCAAAAATTAATCACACTCCAAATTAATTCATCATTAATTTTCCTGATCCACAGTTTCCTGAAACACCGACACCACCAGGTAAAATTCCAAAATTCCTTGTCCCAATTCTTTTCCCCCCAAGCGGGAGTGCCGCAGGGCTCAGCACTCTCCCCACTCTTATACCTCATATACTATCGCGATATACCTCGGCATCACATTTAACAAACATGGCTCCCTATCCTCTGACCTAGAAAACACTCTTAAAAAAGTGCGAAATAGGTCAAACCTTCTAAAACTAATGGACGGTCGATTTCAAAAGTGCCATTCTAAAACTCTGCTTCATACTTACAAAACATTCATAAGACCCATAATAGACTATAGAGCTTGTCTCTATTCAACACTAAACAACAAACAAAGAGCCCAAATAACCGCATGCGAACGCAGAATCCTGAGACAAACCCACCACTTACATTACAAATTCCCATCAAATCAAATCTATACCAAAACAAGCATGATTCCTATCACCGACAGATTAACACAACTAACACGCAAATACACCCTCAGAACAATCAACAATAATACCAATCCTATTGCCAAACAAACCCTACTAACATCCAACAGGCACCCAGAAAGAAACTATCAATTAAAAACCTTTCCTGAAAGAAAACGTCCACATCTACCCACCGCAATCCTGGCATCAGCATATGATGACCTCCCTGATGAGCTTATCAATTTAATTGATAACACCCCATTAATCCTGAGGTAAAAGTGAATTCCAAACTGAAACTCACCCAAACTCCGCCCACTTTCCTAAATCCACCAATCACAACACTACTCCAGCATCAATTCGCCCAAACCTTTACCAACAGAATTATTTATTTTTTTTCTTTTTCTAAGTTTAGTTTTTTGACCACATAATGTATTCATAATTAAGATTTTTTTTTTATTTTTTGTAAACTTGTATTAAGTAATGTAAATAACCTGTGCTGAATAAGCGCTAACGCTACAGCAGCACACTTTGTAATTAGATAATAAGTTAACATAAGATTATTGTAAAACCACAAAACTATGAATAAATGAGAATTGATTGATTGCCGGGATGCTGGCGAGACAGTTCGTTTAAGATTTTGTCGTGAACGGATGTGTTTTTTGCTTCTCTGTGCTTTTTAAAAGTGACAAAAATTAGTGCTGAAAATATTTCATAATTTTTTCTATTTTGAAGGCTTGTCCATGACATAGTCGGAAACTTAGAAAATTAATTCTTTTGCGATTTTGGCAAAATTTTTTTGTGTTTGTCAAAATTTAAGGATTTTTTCAAGTATTTTTCGCTTTGAAAAATTAATTTTTTTCGGAGTGTTGAATCTTGGATAATTCAAGTGAATTAGATCAGTAGAGGTTTTTATCAGGGTTTTATTGGTTGTGAGACCGAAAAAATCCGACGTAGGACTTCGAAGTTCTTGATTTTAAGAAGTTTTTCAAGTTTTCGGACTTTGAAAAATTTTCGAAAAATCAAAAATTTTTCTAAAGGTTTCTCCGTTGAAAAATTGGAAAAATTTTCCAGTGTTGAGACCTTAGACTAGATCAGTAGAGGTTGCAATCGTGATCTTTTGGGTTTTTGGACCGAGAAGATCCGATTTAAAACTTCGAAGTTCTTGATTTTAGAAATTTTTCAGGTTTTCGGACTTAATTAATTAAGTAATAATTTTAAATAATTTTTTTTTTCTAAGTGTTTCTCTACTGGAAGAACAACTCTTCCAAGATGAATCCAGCCCCCCAGGAGGAAAGCAATGGTGCTGCCCCACCATGGTACTTCTTCCCGTCGAAAGCGCCGTGGCTCAGGCGGTCAGCGCCGTTGTAAAGCCTCTGGTGGAGCGCCTAGACGCCCTTGAAAAAAAAATGGACGCTGCGAGGGCTAAGGTGGCAGGTCCGGCCAAGCCACTTCTTCCCAGGAAGCCCGCCTTTCCCCCCCCTAAAGGCCAAAGTGGTTACAGAAAAGCCACAACCAAAAACATCAAAGATGCTTACACCAACGGCAGCCCAGCTGGTGGCGGCACCGTCCGAAACGGTCGCAGCCAAAGCAACCGAAAAGGACATGGACACAACTCCAGCCGCCCAACCAGACAATGGTCTGGAAAAAACTAAAGCGCCCAAAAGAGGGCACAATGCTGAGGAGGACAGCATCCAAGCACCCAACAAAAAAGCAGCGAAGGCTGTAGTAGAGCCAGCTGGTCCTAGCACCAGCAGACCTCGACCAGCTCCAGCTGATAAGGGTGTTTCACAGAAGTGCCCACTGGTAATTATTCATGATAAGAGCCAGTGGAGCAAAATCTGCGCCGGCCTGAAGAAGCACAGCATCGCCATTCCAAAGGCGAAAGTGGCTCCGGAAGGCATCAGGACACAGGTGAATGACATTAACCATTTCAGGTCGCTCACTAAATTCCTCGACAGCCAGAGTGTGAACTATCACACATACCAACTGGCAATGGATAAACCACTAAAGGTAGTCTTGAGGGGATTACCTGTGGGACTGCCAGTCGAGGAAATAGAAGAAGAACTCGAAGAGGCCGGTTTCCATCCTGCAGCTGTCTTACGTATGCAAGTACGTGACGGTAGAGGCAGGAAAGAGATCGACATGGTCCTTGTGTCGCTGCCTAGAGATGAGGGCAATCTACGATTTAAAAAGGCTTTGCAGCCTAGTTATTTCGCCAGAAAGCCTGAAAAGGAAAAAAAACAAGTGGGCAATGCTTTAGGCGCCAGAAGTGGGGACACTCACAATCTGGCTGCCGGGCAAAAGTAGTCTGTGTTAAGTGCGCAGAAGAGCACTTGGCAAAGGACTGCCTAAAAACAAAGGAAGAAGTTGCCAAATGCGCCAACTGAGGGGGCTCTCACCCTGCTAGTTACCGCGCATGTCCGAAATGGCCCAAGTTAGACGCCAAATAGGCCACTTCCGAGAAACCTAGTGCTGCCGGTTCTAGGGGAGCTTCAACAAGTTCCGCTGTTCCTAAGGCAGCCAAAAAGGATTCTGGAAAACCTGTTACGTCGAGCTTACAGAAGAAGCCCGTCAAGGTTGAAGCAGCTAAAGCTCCGCCAGCTGCCAAACCTACAGACGGGTGGACAACTGTAGTCTCAAAAAAGCAAAAGACTAAAAAACCGGCCTCTACTGAACAGCCCCAAAGTTCAAAAAAAGGAACCGTTATTAGTCGGAAGCCGAGAGCAAGTGTAAAGCAAATGACTCAAATTTTGGGTCAAATGCTCATTACGTTTGGTGAAACTGAGCCTTCTAGAGATTTGTATGACAAATTCTGGAAGGACTTTAAACTGATGCGCTCTACAATCGAATATTCTTATGAATAATCAAAAGCCAAGAGGAATTCTACCAGTTATTTGGAACGCAAACGGTCTGAAAGCTAAGAAACAGGAATTGGAAGTGTTCGTGAGGAAACATCGAGTGGATGTTATACTCATAAGCGAATCACATCTGAGACCTGCAGACGAGCCCAGACTAAGTGACTACTTCCTTTATAGGATGAATAGAAATGACGCCGCTGGTGGTGGAGTTGCTATCTATGTTAAAAAGGGTATCGAGCATCAGACAATTCCAAATCCTGGACTAGTAAACTTGGAGGCAGTAGGAGTTGCAATACACACAGCGGACGCTAGCCTGCTGAGGTTGTACGCAGCTTACATCTCCCCCAATCGAGTCTTACTGGAACAAGATTTGGAAGAAATCTTAGAAACTGATGCTGCTGTCATTGTGGCTGGAGATCTAAACGCCAAGCATAACGCTTGGAACAGTAGGGTTGAAAACACAAAAGGACGAGCGTTGTTTCGATTTGCCGGACGAGATATAGTTGTATTGGGACCTGACGAACCTACTCATTATGGGGCGATAGGTAGACCGGATGTTCTGGATATAGCTATTCTTCGAAATGTAGTTCACCAAGCTAGGTTGGACACAATCAATGACCTCAGCTCTGATCACAACCCAGTACTTTTGCACCTGGGACGTGAACAGGACTACGATGGCCCAGGCTCTCGAGATGTGATTAATTGGGAAAGATTCGATAAAGAGGTCGAGACGAGTATCGGACCAGTACCCATTATTCACTCTAGAGAAGATATTGATGATGCAATCGAGCATCTCCAAGGTACGGTTTCTAGAGCCAAAGAGATAGCCACACGCCAGGTCGACCGAGTAAGAGTTCTCGACACACTTCCGGACGACATCAGAGAGCTGATCAGATCCAAAAACAGAGCAAGAAGGCGCTTGCAACGCACTCTTGATCCTGTTGATCGACGAGAGGCAAATAGATTAGTACGCGAAGTGAGGGAGCAACTCTTCGAGTACAGAAACCAGAAATGGAATGACAGACTCGAAGAGCTTTCTTCGGAAGACTGTTCGGTGTGGAGAATGGCCAAAATCTTAAGGGCAGAAAGAAAACCTATGCCGCCTATCCATGGTGAACTAGGTGTAGTTCACACAAATCAAGCCAAAGCAGAAGCTTTTGCTGACTGTCTAGAACGGCAATGTCCTCCAAATTGGAGACATGTCGATATCGATCACGTTGAAGAAATTCATCGTGCTGTCCGTCGAACGATTCGAATCTCTGAAGATGATGAAATAATCACACCGACCTTGCCAGCAGAGGTCAAAGAGATTATCAAGCATCTAAGAGTCAAGAAAGCATCTGGAAACGATGGCATCAGCAATAAGATAATTGAGCGACTGTCTCACCGACCGGTGATGCATCTCGTGGGTATCATCAATGCAATGCTGTGCTTACGACACTTTCCAAACAAATGAAAAGAAGCTGATGTTGTGTTTATCCCAAAATCGGGCCAAGGCTTACAGTATCCTCAGAATTACAGGCCTATCAGTCTATTTCCCTGCATAGGGAAAATAGCTGAGAAAGTGATTCTAAAGAGACTAAAAGATTTTGAGAAGGAACATCACATCATCCCTGACGAGCAATTCGGATTCAGAGAGTCATATTCAACGACAGAGCAAATTCTGCGTGTGGTTGAGCACGCTACTACAAGCGTGAACCAGCAAAGAATTACAGGCGCTGTTTTTCTGGATGTGGCTAAAGCTTTCGACAAAGTCTGGCACAAAGGGCTCCTCCACAAGCTCATTGTAGCCGGCTTTCCAATGGGCCTAGTAAAACTGGTCCAAGAGTATCTAAAACGTCGCAGTTTTAGAGCAAAGTTGGGTGCATTGAAATCCAGGGAGAGATACATAACCTCGGGGGTTCCCCAGGGATCACTACTTTCTCCGTTTCTCTTTTCCAACTACACAGCTGATGTCCCTAAACCACAAAATGTAAACACCACCACTGCTTCCTTTGCGGATGACACAGCTATACTTTGCAGATCAAAGCAACTACATACTGTCGCAAGATATATGCAGGAGCATCTCGATCGACTCGAAGAGTGGTTTTCAACGTGGAGAATCGAAGTGAACGCTGCCAAGAGCAGTGCGATCGTCTTTAGGAAACGTATCAAAATCACTCGCGACATGGCGTTAAACCAGGATATACATGTGACCATGTTTGGAGAACCCATCCCATGGAGAGATCATGCAAAATATCTAGGTGTAACGCTCGACAAGAGACTCACTTTCAAGCCACATGTTGACAGTGTTCTAAGCAAATGTCATTGTATGATTAGAAGATTGTACCCAATGATCAACAGGCGTAGCCGGTTATCTATTGGAAACAAACTTCTGATATACAAATCCATTATTAGACCGGTGCTAACATATGCTTCGCCTGCGTGGAGGCACGCAGCAAAAACGCATATCAAAGCAATCAAAGTTGCACAGAACAAGTGTTTACGGATGGCATTCAATGCTCGCTGGTATGTACGTAACGTACAACTACATAGGGAAGCAAAGATACCAACCATAACCGAGTTCATGCACCAAGTTGCGATGAAAGCTTTTGCAAAGGCAGAGACTCATAACAACAAGCTGATACGTCAAGTGGTGGATTATGACGAAGCTGAAGAGGTCAAGTACAGGCGCCCTAAACAGGTGCTTGTACCCCAATAGAATCACGGTGTAGTATCGTATCACGTACTCATTCAGTACAACATATATTCACAGATGCATTTTTCTGTTACGGATCCCAGAGATAAAGGAGTAAGGGTCCCAGGACTAGCTCCGAAGAAGATGGAAGTCAAAGTCATGCTGGCGATTCTCAAGTTAGACTTGCTTCGAGCAAGTCTATTTTGTATTGAAAGCTTATTTTGAAAATAACAAATTAAAAATCCTATTTGAGGGCCGCTCTGCGGTTTCTCAAAACTCACTGGCAGAGTTGCGTGACTTAATCGACAAAGAAATAGAAAACCCAAGCAATATGATGATGCCAATTTCATCAAACCAAAGAAAGTTGGCAAAACTACCCTCAGGCAATACATAAGCCCTGACTACAGTCAAGCCAATAAATTTGCCCCTCTGACAACAGATGAAATCGAAGAAGGCACCAATTCACCCATTGATGGAAATGCTGAAATAGGCGTGGCCAGCACAAACCAATCAGGCAACACCAACACCGACCAATCAGGCAGCGCCAGCACCGACCAATCAGGCAGCGCCGAAATAAGGACGTGAAACCAAGAACACTACTCCGATCACGCTCATAGATAAAAGCAAATGGACTAAATTAAACCAAAAAATTAATGAAAAAAAAATCAGCTGTCCCAAAGCCACAAATACATCAAAGGGAGTGAAAATCCAACCGCAAACAGTTGAAGACTACAGAAATCTGAGAAAATTAATGGAGAAAGAAGGTTTCAAATTCTTTACACACCCACTAAAACAAGAAAGGACTCTCAAAGTTGTAATCAGAGGCGTCATGGTGGAAACCGAGGAAAAACAAGCCGCAGAAGACCTTGCACATGAATGGGAAAAATAAACAACCAGCACCTTTAATACTAGTGAAAATAGAGCGTAAGTACCACTCTATATACAAAATCACACATTTATGCGGCTTAGTTATATCAGTCGAACCACTAAAAACAAATGGCTCACCCATCCAATGTCATCGATGCCAATTATATGGCCATATTCAAAAGAACTGTACAGCCGATTATAAATGTTTAAAATGCGCTGGCAAACATGGCACTCATGAATGCACTAAACCCAAAACTACCGCGGCATCCTGCGCTAATTGCTCCGGACCACATACAGCAAACTATCACAAATGCCCCAAACGTCTTGCAATCCAAGCTTCTAAAACAACCGATATAAAATGGAACCAAATACCCCCTACACCCATCCCAAACCTCAAAAACATTATACATCAAGAAAAACTAAAAAATCAAACTAAACCTACAAACAAACCACCAACAAACTCCTCTCCAGAGCCAAATCATAGCAAAAAAGAAAAACTCGCGCTTAAAATCGGCCTTCTTTTTATAGATTATTGTGCAAAAAACCCAACCGAACATGAAAAAGTTGCTTTCAATAATAGCCTCCAATCTATTTTAGCATTAGTTAATGACTAATAAACGACATTTGGAGGGTATCAAAATCATTAACTGGAACTGTCAAAGTATCTGCAATAAAATAAGTGAATTTAAGGCCTACTTATTATTAAACAATCCGGAAATTGTTGCTCTCTCCGAAACTTTTTTGAAACCCGACAAGAGCTTCAGTGTACCCAACTACATAGTATATAGAAATGACCGAATCTCTAGAGTTGGAGGCGGCGTGGCTCTTTTAATTAAAAAAGAAAATGCTCACTCTCCCCTCACAAAATCTTCAATTAATGACCCTCTCGAGTATATCGGTATTCAAATTACATCTAAAACTGGCAAAATTTACAACATCTATTCGGCTTATCTACCTCCAAACAGCCCACTAATAGATACACATATTAATAACCTAACTAATAACAGAAATACCACGTTAATTATCGGCGATCTTAATGCCAAACATAAAATGTGGGGCTGCTCCTCAAATAACGCCAAAGGAAACGTTCTTAAAAACATAAGTGAAAAATATAATATAGATATAATAGCTCCCTCTGAGCACACACATTATGACAGTTTAGGTAAATCTGACATCTTGGACATAATTATCGCTAAAAAACTAACAAGCCAATTTTATATTCGCACAGAGACGGCGCTAAGTTCTGATCATCTACCAGTCCACATTGAAATATGTGGCTCTGACTGGCTGACCATTGCTCCGCCCACAAATTCAAAAACCTGCTGGAATATTTTTCAAAATGAAATAGAAAAGCTAACTAAATGTTCAAAAATCAATAATATACTGGAACTAGACAATGCAATTTACAACCTCGAGTCAAATATAAAAATTGCCGCTAAAAAAGCCACAATTATTAACCCCGTAGTCAGAAATAATGCTAATTTACGATCTCACATAAAAGAACTGATTAAAAACAAAAACATGGCACGCAAGAAATACCAACAAACTCTATCCCCTATTGATAAAAATATTCTTAATAATCTAAATAATAAACTAAAAAATACCTTAAGCACTCACATCAATAACCAATGGGATGACAAAATCAATAACTTTAACAATGATGATTCTCCTCCGTGGAGATTTATTAAAAATCTTAAAAATAAAAAACAACAAACAGCCCCACTAAAAAATGGCAATCGAATCTTCATTACTAATAAAGAAAAAGCTGAAGCCTTTGCGGAAATGCTGGAGGCTCAATTCACTCCAAATCACACTAAAAATCCAATTCACACAAATACAATCACTTTCTCAAATCTTAATTATTTTTCTCAACCACTTAATTTACATAGCACAATAGATGAAACCAAATTAACAAATTACTCAGAAATTAGATCAATAATTAAAACACTCAAAACTAAAAAGGCCCCAGGTGATGATGTCATCACAAATACACAAATTAAAAACCTCCCTCCAACAGCGGTTCATCAAATTACCGAAATTTGCAATGCAATATTAAAGCTCCAGCACTTTCCGCAAAGGTGGAAAACAGCTAAAATCATACTCTTTCCAAAGGCCGGTAAGCCAATAAATGATGTAAATAGCTATCGACCAATCAGTTTATTATCAAATATTAGCAAAATAATCGAGAGAGTCAGACTAAACCAACACATCATAACCGAAAAAGTTATTCCCGAGGAGCAATTCGGCTTTATCAAAGAGCACTCCAAATTCCATCAAATTTCCAGGATCACAGAATCAATTGTAAAATATAAAAACATATTGACACCCACGGGCGGAGTCTTCCTAGACATAGCGAAGGCTTTCGACCGTGTGTGGCACGATGGACTAATACACAAATTAATTAAATTTAAATTTTCACCACCGTTTATACAAATTATCTATTTATATTTATCAAATAGAAAATTTTACTGTATAAATAATACAGAAAAATCTGATCTACGAAACATCAAAGCTGGGGTTCCACAAGGTTCTGTCCTGGGCCCAACTCTTTATAATATTTTTATCTCGGACATTCCGAAAAACAACAATACAATGATTGCTATGTACGCGGATGACACTGCGCTCTTGACGAGTAGCAAGAGAATATGTACAATAATAAGCAGGCTGCAAATGCACTTAACAGAACTTGAAAATTGGTTTGGCTTGTGGAGAATCCAGGTCAACCCGGAAAAAACTCAGGCCATTATATTCACTAATAAATTTATTAAACACTCCCCCACTTCTCTACTTAAATTGAACGACACCCAAATAAACTGCACAGACTCAGTCAAGTATTTGGGTGTCACTCTCGATCAAAAATTAAATTTTAATAAACACACAGAAATTCAATTAAAAAAAGCAAAGTTAATTAAATGTCAATTATACCCCCTTCTGAAATCCAAAAAACTAGAATCTCGAATAAAAATTAATACTTATATACAAATTAGTCTTGCGCCCTGTATTAACATACGCTTCCGAGACCTGGATTCAAACAGCCGAATCTAATTTTAAAAGACTACAAAGATTTCAAAACATTACAGTTAGACAAGCTCTTAATGCTCAATGGTACCATCCAAATGTCATGCTACAACGGGAAGCTAATTTGCAACACATTGTAGAATTTATCAAAAAAATAACAATAGCAACTCACAAAAAAATGACAACTCATGCCAATCAATCTATAAAAAGATCGCTTGATTATGAACCAAACCCAAAACATAAATTTAAACGTGCTAAAATGGCTCTGGATCAATTAATCCACTCCCAAACACAAATATAATCCAAATCCTATCCTCAACACCATCACCTCAAAACCAATCAGCTGAAGAAGCAAACATCGCAAAAGAAATAAAAGAAAATCCAACTAGAATCAGACAACTCAAGACAGCTGTAAAAAGAAGGCAGACTTTCTGACGGCTTGAACATAATAGGGATAACGAGGGATGCTGGCAGTTGCTTTCGAGCTTTTAAACCTATTTTTGTGAGATATTTGAATAAACCTGTGCTCTAGTTAATTAAAATTTGATTTTTCTTTTATTTAAAAAAAACTCATTATTCACATTCAACCACTTGTATCAACTTACATTGATCACAGTGGACATTATTTCCGTCTATTACATTGACCACATTAACTCTGCAATTTTCATTGCACCTTATTAAACAAAGATCAGATCCACTGTAATTGGTTTAAATAATTATTAATAACAATTTTTAAACAATTGAAGTGCCGCTAAAGTCTGGGAAGTAACCAGAATGGACTGAAGTGAATTGAATCGAAATAATTGAACAGGGAATTAATTAATACACATTAATCCATTAATTAATTAATTAATAAAAACCCTGGCCGATGACACCATCAACAGCTCAAGAACGAAGCCACCAAAGTCAATGGGACCGGAGGGCAACGCACCACAACAGCAAAAGTAGACAACGCAGCTACTCGAGACCGAGAAATAGTAAGTACATCAAAGATTGCAGAAATTGCGGTAGCGACCATCTCATAAATGCATGTAAAGCTTTCGGAAAAAAATGTAACGCGTGTGAGAAATTAAATCATTTCGCTAAAAAATGTCGAAGTAATAAAACGATTAAAATGGTGGAACAGACAAATAGTGACAATACAAATGTAACAGATTTCAATGTTGATAAAATAATTAATGTAAATAATGTTAATAACTCAAAGGGAAACTCGTGGTCTATATCATTAAAAATAAAAGGATTTTCTGTAACATTTAAGATAGATACGGGAAGTGATGTAAACATTTTGCCGTTAGCAACTATGAAAATATTGCAAATTCCATTAACCTTCATCAACGGCGACAAAGTTACACTCCGAGCGTACACAGGCGACAAGCTTAAGGTAGTAGGGCCTGATAGGTTAGATACGTGGAAAAACCAAGAATTATATAAAATTCTATATTACTTGGTAGACAGTAATTCAGCTATACCGATTTTAGGTTTAGATAGCAGCATACAGATGAAATTAATTAAGAGGGTTGATATGGTCGAGGACTTTAAAGTAAATAATACGCCTATAAACACAAAACAAATAATAGACCAATATACAGATTTATTTACGGGAGTAGGATGCGTCAAGCAAAAACATCAGATAATATTAAAACCTTGCCCTATTAGAAAAGTGCCACTACCTTTAATGGGCCAATTAAAGAGCACTTTAAATGTGTTAAAAGAAAAACAAATAATTGCTAAAGTGGAAAGACCTTCGGACTGGGTAAATCCATTCGTGCTGGTGAGAAAACCAACAGGTAAGACACGAATATGCATGGATCCTAAATTCTTGAATGAAGCCATAAAACGAGAGCATTGCGCAATAGACACTTTTGATCAAATTACAACAAAGTTGACTGGGGCTAAATATTTCAGCACCTTAGATGCAACAAACGGATTTTACCAAATTCCTTTAACGCCTGAAAGTGCAAAGTTATGCACAGTGGGAACACCATATGGAAGATATAAATTTATAATGCCGGTATTCATAGTCGTATCTCAAGTTCAAGCTTAAGTTCGTCTCAAGCTTGGACTCAAGCAAGGACTCCGGCAATGCTCGGGAAAGCGTTTGCATGCGTTTTGAAATAGATTTATAGCTGATTCCATCTCAAGCAAGGACTTCGGCAATGCTCGTGAAATCTGATATTCATATCTTGAGCTTGAGGTCGACCTCAAGTCCAGATCGGTATTCATAGACAAATCTCAAGATTTAAATATCAAATCACGGTGTGAATAAGGGCGATTTTTGCTTGATGAGCAAGCGCACTGGGTCCATCTCAGGTCGGACTCAAGCAAGGCCTCGACTTGTCTCAAGTCCGACTCAAGACGCCATTCGCCGGTTATGTCATCGTTTGACGTTGGAAAATACTGAAGAGTATCATGTGTTGCATTACATAACAAAGAACATTGACATGCTGGACGAGTTATGTGCGGGGTGCTGCGAGCCCATTAGAATTTTTTTCAAACTTTGAATGTAAGCGTCGCTACAGCTTCCCAAAAGAGAATGTAGGATGCACTAATTTGCTTGCAAATTAGTGGAAAGACAATTATTACTTACTTTCATCTTTACACACTTCTGGAATAGCTCCTACTACTAACTGATAACTTATCTGCATCACATTTCCTGCAATAAAAGTGGGAAAGGTTTGGTAAGCTTTATATTAATGTTGCACTTAAATTGTCGCGCAGTGTGAGCTAGCTTCTGTTTGGTCTCACTTTTGCAGCTTTCGTGTTTTGCGGAGAATGTAATAATGGTCCAGATCGGTCACTATTGCGACATCCGTCGTATTACTTCCCACATTATTGGAGTTGTTCATGCGAGACTACAAAGGTTTTGCTGTTTTCGTATACGCAGCTTTTTCGTCTATAATGCACATTTAATGAAGTTACCATACATGTATTCTGTCAGTAGACATGCACTCACCCGACAACACAAAACACTTTCGATATGACCCCTGCGGCATCGAGTTATTACTCGACCTGTCACTTTAAAGTAAATATAAACACGCAGAATGACGTTTATGCGTCACGATTGTCAAACCTAACAACACAAAAATTACAACTTTTGTGCCTTCTGGATGACGCAGGCAAACGCTTTCCCCCGAGCAGTGCCAAAGTCCTTGCTTGAGACGGACTCAAGCTTGAGCTTGAGACGGACTCAAGCTTGAGCTTGAGATACGACTATAAATACCGGCATAAGACTTCCATACGGCGTAAGGAGCACGCCCGAGGTTTTTCATAACTGCTTCAAACATATCTTTGATATTGAAGGAGTTGCCGTGTACATAGACGACATATTAATATGGGGAAAAACAATAGGAGAACATAATAATAGACTGTTCAAAGTTTTAGAAGCAGCTGAAAAAAACGGTATTAAATTAAATAAAGATAAATGTAAATTCGCACAAACAAAAATTAAATACATGGGACACACAATTAACCAGGAAGGTGTTAAACCAGATGGAGATAGAAAAAGTGCAATTCTGAAAATGCCGTCCGAAAGATAAAAAAGACTTACAGAGATTGTTAGGTGTTTTAAACTACGTGAACAAATTCATTAAAAATTTTGCAACTGATACGACCATTATACGAAAATTACTAAAAAAGAACGTAGAATTTAGATGGGAAAAAGAACATGAAGTTGCTTTAAACAGAATTAAAAACAAATTAACAGAAGCTCCAGTATTCCAATATTACGATATAAATAAGTCAGTTAAAGTATCCGTAGACAGTTCAGCAACCGGTACGGGGGCCGTTCTATTGCAAAATAATTTACCAGTGGCATACGCGTCAAAAGCGCTTACGCTTACTGACACTCAGATAAAATATAGCCAGAGAGAAAAAGAAATGCTAGCGATATGTTACGGATTAACAAGGTTTCATAATTACGTGTATGGTAAGCTCAATCTGATAGTAGAAACGGATCACTTACCTCTTTTAGGAGTGTTTAAAAAACCACTAAACCAGTGCCCAGCGCGTCTACAGAGAATGCTTCTCTTAGTACAAAAATATGATTTCAAGTTAGAATACAAACGGGGAAAAGATCTCATTATCGCAGAATGATGCAATATCCCGTGCATACTTAAAAAAAGACTCATACAACGAGGATTTTATTGAAAATTTAATACAAACTCATGTTAACTTGATTACAAGTGAGACTCAATTTTCTGATGAATTAATTAAGAAAATCAAAGAAGAAATACTAAAAGACACGCAACTAAAAGCACTAAATAAAATTATTAGGGAGGGGTGGCCTAATAATAACAGCAAACTTAATAACCAAATTAAAATTTTTAGTAAAAACAAAAGTAAGCTTACATTTACTTACTATTAAGGATATTATTTACAAAGGAGTGAACATTGTCATTCCACAAACAATGAGAAAGGAAACCTTAGACAAAGTACATTATAGTCACTTGAGAGTTAACAATACCATTAAATTAGCAGAATCTATGGTTTACTGGCCTACGATAAGAAACGAAATCAAACAACTTGTGGAGAACTGTCACCTATGTCAGAAATACGCAAACTCGCAAAGAGTAGAACCCTTGTAGTCACATGAGATAGAGAAGATCCCATAGTTTAAAGTAGGCTGTGATTTATTTGAATACCAAAAACTGACATATATTTTAGTAGTAGATTACTATACGAAATTTGTAGAGGTCGAGAATTTAAACAACAATTTAAGTAGTCTAAACATTACAAGAATAATGAAAAACATATTTGCAAGAAATGGTATTCCAAATACAGTAGTGACAGACGGCGGCAAACAATTCGACTCAGAGATCTTAGAGAATTTGCCAAGAACTGGAATTTTAAGCATGAAATAACAGCACCACATTACGCACAAAGCAATGAAATGAGTGAAAGACATGCGCAAACTACCAAACAGATTTTTCGAAAAGTCTTAGAACACAGCAGTCATTGATAGACGGATGTTCCCCAGCACAGCTTCTCATGTCAAGAATCCTGAGAAGCAATATTCCAATAGCAACAAAACTACTAAAACCGAGAACAGCAAATAACTACAAATTCAAACAGTTTCTAACAAAACGACAACAATACAGTACAATAGAAACAAAACTAAAAAACTACCTAGTTTGAAAACAGAAACGAAGGTTCAGGTAAGACCGGGTCAAAGCTGGACTCCAGCAATAATAATTAATAAACTCGGAAGACGGAGATGTAAGGTCAAAATGGAAAACGGGAATACTTTGGTTCGAAATAACAGGTTCATAAAACCTTTTAAGAGTAGTCTATCGGAACAACTACCCGCGAAAACCATACAAAAACATGTAAGATTTGGACCTACCAGTTTTCTCGAGGACAATATTAGTTAAAGCTTTTTCAAAAATTTATGCGAAAATAATAGCACGGATATTCCGCTGATAGGGGAAGATAAGAGTCAGAAGCCAGTGTTGGGATGTATAATGTTAAAGAATATGTGCAATGTTCTGCATTTGGATTAGTTGGTAGTGTTTGTTTGTTTCTGTCACTAAGGTGACATTTAGAGTGTGCTCTCTAGTAAATTATTCTATGACACAAGTGTGTGACGTTTAGTTAAGAATCCTTTTTAGTTACGTTAAAATTAATAAAGCACAGCTTGATTAACCAAACGAACTTGTTCTTTTATTTAAAATAACTTCATATAATACCATTTTTGAGCTTTTGGCTCTCCGGACGTGTCCGTCAATGTAACGGGATCAACGAATCATTTTTCGGACCTATTTGCAAAGTGGAAGCTCATCCCTCGGCCACTCCATTAAAAGACATACACCAGACCACCAGCAAAAATCACCAACCATCCACTATTACCATTTTTTTATTGTAATATTATATCAATATATTATTTAGTTATAAAATTAGTGAGTAAGTGTGGTTGAGTTTATTCAATTACCTACCGTGTAGTGCAAAAAGCTGCATTGTGCCAAAACATATGCTCCTTCGAGCCGGATTAAAGAAACCAAGACAATCCAAAAAGTTAGAAGAAAAGCGGTGGAACAGCCTCCACGATATCTACAATCCTAAAGTTGGAAGCAAAGCGGTTACCCCTGTCACTGAAGCACATTGGGCCCAAAAACTCAACTTTCCAGGAAGTCAAAAGCGAGGGAATTTCTCATTAAAGCGGAAAAACCCGTCCATTTTACATTTTACCACGTGAGTTTTCAAAAATCCATTCATTTATTCCTTTGTTTAATCTATTCATCTATTCCATGTGTAACATTTTATTCTTTTATTCATATTCAATTTGGTAATTTATCGTATATTTTCAAGAACTTTTAACTTCAACTTAATTGTGCATTCAATAAAGTATTTAGTTTAAATCAATTAAAAACAAGTAGAAATGGAAGCATTAATTAAACGAAGAACAGTAGTTACTTCTGTTCTTAACCGATTTTCAAATTTTGTAAATGGAAATATTGTTGACTTCGACAACAATATTTCGATTGATATTCAGTTGCGTAGCGATGATGCAAAATCATTTCTTAATAAATTCGATGACATTCAAAACCAAATTGAAGAAATTGTTCCTCTTAACGACTTAGAAAATTAATCTATAACATATTACTATTTGGTTGTTACCTTTAATTATTATATAATGAGAACGAATTTTGTCGTTTTAGGGTCTAAATTAAAACACATTAAAAGTTTATGTCGATTGCCTGATGAAGATTACAACGTAATCGAAACGTCGCAACAAATGACATTAACTTTTAATGTGTTTTAATTTAGGCCCTAAAACCACAAAATTCGTTCTCATTAATCTATAACAAGAGAAAACTTTGAAACGCTGTATTATAATGCGTTATCAACTGCAAATTCATTTATTACACAATCACTATGCAATGCCTTGGTATCAAAAACGGAAAATGAGTCTAATAATACAAAAATCAAGCTACCCGAAATGCATTTGCCCACGTTTGCGAGAAAACAAACAAAATGGTGTAATTTTCGCGATATATTCGATTCACTGGTTCATTCAAACAACTCATTATCGCCTGTAGACAAATTTCAATACTTAAAGGTTTCACTTCGAGGCGAAGCAGCTCGATTTAATCAATCAATTAGCGTCACAGATGAAAACTATTCAACTGCGTGGAAGAAACTCAATGAACGGTTTGAAGACACAGAAGGAATTATTCTTGAACATATTAAAGGTCTATTAGAAATTAAAAGTCCAAAGCGTGAACCACATTCAATTCGTCAATTTGCAGACGAGCCATCTACAAACAATTAAACTTTTAGGTTCATCAGATGAAAACTTGCTTAATCGACTTTTAATTCATATATTAGCTAATAATTTAGATCTACAATCAAGACGAGATTGGGAAAAACAAGCAATTTTATTGAAAAATCCTACGGTTATAGAGTTTTGTAATAGAGTATCAACATAACTATGCTATTGACAACGGGTAGGCCACCCCATTGGGTTAAGCGCCAGCTACTCAATTAATTATAATACTGCATCCTAGATGGGTTTTCCAGCGCCGCTCTGTTATCGGGTGTCTTCAATAAGCTTCAAAATTTGCTGTACGGTGGGAAGTCTAGGTATATTTAGTCAATGACAAGATTGAATTATATTGAAATAAAAAAGCTCTTATCATCAAAACGATATATTTTCCATAAAATTAATACAATTCACTAGCATTAAAAAACTTTTGTTTTTAGTAATGTGTTTGATACCAATATTTAGTTCTTCTAAATAAAGTAGGATATTGCTCACAAAAGTGATACATATTGTAATGACAACCAATGCTCGAAAGTGTCTAATATAAATATGTGCTTTGCTATATAAATATATTGTATAGAGTCTTAAGGCTCTTCAGCACTCCTATGCGCTGGGACATGAAAATGACTGATTTTTGATGCAAGTTATTTCGGTTTAGTTTAAATTTGAAGAAAATTCCGCATTTTCATCTTATCTAAAATACAATAATCTACCGCGCCTTGCTATCAAATTTTTAAAAAAATTGCTAGATGTAAGGGAAATAATTAATATGTCAAAACTTTTGACTCAACTTTTCTTCGAAAGCATTTACTGTAGCATATTTATTTTTGTTGCATCTAAGCAATGATATAAATATCTATCTCGCTGTCTTTTTATTTTTTTTTTATTTTGTCTTATTTTTTGATTTAATCAAGAAAACAATATATTCATTTTGTTCGCTAGACACAAAAATTCGTCTAAACGTGAAAAGATTTACGACATCTCTCTGCTTGAAGTGCCGGTAGCTAATTTTTAATTTATGGTGGTAGGAGATTAAATGACACCCTCACTACACACCCTGTTTACCTGCTAATATTCTGACCGAAGTGAATTTTGAATTTAGTTGAATCTTAACAAGGTGAGAGGCACATAGACAACGAGTAGCTCATTTTATTCGTTTTTCAATATAAGATAAAATAGTTCAATTATAATTATATTATAATTGATGTTAAATAATAAATAAATTTTAATTTTTTAAATAAGTTTTTGCTGGTGTGTGAAAAAGTGCTTTTTGTTATTTGTGAAAATGGGAGTTCATGGAAAAAGATCGTTACCGTCTGGAGGAAGGCGTCGAAGCACAAAGTTTTCATACCGCATGAAGCGAAAACTACGGAGTAAAAGGTATTTTCACATTTTTAACTTTATTAAATGCATGGTTATTAAATTAATCAGAACTAGAACTTCTATCAGTTTCTATCTATCAGGACCTGACCTGACCTATGACTTTTTTTTTAATTTTAGAATAGAAAAGTGGGCAGAAGAACAAGCTCAAGTTCCTGAAAATTTTGCGTTCATCTCTGAAAATACAGAGAGTTTTCCAGAACTCACGGTCGAAAATGAAAATTCATCCAAAAATATAACACCGGAAAACATAAGTGGATATAGGATTGTAGATATTGTTCATTTTTTTAACAGTTTGAAAGCTCTTAGACATGAGCCCTTTCAATGTGATTTTAATAATTTTGAGCTCGTCTCAGAGAAAAGAAGTGGACTCAATAGTACTTTTTCCGTTAAATGTGGATTCTGTGGCTTTGTGGGCTCAATTTCGACACAGAATATAGAAAATGTAGATGCAAATGACGGGGCGGTATGTGGTGCAATTGCAGTGGGAGCTGGGTACAGTCAAGTGAAGGAAATGTTTGCTTCTATAGATATACCTATGATGTCATCTCACACATTTAAAAACAAAGAAGAAGTGCTAAGCAACATCATTCAAGAAACTGCTTTTGAGGACATGGCAGAGGCAGGTCGGAAAGAAGCGGACTTGGCGAGAGAAGCAGGTGAAGTTGACGAAGATGGGACTCCAGAAATAGCGGTAATTGTCGATGGGGCATGGTCGAAACGGTCATACAAATCCAATTATAATGCGTTATCTGGAGTTGCTTGTATTATAGGAGCTCGAACCAAACAAATTTTATATGTAGGTGTCAAAAACAAGTTTTGTCGTGTTTGTCAAAAACATGTAGTTGCCAAAAGAGACATCCCTACCCATAACTGCAGTAAAAATTGGAAAAAAACATCAACCTCTATGGAATCACAAATCATTGTGGATGGATTTTTGTGTTCTTTGAAAACGCATGGCTTAAAATATAATAAAATAATTGGAGACGGTGATAGCAGCGTTTATAAAAAAATTAGGGATTCTAAACCATATGGACCAAACTATTTTGTAGAAAAAATTGAATGTAAGAATCACATTCTTCGCAATTATTGCAATAAAATTCGTGAATTATCTAACAGCTCAAGGGTTGAAAATGTGCTAAAGTTATTTATACAAACTAGTATTTTACGTTTTAGAACTGCTATAGTAAGTGCTGTTAAACATAGGCGGACAGAAACGTTTCCTACTTATGTGAAAATAAATAATTTAAAAGAGGATATTTTAAACAGTCCTAAGCACATATTAGGTTGCCATGATAACTGCAAAGATGAAAATAACCTATATAAATATTTTTGCAAAGGCCAGAAGCCTGGGGAAAAGAACCTATATAATATATTTAAAGAAAGTACGATTTTTTCAGACTTTGAAAATTACGTCAATCGAGTAGCTAGCCATGCTTCTAGTTTATTGCATGATGTCGATACAAATTTCGCCGAATGTTATAATAGCATAGTGAACAAACTAGTGGGGGGCAAACGAATAAATTTTTCACTGGGAAAATCATATGAAACACGATGTTTTGCGGCAGTTTCTAATTTTAATAATAAACGACCATTTTTTTATAAAGTTCAGGAAAAATTAAATAAAAACAAACTTTGCAGAAAATACACTGAACAATTTTGTTTCATCAAAAAAATTTCAAAAAAGACAAAAAATAAAAGGAAGCTTGAGGTAATAGAAGCAGATGATGATTACGGCAAGTCAGACGATATAATACCAGATAAAAATTCTGAGGAGTTAAATATTTTAACTTCTTTGTATTTAGAAAACCTTAATAAGGTAAATTTTCAAACTGTTGAAGAAATTACACGCGGACAAAGTTCAAATCCTGAGTGGTTTAAACAAAAATACTTTCGTCTAACCGCCAGCAATTTTGGCCGAATATGTAAAATGCGTCCGACTACATCAACCGCCAATCTTGTTAAATCATTACTATATTCTTGCCCAAAAGTCGGTTGCAAGTCATTAGAATATGGAATATCTAATGAAATCCATGCACGAGATTTATTTGAACAGACATACCAGTTTGATGTCAATTCTTGTGGTATTTTTATTCATCCGGACTATAAATTTTTAGGTGCTTCACCAGATGGTCTTGTTGATGAAGATGCTATATTAGAAATTAAATGTCCGTATGCTTCTAAAGATATGACAGTGCGCGAAGCAATTATATCAAAAAAAATTTCGTATTGCATAATAGACGATAACAATAAAATTAAGTTAAAGCCAAAAGATAATTATATGTTCCAAATTCAGGGACAGCTGGAAGTTACTAATAGAGAATTTTGTTATTTTTTTATATACACCCAGAAAGATTATCACTGCGAAATAATTTCTCGCGATAGAAATTTTTGGAAAAATTTTATGTTTGACAAGCTGCAAAATTTTTATATGTTATCATTCTTACCTGAACTGTTAGATTCTAGATTAAAGCGCAATTTGCCTATTAGGGATATCTACGGCTAACAACATTATTTAGATGGTATTATATTATATATATATATATATATATATATATATATATATATATATATAATATTTATTTTGAACGATATTAGATTTCATGGCAAAGACATGACAATCTATAATTTTTTTAAATATTTTGTTGTAAATTTTTAAAATCGAGGTGTAAATAAAAATACTGCAGAGCCTGGCATTTTTTTAGCTTAGTTTTTTTAAAAACCACTCTGTATAAGTAGATGTAATTTATAAAGTTCTAGTTTATATGTAGATTTCAACAGAATCTAATCAATGTTTATTGTAAATAATAATTATCATCATAGTCTTATATATTTTCAAAAAAATATAATGAGCACAATTTACAATAAATAATTTTTTTCTATTTTTACCGAATTATACTCGTCTAAATTATCTAAACGATTCTACCAAAACATCTCGGAGAAGTTATCTTAAATTTCAAACATCAGGTAGTGTTGTAAATCAACAAGTTTGACTCAACTATATTATGATTATGTAGTTATTGGTTTATTACGTGTCAGTCACTGGCTATGTCATAAAACTGTGTAAGTTGGGTTGCGGGACCAATCCAAATCTGAAAATTCTTTTCACTGCACAGGAGCCTTAAGGATATATAGTCTTAGCAATGGCCATACATAACATTGCGCGTACTAAAAAGGTTTTGTTAGTACAAAACAAAACAAAAGTATATAGATCTATTGTCTTCGTTCCAGTTGAAAATTCAGAAGCACAACGCTCAAAAAGTATTTAAATTCATTTCATAAAACCATTATTGTAAAATATAACTTTTATTATATACTCATTAAATGATATACCTACTATGATTTGCAATATTATATTTTAATAAAAAAAATGTTTATTTACAATGTTTATCTACAAAGTTTTAAAATAAAAAAAAACTTTTTTAAATAAGTCACAGTTTTTGTTTATCAAAGTAAAATTTATCGTCACAAGACTGTTAAATTTTATTACTTATCAATTTCTTCTGTGTACACATCATCAATATAGACAAAAAACCACTCCTGTTGTCAACCTTCTGCTATTTTCTGCAGATACTCAGTTGTTGGTGCTGGTTTTATGTGTTTGGCTCTTTTTATGGCCTGGTTTTTATCGCATGTTTATTATTGCAGACCGCTAGTTTTAAAGAAAAATTTGCCAACATGTCCCACGTTGCTGAAAAATAAAAAGTGGCCACTGACACCCTGTCTAACATAGAAACGTCAATTCAAGCAGATCAAAACTCAATCAAAAGCCTCGAAAGTAGGATAACAAAAGACCTTCGCGCGATGATACGCGAGGAAATCACAGCTGTTGTAAAAAACGAAAATTCAATAAGGGCTTAAAAATCTCAAAATTGTTTATGAGCAAAATTAATGTTCTGTTAACTTATTGTTGTATATAATAATAATGATTTTTATAACAAATCTTCAGTTAGTTTCCAAATGGTATTGTATTAAAGTTTTCTAAAGTAACCCTCTTGTCATGAATAAAACCAAAATTTTTTGCTTCTATTTTGTTTGAAAATTTTTTAGTTTTAGTATCTCGAGTAATTCGATTATATTGTGCAATAATTCTATTTTTGTTCGTCTTTGACTCTGGATGAGTTCTTTGCTGGACTTTTCTAAAATATTATTTATACTATCGGAATTAATCTTTTCGGACGTGTAGTAATTTAATGTAATTCCTTTTATTCTGCAAACAACTTTTTGGGCTTGTTGATATCCAATCTATTATCCATACGCTTTTACCTAATTCGTCTGTCCAATCTCCCAATAGACAGCCTGTTTTAACATTGTTTTTTCCATCATCTATATATACAATACTATCTGTATCATAATATGCTACGCTTTTTCCTAATTTATCCAACATTTCGGCTAATCTTAATCTTGCTTTTGCAGTTGTAAAAGCAGCTATAAATATATTTGGTATTGAAATAATTTTCTATATAACAATCTTTTAACTTATAATCAATTTGTAACATATTTTCATTTATATCGATTATTATATTATTAAGAGTCTTGTCTAATAAAATTTCATAAAACCTTATAACGTCTGTAACATATTCTGTTGCACCCATACTTTGTCTTTGCCCAAATTTACCCCATAAGGAATTTAAGCATATTTTCGCAACAGCCCTCTTTCCAGGGTTATTTTCTATTTTACCCAATTCAATACCTAGATTTTCATTTACAGCTTTTCTATATTCTTCTTTTGATTCAAAATCATCCTGCCAAGGGGCTTGTTTCTAATTTGATTTTACGTAAAAATGCCAGACCTCATCAATAGTTATTATTTTGTAACCTTTTTCAATTGCTTTTTTTACTTCGTTGGTACACCATGTTCCCGTGATAATTCTTTGAGATTTCGCATGAGAACATTTACCTTTTGATTATTTAATTTTGCGCACAATTGACATAGTGAAAATCACCAGATTTGGTTTTATTCTTAGCAGGTAAAACGGAGCGATGCAAACTTTTAGGTGGTAAATTTGCACATTTTATTCAACCATACCAATGTGAACTATACGTACGAGGTTTGAATATTTTCGTAGGATGTCTAACTGGATAATAATCGGAACATTGTGCTGTTGGATATAAACTGCAAAAATCTATACATTTCATTTTCTTCCCCTGAACGCGCAATTTTGTTGCATTCGTTCTTCCTCCAAAGAATGCGGTTCTGACTAAGTTCTTTTTCCAATTCCTTAATTTCTTCTTCAATTTGTTTCATTCCTTTCTTATATTCTTTTGATTTTGTCCACTCACATTCCCACATTTCTATTAAGTTATAACCAGCTTTTTTAATTGCTCGCTTTTTTCGATAGAAAGTTTCTTCTAGTTTTCTCATAAAAATCTTCCATATTTGTTTTATTCTTATCATTAACAAAATCGGAACTATAACATTTAGTATAACCATGCCAAAAACACCCGTGATATTGGTAAACCGTATTGAATTTTTTATCAAACCCTTCAACTTTTGATCCACATATTTTCACTTCACCATTGTTTAATGCGTGTTTTATATTTGGATTATGAAAACAATTTAACCAAGAAATTGATTGTTGAGAATATTGATTTTTTTTTAGATTATCAACAACAGCTATTGTATCTTTCTTAACATATTTTGATCTATATATCGCCAAGCAAACACCTGCAATAGTAATATATCTAAAAGGATCTATATTAGCCATTTCTAGAAACTAATTTCTTAATTCAAGACATCCTGTTCTCAATATATCAACATCAGAATTACAATAATTATATAGTTCTTTTTTAAAATCAAACAAATTGCGACAACCATCATCTCTGCATGCCTTAAAGTTCGTCTTTGGCTTACAAGACATTGCGGAGTTACTGATACCATAACATTTTTACATTCTCTCATAGAATTAACACCATAGTATTTTGTATCAGGTATTTTTCCAATATAGTTCTGATTTTCTGTTGTATTGAAGAAATGTGGCAAATATCCTTTTTTAAGTTCTTTTAGACCGAATGTTTTAGGGAAGTTTTTTAAAGGTCCTTGAACAAAATGACTACTATCAATTGATTTTATCTCCATTAACATTATTTAAATCCATTATATACGCAGGAAGGTTTAATACCGTTTTCAACGCAATATTTAAGCATTTGCCTTATTTTTATAGATTTCAATGAATTGAGCGGCGTTCACATGTCTATCTATAGTTATTTATTTGCTTGACTTATTTTATACTTTTAATACTAATATGATTATTGCTATTAAAGACGTGCTCTGCTATTAGTCTAGTAAGGAAGTGAGATATCTGAGAAAAATAGTTCTGATGGTTTTAAAAATATGGGGTTTGGTTTTTTGGATTCAGAATTAAATTCTGAGTAATGGGTATTTTGGAATTTTTTTGCCAAGAAAAATTGTAATTGTTATAAACAAAAAACGTATAGAGAAAATGAGGGTCTCCGTTTTTTGGTTATAACTTGAAAAATATTAAAAATAGCTTCGTTTTGAAAAAAGATTCTAAAAGAGGAGAAAATTTCAGAAGGACAAGTCCCGACTCCCGAAACTGTAACTCCATTATTTATAATTTTAAATTGATGTTGAAAATACCGCTCCGCGGGGCCGTTTTGCCGCTGCGGTATCACCGTCAAGCCAACAGAGCATCACAAAATAATTTTTTTTTAATATTTGTTATCAATTAAAAAATTTGAATAAATTGCAGTTTCATCTAGAGACTTGAAGGAATATAGTCCAGTAGACAAAAAATTTTTCACTTCATTTTTGTTAAAGTTATTCAATTGTTAATTAACTAATTTTTTGTGGACTTTAGACAACTGAAAATCAGTTCTAAAAGTTTAAATAAAGTACCTAAAAATTTTTTGAATTCTGGGAGACTTTCTTATTGACTCAATAAACAAAATTCCGTTAAAAACTTTTAAAAAAGGTTTTTCATTTGTTTATTATGATTTTTTTAAGTTAACAAAAAATGAAAAATCCATATTATGTTATTAAAAAAATTTTTTTTTTTAAATTTTTTATTTCAGCTGGTTTTTTATTTATTTTTTGCATCTTATTTCATTACTAAAAAATTTTTAACGATATTTGTTTATAAATTTTTTATAAACAGACTATTTTAATATTTTAAAAAAATTTTTTTTTGCCATTCTATTGTATTGGTCAAATAATGAATTTAAAAAAAAAATTTTTTTCTTAAAAAAATTTTTAATTGTTTATAATCTTTTTTTTTATTTATCACCCCTTTGAATTATTAATTAAGAAATTGTTTTTTTTTCTAAATCCATGATTTGCTATCCTCATTAGAATTCCAAAAAAAAAAAAATTTTTGCTACGCAATTTTCATTGTTTATTTAATAAACAATTTGTTATACACAAATTCTTAACCTATTTTTTTTTTCCGTTACAAAAAAAAATTATAAATACAGCCATGTGCATCAAAGTATTTAAAAAAATTTTGTTTTATTTATTATTTCATTTTTAAATATTTAACATACTCACTGTGGAACCCGGCACCGATCTTATCAACTTTCAAATTGCTATAACTTTTAAACTATTGATGATACGGTCTTGGACATTTAATACAATATTTTTGATAATTAATTATTCTACTTGATTTAATTTTAATCATCTTCATATCTATAACGGTTTTATTTTTATACGCATTTGTTTATTAGAAAATACATGATCTTCATCTTAGAATATTTATATCTCTGTTATTATTGAAGTTACGGCTGTTATCATTCAATACAATTTTGAAGACTTACTATCAGACTACTCAAAAACTTTTTTTTGTAACTTTTCACTCCATTTGTTTATTAGTTATTTGTTATTATTAAAATTTTTATAAGATTAAATTAGTGGCTTTGGGGTTTTTCGTTATATTGGTGTTCTTTTATACTAAAGATAATTTTATGTATATACATGTATATATATATATCGAAAGTCCAGAACCTCACATCTGCTCTCCCCCAAGGACAGACCTTTTTTGTTATACTCTATACCTGGACTGGTTTTCTTCGTAACTGTGCCTGCCACGTGGTCCGTTCATCATTTATTTGTGAACCGTTCTGTAAAGTCGTGTGTTGTGAATATAATATTGCTGAATTTTCTTAATAGTAGAGTTAATTTTAATTTACTTTGGTGTTATTTATTTCTATAAATATGGATATAACAAAGTTATGTTTTGTGTGTTCAAAAACTTTGAGTGCTGGTAAATTAAGACTTATTAAAATACGAGGTATAAGAACATTAGTTTCTAAGAGTCAATCTTACAATGACTCCAAGTGGAAATTAATCGAGACAAAAACAGAAATTAATGTTCATGATTGTTGTTATCTCCGTTATTCAAGTGGAACTTTCAGAATCTCAGAAGCTGATGATTCTTCATGATCTGGACGATGCTCTCGGGCTAGTTCAACTGACGGTTTTGACTTTCAGTCTCTTTGTTTACTCTGTCAAAAAAGTTATGTTAAAGTACCTGGATCAAAACATGTAATTCAAACAGAATCTATAAGAAATAAATTGATGGAAACCGCTGAAAGGCGTAAAGATGATCTTGGAAAATCCTTAATCTCTATTATTACTACAGTACCTTCTTTAGTTGATGTTCAAGCTAGATATCATGATAAATGTTTCAATAGCTTTATGTATGTGTCGCGAGAAAGTACCTCTGCTACTTCTCCAGATCCGCGAGTAGAAAATTCTTTGCAGCTAATATATAAATATATAGAAAATCATGAAGAGTGTCAATTTTCTATTAAAGAATTACGAGCTGCCGGAAGAAAAGAGCTATCAAAACAAACAATATTGAAATATTTAAAGCGTAAATATGAGGAAGATATTACTATTATTACGCGTCCTAGAAGAGACACTATTATATGTTATTCTGGTTCTGGATCATTTCCCATAGATGAGTTCTGGTATCTACATAGAGCGGAGAAGAAAGAAGATGAGCTGATCAGAATAACTAGAACAGTAGGAGAATTAGTACGAAGCGAATAATATGTTTAAAAAATTCATATTGTTTGCACATGCTTTCTCTGGTTGCGATACGGTCAGTTCGGTTTTCAAGAAAGGAAAAAAGTCGTTGTTAAATTTATTACAAACGGACTTAGAAGCTCAAGAACAGGTAGAAGTATTCTATAATAAAGAATCTTTGCAGGAAGAAATTTTGCAGAAAAAAATAGAGGAGGCCGGGGAAAACATTATGCTGAAGTTATATGGATCCAAACTATCTACAATTAGCAATGACCGAGTGGAGCGATTTCGTAATGTTGGGAGCAGGTCTACTGCTTTTAATTTAGCTTTGTTACCACCAACATCAGGAGCTACGCTTCAAATGGAAAAAAACAGAGACAATGTTTCTTCCTGTACAGACAAAGAATCCATTAGCTCCTCCAGCGCTCTTAAGTGTCGTCCATTGCTCTTGTACCGCAACCAATTGCAGCAAAAGTTGTGGATGCAGAAAAGCAGGACTAAGTTGCTCGAGAGCATGTAAGAATTGCAGGGGAGAAACTTGTTTGAATGCCATCGATATTGTTCAAACGAGTAATAACGAAGACGACGATGAAGCCGAAACATCGGAAATCGAAGATGTTGAAGGAGAGTTTGAATTCGCTACGAAATCGCGATACTTAGCACTTAAGAGAAGTATTGATAGTGTGATAAGTGATTCCAGTGATGAAGATGATGACGATCTACCACTGAATCTATCAGACGAAGAACCTGAGCCACTTCAAAACGAACCATCAACATCTGATTATCATCCAACGACAAAAAAAAAAAAGACAAAATAATTTCAAGAAAGAAAGAAACTGAGAAGAAGTAATCCTCTTAACATGCATGTAATTCCTACAATTTGATAATTAATAATAAATACTTAGTGAATAATTTTATTTACAGACTTTTTTAACATTTATTTCTAAATAGTATCTGTATTATTCACACTTGAATTACATTTAACCCCAAGGCCATTAATTTAATCTTATAAAAATGTTAATAATAACAAATAATTAATAAACAAATGCGTATAAAAATAAAACCGTTATAGATATGAAGATGATTAAAATTAAATCAAGTAGAGTAATTAATTATCAAAAATATTGTATTGAATGTCCAAGACCATGTATCATCAATAGTTTAAAAGTTATAGCAATTTGAAAGTTGATAAGATCGGTGCCGGGTTCCACAGTGAGTATGTTAAATATTTAAAAATGAAATAATAAATAAAACAAAATTTTTTTAAATACTTTGATGCACATGGCTGTATTTATAATTTTTTTTTGTAACGGAAAAAAAAAATAGGTTAAGAATTTGTTTATAACAAATTGTTTATTACATAAACAATGAAAATTGCGTAGCAAAAATTTTTTTTTTTTGGAATTCTAATGAGGATAGCAAATCATGAATTTAGAAAAAAAAACGATTTCTTAATTAATAATTCAAAGGGGTGATAAATAAAAAAAAAGATTATAAACAATTAAAAATTTTTTTAAGAAAAAATTTTTTTTTTAAAATTCATTATTTGACCAATACAATAGAATGGCAAAAAAAAATTTTTTGAAAATATTAAAATAGTCTATTTGTTTATAAAAAATTTATAAACAAATAACGTTAAAAATTTTTTAGTAATGAAATAAGATGCAAAAAATAAATAAAAAACCAGCTGAAATAAAAAATTGAAAAAAAAAAATTTTTTTAATAACATAATATGGATTTTTCATTTTTTGTTAACTTAAAAAAATCATAATAAACAAATGAAAAACCTTTTGTAACAATAAAGCGCTCCTAGGTGTCGCCACCGTAGGTGGCGCGAGCGCATACTTTTGGTTGTATGGCAGCGCCACCGCAGTAGGAGGATTCCGATTGACTTCGAAGACACACGCGCGCTAATGTCGGTTATTCCTAGACCCAATTATTGTAATTAAAGTAAATAAATTGTTCTTTCCTTTGCAAACAACATGTCTTTTTATTGATAGACATTACAGTGGCGCCCAACGTAGGACTCGAACAAAAGTGGGTCTTGAAAAGACCGAAAACAAAAAAAATTTTTTGTGTAGTTTGATGAAGTGTGCGGTAGCGTGAGTTTTGTGGCAGCTTTTGGTCCAGTTCGCACTGAATTTGTTCGGTCGTTTGGCATCATCATTTAGACCCAGAAAATTGAAGTGAAACCCATACAAAATTACGGAAATTCGAACAACGAGAATAAAAGCAAAATTTTCGTTAATTTAGAATTTTTGCCAGTGCTTGTGTAAATTAGTGTCGCCATTTTGCTTTAATTTAAACGCGCGCCGGTGTTCGGCCCAGCTCGTAAGCGTTCGTATCCGCAATTGAAAAACTGGTGACTTTAGTGACTTTTCGTTTTGATAGGTGGTTGACTGACATTTTGAAATTTGACATTGATGACACTTGTGACAGCTGTCAAAAGGAAAAAGAACATAAACCGTTTTTTTGTTATAATAATATATGAGTGACGCTCGTGATCCATACCACCTCCGATCCGCAAATAAAAACGCCCAGACGCAAGAAATCGGGCAAATTGTTAAAGAATCGCTAGAACCTGAAATGGCTATAACAATGACGGACGAACAGTTTCAGATTTTGCTCAGAAACCTAAAAGAAGGAGTCACGACAGGAAACGACAATGGAAGATTTCCTGGTAGTTTTGCCGACTGCAAATCGCGCTTTTCTGGAAGAAAAGAAGATAGTGTTGATGCTTTCCTTGACGCTATATCCGTTTATAAGGATTGCGTCGGTGTATCAGAAGAGAATGCTTTGAAAGGTTTAGCAATGTTGCTTGATGGTCCAGCCTCGACATGGTGGCAAGGAGCAAAGCGTCGTGCAGCACTTGGGAACTAGCAATACAGGCCTTACGTCATGCTTATGGTGAGAATAAACCAAATTATAAGATTTTCAAGGAGCTTTTCTGTAGAGAACAAGGCGAAACTGAGCCAACCGACATTTTTGTCAATAAATGTAGAGCGTTGCTTTCAAAGCTTACTGCTGTTGATGATCTACCAGAGGTTTTCAAGATAGACATGGTTTATGGTCTACTGAGTCGACGCATTCGTGGAAGATTGAACAGAGAAGATGTCGTTGATTTTAAAATACTTATCGAAAAAGCTAGAAGTATCGAGCAGAGCTTTAGCGAAGAGAAAACGGTGTTCAGCCACCCTGAAGCTCAACAGAAAAGACAGCGATGTCACTTTTGCAAAAACTATGGTCACTTGCAAAAAGATTGTAGAAAATTGGTCAAAAGGCCTGTCCCAGTTGAAACAACGCCACAAGCGTCAACATCTCCGCAACTAATTTGTTACGGCTGTCGAGGTATTGGTCATATACGATCCCAATGTCCAAGAACACGACGCACATTGGAAGAACAAACGACCCCTACTACTTCATCAGGATTCTCTGTCTTGGTAACTGACTTTGATGAAACAAACTCTTGTCGACCTATGGTTAATATTGTGGTTGCTGGAATACGTGGGATGGCATTTGTGGATTCTTGTGCACGCAGAAATATAGCTGGTCAGAAATTATACCAACATTTTATTTCAGAACGTATCGAGTTCAAGGAAGAAGAACAAATATTAACAATGGCTGATGGAGTCGCTCGAAAGGTAAACACTCGAGTATTTATTGTGGCAATAACGCTGGAGGAAACGTGTTTTGAAACATCTTTTACTGCTATTCCTGCACATCTAAATTCCAAGACACTTTTAGGCGTACCTTTTATTAGACAAGCTGGTGTAACCTTGAATATTCCTGAGATGAAGTGGCACTTCAATTGCAGCCCGAAACAAAGATACCAACTTTACGAAGAGCCAGTACCCCTAACGCAAGTAATGGCTAACACTGCTAGTCTTGATTTAGTTAGAGCAGATGAAGGTATAGACCTTTCACCAATGGAAAGAGAGCAACTTTGTGAACTTTTGGAATCGAATTCTGACGTATTTCAGAAAAACAATGAACCTACCTCGTTTGCAGAGCATCGTATAGTACTCTCGGACGATACACCCATAGCGACGCCACCTTACCGCCTGTCACCACCTAAACGAGAAGCTCTCGAGAAAGAAATCGAAAATATGTTGACAGACAATATCATAGAGGAATGTGAATCTCCGTATGCAGCTCCAGTGGTGCTGGTTCGGAAGAAAGATGATAGTTACAGGGTATGTGTCGATTATCGTAAACTAAACTCTATTACTACCCCCGATCGCTACCCCCTCCCGCGAATAGACGACGTGTTACACGCGGCTAAGCAAACTAGATTTATGTCTACGCTGGATGTAAAAAGTGGATTTTGGCAAGTTCCGGTACGTGTGGAAGACAGGGACAAAACTGCATTTGTAACACCGTTTGGATTATTCCGGTTTATACGAATGCCGTTTGGACTTAGGAATTCTCCTGCTACCTTCCAACGATTAATGGACAGATTTCGATCAGGACTTGGTAACGTCGTGTTGTTAGTATATCTGGACGATTTGATAGTATTGTCGTCGGGATTTGATGAACATTTACAGGACCTTTCGAAGGTTTTTAAGCGCCTAAAACATTTTAAGCTGAGTGCAAATCGGACAAAGTGCGTATTTGTGCGGCCTCAGGTGCGTTATTTGGGGCACATTATTACTCGCAACGGTATTGCCGCCGATCCCGGAAAAGTATCTGCGATTAGCGAAATGAAACCACCGCGAGACGTAAAACAATTGTTAACATTTTTGCAGACATGTAATTGGTTCCGCAGGTTTATCCCAGGCTATTCTCAGGTCGCTCGGGTTCTTACAGATCTCACGAAGAAAAACGCAACATGGATTTGGGCTAAGCCTCAAGACGAAGCGTTCAACAGGCTTAAGAAGTTACTGACGACTGCACCTATTCTTCGACAAGCTGATCCTGTTTTACCATATAAACTAAAAACCGATGCTAGTTCTTACGCTATAGGGGCTTGTTTACTTCAGAGGGAGGGACCAGACGAAAGACCCGTTGAATATACTAGTAGGCTTCTTACGGCTGCTGAAAGGAATTATTCAACTACAGAGCGCGAGGCTTTGTCTATCATTAATGCTGTTCAAAAATTTCGAGGTTACTTAGAGGGTGCCAAAGTAAAAATTGTTTCAGATCACCAGCCGTTGAAATGGTTGATGACACTCCGGTTGCCAACTGGTCGATTAGCCCGTTGGGCACTTCAGCTTCAACCATTGGATTTGGAAATAGATTACATTAGGGGGAAAAGTAATGTAATTGCAGACACACTATCGAGGCCACCTGGTGTCGTGGAGGACATCCAGGGTTTTTCCACATCATCCGAAATTTGTTCTGTATCTATTAGCCTGCCTACAGTGAAAGACATGCGCAAATTGCAAATGCTCGACAATAATTTGTCTAAAATCATAGAAGCATTTGAGGACCCATTAGAAATCGACTTGATCAGATGGACAGATAGAGGTTATGTTATGACCGATAGGGTGCTATATCGCTATTCGGTGTCTGACGAAATTGAAGAGCCACAACTGGTGATACCAAGCAGCAAGATTCAAGAAATATTGTTGGACTATCACAACTCGACAGTAGCTGGTCATCCTGGTATTGATAAAACTACCGAGGCAATTTCCAGACACTTTTATTGGGCGACGATGCGCCGAGACATCCGTAATCACGTTCTGCAATGTGCTGAATGTCAGCACTATAAGCCAAATAATTTGAAACCGGCGGGACTTCTAGGAACACCAGTGATGGCGCAGAGGTTTGAATGTGTGGCGCTCGATCTGTTCGGCCCGCTTCCAAAAACACCTGGAGGGTATCGATGGGTACTTGCCGTGGAGGATACTTGTACAAGATGGATTGAGCTGTTTCCTCTAATTCAAGCAATTGCGGAGGCATGTGCTAAATGTCTTGTCAATGAGGTCGTATTACGTTACGGGACACCACGCAAGGTTATTAGTGATAACGGTACTCAGTTTGTGAGCGAAGTGATGCAGCAAGTGTCTCATTGCTTAGGCTTTGAACAGGCATTAACACCTGTCTACTATCCAGCCGCGAATCCGGAAGAACGGCGGAATCGCGATCTGAAGACTAAAATTGCAATTCTTGTCGGAGAACATCACAGTAGCTGGAGTGAAGTTCTTTCGGCTGTACGGTTTTCTATGAACTCGAGTGTGAACTGTGCTACTAAATTCTCACCTGCGTATCTGACATTTGGCCGCGAGCTGCGCACACCCAGTGACGTTCATCACGACTTACGCGCGGTGGTTGAAAACGAAAACTTTATACCAGAGGTTACGCCTTATTTAGAGAAGATTGCGTATGTCCTGAAACAAGCTCGCGAAAACAATGAGAAACAGCAAGACACCGTCAAGAAATATGCCGATGTGCGACGAAGATCTGTGGTATTCAAAGTAGGAGATCTGGTGTTGGTTGACACTCACGTGACTAGTAAGGCATCACAATTGTTTTGTTCTAAATTTGCTCCACGTCGTGACGGTCCTTATGTAATTTGCGAAGTATACCCTACTAGCTGTGCCATAGCTACGACGACGGATCCAAAGACTCCAATTGGAAAATACCATGTATCGGCTCTTCGTCCATTTGTGGAGGCCGGAAACGCCCAGTTTTCACACCCAGTCTTACCAATACGAAGAAGAGGGCGACCTAGGAAGATTACTGCCTCTTCCGATCGTGACGACTCAGTTCCGACTCCGGAAGCGCTTGAGCTTCCCGTTACGACGAACGATGACCCCTTGCCGCTACTAGTTGAGGGTGATGGCGACGAAAATCTAAGCCTGGTTGATGGTCCCATTCTGACTGAGAGACGACGAGTACGCGTCCCCAAAGGGCCTTGTACCGCCTCTTGTTGCAAAGAATAACTGAAATTGGCTCCCACTCGGGACGACTTGTGGAATCCAAAGGGGGAGACTGTAACAATAAAGCGCTCCTAGGTGTCGCCACCGT
This sequence comes from Lagria hirta, assembly GCA_947359425.1. Classification (NCBI taxonomy): domain Eukaryota; kingdom Metazoa; phylum Arthropoda; class Insecta; order Coleoptera; family Tenebrionidae; genus Lagria; species Lagria hirta. The sequence continues at coordinate 22,560,193 of OX375794.1, forward strand.
AGGTGTCGCGAGCGCATACTTTTGGTTGTATGGCAGCGCCACCGCAGTAGGAGGATTCCGATTGACTTCGAAGACACACGCGCGCTAATGTCGGTTATTCCTAGACCCAATTATTGTAATTAAAGTAAATAAATTGTTCTTTCCTTTGCAAACAACATGTCTTTTTATTGATAGACATTACACTTTTTTTAAATTTTTTAACGGAATTTTGTTTATTGAGTCAATAAGCAAGTCTCCCAGAATTCAAAAAATTTTTAGGTACTTTATTTAAACTTTTAGAACTGATTTTCAGTTGTCTAAAGTCCACAAAAAATTAGTTAATTAACAATTGAATAACTTTAACAAATATGAAGTGAAAAATTTTTTGTCTACTGGACTATATTCCTTCAAGTCTCTAGATAAAACTGCAATTTATTCAAATTTTTTAATTGATAACAAATATTAAAAAAAAATTATTTTGTGATGCTCTGTTGGCTTGACGGTGATACCGCAGCGGCAAAACGGCCCCGCGGAGCGGTATTTTCAACATCAATTTAAAATTATAAATAATGGAGTTACAGTTTCGGGAGTCGGGACTTGTCCTTCTGAAATTTTCTCCTCTTTTAGAATCTTTTTTCAAAACGAAGCTATTTTTAATATTTTTCAAGTTATAACCAAAAAACGGAGACCCTCATTTTCTCTATACGTTTTTTGTTTATAACAATTACAATTTTTCTTGGCAAAAAAATTCCAAAATACCCATTACTCAGAATTTAATTCTGAATCCAAAAAACCAAACCCCATATTTTTAAAACCATCAGAACTATTTTTCTCAGATATCTCACTTCCTTACTAGACTAATAGCAGAGCACGTCTTTAATAGCAATAATCATATTAGTATTAAAAGTATAAAATAAGTCAAGCAAATAAATAACTATAGATAGACATGTGAACGCCGCTCAATTCATTGAAATCTATAAAAATAAGGCAAATGCTTAAATATTGCGTTGAAAACGGTATTAAACCTTCCTGCGTATATAATGGATTTAAATAATGTTAATGGAGATAAAATCAATTGATAGTAGTCATTTTGTTCAAGGACCTTTAAAAAACATTTTTTCATTTTTTAAAGTTTTGAAGGTTTTTTTTTGTTAAAATTTTTTTTTTACAGTTTTTACTTTTTTAATAAATTTATGTGAGCTTTTTACGGAAAAAATTTCTAACGACATATTTAAATTTGTACCTATATGCATTCACTAACCATTTGGAAATATAATACGTGGGACTGTTTATCAATGAAACAATTGATTTGAATTTTTTACCTGGTTTGTGAATTTTTGGTAAACAATATTATTTAGGTACATTGGGATTAAAAATCTGTAATTTATAATTAAGCTCTTTACTAATAAAAGATGTGCATTTGTTTAAAGAGTTTTCAACTTTGCGGATCATTTTTGGTAATGGCACAGCATAAAGATTATAATATTCTTATGCTGTGGTAATGGATTCTTAGAAATTTTGTAATATCTAAGGTTCGTTTGCGATAAGATTATCTACCTGTTCCTAATAGTCACTTTCATCTAATACAACAAGCTTATCTCTGATGTCTGATTTTAAATAAATACAATTTTTTTTTAACTTTTGATGACTTTTTGCATATTTAGATTTGAATTTTGTGTCTTTTTTGCTAAATTTTTAGAAATTTTATGTTTGACCGTTACGCATCCAGATTTTTTGTTCAAATTTGTTGAGTGTTTTGGTGTAAATTTTAGTTCCTTGTTAAGTAAATCCAATACTGCGTGATTAAAAGATTTAGAGGATTTATTTTCTCCTATGTTAATCGAATTATGCGCAATAGTGTTAAGTTTTTTGTTTTTATTTCAGTTTTTTACTCAGATAAAATAATTGTATTAAATATTTGGTTTGAGCTACAATAAACATTTTTCTTTAAAATTCAGAATTCAAATTTTTACATGATTTCAAAAACCAAATGTCTGCACTAATTAACTTAATTCTAGCTTATTATATTAATTTAATTCGTGCAACCGTGAAGTCATCTTGATTAATTGATTGGTTTAGAATCTTTGACACAATAAACTATTCACACAGTTTTAACAGTTCCCAAAAAGTTTGTTTATTAAATCGCGAAAGCTCTTTCGACCACCAAGTGGTCATCATCAGAAGATGAATAAAACTGAATTGCTAGTTGCTTAATTTTACCTGATTTTCATACCTAAAATAATTATAGATAGTAGTGTTAATTTTCTTAAGTTGATCAGTTGACGCGGACTGTAAATGGGGTCTAGTGCTACAAAAAAAACCTAAGCAAATGGTAAGTAGAGACGTGGTAAGTCCATAGATTAACCAGTAGAAAACAATAGTCTTGCCTAAAAGTAGTTAAGATAGGAAAAAATACTATAGCGACAGAGAAAGCCTTCGGTGCGTTGCTTTTAACAAGCAAAGTGAAGTGCTTTCAAATCAAAAAATTCACTAGATGAGACATAGGTTTAGATGCGTAGAAGACAATTTTGAGTACGGCCTTTGTTGTTCATCTTTTAGCACTGCCTTGTTCTACTAGATTGCTGATGGTAACGTAGCTGGTTTTTGCTTGTATACTTTACACTGTTAATGCTAATAATCGTAAATCGTCCTGACTTATAGATTATTAGAAGAAACATTTACATATTGCTATTTAATAATTTTTAATTTGTGTATTTTCCAAAGTTTGCAAAAATTTTAAGATTTTTTTTTATTTATTATATCAAGTGAGTACATTGTTGCTTTAAAAAGGAAGTACCTAAGTAAAGATATAAATGGAATAATATCTCAAATAAACTTCAAAATTATATCCCTACATTACACATTAACATTACCCACATTACAATCGCTTACCGAGATTGATTATTAATATTAATCAGATTATTAAAGTAAGAAAATCTGACCTTGGAAAGTACTATTGCTCAATAAATCGATGTGATATCTATTTACGTAGTCCTGACGCAAGAACAAATTGTGCAATATTCAAGTTATGTCATAGCCATAAGCATAAAATTTAAGGAGATCTATTTTTATCGTTACCCCTAACGTTAATAAAAAGTTGGTTTAACACTATTTATGACAGTTGTCACATCCAAGCTGGTCCTTCTTAGACAAAAAGTAGTGTTTTTCAAGCAGTCCACAATATTATTAAGAGTCCTCCTCGTCCTCTTATTAGTGATGCGAAGGTCAGTTATTGCCAGTGACCACTGTTGCGTATTTTAAGTCAAGATCAATGACGTTGATATAATAATTACTGGGTCAAGTTTTGAATTATTTAATTTTTCTTTTTTTACTTGTATGAATAACTTAGATAGTATTGTAATTATAACATCTCGGATTTTGAATTGCAGATCAACCTTTTCTTGTAAACCTTGTGTTGCAGTTGTTCTCTAAGCAGCAATTTTGCTATTTCTATAATAAAATAATTCTTGTAGTGTATTTCACCTAATCCATGATTTCGCCAATATATTGTCAATGCAGTGTGCATGCGGCATGCGCAATGGCTCTTGTGGTCTCGTCGTCCGCGTCGTCGTCGTCGTCGTAATCGTAGTCCCAAGCAGTGTTCGGAACCGTACGATAATTATCGTACATATACGATAATTTCGTGCCTACGTACGATGTACGATAGCACATTATTATCGTACGCAGATTGTACGATAATATCCATCATGATGCAAAATTTGAGAATTTATTTTATTTTATGCAATATATAGTCGGCACTCAATATAGTTAACACTTTCAGAAATTACATTTTTTTCCCGCTCGATTATTTTGTTCAATAAAATCTTAGGGAAATACCGGGAAATACAAATTCTCCATTTCTATTGGTTGTTATGATCCGCTGTGAGAAGTTACACCACCACCACCTGGACTGTAACCGTTGAGTGAGAAGTTTTAGTAACTTTTCACTCAACGCTGTAACTTTATTCTGCTATACATGCCTTCTCATTGGTTAGCATCTACCAATGCGAACAAGAGAATAAGTTTGATTCGATATTTCGACATTTCGATTATGTTCGTACTTCATACGTATCGTATATTTTGTGTAGAGTTTTTTTATATATATTGGATATATAAAAAAATTCTTTCATTTTATTTGTCACGACCGTTTCATATCCATTTCTTCTTTATAAATACGAAGTGTTGGCGTGTTACATACAGAACTAGCATGGGAAGAGTGAAATTTTGTCAGAGCTAATTTCAAATTTGGCGCGTTTATTGAACTTCAAGTGGAAAGGGAGTCTGTTCAGGTTTGTACCATGCGTAAAACATTTGTTTTGTTGATTTGAAAGCGGTCACTTAAAAAAATAAACTATAAAGTTCTTGCATTCATTTCAATATTACTTATTTATTTATGATAAACATTATCTTGGTAAGTACGATAATTTCGGTGAAATTCGGTCTATGTACGATAATTCTACGTCCCTGGTACGATAGTCAGCTCGCTTCAAGTTGCTAACGCTGGTCCCAACTCCCAAGCGTAGTCCTCTGCACCTGCACGTCCTCTGTCGTAGTCAGGTAGTCAGTTATCCACGTGGTCGTGGCCGTTTGTTTTTGCTGGTTTTTTGCTGTTTTTTTGCTGATAATGGCCTTATCAGAGAAGTTATTTTCAACGTTAAATGGTACATTTCGGTAAGTACCTTGAAACAAAGCAGTGCATCGAGTTAATATTCTGTATTTGTAGAAAACAGCGAAAAAAAATGGACGTCGCAGTTTGGGAAAGTGTTGTCTTGATTAAAATTGATGAGCATGGGATGGATTCACCAGCGCAAGAAGTGAATCTTGATGTTATCAAAAAATCGGCACTTATACACATAGAATATATCCAAATTAATAAGACTCTTGAAAAAAATCGATACATCCGATTTGGTGATATCTCCCGAATTAGCAATCCGGAAACGACCAGCATAATGTTGGAGTTGGAATGTGGTGAAACGGTGAAACTAATATTTGGACACAGATGAGTTATACCAGATCGCTCACTTAGAAAAGAAAGCTTAAAAAAGAGAGAGATAGAATATTAACCAGTTTAAAGGTCCAGCTGACGCATGCCCAGTAGAAGTTTATTTCACTGTAAGCAAAGATACACTCGGAACGCTTCGAGATGATTGTATGCAGTGTCTAAATTCACGATTTGGTCCGATCTCTGTCCGATCCAGTTTTATTTGCCTCGTGGTTTTATCTATCAATTATAAAACGGCCCACCCTTAATATCTTTCTTGCTGTTGAAAATATAAAAAATCGAAAAGGCACGTCAATGTACCATTTTAAAACGTGACTATTTGGAAACCTCTAGACAAAAAACAAAAAAATCTATTTTAATGCATTTGTAATTATGTGAATAAAGTATGATCTTTCTTAAAAACCAAACGATTACCTCCTAATTATGCTTAATTAGTAAAATTAATGTTGATTACACAAGTTTTCTTCAGAAAACCTATGATGTGTCAAGTAGCTCCAGAACGACACTTTTTGGCAACAGGGCATTTTCTGTAGTAATTCTGGCAAAAAACTGCGCGCGGCAACACTGCTATTAACCAATTTAAAGAGACGAGAGACGCCAAGGTCATAGAAACGATGCGCAAAAGATCAAACGTTTCGAGGCAAGTGAGCAATCTGGTATAACTAATCTGTGATTTGGAGCCGCACAGGCGAAAGAAGATTTTTATGAAGCAATTACTGTCATTAGGTAGAAAAAAAAAAAGCTCGTTTGTTTTGTGTTGGCGGGTCGCCCCTCCATGCGCAAAAGCCCAAATTCGTAATTCTTTGCTATTACTAACTAAACTAAAAACGTCAGCTAAATTTTTCACTTTGCGCTTGTCTGTCTCAAGGAGCAAACCTTCACTGACTGAAGCAAAATCCCGTGTTGAATTATTATTCGTTATTGGAGTTTATTTAATTTTATCGTGTAACTTAAAACATTTTAAACTAATTATTGTGTTGTTTGATTAAGAGGGCTCGATACCAAGGCGCGAATTCAAACGTAAACAAACATTCGTCTTACGTCTCCGTACAAACTACATCCCATAGTGGTCAATAAGTTTTGCATCTTTGTCGGAATGTCCGAGTCAAAGCGAGATAGACTATCTAACGCATCTCTCGCAATTCTGGAAAGGCGAAAAAATTGCAACAGTGCACACGGAAGCATTCTACACCGCCTTGAAATATAAGATTTCTAACATAAATAATAATATTACATTATTGTCATTTCAATCCTATTTTAAAGCAGAAAAAACCGGATCACATTTTTTTAAATAAATAATTTATCCAATTTTAGTTATGGAACGGTTGTTTATTTATTAAAAAAAAAGTGTATAAATTCGAAAATCAAGTTTCGTTGGTGATCTTTTAATAGTCGATTTTATGGGTAATCGTTGAAAAATTAGTTTCTAGATTCTGACAAATATTTCGTTAACCATGTTAGTCGTTTCATAAGAGGATTAAAATCGTAGTTTTCTATTTTTTTATAAGAAAACCAAGACTCTAAAACCTGACGAGATACTAACAGGAACAAGTAAAAAACGAATTATATTTTTATTTGAATATCCATCATAATCAAATCTATTTCTTGTTTTTGTTCAATTGCTAAATAGTGTAAGACTCTTTTTATTCTAATCTTACGTTTTGCCAAATTTTAACAATTAAATTGAATTAAATAACAGTTAACTCTTTCTCCATAATTACTTTGTCAGGATGTCTATGTTCTACGATTATTAGCCTTGATTATTCACTCGAAAACAGTGTACAGAATAGCAACAGCCAGCTACATTATCATCAACAATCTACTTCAACTCACCCCTCTATATTCATTTTTAGAGAAACGCTTGAGCAGTCAGACGGATCGATTGGGCGACACATGAAACATATTTACACATAATGTACCTGTCAATAATACCTGTAAAGTAACTCACCGGGGGCTTTACTCCCCCTCGCAGGATTCTCTTCCTCTCGAACTGATTGTGGAAGACATCACAAGACTCATTGGAATTGGACAACCACTCTATGGACTCGATTGACTCATTCTTCACCCCTTTTCTTTAACATCGTGTTCTCATAAAAATATGAAAAGACATAAACGCAACCATAGTCACGGATAAAAACTGATAGTTAATAATTGCTAACTTTTCACTCAACGATTTCACCTAATCCATGATTTCGCCAATATATTGTCAATATGTCAATGCAGTGTGCATGCGGCATGCGCAATGGCTCTTGTGGTCTCGTCGTCCGCGTCGTCGTCGTCGTCGTAATCGTAGTCCCAAGCGTAGTCCTCTGCACGTCCTCTGTCGTAGTCAGGTAGTCAGTTATCCACGTGGTCGTGGCCGTTTGTTTTTGCTGGTTTTTTGCTGTTTTTTTGCTGATAATGGCCTTATCAGAGAAGTTATTTTCAACGTTAAATGGTACATTTCGGTAAGTACCTTGAAACAAAGCAGTGCATCGAGTTAATATTCTGTATTTGTAGAAAACAGCGAAAAAAAATGGACGTCGCAGTTTGGGAAAGTGTTGTCTTGATTAAAATTGATGAGCATGGGATGGATTCACCAGCGCAAGAAGTGAATCTTGATGTTATCAAAAACTCGGCACTTATACACATAGAATATATCCAAATTAATAAGACTCTTGAAAAAAATCGATACATCCGATTTGGTGATATCTCCCGAATTAGCAATCCGGAAACGACCAGCATAATGTTGGAGTTGGAATGTGGTGAAACGGTGAAACTAATATTTGGAGCCGCACAGGCGAAAGAAGATTTTTATGAAGCAATTACTGTCATTAGGTAATAGTTATTTATGTACCAAGGGCATTAGAGGGATAATAATGCCCATGGTACATACAACGGTTTATGTCCGACCGGAACAGTCGTCTTACAAAAATTTTATCACATAAAATTTTGACTTTTTTAAATTTTAATCTGTCACTTTGACGGATAAATGCAAGTAACCATGGTAATAGGGTGGATGCGGGCGTAATAGAGCTATTAAGCTCTAGGGCATAATGAGTACCATTATGCCCGCAAATCAAGCGTATAAAGTAATCATTATTGACCGGTCGGGCATAAAATCCTTATCAACAGTTACAGTAGATAGAGAATGAGAGAGCAGTTGCTCCCCCCACCACTTTTTGCGGTTTTACTTCCTGTCTCACGTCACGTGACCTTGTACAGATGCCCTGATTGGTCGGTTTGATTTAAACCTTCTCCCCCCACCACTTTTTCGAAAATTTTGATATCCGCTTTGGAGCATTCACTCATGAACCGCGAGCAAAGCTCGACGTGTTTAAATAAAAAATAGCGGTTCTGATCCATGCTAATCTCGGTAAGGTAGGCCACTATCGGTTAAACTATAGAGCTGCTTAGTTGTGACGTCACTAGCAATATGGCTGCTTAGTTGTGACGCTGTAATAATTTGAAAAATCACGGTTTATAGACATATAAGCTAATCTCCTATAATCAAAAACTGTCAACACATAAACTAAAAGTATAGAGCTGCTTAGTTGTGACGTCACCAGCTTCATGCTAAGTGGGGGGCGCCATATTTTAGTATAGAATTAGATTGGAGCAGTATCAATGTTTTTCTAAAGATAAAAAATGATCTAGTCTTGTCACAAGTCGCGAATCTTAGCAGGCCCCACCAGGTATTAGCTCCCACCAGCAGGTCCCCACCAGCAGGTCCAGCAGCATCCGAGAGCATCAGAGCTCCTATTGGTTGATCGAGCACATAACTTAGCACAAAGTGTGTTGATTGGCTGGCTGGACAACTCATCATTTAATGGTTTTAACAAACTTAATAGATTTAATAGATTTAATAGATTTAATAGATTTAATAGATTTAATAGATTTAATAGATTTAATAGATTTAATAGATTTAATAAATTTAATTGATTTGTAAGATTTAATAGATTTAATAGATTTAACAGATTTAATAGATTTAATAAATTTAATAGATTTAATAAATTCAATAAATTCAATAGATTTAATAGATTTAATAGATTTAATAGATTTAATAGATTTAATAGATTTAATAGATTTAATAGATTTAATAGATTTAATAGATTTAATAGATTTAATAGATTTAATAGATTTAATAGATTTAATAGATTTAATAGATTTAATAAATTTAATTGATTTGTAAGATTTAATAGATTCATTTAATGGTTTTAACAAACTTAATAGATTTTATAAATTTGGTAGATCTAATTGATTTTATAGTTCTTATAGATTTAATAAGTTTAAGAAAAATAATAGATTTAATGGTTTTAATAGATTTAATAGATTTAATAGATTTAATAGATTTAACAGATTTAATAGATTTAATAAATTTAATGGATTAAATAGATTTAATAGATTTAATAGATTTAATAGATTTAATAGATTTAATAGATTTAGTAGATTTAATAGATTTAATAGATTTAATAGATTTAATAGATTTAATAGATTTAATAGATTTAATAAATTTAATTGATTTGTAAGATTTAATAGATTTAATAGATTTAACAAACTTAATAGATTTTAAAGATTTAATAAATTTAATAGATTTAATAGATTCAATAGATTTAATAGATTTAATAGATTTAATAGATTTAATAGATTTAATAGATTTAATAGATTTAATAAATTTAATTGATTTGTAAGATTTAATAGATTTAATAGATTTAACAAATTTAATAGATTTAATAAATTTAATAGATTTAATAAATTTAATAGATTTAATAGATTCAATAGATTTAATAGATTTAATAGATTTATAGATTTAATGGATTTAATAAATTTAATTGATTTGTAAGATTTAATAGATTTAATAGATTTAACAGATTTAATAGATTTAATAAATTTAATAGATTTAATAAATTTAATAGATTTAATAGATTTAATAGATTTAATAGAATTTAATAGATTTAACAGATTTAATAGATTTAATAAATTTAATAGATTTAATAAATTTAATAGATTTAATAGATTTAATAGATTTAATAGATTTAATAGATTTAATAGATTTAATAGATTTAATAGATTTAATGGTTTTAACAAACTTAATAGATTTTAAAGATTTTATAAATTTGGTAGATCTAATTGATTTTATAGTTCTTATAGATTTAATAAGTTTAAGAAAAATAATATATTTAATGGTTTTAATAGATTTAATAGATTTAATAAATTTAATAGATTTAATAGATTTAATAGATTTAATAGATTTAATAGATTTAATAGATTTAATAGATTTAATAGATTTAATAGATTTAATAGATTTAATAGATTTAACAAACTTAATAGATTTTAAAGATTTAATAAATTTAATAGATTTAATAGATTTAATAGATTTAATAGATTTAATAGATTTAATAGATTTAATAGATTTAATAGATTTAATAGATTTAATAGATTTAATAGATTTAATAAATTCAATAAATTCAATAGATTTAATAGATTTAATAGATTTAATAGATTTAATAGATTTAATAGATTTAATAAATTTAATTGATTTGTAAGATTTAATAGATTCATTTAATGGTTTTAACAAACTTAATAGATTTTAAAAATTTTATAAATTTGGTAGATCTAATTGATTTTATAGTTCTTATAGATTTAATAAGTTTAAGAAAAATAATAGATTTAATGGTTTTAATAGATTTAATAGATTTAACAGATTTAATAGATTTAATAAATTTAATAGATTAAATAGATTTAATAGATTTAATAGATTTAATAGATTTAATAGATTTAATAGATTTAATAGATTTAATAGATTTAATAGATTTAATAGATTTAATAGATTTAATAGATTTAATAGATTTAATAGATTTAATAGATTTAATAGATTTAATAGATTTAATAGATTTAATAAATTTAATTGATTTGTAAGATTTAATAGATTTAATAGATTTAACAAACTTAATAGATTTTAAAGATTTAATAAATTTAATAGATTTAATAGATTCAATAGATTTAATAGATTTAATAGATTTAATAGATTTAATAGATTTAATAAATTTAATTGATTTGTAAGATTTAATAGATTTAATAGATTTAATAAATTTAATAGATTTAATAAATTTAATAGATTTAATAGATTCAATAGATTTAATAGATTTAATAGATTTAATAGATTTAATAGATTTAATAGATTTAATAAATTTAATTGATTTGTAAGATTTAATAGATTTAATAGATTTAACAGATTTAATAGATTTAATAAATTTAATAGATTTAATAAATTTAATAGATTTAATAGATTCATTTAATGGTTTTAACAAACTTAATAGATTTTAAAGATTTTATAAATTTGGTAGATCTAATTGATTTTATAGTTCTTATAGATTTAATAAGTTTAAGAAAAATAATATATTTAATGGTTTTAATAGATTTAATAGATTTAATAAATTTAATAGATTTAATAGATTTAATAGATTTAATAGATTTAATAGATTTAATAGATTTAATAGATTTAATAGATTTAATAGATTTAATAGATTTAATAGATTTAATAGATTTAATAGATTTAACAAACTTAATAGATTTTAAAGATTTAATAAATTTAATAGATTTAATAGATTTAATAGATTTAATAGATTTAATAGATTTAATAGATTTAATAGATTTAATAGATTTAATAGATTTAATAGATTTAATAGATTTAATAAATTCAATAAATTCAATAGATTTAATAGATTTAATAGATTTAATAGATTTAATAGATTTAATAGATTTAATAAATTTAATTGATTTGTAAGATTTAATAGATTCATTTAATGGTTTTAACAAACTTAATAGATTTTAAAAATTTTATAAATTTGGTAGATCTAATTGATTTTATAGTTCTTATAGATTTAATAAGTTTAAGAAAAATAATAGATTTAATGGTTTTAATAGATTTAATAGATTTAACAGATTTAATAGATTTAATAAATTTAATAGATTAAATAGATTTAATAGATTTAATAGATTTAATAGATTTAATAGATTTAATAGATTTAATAGATTTAATAGATTTAATAGATTTAATAGATTTAATAGATTTAATAGATTTAATAGATTTAATAGATTTAATAGATTTAATAGATTTAATAGATTTAATAAATTTAATTGATTTGTAAGATTTAATAGATTTAATAGATTTAACAAACTTAATAGATTTTAAAGATTTAATAAATTTAATAGATTTAATAGATTCAATAGATTTAATAGATTTAATAGATTTAATAGATTTAATAGATTTAATAAATTTAATTGATTTGTAAGATTTAATAGATTTAATAGATTTAATAAATTTAATAGATTTAATAAATTTAATAGATTTAATAGATTCAATAGATTTAATAGATTTAATAGATTTATAGATTTAATGGATTTAATAGATTTAATAAATTTAATTGATTTGTAAGATTTAATAGATTTAATAGATTTAACAGATTTAATAGATTTAATAAATTTAATAGATTTAATAAATTTAATAGATTTAATAGATTTAATAGATTTAATAGATTTAATAGATTTAATAAATTTAATAGATTAATAAAAAAACTATAAAAACGATAAAGTGTTTTAATTATCAGAACTTTTTTCACATTGTTTTATCTCTACTTGCTTCCTGTCCTTTTTCCTAAATGATCTAACCAAGACTTGTTACGACATGTAGAAAATTGTGGTTTTTGTAATTTAAATGAAACAAAAACTGTTATCTAAAACCGCAACATCCATTTTTTTTTATTTAAACATTAGTGTTATGAACTTGTAGTGTAGTATAAAAATTTAAGTTGTACCATGGCATCCGATAACAGTTTCGTTTCAAAAATAAATGAAATTGGTCAATGTGAGTTTCCACCTAAATTGAATGTTTCCGATCTTACGATAGGAAAACAATATAAAATTAAATTAATAAAAAAGGTTAAAACATGTTTTGGGGAGTGTGTTTTATGTGAAATGGAGGATGGAGTGATTTTTCTCCCCAAACGTTTAACTTCAACTTTAACACCAGAGTGTATAGAAGAGTTATTGTGTGGCAACGGATCCTATCTAACATATGAGGGGGTGAAACCGTGTGGGCAGTTGAATCCGGCACACAAATTTACATTTAAGAAACTTTAAATTATTAATAAGGTAAGATATTTATAGTGTATTAAAAACTTTATTAAAAAACATTTTATTTTAGATTAAATTTATACTTTACATTTAAGAAACTTTAAATTATCAATAAGGTAAGATATTTATAGTACATTAAAAACTTTATTAAAAAACATTTTATTTTAGATTTTATACAAAAAATATTTAATAATAAGGTTATAGTTAAGTAATAAAACAATGGTTCCATCTTCTGTATCAAATGGATTGACCCCTTCAAGTACCAAAAAAAAATACGATTATCTTAAATTATTTATCTTTAATTTTTTAGTTAATGTGGACTTATACAACGTGGAAAGATGGAAAAATGTACCAAAACTATCAACATCTTCCGAAGGTTGTTTCAATCACACAGAAAATATGGGGTGCTGTTGTAGCAACACAAATTATATATTGTTATATAATTGGTTAAAAGGCAATGTATTAATTTGAAAATAAATAAGTAAAAAAAAAAATGTATGCTTTTTCCTATCTATAAACTAACAATTATTTTACTAATAACCATAGTAAGACCTAAAATCTTTTTTTTTACTTTAGTACTTTAGACCAAGATGTAAACTAAGAAAAGCGTTTTATAATAAAAATTAAGTTTTTATTTAAACCTGTGTGCACCATAAATGATTGATTTTAAAGTTGTTTATACACACAAAAATATTTACTTATAGAGTTTAAAAACATATGTAAATTAAAGGTTGTAAAATAAAAACCACTTTATTGAACATATTAATGAGTAATGAGCAACTACTTGATAAAACTATTAATGTAAGATCATTTTTTAAATATTATTTTCGTTTATTTATACTTTCAACGAAGTAGACGCTAATTTAATGCTACTTATTTAATTGTTAGGTTTAACAAGTTTTATTACTGAAACAAAAAGTAGTCAAATTAACATTATTTGCACGTGTAAAAAAATTATATTATTTCTAGGAGAAGCGCTTAAGAGACTTGTTCAGGTACAAACCTATAATTCAGATTCTATCGTTAAATAATATTATTACAATTAATATTATCATCAATAATATAGATTTGCAATAAAGTTATTTAAAATAAACAACAAAACTTTTTTTTTAAATATTTGGTTTTTTAACAAAAATCGGTAGGCAATACTAAATTTGAACATATTTAACCAAATTTGAACATTCTAGCTACTTTACAGTAAATATGGTACAAACTAAGAGTCATTTTATCAACAACATTTTATTATCGTATTTGTAAAAACATGATAAAGTACTTTTATAAGAATATTTTACAATCTGCACACCTCATGTGTTCTTATAATGGAATGTCTATATTAGAAATTATTAAATATATTTGTAATTCTTTTAATAATATTGAAAGCTCTTGTTTAATAGAATATATGTATTATTTTCCAAAATGAAATTTTAAATGAATTCAATAAAAAATATAAAAAGTACTATGTTTTGTTTCTATATATATATATATATATGTATTTCATCGAACTTATCTAAATAAACAAAAATTAATCCACAAACATTTAAACATAAATTGAATTTATTTTGTATAAAAATGAAAAAGATAACTAAATAAAGATTCCATTATATGTGATATCATTTTTACATCATCTTTAACCACGAAAATCTTACATCATATCCATAAGAGAAAAATTATCTACTAAATGAAAGGAAATCCTCAAAGCGTTATATTTATGAAAAAAAAGATAAATTTTACATCATTTTTGACCAAACTTTTTCCACAATATCCGTATGAGAAAAATTAATATAACTAATGATCTAAGTTTTCTATAATTCTTCTCATTCTATCAAATGTTTTTTAACAATTTGGTTTATAGTCTTTTTGAAAAAATAATGTCATCATCTCTAGAACAACTCGCTATTAATACAATATTAAAAAATATTCATATTAATAAACAATTTTATAAATTTAATACATGAGATTTAATAGATTAAATATAATACTTAATAAATTTAATCTGTATTCTTTTTGTTCTTAAATCATTTTTCTTCAATTGTTTTTACATCTAGTATTCAATTGTTTTTTCATTAATTTTTTTTGTCTGAACATTTTTATTTTTTTCAACTATTCTCTTTAGATTTAGTTCTGTTTTTTCTTTTTTAATCCGTTTTTTCATTTGTTTTTTTATTTTTTTTTTTAAAAACTATCATTTTTTAATTATAAAACTAAATAATAATAGCTTTGTTGATATAGCGTGTGCCAAATTTGCAAATGGTGACAGAATGTGTGAACCAGCTGTCAGTGGTGGCAGCTTTTGTAGAAATGTATGATATGGGTGGAGGTGATGTTGTCCAACATGTATTAACTTGTTTAGTGTTGAAGTATATGTTTAGAATGTGAGATGTGTATAATAAGCGGTAAGCGAATATTTATTAATAAAACATATCTAATTTAAAGTTTACAGATATTGGAGGTGTCAACAATCTGTGTTAGAAAAAATTAATAGATTATTGAAAAATATAACAGAGTTGAAAGATGTGTTAACCATATATGCGATGACTGAAAAATTTAATTCAGTTCTCACTATATAATAATTTAAAAAGTGATAGTTAATGGTATTGTATGTATATACATATAATTCAAAAAATAATATTTTCGAGCATGAAAAGATATCAGTGCTACTCTTATCAATATTTCCTCTTAATATCATCCGAAAGATGTAATGAAAACGTATGTGAAAAGTGTTTATTAGAAGAATACAATAATGGTATGGTAATGATGTTTTCAAAGAAAAAACAACATATGATTGTAAGGAAACAGTCAATAGAAATAATGAAAAAACGATGTTCAAAAATTTTTATTAATTGTGATCGATGTGGTGACGAGTGTTTTAAAATAAATGACCTTGATAGCTGTTATCTCTGTAAATTATATTACTCTTTAAATGGAAATCAAGAATTTAAGAAAAAAATATTATTTAAAATTTAATGTATATGTGTGTGAGAGAGAGAGAGAGAGATACAATAAAAAATTTGTTTGTCTTATTTGATATCTCGATAATTTCATGTTATTGAATAAATTATAGTTTTTTACCTATTCTATTATACAAACAATATTTATTGTAAATTTATTGAATAAAGTATACATTCATAGTTTATATGTTTATCTATACACATCAAGGTAAAGGTGTTCTATTTCCAGATGGCGCCACTATCGCGGTTGGAGCCAGGCAACCCCCAAAACACATTTTCAAAATATTTAATTTAGTAGGTTGAGCGGATCTGTTTTTTTCATAGAAAAATACTATTTAATATCTAAAAAAAAAAAATTTTAGCAAGTCGCGAATCTGTAATTAGCAGGCTCCACAGGTATTAGCGGACAGCCCCCACCAGCAGGTCCAGCAGCAGTACCAGCTGTCAGTGGTGGCAGCTTTTGTAGAAATGTATGATATGGGTGGAGGTGATGTATATGATACATGTAATACAGATAATGTGTATAATAATACTTCGTGCAATACATATGCGTTCAATACTAAAATGCGATCCTATAGTGAAGTGCCTGGATCAGTATATTCAGACTGGACCTGCTGGTGGGGGCTGTCCGCTAATACCTGTGGAGCCTGCTAATTACAGATTCGCGACTTGCTAAAATTTTTTTTTTTTTAGATATTAAATAGTATTTTTCTATGAAAAAAACAGATCCGCTCAACCTACTAAATTAAATATTTTGAAAATGTGTTTTGGGGGTTGCCTGGCTCCAACCGCGATAGTGGCGCCATCTGGAAATAGAACACCTTTACCTTGATGTGTATAGATAAACATATAAACTATGAATGTATACTTTATTCAATAAATTTACAATAAATATTGTTTGTATAATAGAATAGGTAAAAAACTATAATTTATTCAATAACATGAAATTATCGAGATATCAAATAAGACAAACAAATTTTTTATTGTATCTCTCTCTCTCTCTCTCACACACATATACATTAAATTTTAAATAATATTTTTTTCTTAAATTCTTGATTTCCATTTAAAGAGTAATATAATTTACAGAGATAACAGCTATCAAGGTCATTTATTTTAAAACACTCGTCACCACATCGATCACAATTAATAAAAATTTTTGAACATCGTTTTTTCATTATTTCTATTGACTGTTTCCTTACAATCATATGTTGTTTTTTCTTTGAAAACATCATTACCATACCATTATTGTATTCTTCTAATAAACACTTTTCACATACGTTTTCATTACATCTTTCGGATGATATTAAGAGGAAATATTGATAAGAGTAGCACTGATATCTTTTCATGCTCGAAAATATTATTTTTTGAATTATATGTATATACATACAATACCATTAACTATCACTTTTTAAATTATTATATAGTGAGAACTGAATTAAATTTTTCAGTCATCGCATATATGGTTAACACATCTTTCAACTCTGTTATATTTTTCAATAATCTATTAATTTTTTCTAACACAGATTGTTGACACCTCCAATATCTGTAAACTTTAAATTAGATATGTTTTATTAATAAATATTCGCTTACCGCTTATTATACACATCTCACATTCTAAACATATACTTCAACACTAAACAAGTTAATACATGTTGGACAACATCACCTCCACCCATATCATACATTTCTACAAAAGCTGCCACCACTGACAGCTGGTTCACACATTCTGTCACCATTTGCAAATTTGGCACACGCTATATCAACAAAGCTATTATTATTTAGTTTTATAATTAAAAAATGATAGTTTTTAAAAAAAAAAATAAAAAAACAAATGAAAAAACGGATTAAAAAAGAAAAAACAGAACTAAATCTAAAGAGAATAGTTGAAAAAAATAAAAATGTTCAGACAAAAAAAATTAATGAAAAAACAATTGAATACTAGATGTAAAAACAATTGAAGAAAAATGATTTAAGAACAAAAAGAATACAGATTAAATTTATTAAGTATTATATTTAATCTATTAAATCTCATGTATTAAATTTATAAAATTGTTTATTAATATGAATATTTTTTAATATTGTATTAATAGCGAGTTGTTCTAGAGATGATGACATTATTTTTTCAAAAAGACTATAAACCAAATTGTTAAAAAACATTTGATAGAATGAGAAGAATTATAGAAAACTTAGATCATTAGTTATATTAATTTTTCTCATACGGATATTGTGGAAAAAGTTTGGTCAAAAATGATGTAAAATTTATCTTTTTTTTCATAAATATAACGCTTTGAGGATTTCCTTTCATTTAGTAGATAATTTTTCTCTTATGGATATGATGTAAGATTTTCGTGGTTAAAGATGATGTAAAAATGATATCACATATAATGGAATCTTTATTTAGTTATCTTTTTCATTTTTATACAAAATAAATTCAATTTATGTTTAAATGTTTGTGGATTAATTTTTGTTTATTTAGATAAGTTCGATGAAATACATATATATATATATATATATAGAAACAAAACATAGTACTTTTTATATTTTTTATTGAATTCATTTAAAATTTCATTTTGGAAAATAATACATATATTCTATTAAACAAGAGCTTTCAATATTATTAAAAGAATTACAAATATATTTAATAATTTCTAATATAGACATTCCATTATAAGAACACATGAGGTGTGCAGATTGTAAAATATTCTTATAAAAGTACTTTATCATGTTTTTACAAATACGATAATAAAATGTTGTTGATAAAATGACTCTTAGTTTGTACCATATTTACTGTAAAGTAGCTAGAATGTTCAAATTTGGTTAAATATGTTCAAATTTAGTATTGCCCACCGATTTTTGTTAAAAAACCAAATATTTAAAAAAAAAGTTTTGTTGTTTATTTTAAATAACTTTATTGCAAATCTATATTATTGATGATAATATTAATTGTAATAATATTATTTAACGATAGAATCTGAATTATAGGTTTGTACCTGAACAAGTCTCTTAAGCGCTTCTCCTAGAAATAATATAATTTTTTTACACGTGCAAATAATGTTAATTTGACTACTTTTTGTTTCAGTAATAAAACTTGTTAAACCTAACAATTAAATAAGTAGCATTAAATTAGCGTCTACTTCGTTGAAAGTATAAATAAACGAAAATAATATTTAAAAAATGATCTTACATTAATAGTTTTATCAAGTAGTTGCTCATTACTCATTAATATGTTCAATAAAGTGGTTTTTATTTTACAACCTTTAATTTACATATGTTTTTAAACTCTATAAGTAAATATTTTTGTGTGTATAAACAACTTTAAAATCAATCATTTATGGTGCACACAGGTTTAAATAAAAACTTAATTTTTATTATAAAACGCTTTTCTTAGTTTACATCTTGGTCTAAAGTACTAAAGTAAAAAAAAAGATTTTAGGTCTTACTATGGTTATTAGTAAAATAATTGTTAGTTTATAGATAGGAAAAAGCATACATTTTTTTTTTTACTTATTTATTTTCAAATTAATACATTGCCTTTTAACCAATTATATAACAATATATAATTTGTGTTGCTACAACAGCACCCCATATTTTCTGTGTGATTGAAACAACCTTCGGAAGATGTTGATAGTTTTGGTACATTTTTCCATCTTTCCACGTTGTATAAGTCCACATTAACTAAAAAATTAAAGATAAATAATTTAAGATAATCGTATTTTTTTTTGGTACTTGAAGGGGTCAATCCATTTGATACAGAAGATGGAACCATTGTTTTATTACTTAACTATAACCTTATTATTAAATATTTTTTGTATAAAATCTAAAATAAAATGTTTTTTAATAAAGTTTTTAATGTACTATAAATATCTTACCTTATTGATAATTTAAAGTTTCTTAAATGTAAAGTATAAATTTAATCTAAAATAAAATGTTTTTTAATAAAGTTTTTAATACACTATAAATATCTTACCTTATTAATAATTTAAAGTTTCTTAAATGTAAATTTGTGTGCCGGATTCAACTGCCCACACGGTTTCACCCCCTCATATGTTAGATAGGATCCGTTGCCACACAATAACTCTTCTATACACTCTGGTGTTAAAGTTGAAGTTAAACGTTTGGGGAGAAAAATCACTCCATCCTCCATTTCACATAAAACACACTCCCCAAAACATGTTTTAACCTTTTTTATTAATTTAATTTTATATTGTTTTCCTATCGTAAGATCGGAAACATTCAATTTAGGTGGAAACTCACATTGACCAATTTCATTTATTTTTGAAACGAAACTGTTATCGGATGCCATGGTACAACTTAAATTTTTATACTACACTACAAGTTCATAACACTAATGTTTAAATAAAAAAAAATGGATGTTGCGGTTTTAGATAACAGTTTTTGTTTCATTTAAATTACAAAAACCACAATTTTCTACATGTCGTAACAAGTCTTGGTTAGATCATTTAGGAAAAAGGACAGGAAGCAAGTAGAGATAAAACAATGTGAAAAAAGTTCTGATAATTAAAACACTTTATCGTTTTTATAGTTTTTTTATTAATCTATTAAATTTATTAAATCTATTAAATCTATTAAATCTATTAAATCTATTAAATCTATTAAATTTATTAAATCTATTAAATTTATTAAATCTATTAAATCTGTTAAATCTATTAAATCTATTAAATCTTACAAATCAATTAAATTTATTAAATCTATTAAATCCATTAAATCTATAAATCTATTAAATCTATTAAATCTATTGAATCTATTAAATCTATTAAATTTATTAAATCTATTAAATTTATTAAATCTATTAAATCTATTAAATCTTACAAATCAATTAAATTTATTAAATCTATTAAATCTATTAAATCTATTAAATCTATTAAATCTATTGAATCTATTAAATCTATTAAATTTATTAAATCTTTAAAATCTATTAAGTTTGTTAAATCTATTAAATCTATTAAATCTTACAAATCAATTAAATTTATTAAATCTATTAAATCTATTAAATCTATTAAATCTATTAAATCTATTAAATCTATTAAATCTATTAAATCTATTAAATCTATTAAATCTATTAAATCTATTAAATCTATTAAATCTATTAAATCTATTTAATCTATTAAATTTATTAAATCTATTAAATCTGTTAAATCTATTAAATCTATTAAAACCATTAAATCTATTATTTTTCTTAAACTTATTAAATCTATAAGAACTATAAAATCAATTAGATCTACCAAATTTATAAAATTTTTAAAATCTATTAAGTTTGTTAAAACCATTAAATGAATCTATTAAATCTTACAAATCAATTAAATTTATTAAATCTATTAAATCTATTAAATCTATTAAATCTATTAAATCTATTAAATCTATTGAATTTATTGAATTTATTAAATCTATTAAATCTATTAAATCTATTAAATCTATTAAATCTATTAAATCTATTAAATCTATTAAATCTATTAAATCTATTAAATCTATTAAATCTATTAAATTTATTAAATCTTTAAAATCTATTAAGTTTGTTAAATCTATTAAATCTATTAAATCTATTAAATCTATTAAATCTATTAAATCTATTAAATCTATTAAATCTATTAAATCTATTAAATCTATTAAATCTATTAAATTTATTAAATCTATTAAATCTATTAAAACCATTAAATATATTATTTTTCTTAAACTTATTAAATCTATAAGAACTATAAAATCAATTAGATCTACCAAATTTATAAAATCTTTAAAATCTATTAAGTTTGTTAAAACCATTAAATGAATCTATTAAATCTATTAAATTTATTAAATCTATTAAATTTATTAAATCTATTAAATCTGTTAAATCTATTAAATCTATTAAATCTTACAAATCAATTAAATTTATTAAATCTATTAAATCTATTAAATCTATTAAATCTATTAAATCTATTAAATCTATTGAATCTATTAAATCTATTAAATTTATTAAATCTATTAAATTTATTAAATCTATTAAATCTATTAAATCTTACAAATCAATTAAATTTATTAAATCTATTAAATCTATTAAATCTATTAAATCTATTAAATCTATTGAATCTATTAAATCTATTAAATTTATTAAATCTTTAAAATCTATTAAGTTTGTTAAATCTATTAAATCTATTAAATCTTACAAATCAATTAAATTTATTAAATCTATTAAATCTATTAAATCTATTAAATCTATTAAATCTATTAAATCTATTAAATCTATTAAATCTATTAAATCTATTAAATCTATTAAATCTATTAAATCTATTAAATCTATTAAATCTATTAAATCTATTAAATCTATTTAATCTATTAAATTTATTAAATCTATTAAATCTGTTAAATCTATTAAATCTATTAAAACCATTAAATCTATTATTTTTCTTAAACTTATTAAATCTATAAGAACTATAAAATCAATTAGATCTACCAAATTTATAAAATTTTTAAAATCTATTAAGTTTGTTAAAACCATTAAATGAATCTATTAAATCTTACAAATCAATTAAATTTATTAAATCTATTAAATCTATTAAATCTATTAAATCTATTAAATCTATTAAATCTATTGAATTTATTGAATTTATTAAATCTATTAAATCTATTAAATCTATTAAATCTATTAAATCTATTAAATCTATTAAATCTATTAAATCTATTAAATCTATTAAATCTATTAAATCTATTAAATTTATTAAATCTTTAAAATCTATTAAGTTTGTTAAATCTATTAAATCTATTAAATCTATTAAATCTATTAAATCTATTAAATCTATTAAATCTATTAAATCTATTAAATCTATTAAATCTATTAAATCTATTAAATTTATTAAATCTATTAAATCTATTAAAACCATTAAATATATTATTTTTCTTAAACTTATTAAATCTATAAGAACTATAAAATCAATTAGATCTACCAAATTTATAAAATCTTTAAAATCTATTAAGTTTGTTAAAACCATTAAATCTATTAAATCTATTAAATCTATTAAATCTATTAAATCTATTAAATCTATTAAATCTATTAAATCTATTAAATCTATTAAATTTATTAAATCTATTAAATTTATTAAATCTATTAAATCTGTTAAATCTATTAAATTCTATTAAATCTATTAAATCTATTAAATCTATTAAATTTATTAAATCTATTAAATTTATTAAATCTATTAAATCTGTTAAATCTATTAAATCTATTAAATCTTACAAATCAATTAAATTTATTAAATCCATTAAATCTATAAATCTATTAAATCTATTAAATCTATTGAATCTATTAAATCTATTAAATTTATTAAATCTATTAAATTTATTAAATCTATTAAATTTGTTAAATCTATTAAATCTATTAAATCTTACAAATCAATTAAATTTATTAAATCTATTAAATCTATTAAATCTATTAAATCTATTAAATCTATTAAATCTATTAAATCTATTAAATCTATTAAATCTATTGAATCTATTAAATCTATTAAATTTATTAAATCTTTAAAATCTATTAAGTTTGTTAAATCTATTAAATCTATTAAATCTTACAAATCAATTAAATTTATTAAATCTATTAAATCTATTAAATCTATTAAATCTATTAAATCTATTAAATCTATTAAATCTACTAAATCTATTAAATCTATTAAATCTATTAAATCTATTAAATCTATTAAATCTATTTAATCCATTAAATTTATTAAATCTATTAAATCTGTTAAATCTATTAAATCTATTAAATCTATTAAATCTATTAAAACCATTAAATCTATTATTTTTCTTAAACTTATTAAATCTATAAGAACTATAAAATCAATTAGATCTACCAAATTTATAAAATCTATTAAGTTTGTTAAAACCATTAAATGAATCTATTAAATCTTACAAATCAATTAAATTTATTAAATCTATTAAATCTATTAAATCTATTAAATCTATTAAATCTATTAAATCTATTAAATCTATTAAATCTATTAAATCTATTAAATCTATTAAATCTATTAAATCTATTAAATCTATTAAATCTATTAAATCTATTAAATCTATTGAATTTATTGAATTTATTAAATCTATTAAATTTATTAAATCTATTAAATCTGTTAAATCTATTAAATCTATTAAATCTTACAAATCAATTAAATTTATTAAATCTATTAAATCTATTAAATCTATTAAATCTATTAAATCTATTAAATCTATTAAATCTATTAAATCTATTAAATCTATTAAGTTTGTTAAAACCATTAAATGATGAGTTGTCCAGCCAGCCAATCAACACACTTTGTGCTAAGTTATGTGCTCGATCAACCAATAGGAGCTCTGATGCTCTCGGATGCTGCTGGACCTGCTGGTGGGGACCTGCTGGTGGGAGCTAATACCTGGTGGGGCCTGCTAAGATTCGCGACTTGTGACAAGACTAGATCATTTTTTATCTTTAGAAAAACATTGATACTGCTCCAATCTAATTCTATACTAAAATATGGCGCCCCCACTTAGCATGAAGCTGGTGACGTCACAACTAAGCAGCTCTATACTTTTAGTTTATGTGTTGACAGTTTTTGATTATAGGAGATTAGCTTATATGTCTATAAACCGTGATTTTTCAAATTATTACAGCGTCACAACTAAGCAGCCATATTGCTAGTGACGTCACAACTAAGCAGCTCTATAGTTTAACCGATAGTGGCCTACCTTACCGAGATTAGCATGGATCAGAACCGCTATTTTTTATTTAAACACGTCGAGCTTTGCTCGCGGTTCATGAGTGAATGCTCCAAAGCGGATATCAAAATTTTCGAAAAAGTGGTGGGGGGAGAAGGTTTAAATCAAACCGACCAATCAGGGCATCTGTACAAGGTCACGTGACGTGAGACAGGAAGTAAAACCGCAAAAAGTGGTGGGGGGAGCAACTGCTCTCTCATTCTCTATCTACTAGTTACTAATTTTTACAAGTGGCCAGAAAGAAAAATATACATAAACTTTGTATGTAAATGAATTTATGAAATTGTTTATGTATAATTCTTTATCTGCGCACTTGTTTTTTTACAGATGAAATTATATTGTTTTTTTTTCAGCTCCGATTCTGGAAATTCTGAGTAATAATAAATTTATTTTGTTACTTACTTGATATAATAAATTAATGTGTAAATTATAATATATTTTTTTAATACACTGTTGAAAACCAAATTTGTTTGGATATATACAGGTGTCCTAAAATTCGCGGAACAGCTGAGTGGTAGGTTAATAACTGATGCCCTGAAGTGGGCCAATAGAAAAATAGGGCAAAATCTTTGAAAAATGTTAATTTTAAAATATACCTTTAAAAATGGGGGTGTTTTCACGATTTTTTTTTTGCTTTTCTGCTTACTCTTGAAAATCGGGATATTATTATAACGATTTTCTTTGCTTTTCTGTTTACCCGTGAAAATCGGGGTGTTTTTATGATTATTTGATGTTTTTTTAACTACCTGGAAAATCGGTGGCGTTTTAACGTTTTTTTTTTTTGCTTTTTTGTTTACCCTTGAAAATCAGGGTGTTTTGCTTGAAATTATTGAGTGTTCTGAAGGGGCAGTCTTCGTATCTTCAAATTTTAGACTTTTTGATCTACCTTTTAGAATTTTGATCTACCTTGAAAATCGAGGTGTTTTACCTTAAAAAGTGGTGTCCTCAAGGGGCTCACTTAGTAGTATAGTATGTGAATTTTTGGTAAACAATATTATTTAGGTACATTGGGATTAAAAATCTGTAATTTATAATTAAGCTCTTTACTAATAAAAGATGTGCATTTGTTTAAAGAGTTTTCAACTTTGCGGATCATTTTTGGTAATGGCACAGCATAAAGATTATAATATTCTTATGCTGTGGTAATGGATTCTTAGAAATTTTGTAATATCTAAGGTTCGTTTGCGATAAGATTATCTACCTGTTCCTAATAGTCACTTTCATCTAATACAACAAGCTTATCTCTGATGTCTGATTTTAAATAAATACAATTTTTTTTTAACTTTTGATGACTTTTTGCATATTTAGATTTGAATTTTGTGTCTTTTTTGCTAAATTTTTAGAAATTTTATGTTTGACCGCTACGCATCCAGATTTTTTGTTCAAATTTGTTGAGTGTTTTGGTGTAAATTTTAGTTCCTTGTTAAGTAAATCCAATACTGCGTGATTAAAAGATTTAGAGGATTTATTTTCTCCTATGTTAATCGAATTATGCGCAATAGTGTTAAGTTTTTTGTTTTTATTTCAGTTTTTTACTCAGATAAAATAATTGTATTAAATATTTGGTTTGAGCTACAATAAACATTTTTCTTTAAAATTCAGTCCACTGCGCGTGTTTAATGTTATTAATCTATGAGTTAATTTTTTGTAAAGTTTGTAAGACCGAAGTATTCGGTCATACTTCGTTTACTGTATAATAGAGACCTAATTTCTAGACCCAGCCATTTGTTTTTTGCACAAGTTTCTACGTTCCAAAAAGCTTTTTACTGATTTGTTTACTTTAATAAAACTTGGAAAGATTGAATTCTTTTTACATGATTTCAAAAACCAAATGTCTGCACTAATTAACTTAATTCTAGCTTATTATATTAATTTAATTCGTGCAACCGTGAAGTCATCTTGATTAATTGATTGGTTTAGAATCTTTGACACAATAAACTATTCACACAGTTTTAACAGTTCCCAAAAAGTTTGTTTATTAAATCGCGAAAGCTCTTTCGACCACCAAGTGGTCATCACGGAAGATGAATAAAACTGAATTGCTAGTTGCTTAATTTTACCTGATTTTCATACCTAAAATAATTATAGATAGTAGTGTTAATTTTCTTAAGTTGATCAGTTGACGCGGACTGTAAATGGGGTCTAGTGCTACAAAAAAAAATTAAGCAAATGGTAAGTAGAGACGTGGTAAGTCCATAGATTAACCAGTAGAAAACAATAGTCTTGCCTAAAAGTAGTTAAGATAGGAAAAAATACTATAGCGACAGAGAAAGCCTTCGGTGCGTTGCTTTTAACAAGCAAAGTGCTTTCAAATAAAAAAATTCACTGGATGAGACATAGGTTTAGATGCGCAGAAGACAATTTTGAGTACGGCCTTTGTTGTTCATCTTTTAACACTGCCTTGTTCTACTAGATTGCTGATGGTAATGTAGCTGGTTTTTGCTTGTATACTTTACACTGTTAATGCTAATAATCGTAAATCGTCCTGACTTATAGATTATTAGAAGACACATTTACATATTGCTGTTTAATAATTTTTAATTTGTGTATTTTCCAAAGTTTGCAAAAATTTTAAGATTATTTTTTATTTATTATATCAAGTGAGTACATTGTTGCTTTAAAAAGGAAGTATCTAAGTAAAGATATAAATGGAATAATATCTCAAATAAATTTCAAAATTATATCCCTACATTACACATTAACATTACCCACATTACAATCGCTTACCGAGATTGATTATTAATATTAATCAGATTATTAAAGTAAGAGAATCTGACCTTGGAAAGTACTATTGCTCAATAAATCGATGTGATATCTATTTACGTAGTCCTGACGCAAGAATAAATTGTGCAATATTCAAGTTATGTCATAGCCATAAGCATAAAATTTAAGGAGATCTATTTTTATCGTTACCCCTAACGTTAATAAAAAGTTGGTTTAACACTATTTATGACAGTTGTCACATCAAAGCTGGTCCTTCTTAGACAAAAAGTAGTGTTTTTCAAGCAGTCCACAATATTATTAAGAGTCCTCCTCGTCCTCTTATTAGTGATGCGAAGGTCAGTTATTGCCAGTGACCACTGTTGCGTATTTTAAGTCAAGATCAATGACGTTGATATAATTACTGGGTCAAGTTTTGAATTATTTAATTTTTCTTTTTTTACTTGTATGAATAACTTAGATAGTATTGTAATTATAACATCTCGGATTTTGAATTGCAGATCAACATTTTCATGTAAACCTTGTGTTACAGTTGTTCTTTAAGCAGCAATTTTGCTATTTCTATAATAAAATAATTTATAAGAGTTGAATTGTTTTCAATCGACAAAAAAAAAAGTTTTTAAATAGGCTCATTTATATATGTATATTTTTTATGTATGATCAATTATTGATCATGCATAACTTTTTACAGAACTTACAGTCCCATTTTTATAAATCTTTTTTTATTAGACAAGGTATTCTTCAAAGTTTATTCATCGACTTATGTCAACATAATCTAATAAAAATTGACACAAATAATAAGATGTAATTCTGATAGCACTATATAACAAAAATCTAAAGTTGTGTAACTTTGTAAACAAAAAAAAAACTACGTAGGTATTAAACAAATCTGAAAATAAAAACATCCCGCCAAATAAACAAACAAGCACGGATTATGTCTTTCTTCATATATACAGTGTGGAAAAGCCAAATGAAATAAACTCCTTATGTCTCTTACTGTATATATTTATGAGAAAACCCAGAGCGCACGTTATGTCTAAAATATAAATTGGCATTATGCAACGTGAAAATGTAATCCCTACATTCAACTCCTTTCGAATAACAGATGCAACCCTCCCCCTTTTTTAAATGAAAAGTATGGGCTTATGATATATAGTTTCAAACAATAAGTAAAAGTAATTAATAGTAATAAAACAATATCTTCCCATGAATTCTTTATTTCAACTATATGTATTTATGCTCAATTATTTGAGATATGTGTCTACCCAAATTTACCTACTTGGGTAGATATTTTTATTAATTACTTAATTCAGTTTGTATTTCCTCATAACATCAACAACTAATAGACCTATATCCTTACCAGTTTAGTTGCTCAATTGGGGTATGCCAAGGGTCAAATTTAGAGCCATTGCTGTTTGCAATATTTGTAAATAATAATGTCGAATCAATAAATCCAAGTTGTAATATGTTAATGTGTGCAGATGATATTAAAATATTTAGATGTGTAACATATACTCAAGATTGTATAGAACAACAAAAAAATTTAGATAAGTTAGTTGATTGGTGTCGGAAAAATAAGTCAATTATGAAAATAGAGAAGTGTAAAACTATGTCATATGCATGAAAAACAAATAATATAATTTTTAATTATAGTATTTGTGACATTGATCTTGAAAGGTGTAGTCAGATTGTTGATCTTGGAGTAGTGATGAATCCGGGTTTATCTTTTTCGTATCATATAGAACACGTTACTTCCAGTAGCTCTAAAAGGCTCGAGGCTAGAGTATTGTTTACCGGTATGGAATCCTCACGGTGCGTTTGAGGCGGGAAAAAAAATTCTTTTATTTTTTAGTGACATGATATTGTTGATTTTCGTTATGGATACGATATATGAAACGTATCTCATATCTCCCTTGGGACTATTGTAAAGTTTTTCACCCTCAAACACATGGTTACCATGCATTTGCAGCAATTATACATTCATGCATTCTCGGATGTTGTTATTTTTCATATAATTTTATTAAGAAAGCAGTAATGAAATGCTAAAAAATAAAATATTTAATGCACTACGGGAGATATTCTGTTTTTCACCCTCGGTAGACTTACAGACCGCGGGCCTCCGGCCCTTGGTCTGTAACACGTCAACCTCGGAGAAAAAACATTCATATCTCCCTTAATGCATAAATATCTATTTTGGTTTAAAAAGAGTGGGCTGATTAGTGCTGCCTCTTTTTTTTGCTGTTGAATACAGTAACTACAATACAGAATCAAGCCGCAACCCGAAAAGCACAAAAAAGCACGCGTGTTTTTCGTTTCCGAGTTTTTTTTTGTTTCATTTCATTCGGTAAATGCGAACAAGTTGAACCGTCACGTGGCCGTCATTTGTCGTTAATTTTTTCGAGTTTATAATTTTGTTGTTTTGTTTTTGTTTCATTTCTGTTGATTATCTGTTAGGTAAGTGATAACTATAAAATAAAACTAAAGCTAAATTAAGATTACTTACTTATATGTTATTATATTTTTAGAGTTGATCCAAAAACATTAACCACGTGGGAAATCAAAGCGTTTGGTTAATCAATTTCAATAATCTGAGAGTAGGTATTTTTAAATGATGTGTATTTTGTTTTTACCATCTAGGATTGTTTTAGCTTTCGCTTCTTATTCAAAGATTATTTAAAATTATAGTTATATTAGCACTACGAATTTTATTTGGATAGAAATAATTAAGTTCTTGAATAGAAAAGATGCCTTTTAAAAATAAAGCTTCAAACGCAGCTTCAAGTTCTCACAAAAAAAGGTAAGAACCTAAAAAATACACTTATTACTTATAATTCAGCGTTTTATTTTAGAAAATTAATTGAAAATCAACATTCACTCAACAATATTTTGTCTGATCATAACAATGATCAAATAAATAAGACTGCTAACTCCAAGACGCAAATTTTTAACAACGACATTGGAATTGGAAGTGCATCATCAAACATAAATGAAGAAAGCGGTTCTGTTGAATTTGTTTGGGAAACCAACAGCAATTACCAAGAAGTCGTTCATCATGAATTGTACCAAGAATCTAAAGTCATGCAAACGTTTGGTAAAGGAAATCGATTAGTTGATATAGATTTCTATACTAGAAAACTGCTCGTTTTGCAACAACGTCATTCACAGAAATGTACATGCGGTTTATTACAACCAGCACGCGAAGAAAAATTGCAAAAAAAGGATTTGTAAGCACAATTGTTCTCATGTGCAACATGTGTGACCTAAAAATAAATATTTCTACACAAAAGTGTGAAAATGTCTTAGATCAAAGTATAGTTCTAGGTACTATAGCTTCTGGAAACACATTTACGTCAATGTCCGATATAGCCGCTAGTATGGATTTGCTTTTAATGTCAGAATCTAACTTTAGAGAAATTCAAACTACAATGTACACTACTTTCAACAATGAACTTTTGCTTTCAATGAAAAAACATGGTGAAGAAGAAGCTAGAAACCGTGCAAGTAAAGTTTCTTAAATTTTTATATGTATTTTTAAGCTTATCACCAATATCCGATTCAAAATTACTCTCAAGATATACTGTTGTCCAAGTTTACAGTTCAATCTTTAATGCACAGACGTATGTATATGTCACTTATATTTCTATACAATATAGAAAATGGTATAATCACTTGCAGTGATTTTATACATTACATCACTTTGTATGTGCCGTGCGTCAGTGGCGGCTGGTGCAGGGAGGGCAATGGAGCACTGCCCCCCCGTGATAAATTTCTTTTAACAGATAAATTAATTATAAATACCTAATTTGTAATTTGTATGTAACTTTTCTGATTTGTTTGATAACAAATGGTATGTTTTCGGAAGTGACAGTCCGTCTCCATCAGACTCGGAAGATCCGAGTTCAAAAATCGCGGTCTGTCATGAGCTCCGGGACATCTCGCTCATTGCCCTCAACCTGCAACGTCTGAATCGAGCGCTAGAAAGTGGTGGGGATTTACGCGGCTATACGCTAGCAGCGGGGCATTCTCTCCTTTGCCTGCTCACTCAGTCTGAAATATATAGCGGTGCGCGTATGTTGTATTTTCTGTCGTCGCAACTCGCAAATGCAACTATGAATTCCGTTAATAACATTATCGAATTGATAAAAAATAACACACTGAGTCATGACATTAAGATCGAATTAAAAAATCTAGACCCCCCTACACCAGATTTATTGATTAAACAAGTAGTAAAAAACAATTCGAAAACTAATAAAACGGTGTCGAGAAAATTCAACAGAAGCTCTTACAGTTTATCAGACTGGTTGTGTGGGTGTAATGTGCAAAATGCTTTTTTCTGTTTTGTGTGCTTAATTAAGAATTCCCCACAAAACTTAATTTTTGATATTAAACACTTTAAAATTTGTAATAAAATTGGGATTTTGGAAGCATATTTTGCAACAAATTTCCGAGGGAGCGGTTCCCCAGACCCCCGGTGCCCTCCCGTGAGAAAAAATCACGAGCCGCCACTGCCGTGACCAAACTCTAGGAGCACAACTATATTTCGGATTGAATTTGCACGCACCCTTCACTATTATCACTCACCACTACTTGCTATATGTCGAATGTACATCAATAACTTCAATAGCAGCACATATATTTATACTAACTGTCTCACTAGATTTAAAACTAATTGTAAAGCGGTCATATTCAAATAAAAAGGAATTATTCTACGTAATTGTTTCCTGTAATAGACACTGTCCGTTGGAAAAGAAATTATTATTATTATTATTGTGTAATTTTGCCAAGATTTTTGAGTCCATTCTCTTCAAACACATACTGCTGTGTCAAAGTATCAATATCTCCTCTACAATACGGTTTTATTATTTATTAATTTTGCTTGCTTAAGTGAATACGTTTCAAAAGCTTTAGACAGTAAATATCAAATCGACGTAATAAACACTGACTTCCGTAAAATCTTTGACCAAATAGATCATTACATATTGTTGAGCAAGTAAAATCGTATGGCTTCTGTAATTTTTTACTTATGTTTTTTCAAATCTTAGCAAATTGGCAGGGAGCAATGTGTTAGAAATCAAAACTTCTTATCCAACTCATTTAATTCTACTTCTGGAGTCCTATAGAGTTCAATAAAATTAGTGAGTTCAATAAAATTAATGAGTAAGTGTGGTGGAGTTTATTCAATTACCTACCGTGTAGTGCAAAAAGCTGCATTGTGCCAAAACATATGGTCCTTCGAGCCGGATTAAAGAAACCAAGACAATCCAAGAAGTTAGAAGAAAAGCGGTGGAACAGCCTCCACGATATCTACAATCCTAAAGTTGGAAGCAAAGCGGTTACCCCTGTCACTGAAGCACATTGGGCCCAAAAACTCAACTTTCCAGGAAGTCAAAAGCAAGGGAATTTCTCATTAAAGCGGAAAAACCCTTCCATTTTACATTTTACCACGTGAGTTTTCAAAAATCCATTCATTCATTCCTTTGTTTAATCTATTCATCTATTCCATGTGTAACATTTTATTCTTTTATTCGTATTCAATTTGGTAATTTATCGTATATTTTCAAGAACTTTTAACTTCAACTTAATTGTGCATCCAATAAAGTATTTAGTTTAAATCAATTAAAAACAAGTAGAAATGGAAGCATTAATTAAACGAAGAACAGTAGTTACTTCTGTTCTTAACCGATTTTCAAATTTTGTAAATTGAATCGAAGTCAACAATATTCCGATTGATATTCAGTTGCGTAGCGATGATGCAAAATCATTTCTTAATAAATTCGATGACATTCAAAACCAAATTGAAGAAATTGTTCCTCTTAACGACTTAGAAAATTAATCTATAACATATTACTATTTGGTTGTTACCCTTAATTATTATATAATGAGAACAAATTTTGTCGTTTTAAGATCTAAATTAAAACACATTAAAAGTTTATGTCGATTGCCTGATGAAGATTACAACGTAATCGAAACGTCGCAACAAATGACATTAACTTTTAATGTGTTTTAATTTAGACCCTAAAACCACAAAATTCGTTCTCATTAATCTATAACAAGAGAAAACTTTGAAACGCTGTATTATAATGCGTTATCAACTGCAAATTCATTTATTACACAATCACTATGCAATGCCTTGGTATCAAAAACGGAAAATGAGTCTAATAATACAAAAATCAAGCTACCCGAAATGCATTTGCCCACGTTTGCGAGAAAACAAACAAAATGGTGTAATTTTCGCGATATATTCGATTCACTGGTTCATTCAAACAACTCATTATCGCCTGTAGACAAATTTCAATACTTAAAGGTTTCACTTCGAGGCGAAGCAGCTCGATTTAATCAATCAATTAGCGTCACAGATGAAAACTATTCAATTGCGTGGAAGAAACTCAATGAACGGTTTGAAGACACAGAAGAAATTATTCTTGAACATATTAAAGGTCTATTAGAAATTAAAAGTCCAAAGCGTGAACCACATTCAATTCGTCAATTTGCAGACGAGCCATCTACAAACAATTAAACTTTTAGGTTCATTAGATGAAAACTTGCTTAATCGACTTTTAATTCATATATTAGCTAACAATTTAGATCTACAATCAAGACGAGATTGGGAAAAACAAGCAATTTTATTGAAAAATCCTACGGTTATAGAGTTTTGTAATCACTTAGGCCCGGTATTTCAATCGAGGGTTAACCCAAAAAAATTGGTTTAACCTTTTTATTTTATGGTTAGGCGTATTTCAATGCAAGGTTAACAGCACGAAGTATAGATACAAGGAGTCCGAACGGTATAGGATTTTTCACATTATTTATGTACACAAATAATCGACCCAGATCATAGTTCTCTTTTTTGCCACAGGCTGCGCGAGTGTTCAGGAGGTACCGATACTATTATTATTATTACACGTAAATACGGACTGGCTAACCTGGCTCGTCAATGTAAAAAAATAAATTAAATTAAATATAAAATATTAATTTATTTTATTAGAATTATTTTTATAAAAAAATGGGAAAGTGCTGTGCCGTTGATGGTTGTCTTAGTGGCCGAAAGGCAAGTGAGCATTTAGGAAAAGTGGCTTTATTCAAAGCACCAAAAGTGAGTAACCTCAAAATAATATTTAAAATTTTATGTTAATAAATAATTGATCATTACATTAGTGTTGTTTTTAAATAATAATATTTGAAAAATGTTATATTTTTATTTTTTTTGTGTAGTATAGAAGTAATTATTTTAGTTTAATATTTTTTTCTAAAAGGATATTGAAATGCTCAGCAAATGGAGCACTGCTCCATTTGCTGCTTAAAACATTACAACTGGAAGGCTTTGTAGATCTTGGGGAATACACGCCTGACCATTTAAGACACACTAGAGCTGACCATGCGTTGGTTTTTATGTTTCAACCCTTTCAGGGCAAGTGGGTGCAAGTTGTTGGCCAATTTTTAAGTAAAGATTCAGTGACTAGTGAAATTCTTCAGAAACTACTTTTGGAATGTACAATTCTGCTTGAGAAAGCTGGTTTTTATGTGGACGGAATTGTATCAGATGCAGCACAATGGAATCGCGGTGTATGGAAATTGCTCGGCATACAAGATGGCAACTATAGTTGTGAGCACCCATATAATTTTTCAAGACGTCTATGGTTTTTTTCGGATTTCCCTCATTTATTGAAAAATTTTAGAAATAAAATTATGGAGCAGTCTGCCTTCTGGGTAATATTTAAAAATTGTTGGTTTTAAAAAATTATAATGTCGATAAACTAAAGTAAATTTTATACTGTTTCTCACAGACTCCGGATGGAATTGTTAAAAAAAAACATTGGAATGCTCTGTTACAGTATGAAAATTATTTAAAAGCTAATTTAAAAATGGCTTATAAATTCACTCCTCACCATCTTAAACCCGAAGGCTACCAAAAGATGAACGTTCCGTTAGCTGTAGAGGTATGTGCGTGAATAACTAATATATAATTTACAATAAAATACTACATAAACATACATAACTCAATATTTTTAATTAATTACTTACAGCTATTCTCTGAGTCTATCTCAAACGCAATGAAGTTATTGAAAGATGAACCTGATTGTATTGAATTACATGACTGTGATAGTACCGTAATTTTCATTGAGAGAGTGAACAAATTAATTAAAGCTATGTTGTCTAGAACTCCGGTTGATGCTTTAAGACCTGCTGATGATAATGTTTCGAAAAAAGTACGTTAAGTATTGTTAACACTATTTCATTATTGGGATATTAATTTCAGAATTTGCTATTCATAACTTACAATTACTTATTATTTTTTGATAGGCTATTATTGAGTTTGATACTTTTATAAGAAATTGGGAGACTACAGCTAAAGAAAAACTAGAACAACTTAAGCAAAGAAAAAAAAATGGTGACTCAGTCGATCTGGAGAAAATGAAAAGCTTTTATTTATCAATTACAGCTAGTACCCTGACTGGACTAAAAATTTCTTTGGGGTCTACCTTGAAATTGATAGATTTTTTACATTCCAAGTGTAATTATGATTATCTGATGACGTCGAGATTAACACAAGACATGCTCGAAGTGAGTTTTTATGATTTTTTCATTTGTGTTTCACTAATAACTTTAAAAGAAACTTTTAAGAAATTTTGTCTTCTTCATTATGATTGCAACTTATTCTCATCATCTAACAACGCAATTATATGATTTTAGAAAGTTTTTGGGAGAATTTTTTGCTAGAAGTGCGTGTGGGTCCAATGATCATCCTGACCCTATTTTGTTCTCACAAGTATTCCGGTTGCTCTGCTCTTATTCATTAGCATAAATTTATAGAACTTATGGATAAAGGTGCATTGATTTATCCTAGTGAAAAATTATTTAATTTAATTAAAAGCTTGGAGGAAGTTGTGTTAATGGTGGTTGGGACCAAAACAGTAAAGATTAACACAATGTTTGAAATATTAGATGATGTTTCTAAAAGGAATATCTCTATTTTTGTTGGCTGTGATGAGCATAAGAAAGAATTAACAAAAAAAATAATTAATAATTTTTTAATAATGCGGGGGCATTTTCTAGTCAAGTGTTTTAATAAAAGTGCTACGGAGAGAAAAGTTAAATCTAAAAAATCTCGAAAGATTTCTAAATTACATTAACTCGCGCTTACTATTAATAAAAAAAATTATTCACTCTAATTATATAAATAATATAAATAAAAAATACAAAAAAATATTCTGAATATACGTTTAACTTAAATAATTTAATTTTTAAATATTAAACTCGTTTTGTTTGTAACTTATACCATTTTAATAAAAAATATGTTTGATAATAACTTGTTAATTATTTTTTTTCATAAAGTACATTTATCGTAATATTGAAATTTTTTAAAATATTTTAACTAGTAAATTTTTAAGTCACTGTGTAATTACTTACTTTATTTATTTAAAAACTTTTTTTTCAGCATTCATCTACTTTTTTCATTGAATAAAATGGTATGATCCCTACTAATTTTTAAATTATTATCCATTAATACCACATGTTTTTAGCTTTGCAGATTGCCTTTGATTTAACTCCCCGTTTCTCAAAATATTTTTTTCCAGAGCTGTCAATAGCAGCAAAACTTCCCGCGTAAGGATTTAAACGAGTACTTCTTGAAAAATGGCGCGCTCTACCGGCGAAAATTCTGTCCCCTAAATTGAGACCATTCGTTCAACATTACGTTCGGACTCCTTGTATCTATACTTCGTGGTTAGCAGATAAACCAGCAGGTTAAATTTACACCAAAAGTTAACCCAACTGCAAGAGGTGGTTTAAACCAAAAAAAAAGTAGTTAAGCATGCGCGTTGAGACATAAACAAACTGGTCGTATTATTTTGACATTTTGAACATAGCCTAGTATAGCTGAGAACATTGTTTTCAAAGGAAGAAGAAGACATTTTGATTTGAAGCTATTTAATTTTTATAACAACTTAATATAATGGACTTCACCAGTGATAGTTCGTCGACAGACGATGATCAGGTGATTCAGTTTATCGAGAATCTGGATCGAAATCGGAAAATCCCAAGGCGCCAAATTCGAAAAAATCACATGGATTATTGGGACAATGAAGAATTTTATCGCCGTTTTCGGCTTTCAAAACAGTCGACCATGATTATTTTAAATAATTGATTGATTTAATTGATTGATTAATAATAATAATGATTATTTTACATCAAATTGAAGATGATATTAGACATCCCACAAATAGGTACAAATTGTGCGCAAATTCGCACAAGAAACAGAGTTGAGTGTTCATATGGTATATGGAAGAGACGATGGCCAATACTAAGCAATGGTATAAACGTAGAACTCAATAAAGGACAGTGGATTATTGTTGCTACCGCAGTTCTTCACAATTTGGCGGTTGACAACAACGAAATAGATCCTCTTACTTTAACAGCAGAAGAAGAAATTGCATTCAATAATGTGAACAATGTTCCAGGGGAAAACTACGCAAATAATAATTTTAATAGAGTACGAAATCAAATAATTAATTATTTTCAGAATTTGTAAACTAGGAATTTATTAAATTTTTTTCTAATATTTTCATGCGCATGTTATGTTCTTCTTCTTCTTCGTGCCTCAACTTTTGTTGGTGCAGGTCCTCCATGTGACGTAGCGTAGTTTTGTGGGTGTCCCATTGCAATAAGAAAACATTACAATGAAAGTCTTTTGTTACACAGAATAAACTATTTTCACAGTCTTCGCTTCTTAACACAACTTGAGTTTGGATTAACGCAAATTATCGTGTTTTACAATTGAAAAACGATAAAACTCTAAGTGACAGGTGACAAATCACATTAATGACCAACGGAAACTGTCAAATTATAGGTATCATATCAAGAGGGCGGTATTTTCAAAATTCACAGCCAACTCCGTGCTTAGAATCATTAATAGAAACCCTGTATTACAGATATGGGCTCGTTCATAATAGTTATTGAATCAAAGAACAAAAACTTGGCAAAAATTCACCCTATGAGTAGGGAAGATGCTATACAAGAATAACATTAACATAAATTCAATCAAGAAAATCAATAGAAGAGAACAAAACAGACTAGCCATTGAAGTAAATTCCACGTAATCAGCCAATGAGTTCCAATTAAATGAGACAATGAACAAAGAATACACGGCAACGCTAAAAAGATAGGTTGTAACCTATCTTTTTAGCGTTGCCAGAGTAAAAATTCATCAGATCTAGTGATTTTAAAAAGCATTGGGTGATAACTTTTAATTATAAGAAAAAACCTAATGATTTTTTGATTGAGCATTTTTTTTATTTCGAAACAAATAAATTTTTAGTCCAGTTTAAGCAACATTTGAAAAAATATTGTTATATCGACATCTACCGTGTGACAGCAAATCTATAAAAAGCGTTTAATGAATATTATCACAACCAAATAATGAAAACTGACAAAAAAAAATTAAATATATATTATTTACTTGAATAGTATTAGATATTCCTCCGAATTTCTTTAAAAAAAATATTTCTCCGGAAAATCACGCATATCCGAGCCGAGGTTATAAATACGGGTTGAACGATGATTTACTTTATTTCCAACTAATTATTTCAAACTGAGTGTAATGCCAAAATTTTTATAAATTAGTTTTATGCATAACCAGTATAAAATACCTTACTTTATTCCTTAAAAAAGTGGAACTTCATTTCCCATGGGGTTTAACACGTTGCCTGCCACATGAGACCACGCTCCCACGCTGGTCTCAGCCTTATTTTGGTCACCGCCCCCGCCACCTCATGAAATGCTACATTCGATTTGGCCCCCGGATTCCACCAGAGTCTTATACTGTGTATCTAAATACACATAATCGAGCTTTAATGATTTATCTTATTTATTTATTCAAAACAATGTGTTCCGTCTTGCTAACGTCACTCAGCTCTCACCCCACTTTCAAGTCTTTCAACCTCACGCCCTCACCCCACTTTCAAATATTCTCAAGAAAAGTAGGAGGAGTCCAAGGGCCTGAAACATCTATCCAAAAGGACATTAAGAAGATACAGTCGAGACATTCGACATTATTTTTTTTGTATCTGTAACATCTTGACGGCACCTCGCCCGCCGCATCAATTTATGTATATACATAGTGTAAATAATAATAATACAGTTACTTACATATATACACTCTGTTTTGTAGAATCCCCAAAACCCAAAGTCGTTTCGAAAGATACATACAAAACATATGGTCCTTCGAGCCGGATTGTAACAAATATCTAACATTAGCACTACAAGAAAATTGTTACATCCCATCAAACTACAGCGATTCGAAAAAAGATTTAACGACGTAGAACCATCGATCCAAACCCGTCGAGTCAACGTCTAATCGGCAATCCAGCATCTACACCACAGCAAACCATAATAGAAGATTTCCAATTCTGAGAGAAAACAAAGATTTAACGACGGAGGATACCACAACTGGATACTGTCAGGCCACGTCTAATCTGAGGTACATCTCTTATTACATCATAGCAATCATCAAGATTCAGGATCAAGGCAAGAAGAAAGCAAAATACATGTTAGTTTACTGTTAATATCCTTTCTTTCCTTACCTTACACCAATTCAAATTGAAAATTTAAATTCGGGTTTTGTTTACATTTTATCGCGATCAGTACGCAAAATGTCCAACGAGACCGAAGTTTAATCACTAAAACAAAAAAAATCAAATATAAAAGACCGTCTAACACGCTTTAATACATTTCTTCAAAAATCAGAAAATTTAGCAAAAAGCGACGAAATTAAGGCACGACTCAACAAAATCGAATCGTGTCTAGATGACTTCGAAGCGGTCCATTCAAATATCGGGCTTTTAAATCCAGACGAATCATTAACCGATGAATTAAATGAATTTGAAAACTCATATTTTGAAATCTACAGTAGAGCAAAAGCTTTTTTAAACTTGAATAAAGAGCAACAGCTTAAAAATTCTAAGGTTAACACAGATACAGCGGCATATTATCAAAATGGAATAAATTCAGCAGCATCTGAAAACTCATATTCACAAATCGTCTATATAGTGTAGAACTGTCCCAAACGCCAAAATTTTTGTTTTGATGATTTTTATATAGATGTCACCGCAAACGTTTTCTATTTAATTGCTTAAGATCCTAAGTTCAAATTTTTAATAAATGTTACTGTAAAACACAAATGCCAAACAGTCCTAACCTCTTGAGAAATAAATTATGTGAGGGTAAAATGATCCTAAACGCCAAAATCTACTTAGGACTGTTCTACATTAAAGATGTTGACTGCCGCTTGGTATTTTTCAAGCTATTAGGATTTTTTAAACTTCTGTAACTTGAAATAATACCTAACCTCAATAAATAATCTTGTGTTCATCAGTGAGTAACGTTAGAAAAAACTACTGTTAACGATGTCACTATTTAATAATATTGGATCTAGAGGAGCTAAATGTGTGGAACTAGCTCGCGTTAATTCAAGTTTTATTAGTAAGTTAAATTCTAACGGTTATTGTTTATTTTAAATTGACACTGCAATTTTAGAGCCCATAGAGTCCTTGCCTAGTACTTCATATACAGAGTTAAAATCTGTACCATTTGATCAACCTGACATAAATGAAATAATTACTGCCGAATTTGAACCAGATTTCAAAGAAAATATAACGATAATAGAGAATGAAGTTCAAGAGATTGCTAAGAATAACGATGTCATTCAGGAAGGAAACGTATCCATTGACACTACTGACAAAAAGAAACTTACACGAAAAAGACGAAGGGAGCCAGAAAAATGGAAGAGAAATGTTTTAAAAGTTGCCAGAAATACTGGCAGAGAATACACCAGTTTATCTGGAAACAAGCATTTAGCAAGGTTTGTTTTGCCAGCTACTTGCAAGTGTCCTATTCTAAAGTGCCAAGAGAAAATTATGGAAGAAGAAAGAAGTCAAATTTGCCAAACATTTTGGGCACTTGGTAACATAGACGACCAAAGAACTTTTATTGCACAACATGTGGAAAAACAAGAGGTGTCTAGAAGAAGGAAACCGGACTCCGAGAGCAGTCGAAGCTGCACTGTTAAATATTTTTTGACGATTCGAGATAATAAGATAAACGTTTGCCGTCATTTTTTTATTAAAACATTATCAATATCAGAGACAATGATCAAAACCGTGTTTAAAAAAATGTCAGAGCAAGGTGTGGTTGCGAAAGATAAACGAGGAGCAAATCGTCCTGTATTTGCTCGTCCTTTAGAGGCAAAAGAAAATATAAGAAACCATATTAATGCTTTACCAGTTGTTGAATCGCATTATTGCAGAAGTACTTCCAAACGACGGTACTTACCTGCTGGATTATCAATTAACAAGTTATACTTAGATTACAAAAATTTTTGTGCAGAAAAAAATATACAACCAGAAAAAGCTTACATGTACCGACACATCTTTAACAGTGAATACAACTATGGCTTTCAGACGCCAAAAAAAGACCAATGTGACCGATGTACAACGTTTAATAATATGAATGATGATGAGAAGTTAACAGAATCAGAGAACCAGAATCAACACCTGTTAAGGAAGGAGCAAGCTAGACAGCACAAGCAGAATGACAAGCAGAAATCAAAAGAAAATCAAAACTTTTCGTCTTGGTGCTTTGACATGGAGAAAGTTTTGCTGACTCCAAATCTTAAAGTTGGAAAGCTTTATTATAAAAGAAAACTACAGGTTTTCAATTTTACGATGTATGACCTGGAATCAAAAGATGTTATTTGCTACATGTGGTGTGAATGCGATGGCAAAAAAAGATCATCTGAAACCGCTAGTTGTCTGTGGCAATTTTTCCAGAATTTGCCTGAACAAATTACTGAAATTAGTTTGTTTTCGGATACTGCAGGAGGTCAAAACAGGAATCAAAATGTTGCCATGTGCTGTCTGCTTGCAGTTCGATCTATACCACATCTCAACATAATAAATCAAAAATTTATGGAATCTGGACATTCCGAAATGGAATGTGACTCGGTACGTTCCACAATAGAAAAGAAAACCAAACACATGCCAATTTATGTTCCAGCAGGCTGGTATAGCGCTGTGCGGGCAGCACGAATTTCGAAGCCATATAAAGTGGTTGAAATGGGTTGGGAAAACTTTCAGAATTTTTCCGCTCTCACTGATAAAGAGATAAAAAATAAAAAGAAAACAACCACTGGCGAAGAAATCAACTGGCTTTGCTTAAAATGGATCCAATATAGAAAAGATGAGCCTACAAATCTGTACGTCAAGAATAACTTGGACAACAATCAAGAATTTAAAATTATTCCGATTGATGGAAAACGAAAATCTAACAGACAATCAAATAAAGAAGATCTTCAATTGAATCAATTATATGATGAACCCCTCCCTATAGCCAAAAATAAAAAAAATGATTTGATGAGCTTATGCATGTCCAAGGCTATAAAAAGCAATTATCACACTTTTTATGAGTCAATAAAAGCTGAATAAAGCAAATTTAAAATTATATAAAATTTTTTAATTAATTATAATCAATTATTTTTTTATTTTATTTAGCATTTGTGTTAAAGCCAAGAAAAAACACTATGTCATTAGCAGAAATACTAAGTTTTCTTAAAGCATTACTATCCTAAACGCCTTAATGGCTGTTGGGACAGTTTATGTCTAACAGAAAAGTAAAAACAAGCATTAAGTACCGAGTTCTAAGTGCCACTAACATTGAAAATAATAATAATACAAAATTTTACTTATTGAATACTGGTAAAAAATAAAGAATTTACTAAAATATTTTAAATAGAAAAAAATATCTCTAAAGACATAAAAATTATGACCCATTGAAGAAACAATTGATTACGTTTTACGTTCCACCGTGAAATTTGCCTAGCGGCGGTTAGGACACATCTGCACTATATAGACGAAATGAAGCTGCCCAACATTCAGTTACCGGTATTTTCAGGTCATTACACAGAATGGATCACATTTAGGGATACATTTGAATCATTAATTCATTCTAACCAAAGGTTATTTGATACTCAAAAATTTCACTATTCAAAAAGTTGCTGAAAATCTACAGCATTACAAACGGTAGAAAATTTAACGTTATCAGAAAATAACTATCAATCAGCATGGGAAATACTTACGTCGCGATATGAAAATACGCGGCTAATTACTCAACATCATATTAAGGCAATTCTCGACCTTCCATCAATTAATAAAGATTATAAATCAATTCAACAACTAGTTCATGGTTTAAATGCCAACTTAAACTCATTAGAAGCTATTAAACGACCTGTAAAAGACACCGATGACTTTGTAGTGTATCTCATTTCAACTAAATTTGATTACCACACTACTGTAGCTTGGCCGAACAATTTAAAAAATTCACCGCCGACTCTAACGGAAATACAAATGCTTGAGGCACTAAAAATTAGTAATTTTCACAAAAAAATCAACATATAACACTAATTTGAAAGGTCCGTCTTATTCAAAGAATATTACAAGTCATGCTAATACACAACAATCATTTAAATGTTTATTTTGTAAAAAACCGCATGCAATATACAAATGCGACAGTTTTTTATCCCAAGATATTAATATTCGTAAAGAATTTGTAAAGAAAAATAAGATTCGCGCCAATTGCTTAAAAAATTCACATAAAGTTGAGAATTGAAAATCAAGAGGGTGTCGATTTTGCGGTTTAAAAATTAACACGTTACTTCACCACCCATACCGATCAAGCATTTAATCAAGAACAAGTGTTAACAAATCATTCAAATCAATCAGTCGCCGACAAGGTTATATTATCAACGGCATTAATTAATATTATTGGAAACAATAACAAAATCTTTACATTTCGGGCACTATTGGACAGCGGAAGCTAGTCTAATTTTATAAGTACCAAATGAGCGTTTTCACACCTACCGACACGACAACGACACGGCACCGACATTTGAGATATCACCGGGTTACAAATAGTTGGAAAAAGTAAACACACCTAAGTAATAGGTTTCTACAAAAAAAAATGCCAGTAAGTAACAAGTTATATTTGCTATATTTATTGTACCTAAGACGCCAAACAAAGAGAAATTGAAGACGGTTTTGGGTGCATCCTATTATCAAAACTAGGTATCTGTGTGAAGGCACTTTTTATACATTGTTTGAAAAGTTAGTTAATTCCCCGAACAAGTTCTTTAGTTATTTTCGAATGAGTAAGAACACATTTGATTATATATTGACAAATTTATGCGCTCAAATTAG
The DNA here is from genome assembly GCA_947359425.1 of Lagria hirta. Lineage (NCBI taxonomy): Eukaryota > Metazoa > Arthropoda > Insecta > Coleoptera > Tenebrionidae > Lagria > Lagria hirta. The sequence continues at coordinate 22,604,934 of OX375794.1, forward strand.
AAAGCAAGATACCCGATTTCGGATGAGCATACCACCCGAAGAAATGCTAGCAGTAACAATAAGGTAAGAGTTTTCATATTTTTATTGTAGTAAAAACACAAAGAACATACACACAAAACTACAAAACGCAAAATACACATGAGAGTAAAGTTTTAAATAGGTATATCAAAAAATTGTTGAAATGAATTTACGCGACCTGCTTCTCCACCATCTTCACCTTTCTGTTTAAGTGTTTTGCTCTCTGTGGGTTGGTAATTTTTTAAAGTGTGAAAAGTGGCGTCTGTATCATGGGCACTCTCTGTGGCTGTAGTAGCAACAGATTCAGGTGAAAACGGTTCAATGTCCGTTTCAGAATACGTTTGGCTGTGACTTTGAGAAGCACTTGTGATAGTATAACAAGGAGAAAGTTAAGGTTGACGAACACATTGGCTTTGATGATTGAAAGCAGATGGCGTATTAACAGTCTGGCAAGGATAACCCGTGGGACGGCTTGCTTTGATTCTTTTTATTAATTGTAAAATTTCAATCTACATTTCTAATGGTTCCGATTCGGACATATCTCTCGTATAAGGCACAAAAGATAAAAGTAAAGTCTCATTATCAGACCGTTTCTCTGTTTGAGAGACATCCAAATGTTTTGTTTTTTTTAATTCAGCTAGGATTTCTTGTTCTAGAGGATCTAACCTTCTCCTTGACTTGCTATGTTTTGGTGGTTGAAAATTAGTGGACGTTCTCATTAGCGTCGTTGCTACAGTAGCTTCTGAATGAATCGGCGATGGTAACGGAGTTAAACTTGTTTGTGAATTGTCTTCTTTATTATAAGGGTTCCTCCCAATACTACTTTGCAGAGTTTCTGAGGAATTGCTCTCAGTATCAGCTTTTGTAGCAAATTTCAGCAAAAATTGCAATTAGTTGCTATGTTTGTACTTTTTTTTGCACCATCCCCTGTTTTTACCCGTAGAAACCGCAAAAATGCGTCTCTTACGTTATTCCACTTGGCGATAATCCTGTTACCTGTAAATAATAATACAAAAAGAGTATTCTATATTAGATGAAAAAAGTATTTTGTAGTATATAAAAGTATTCTTTCTTATTGCAGATATTTGGTTTCTAGTTGCACATTAACAGATATGCATTATCATTATAGAATAGAGATATCTACGTTAAGTGATGGTTTAAATTTTGTGTTTGAAAATATGAGAAATATTTCGTCAAGAGCATCTTAAAGAACTGACGCAAGATAACTGGGAAAATATTGCTAATGGATTCCAAAGAAAAGCAGATTTTCCAATGTGTCTTGGTGCTATTGACGGAAAGCACATCCGTATCCAAAACTTTCCACACGCAGGATCAACGAATTTTAATTATAAAAAATTCTACTCCATAGTTCTGATGGCAATTGTCGATGCAGATTATAGATTTTTGTTCGTGGATTTTCGTGCCTACGGAAAAGATTGCGATTCTTCCATTTTACAATATACTAGCTTTTGGACTACACTACATCGAGGCGAATTAAACATTCCACAAGCGAGACCAATTACCTCAAACATGATATTGAAAGTGCCCTATGTATTTATTGGTGACAGTGCATTTCCAATTAATGAATACATCTCAAAAGAATACGGAAGTCACAATTTAAGTATCAAACAGCGAGTGTTTAATTACAGATTACATAGAGGTCGACGATATGTAGAGCATATATTAAGCAATAAATGAAGAATTTTTCATAGATCGTTGAATGTTTCCAAAACATTTTCAAAAAACATTGCTAAAGCATGTGTCATTTTGCCCAATATAGTACGCGAAAGAGACGGTTATCGCACGGAAGATTTAATGCTTAGTTGCGGCTCAAAATTACTAAATTTAGTGCATGCTAATACAACACGGTCCACTAATAAAACAGGACAAGGATTACGCTCATGTTTTGCTAATTATTTCATGAGTAAGGAAGGTGAACTTCCATGGCAGTTATCTAAAATTTTATTGTTTCAGTTGTATAATAAATGTGAAATTTCAATAACTCTATTACAATAATTTAAGTACTTTTTATTAAAATACCTACACTACACCTTAACAACAGAGACTTTAAACATAATAATAGCAGGCTCACAACGTTTAAATTCAATTTTTTATTCTTGTCGCAGTATTTTTTTTTCTTATTTGGCCTTACACCCGTGAGTTGTTGTTGCAGTTTCAATTCTGTCAACCTAAGAATCTCAACATACGAAACAAGACTAATAAAAATTGATTTAGCTCCGGATAACACAAAGCTCCGTGTTATATGTATGCAACTCATTGTACATAACAGCTTTGGTTGGTTGCCTTCCACAACTCTAGGGCATAGCCATTTTTAAAAATAAAGTTCAGTTGATATCATATCGTCTTACATGCAAGATCTATTTACATCCCTCGTCCCGAATAAACAAAACTTAACATGGCGCAGTCATAGAATAAATAAATAAATTACGGATAACAAGTCCTAAATATTTTGTCATTAAGAATTGGTGTTTAATTGCAAAAGTTGAAAGTGTGCCGATTAGTAAAACAAAATGGAGAGCAAAATCCCGCAGATGAACCTGAATTGTAGTTTAGCCAAAAACTGAAAGTCCTGGAGACAGCGATTCGAAATTTATGCAGTGGCAACCGAATTAACATCAATCAGTGCGCTTCATTGCTCCACCACATGGGTGACGAGGCGATAAAAATATACAATAGCTTCACATTCACGGAGGCAGAAGTGGACAAGATAAATGCCTTAAAAGATAAATTTGAAGCATACTTCGTCCCGAAAAAGAATTTGAATTATGAGAGGTACAAATTCATCACAGCCAGGCAACTCAACCAGACATTTGAGAAATTCGTCACCGCACTAAAAAACAAAGCCAACCAGTGCGAATTTGGTGAGTTAAAAGCCGAATTAATCAGAGAGAAACTTTTCCAGAGAGAAGACCTATCCCTCGACAAAGCTCGTTGCGAAAGTTGTATCAGATTCAATTCAAGAGGTACCAATTTTGATAGGACATCCCTTTACTGAGTTGCCTGGAGTGTTGGTAATAAAAGACGATAAAAAATTAGTTGTAACTGAAGGAGAAATTAATAATATTGGTGAAATATACACGACATCTACAAAAGTGACATTATGGCCAATAAAAACCACTTTAGTACCAAAAGATCATCTGGTGAATATTAAAGTAAAGCCTGAAAATGCTAAATTTAATGGTGACGTATTGGTAGAAGCGTTGAGTGAAAAGTTACAAGAGATGCAAGCCTTATGCGGAACGCGTGGTCGAAAATGGTTCCGACATCTAGATGGCCAACCAGCCGTTTTGGTTCCGAGATTCTCAGTCAGGCTCGAGACACCGATGAGAGTTCGCCTCTGATCCGTTGGACAACCGAGTGGAGCGATCGTGAGATAGCAACAATGAGTACGGCAAATCGCAAATGCGTTTATGTTAATTGTTCAAATAATAACCGAAATAATAAAGACATTAGTTTTGTTATGTTTCCTGTAAAAAATTGCACGAGAGGAATAGAATGACAATAAAAATATGGAATCATAGACATTACCATGACAGAACTCGGAATTTTAAAAAATAAAATGCTACATTTTTATCGTCAAGAACGTGAACAGCAAGGCATAGGTTTATTTATGTCGGTTGCTGTAACACCAATACAAACAACAAGCAATTAGCTTTTTCAAATTCCTCGGAAACGACTCCAATAGAGTTGTTGACTGGCAACAATTTTTAGAAACATTGCGTTTCCATTAACTGTTAAATATTAAGTATTAATACATTAAATATTGTCACTTAAAAAAGCTTTAACTTTAGAACCAACAAAAATACAAAATTGTACAGGGTGTTAAATTGTACAGGGTGTTTAAAAATAAATGTCACATTAAAGGGGACGGTAAAAACTAGATCGTCTCGCCTGACGCCGCATTAGTGCATTGTCAAGAGCGTTTTGTTATCGAATAGCTAATTAGCTAGATTAATTAAAATTCGAATATTATTAATTATTTATGAATCTAGGAATTTTGGGAAGAGAGGATAAACTTGGAAATACTGCTTTAGTGTTTTTAGTTCGCGGACTAAATCACAATTGGAGAATACCTTTTGGATATTTTGTTTCTTGTAGACCCGTCAAGAGCGTTTTTTTGGAAAAAATAATTGTAAACGTTATCGTCGAGTTGAAAAAATTATCGTTTGATCCAAAAGTATTAATATGCGACCAAGGATCAAATAATCGCAAGGCTATAAGTCTGTTAGGTGCCACAAAGGAGAAACCTATGATTCAAATTGAAGATAAAAAGATTTTTACTATGTTTGATACGCCACATTTACTGAAAAGTTTACGCAATAATTTCATGAACACTAAACTTCAATTTGTTGTTAACGGTAAATGGATTTCTTGGTCTGATATAACAAAGACGTATGAAGTCGATGAAAAAAATATGACGACTAGGGCAATGTTGAAAATTACTCCTTCTCACATTTTACCAACAACTTTCCAAAAAATGCGTGTAAAACTTGCTGCTCAAATATTTTCATTCACTGTTGCCGCAGCAATTTCGACGGTTACATTAACACAACAATTGGAAAGTTCCACGGCTCAAAACACGGCAGAATTTATTAAAAATATTAATGACATTTTTGACGCTTTAAACAGTAGAACGTTAGATGAACCAAGCCCAAACAGGCGACCATTGTCTATTTACAAGACAAAGTCTCTTGAAACGTTGGAAAGCGGTTTGGATTATTTTAAAAACATTGAAGTTTATGAGAACAATAGAAAGCGAAATAATATTTATTGCATAGATGGATTTCAGTGGACGATAAAAGCTGTCTTGTTGTTATGGGATGATCTTAAGGGCAAGGAGATTAAATATCTTCTGACATCTTTTCTTAATCAGGACCCACTTGAAAATTTTTTTTCTGTTATTAGAAACAGAGGTGGTTATAATCCCACTCCAACAGTCCGCCAGTGCCGCGTCGCCATACAACATAATATGAACATACGTCTCCAAATGGCTGCGGACTCGGGAAATTGTATGATATCCGACAGTGAAGTTCTTGATATTTTGAAAATTGAAGAAAATGCAAATATTTATAATTCTGAAACAGAACAGGAAGAGCACCATGAAGCGGCAGATGAAGAAGTAGATATGACAGAAGAATCTAACAAAGAAAATTATATTTCAAATGCGAGGTCTTCATCTACGGTAATTACTTTGGAAACTTGCTCTAATGTTTATGTAGCTGGATATTTGTTACATAAACTGCAAAATAAATTCAATTGCGAAGACTGTTCTCAGATGTTTATAAAGAATGGCGAGGAGCTGACAAATTTTAATGAATTCTTTTTGCTTTCTAAAGATTACTCTCGTACAGGAAAGATACGTTTTTTGAAAAGGCCTTCAGATCAATTTGTATGTTTTATACTGCATTTGGTAAACGAATTTAATAATGCATTTGAAATGTATAAATGTGACTCGAACGTTTCCAAAAATATTAAGAGATACCTCAGAATATCGTTGGAAAAAAGTTTTCAGTGGTATGTTGAACTTCACAAGAACTCGAAATGTGCGGCTCATCTAGAATTCATTCTCGACTTGTTTTCAAAAATGAACATGTTTCGCCATCTTAAATGGGAAACTGCCAAGCAGACAACAAAAGAACATTCATCGAAGACAACAAAGCCACATAGGAAAGTGCGTATTTTGTCATCAGCTAAATAATAGTAATTTATTTACCAGGGTATCGTAGATACAGTGGTTTAATTTTTCGGATTTGAAAGACTGTGACTGTGTGACTAGACATTTTTAAAATATTTTAGCGTCTTAACAATAAAAAAACGCTCTTAAAGAGAAAATACAAGTTTATCGTATTTTACCGCAAAAATAACCGGGCATTCAATTTTGGTTCTACAAATTTGCAAAAACGGTCTGTAGATTTATTTTCTATGTACGCATATAATTAAATTGAATTGATTTATATCTAAAATTAAAATTACTTATTAGTGCAACTCTTATTTGTATAGTTTAGTTATGTCTTTTAAATACATAGTGCTTAAGTATTTATTATTATCTTTTGGTTTTAAGTCTAAAATATGGCTATTTGATAATAGATTTTTATAACCAAATTTTTTGCGTAGGGGTCGTTCACATAATTATATGTAAACTAAATAAAAAAAAGCATGTTCTAAGTTTTTGTTTCACTTGTTTAATTTAGTTTAGTTAATTGACTATTAAATTGTTCCTATTTCCATCGTATGTACTATTATTTTTTTTAATCCATCAAGTTTTAAATACTTTTTTGTACGATAGAACGATTTTTCTTATTTGCCGCGTGAGCTCTCAGATCAGTAAGTAGTGTTTACTGGTTACTAAGATAAACAAAACACTAACTACTTACCGTCTCAGAATTTAAAATAATTATTTAAAAAATTTTAAAAATGTTTTTAATGTTACATGTTATTATTACACTTGAAAGAAATTATTTGGAACGTAACAATTGTTTTTGATCGGTAAAATGTTCGTATCGTTTTTGATACTTAATATACTATTGTCGACTATATTCTCAAAAATAAAATTAAAGTGATCTGACTAAGTGTTTTTTTCTCCAAAATTTTACCATCCTCAATTTATTGGTATTTCGCTAAGTCATTCTATCCATTCTGTTTGCTTTACAGGTCCAAATGTTGACGTCGATTTGCGCGAAAAGAACAATCTTGTTTCGTCAATCTTTTAAGCAAGAAGTAGTGCGGTGATGTCGCCACACTGCAGTAATTGAGTTTGTGGGTTGGGGAGGTGCGGGCGGTACGTGGATAGACAGCGACAATGAGAGAGCAGTAGGGAACGCATGAAAGCACACTGGTTGCGCCTCTTATTAAAACTTCTCACTCAACGGTAGAAGTCAGTCTTCGATTAAAAGGGGGAAATGAATATTGTATTCCCAGAACAATATTTAGAATTCGACCTGGACATGAGGCAACCTTTCTGATGATGACTTTACACTTGGAATTAAGCATCCTCTAGTTAGAACCTGGCCTTGTGTTCGTGAAAAACATGAAGCTGCTCAAGTTTTGCGTTTAGACTCACTGCAGTGTTCTAATTTGTCGATTAACGAGATTAATATTGGCCCTGTAAATGAACAGCAACGTAAAGCACTCTTTCAGCTACTCCACGATTATCGTGATCGATTTGCTCATAGTGCTACAGATGTAGGCTGTGGCAAATCCGCCCAAATCGAAATAGTTTTAAACGATCAAAAACCATTTACTTATAGACCGCATCGTCTGTCGATTAGTCAACAAGACATTATCAAAAAAATGATTGGAGAATTGTTAGACAGTGGTATTATACGAGAAACCCATTCACCATACGCGTCTCCAATTCTATTAGTCAAAAAGAAAAACGGAGAAAAAAGAATGTGCATTGATTACCAAAAATTAAATTCGATGACTGTAAAAAGAACAGCAGCCTTTACCACGAATTGATGATCAAATAGATCGGTTACATGGTAGGATATATTTTACCAGTCTGAATTTACGTTCTGGTTATTACCAGGTTCTGGTTATAACCAGATTCTGGTTGAATAAAAGTCAAAGAAACAAAGCCAAACACTATATCGCACCCCGGCGAAATCAGTGACACAACTCAAAAATGTAAATTTTCAGCTTCATGTCAGTAAAAAATACATTATGATATCTCCCGCAAGCACGAAAAGCGTCACATCTCAAACATACAGTTTAGTCGCTTGAGGACACTTGTATCAGTTTTCCGTTAAACTAACCTAGTATTCATCGCGGCAAGAATAGTGTCACTTTACTGTCCCTGTAGGTAGGAGTGTGTGTTATCGGTTAAGAAAAACGACACTTTTCGAATTTTGACAGTTTTCGTGCAGTACAAGGTAAGTGGAGTATAATTTTTAACCGACACAAACAGAAAAGTGTCACATTTCGCGAGTCAGATATCTCTATAAACCTGTTTCATTATAATAATTATTGTTTTTATTTTGACGTATGCTTAAGAATAGATGAATAGGTGCAGCACCTCTTCACAACCTAGTCATAACCTCTCAATTTTGCCGAGTTTACCTAATGCCTAACCCTTGAGCACTTCAGGTAATCATCTTTTAGATTTGCTGTTACCCACTCCATAATGAGGTATATTTGTTATTGAGGATTTATTGTTAAAACGAACCGGAGCTACATTTTGTGTCGGTGCTTTTCTGGATTTCAAATATTATGTCTTACACTAAACAACTAAATTATTATCAAACTCAATATGCATTTGTTATAGGTTCATTATGAGCTCACAGGAAGGCTACAGAGGTAGAAAAATACTCGCAGCTCTTGCTGCGGCTGCGGAAGTAGAAGAAGAAGAATCAGCAGATAAAAACGCGGATCATTCAGACTATTCCGACTTAGACCCACATTTTCAAATGCCACCATTAGAAGACGATGACTCAGACAACTCGTCGGAGTCTTCTGAACCAGAAGAAAAAGAAAATAAACCCAATAACAAGACAAAGGGTGCAGAACCAGAAAAAATCCAATCAGATGACAAGAGAAAAGGTAAGAAAAGGAAAGCAAATCCGGGTCAGTGGAGAAAAACTAAAGTAAAACTGCTTCGGAATAATGAGAAACCTTATACATCGTCATCAATTCGCAAAACAGAAATGCGGTCAAGAAAGTTACGTCCAGCCTGTAATAAAAAAAGCAAACTAAAATGCTCAACCAAGATAGATGAAAATAAAAGACGTGAGATATTTGACAAATACTGGTCACTTGACGGTCTAAAATCTCAGAGAGAATTTATCAGTATGAGTATGACCACCGTTAAACCTCAGTATCAGTACAAAAGAGAAGGAAGTATACGTCAATGTAACTACGCATCTTATTTCGTAATTAATGAGGTAAATGTGCGTGTTTGCAAATTTTTTTTTAAAGCTACGTTGGACATCTATGACCGGCCTATTAGGACTGTAATCTCGAAATTAACAAGGGTTTTCTTCAAGAAGATTTTAGAGAAAAACACGGACACCACTCAAAAGTAGATTCCGCAATAAAAGATGGTGTTGTTGCTCATATCAATAGCATCCCAAGAATTGACAGCCATTATCTACGCGCCCAAGCTACTCGAGATTTTATCGAAGGTGGTAAAAGTCTTGCTGATCTACATCGGGACTACAAAAAGGAATGCACTGAAAAAAATGTACCTTTTGCAAACCTCACGATGTATTCTCGAATATTTAACAACAATTTCAACATCTCGTTTTTCACACCGAAAAAAAATCAGTGTGATTTGTGCAGTTCCTACAATAATGCAAGGCAAGAACTAGTAAATGTAATTAATGAATATCGTGAATGTTTATCTCAAACAACAGATCAACTGGGTAAATCAAATGTTTAAAAATGTCAATACATCTTAACGATGACAAGCCGGTGGTTTATCGACCTTATCGTCTTTCACATAATGAACGCAAAACATCTCGAAACATTGTTAGTGACCTGTTAGAAAACAATATTATTTGAAAATCTACCTCACCATATTCGAGTTCTATTCTTTTATTTAAAAAGAAAAACGGAGAACAGCGTATGTGCATTGATTATCGAGCGCTTAATGCAAAGACAGTTAAAGACCAATTTCCACTACCCCTTGTGGATGACTTTTTAGAAAAGCTTAAAGGATGCCAATACTTTACAAGTTTAGATTTAGCTAGTGGGTATTAGCAAACTGAGATGGAAGATTTATCCGTCCCAAAAACTGCCTTTATGACGCTTGACAGGCACTACAAGTTTTTACGCGTACTTTTTGGCTTCAGCAACGCACCTGCAGTTTTTTAAAGAACGATTAATAAAGTTTTGAGCAATTTAAGATACGGCAAAGCATTAGCCTATATGAACGATATTCTTTTGCCAGCAGAATCTTTTGAAAACGGTATTAAAAACTTAAAGTTAGTTCTTCAGTCACTTAAGAAAGCACATCTGACATTACGTCTTTCAAAATGCCAGTTTTTATGACCAAGGTTGAAAATGTGGGACACGAAATTTTAAGTGAAGGAGTTCAACCTTCACTTCGTGCAATTACGAAACCTTTAACAATACTGACAAAGAAGGATGGATGTTAGTTTTACTTGGGGTGACGAACAACGTAAAGCTTTCGAAACCCTTAAGGAAAGACTGACATCTCGTCCTGTATTAGCGATTTATGACTACCAACTTGAAACAGAAGTACATACAGACGCTTCCAAGTGAGGCATCGGTGGAATCATACTGCAAAAAAAAAATTGAACGTTACGGCCCGGATTGTTCTATTTTCGACAAACAAGAAAAGAATAACAAAGATACCACTCGTAAGAATTAGAGACCATGACTGTACTGTAGTAGATACTTTAAAAACATTTAGAATATACTTAATTGGCATCTAATTTGAAGTGGTAACTGATTGTAATGCAATCCGCACAACTCTTACGAAGCAAGAGCTGATTCCACGAATGGTGGTTAAGTATACAAGAATATATTTTCGATGTAGAATATCGACCTGGGCATAAAATGACGCTGACGCGCTAATAAAAAACCCAATTGATCCACAAACGATCGAGGTTACTATGATTAATATCCATGAAAAAGATTGGGTGTTAAGTGCTCAAAAAACAGATGATAGATGCAGAATTCTTCTGGAAACGATGCAGAAAAATCCAACTGATAGGGAAGAGCACGAAATTCATAAAAACTTTCGCTTAGTAAATCAGCGATTATATCGAATTACTGAACGAGAAGATAAATAGGTTTTACCTAAAACAGCTAGACGTCAAATAACGTTTCAGATGCATGATTGTAATGGTGATTTGGCTCTATATAGAACTGTTTCTGCAAATTAAAATTTGTATTGGTTCGCAGGAATGAGAAGATATGTTAAGAAATACATATCATGTTGTTTGCAATGTTTGTACAATAAGGAATCAGGTGGTACAAAGCCAGGTTTTATGCATCCAATTGAAAAATTTGCTATTCCTTTCGACACATTCCACATTGCTTTCGACACATTACACATTGATCATTTGGGTTCTTTTGTAAAGTCAAAGCGGAAGAATACTCATTTGATCGTAATCGTTGATGCTTCCACTAAATATGTTTTTCTGAAAACTGTAACAAACACGAAAGTTGGACTTATTATAAGTTTTTTTGATAACGTCTTTGAAAACTTTGGAGTACCAAGAAGAATTGTATCAGATAGAGGAAGTTGTTTTACGAGTAAACAATTTGCGGAGTATTGCAGAAACTTGAATATGAAGCATGTTCTAAACGCAACTGCTACTCCAAGAGCAAACGGTCAAGTTGAACGATATAATCGGACCATACTAGCTTCTCTTGTTTCATCAACGAAAGATGAGCAGAAGTGGGACGAAGCTATAGCACCAGTGCTATGGGGATTAAATTCTACAATGAATTCATCTATGGGAAAATCTCCATACGAGTTGCTTTTTGGATACGTTCCACGAAGAATGGGAGACGCGGTCTTGGCAAACGAAATAGCTTTGGAATCTAATGTGGAAAGAAATATGTCGAAATAAGAGCGAACGCAAAGGTTCAAATTAACACTTTACAAAGCAAACGGAAAGCTTTGTTTGACGCACGACGACGTGCAGGTTGTAAATTTAAACAAGGACAACAAGTACTGGTGCGTACGACCGTAGCCAGTCATAAAGGTCAAAGTAAAAAGCTATTGCTCAAGTATAGTGGACCGTATGTTATAACAAAAGTTTTAGATCACAATCGTTATGTAGTTAAAGACGTAAGAGAGAGCTTCTCGATCGCAGAGAAGTTATAAGGGTATAGTGTCTGTAGATAAACTGAAGTCTTTTTACATAGAAGCTGACGGGAAGGCCATAGAAAACTGGAAGTTATCCAAAACCGAGCGTTGAGAATAGCTTTTAACGCTGCTTGGTACGTGCGCAACACCCAACTTCACCAGGAGGCGCGTATTCCCAAAATCCAAGTTGCCACAAAGGCCATTCAATCCAAGTATTTTTCCAAAGCCCTAACCCACCCTAATCCACTGCTGAAAGCTGCCGTAGATTACAACGAGGCCGATTACAAAGACAGCTCTTCTAAAAGAACCAGAAGGGGATCCTGGATAGCTTCTAAGAAACCCAGCAACACAGGAGTAAGTCAGGTAGCTAAACACCTTCAGTGCCACTGTCAGTAGACAGAAAACCAAATGAGTTTATAACTCAAAGTGACAACATACCAATTTTGACATTTAACCCAAATAGGACTGAGTGAAGAAACTACTTCCAAGAAAAAAAAACGGAAGAAAGACTTCATCTCCAACGCGTGGAAGCACACAAACTGGGGTTACTCTTGGAATGAATCTTAAGCAAACCAGATAGCGACACTAACATCTCTTTCAGGCCTGAGTCTAGAAACTACTTCTGGTAACACAGAAGTATATCTTGACTCTTCCACTCTAGATACCAATGCGCAATATCTTACAGAATAAAAAAAAAAACTGTAGTTTATGCACAACAAAAAAAAAGAAGCTTTTGTACTGATTGATATTCGCTCCGAGGGCAACAGCGCTAGCGCCATGGGTGACGCTTTTAAGAACTTCATACCCAGTTTTCGTTATTATTAAGCACGTGCTCGTATATGTTTACATGTATTCTTTTGAAATAAAAACTGGTTAATTATTTTGTTTAAAGCGTATAAATAAATAATAAAGCGTATCAATAAATTATGGATTCAAATCCAAAAGAAATTTATAAGTGCTGTGTAGAAAATTGTAATAATACGTCAAGAAATTGTGAATATGAATTCTACAGTTTTCCATCTGCTAATCCAAACTTTCCACATAAAATTCAGAAGCGTGAATTGTGGTTAAAAGCATTAAAAAAATTTGAGTAAGTACAAAAATTAAATACAATATTTATAAGAATAGTTTCAAACATTAGATAATAGATATTTAATAACCGTAAATATTTATGATATTTATTTATGGCTCCATTATTTTAATAAACAATTGTAGGCCAGACGGATCAGCTTGGACTCCGAAAAAACGAAGTAGAATTTGTAGCTTCCATTTTGCTGGAAACAAACACCGCGATCATCCAGGAAGTCCGAGTTTCACTCCAACTATTTTCGACTGTTCAACAAAAACATCAAGGAGAGCCACATCTTCAGTTAATCGGTAACTAATTTTTTATTTCATAAAATAAAAAAATTGCTCATATGTACGATTATTATTTAAAACATTTTTTTTTAGATTTCAAAGATTTTTAAAAAGAAATATGCAAAATTCAGCTACTTCTGAATCACAAATTAAGAAATCAAAAGTTTCAAGTGCTCGAGAACTATTTGCAAATTTAAATATACAAGATGGGAATTCCACTACTGGTGACCCGAAAATTCATGTTGAAACGAACGTTAATTTTTTATCTGATGACGATGATAATACAGACAATTTTTTAAAAAATAATACTACGTTTATTTGTATCAAGCATCATAATTCAAATGTTTGTGATGCGGAAACACAAACTTACATACCACGAGGAGACAAAGTTAATTGTAAATCAAGTATAAATGAGACTATTAAATGTGCGAAAGCTTCTGAAACATGTACAACAGGGTTTCATGGCTACTCTTCGGTAAAAGATGCAGCTGACGAAGTACGTGACCTATGTGGCGTTAGCCTTGAAACGTTCAAACTTTTCTTAACAATATTACTAAGACAAAAATTTGATAATCGACAGAAAGTATCTATGAAAGAACGTCTTTGTATTTTTTTAATGAAAATGCGAACTGGCCTAACATTCACGGCACTAGGTGCTTTATTTAGGTTACATCGAACGACAGTATCAACTATTTTCACTGACACTTTGGTATATTTAGTTGGTGCGTGTAAAAATTTTGTTTCGTGGCCAACTAAGGAGACAATCCGTGCAATGATGCCCGACGTTTTCAAGGACTCGTATAAGAATTGCCGAGTAATTATTGACTGCACAGAATTCCATGTTGAACAGCCATCAAAAATTAAACATCGAGTCCAGTTCTATTCCCGATACAAAAAACGGAATCCGTTTGAAAGTTTTAGTAGGTTGTACTCCGTCCGGACACATATCTTTTGTGTCACGGTGTTATGGTGGTAAATCCACAGATGCCCAAATAACAAGTACTTGTGGTTTTTTGGACCTGCTCGAGCCTGGTGATTTGGTACTCGCTGACAAAGGGTTTCCACAAATCAAAACTCTCCTTGATGAAAACGGGAAAGGAATATTGATGGTTATGCCATCTTTTTTATATAATAAAACGTTTACAGCAGAACAAGTAGAAGAAACATATCAAGTTGCGAGTGTTAGAATTCATATTGAACGAGTCATGCAAAGAATTCGTACATACAAAATTGTTGATAAATTTACAATCGATTTGCTTCCTCATAGTGATGCGATAGTATTAATGTGCTGCATTTTAGTTAACTTACAACCTCCAATCATCAAAGTTGAAGAAGCAAAAGAAGGTGAAGATTACTTAAAAAAATAACAATTGTAGGAAAGTTATAAAATTTATTAGATATAAATAATATGTTATCATTTTAAAAACAATTGGTAGTAAAATTTTGTAATAATCATTTTTAATGACAAGTAAGGCACATAATATATCTTGAATTTAAATAAATAATTTATAATATATACTTTTTTTATATTATTTATAAAATATTTTCTTTTTGACTTTCTACTAAGACTCTTAAATAATAATTAAAATTGAAAAATTTCAGCTTTGGAATAAGACTTGCCAAAAATTTTTCATCTTTTGTTAAAGTAACAACATAACTACCCTTTGGAGACCAAATAAATAAATCACATTGATCCAAACCAACAACATACATCTGCACTTGACATTGAGTGTAATAGATGTTACTTTTTTTAACACTAGCTCCATTTTCTTCTAATTGTAAGTACTTAACGTTAAATTTATTATTTTTTTCGTCATAAATAGGTTTTGATGAACACGTGGAAGGACACTTAATTTCTAAAACTTTAATTGCTTCACCGTTTTTTACGACGATGCCATCAACACTGGCACACAGCCATGATTGCAATGGCTTAACAAATAAGCCGATAGATACTACGTCGACATCGTATTTTTGTATATAATCTGCAACAGCCTTCTTTTCATTTTTGATACCATATTCCATTGCTTTAGTTGTTGTTCTTGAACCATTTATTAAATTGTTAGCTAAGGTTTCACTGTTTTTTTTTTATTAGTCTTAATTGAGTGAGCTTTTTGAGAAGCACTGATTCGATATTTTCTCATAAAAAACCACTCATGTGATCCACTCTGCTTCTCGGTATTTAAACACAACTTCATTATTTGGTAATCATATAATTTAACATTAAAATTATAATAATCATAAACTTTTACATCTTTAAAAATGATATCACATGAATAAAGTCTACTTTGCTTCGACTTTTGGAGTAAAGTAGCTAGCAATCAATTTCAGACTAATACTCTTCTGTACATCATTAATAGCTTCATTACATAAATCTTCTAGAAATACCCTTACAGCTGTTCTCATAGCATATTCTTTCTCATATTTTAAAACAAGTCGAAATGAACAATTTATTTTTTCCAATTCCGAGTACTGAACATCGTACAGTGGCCCATAACTTTTTTTTAAAATAAAATCATCAGTAACTAACAATGGCTTCGCAAAAATTTCTTTTGCAAGCTGACTAGTAGATGGCTTACCCCAACTTTGTTCTTCAGAGGTTTTTGAGTCACCAGTATGTTTATTTATAAAATCAATCAGTGCATAAATATGTTTGCATTTTCCACATGCTTGAGATACGCACGTGCAAGTCCGTTGAATTACGTGTCTAGCAGCATCTAACTGAAAATCATTTTCTAATTAAAATGTTATTTAATTTTAATATGTTTATTATTAAATATATGAACCCTACTTATTTGTAATTCAACTTTATACGGTGTTTCTGAGACACTAGTCTGTCTAAAGACTTTACATTTAATTTTGGTAGGTTGATCATGAAATTTCAATTCTTCTACATCCACAACGTTTACTTCACTTAATTTTTTACCATTGACTATCTTTTGTTTATTAAAGTCAATTGAGTGAGTAATTTTTTCAAATCCAATTTTGATTATTTTATTCATTATAAAATTGTTTTGAGGTTAACCGGCATTCGCATATTTTAAACTCTTTTTTTACAGCTAAGAAAATTTAATTTTTCTAACTGTTTTTTTTATTGTCTACTTATACGTAATTTGTGATATTTGGCCACTAACATTTGCACTTATAAATAATAATTATTTACATATTAATATTTTTCTAATACCCATTGTTTTCATGCATAAACATTGGGAGTGAAGTTATTTTTTTCGCCACGGGTGACGCTGCGTGCGGTTGCCCTCGGAGCGAATAAGAGAGCCCGAGTAAGACCCAGGGAATAGAACTGCTGACGTAATATTGCGCTCAGCACCTGTTCTTTAGGGTTATGCCAGTATTTGACATGGAATCACCCTCGGCTAGACTATTTATGTTTAGGCGGCCTGATCCTCACATAAGACAAAGATTCTCTAGGGAATTTTTGCAAGCGATTCTCAGAGGGAATACGATACGATCGTAAACCCCCCCGTTAGGTCATACAGCCGATCGGCGGCCAATGATAATAGAGTGAACGCACGCTCAATCCTCGAAAATACCGACGTATTTACGGTTTGGTTGCAACAATTGTTTGTTTTTCAAGAATAGTGACACATTTAGTGATCTGTCGTTGTTCCTAATAAAAGTATTTTTTTAGTCTCATTTCTATTTACGCCTGTATTCTTGAATAAATATGGGTGATTGCTTATAATATTGTATTCATTATTATAATTATATCATGTTTAATAGAATATTCAATGGAGAATTTAATATATCAATTTACCAACCTAAGAAGGATCAGTGCGAGGATTGTGTTGCCTACAATAACGCAACTCGAGAAGATAAAAATCGACTGAAGTCTAAATATGAGAACCAAGAAAAAGAGCTTTCAAGAATGGAGAAGGTTAAGGACAAGAAAGAAGTAGAAGATAAAGAATCAACTGTTGTAGCAGCTTACGACTTACAAGCTGTGATGCGATGTCCTAGGGGAGATGTGTCTAATTTTTACTATGTTTCAAAAGTGAATACTTTGAACTTTACGATCTATGAGATGAAAAATAAAAATGCGTTCTATGTGTGGCATGAAGGGGAAGCAAATAGAGGAGCTATAGAAATAGCTGTGTTTTAGAATATTTAAAAAGTCTTGGCAGAGATCTAACAACTGAAGCCAAACTACATATATTGTACATATTTTGTATTCTGGAAAGAATAAATTTATTATTAGTATGTACGGCTAATTTCAAAAAAAACTGATACGACTCTTAAAGCACGTTTTTTAAATATTTGAGCAGTGTATTCTAGGGCACCAGTCGCCGTCACTGTCAAATTAAAAAACTTGTCAGAATTGTCGATTAGAAACAAATAACCGCGCAAAAATAATAATCTTTAAATGGCTCCGCACACGAACAAAGAGCTAAAAGCAAGAATTGTATCAGTTTTTTTTTGAAATTAGCCGTACATGTACGCTGTTTCTGCTCATATTAATAGTATCACTCATAAATTTCTGATAAAAGAACACACACAAAACGAAGGTGACAGTGTGCATTCTGCATTGAAAGCATTCTGCATTGAAAGAAGCATCAAAAAGACATTGAAATCGGGCTGTATCTATACACCGGATCAGTACATTTCAATTATTCGCCCTGCAAAAAAGAAAGGATCCCCTTACAAAGTCATAAAAATGTATCATAGAAGTTTTTACGAATTAAAGTTGTTAGCCTCTGACCTGGGTAGAAATTTTTATAAAAATACTGATAATGAGAGTGTGAAAATGGCAGATATACAGATTTTAAAAGTAGATGCTAACCACAAAGGGTTCTTTTTCTATAAAACATCTTACGGCGAAAATGAATTTAAATGTGTGAAAGTTACTAGCCGTGCATCAAAATCTTTAGACAAAAATTACAGATTGCAATCTGCTTACAAAAAAAGAAACGGAATCTCGAAATAAGAAGAGTTCACTTTTATTTTTATTTCATTTATTTGGAAAAACAGGGTTTTAAATACTTAAATTTAAAGTCACTATTGTATTTTATAAAACAATTTTAGTTTCTTATACTTATAAGTACAAAAGATTTAAAAATTATTGTAAGTTTTAATTGCATTAGCAATAAGCATTTTTAAGAGGCTTTAAAGCAAAATAAATGACATAAGTTAATTTTAATATCAAGAAATAAAGAAATTATCGGAGTTTGAAAACGTTGTTTAGAAAAATACCTCGTTTTCGGGTTGCAGTGTTGTTTTTAATTTTTTCCAAAAATAACTATTTTTGTTCAAATAAATTTTTGAGCCTTCAATTTTGTTTTCAAAATTATTATTTTCCAAGGAATTTAAAAATAAGTTCCGCCGTCAAGGACAATAATATAAACAAATATAGGTTGGCGAGGTGCAGGCGGAACGTGGAGTGAGAGCGACAATGAAAGAGCAATAGGGAACGCAAGAAAGCACAGTGGTTGCGCTTTCTTATTAAACTTTTCACTCAACGATATTACAGAATCTGACAAAAAACATATAGCTTAAAAATTTGCCTTAAAAGGCCCATTCAATCAAATTTTGAATAAAATTCGTAATTCATTTGATAACCGGGAAGATTTATGAAACATTGCAACTTTGTAAAATTTAGACAATGAAGCAATTTTAAATAAAATTAGTTTTTTAGTGTAGAAGTTTGAATGGAACATGAAAATATATACAAATATATATTCGTTGATGATCATACAAAGAATTCAGATTTTATTAATACAAAAATTGTTCTGCTTTTGTAGTGACAAATACTACTTAATAGCAACCTCAGCTGCACACGTATCCAGATCAGTCTGTTTCCTCAGACGACAAATACGAGGTCCTGTGAATCAAGAGATTGCCCCAATCCCTTGATCCTACTGCAGAAAACACGTGCAAGAACGAATTTTACAACGTTTTGTAACCAGAACTAGAAACATTTAAATATGTCTGCTCAACCCGGTGCTTCAAACCCAGATATGCCTATAGTCCTATATATCGTACGGCACGTCAAAGTATTCTAAATCAAACCTAAATTTAAAACCTGAGCTGCCATCTGCCCATCTATCATATACTCTTTAGAAAAGTGTATCTAATAAAACGGTGTTGGACATTTAACAAAAAAACGTGTTTAGACTACAATTATTAATTTGTGCAATTGGTGAAAATAGAACCCCATTCGATTTGTTGGGTAAGCTTTTTTTATTTTTGTGTATCAAATAATGATTGCGTTAGTGGCGTAAGCCATATTTGAGGTTAGTTTTACCAAATAATTTTTACCTGTTTATTGTTGGAATATATACGAAATAATTAAACAATTTTATCTGTGTGATCGTCTTATCTGGCGCCACCGGGTCTAGACTGTTCCCATATAAGAAGAACGGGGAAGTACAGCATTATGCAGAGCAAGTATAATTAGGCTAGCTTCGTCAATTCCAGTAAGTTGAACGCTGCCTACTTTACTGTATACGTAAATCATTTCAATAAAAGTTTTTCCTTATCTTCGAAGTTTTTCTTCCCTGACCTATTCCAACAAGTTATGGGCCCAGTGTCGGTTGCTTAATTACTTCGGATAAAGTACGCGTTTTGGTGGAAGTGACCTATTGACAATTGATAAGTGTGTGCAATATGGACGGGCCAACGCTTAAAAGAAACATTCAACAATTTCACGGTAAAAAATATGGATTATGGAAATTCAGAATTAAAAAGTTGTTGCGTGAAATGAGTGTTTTAATTATAGTGGAAGAGCCAATGCCTACTGATCCTAATGATGATTGGCTTACTAAAGACGCCTTAGCTTATAGTCTTATTTGTGAATACTTAAGTGATGCCTTATTAAGTGTGGTAAAAGTGACTGTTTAGATTTCATGCTGAACAGTCGTCTTTAAAAGCTATTTTTCTTTTTTTCATGCCAGACTTGGCACATGCTAGTCGCCCCGGTGAAAAAATGGTATTATTCTCTCGGCAATGAACCTCAATGAATTGCGCGACTTAAATGACAACGAGTTGAAAAAAAAACAGTAGTGTTGTTACTGACAGTGGAAGTGAAAGCACCCAGCAAGGTGTTAGGTTCTCTGAACCAATGCTCACAGATCCAATAAATACAGTCAGCAAAGACAATGCAGTTCTGACAAAGATGAAGACTACGAAACGCCAAAAAAATTTAGCGAAGCCGGTAAACGAAGGTACGTCAGGCCGGATTTTACTTACAAAAATCGATATGAAGCGAATAGAATCGAATCCATCATCCGTCCAGGAGGAAAATGAGCCCAGCCGCAGCAACGATGATGATAACATCACTGACGACAAAAAAAGAAATACCACGCCAATTACTCTAGTGGACAAGTGCAAATGGAACACATTCGCCCAACTCATCAAATCGAATAAAATTAACTATTCAAAAGCAACAAACACTTCACAAGGAGTGAAAATTCAACCAGACACTGTGGATGACTACAGAAAACTAAAGTGACTGATGGACAAAGAAAACTTTAGACACTTTACCTATCAATTGAAGCACGAGAAAAACCTAAAAGTCGCCATAAGAGGCATTATGACAGGACGCTGAAATAGCTGAAGATTTAGAAGCACAACGCTACCCGGCTTTAAAAATAACCCGAATGAACGGGAAAAATCAAAAACCCGCACCATTGATCTTTGTGGAAATAAACCGTAAGTTTAATTCCATTTACAAAATTAACCCAGATCTGCCTGACGTCCTATAGGTAGGACGCTTTATTTATCTACCTTGATTACATACGCATGCGCAACCGATTACTGTCATATGTCTTTTTTTATTGTTAATTGTATCAGACATTGTGAATGTAACTATTGTCTTAAAGTTCACGTGGTGATAAGTGTGTTTGTTTTTGGTCAGAAAAGCAATAAAATGGAACCAGTGGATCTTCGCTTTGTAGGGTAAGTATTATTCCTAAAATTTTGAATATATTGTCAAAATAATTAACATTTGGTGTAGCTAATATTTGAAGCTTTGGAGACATGTAATAGTTCAGATCACACAATATAAATTTTTCTTGCAATTTAACAATATTTTGTGGCGACCTATATGTAGGACGTCAGGCATTAGAGAAAAGTTATAACATTTTTTTTATGTATTCTCAGAGGTTTGACTCTTGTGCTGAAGCACTTGCGATGGTAGAGGATATACATTTTCCGCACGCGTCGGCTGATATTATTATGCAACCTCCTGAAAATACATGTGGAAATGTCACAAATGAGGACTCAGGAGACGAAGATTGAATGCATTATAATAATCTTCCGGGAACACAACTACGTGGTGAAGCTGAAATGCGAGTTCCTGTACCTACTATCGAAGAATTTGATGAAGAAGATGAAATTCCGTTGTCTTCATTTGTTGACAATACAAGTAAAAAATGCAAAAAACCTCGTTTGACTTGTACATGGATTGAAGGCGGTTTTGAAGAGTACATACCTAATGTTTGGTCTCAAGATATTGACGAAGAAATAAAAAACAAAACTCCCATACAATTATTTGAACTTTTTTTTACCGAAGATTTGATTCAAAAAATACTAACAGAGTCAAACCGATATGCTTTGCAACATAATAAGATTAGTAGTATATCTGTCAAAGAAATAAAATGCGTATTGGGTATTCTTACTTTGAGTGGATATATACAAATACCACAAAGACGAATGTTATGGCAAAAATTAAATGATACTAATAACACTCTTGTATCAAATTCAATTTCTCGAGATCGTTTTGAGTTTATTCTAAGTAATTTTCATTTGGCTGAAAACAACAATTTGACTTCAAATGATAAATTTGCAAAAGTAAGGCCATTATTTGACCATTTGAACACAACATTTTTGAAATATGCACCTTGTCAAAAAATGCACAGCGTAGATGAAGCTATGGCTATTCACGGCAAACCAATACGCTACGGCTTCAAGTTTTGGATGGGTTGTACACGACTTGGATATGTCAATTGGTTCGAACTTTACCAAGGAGTTTCTACACACATAGGTGTAAAATATAAAGAACTGGGCGTTGGAGCAGGCGTTGTGTTAACATATGCTGATGTTTTGCAGTCTAAATGGCCAAATTTACAATTCCACTTATTTTTCGACAATTTTTTTTTAGTTCTATACCACTTCTGATGGCATTGAAAGGAAAAAAAATGCATGGGACTGGCACTATTAGAACTAACAGAATTCCTAACAATCCTTTTGTAACTAATAACATGCGGTCACTTTGAAAGCAAGACATGCCGCACTTCACACGTAAACGTTGTCCAATGGAATGATAATAGGATTGTCACTATGTGCCCCAAAAATACTGGAACAAAACCTCTTGCGTCTGTCAAAAGGTTCTCACAGCAAGAAAAAAAAATCTATTTATATACAGCAAGCAAATTTGATAAAACTTTATAATGCAAATATGGGTGGAGTAGATCGCTGCGACGAAAATATCAGTTTGTACAGAACTTCTCTTCGAATGAAAAAGTGGTATTTTCCTCTCATTTCACAGTGTTTAGATATGTCTATTCACAATGCATGGCAACTGCATAAACTTGCTAATCAAAATTCAATGGATCATCTAACATTTCGAAGACAAGTAGCAGTGACTTTGTTAGAACAGAACAAAAGAGAAACGCTTCATACTGCAACGGGACGTCCCGGCAGATACGAAAACTTTGCTATTAGATTTGATCGGATAGATCATTACGTCATCCCGCAAGACAAACAAACGAAATATCGCCATTGTCACCAAAAAACCACAACACGATGTCAGAAACGGGTCCTTACGGTCCCATCAAAATTTAAAAAAAAATTATAACATTTATATTCTTGAATAAAAATGTCCATAAAACTATTAACAAGAGAAAAAAAAAAGGTTTTAAAACAAATTATTTATTTCAGGCAGATCTGGGTTAAAAATGTATGTGGCTTAATGGTCACAATTAAATCATTAAAATCGAACGGCTCCCCTGTGCAATGTCACCGATGTCAACTTTTCGCACAAAAAAAATTGCACAGCTGACTTTAAACGCCTTATTAAATGTGCCGGCTCTCACAGCAGTCATGAGTGCAAAAAACCAAAAACCACAGCGGCCCGTTGTACTAATTCAGAAATAATAAACAAAACCACAAAAAAAAAAAAATAGGCGGACATTTCACAGCCCACTTCAGTCAATTTAAAAAAAATTATTTCCGAAGAAAAATCTAATTCAAATCCTTACAATTAAAATAAAACTCCTTCAGAACCAAAAAAACACTAATAAAAAAGATATAGCGGCACTCGAAATCGGTCTTCTATTCATTGACTATTGCTCTAAAAATCCGACCAAAATCGAAAAGATTAGATTCAGTAATAGGATGCAAACTCTTCTGGCTCTTATTGATGTGTAATAAACGCATTTTGGACGGTATTAAACTCATTGTGTGGCACTGTCAAAGTATCCTAAATAAATTAACAGAATTTAAAGCGTACTTAATACTGCATAGTCCGGAGATTGTGTTAATTTCGGAAACCTATCTAAAACCCGAAAAATCAATCAGTGTACTGAATTACCTGATTTACAGAAATGATAGAACTCAAAAAATAAACGGAGGCGTGGCAATTTTAATTAAAAAAAGAAATTGCTCACTATCCCTTGACAAATCGGCAGTCAATGAAATTATTAAACTATTTAATATATATTCAGCATATATCCCTCCATCCAGCCCATTTCCAGAAAAACAAATTAATAGTCTTATTCAAAATAACAACACAACTATTATAGCAGGCGATCTAAACGCGAAAAACACTGCCTGGAATTGTGTCTCGACCAATTCTAGAAGACAAAAGCTTAAAAATCTTTGCGATAATAACAATCTCACAATTTTAGCTCTCTCAGAGCAGACACATTTTACAACTAATCCCATCTCCGACATCCTTAATATTGTAATTACAAAAAAATGAAACAATAGATGCTCTGCCTTTGCTGAAACGGCGCTCAGCTCAGATCATTTACCGGTCCACCTAGAAATAGGCGGCTCGGATTGGTTTGAGTTGGCTCCACCTACCAACAAAGTAAAATAGAACATATAGGGTAAGCCATATAGTCATTCTGCATTCAAGAGTTCGTTTAAGATTTTGTCGTGAACGGATGTGTTTTTTGTTTCTCTGTGCTTTTTAAAAGTGACAAAAATTAGTGCTGAAAATATTTCATAATTTTTCTATTTTGAAGGCTTGTCCATGACATAGTCTGAAACTTAGAAAATTAATTCTCGGATTCTTTTGCGATTTTGGCAGGCTTCGGACTAATTTTCGTTAAATTCCCGGGAAGTAGTGAAAAAAAAAATTCTTTTCTAAGTGTTGGTTCGCTTGGGTAAGATTTTTATGTTTTCGCGATAATTATTCAACTGCGATATTTCAACGTACCAGAAATTTTTTGGTGTTTGTCGAAATTTAAGAATTTTTTCCAGTATTTTTCGCTTTGGAAAATTAATTTTTTTCGGAGTGTTGAATCTTGGATAATTCAAGTGAATTAGATCAGTAGAGGTTTTTATCAGGGTTTTATTGGTTGTGAGACCGAAAAAATCCGACGTAGGACCTCGAAGTTCTTGATTTTAAGAAGTTTTCAGGTTTTCGGACTTTGAAAAATTTTCGAAAAATCAAAAATTTTTCTAAGTGTTTCTTCGTTGGAAAATTGAAAAATTTTTCAGTGTTGAGACCTTAGATTTGATCAGTAGAGGTTACAATTGTGATCTTTTGGGTTTTTGAACCGAGAAGATCCAATTTAAAACCTCGAAGTTCTCGATTTTTAGAGATTTTTCGGGTTTTCGGACTTGTCAATCAAAAATTTTTTCTTTTTTTTTTCTCTAAATGTTTTCTCATTGGAACTCTTCCAAGATGAATCCAGCCCCCCAGGAGGAAAACAATGGTGCTGCCCCACCATGGTACTTCGATATGCTGAAGTCAGCCGTCGAAAACGCCGTGGCTCAGGCGGTCAGCGCCGTTGTAAAGCCTCTGGTGGAGCGCCTAGACGCCCTTGAAAATAAAGTGGACGCTGCGAGGGCCAAGGTGGCAGGTCCGGCCAAGCCACTTATTCCCAGGAAGCCCGCCTTTCCCCCCCTAAAGGCCAAAGTGGTTACAGAGAAGCCACAACCCAAAACATTAATGATGCCAACACCAACGGCAGCCCAGCTGGTGGCGGCACCGCTCAAAACGGTCGCAGCCAAAGAAACCAAAGAGGACATGGACACAACTCCAGCCGCCCAACCAGACAATGGTCTGGAAAAAACTAAAGCGCTCAAAAGAGGGCACAATGCTGAGGAGGACAGCATTCAAGCACCCAACAAAAAAGCAGCGAAGGCTGTAGTAGAGCCAGCTGGTCCTAGCACCAGCAGACCAGCTCCAGCTGATAAGGGTGTTTCACAGAAGTGCCCACCGGTACCTATTCATGATAAGAGCCAGTGGAGCAAAATCTGCGCCGGCCTGAAGAAGCACAGCATCGCCATTCCAAAGGCGAAAGTGGCTCCGGAAGGAATCAGGACACAGGTGAGTGATATTAACCATTTCAGGTCGCTCACTAAGTTCAACAAGCGTGAACCAGCAAAGAATTACAGGCGCTGTTTTTCTGGATGTGGCTAAAGCTTTCGACAAAGTCTGGCACAAAAGGCTCCTCCACAAGCTCATTGTAGCCGGCTTTCCAATAGGTCTAGTAAAACTGGTCCAAGAGTATCTAAAACGTCGCAGTTTCAGAGCAAAGTTGGGTGCATTGAAAACCAGGGAGAGATACATAACCTCGGGGGTTCCCCAGGGATCACTACTTTCTCCGTTTCTCTTTGCCATCTACACAGCTGATGTCCCTAACCCTCAAAATGTAAACACCACCACTGCTTACTTTGCGGATGACACAGCTATACTTTGCAGATCAAGGCAACTACATACTGTCGCAAGATATATGCAGGAGCATCTCGATCTACTCGAAGAGTGGTTTTCAACGTGGAGAATTGAAGTGAACGCTGCCAAGAGCAGTGCGATCGTCTTTAGGAAACGTATCAAAATCACTCGCTAAATGGCGTTAAACCAGGATATACATGTGACCATGTTTGGAGAACCCATCCCATGGAGAGATCATGCAAAATATCTAGGTGTAACGCTCGACAAGAGACTCACTTTCAAGCCACATGTTGACAGTGTTCTAAACAAATGTCATTGTATGATTAGAAGATTGTACCCAATGATCAACAGGCGTAGCCGGTTATCTATTGGAAACAAACTTCTGATATACAAATCCATTATTAGACCGGTGCTAACATATGCTTCGCCTGCGTGGGGGCACGCAGCAAAAACGCATATCAAAGCAATCGAAGTTGCACAGAACAAGTGTTTACGGATGGCATTCAATGCTCCCTGGTATGTACGTAACGTACAACTACATAGGGAAGTAAAGATACCAACCATAACCGAGTTCATGCACCAAGTTGCAATAAAAGCTTTTGCAAAGGCAGAGACTCATAACAACGAGCTGATACGTCAAGTGGTGGATTATGAAGAAGCTGAAGAGGTCAAGTACAGGCGACCTAAACAGGTGCTTGTACCCCAATAGAATCACGGTGTAGTATCGTATCACGTACTCATTGAGTACAACATATATTCATAGATGCATTTTTCTGTTACAGATCCCAGAGATGAAGGAGTAAGGGTCTCAGGACTAGCTCCGAAGAAGATGGAAGTCAAAGTCAAAGTCATTCTGCATTCAGAGTAGAGTTCTTGGCTTGGTAAGACGTGTCGCGCCTCCACCAAAGCTCTCGTTTACGTCGTCATCAGTTGACTAAACCAACCTTACCGGTTAATCGTGTTTTCAAATACGACAGTTTATTTAAAAACTCATTTCAAAGTGCAAATCTCAAAATAGTGCAGTGCATGTTAATAGTGCTAAAATTAACAATCTCTGGCAGCTGCCGCTGCATGGCTAGTGGCTTAATTGCAGTAAAAATGACACTTTTTCGTAGTTTTATAATAGTGAATAAGCGAGTTAAACAGTGAAATTGACACTTGATCCTAGTTCTATGGTAGTGAATAAATGACTAAAATTATTTTTAATCTCAACTGACAATTTATACCATTTATAAGTGAACCAGTGCTATCAAAATGGCAGCAAGCAATCAAAATCCCGTCCTAGAAGTGAGCGATCTATCAACGGAAAAGCTCATTGAACTCATCACTCATTGTCAGCAAGTTCTAAAAGCCAGACAAGAAGAAGAAGCAGTCAACGCGCTTTTTCCTAAATTCAACTCACCTCAACAAAATGGTGCCACAAGGGTGGAAACCGTCAAAGCAAAATCAACTAGCAGTAAATTCACTGACGTAAACAGCAGACCTGTTAAAATGCAACGGGTGGAAAATAAAGCTTCAGTTAGTAACACTGCAGATGAAAATGAAGACATCACTGATCATGATAATGACTTCAATCCAACCACACAATCAAACACACAAAGCAGACAGCACTACGAGCGAAACGCACAAATTGATGAAGACGATGACAATCACACCGCCCCTATAATACTAAGAGATGCAGAAAAATGGACCACAGTTAGCGTGGAATTTAATAAATTGAAATACCACTACACAAAAGCTAAGGTAACTGAACATGGCATTAGAATAACTCCCCAAACTGTTTCCGATTATCGTAACATGGCAAAATATTTAGACAATCATCAAATCCAATACCATTTATTCCAACTAAGAAAAGACAAACCTTTAAAAGTATGCTTCAAAGGCATACCTCAATTTATGTCTGAAAACGAAATTCAAAATGACCTTGTAAGACAAAACTTTCCAGTATCTTCAATTAAAAGACTCAAAGACAAAGATGATAAACCTCTACCTATTATTCTGATTGAAACTGATAGAATTTACAAATCTATTTACAATATAACAACAGTCCTAAATCTAAACGTCAAAGTCGAAGCTTACAAAAGTAAAACAACTGGTCAATGTCATCGTTGCCAACTCTTTGGACATTCCCAAAGAGGATGCTATGCAGACTATAAGTGCCTCAAATGTGGTGAATCCCACTCAACGCATCTCTGTGAAAAACCAAGATCTCTTCCTGCAAAATGCGCAAATTGTAATGGCCCCCACCCGGCAAATTTCAAAAATTGCCCAGCCAAAAAACTGCTGAAACTTACAGTCGCAAAGTAACTACCACCGCCCCAAACCCCTGGAAAATGACTCACAAAAAACCCGAAGATAACATCAACACATCAACAACACACAGCTCAAAATCTCAACCAAAAACCAATGAAAAATCATCAAACAAAACAGCTGAATATCTTGGTGAGCTACTTATAAACTTTTCCCAGACCAATCCAAGCGAAAAACATTATCTCGACTTTGTTCGAACAACTCAAAAACTTGTTAGACACATAAACCAACAATAGACATCAACATCCAAACAAAAACCATAAAAATAGCATCCTGGAATGCAAACTCAGTTATCAGCAAAAAACACTACATTCAAACTTTCCTAACTGTAAATGACATTAATATCCTACTCATTCAAGAAACATTATTAAAACCGCAGCACAACCTTAATTTTCCAAATTACAAAGTTTATATAAAAGACAGGTTAAGCCGAAATGGTGGTGGCATTGCCATTGTTGTCAAACACAAACCAAGAGCTACCAGAAAATATCGAAACTAATGCTGAGTCTCTTGGCATAAACCTACTGACAAAAAATGGTAACTTACACATATATTCAATTTATCTTCCACCATCGAAAGAAATCCTTCTGGATGACTTGAAATTTATCAAAAAATGCAAACACCCTATGATTGTTGCCGGTGATCTAAATGCTCGCCACATAGCTTGGAACAGCAAAAAATCTTGCCCTAGAGGTGAAAAACTTCAACATTTTGCAACTATCAACAACGCTGTCATAGTAGGCCCAACAGAACCTACTCACTACTACAACACCGGTAACGACGTAATTGACGCCGCCATAATAAAAAATGTCACAACTAACTATGTCGTACATGTAATAAATGAACTGTACTCCGACCATGATCCGATCACAAAAGAAATACAAATAAATGCCGTTACAACCGACAAGAAGAAAAAATGGATCAACTGGCAAAACTTTCAAAAAGATCTTAACATTATTCCACATCAAATAAAAAACAAAATAGACATAGAAAATGCAGTTATAAACCTACAAACAGAAATTCAAGCTAAACTCGAAAAACACTCCACAAACGTCAGTGACGTAGTACAAAAAACAGTCCCCCAATTCATAATAAACAAACTGAAAGAAAAGAACAAAGCAAGAAAAAGGTATCTCCTTACACTGTCACCAACAGACAAAACCATTCTAAATAAACTTACCAATGAAGTGAAATACGAACTCGACAAATACTACAACAGTAAATAGCAGAAGAAAATTGAAAACCTTAATACCGAAGACAACAGCCTCTGGAAACTAGCAAAATATCTGAAAACTAAAAGTGATAATAAAATACCACCCTTAAAAACAAACAACCAAATCCTCAGCACTTTTGAAGAAAAATTGAACTGCTTTGCAAACACATTTGAACAACAATTCCGAAATATTGAAGCTGAGAAAGAAGAACAAGAACTGATAAAACCAACATTAAACATTAGAAAAATCAGCAATAGTCTAATTCAACTACAAAACACAGACACTACTACCACAACCATCAAAACAAATACTGACAAAATCAAAGAAATAATTAAAAACTTAAAAACCAAGAAGTCTCCTGGCCCAGACAACATCTCAAACCTGACCATAAAGCATTTTAATGAACCTGCAATAAATGAACTGACTAATATTATAAACAAAATCTTAGAACTAGAGCACTACCCTAACACCTGGAAAAACGCCCACATCATATTAATATATAAAGCTGGCAAAACAAAATCTGCCCCAACAAACTACAGGCCAATTAGCTTATTAAATCACCTCAGTAAAATTGCTGAAAACGTGATCTATGAAAACCTATTAAATGAAATCAACACAAAGAATATCATCCCCCACACGCAATATGGATTTAGACAAAAACACTGCACTATTCATCCATTAAGCAGGCTTATAACCCGCGCAAAGAGAAATCCTTACACCTCAACAGCAGCAGTATTCCTTGACATCGAAAAAGCCTTCGATAAAACCTGGCATAATGGTCTGATCTACAAAATGATCAACTTCAAAATCAATCCGAAAATTGTCAAAATCATCCAAAGCTACCTAGAAAACAGAACATTTCAAGTGAGAATCTATGATGACTTTTCAGCCACAAAATCAATCAAAGCTGGAGTTCCTCAGGGTTCAGTTCTCGGACCAACCCTCTACAACCTCTTTATTGCAGACTTACCTAAACTCAAGAAATCAGAAATTATCTTTTTTGCCGATGATACCACCATCTTCAACAAAGCAAGAGATCGAAGAAAAGCTCAAATATCTCTTCAAACAGATCTTAACAAAATCGTCTCCTGGTACAAAAAATGGAACATTCGCATTAACGCTACAAAAACAGATGCAATTCTATTTACTAATTCTAAGATAAACCCGCGTGAAAATCTTCGAATAGACAGAAAAGAAATCAAATGGAAAAGCAGCATCAAATATCTAGGCGTTTGTCTAGATAAACAACTTAAATTCCACAAACAACATGAAGCTGTCAGAAACAAAACTCGAGGCATTTACAAGCAACTCTACCCTATCCTTAACAGTCATAGCAAACTCAACCTAGAAAATATAATTAAAACTTACAAAACAATCATCAGACCCATTATGTTCTATGGATCTGAAATCTGGGCAAATGACAACAAAATCTGTCATAAAATGAACGGCACGGAAGCAAGAATTCTTAGAAACTTGACCACCGCACCATACTACGTCAAAAACACCATCATCAGGCAGGACCTGAATATTGACTCAATATCAACAATAGCAAAACAGAGAAGGCAAAAATTTATAGAAAAAGCTGATAACAGCGAAAACCCAACCATTAAAGAATTAAACACTATGCTGAACTGAAATCAATTCTACACAAGCTGCCAAAACAAACTAATTAAATCAAATAAAAACACCGAGAAGACAAGGAGATAAAAACTCCATTCCTTCAGCTGAAATCATGATCCTACATCAGTCATTCTGCTCAATTCACTGTGAGACTCGTTTCGCGACAGTCGTTTAGGTGAAAAGATGAGTGATTTTGATGAAAATGTTCCCCATGTGCTAAATGGGGAAATCATAGTGCGCCAAAATTCTTTGGACAAATTAAATTACGAGGCAATTATGAACGCTCTTCAGTATCTAAGTGCTAGAAAAAATAAACTCAAAAATTCAGTTCCTATGGCAGAGTCACCGATTCCATCATCCGGTGAACCCTCGCAGACCAATAAAAGAATTTATTTTGTTCCGGCAAAACGAACTACTAGAGTTAAATGAGTTTATGAAGCACCGGCTTTCACAAACCGTAACAAATACCAACCCCTCCAAAACAACGACCCAGCAGAAGAAAATCAAACAGAGGATCCACTAGAAGAAGCACCTCCAACTACAGTCTCTGAAGAAGAGAAAAAAAACTCTACTCCAATAACTCTTATTGAAAAAAACAAATGGCTTCAATTAGAACAATCAATGAAAATTAACAACATAACTAAGATAAGATAGAAGAATTTTTTTGTATTTAATAAATCAATTTATTAAAAACTTTTTCAGATATTTTTTTGAGTGGAAGAAATATTTCTTCACTATTAACAATATTTGTTAGTATTTACTAAATCTGTTTTTTATTAAAACAAAATTTTGTTAACCTTTAAAAAGCTTTAATGCATTGAAAAAAATATTTATTTCCACCAAATAAGATTTGTTAATAGTTAACAAATATTTGGTTGGCGGTCATTGTTGGTAGATGGTTATACTTCACGCGTAGTTGCATATATACATATATAATAGAATACTCGTGTGTGCGTGCGCATCATTTTCTAGATGTTAATAAATCGATTATTAATTAGTAATAAATATTTGGTTGGCACAAAAAAATAGGCGCTAATAAATGATTTATTAACTGTTAATAAATATTTGTTAAATACCTATCCTCTAACAAATAATTTATTAACTATTAACAAGTCTTATTAAATACAAAAAAATCCTTCTAACAGTGTATGGAGTCAAAAAATATGAGATATTCTACCCATCAATTGAAGGAAGAAAAAACCTTAAAAGTAGTTATCAGAGGAGTGATGACCGAACTAGAGGAGATGACCATTGCAGATAATCTCCAAGAGCAAGGCTACCCTGCAATGAAAATTACAAGGATGAACGGGAAGCTTGGAAAACCTGCTCCATTGATTCTTGTAGAAATAGAACGTAAGTTTTCCTCAATTTATAAATTAAATAACATTTGTAGGTTGGTCGTTTCGGTTGAGGCCCTCAGGCCAAGCGGGGCACCTACGCAATGCCACCGCTGTCAAAAATTCGGCCATGTCCAAAAAAATTGCACTGCCGATTTCAAATGCTTAAAATGTGCCGGTTTACATAGTTCCTACGAGTGTACTAATCCCAAAACAACCGCAGCTTGTTGTGCAAACTGTTCGGGATCGCACACATCTAACTACCATAAATGCCCGGAAAGGCCAAATTTAAATATTAATTCGCGAAAATCTACTACCAAAAAATGGGCTGAGATAAATAATCCAGAAGTTAATTTTAAATTAATCATAACTGAACAGAAACCAAACTCATTTAAAAATAGTAATAAAAACTTTTTAATTCAACCTAACATTCCTCAAAATCAAAAATCAAATAATAGCAATAACTCTGAAAATCAACAAAATTCAAATGATACAACCAGAAAAAAAAAATCGCATTGCAAATTGGATTATTAATGATAGATTACGCTGCTCTCAAGCCTAGCGAGTAGGAGAAAGCAAAATTCAATAACAGATTGGACATTCTTTTAACTCTAATTTAATGGATAAAAAGCTTACATTAGATGATATCAAACTCATCTCGTGGAATTGCCACAGTATATTAAATAAACGCGAAGAATTAAAAGCATATATTGAATGCAATAAACCCGAATTGTTACTCCTAAATGAAACCTTCT
Source organism: Lagria hirta (assembly GCA_947359425.1). NCBI lineage: Eukaryota > Metazoa > Arthropoda > Insecta > Coleoptera > Tenebrionidae > Lagria > Lagria hirta. Next base: position 22,638,206 of record OX375794.1, read on the forward strand.
TAAAATCACACATAAGATTTAATATTCAAAATTATATTTGTTACCGCAATGACCGCGAAAATAAGATGGGAGGCGGCGTAGCTATCTTAATCAAAAAAGATATTAAACACTACCCCTTCAAAAAATCGTTAGCAAATAACTCCATCGAATACATTGGTGTTCAAATTCCTAATAAAAAAAGAAAATCAATAAACGTTTTCGCGGCATACTGTCCGCCAAATCAACAATTAACTAACTCAGATTTAGACCAACTTTTCAATAATAGCCTCTGGCCTTAACAACATCAATAGAAAGAGAAAAAGGTTTATTAATATTGAAAAATGGAAAGATATTGCTAGAAAAAGAGCTAGAGATTCTTGCCAAGCTTACGTAACCCGAAAAAAACGCCAAGTACTTGAAAAAAGTCAACCAGAAACTGTAAGTGGAATAACGCTATATGTATTTAACGTTTGTATCATAACGTAACGGTTAATTCCTTAATGTTGTCATTTATATTGTTGGAAAGATAATAATAATAATAATTATTTTTTTCTAGACTCGAACATGCAATGTAAATAATTGTAACAAATCTGGTTGTGCTCAACTTCCACCGGAACAGAAAATTGCGTTTTTAAAGATTATTACAAACTAACCTATAATGATCAGAGTCTGGTGCTCATCCGAAATATTCACGTTATTGAACCTATCCGCAGAAAATCTGGAAAAACTGCTGGAAATTCTAGAAGAGTGTGCACGTTTAAGTACACTATATCAGACCAAGAAGTTTTGCCAAAAAACTTTCTTGCATACATTTTCTATTACGCAACGACGCATACAGACATTACAACACAAATTGAAAGAAGGTATAATTAATCCAAAAGATGGACGAGGAAAACATGACAATAGGCCGCATCGTATCAAAGATGCAGTCATCGAAAAAATTAAAGATCATATCAATAGTTTTCCTAGACAGCCTAGTCACTACAGCCGTCAAAAATCGGAGTGTGAGTACTTATCTCCCGATTTAAATTTAAACAGGATGTATATATTATTTAAAAAGAAATTTCCTGAAGAACAAGTAACTAGAACCCTATACCAGGTGGTTTTTAACAAAAAGTTTAAACATTTAAAGTTTGGAGCGCCAAGAGCGGATACCTGTAAATACTGTAACACTTTATATATTAAACTTCAATCTGAAGATGACAAGAGCCACTCTGACGACGCAGAGGGGGACTGTGTCTTAGCAGCCAAAAAAAGCATCGAAGCGGAAAAAGCTTCAAAGGCTAAGGAAGCCAGCAACAAAATGGAGGTAGTAGAAACTACCGCAAAACGTTTTAGAGATATTAGTGAGGAAGAATTCCCACTACTATCAAAAAAACAACCTCAGGCTAAAAATCTAGCCTTTAAAGAAAAGTTGCCACCAACTTCCTCCCAAGCGCAGCCAGCCGCTGTCCAAGCCACGGCAGTGCACCAGGTGGTTAACCCATCAGCCACTGTGCTTCCTGGAGCCAAATCCGACAAAAAGCCACCTCCAATCTTCATAACGGAGGAAGGCAGCAAATGGACCACCATTTCAGCCAGGCTCAAAGTCCAAGGGAACATCAGCCCAATATTGGCCACAACTGGACCTAAGGGCATCAGAGTCCAAGTAGCAAACTCAGATGAGTTTAGAAAAGCTACTAACATTCTAAGAACAAACCAATAGAAGTTCTACTCATTTTACCTAAAAGAGGAAAGACCTCTAAAAAAAGTTATCAGACCTATGCCCATCTATGCCCATTGCATTGACCTCAATGAACATCAAGAAGATCTTGAAGACCAAGGGCTCATTGTAGCCAAAATAACGCAGTTGGGAAACCGAGAAAAACAGGTGGCCAACAATCAAAAGTTTGTTCTGGTGTTAGTAGAATTAACACCAACCCACTCACTCAACATCGAGTGGGCAAAACAAACATCTGCCAAGGTCTGTGGACTTAAAGTCCAATTAGAAAATCACCGCAGAAAAGCTAGCACCCTCCAATGCTACCGCTGCCAAGGATTTCACCATGGGCAGGCTAACTGCAACAATCAGGAAAAATGCGTTAAATGCGCAGGAGAGCATGACTCAAAAACATGCACCAAAACCAAAAAGGAGCCAGCCAAATGTGCTTCATGTGGCGGAGCACATACCGCTAGCTACAGGGGATGCCCGAACTTCCCCAAAGCCAAAAAACCTAGTACCAAAAAGGCACCAAAAAAAAAACAAAAACTATTGAAGCAGCTCCTGCTGCAAAGAAGGACATGGCCAAATCCAAACCTGTGCCAGCTTCTTTAAAAAAAAGACGCTCCTCAAAGCTACAGCAAAGCGACAAAAGAGTTCGCTAAGCCTGCAAAGCCTGTTGAGGATGCCGGCATGACATTTTTAAGAAATGTCAAAAAATCCAACCGCGCTGAAAAAGCAAATAAACTTTTAAGTGAGTTCAAGTCAACATTTATTGTCGACTTCAGAACCAAACTTAAAGAACTCCTTTAATGCAAGCACAACCAGCGGTGGTAAAAGTATTAACAGCTATCCTCTGGAACGCTAACGGTTTGAACAAGGAAATCAATGAACTCAGAGAAGCCACTGAACGGTTACAATTAGACGCAGTTCTAGTTAATGAGACGCACTTGAATGATCGTCTAAGAGATCCAAAAATGGTTGGTTACACTATGTATAGATGTGACCGAAAAAATGGTCGAGGTGGAGGTGTTGCCATCTACATTAAGAACTCGATCAGCCATTTTCAAATGGACCTTCCAGTAATGGAGTCACTGGAAGCTGTAGCCGTTCGCATGAAAACATCAGAAGGCCCTGTAGCACTGGTCTCGTGCTACAGTCTACCCGACCACCGGATAAGGCCAACCGACTTCATAAATATATGGAATTCGGCTCAAACCGTTATAGCTGCAGATTTCAATGCTGGACACACTAATTGGGGTTGTCATAATAGGAACTGGAATGGAACGATTCTCAGCAACCTCTTGGACCAAACTCTCAACACAGTGGTTTTAGCACCTGAAGAACCAAAGCATTACCCCGCTGAAGGACAACCCGACATCCTTGACATTGCCATAGCGAAAAACGTTCAATTCACTATGGAGGTCGAGGCACTGCACGAGCTAAGTTCTGATCTGACCTGTGTTGCTTAAAATAGGTTCTGTTCGCAGGGATCCTGGATTTGACCAGTCTAGTTGGACCACAACGAACTGGGAAAAATACCAAGATTTCCTAGACAATACCATCGGTACCAATACCAACGCTTTCAAGCACTGAAGAAATAGAGGAAGCTGTCGCCCTATTAGAAGGGAAGATAACGGAGGCAGTTAGCAATTCATCTAAGACCCACATTACACCACGCGAAGGCCAAAACATTCCAAGATGGATTCTAGATGTTATCTGCAAGAAAAACAGAAAAGGCGCCAAGCGCAAAGAACTGGAATTCAAGCGGATGAAACCGAATACAATAGGCTAAGGAATGAAATTAGGCAAGCCCTAAAAGATTTCCGCAGTCAAAAATGGGATGAAAAACACCAGAGTCTATCAGTGCAAGACCAGTCAATCTGGAACATGGCGCGACTTCTCAAAAACAAGAGAAAACCACTTCCCCCAATTCAAAGCCAACAGGGTTGGGCCATAACGGACAAGGAGAAAGCGGAAGCATTTGCTGACAGTCTGGTGCTACAATGTAGAACCACACTCGAGCATGCCAGCTTGGCTCACATCCGTATGGTAGAAAACTCTGTAGCAAACAATCTCAATGAGGAGGTGGAGTGGATTATCACACCAGCGCCTCCTTCCGAAATTCGAAAACTCATCTCCGACCTCAAAAATCGAAAGGCACCAGGTCCAGACAATATATCTAATAAAACCTTAAAAAGTCTTCTCAATAAAGCCATTGTATATATTGTCACAATTATCAATGCCATCTTTCAACTCCAATACTTCCCAAGCCGATGGAAAAAAGCAAATGTCATATTCATTCCCAAGCCAGGTAAAAACCCCAAACTTCTTCAAAACCATCGGCCAATCAGTCTCCTTTCTGCAATAGGTAAAATTGCAGAAAAAGTCATTTTCAAACGCCTGGTTGAAATCTCAGACAAGCTTGAACTTGTTCCTAAGGAACAATTCGGTTTCCGCTCGCAACATTCCACCACCGACCAAGTGGTTAGAGTAACTGAATTCTTCTCAAAAACTCTAAATCGCAACAATTTTGGCGGAGCTGTTTTTCTTGATGTTTCCAAAACCTTTGATACTGTGTGGCATGATGGGCTTGTAAAACTTATAAAATCATTTCTTTCTGCTCGAAAGTTCAGAGCAAAAATTTACCAAAAATTTTCCAGCGAGAGGCAGGGGTCCCTCAATGTTGGGTTCTCTCCCCATTGCTCTACTCTTTTTTCACAAGAGACATTCCTTTTAGACCAAACTCTCAAATTGCCGTCTATGCAAACGACACGGCCATTCTTGCACGTTCTGCCAACATCGTATATCTAACAAGATATCTTCAGGAGACGTGCACTGCATTGGAAGAATGGTTTTCTCTGTGGAGAATCAAGGTCAACCCAGACAAAAGTTCTGCACTTGTAGTAACTCGAAGACGCAAGAGGCCAACAACTTATGTCACCATGTTTGGGGTGAACATCCCGTGGCAAGCCAAAGTTAAGTATCTTGGGGTAATGTTTGATTCTAGGCTATTCTTTATACCACATGTAAATTACGCTATCTCAAATACCAAGACGGCCCAATCCCACCTCTTCCATCTTACCTGCAGGAAAAGCAAATTATCCCCTTGGAACAAAATCCATTTGTTTAAGGCGTGCATAAGGCCAATCCTAACATACGCAATTCCTGCCTAGGGACAGGTGTCAGACGCGCAACTTAGAAAGCTGGAAGTTATCCAAAACCAAGCGTTGAGGATAGCTTTTGACGCTCCTTGGTACGTGCGCAACACCCAACTTCACCAGGAGGCGCGTATTCCCAAAATCCAAGTTGCCACAAAAGCCATTCAATCCAAGTATTTTTCCAAAGCCCTAACCCACCCTAATCCACTGGTGAGAGCTGCCGCAGATTACAACGAGGCCGAGGAAACAAAGATCAAACGACCAAAGACAGAAGCTACACTGATCACAGTGTGCCACTCATCCAAACTTGCAATTTTCATTGCAGATCCTAAGCAAAGACAAATTTATTTACAAGCCCTCGAGCTTACAATAAACAAATTAAATTGTTTAAACAAGTGCCGAGTCGAACCACAATCCGTATAGTTCTGGGAGTACCCAGTCGGTCGTGATCAAACGCATATTAAAATACAGACAGACGTATTGATTAATTAATACGAGGCTGATAAAATTAATCGGATTAATTAATTAGCAATTAATCAATACAAATTAAACCTGTCCGACATCAAATAAGCACATAGCTATCAGAAACCAACAGGCGAGACAAATAAAGGGATATCTGTATTCATTAATGTCGAGGAAAAGCGAACTGAGCGAGAAAAATAAGCTGACTTTATACAAGTCAATGATAAGACTAGTGATGACTTATGGACACGAGGCCTTCGCCCATCTCAGCGAAAAAGAATTGAACAAAATGAAAACAACACAGAATGTGTCATTGAGACAAATAACAAATTCAGAATGGTTTATGAGAAACAGCAAAATTCGGGAAAGAACCGACATGCTAACCATCAAAGATTATGTAATGAAATTAAGCAAAAAAAGCTATGAAAAGATGACCACACATAGTAATCAATCCATTAAAAGAATAATGGAAGATGAAGCGGAAATGGGAAATAGGAATACAAAACGACCGCGATTGGTACTTGATGCCGAGAAAGCTCGCAGCTAATCCTAGCAGTGGATATGCTGTACGATATCAGGAGATCTGGGCGACGTAAACTTCTGCGCAACTTACGATATCCGTCCAAATCAAATAGTGCTGTTAGAAGGTAACACATTCCATCAGTACCAATACAGAAAAACCTTAAAAAAAATTAATTCCACCCATAATTAAACAACGTATACACACATCATTTCATATCAACTAAAACCCACTGATGAGAAAACCTAGACACTAGCAGAAGATGCTAAGTAAATCCACAGATAACCTTTAAAGGTTTTAGATCTTAATCAAACAGTTTAACAGTTTGAAAAGACAAACAGGTGGCCTGAAAAGAAGCGAAAGAATTTTTAAATATAGCTTTTAAGGCGTTACCAATGATATATGATTTGATTTATTCACAGATCGCCTGCATAAAAATCAATTATCGTTTTCTAGTGTGTGCAACAGTGAATTAATTATAATTACGATCGAATATACGATCACATTAAAAACAAAGAAATTAAATTGTAATAATCCCCTAATTATGATGAACAACTTATGACTCGGGTAACGGAAGTCAGTAGAGAATATGGTCCTGATATAAATATAAGCAAAACTAAATTTATGGTCATTAGCAAAAGTCAAATACCACATGAACATCTAACGGTGAACCAACAACAAATTGAGAGAGTCAATAAATACACATATCTAGGAACTGTACCCAATGACCAATGGGACCACTCACAAGAGATCTGGTGTAGGATAGAAAAGACAAGAGCCACGTTCTTTAAAATGGCATCGGTATTCAAAAGTCGATCCTTCACATTGACAACGAAAATCAGACTCTTACGTTGCTACGTCTTCTCTGTCTTGCTTTACGGTGTAGAAGCATGGACTCTGACCAAAGCAACTACCAAGAAAGTTTCGGCGTTTGAGATGTGGCTCTACCGCAGAATCTTAAGAATCCCATAGACAGACCATGTGTTATTACAAACAATATTGCAGGGGAAGATTCCAGGAAGACGAAGCCCAGGACGACGGAGAATTTCATGGCTCAAAAATCTCAGAACGTGGTTTTCAATGACGACCACAAGACTGTTCCGTGCTGCAACAAACAAAATTTTAATAGCCAGAATGATCGCCAACATCCGGACCGGATAGGCACTATAAGAAGAATCCCCTCATCTTCCCTTTTAGGGAAATGGCTGATAAGCCAAAACCGCCCGAGCCGCCGTCTCGGGAACCGTACCTGACAAGGCTTAGGAATTTTACAATTACAGATAGCCAAGGAGCTGTCTACCGATTAATATTACCGACAACCCCCAGCACCGCCAATCAAAAACCGAGCTCCAGCCCTAAGGAGAAATCTACAGAGAAAGCAAACCCACCAATCTCAACAAGAGCCATCCCGAAAACTCAAGGATCGGGTAAGACCGCTCCAGCACCACAAAATCCTCCAAAAAATACAAACTCTACTCCTACACGTTTCAAATATACCATTAAAAACCTCCCCGCAACTGTTTCCCAAAAATCCATATACACCATTATGGTGACTAAAATCCGGGTTAAAAGCCTGGATCAAATCATCCTAAATTCCAACAATTCCGCTTTTCTAATTACCCAAGCTCATTTCGATCCCAAAAAATTCCAAAATAACTTAAATGTTATCCTAAACACCAAAACCATTTCAGTTTGTAAACTTAACAAGCAAGCTCCGCCCACCATCCTCCAAAAACCAACCAATAAAAACCCTACCTTCTCAGCCGTCATCAAATCGGTTGACACTTCCATCACTAACGAGGAAATCCTTTCAGAACTACAGAAATTTTCTCATCCCGCCATTAAAAAAGCCTGGCGCATTGTAGCCAAAGCAACAAATCAACCATCATCCTCCTCAGCCAACTCCACTCCACAACACATATCCAACCTTTCTAAGACACAATGGCCATTCAATTATCGATCATATCCTCATCACAAATCCGCTAACCCCCTATTGTGACAATTATGCCACATTAGGAACTACCATCTCATCTAACCATCTAGCAATCACAGCCACCCTATTCTTCAACATCAACCAATCCCAGCGAAATCCAAGAAAAATTGACCCGTACAATAAAACAATTTGGCAAAATTTCAAATTAGAACTGGAGAACCAATCACCAATAGTAAACAAAACAGTAAATCCAATAGAAATTGATAATGATGTTGTAAACTTAACAAAATTAATTCAATCAGCCAAAAACAACCACGTACCAACTATAAACATTAGTCACTTCAATCCAACACTCCCGATTAGAATCTTAAATTTAATTAAAGAAAAACGTAGGTTGTATAGACAATTTATTCGCGATAGAAGTCCAGATACAAAAACTCTTTTTAATCGGCTAAATGCAACAATTAGACGCGACATAAATTTTTACAAACAAAGCAAATGGTCAGAGGCATGCTCAGGACTGGACTACAAGAATGGCAAAGCCTTCTGGTCAAAGTTCAAGGTTCTCACAGGACAAAAATCCCAACCAAACCATCATTTATTTTCCAAAAATTCTTACACAACCGATCTCCAATTGAAGGTCAATTGTTTTGCCGACTCCTTATCCCAAATCCACCAATGTCCTAACAAATCCGCATTCGATAATGATTTTTTTCCTAAACACAAACAATCATGTTAATTATGTCCACAATCTGCACACAATCCTATATATAAGACCACCCGCGAACGACCCATTAACCAATCCAATAACTATCATTGAGACTGATTCCATAAGAACTAATCTTAAACAGCGGAAAGCCGCGGGTCCCGGTGGAATTAAACCTGTCCTAATTAAACATCTTCCTCCCTCCACAAAAACAGCTCTCATAAAAATTTTAAATAATTGTATGGAAGCTTCCTACTTCCCCCGACCCTGGAAAGAAGCATTAACAGTAATGATTCTAAAACCAGGGAAGGACCCACATAATCCAAATTCATACCGCCCAATCACCCTAATTAACACAATTGCAAAAGTTTTCGAGAAAATCATTACATCCCGACTCAAAACATTCCTGGAAAATAATACCCTAATCCCTCGCCAACAATTTGGTTTCCGTCAAAATCATTCCACCATGAATCCTATCATAGAGCTCCAATCAGACATACAAACTGTCGCGGTCTTCTTAGATATCCAGAGGGCATTTGATAAAGTTTGGCACAATGGACTGATTCAAAAATTAATCACACTCCAAATTAATTCATCATTCATTTTCCTGATCCACAGTTTCCGGAAAAACCGACCCCACCAGGTAAAATTCCAAAATTCCTTATCCCAATCCTTTTCCCCCCAAGCGGGAGGAATGCGATAGACGGTCGATTTCAAAAGTGCCATCTTTAAACTCTGCTTTATACTTACAAAACCTTCATAAGATCCATAATAGACTATAGAGCTTGCCTCTATTCAACACTAAACAACAAACAAATAACCCAAATAATCCTAAGACAAACCCACCACTTACATTACAGATTCCCATCAAATCAAATCTATACAAAAACAAGCATGATTCCTATCATCGACAGATTAATACAACTAACACGCAAATACACCCTCAGAACAATCAACAATAATACCAATCCTATTGCCAAACAAACCCTATTAACATCCCACAGGCACCGAGGCGCCCAGAAAAAAACTATCAATTAAAAACCTTCCCTAAAAGAAAACGCCCACACCTCCCCCCGCAATCCTGGCATCAGCATATGATGACCTTCCAGATGACCTTATCAATTTAATTGATAACACCCCATTAATCCTGAGGTAAAGTGAATCTACTCACTTTACTAAATACCAAACTAAAACTCACCCAAACCTCGCCCACTTTCCTAAATCCACCAATCACAACACTTCTCCAACATCCATTCGCTCAAACCTATACCAATAGAATAATTTATTTTTTCCTTTTTTTTCTTATGGTTTAGCTTTTTTTGATCCACAAGATGTATTCATAATTAAGATATTTTTTTATTTTTTGTAAACTATATATTAGGTAATGTAAATCACCTGCTAAAATAGCTCTAACGCTACAGCAGCACACCTTGTAATTAGATAATAAGTTAACATAAGATTATTGTAAAACCATAAAACTATGAATAAATGAGTAATATTATTAGTCATCGGCAGTAGAGCAGGAGCGCAGTTGTGTTAGATCTGTGCTTGGGAGACCACTCACAGATCGCCGGCAGGAAAAGCAGAAAAAAAGAATTATTAGTAATTGTGTTTGAAGTGTTTAAAGTGGTTATTAAATTTATTAGTAAATCTTGTTACTGATCGATTTATCGACCCCATTCTAAACAAAAAATTTAATTAAAAATAAACCAAATAAGAGTGACCTATTCTCAAAAAAAATGGCTAATAAGCCACCCCCGCCTTCTGAGCCACCGGCTCATAATACGAGAACAAGAAAAAGATACCGGCCGATCACTGATCAAGATGCCTTGATCACAAACCCAATAACACCAACCCCGCAACCCAGGAGGCCAATCTCCACAACCCAAACCGCAATGGATAAAAGCCCACCAAGCACACCAAAAACCGCATCAACTGGAGCAATCTCCAAAACCACCGCCGCCGCCAACAAGCAGGGACCCGGTAAGACCGGTCCTATTAAATCAATCTCAGAAGCAACCCCAAAAGCACAACGACCGTGCTTTAAATACTCAATCACAAACCTACCCGCATTCACAAACCAAAAATCGCTCTCTATTACCTTAATTACCTAAATTAAGGTAAAACAACTAGAGCAAATAATTTTAAACTCTAATTGCTCCGCATTCCTCATTACTCAAGCTCCTCTCGACCACAAAAAATTCGCCCACCATCTAACTGTAATCCTAAAAAGCCGTCTAATCACGGTAACCGAGATCCAGTCAAAACAAGCCCCACCCACATCTCTAGCCCTGGCAATCAATAGGAAGCCAACTTTCTCGGCAGTCATCAAATCTGTTCTAATTCTCAAACCCAGAAATTAAAAAAGCTTGGCGCATTATAGCGAAAGCAACCAACCCGCCTGGTCCGAATTCTAACAGAATCCAAACAGGCTTTAGCCTCAATTTTGATTGAAGGAGTCCGATTATTCGGACGAATTCATCAAGTCGAGGCATCTCACCCACCCAAACCAATACTCCTCCAATGCACTAAGTGCTTCGAGTTCGGTCACAGCTCCACATCATGTGACAAAAAATCCATACATGCCCGACATGCCCCACGGCAAGCAACCCAATATGTCCAAAATGCCAGGCGTCACATCCAGCCTGGTCTCGCACTTGCGAGAAATTCAAAGAGGCCCAAAAAGCCCCAGACGTCCCCGCACAGCCAATCAAAATTGACAACGCCCCCTCAGACTTTCTTAATCCAGAATCAATGCTGGATGAAGAGCCCCTAATTAGTGGGAGAGCTGTAATAGCTCTAGTGTTCGTTTAGATCTCGGTCTGAGCGGACGTAAAAAAAAAAATTTTTGTGAGCGAAAGCAATTAAAAAAATTTTTTTTTATAATACTGTAAAACAGTAATAATAATACTACCCTCCAACAATGTTCTTCCAACATTCGTTACTATGTGAATAATGTCTCGCCCAATGATCAGCAATCTGGCTGCCTTTCGTCATCATCACAACATTCTTCAGCACCATCCCCAACACCTTATTATCCTGATCATAATACTCCTCAAGCCTCGCCTTCACCAAGCGCCTCACAACTTTCGTCTGAGGAGTCACAATCTAGTGAGACTCCAGCTTCTCATCGTCTTTTTTTCAATATGTAAAGATTTGCATTTATTATTTAATCAGAATGTTCTACATTTATTTATACTTTGTATTTTAATTGTACCACCATAATTTTTGTTCCACTGTTTATTAGTTATTACTTAAGAATGTTATATTTTTATTTTGAAAGTAAAATACAAACGTGTAAAAATAAGACTTACTTGTATTTGATCCCACAGAACATGAATTATAGCATCGCATACGTCAACAACAAATTCGGATACTGTTTGTGGTGAAAATTTAAATAGATAAGACAAGCTTTAGAAACTATCACCAGTGGCAAAAAATCTAAGTGCAACAGCAAATCTTTCTTGGATAGGAATTGCTTTTCTCATATTAGTATCAGATCTCTTTATCAAAGGGCCTATTTTGTTTAACAGAAACTCAAAATCCTCAGCGGTCATTCTACAAAAATTTTTGAAATGTCCTGACGGTTCTCGTTGCAAATCCTGTAGCATGTAAGTTGCGCTATATCTATCACAAAAAGAAGTAATGAGTATTGATTGGATGACTTGAGTTTACCGAGCGGTGTCCAATTATAATAAACGTCAGAAAATACATATTTGTGAAACCTCTTGATAGCAGAACGTTTATTTCATATGTCACTGTCTAGGTAGATCTTCATACAATTTCACAACCACTCTTCATATTAATCTTTTTAAAATAACTGTTGATCGCTCGGTATTATCACATACATCACCACAGAAATTTAGCGAGACATTCTATTTTAATAAATAATAGGGATATAACAATGGGTATAATAATAAAAGTTAATGTACTAATTACCGATCTCGACTTCTATGCAAAGATAACATCCACCATCTTCTTTTTTTACCAATCTTCCTTTTCTTCCGTAGTTGTAAGTAACACCCACTCATTATCACAAAAGCTACAGAAGCAACGATAACATTTTCAGAATGACCGGTATCCATCGCTCGTAATATTCATCTATTTCATTCCGCCAACATTGCACCAGCTGATGACGCGTTGTCATTTGCAAATGTTAACGTCGTGTGAGTGCATTCACTTGTCTATTCGACCAGTGGGCTGGTGTACTTGCCAAGTGCCCAAATATTGGCGTACTTGTCAAGTACGCCAGTTATTTTCCTTATCCATAATTTCCTAAAAAACCGGCATCACCAAGTCAAAATCAAAAATGCACTATCCCAACCTTTTCCCCCTCAAGCGGGAGTGCCCCAAGGCTCTGCACTGTCGCCTATTTTATACCTTGTATATTGCAGAGATATTCCTGTTCCAGACGACACCGCGCTCTAGACAAGCCACAAAAACCCTAACCAAGCAGGAAAAATCATTCAACAACAACTGGACAACATCACGAAATGGTCAAACAAATGGAGGATCACCATTCATTCCGACAAATCCCGTTTTCTTAAAATAACCCATTCACATTCTATCCGATTAAAAAGATCCAACGCCACACTTCACATCAATGACATCCCTATTCCAAATGTCAAAGAAGTCACCTACGTCAGCATCACCTTCAATAAATCCGGCTCATTATCCACTGACCTAGAACTCACTCTTAAAAAAGTGAGAAATAGGTCAATTCTCCTCAAACTCTTTGATGGATATTTTCGAAAGTGTCACCCCAAAACCCTCCTTCACACCTATAAAACCTTCATCCAACCTGTAATAGATTATAGAGCATGCATCTATATTTACCTAAATAACAAACAGTTAACCAGACTACTAACATGTGAACGCCGAATCCTAAGAAGAACCCAACATCTCCACTATAGACATCTCTCCAATGAAATCTATCCATTAACCAACATAATACCTATTACCGACAGAAGAACCCAATTATCTCAAAAATATGCCTCCAGAATACTAACAACAAATAACAATCCTATAGCTAAACAGACCCTATTAACATCCCACAGGCACCCAAAAAGAAATTATCAAGTCCGATCCTATCCAAAACGAAAGCATGTCCCCACTGCAATCCTTGCATCAAATTACGACAACCTTCCTGAAGACCTAATTGAATTAATCGATAGCACTCCTTTGATCCTCAGATAAAACCAAACAATTCCAACTCTGACTAAACTCCGCCCACAATCCTGACCAACCACAAACAACCTCAAATCCAAACTCATCTTTTTTATTTTTTTTTTTAAAGACCATCCTTTGATCTGTTTTTTTTTCTTACTTTCTTTTCAGGAAGTAGATTAAGTAAGATTGATTAATGAAATGTAGTCATAATTAACAATTTTTCTTTTTTTGTTTTGTATTATTCATGAGTTTATGTAAATTCCTGTGCTAGAATAGCGCCATCGCAACAGCAGCACACTTTGTTATTAGAATAATTAGGCTAAGACAAATTATAATGTAATAAGCCAAAAATTAAATAAATGTATAAAATGAAAATGAGTCATCGGCCAAGTTGATGTCCAGACCTCGGTTGTGGATGATCGTGTGCTGTGAGTTCGTGTCTGTGGATGAAATCAGTAGATCCAAATTCAATATTAAATTTAGTGCAACCCCAACTTAATAAGTACACTTGTACTTATTAAGTGCAAGTACATAAAAAATTCAAGACAACGCATGAAAAAATTTAAATTAGAAAATAAAGATAAAAGGCCTCAACAGGCCGTCGGAAGCAACAAGATGGCTCCTCCCCCGCCAGAAAGGACCTTCGGCGCCTCATAGCAAAGCCAGCAGGCCGCCTCCAATAATAATGAAATCTACAATAACAAACAAAGTATTGTTTCACAAAAATCTGAAGCAATCACTTGGAATCACGGAAGAAGCGGCCGACGCTTCAAAATTAAAAGTCCAATATAATATGGGTAACGAAACTAAAATTATACTAGGATACCAATTTTATACCTACACTTCAAAATCTAATAAAACGAAAAAAGCGGTGATTAAAGCTGCTTCCTTTACTACAATTGAAGATATAAATGAAGCTATCACAAAGAAAAACCAAGTGGCATTAAATGTCACCAAAATGATGTCCAGGAAGCATGAATATAGTGCTTCATTCCTGATTGAAATACCAAAATCCAGTAATCTAGAAGATTATAAGAAAGCTGTGGTTGAGCTGGACCACATCAAAATTAAATGGGAGCCATATGGGACATGGCTCTACAAATTGCAATATAGACCCTAAGTGTGTTAACCCAGATAGACCTACCGTCCTTTTAAAAGAATCTATGATAAAAAATGCTTAATTAAGGATATTTTCTTTCAATCAAAATTCTGCGTATGTTATCAATTTGCTTAGACACTATTCTAAGAAATGCAGCAATGTTTTGTTATGTGTTTGCAACAGGTACTATAAAATTTCAGTTCAAGTAAGTGCGCTTATTGGCAACATGAATCGAGAACTTTGGAAGTAAGTACATTTGGGCAATAAATTATTAGATATAACTGAAACAATGAAATGTTTTTCCAAAGATATTGTATTTTAACGGTTAACATACAAATTATTATTTGGTCAACTTTTTTGGTTGTAAACATAGCCCAAATCTTAGCGACCTTTTAAAAGGACGGTAGGATTTTGGGTTGCTTATAAATTTATAAAAAAAAGCAATGCAAAATTTTTTGTTTATTTTAGTTATAAGTACCGACCCCTAAATTTAAATGAACTCTTGGCGGAACTTGAAAGTCCGGATGTTATTACTGAACCCCCGGCGGGTATAGTAATCTTTCCTCCGGAAAACGCTAACGATGATCTGACAGATGAAGATTCTGGAGAAGAAGACAACATAACAATAAATAATCTCCCCGCCTCTCAACTTCGTGCAGAATCAGATATTTGCTTCTCAGATGAAAACGAAGAAAATGTTGCAATTACTCAACTTTATATGACAAAGGATAGTTATGATAGCGAAGACGATTTGCCACTTTCAAATTTTTTTAACACATCATCCAAGGTTTTACAGAAAAAAGCTGCAAAGAAAAATTACAGTTGGATGAAAGAAAAAGATATTTCAAATAATTTTCCGCAGTGGATAAATGTACAAACTGTACCCAATATGTTGTCACCCATTGAACTATTTTTAAATTTTTTTGACTTGACTATAATTCAAATGTTGGTTGATTACTCAAATCGCTATGCTGCTCACAACAATTGTACGGCTGACATAACTATTTCTGAAATATATTGTTTTATTGGCATTATGTTGATAAGTGGATATGCAATTACACCACGACGAAAATTATATTGGGAAAATGCCGACGATACAACCAACAAACTTGTTTCTTCAGCTATGTCACGGGATAGGTTTTCAACTGTAATGAAATATTTGCATTGCTGCGACAATTTGAATTTGAATGCAGATGACAAGTTTGCTAAAGTAAGACCTTTACTGAATAAAATAAATGAAAATTTTTTGAAGTTTGCTCCAATAGAAGAATGTCATAGTGTGGACGAAACCATGGTACCATATTTTGGACGGCATGGCTGTAAGCAGTTTATACGCGGGAAACCAATCAGATGGGGCTATAAATTTTGGACAGGAACTACACGTCTTGGATATGTAGTCTGGACAGAACCTTATCAAGGAAAAAACAGCAACGAGACAAAAAAATACGATGTAGGATTAGGTGCTAATGTTGTTTTACAATACACTGATGTTTTAAATTCTCTTGGCTACAACCTACCGTATCATATATTTTTTGACAATTTTTTCAATTCGTTAGAGCTTTTGATTGAACTGAAAAATCGCAATATAAAAGCAACAGGTACCATCAGAGAAAATCGTTTGTCTAATTGCCCACTTTCTAACTCTAAAGTTATCAAAAAAACAGCAAGAGGATTTTTTGAATACTCATTAGAAACTGTAAACAGCCTTTTAGTGACAAAATGGAATGATAATAATGTAACTTGTTTTGCAACAAACTTTGCTGCTGTACATCCTCTACATAATGTCAAAAGATTTTCACGAAAAGAAAAAAAATATATTTATGTTTCACAGCCTAATTTAGTGAAACTGTACAACCACAACATGGGCGGAGTTGACAGATGCGATCAAAATATTAGTTTATATCGTGCTTCAATAAGAGGAAAAAAATGGTATTTTCCAATTATTGCACATTGTATTGAGCTGTCTATTCAAAATGCATGGCAATGCCATAGAATGCAAAAAGGAAAACTTGATCAACTCTCGTTTCGCCGATCTGTGACAACATGTCTGTTAGAAACATATAAAAAAGTTGGAAAGAGAGGTCCTTGTAAGAGTTCAGCTCACTTACGAGAGCACTCGCGGTATGATCGTCTTGATCATTTGATAATTTACAAAGAAAATCAAACAAAATGTGCAGTTTGTCACAAAAAAGCTAATTTTAAATGTAACAAATGTGATGTTACGTTGCACCCAAAAAGTTGTTTTTTTGATTATCACACTCCAAAATAATTTTTTTTTATTTTGTTGTTTTGTGTTAACTAATAAAACTAATTTTTTAAATTGTAATGAAGTGATTTTAATTTAGAAGATGGATGGAAGCAAAACATTTTTTTCATCAAATTTGCAGTCCACGCAAACGCTGCCGAATGCTGAGATTATCAACAGAAGCGCGCGCTTCTCCCTTCTCCAGTCAGGGACGCACGCTTCTCCCTTCTCCAGTCAGAGACGCACGCTGCTCCCTACTCCAGTCAAAGACGCGCGCGTCTAAACCCCACTCTACTATGCGCAGACGACTTGGGACATGCCAATTCCTATAAAAACCCGGGCTGTTGCAGGCATCAAGCAGAACACTCTTGAGCATTAACCGAGAGAGTTCCCACTCCCACCGAGAATACCTCTTCGGAAATTTCCAGAGGTCTTCTCAGGGAGCAACCTACCGCCCTATCCCTCTCCGTCTACGAGAACACTCTTGCGCATTAACCAGAGCGTTCCCGCTCCCAGAGAGAATACCTCTTCGGAAAATACCAGAGGGCTTCTCAGGGATTGACTTACCGTTTTACCGATATACCGTCTACGAGAACACTCTTGCGCATTAACCAGAGCGTTCCCGCTCCCAGAGAGAATACCTCTTCGGAAAATACCAGAGGGCTTCTCAGGGATTGACTTACCGTTTTACCGATATACCGTCTACGAGAACACTCTTGCGCATTAACCAGAGCGTTCCCGCTCCCAGAGAGAATACCTCTTCGGAAAATACCAGAGGGCTTCTCAGGGATTGACTTACCGTTTTACCGATTCACCGTCCTTTCAATATACCGTCTATGAGAACACTCTTGAGCATTAACCAGAGCGTTCCCACTCCCACCGAGAATACCTCTTCGGAAAATACCAGAGGGCTTCTCAGGGATTGACTTACCGTTTTACCGATTCACCGTCCTTTCAATATACCGTCTACGAGAACACTCTTGAGCATTAACCAGAGCGTTCCCACTCCCACCGAGAATACCTCTTCGGAAATTACCAGAGGTCTTCTCAGGGATTGACTTACCGCCCCACCGATCAACCGCCAAAGAAACTATCCTACCGAATAATCATTTTTATTTCAAACAGGGCCGTAGAGCACTTCCCGAGGCAGACGGCTCATATAAATATTGTACATAAATCATTATACAGGGTGGTAAATCAAATAAATAACCTTTAAAAGAATTGTTGTTTTCTTTCTCAAAGACAAAGTTATCTCCACCGAGCTATCCGAAAAGAAAGAGTATCACATATTTTGGCGCCCGAGCAGGGACTTGAGAATAATTGTCTTTTGAGAAAGGAAATATTTAAATTAATAAAATTTTAAAGATGTCCGACACAGAACATACAATGGTTGTTGAAGAAGAAGAGAAAAGGACGATAGGATGGATTTACACTCTGAAAAAGACCGAGTTAATGGCTGATATGAAAAGGTTTGGACTTTCTACCGAGGGCACGCTCGTTGAACTAAGACAAAGGATGCGAGACTTTTTGGTAGAAACCGCCGCTGGTACTGGAGGGAGCAACACCAATCCGCTTCCGTTAAATCCAACTACAAATAAAACAAGTACTCCGTCACCTGAAAAAAGAGAGTATTTATTTCAAGATAGAGCAATTGTTAACGATAGGTGGAATAACATGTTCGATGGGGTAAAACCAAAAAAGACAAGTGACCGATTTTCTATGCCGCCAACAAGGAATTATCCACATCAAAACCCTCTACCAACCGGCCAAAGAACAACCGGAATTGGACATTTGGATATAATGAACCAAATAAGAAAATGGAACGTCACTTTTGATGGGAAAACAGATGCTGTGGCATTTTTAGAAAGAGTCGAAGAATTAACGGACGAATATAATATATCACGGGACCAACTAGTATATGGACTTCCGGAATTGCTTCGAGGACAAGCAATATTATGGTACCGAAATAATAAACATACTTTTCAGCATTGGGCCGATTTTGTAGATCAGTTCAAAACTTTCTTCTACCCTCTCGAATATCAAGAAGGACTCGAGGAAGAAATAAGCCAAAGGTTCCAGAAAACACAAGAAAATGGACGAAATTTTATCATTCAACTTCAAACTTTGATTCGAAGACATAGAGGATGGTCTAGCTCAAAGGAACTAAACTGCATTTATAAACATCTACTACCAGAATATAGACAGTACATTCGTCGTTACGATATAATGTCTGTTTCCGATTTAATGATAAAAGTACAAGAATATGAAAAACTGGCACAAGAATTGAAAGCAAAAGATAGAACCGAAGCTACAAATAGAAGAACTTTCAACAATCCATCCGTGAGCTCTGTAAGCTCTAAACCAAACAGAGGGAGATCTTACTCTATGGCGAACCCGACAACATTGAAACAAGCCGATCAAGATATTTTATGCTGGCAATGTGGTCAAAAAGGGCATACGCGTTTTTATTGTCAGAAACCACCTAAACTATTTTGTTCACGATGTGGCCGAATGGGAATTAAATCTAGTGACTGCACATGTCCAAGAAAATCAACAAACTTCAAGGAGACTGGACAAAACACGGCTCCGAGCAGTCTCCAGCAATAGGAGCCAAGTTAGAAATAGATAATAACAGCCGAATTATCTGGACCATCCTAATAGGTGAGAAAGTAATTTCAGCTTTAGTCGACCCCGGATCAGTACTCTCATATTGTAATGAAGAAACAGCTGGATATTGTGAAACATATGGGTTACCGTTCGAAAATATGACTTCACCAATCCAAGCGGAGATGGCTAATGGAATCACCATCAACACTAGTAAGCAGTACCAGATAAGTTTCAACAAAAGCAATGTCAACTTTACATGGAAATTTTTATTATGCCCGAAACTAACAAATCAAATGATATTAGGACTGGATTTTATTATGAAGCATAAATTAATTTTAAATTTCGAAACAGGACAAGTAACTCAAGGAGGAAAAGTTTTATCTTTAATGAAATTAAGCAGCCGTGATCAAGAACCACCGTTAATAAAAATACCTATTACGGTTATTTCCAAAGTAATCGAAGACGATGAGTTTCTACAGACTGAAATAACCGCTTTTGAGAAAGTTCAAGGAAGAACCGATATGGCTGTTCATGAAATCCGATTGATCCATCCGAACCCGATAAAACAGCGATATCGACCTCAAAATCCGGCTATGCAGAGAATTATTAACGATGAAATAAATCGAATGCTTAAAGAAGACATAATAGAACCGTCCGAAAGCCCATGGAGTTCACCAATCGTTTTAGCCGAGAAAAAAGATGGAGGTGGAAAAAGGTTTTGCATCGACTTTAGAAAAATTAATTCCGTGTCCGAGAAAAACGCATACCCGCTTCCACACATTAATGGAATTCTAGACAAACTAAGAGGAGCAAAATATTTCTCAAAAATTGATCTAAAACAAGGTTATTGGCAAATTCCGTTAGCAAAGAAAAGCAGACCAATTACAGCATTTACTGCTCCAAATAGAGGACTTTTTCAATTCAAAGTAATGCCATTTGGGCTTCATTCCGCACCTGCCACATTTCAGCAACTACTTGATAATGTCTTAGGACCAGAAATGGATGAAAGAGCAATAGCCTATTTAGATGATATTATCGTATTAGGCCGAACAAAAACAGAACAACAAAATAATTTAAAACTAGTTTTTGAAAAACTTAGAACTGCAAAATTAATCCCAAATTGGGAAAAATGTAAATTTTTCCAGAAAACTTTGAAATACCTAGGACATACGGTATCTGAAGAAGGTATTTCCACCGACCCCGATAAAGTGGAAGCTATTTTAAGTTTGCCGCCACCAACTAATGTAAGAGAATTACGGAGATTTTTGGGCATATCATCATGGTATCGAAAATTCATACCCACTTTCTCTCATATTTCAGCACCGCTGAACAAATTGCTCAAGAAAAAAACCCAATGGGAATGGAAATCTGCGCAAAATAAAGCTTTTGAAAAAATTAAGAAAAGATTAACGAACGCACCCGCACTGGCTTGCCCTGACTTTGAACAAACTTTTATACTGCAAGTAGACGCAAGTGACACCGGACTAGGAGCGGCTCTAACACAAAAATTAGATGGGGTCAGGCGAGTTATTGCCTACGCAAGTTGTAGTCTTTCAGACCAACAGAAAAACTACGCCACAATAGAAAAGGAATGCTTAGCTATTATATGGGGTATTCAGAAAATGCGCTCGTACTTGGAGGGTTACCATTTTATTGTCGAATCCGATCATCAACCTTTGAAATGGTTACTGAGACAACAAGAGCCGAAAGGAAGGCTTGCAAGATGGGTAATGACGTTACAACAGTATGACTTTGAGGTAGTATATCGGAAAGGCGTTCTGAACCAAGTTGCAGACGCTTTATCGCGACAACCCCTCTCCGAAAAAAATGAAATCAATTCAATAGAAACTAAGATTCAAGACAATGGCTGTAAATGGTACAAACGCATTTACGAAACAAAACGTGCCGATCCAGACTCATATCCAGATTTTAAAGCGGAAAATGGGAAACTCTTCAAATATTTTCCAGATAGACCAGATCTAGCCGACCCAGAATTAGTAAATTCCTGGAAAAGATGTGTCCCCGAAAATCAAAGGACACAGGTAATCGCCGAAAATCACGATGCCCCTACTGCCGGTCATTTAAGAACAGCTAAGACAATAGCTCGGATCGCGCAGAAATATTATTGGCCCGGAATGTTCCGGGAAATTGCCAAATATATTCGAGGGTGTGATTCTTGTCAAAAATTTAAACCAAGCCAGCAACAAACACCCGGTTTAATGCAACCATATCGGATACACAAACCGTGGCATACCGTCAGTATAGACTTGATAGGTCCGCTACCCAGATCATCAAAAGGAAATATTTTCATTTTAGTATGTCAAGACAGATTTACCAAATGGATTGAACTTCAACCACTAAGGCGAGCAACTGCAAAAGTGGTTGTAGATGCTGTATACAACCAAATTATTGCAAGATATGGATGTCCGAAAATCATAATCACCGATAACGGAAGCCAATTAGAAGGAAAATCATTTAATAAATTATTAAAAGAATTAAAGATACACCATCGATTGACGCCACCGTATACTCCGCAGACGAATCCAGTGGAACGAGCAAATCGAGTGGTCAAAACGATGATTGCTCAATATTGTGAAGAAAACCAAAGAAATTGGGACTTCAATTTGAGTAATTTTATGAGGGCCATAAACTCAGCCAAACACGAATCTACAGGCTTTACACCAGCATTTTTAAATTTAGGACACGAATTACGACAACCGTCAAATCTATTCAACGATGACGAGGATGTTAAAAATGAAATTCTAGAAAGCAACAATGAGACCGCTAAAAATTATTCCGAAAGATGGAAGAAATTAAAAGAAGTGTTTGAATTGGTACGACTTAATCTAACAAGAGCCTTTCAAACTCAAAAGAAGTACTACGATTTACGCCGCCGAGATTGGACTTGTCACCCAGGTGACCGCGTAATGAAACGAGAACACCCATTATCAAGCGCTGCCAAAGGATTTGCCGCAAAACTTGCCCCTAAATACTCCGGACCGTATACAATATCCAAAGTTCTAAGTCCTGTCGTCTATAACCTAAAACACGATATTTCCGGAAAAACTTTTAAAAATATCCATATTAAAGATCTCAAACCCTTAAACCAATTTTGATTACAGAATGGAACAAACAGTAATGGAATGGTCGTTACACCAAATTGAGATGGAGCAGACCCCACCCAGCACCCGCCGCCGTCGTCACACAGAGGCCCAACTAGACGCGGTTTTTCGAAGTTCCTCGAAAAGCCCGACGTTGGAGCTACAAGCATCACCATTACCCAACACACCACCCGTGTCACCAATGGTGAAGATGCTGTCTCCGCTGCCGCCAACCCCACCGGCAAGGTCACACACAACCGCCGAACCATTACCGGTGACCCCAGGACGAGATCTGCCAGAAGCTATAAAAAAACTGTTTATGCCAGAACCTGGAAAGGCTGCGTCACCGGCCAGGGAAATACCAGCTATTCCACCCGCCCCAGAGCCCATAAAGTTACCGTTTCCTTTGTGGAAACTCCGTCCATCAAATAACCCAGATGGCAGATTAAGACTTCGGTTAGCAACGACAGATGGAGGGTACCGATGGGTTACCATTCCATCCCGGCCGATGGAGTGTCGAAGTTCAGTGGCCCGGACACTAACATTTTAAAGTGACCTTGTGACTTTGAACGGCAGAGACGGATTTTCTTTTTTTTGGATTGTTAAGATTTATTTATTTTCTACTAGACTGCAAAGAGAGATTTTTTTTTGTGTGTTAGAATAGTTATAATTTATTTAGAACAAGAAAATAATCTTAAGTAAGGGGGGGGGTGTAATGAAGTGATTTTAATTTAGAAGATGGATGGAAGCAAAACATTTTTTTCATCAAATTTGCAGTCCACGCAAACGCTGCCGAATGCTGAGATTATCAACAGAAGCGCGCGCTTCTCCCTTCTCCAGTCAGGGACGCACGCTTCTCCCTTCTCCAGTCAGAGACGCACGCTGCTCCCTACTCCAGTCAAAGACGCGCGCGTCTAAACCCCACTCTACTATGCGCAGACGACTTGGGACATGCCAATTCCTATAAAAACCCGGGCTGTTGCAGGCATCAAGCAGAACACTCTTGAGCATTAACCGAGAGAGTTCCCACTCCCACCGAGAATACCTCTTCGGAAATTTCCAGAGGTCTTCTCAGGGAGCAACCTACCGCCCTATCCCTCTCCGTCTACGAGAACACTCTTGCGCATTAACCAGAGCGTTCCCGCTCCCAGAGAGAATACCTCTTCGGAAAATACCAGAGGGCTTCTCAGGGATTGACTTACCGTTTTACCGATATACCGTCTACGAGAACACTCTTGCGCATTAACCAGAGCGTTCCCGCTCCCAGAGAGAATACCTCTTCGGAAAATACCAGAGGGCTTCTCTGGGATTGACTTACCGTTTTACCGATATACCGTCTACGAGAACACTCTTGCGCATTAACCAGAGCGTTCCCGCTCCCAGAGAGAATACCTCTTCGGAAAATACCAGAGGGCTTCTCAGGGATTGACTTACCGTTTTACCGATTCACCGTCCTTTCAATATACCGTCTATGAGAACACTCTTGAGCATTAACCAGAGCGTTCCCACTCCCACCGAGAATACCTCTTCGGAAAATACCAGAGGGCTTCTCAGGGATTGACTTACCGTTTTACCGATTCACCGTCCTTTCAATATACCGTCTACGAGAACACTCTTGAGCATTAACCAGAGCGTTCCCACTCCCACCGAGAATACCTCTTCGGAAATTACCAGAGGTCTTCTCAGGGATTGACTTACCGCCCCACCGATCAACCGCCAAAGAAACTATCCTACCGAATAATCATTTTTATTTCAAACAGGGCCGTAGAGCACTTCCCGAGGCAGACGGCTCATATAAATATTGTACATAAATCATTATACAGGGTGGTAAATCAAATAAATAACCTTTAAAAGAATTGTTGTTTTCTTTCTCAAAGACAAAGTTATCTCCACCGAGCTATCCGAAAAGAAAGAGTATCACAAAATAGCAATTGTGTTCAACAGTCTAAGACTTCTAAATAAACATGTTTTCTAAAAAACTGTTTTTATTGATATAAAGTAGTTTAAAATCCTACCGTCCTTTTAAAAGGTCTATCATTTGCAAAAAATCAAGACGTGTTTCAAATTTTTTATTATTTTTATTTGCATAAATGAGCTCTGTGAACACACATTACAGTGTTTTTATTCAATTTTTTGAAAAAAAAAGTTTTAGGTGTATCTGGGTTAAGTGCGGCGAAACCCACTTAACAAAAGAATGCAAATTGAAGGATAGAAGCAATGTCCCAAAATGTGCGAATTGCATTGGACCACACAAGGCAAATTATTCCCGGTGCCAATCCCTACTGGAGCACCTGGATGCCCTTGAAACCAGGAAAAACAAGAACATACAAAGACCCCAAAAATTATAACGGATCCGCAATTAATCCCGGGCCGCAAGCCATACAGCCCCCACAAGTAATTATAACATTAAAAACAATCAATCACAAATGCCAAATCAGGAATCCAATTTTAGTTATAACCAGCATTTTAATAGTGACGCTGAAAAATTAAATGTTCTTTTTGAAGGGATAAATAAATTAAATAGCTTAATTATAGTGGCTTTCACGATAATCCGATAGCTCAAAATGCCATGAAAAACAAGAAAATAAGTCGTAGATTACGTCCTATTCTCTTTTCTTATTTTTAGATGTCATATAGGTGTCAGTAATTGTCAAAATAGTTCTTGCTTCCAGAACACCACACCGATCCCAAATCAGATATCCTGCTGAAATCGTAGTTGCAGCTTTATTCGACTGATTCAAGGTAGAATACTGTAGATGCATCTCTCATTCAGCTGTATTTTGAAATGAAAAAGTATTTTGACAAAAGTGACAACTGAAAATAATCATTGTGCATGGAACGTAATCTACGACTCATTTTCTTGTTTTTCATGGCATTCTGAGCTATCGGATTATCGTGAAAGCCACTATACTCTAATTATTGGTGATCTCAATGCCAAACACAAAATGTGGGGCTGCTGCACTAATAATACCAAAGGTAACGCCTTAAAAATGATAAGCGAAAAATACAATATTGACATAATAGCTGCCTCAGAGCACACGCACCTTGACCTTCATGGTAATTCAGATATCTTTGATATAATTGTCACTAGAAAATTAACAAACCAATTTAATATTCACACAGAAACGGCGCTAAGCTCTGATCACCTACAAGTCCACTTTGACATAAGTGGCTCTGATTGGCTGACCATAGCACCGCCCTCAAATTCAAAAATTCGTTAGAATATCTACAAATCTGAACTAGAAAAACAAATTAAACTTACAAAAATCGACAATATTCAAGAACTTGACAATAAAATACACAATCTTCAACAAAAAATCGAAAATAATGCCTACCTACCATCTCATTTGAAAGAATTAATTAAAGATAAAAACATTGCACGGAAAAAATATCAACAAACTCTCTCCCCGTTAGATAAAAATGCTCTCAACAATCTAAATAGACTTGAAAATGCCTTAAGCACTCACATTAATAATCAATGGGACGAGAAAATTAATAATTTCAATAATGATAATCTTCCACCTTGGAGATTTATTAAAAACCTCAAAAACAAAAAACAACAATTAGCGCCACTAAAAAATGGCAATCAAACCTTTGTTACTGACAAAGAAAAAGCGTAAGCCTTCGCGGAAATGCTGGAAGCTCAATTTACACCTAATAATATTAAAAATCTACAGTTTTTTTCTTTTGGTTTTCCTCCTTTGTCAAATGTCTTTCACTATTTCTCAAAAGTATTTCCCATCTCTCTTAAACAGAGTGCTGTGTATGTCAAACTATTTCCCCTTTTGTCAAATCTATTTCCTTATTTGTTAAACCTATTTCACATTGTTATTACATAAGAATGAATGCTGAAAGAAGGCAAAAGAACAGAATCTCGAACGAGGTACGTGCTTTAATAATCAAAGGGATGAACGATGGTAGTTCTTCAGTCCAAATAGGACGTCAATTTAATGTTTTACCGAACACTGTAAGAAAAATTTACAAGACGTACAAAATAACGAACGAAGTGAATAAAAGAAGTGCTGGTCATCGCCCCAAGAAATTTACTCAAGAGGAGCAAGAAGAAATCTGCAATTTGTTGGAGCAAAATCCACAACTAGAGGTGAGCTTATCGACCATTGACAGAGCGACAAAGGCATTTCACTATTCTGTAAAACGCGTTTCTTTTGTGCCAGAAAGGCGTAACACACCATATACTATCCAAAGTAGGTTTGAATATGCCGTTCAATACAACAGAATAATGGTTCAAAGAGAAAACCTATTTTCTATTGATGAATTTGTGATTCAAGTGAATTCTAGAAGAGCTTATGGAAGATCACCGAAAAATACAAGAGCTAACAAAGTGAAGGCCCAATTAAGAGGCCGTAATTATTCGATTGCTGCTGCAAAGTGTATTAATTCATTATATTTGTTTACCATTCAAGACATGCCTTACAATGCAGAACACTTTGGAGAATTCTTGACATCTTTGATTGACCACTTGGCCGATTACGCCAGCGAAGAGTGGTTGAATATTGCAACTGAAATAAAGGTTGAATTATGCATAGGCGATGTTTTAATAATTGCTAAAGCTAGTAAAGCGCTGAAAGGCCGTGCACATCGTTACTACTGCGATTGGAGACCACTACAACGTACCTGGAGTGAGTTTTGCAAGGACCTGATCGTTGCTTTTCCACATCGTGAAACTCCTGGGGTGCACGTGCTTACACAGCTGCGACTCTACGCAGTCATGAGTGCGACTCGTTAAGCGATTACGGCATTCGAAAACTTAGAGCAATCAGTTGCGTTCATAGAGATCTTCCTTGGAAGACCGTGCTCAGCATGGTAGAATATAGTTTAGATCCCGGCAAAGCCCAAGCTACCATACGAATGCAAAGACCTGCCGGTGAAAGAGAAGTGCTAAAATTGCTTAGTGAGTTTGATGCCCGTCGAAAACCTCGAGCAATACAGAATACGCGTTCTGGTGAATCATCAAACGGATATGTCGCAAAACGTCGTAAAAAAGTCCCGAAGGAAAAATGTTTTTGATGTGGTCAAAACGGTCCTCATCAACACAGCTGTACCTCGAACGTAAAGGTAAAATCAAACAATTGAAACAGAAGATGTACCACCCCAATGTTTACACTGCAAGAAAATTGATCACACAGAGCAAAACTGTTGGTTTAAACACAATAGACCCAAGAAAACGTTTGTTTTAAAAAAATGACGCCATCTAAATACAACACCAATGGCTGCATTATTATGTAAAAACAATGTTTTCAAGTTTAGGTATCTCGTTGATAGTGGTGCAAAGATTTCTATTATAAAACATTCAGTAGTTAAAACTGTAAAAGCCTCACTTGAACCAAACACTGATAAGTGCGCGTTTACTGGCATTGGAAGACAGATTGTTTATTCTCTAGGTGTTTGTGACCTAATAACCGCTTTACCGAAGGTGACTCTTGAAATACGGTACTTGGTTGTACCCGACAATAAAATTCCGGGTGAAATAGATATGATAATTGGTTGGAATGTAATAAGTCGATCTTGTTTACGCGTTGAAAAATCAACAGCTGGTCTTGAGTTACACCATGACCTGCGAAACATTATCAAAGTATTCACGGTTAGACATAAAGATTGTGTTAAGGGGATCTTCACGGTGGATAAAATGCTTGGAAACATGGGATACGTTTTATGAGCTTAGTTTTTACGCAAATCAAATGAAATTTTGAATATAAAAGTTTTAATGTCTTCTCACTGGATTGCTTGATTTCGATTTTTGAAATTGTTATCAGAAAGTGATAAAAAATCGTAAAAATTGGTAACTCGAAAATCTAAATCAACGGTTGTATTCAAAATGTAGTTTTAAAGGTAAAATTAAGATATACGTTTTTCAAAATTTTTGTAAATAAGGGAGTGATTTGCGGATAATAGTTGAAAATTTTAGCTGGTGAGGTGTGTCGTTTGAATGTATCTGACTCCTCCTCCAAGAGCTTTATTATCGACGTCACATTAAGAGAAATCACGGATATGGTTTCAACTTATCTGTCAGGGTGTTAAGAACCACTTGTCTCGAATTACTATACGAGGATACGATGATTGTTTTTATGTTTCAGACCTAACGTTAGGCTAGATAAAGCGATCACCGCTTTTGTATTTGTGCTTTTCATAAAAGTAAATTATTATACATATTATTAATTGATAATATGCATTTTATTAAATTGTGTATCGCAATGAAAATTTTGATTTAAATTTATAATAAATATAATCATAAACAAAATAATAGGTGATATTTAAATAAACATTAATCGTTTAAAGAATATCAACACAAATAAAAAATAAAATTGGCAATAAATATATTATGAAGGAAATAGCCGGGCTGGTATAGCCATAGCCTCAGAAGGTATAGTTTAGCTAAACATTTAGTACGATTAAAATTTTGCCTGCTTACATACTTTGCAACCCCTATTTGCATCAAACTGGTAGCCGACAAATGCGTTTGTAGTTCTTGTCAACATGGACCGTAATGAAAATTTTAGCCGGACTAAATTTCACCGTCAAGTTGAAAAAACTGTAGTCGTTACGTAATTTGTTAAAAATAGTATCAAAACTAATAATTCAAGTTAATAATGATAGTAACAGTGATTCTGATATTTATGCAGATGATTAAATAAAAATTACTAATGTTTTAATATTCTACATAATTTTTATATTATTCAATAATAAATAAATCTTTGGCTAGAGAATTAAATGTAATTTTATTGTTATATTCAGTAACATGCAGGCGAAGAAAATAGAAGCAACCTGAATACAGTCCTGGCAGTATCTTTAAGATTCTGCACAGGCAAAACCCTGCGCTAAACCCTCATAAAAATTAGTGAAGATTACGTAGCAATAAAACCATATTTGCACAAAATGTTTAGACAAACTATACTATATAATAAAAGCAAAAAGATACCCATTGTTGAAGCACGTTCAGTTTTTTCCCACGAAACTAGCCCAAAACCCTTACTTCTTAGAAAGGTAAAATTAAAAGAAAATTCCAGAACCTTCTTTTTTTTTGGAGAGGGAAAAAAATAATAACATAAATCCTAATATATGGACCGAATTGCGAATTCATTTTTCATTTGGTTTAACTTAGTGAAGAGAATAAGTGTTCGAGTGCAGTTTTAAAAATAAACAACAAAGTGCAATCCTGGAAATCAAGCGTGAGTATTATTGTTTGTTATAACTTTATACTGGTTGTGATGAGTTACTAGTTGAATATGTAGTTCCAATAATTATCAATATAAGTCAGTTAATAAAATTAATTAAAATCTTAAATAGCTCCAAACACAGAAAAGTGAATTTTCAATTATTATACTATATTGAAATTATTTAATTAAAATAAAATATATTCTCAAAGTTATTAAATTACGAAGTAAAATATCATTAATTAATGTGTATATGAGGGTTTCCTTATTCATGTCAGCTGACAATACATGTAGTATTGTCAGTTGATTTAGTTATTAAGTAATTAATAATTCAGTCATCAATAAATAAGTATATCACAGTTTAAATTTTGCAATTAACATAATTTATTTCTACATTAATAGTTCTGATAAAGCATTGGTCAATCTAAAGAATGCTCTAGTTATCTTTTGTAAGTTTAACTCAATGCACATAATAAATAATAATTTAATTAAGAAGCAAGATCTCACAGTAGTGTCAAGACTATATTTATAGTAAATAATTGAAAAAATCAATCAGATCACTTTAAGTCTTGAAAATTACTTCAAAATTTGATTTTAATTATCAAGATTAATGTTAATACAGTTCAAACTAATTTTGTATACTAGAATTGATACAAACAGACTTTGTTAATATTAATCAGTTAATATTCAAAATATCGATTATTTTACTTCAGTCACTAAAGTACTTATTAGTTATATTCAAAAATTAGATTGTTAACGTTAATAAACGTTTTATAAAATAATTTTAAAGCCTACAAACAAAACGTGTATGTTGTTGCCTTGGGCTGATACAGCAGGCTAAGTTTCTTAAAAAAAATTTAAATTTAATTTATTTGCACCCTCCATAAACCCAATTTCAACAAAAACACGTTGGTTCGATAAACTTTTTTCATGTCTATAATAGTTCTTTCTAGATTTACTTGTTGGTACTGAATAAATATCAAAGATGCCACAAAAACGAAAACACACAGAAAGTGCTAGAAAGCGTTATAAAAGGTAATATAAGTCAATCGTTATTATAGTAAATAAAAATGCAACTAATCATGGTAATTTATAACTTCTGCGCATATAAACGTAGGGAATTATAGCTATATAAAGAAAAATAATGTGTAATTTATTTCCAATAAAAACAAAAAAGCTGCATCGAATTGATTATAGTATCTGTCCGAAATTATAATGTGTATTGTGACATGTGTATTATTTCTCAAAAAACTTTGATTTCAGTTAATTAACTGAATATTGAATATTGAATAATTATTGAGAAATAATTACTTACTGGTCTATTCATTCTAAAAAAATTAATATGATAACTTAAATGAAGCTTTATTATTTTATTTGTACTAACGTAGTATCTTGAAAACTAAATTTATTTTACCACATTTTTGTTTTACTTTTAAACATTATATATTGTCAGCTATAATTTCTCACGTATATGCGTCTAAGTTATCAGTCCGTGTTTAAATATTTAGGTATTAAACAAAGCCATAGCTTTGGATGGAAACCTGTAAATAAAAAATTGCATTTTATTTTGGCAAAACTTGGCACATTAGTTTAATTTTTCTTGTTGATGAAAAGTTTCACAGTTCAAGGTTATATTTTTAGATGTTTTTACTTTTAGACAAATGTTAGAAAAGCAAAAAAAAACAAATTAAACTGTTTTTCTATAAATACATAGACAACTTTGCATTTGCAGGTTTCCAAAATAAACGATCGTACTCTAATATGTATATATTAGAAAAACATTATCACAACCTATTAACAGAAGTACATTATTAATATGTACTTAATTTGTTCACATTGCTCAAAGTAATAAAGTATTGATTAAATGACTTTAAAAAAGGTTATCCGAATTGGGTGCTAAAGCTCGCACAAAACCTACCACCACAATAACTCTTCTCAACCCACAAGAAACGGATTTGTCTGTGCCTGAACCTGAAACTACATATTTGAGGGAAAATTTGACGTAATATTATTTATGAAACACGTGTCAATGTAAATTTAATGTAAATTGTTTGTAGGGTAGAAAATGCTCAAACTGTTCTTGAGTCTATTCCAGGTGAACAGTCTAACATGGCCAGGTTTATTGTATTTTCATAAAAAAAAACAGCTGAGAACAATAATTTTAATTGTAGGCCGTCAACCTCTGCAGAAATTGATAGTGTCATATATGAAACAGTTCCACCCAAAACGGAAAATGTCGAATCTGTCCTAGAAGGCAGAAGACTTGTTGACATACAACATTTTTTCAACAGCATAAAAAATCTCAACGATCACAAGCCATTTGACTGTCATTTTTCACATATGTACTTTATGCGAGAGATTAAAAAAGGATTATGCAGTGTATTCGTTTTTAAATGTAGTATGTGTAATATAGAAAAACGCGTGTCGACCGAACGTGTACTGGAAAAAAATGAAACGGCTATGGATGCAAACGCTGCAGCAGTTTTTGCGGCTATATCGACTGGATGCGGATATGCACAACTGAACCAACAACATGCGCTTTGTAATATTCCTTCATTGACGACACGGCAGTACTCTAAGTACAACGAATTAGTTTCGCAAAGTATTTTAGACTCTTCGTGGGTTGCAATGGAAGAAGCTGGAAAAGAAGAACTTGGTTTAGCACGCGAAATCGGCGATGTAGATGCGGATAATAACGGACTCATAACTGTGATAGCTGATGGGGCTTGGTCCAAGAGATCGTACAAAGTTAACTACGATGCACCTTCAGGAACCGTAAGTTACAAAAATATACTTCCATCATTAGCAGTATCAGTAATTTGTTATATATTTTAGGCATGCATAGTTGGCGCTAAAACTGGGAAGTTGTTGTTTGTTGCTTCCAGAAATAAATATTGTGCAATTTGTGCTAGAGCGACTAGTAAAAATGTAAACGCTCAAGATCATGTCTGTTACAAAAACTGGAACGGATCTTCAACTGGAATGGAATCTGACATAATTCTAGAGGGCTTTAAAGCCAGTGTTGGAATGCATAAGTTGAAATATGTGAAGTTGGTTGGTGATGGAGATAGTAGTGTTTATAAGAAATTATGCACCGAAAGACCTTATGGTGGTAATTGTAACATACAAAAAGTAGAATGCACTAACCACCTCCTGCGAAACTATTGTACTAGACTTCGTGAAATATGCACAAGAAGAAAGAGCAGCTCAAACCAAGTAATTCCTTTAAAGTTAAGGGCAGTGGTAAAAGCTAACATTCATAGATTGAGAATTGGAATAAAAAAAGCCTTATTACATCGCCGTAAAGAAGCAGTATCGATTGAAAGTCAGCTTATTCACTTAAAATCAGATATTTCTAATTGCCCTCATCACGTGTTTGGTAATCATGAAAACTGTGGTACATATTTTTGTAAAGGCAGCAAAGAAGCGGAAGTAAACTATGTACCAGATTTTCAAAACTGCGGTCTTATGAATGATCTATTGGCTTGTGGAAACAGACTACAGCAAACTGCACCCAGTTTACTATTGAATATGAATAACAACGCTGCGGAATGCTATAATTCGGTAGTCGCAAAAGTTGTTGGTGGCAAACGAATAAATTTTAGTTTGAAAAACAGCTATGAGGTAAGATGTCGAATTGCAGCGCTCCAATTTAACGAGCACGAAAATTATATATCCACGATCTATAAAACAATGACAACGACAAGCCCGGGAAAATACACAAAGCTGTACATTGACAAAACTAGACGGAAAAGATTGTATAATTTAAAAAGAAAACAACTTTTTTCTACAAAGATTAAACCAAGAAATACATTTTCTAGTGCAGATGCTGATTATGGAGCAGTCGGCGAATTAAGCCCTACCACTCTAGAAAGTAGAAAAGAAGAACTGTTATCTCTCATTGCTACTTCTAATATCCGGGAATTAGAAATTAAAACTAGAGGACAGTCCAGCAATCCTTTGTGGAAAATGGAGCGCATGTACAGGCTTACTGCTTCTAACTTTGGGGCAGTATGTAAATTACGAAAATCTACCGATCCGAAGAAACTTGCCAAAAGAATTGTGAATTCAAATTTTACAGGATCTGCTGCAACGCGCTGGGGTATCGATCATGAACCTATTGCCAAAGCCAAATTTATAGAATATTATAAGATCGAAGAAGCAATTACCGAATCCGGCCTCTTTGTTGATGCGGACTTTCCACATCTAGGAGCCAGTCCAGACGGATTACTTTCGGGGGGAGATATTATAGAAATTAAATGCCCGTATTCAAGTCGGCAGTTAACTCCAGAAGAAGGAGTTTTCCAAAAAAAAATTAAATGTTTAGAAGCATGTGCAGATGGAATCTATCGCCTTAAAAAAACTGATAACTATTACAACCAAGTACAAGGTCAATTAGCGCTCAGTGGAGCTAAATTTTGCTACTTTGTTGTGTGGACGCCTTTAGGAATTATTGTCGATAAAGTAAGATATTGCATAATTAACACAATTATGTTATAATATACTATTATTTTTTGTTGCAGATAGCATATGACAAAGACTTTTGGAACGCAATGTTGCCAAAACTTAATGAATTTTATTATAACGTAATGATACCAGAAATTTTAAAACATAATTAATATAGGAGAAACCTGCTATTAGTATCTCCTCGAAAAGAGTGCCAGCGGTCAGTTAGTAGAGTTCACCCAAGCAAACATGAGCTCAGAAGAAGCGTGATCTGCCCTGAGGTCGCTTTAAGTTTCATGTACACACCGCACCGATTGGTTAATTTAAATTTACTCCTGACTTTGCTAATTCAGTTTGCATATTTTCCGTAGCTCATGTTTACTTGAGCGAGCTGTAGAGGTGTTACTAAACTGGTTAGGTGAGAACAGGCGTCACCGAACAGTGTCGGCACTTCTTTTGAGCGTAAATAATAATATTTGATATAAATATACATTAGATTAGAGTTTATTCCGAAACGCACGGTATATATTTTAATTTGTTCAATATGTGCGTTTTATGTGCTTTAGTTGAACATGTTTTACACATGTTTAAACATGTTAAACATGTTGCAAATGCTTCTGATATCATATGAAAAAATTGAAAAGATTTTTCGTGTTTAGAGTTTTATAAAGCTTTTATATTTTCATCTTTTGCCACACAGTTCTTACACGGGATATCAAGTAGCGCTTATCGGCTTTTCTAGTTTATAAAGTTATCAGCAGCCGATGCTTAACTTAAAAGATCATATTACAGTCCACGTGGACTTGAGGATATGTGTCATTCTTGTTTATCCAATCAGATGCAGTTCAAAGCGATAAATCAACATTGAACATTTTATGAACACACCCCCGAAAAATCACAGTTTCAAGTTCATTTCTAGCGTGAGGATCCCCTTAAGCCACTTTACAGGACAAGCATGAGATTTGTATAAAATTTTTTGGCCGATAAATTCGTTAGAAAATAAAAATAGTAAAAAATAAAAAATCAAAACATACATATAATAAAGTGCCCTAACTGGCATGTTTGGGATTTTGACATTTGACATTTAGTTTTAAATTTTTCTAAATGGACGCTAAGTGGCAATTTACATTCATAAATTTTAATTTTATCTGTTAAAGCCCGAAGTATTTGCCATAACAACTTAGATAACAAATATTTTATCACATAAACTTAATTATCATAAAAATAGTTGGTTCCTCAAATATCTCTAAATGCCTAGTGTTTTCTGACATTTTACCGCACCCGCTTGTCATTTTACAGCATCATGCGTAAACATGAAGTTACAGTAGACGCAAACAGAAGTGAAACAATCACTTTGAAAGACAGGAGGCCAAAAAATGTTTTAAAGTGCTAGTTGCACTAAACTTTGAACACACACTGTTCATGAATAATTATGTCTTGATAGTTATCTGGAAACAAATTTTATTTACATTTACTGTTCAAAGTACTTCTTTTAGACAACTGCCAGCCATAATATTAGCAATGTCCTCAAAAAAGAAGTATTATGTGAAATCCTCCAATACAATAATTGCTGCTAGATCATAACTAAATTCACTGCAGAAAACATATCCTGTCTTTTCATGTAAAGAAGTTGATGATGTCTTTTTATGTAAAGAAGTTGATGAAACGTTAGTCTGCAAGCTTTAACGCCAACAGATCTAGCTTTACTACCTCCAAATTTTACAGCAGTAAACAAAGTACTGCAATTACTTGAATTAAAATTCATAATTTTTTGTTATTTTGTACTTAAATCCACCAGTCAAGAGACATAAATTCAAATTGTATTTTAAATAGTAACTCTTATTTTTCTCAAAAGATTCAGATTTGGTTTCAAACATTTTTTTTTATCAGAAACTGGTTTTATCTGAAACTCAAATTTTTTTTTTAACGTTTTTATGTCAAGAGACATAAATTCAAATTGTATTTTAAATAGTAACTCTTATTTTTCTCAAAAGATTCAGATTTGGTTTCAAACATTTTTTTTTTATCAGAAACTGGTTTTATCTGAAACTCAAATTTTTTTTTAACGTTTTTATGATTCGATGATGATTTAAACTTTTTCCGAGAATAACTTTGAGACGAATGATGCTTTTCAAGAATTTTTATGTAGAATTTTTTATAATTTTATTAATAATTTTTAGTACCTATTTTAAATTTTTTTTTCAATTTTTTTGAAGTGAAAACTTCTTTAGCGGCGCTGAGCACTTTTTTTTGTATGGGTAAAAACTTTCAAACTCGCGTCAGGGTCACGTGATGCTGATCGAAAAAGCGTAAGATCGAGGGGAAGGGAGAGGAACTAGTATCTCCCACTCTTTCTACCGTGCCTGAGTCATAGATTTATTATAACAAGATACAGCCATGCACTGCGATAGTCCGCCAAGACGTACCATCTATTGCTCTCACTCTCAACTGCATTAGTATTCGATAGCGCTATCTTTTAGAGAGGTTCCTACAAATAGCAAAGCAGAAATCAGTAGACGCAGAGTACGCTACGTCAGCATGACACTAGAATTATTTTGACGTTTCTATTCAAATTTTTCTAATCACATAATTTGAACAGAAAACTTAGTTCAGTCACTTAAAAATTGAAAATAATTATTGTCAAGAAAAATATTTAATAATTTGAAGGTAATTTTATTTATTGAGATTTCAACCTCAACTTTTATTTTCTTCCAGCTTTCTAATGTTTCTCTATTTTCTTAAAGCCTAACTTCAATTTTACAAATTCAAATTTGAAACTGGAATAGAGTTTTTTGATAAAATAATTAAGAATCATTAGCACTGATGAAAAAACCTTTATTTATAAATAATTATTCATTCCAAAATAAAATTGATTTTTAACCTAATTTTCGTATTTTATTAGATTGTGTATGACAAATGTCAATAAGTTGACAGCAAAGCATTGCATCGTTGATTGTCGACTAAAATCGTAGAAATTCGTGTCTGTTTAATCACTATAGACTCGTGTGCGACATACAACAAATATGATGAAAAGGATAAAAAATGTGTTTTATTAAATATAGAAAGAAATGGAGAGATGTACCAATTTCTTTGATATGTTTTTTAAGAACCGAAGTATGTTCAGCATGCATAGCTATATCTAATGTATTAAATCTATAGCCTGAGTGTGCTGCTCTGTTTAGGCGGCACAGGGCGCTTGCG
Organism: Lagria hirta; assembly: GCA_947359425.1. Lineage (NCBI taxonomy): Eukaryota > Metazoa > Arthropoda > Insecta > Coleoptera > Tenebrionidae > Lagria > Lagria hirta. Next base: position 22,675,706 of record OX375794.1, read on the forward strand.
CGAATAACCGTGTGTGTTTATGTACAGCGTCCCACGCGTATCCAAGGATGGTGACAGCTGATTGCTTGACTGTTGTGTAGTAAATACACTGTTGTGTATTCGTAAATGTGAATTGTTTAAATTATGGAAATCGAACAAAGTGAATCTATTAATGAAAAAAGTGATGATGAAGTAGTGAAAGAAAATGAGTAAGTAAGAAAAAAAAATTGGAAAAAGCTTTGATAAATTGCCGATGATTTTAAGTGGAGATTTCAATATAAACTTTGCAGACGATAAAAATCAATCGTTAATTGAATTTTTAAATAATGAATTTGGTTTAACTATGTCAAATGATCGCAATTTTAGCACAACGAAATACAAAACTACTATTGATGCGGTCTTTATTAGACACTTAAATAGGTTCGAATCAAAACTGTTTGTTTCTTACTTCAGTATCATAAACCAATTGTATCAGTTGTAAAAATTTGCGATGATGATTCTGATAATAACGATGGTGTAAAAGTCGTCGAAATTATGGATGGAAGTTGATTTTTCTGAGAGATAAAATTTAATGTAATATATAAATAACGATATAATATTATAAATAACAACATATAAATTGTCATATTTGTGTACGATAGCGCAATAAATAAACATCGTATTCTACCTCATAAATGATAGTACTTTTATACTTATAATTAAACACAACGTTAATATTGAAGTTTTCACTTCTGCCGGCACTCCCGGAGTGCTACCTTTTTTTTTAATATGCTGATGAAAAGATAAGAAGAAAGAACCCTAAGATTTGTCAGTTTCTCGGTATTTAGCGACTCCAAACTTTCCTTCCTACGAATCAATTTTTTTCATTGCTAATAGCAAGCTTTGATGTAATTTTGAAGCGCTTGTGGTATTGCACTCTAACAAATATTTTCAATTAGGTACTATTAGTGATATTACAATACAATTGATGTTATTACAATACTCTTGAGTACTTACTATCATTAAGTACTTTATACCATAAGTACTTAATAATTATTAGTTTCTATACAAATTCATTTCTTTTAAACTGCCAGCATAAACAAACTCCCAGTGTGATTAATATTGAAATTGTTTATTTAGTTAAAAATAAAACAATAATATTGATTTATAATTGAATCTTTTGAAACATTTTTGATAAAATAAATGTATTTTGTATTTTACAAATAGACGTTGCAGGAGACTGAACAAAAACTATGACAGGTGCACTGTCAAATGAGAACCAAAAAATTACAACAAAATTTTTATTACAAAAAAATTTTCTTCAATTTATAGATAAACTCTATCAGATAACTTTAACAGTAGCGACAGATCACTGACCACAGTACGCGGTTTAATTGTTTGCATTGTGATAGTTGAGTTGTAAAAACGTACGTAGCATGTGAGCTCAGTTTAATCAAGCTTACATTGTGAAAGATTATGTCGTTTGTCATTATGCGCGCACGGATAATTATTAATCTAATCGGTAATTTTAGACTGTGAGTTTTCAAGCTTTTGTTTTACATTTGTAGCTCATTTCATTCCGATCAATCAGTCTAATATAAATTTCTATTTTCGATCGAGATTTTCAAACGGTAAATAGTTATTAAAGATGTTCACTTTGGCAGATGCGTAGACTTATCACATTTTGATTATGCTCGTTTCAACAATTGTTTCATCGTGTGTTTTGAATTATATGATTGATTTTCTAATGTTATGTACAATGCCGCACGCCAGAAGGTCTTATAGTATGGCAAAACAAAACTGCAATACAATTAGTTTTTAGAATACTATTGATATAGATAAACAAAAAAAGGCGGTCAGTGAATACAATAATCAGCTCAGTTGCCAATGAAAAGTATTAGAAGCTATTGCTCACATCAACAACGCAATAATCTGCGATGCAAAAGTGTTGAACATAATCTGGCCTAATGAAAGATATGCACAATTCTTGAAGTTTGCTGTAAAAATGTTATTGTATCTCAGTGGAAAATAAAATATCCATCATGACGCTTCAATGAAGAGAATCGATCCAAATTCCCAAGTGCAACCAACCCATTCTGCAAATAGAATAATTTCGATTCGCTTCAATAAAACAAATGCTTTGTTCTTACATTAATACTTTTCATATGAGTTTTGTACATTTAATAAACTTGATTCATTTTGAGTAATTGATTCATCAGCTGAATTACACAAAAAGGTTTTTACACTTATATTTACGAGAATTTGCGTGCTAGGTAAACTGACGAGATAAACCTTCTACAATAAAAAAAAACAAATACTACGACGTCAAAAAATAAAAAGTTTTTCAAATTAGAGCTTAAAATACAAAACTTTTATTTAGGAGAACAAACTTGAACGTAACTCGATAAGATTATTTAAAGAATAATATAAAATGAGTCTCTTTGACAATTTGCAAAAGTATTTGTTTAGATATCTTAGCCACAAATAAACGTTCGAAAAAATTTTCATAAAAAGTTTCCATTTTCTCTAGATGCAAAGTTAAGGCTAAATTTATACGATCTCAAATTGATACATAATTAAATTTACTACATCTTGTCTGACTACACATGAATCAAATTATCTTAATAAATAACTTAATTTAATTCATCTAATAAACTACCACAACATTATTTAGATTCTAAAGCAGGACAAAATTTGCCGGATTAATAAGAAATACTTCAGAAAGTTACTTTAGTCACAATTAAAAAAAAATAAATAATAAATAGTGCAAAAGTTTTTGTATTAATATTCACACCCAAAAACTTTTAAATTGTGATTGAGAGCGTTTGCAATTTTATGTGGTACAAAAATTTTTCGTTTGTGTAAATATTGCAAGAAACAGTAAACAATTATTGTTTAAAAGCCATAGAAAACATAAAGTTGTTTTAATGATTTTTGCAACGTTTAAACTACAAACGATGTTATTATTCGTAGTGAAGTTTAATCGTTTGTAGTTTCATTAATAAAAAAATAAAACAATAAAGTGTGTGCAAGTTTGTTTGTGATAATATTTACACAAAAAAAGTTTTGAAAAGGTCTAAAAACTATAGAACTATAGATAGATAATAAAAGCTGTTTCGGAATTATTCATAAACTTTTTTCCGTAAAAGTACATTATTGTAAATAAATACTAATAAAATATCAATAAACATTAATTAATAATTTACAATTTTGTACCTAATTAACATGTTTTCTAGCTAAACCTTGTTATTCTTTTCAGTTGCATTTATATTGAATTAATATATTGTTTATTAGAAAAAATACTAATTTAATTAGAACAGGTGCATGGAAAAGATTTACCACGTAAAAAAAAATTATAAACGCTTTGGCAATTCAAGTACAACAATTGCTGTATTTTTCCCCTACATTTTTCATTTTACATTTTTGGTATTCAGTCACATAAAAATAATATGGTTTTGTTTCTATTTAACAAAATGCAACATTCTTACATATTTTTATAAAGTGCACTGTTAAGATGTTATTTTTTATTTACAAGTGTTGTTTTAAGGTTTTACGATTTACTAACTCTATTTTTACTATAATTATTTATTAATTAGAATCTTTACAATTGCATATCAAATTGAAGAATTAAAAAAAACTGTATCCTCAGAATTACCAATATATAAACAAAATAATTACTGCTTTAAAGATTACTCAATAACTTTAAATTAATCTGAGATTGGTTTACTTCATTGTGACTCCAAAACTACAAACACAATACTACACTTATACAACGAAAAAAAAGATTTTTTGATTACCTTTCTATTGGTTGAACCATCACATAACCTAGCAGAATGTGTGTTGATAGGCTGTTATTGTTTACATCTACTTCGTCATTAACTTGAAAAATACTATAGTTTTATAATTTGTAGAGCGGATTCATTTAAAAATGTCATTCTCACAGCTTTAGCTGAAAAATCTCTCAAAAACATCCATAATCATAAAGTACCTGCCATTTCAAAATGTTTTAATAGAGATGTGGGCACGCACAACAGCAAAAATAGAAATTCGCTAGTTTTATAACGTCTGCTCATAAAACAGTTCCAATTCTATTTTTTTTACAATTTATTGTTGCAGTAAATTTAAAGGTCTCTGTCAGCATCTGGACGTCTTCTTTGCCAGTTACAAAAAAATATTTTTAAAAATGTTGGAAATCATAAAACTGCAGGAAAGATTATATCTTTAATAATAATAATATTTATGCATTTTATAATATCCTCTTTGTTATCTGTTCTATAAAATAAAAATTGTTAATTAATATTTCTTTCCTTTTTCATTATTATTTATTTACATTAAAATGTACTTTTACAGCAAAATTTGTATGTGCAATGCCAAAAAACCCTATACATTCTTTGGTTTTTAGACAATTGTTTTACGTTCTTTGCATGATTTAAACAAATAGAATATTTCTTTTTTAACTGCATTAAAATACTGATTTCAAACAGAGCTTAAACATTTTTTTGGAAAATATTATATTACAAAAAACATTGCGTTTAAATTGCAATCAATAGTATTGTTTAAAGTTTTTATAACTCAAAAATTATTTAAAAAGCTTATTGTTTTCTATGATTTTCAATCAACGAAAAAAAATAGATTTTCCATTCAACCCGTAAATAACTTTTTTTAATTACCACGCATAACTTTCTACAGAAATAAAAAAAACCTTTTTTATTAGATAAGGTATTTTTTGATGTTAGTACTAATAATTTTGAAAAAATAAAGTGTATTTTAACTACAAAATAATTCAAATTAAAGCATTTGAATAAAATAAAACCAAAAATAAGATCTTTTAAACAAAAAATTAAACCTTTGCAGAAAGGAACAGAACTAAAAACAGTTAATAAAAAATCTTTTAGTCCAAACTCTCCATTAATGTGCACATTACTGCGCCAAGTAAACAAACAAGTGTATTATGCTTTTGTATATAGATAAATTAGAATGCTTAAAAACATAGATGCTTAAAAATATAGATAAAAAAGTACTAGGTAATTGTAACTATAAAAAACCTTAGAAGATAAACATGACGTAGAGTTTGTTAATATGGCGCTATTTACAGTCTAATATTTTTTTATTTTTGCTTTTCAGGTCCGTTTCTTTTCAGAGGTTTGAATATTTGTTAAAAAGCTTTTTTGACAATGATTATTTACTGTTTTTGCTATATTTAATCAAAAAGAATTATTTTAACTGCGAAAAGTCACCAATGATTTTAAATAATCACCAATGATTTTAAACACAATTTAAATGTTTTATGTAGAAATATTATAACAAAAAAAAATGCGCACAATATAAATTATATTTTATTTTTCACATTATTAAATCTACAAGCGATTAAACTCTGCTACTATTAATAATAATAATGCGAAGTATTAAATAGAAATAAAGAAGAGAAAAAAATATATAAAAGTATAGAAGAGTAAAAATGCAATCAGTGTAAAAAATGTAAAATTTTGAGAACGGATGCGGAATATTGTCAGATTGTTACGTAAAATAAAATAAAAAAAAAAATTATTTAAGAATATAATCAAAGAAAATTTAAAATGCTGTAGAAAAAAACATTCAATAAAAAAAATTTAAAAAAAACAGTAATATAAACATAACGCTATATTAAAAATAAAAAAAAGCTAAGAAATTCTAAAACGTCTTTGAAAAAAAACACAACAAAGCAAACAAAATCCTAAAGAAAGCAAAGTATAAAAAGCATAAAATAAGAGAAAGAAAAATGTTCAAAATGTCGAGTTTTAAACTAAAAAAGTTTTTATATAATTAGAGAGACGCATGCAAAAAAAAAAACAAGCACACGTTTGATACTTAAAATAAAATAATAAAGTTTATTTCATGTCAAAAACTAAAAACCCTTAAGCACGTCTTATGTCGCAGACGACAGTTTCAAACCAAGATGACGCTAGTATTGACATATAAATGTATCAAATACAGCCAACGACTCCACTAAATAAAAATTTCTGATTTGACAAAATCACACTGTTTTACGAAAATTAAGCTTTATGTCTCACTGAAGGCAAACAAATTTTACTCCGAATGCCCATGGGTTGGCAAATTCCAGAGAACACAGAATCAAGCCGGAAACGCTAAAATCCGAGACGGACCATTAAAAAATAGTTTTACAATAATCATTGAAAAAAGTTTAGTAACAGATTTAAAAAAGGTAATTACGGTTCTAGCTGCTAGTCAATTGTAAAAGATAATTAATATTAGATGACGCACACACTACATTTTAATATATTTTTAATTAATAAAGTTAATTTTTATAAAATACAGTGTGAGAGGATACTAACTTCATCCAGACAAATCATAGCGCAAGTCCGCTTTTGGTCTCGATAGCTCTTATGGTACATAAACAAATTGATAAAAATTTTACATTTTATTATTAATAATAAATATAATATTATAAAGAGGAAAGATTTGTATGTTTGTAATGAATAGGCTAAAAAAGTACTGGGCCGATTTAAAAAATTCTTTCACCAATAAAATGTCTTTCGTCGAATGCGCTGCCGAAACTATTAGCGATAGAACAAAATAATGTACAACAATATTGAAGAACATCATAATGTCTACAAAAAACTCCGCGGTAGCATATGTCCAACTATTGTAGTTATGTCACTACAACAACTTTTTTCATTTTAAACATTAATGAAAATGCTAACCGAATTCAAATGTGTTTTTCTGTTCTATTTATGTGTTTATATTAATCCTTATCCAAATAAATTATTTTATGGTCAAGACCATTCAACTACCTATAAAATAGTTTTTAAATTATTTAAATTGGATTTTCCATTCAAAAGATATTACGAATTAAAAAATTCAAACAGTAAACAAAACCGCCATAGCGCCGTAGCCGTTGTTTGCGATGCAGTCTGAAAAGCGCGCCGGGCATCGCGGCGGGCGAGGTGGAGGGGACACTGGGGAGGCAATATTTAATAAAATTAGTAAAGTCCTTCTCGGGTATGACGAGACCAGGGAAATAGGTATTCAGTTTTATATGGAGGATATTATAGATTCCAGTTCAAATTGAATAGGTACGCATACATAAGATAGGTCAGCTATACAAAATAAAGTAGTGCATCAAATTTACGCTAAGGCGGTACAAAGTTCTCCGGGTCAGCTAGTAAATAATAAAAGTACAATGATTGTTGCTTCAAGTCTATATAGTAGAAGCGTTAGACATATACTCAGCAGTAAATTTGATTGCTTTTAATAAGAGGGACAGAATAACAAAAGTAAGAAAGATTTACAAACCAAAGTGTAGGTGTAAGTGTTATAGGTTTATAAATAGAACCATCCAAGTAGCTGACTACTTTTATTATACAATTGTATATCCAAACGCCATCAATATAGAATTTACAAAAAAAGATAAAAAAACCAAAACAAATAACTAAAAAATAAAAGCAGTACTGCAATAAAATATTCAAAAATTATATATTTCTGTTCATATTTTTTTTTTAAAATAATGCAGAATTAGATCAAAATTATTTTCCAGCATACTTTTTGTCAATATTTGATGGTAATTAATTGTAGTCAATGAGCGTTCCGCAGGGTAACATTCTATTAAATCGTTTGACATTAAAAATGGTATTTTAAATGACATTCAATATTTTTGATTTGTTTTGATATTCTGAAAAAACTTGAATAGTAATATTTTAAACTCTTCATATTCTTGATCTATATTTTACTTTATAACTCATCTTAGTATAATAATAACTTTGTTTTATTATTGAAGACTTTGTTTTATTGCCAACATTGAAAAGTCAAAAAGTAAAGCTTTTTCTAAACAGTTTTTGAAGCAATCAGGTCAGTTCACAGGTCAAAAATTTTTTATTTAGACTTTGTTTCATCGTCAACTTTGTTAAATTCAAAGGTTCAGAAAGTGAAACCTATTCTAACCAGTTTTTGAAAAAGTCACCAAAAGCTCCAATAATTTGATCCACTGCAAAAAATAAAAATTAACTTTAAAAGCTTTGCGATTTTTGTTAAATGATTCTTCTTTAGCATCTTCATCGTGAAAATGCTTACGCGGCCACGCCGCCTTGAAATCTGTAACCTCATTATAAAACTCTGCAAACTTTTTGACACATGGCTCATCCTGAAGGAAAACTTTGTGATTTCGCATCAGTTTTATTTGGTTTTTGGTAACAATTGTCATTAAGCAAGCTGTTTCTAAATTTAATTTTTTATTTTGTAAATATTCTGATAATTGTTTTAATTTTATTAAAATGTCTTCACTTAGCTGTCTTTAAAACTTTGAATTCGGCTAATAAGATCATTACAATCCCATAAAAATGCTGAAATATGTATTTTACCATTTGTAATTTGTTTTAAAGCTGATTGAATAGCTGTTAGAGATTTTTTCACAGCAGTGACAAATCTTACATGACTGTACTATTAACTATTTAAATTCTGGTAATATGAAAAATAGTATGTATAATGAAAATAAAAATAAATTTAGTAATACTAGCTTTTGTATAAATGTCAAATAGTAGAGATCAGGTCAAGCTATTTTTTAAAGTGAACAAAGGGAAAAGACGTATGAATAAACCTTTTGACCTCTTTAAAGCGTGGAAATGGTTAAATAATAGAAATTCTTCTTTCGTTATCTTATTTTAAGAATAGTGTCAAGTCAAATTTCTTTGTTATTTTAGGATGTAAAACATAGAGGAAAAGTTTTCAGTACAAATTTAAGAGAAATTCATTCCAACTTGTTAATCAGGAAAGTAATGCTAAATAAATAAATATATTTTGATTTCAAAACAAATAATATAACATCCCCACACAATAGATGTTTCACAAAATATTAATTTTAGAAAAAGGCACCCATCAATAAAATTCACGATGGGTGGGTTTTTTACACCCTAGTTAGGCTACTGCCTAAACTGTAATAAATTGTATTGAGACACAAAAACCTTAAAGATATACAACTGCAATAAATTTAATAAATCTTTTCAACGTAAAATATAGATATATATTTGTAGTATTTGCATTTTGTAACCTTTACAAGAAAAGGTCAAGATTTAGTGACCATAACTAAAGTTTTGTTTTATCAGTTAATAATTAATTCAAGTGATGGAATAAATTTATTCCACTAATTCAAGGTATTATTAATTGGAAATATTTAAAAATAAAATGTTTATTTCGAAAAATATTGCTCAAACTTATTAATTTTTATTTCTAGTTGCACAGTTTTTTAATTTATTTTTAGTATTCAACTGATTTTGAAAACATGTCTGAAAATCGGACCCGCAAAAAGTTTAATCTTGTAAAATTATATTTTAGCTGAATGGAATAAGACGTGAAAAACAGTTTAGCATTGGTTTATTGTCGATCAAAGTGAGTGGTTGTCAATGACAGAACTTTGTTATTATTGAAAATACATAATCACGTTGTGCATACAATTTATAAATATTATTAATAACATTAGAACGTATTGCAATTTGGTGACATTGGACATACATTGGAAATACTCACATAATTGCAGTTCTATTTAAATAAGAAGCTTTGGGCAAAATGCGTATTTAATAACCACTTATCTTAATGCTATCAAATTATAGCAGTTTTATAGCTTTCTTATTATTTTTATGATCAGTATTTAATAGGTATTTACGCATAATAGTTTAAGTTTACACCTGGAAACAATGTTTGAATTTGTCCAAGAATAATAACTTTTGACGTGAGGCATGTAGAACATTTTATGCTAAATAATAATGCAAAAAACAAAGCCAAGTAATCTTGTAATAATCGTTGCGGGTTATTACCTTAAGGGTGTAATGTTTTACTTTCAGTCATGGTAATCAAGATGTAAGTACCTGAAAAAAGTCAGTCTTGCGGAAAAATTGTAAAAACAGAATTTTTCACTTGGAAATAGTTTTTCATAAATTAATTATTCAGCGTTTTTTAATTGTTTCTTTAGTAACGCACCTCACATATTTTTATTTAATATTAGCCATTATTAGAACCCAATTTCTTAAAAGGTATCAAATAAAGCCAAATACAGCACTTGAGAATAAGGCTACTGTATCTTCATCACTCATATTGTAAATGACTCATTTTATTTTTTTTGTTTTGTAAAATTAAAAAAATAAGTCAATTTTGCTTTAATTATTTGTTAAAAAAACATTCATAATAATAGATAATTGCAGTAATATATTAATTTTACAAGTTGTCTCAGAAAAAAGATGAGTCTATCGAGTTCTTATTAATAGATGATTCTAATTTTCTTTGCAACCAAAAGATTAATATACTACAATACAAACTGATCTTATAGTATAAAAAACTGTTGCTGTTAATTTTTTCCAAAAAGATTACTTTGTTTTGTTTTGTCCCAAAAAAGGAAAATCTCCAATAGAGTTTCAAAACCTGTAGTAGAGTTCTTGTTTTTGAACTCTATTTTGCCGAAACATTTTAGATGTCATCTAAGTTTTAAAGCTGCATAATAAAATCAGTAACATAACAAAAACCTTCCGTACGCCATTGTTCGGTTCAAGGATCAACACAAAAAATGGAAAATAGTATCGTCGATACTGGAGCGTCCTTATCAAAACAAAATAGGATCATTGTACTAGAACGTCAGCTACTAGAGCACAAATTCAAGCTTGAGGTGTTAAAATTAGATCGTGAACTACTGGAACATAAGCATAAGCTTGAAGGGTTAAAATTAAATAATGAAATTCTATTGATAAAAAGAAAACACGCTTTAGATATGCTACAAGTTGAACAAAGCTACACAAATTGGGAGGCGATAAGCCATAAAATTATGACATACTAAAGCGCATTTTTTTATTTTTTAAAATTGGTTTTATAAAAAATAAATAGAAGTTGATATAAAAAAATTAACAGTTTGAAGCTATAGATATAAAATAGCCTTTTAAAGACATAGTTAGAGAGCCAACTTTCAGTTTTTTGCTAAAACTGAAAGCCTTTAAACCTTTAAACTTTTTTTTTGAATCTAAAAATGTGTTAAAGAAAAACGGATTCTATTATCAAATGAAATAAAATTGGATTATTTCTTCATAAAAAATTAGTTTCTAGAAACTAATTTATGACCCTTTAAATTTAAATTATGTTTTTTACGAATTTTTATGAAAACATGTGTTATTGCATTGCTTAAAATAATGATAAATGTTTTGCAATAGACTAACCTTTGAATTGATCACAATAATTATTGTAGGAGCAACCATTATAATCTTATAAAATGTGTCAAAGGTTTGTTTTAGGAATGATAACAACACTCTTAAGGAGGTCTACATTGTACAATTTCAAAAATGTATTTAGTCATAACAGGAAAAGAGAAATAATATGAATTGATTGTTCTTGCAACAATAGGGTCAATTATTATTACTTTTGATGCAATATTAAAAACAAACATCAATTTTACAAATCATTAATTAAATTATCATTGGTGGTCACGCATAATGTTTAGTGCTGTCCATAAAACAATAATTTTTTAAATCTATTGCACAATTTATTAATATATTTCAATGGATGCAATGTATTTTAATAATATCATTCAACAATTTAACTATATTACCTTGAACTAAACCTCCACTTGACATACTTTTGTTGCAATTGAATTGCGTAAAAAAACTTGAATTTACAAAATTACGTTGCTTATAACATAATAATTTAGCATGTGTATTTCATCTATGTTTAAACAATTTATTATTTTAAAAGTGTTCTATTTATAAAAACTATATTTTGCTCCATCTCTAAATTGTGAAATGTTATAATAATTCATTAAAATGTTATAAAAGTAATACTGTTTCTTGCAAATTATTTTGAAACTTTCTTCGCCTAGGTCAACAATTTAGAAATGGTGAACGAACTTAGAGAAAGTGTTATATTATTAAATAGTTGCTGAAATGTTTACTCCTTTCTACATTATGTCTAGCTTGAGAATGTTTCCAATCAATGAGCAGTTAACAAAAGAAGAGGCATTAGAAAATTTGTATTTTTGCAATGATGAAAAAAAAAATGTAATTGTTTGAGAGAAATGGCGAAATTATTTATTTGTCGGAGTTATTACGTAAATATCAGAGATATTTTTTGGTTGCTTTCTCTCTTTTTGTTATCATCTGTATGTTTAATCTATAAATCGATAAATAAATAAATAGTTCAGTGCTTGTGCACTCTAAATAAGCTGATGTCATATTTAATCAATTAAAAAAACCTTTTTGTCTATAATTATCAAATTTAACTAAATAATAATATGAGATATCCTTCTGAATGATCAATTTAGCTAAAATAACCATAGACCACTTACTAATGCTACTTATCAACAACAGGTCTTCAAATTATAAATCATAAGATAGACAACACAGACTGCATCTTTAAAATTATGAAAATCTCTCTAAAAAAAATATAATTCTTTAATTTTAAATACGTTACGCCACCCAACATACACTTTATTTAAAAATAAAGCGTTTTTCTTTATTATTAAAATCAGTGGCGTAGCAACGCAACAGCGGGCCCAGGTTCAAAAAATATTTGCGGGTCCTTAAAACTTTGTGATAGGTCTTATACCCTTTTTTTTGTTATCAATTTTTATTAAATCTGTAATAAATTATCTAGAATTTGATGTAATAAATAAAACATTGTCATCATACATAAAAAAATACTTTTAATAATTCTGAAAGCAAACAAAAGCAAGTTTATTATATTTTACAATCAAATTATAACTATAAAAACAATTATTTTCTTGCTTTTATTGTGGCAAAACTTGTCACTAAATTTGATTGGTCTAACTCTTTGGCTATAAAGTTTTCAATTAAGATCAGCGATAAATTTGATAATCGTTTGTGGTCCATAGTATTTCGTAAGTACGTTTTAATTAACTCCACTTTAGAAAAACTGCGTTCAGCAGATGCTACTGTAACCGGTATAGTTAAAAACAAAAATCAACTTTAATTTAATTGTTTTTATAAATAGATAGCTTTTGTTTACTAATTTAAATAACATTTTTTGCAAAAAGACAATATTTTTAAATTATTATTTTTAATAAAGAATAAGTTGTTTGAGAAAAATTAATTAATAAAGTCTACTTTAAATCAAGGCATTATAATAAATATTTTTTCTAAAAAATTATAAAAAGTTTTTGTTAAATCAATTAATTTTAATAAACTTGAAATAAAAGTTTTTGCAAAAAATTTACTTACTTCATAAAGTAGATGAAAAAGCGGAATTTATTTTCGATTTATTTAGAGTATTTAGTTTGTTAGTAAGAATACTTTATCTAATAGTAGTATATTTTTTAAAAAGTGTGACTTATTTGTACATAATAAAAAAAAATTCAATCACGGATATCACGGAAATCACGGATATGGTTTCAACTTATCTGTCAGGGTGTTAAGAACCACTTGTCTCGAATTACTATACGAGGATACGATGATTGTTTTTATGTTTCAGACCTAACGTTAGGCTAGATAAAGCGATCACCGCTTTTGTATTTGTGCTTTTCATAAAAGTAAATTATTATACATATTATTAATTGATAATATGCATTTTATTAAATTGTGTATCGCAATGAAAATTTTGATTTAAATTTATAATAAATATAATCATAAACAAAATAATAGGTGATATTTAAATAAACATTAATCGTTTAAAGAATATCAACACAAATAAAAAATAAAATTGGCAATAAATATATTATGAAGGAAATAGCCGGGCTGGTATAGCCATAGCCTCAGAAGGTATAGTTTAGCTAAACATTTAGTACGATTACAATTTTGCCTGCTTACATACTTTGCAACCCCTATTTGCATCAAACTGGTAGCCGACAAATGCGTTTGTAGTTCTTGTCAACATGGACCGTAATGAAAATTTTAGCCGGACTAAATTTCACCGTCAAGTTGAAAAAACTGTAGTCGTTACGTAATTTGTTAAAAATAGTATCAAAACTAATAATTCAAGTTAATAATGATAGTAACAGTGATTCTGATATTTATGCAGATGATTAAATAAAAATTACTAATGTTTTAATATTCTACATAATTTTTATATTATTCAATAATAAATAAATCTTTGGCTAGAGAATTAAATGTAATTTTATTGTTATATTCAGTAACATGCAGGCGAAGAAAATAGAAGCAACCTGAATACAGTCCTGGCAGTATCTTTAAGATTCTGCACAGGCAAAACCCTGCGCTAAACCCTCATAAAAATTAGTGAAGATTACGTAGCAATAAAACCATATTTGCACAAAATGTTTAGACAAACTATACTATATAATAAAAGCAAAAAGATACCCATTGTTGAAGCACGTTCAGTTTTTTCCCACGAAACTAGCCCAAAACCCTTACTTCTTAGAAAGGTAAAATTAAAAGAAAATTCCAGAACCTTCTTTTTTTTTGGAGAGGGAAAAAAATAATAACATAAATCCTAATATATGGACCGAATTGCGAATTCATTTTTCATTTGGTTTAACTTAGTGAAGAGAATAAGTGTTCGAGTGCAGTTTTAAAAATAAACAACAAAGTGCAATCCTGGAAATCAAGCGTGAGTATTATTGTTTGTTATAACTTTATACTGGTTGTGATGAGTTACTAGTTGAATATGTAGTTCCAATAATTATCAATATAAGTCAGTTAATAAAATTAATTAAAATCTTAAATAGCTCCAAACACAGAAAAGTGAATTTTCAATTATTATACTATATTGAAATTATTTAATTAAAATAAAATATATTCTCAAAGTTATTAAATTACGAAGTAAAATATCATTAATTAATGTGTATATGAGGGTTTCCTTATTCATGTCAGCTGACAATACATGTAGTATTGTCAGTTGATTTAGTTATTAAGTAATTAATAATTCAGTCATCAATAAATAAGTATATCACAGTTTAAATTTTGCAATTAACATAATTTATTTCTACATTAATAGTTCTGATAAAGCATTGGTCAATCTAAAGAATGCTCTAGTTATCTTTTGTAAGTTTAACTCAATGCACATAATAAATAATAATTTAATTAAGAAGCAAGATCTCACAGTAGTGTCAAGACTATATTTATAGTAAATAATTGAAAAAATCAATCAGATCACTTTAAGTCTTGAAAATTACTTCAAAATTTGATTTTAATTATCAAGATTAATGTTAATACAGTTCAAACTAATTTTGTATACTAGAATTGATACAAACAGACTTTGTTAATATTAATCAGTTAATATTCAAAATATCGATTATTTTACTTCAGTCACTAAAGTACTTATTAGTTATATTCAAAAATTAGATTGTTAACGTTAATAAACGTTTTATAAAATAATTTTAAAGCCTACAAACAAAACGTGTATGTTGTTGCCTTGGGCTGATACAGCAGGCTAAGTTTCTTAAAAAAAATTTAAATTTAATTTATTTGCACCCTCCATAAACCCAATTTCAACAAAAACACGTTGGTTCGATAAACTTTTTTCATGTCTATAATAGTTCTTTCTAGATTTACTTGTTGGTACTGAATAAATATCAAAGATGCCACAAAAACGAAAACACACAGAAAGTGCTAGAAAGCGTTATAAAAGGTAATATAAGTCAATCGTTATTATAGTAAATAAAAATGCAACTAATCATGGTAATTTATAACTTCTGCGCATATAAACGTAGGGAATTATAGCTATATAAAGAAAAATAATGTGTAATTTATTTCCAATAAAAACAAAAAAGCTGCATCGAATTGATTATAGTATCTGTCCGAAATTATAATGTGTATTGTGACATGTGTATTATTTCTCAAAAAACTTTGATTTCAGTTAATTAACTGAATATTGAATATTGAATAATTATTGAGAAATAATTACTTACTGGTCTATTCATTCTAAAAAAATTAATATGATAACTTAAATGAAGCTTTATTATTTTATTTGTACTAACGTAGTATCTTGAAAACTAAATTTATTTTACCACATTTTTGTTTTACTTTTAAACATTATATATTGTCAGCTATAATTTCTCACGTATATGCGTCTAAGTTATCAGTCCGTGTTTAAATATTTAGGTATTAAACAAAGCCATAGCTTTGGATGGAAACCTGTAAATAAAAAATTGCATTTTATTTTGGCAAAACTTGGCACATTAGTTTAATTTTTCTTGTTGATGAAAAGTTTCACAGTTCAAGGTTATATTTTTAGATGTTTTTACTTTTAGACAAATGTTAGAAAAGCAAAAAAAAACAAATTAAACTGTTTTTCTATAAATACATAGACAACTTTGCATTTGCAGGTTTCCAAAATAAACGATCGTACTCTAATATGTATATATTAGAAAAACATTATCACAACCTATTAACAGAAGTACATTATTAATATGTACTTAATTTGTTCACATTGCTCAAAGTAATAAAGTATTGATTAAATGACTTTAAAAAAGGTTATCCGAATTGGGTGCTAAAGCTCGCACAAAACCTACCACCACAATAACTCTTCTCAACCCACAAGAAACGGATTTGTCTGTGCCTGAACCTGAAACTACATATTTGAGGGAAAATTTGACGTAATATTATTTATGAAACACGTGTCAATGTAAATTTAATGTAAATTGTTTGTAGGGTAGAAAATGCTCAAACTGTTCTTGAGTCTATTCCAGGTGAACAGTCTAACATGGCCAGGTTTATTGTATTTTCATAAAAAAAAACAGCTGAGAACAATAATTTTAATTGTAGGCCGTCAACCTCTGCAGAAATTGATAGTGTCATATATGAAACAGTTCCACCCAAAACGGAAAATGTCGAATCTGTCCTAGAAGGCAGAAGACTTGTTGACATACAACATTTTTTCAACAGCATAAAAAATCTCAACGATCACAAGCCATTTGACTGTCATTTTTCACATATGTACTTTATGCGAGAGATTAAAAAAGGATTATGCAGTGTATTCGTTTTTAAATGTAGTATGTGTAATATAGAAAAACGCGTGTCGACCGAACGTGTACTGGAAAAAAATGAAACGGCTATGGATGCAAACGCTGCAGCAGTTTTTGCGGCTATATCGACTGGATGCGGATATGCACAACTGAACCAACAACATGCGCTTTGTAATATTCCTTCATTGACGACACGGCAGTACTCTAAGTACAACGAATTAGTTTCGCAAAGTATTTTAGACTCTTCGTGGGTTGCAATGGAAGAAGCTGGAAAAGAAGAACTTGGTTTAGCACGCGAAATCGGCGATGTAGATGCGGATAATAACGGACTCATAACTGTGATAGCTGATGGGGCTTGGTCCAAGAGATCGTACAAAGTTAACTACGATGCACCTTCAGGAACCGTAAGTTACAAAAATATACTTCCATCATTAGCAGTATCAGTAATTTGTTATATATTTTAGGCATGCATAGTTGGCGCTAAAACTGGGAAGTTGTTGTTTGTTGCTTCCAGAAATAAATATTGTGCAATTTGTGCTAGAGCGACTAGTAAAAATGTAAACGCTCAAGATCATGTCTGTTACAAAAACTGGAACGGATCTTCAACTGGAATGGAATCTGACATAATTCTAGAGGGCTTTAAAGCCAGTGTTGGAATGCATAAGTTGAAATATGTGAAGTTGGTTGGTGATGGAGATAGTAGTGTTTATAAGAAATTATGCACCGAAAGACCTTATGGTGGTAATTGTAACATACAAAAAGTAGAATGCACTAACCACCTCCTGCGAAACTATTGTACTAGACTTCGTGAAATATGCACAAGAAGAAAGAGCAGCTCAAACCAAGTAATTCCTTTAAAGTTAAGGGCAGTGGTAAAAGCTAACATTCATAGATTGAGAATTGGAATAAAAAAAGCCTTATTACATCGCCGTAAAGAAGCAGTATCGATTGAAAGTCAGCTTATTCACTTAAAATCAGATATTTCTAATTGCCCTCATCACGTGTTTGGTAATCATGAAAACTGTGGTACATATTTTTGTAAAGGCAGCAAAGAAGCGGAAGTAAACTATGTACCAGATTTTCAAAACTGCGGTCTTATGAATGATCTATTGGCTTGTGGAAACAGACTACAGCAAACTGCACCCAGTTTACTATTGAATATGAATAACAACGCTGCGGAATGCTATAATTCGGTAGTCGCAAAAGTTGTTGGTGGCAAACGAATAAATTTTAGTTTGAAAAACAGCTATGAGGTAAGATGTCGAATTGCAGCGCTCCAATTTAACGAGCACGAAAATTATATATCCACGATCTATAAAACAATGACAACGACAAGCCCGGGAAAATACACAAAGCTGTACATTGACAAAACTAGACGGAAAAGATTGTATAATTTAAAAAGAAAACAACTTTTTTCTACAAAGATTAAACCAAGAAATACATTTTCTAGTGCAGATGCTGATTATGGAGCAGTCGGCGAATTAAGCCCTACCACTCTAGAAAGTAGAAAAGAAGAACTGTTATCTCTCATTGCTACTTCTAATATCCGGGAATTAGTAATTAAAACTAGAGGACAGTCCAGCAATCCTTTGTGGAAAATGGAGCGCATGTACAGGCTTACTGCTTCTAACTTTGGGGCAGTATGTAAATTACGAAAATCTACCGATCCGAAGAAACTTGCCAAAAGAATTGTGAATTCAAATTTTACAGGATCTGCTGCAACGCGCTGGGGTATCGATCATGAACCTATTGCCAAAGCCAAATTTATAGAATATTATAAGATCGAAGAAGCAATTACCGAATCCGGCCTCTTTGTTGATGCGGACTTTCCACATCTAGGAGCCAGTCCAGACGGATTACTTTCGGGGGGAGATATTATAGAAATTAAATGCCCGTATTCAAGTCGGCAGTTAACTCCAGAAGAAGGAGTTTTCCAAAAAAAAATTAAATGTTTAGAAGCATGTGCAGATGGAATCTATCGCCTTAAAAAAACTGATAACTATTACAACCAAGTACAAGGTCAATTAGCGCTCAGTGGAGCTAAATTTTGCTACTTTGTTGTGTGGACGCCTTTAGGAATTATTGTCGATAAAGTAAGATATTGCATAATTAACACAATTATGTTATAATATACTATTATTTTTTGTTGCAGATAGCATATGACAAAGACTTTTGGAACGCAATGTTGCCAAAACTTAATGAATTTTATTATAACGTAATGATACCAGAAATTTTAAAACATAATTAATATAGGAGAAACCTGCTATTAGTATCTCCTCGAAAAGAGTGCCAGCGGTCAGTTAGTAGAGTTCACCCAAGCAAACATGAGCTCAGAAGAAGCGTGATCTGCCCTGAGGTCGCTTTAAGTTTCATGTACACACCGCACCGATTGGTTAATTTAAATTTACTCCTGACTTTGCTAATTCAGTTTGCATATTTTCCGTAGCTCATGTTTACTTGAGCGAGCTGTAGAGGTGTTACTAAACTGGTTAGGTGAGAACAGGCGTCACCGAACAGTGTCGGCACTTCTTTTGAGCGTAAATAATAATATTTGATATAAATATACATTAGATTAGAGTTTATTCCGAAACGCACGGTATATATTTTAATTTGTTCAATATGTGCGTTTTATGTGCTTTAGTTGAACATGTTTTACACATGTTTAAACATGTTAAACATGTTGCAAATGCTTCTGATATCATATGAAAAAATTGAAAAGATTTTTCGTGTTTAGAGTTTTATAAAGCTTTTATATTTTCATCTTTTGCCACACAGTTCTTACACGGGATATCAAGTAGCGCTTATCGGCTTTTCTAGTTTATAAAGTTATCAGCAGCCGATGCTTAACTTAAAAGATCATATTACAGTCCACGTGGACTTGAGGATATGTGTCATTCTTGTTTATCCAATCAGATGCAGTTCAAAGCGATAAATCAACATTGAACATTTTATGAACACACCCCCGAAAAATCACAGTTTCAAGTTCATTTCTAGCGTGAGGATCCCCTTAACATCAATCAGCTTGACTTGTCTGAAGATATAAAATTAAAATTAGAGTCCATGTTGGCAAAATACCAAAAACAACACACCTGACCATATCATAACAGGTACAATGAAGATACGATTAAATAACAGTTCTCCCGTGGCTTATCATCCTAGACGGTTGGCTTATGAAGAACGACGTCAAGTGCAGCGGATTGTGAGTGAACTTTTACACGATGGTGTTATACGCGAAAGTCATTCAGACTATGCAAGTCCAATTGTAAAAAAGTAAACGGTGAGCTTAGAATGTGTGTGGACTACCGAGACGTCAATAAACGGGTTTTAAAAGAAAGATATGCTTTGCCCCATATTCAAGACCAAATCAATGCCTTGTGTAAGGCAAAATATTTCACCACACTCGATTTGAAAGCCGGATTTTACCAAATGGAGATAGAAGAACAGTCAAATCATATCACAGCGTTTATAACACCTGATGGCCTTTATGAATTTAACCGAATGCCTTTTGGTTACGTCAATGCTCCTGCAATCTCTCAAAGAGCTATCAATAAAGCGTTGGGTCACTTGAAGAGCACTAAGGCTTTTGTGTATCTCGATGATGTACTGGTACCTTCTACAACCATTAAAGCACAAGTTGAGAAAAACAAGTGAAACAACCTCCTTGAAGGTTAGACAACCTTCAAGAAGTACTTATTGCATTGTCTGTTAGTGGTTTCTCTCTAAACCACCAAAAGTGTAAATTTTTTACTCCAGAAGCTGAATATCTAGGAGTTGTTTTAAATGAAGGTATCATTCGACCAGGTCCTCAAAAAGTTAGAGCGCTGATGGAAACATTTCCACCGTCTGATATTAAAGGTGTGCGTCAATTTATGGGACTCGCAGAATATTTTCGTCATTTCATTAAACATTTTTTGCAAATAACACACCTATAACGGCCTTGTAACAAAGAGATAAAGTGTTTAACTGGACGCCTGAGTGTGAAAATGTTCGGCAATCGATAATCAGTAAATTAGTCAATTCGGCAATTTTACGAATTTATAATCCGGAACTAGAATGTGAGTTACATACGAACGCTAGTTCGGTTGGCATAGGAGCTGCATTCATGCAAATTGAAGAAGGTGTTGCACGTCTCGTCGCTTACTATAGTCGCCGAACGACGGATTATGAATCGCAATATCATTCCTACGATTTGGAAACGCTCGCTATTGTAGAAGCAGTAGAACATTTTCGAGTTATATGGTATACATTTTACAGTGTTTACTGACTGCAATTCAGATCAAGCAACCGCTTTAAAAATAATCTTCATCGCCGGGTAGCTCACTGGTGGATGAAATTGCAAGACTTTGATTTTTCAATTGAATATCGGCCGGTTCATAAAATGGCCCATGTAGATTATCCGTCAGTAGAAATCCGGTCAAGGACAAACACGAATTAAAAATGTTTGCAGTAAGAACGATAAACATAAACAAACTTTCAGACATTCAAACACTTATGCCCATATTCATAGTGGTAGCTTGAGATCGACCTTGAAATTTATTTTGAGTCGGACTTGAGCAAAGACTCCGGTAATGTTCGGGAAAGCGTTTGCATGCGTTTTAGCTGATTCCATCTCAAGCAAGGTCTTCGGTAATGCTCGGGAAATAAAGCGTTGCTCCCTGATCGATCGTTCTTGAGCAAAGACTCCGGCAAATCTCGAGAGAAATCGTGTGCGTTTGCGCAGTAATAAGTGTAGTGATTTGGGTTTGGTAAGGTTTGCAATCTGACAATTTTGACGGACTGCAGTCGACAGTTCGACACTTCCATTTCCAATTGACATTCCAAAGGGGAAGCATTATATTAACAACAAACAGAAGCGCGGTTCAAAAGTTTTTAAACAATGACTAGTGGTGAGTACGCATATAATTGATTATCTATGTTAATAACTATGTATAAAATTTGCATTGTAGGAGATAAATCTTATTTTACCGAAAACGAAAAACTGTTGTTGGCGTCCCTCGTGGAAAACCACAAACTTGTGGAGACAAAAAGGACAGACGCCGCAACAGTCCAACAACGGCAAGCGTTGTGGGAGCGCATTGCCAACGAATTTAATTCGCATGGGGCTTTAATTGGAAAGCAAAGAAATGCCGCCCAATTGAAAAAATTATGGAGCAACCTAAAACAACGGTTAGTAACGCCTTTTGCAAAATACATATAGTCTATTTCCATAACGTTCCAGAAGCAGAAAAGCTAATACAGAGCGGAAATATCAAAGGCTGCTAACCGGGGGTGGATCTGAACCGGAAGATAATCCAGACCCCGTGTTAGAGTCGATAAAAGTAGCCGCTCCCCATGCGGATATCGCTTTGACGTGCAGTTGGGACTCTACGGCCGTGTATGAGTCACAACAACGTGAGTACTTGTTCAGCATGCATGTTATAGATCTGATAACAATTTACAGGCAAAAGAAAACGAAGTGAAGCGTCGTCGTCAAATGAAAGTGATAGCCCATGGGTGCTGCCCGGTATGTAATGCTGTACTATGAACTGATACAAATAAATAGTAGGATTAGGCATTGTAATGGTAAGGTAATATGTTTCTAGGAACTCCAGCTGAGAGGCCCCCAAGGGTTGATGGGCCGGCGACGCTTATTCGAGACAACACATGGCCGGTTGTAGGTATGTATTTTGGGTAGTCTAGAGTACAAAGCAATTAGCATTATTTTATTAGGTGCGCATGCGGAGAGGCGGCATACGGAGGAAGGCCCGTCGACGCCGTCCCCAAGCACACGGGAAAACAGCATACCGAGCATGGGTATGTACTGTAGACTACGAATGATTATACGAAAATACAATATTAATATTTGTATTGGCAGGTGAAGCAGTTGACAGAGAAGAAGCCGCATGTCGTTCTCCGACGCCATTGTATAGGGCACGCACCTATTGTAAGATAGCAATAGTAGATATGAGGATGTTTATTCATATGTCAGTTGTAGCTCCTCCAGGGCGCAGAGGCGCGTTTGACGCCGAAGCCGAGCTACGCTGCCGCAAACTGGAGGCCAGTATTCTCCACCAGGAGCAGGTGCACGCGGTGCGCCTGCAAACTGAAAATGAACTTATGCGAGCGGCAGCATCGGCTCGCCGCACACAGGAGGCCAAGAAGGCCACAGAGGCCGAACTTCTGCGAGCGGCAGCATCGGCGCCCCGGACCCAGGAGTCAAAGGAGAGATTAACGGAGTACCAACTGCGAGTCTTCGAGAGGGACAATGTGAGTGCAACAGTAATAATAAAACATTCCACATTTTAACCGTTATCTTTATTTGCAGAGATTGTGATACGCATGAAGACGTACCGGCTACGGCTAGTTCCCTCACTCTCACCTGCATAAAAATCGCCTCTAGAGAGGTTACCACCAAGAGCAAACCAGAAATAAGTAGACGTAGACAACGCTTTGTCAACGTGACAGTAGAAGTATTTTGCCTTAGCTTTGAAAATTTTTTTAGTCCCCTTCATGTTGCACAGGAAACTTATTTCCCTCCCTTAACAATTAAAAAAAAAAACATATATAATAATTGATAGGTATTTTTGTTTATTTCGATTTCAACTTCAACTTTTATTGTTTTACAGCGTCCTCTTGTTTCTCTATTTGCTTAAAGCCTCACTGCAACTATTCCTAGGAGATAATTTTTTTAGGGTAATAAGGGAAAATTGTGGTTTCGAAAGCTGCTCCAAAATGAGGAAATGACTTTAACATGGGTCTTACTGTGGAACTTAAGCACTTGCCATCGAATATTACATGAAGATTTCTATTAGCACGACATTTCTTTACTCATATGTCTTTATTCCACAATAAAATAGTTGTTTACCCACATTTACGTATTTTAATTGCTTATGTATAAGAAACAAAGAAATGCGGTGTAATTTGTCGACAAACAGCGTAGATATTAATGAGTTTTTATTCATAAAATGTACCTGAGTCTATACATAGTAAATAGCTGGTCAATAACCATCAATTATATTTCATATAAACACATCAAACATGTCTCTTTGCAAGATTATATGCAGTTATTACTTGAACGTTTAACGAAAAAAAAACTTTTCGGTTGCGAAAGACTTCTGCATTGTCGTCTCCTGGACTTGCAATAGCAATATGGGTGCAGTCCACACAGCCAGCCACACCTGGAAAGCCAGCGATAGCGTGAAACCTCCGAATATTGCTGCGCTAATTTCACATACTGTCCCAATTGCGCCGCAAT
The DNA here is from genome assembly GCA_947359425.1 of Lagria hirta. Classification (NCBI taxonomy): domain Eukaryota; kingdom Metazoa; phylum Arthropoda; class Insecta; order Coleoptera; family Tenebrionidae; genus Lagria; species Lagria hirta. Next base: position 22,699,795 of record OX375794.1, read on the forward strand.
ATTTTCCGATACTCTTCTTACCATACGTGAAACCGTCGGCTGGCTAATACCACGTAGATCACCGGCCACCATCTAGCGACAAATATAATAGCAATTGTTAGAGTTATTATTATTAGGATTTCCTTTTTCCACTTTTACCTGAAAATTGCCAGTTGCATAAAAGCGTAAACAGGTTAATAATTGAATGATAGGTTCAATCGGCAACCCCCTGGAGTTTGGTGTACGCAATGGTATTTCTAAACACATTCACTACACTGTCTTTTGTAAATCAGTAGCGTCGCTTAAATTCAAAAGTGGAAAAAAAGTCCAATGGGTTTGCAGCATCCCGCACATATCGTTTTGGCACTTTCATATTATGTTCATTGTCTAATATGTCGAACATCTCCACAAAACTCGTCCACCATGTCAATATTCATTGTTATGACATATAACACATAACCCTATTTTCAGTATTTTCAACCGTCAAACAATGACATAACCTGCAAATGGCGTCTCAAGACAAGTCGGACCCTTGCTCAAGTCCGACTTGAGACGGACCCACTGCGCTTGCTCATAAAGCCAAAATCACCCAAAAATTGCCCTTATTCACACCGTAATTTGATATATAAATCTTGAGATTTGTCTGTGAAAGTCGTCTTGCTCAAGACCGATCTCAGTCTCAAGATTTGAATATCATATTTCACACGAGCATTGCCGAAGAGACGGAATCAGCGATAAATCGATTTCAAAACGCATGCCAACGCTTTTCCGAATATTGCCGGAGTCTTTGCTCAAGTCCGACTCAAGCAAGCTACGACTATGAATACGAGTATTAGGGAGTTCCAAAACAGTGACGCGTTTTGTAGTGAAATATTAGACGATCCAGATAGCCATCGAAATGTACGCTTACTGACGATGAGATTATATCATGATTATTCATCGCATATCGGATGGGACAAATGTAGCAAGAAAATGAGAGAAGATTTATTTTGGCCAAAAATGGAACAAAGTTTGAAGAAATACATTCGAAACTGTAGGTCATGTGTACTTGAGAAATCCCATACAGGACCGCGCTCAGGGTTTTGGCAACATGATGAACAACCCAGCGACATTTTAGAAACTTGGCATATCGATCATGCTAGGCCTTTGGTCAAATCTAATGGCTGTACGCAAAATCTGGTGATAATAAAGGCCCTGCTTTTTATCTCAGAAAAGCTTGGGTTTACAATTTAAACATACATGATTGTGTCAAAAATAAAGGTCACATGTACATGTGGTCTGAAAATATTGCCAAAAAAAGCAGTGAAGAAATTGCTAGTTGTATTTTTAATCACTTTAAACACTGTAATTGTTTACTCAGATAACTGCGGAGGTCAAAATAAAAATTGGATTTTGATATCCTTGTTGAGGCAGTTAGTAGCTGAAAATATGTTTGATTCTGTAGAACATCGATTATTGGTACTAGGACATACTCATCTGCCCTCAGATAGAGATTTTGCAATAATCGAAAAATATAAAAAGAAAATGAAAACTGTCTATTAACCTAAAGATTGGTACAGAGCGGTTAAAATCTGTAAAAGAAAAAATCCCTTTAAAGTGGTTTTAATAAAATCTGCCAACTTTTTTTCATTCAAAGTTTTGCAAGAAAACCTTACAAAGAAAAAGCTCACCGATGAAAAAGACAACGTTTCGTTTTCCAAAATAAATGTTTTTAAATTTGAAAAAGAAAATATTAATTTGATGAAAATAAAACACTATCGACAAACGTGCGTTGCAGTTTGCATTTTTGTTAAAGCATTGTTATTTTTTTTTAGCCTAAAATGTCAACTAAAAGTGGTACATGGTATCACTTTGTAAAAAAGAGATCAAGTGGCGTATGCAACTATTGTCATATCGAAGACAAAACATGCGGAAAACAACAAACTTAAGCAATCATTTATTACGAAGACATCCATGTATTCAGTCCGTGAGTCAACGGAAACTGGTGGTGGCAAGTGATGGTATAGGTGTTGACAAAAAAAAAACTGGAGTGTCTACTTGTACCTGTAACTGTACATTTTCCTTACAATATAACATATGCCTTTGTCTTTTTTTAATGCATGCTTGTTTGAAAATGAAATATTCTTGCATTTTTTATTTTTTTATTGAATTTATTTTGTAATGTGAAATAATAATAGTAAAAAAACGTAATTCTTTTCAGACAAATGACGATATTGCTACTACGTCGACATCTCAGAAAAAATTTGGCATAAATGATGTTTTGAGTTTGACCAGTTCAAAAGAGTACTATGACTTAGAAAGTATAGCGTCATCATCAGTACCAGTGAAAAAGTCAAAACTTAATCAACTAACTATGAATTCATGTGTTAATAATATTAAAGCATTCAATGGTAAGATTTTCTGTTATCTATCTAATAAATTACTTACTTTGTTGATTATGGTCATTGCACATTTATGGGCGGTGATAGTGTATATCTTAATTTTTTTTTTCAGTAAACGGACAGAAGTATGGACAACTAAGTAATGCTATCATGTTAATCAGGTCTATTACGGTGAACATTGGTTATTTAACAATATTGGAAATTGGAACTCGATAAATTACGATAACTAATGTTAGATCATATTACGGTGGCGATGTTGATAACGATAAATTACAAGAACCAATATTGGAAACTTTCTGATATTGGAAAGCTGACAGGTACACCAACTACTAGTGTGTTACTAGAATTTAAGAGAAAAGTACTAAAAACTGTCATTCATTTCCCGCATTCCCGATCCCGAATGACAGTTGAGGGATAAAGATAAGACTGTTAAGATAAAAGGGTAAAAGAATGTTAACGGAATGTATGTTTAGTAATTTTTTTTTTTCTGGAATGTATGTTTAGTTATGTTTTTTCTGGAATGTCGAGGGGAGAAAAAATGTTAAAAGAATTTATGTTTAGTTATGCTTTTTTTCTGAAATATTAAGGGAATGTATGTTTAATTAGGGAGAAAAAATGATAAAGGAATGTATGTTCAATAAAGGAGGAAAAATGTTGAAAGAGTGTATATTTAATTAAGGGAGGAAAAATGTTAAGAAAGTGTATGTTTAATTATGTTTTTTTCTGAAATGCTAAGGGGGGAAAAATGTTAAGAGAGTGTATGTTTAATGAGGGAGAAAAATGTAAGAATGTTGTGGAAATGTATGTTTAATTATGTTTTTTTTTTTGTTGAATGTTAAAGGAATGTATGTTTAATTATGTTTTTTTAGAGATGTTAAAGGGGAAAAATGGAAGAATGTTAAGGGAATGTATGTTTAATTTTGTTTTTTTTCTTCAATGTTAGGGGAATGTATGTTTAATTAAGTTTTTTTTGTCGAATGTTGGAGGAATGTATGTTTTTTCAGTTAAGGGGAAAAAATGTAAGGGGAATAGATGTTTAATTGTGTTTTTTTTGTATGGAGGGAATGTATGTTTAATTAGGTTTTGTTCTGTAATGTTAGGGTAGTGTATGTTTAATTACAGTTTTTCTTAAAGAAATGTATGTTTTTTCTATGTCAATGTCCTTCCTGAACTTGTAATTTCTTTCCAAAAAAAATTACTTTTTTTGGAAAGAAATTACAAGTTTAGAAAGTCTTCATTTAACAAAAATCAAGGGAATTAATTTTCTTGTATGTTCAATTTCTACAAGTCCAGTTCTCATTTTCACAAAAACCAATGTGATTTATTACATTTTTTTCATACAATACTACTCTTTAATGTACTAACACCTAAAGACTTTTTCAAAACAGTTTCAATTATATATGTCGCAGCCTTATAGTGTAATCAGCCGTTTCATGAAAAGTCTGGTCTTTTCATGAAACGCTGCCAAACACTGAAACGAAAAACTGTTACGCTAAAAGGCTTAATATTTTAGACGTTACATGAAACGTCAGCGTGTTTTGGCCTCTTGATGAAAACGAACAAAATTACGCTAAGTGGCTGACTTTACTGGACTTTTCATGTAACGCTCCGAATCTACATATTGCGGAAGCATATTGCCACTATGATGCAATTAATGGACTTGCGTAATAATGAAATTGGTAAAGTAGCATCATTTATGGGTCACACTGAAAAAACTCATCGAAAGTTTTACAGATTACCAAAAGATGTATTAAAGATTGCAAAGGTCACAAAAATTTTATTAAAACTAGAAAAAGACGAACTTATCAACTGTAAGAACAAGCGAATGGATGAAATTGATATCCAGAGTTTTCGGATTCTAACTCTGAAAATGAAGAAGCAATTGCAACAAAAGAATTTAAAATTTCTGCCTCTACAAGTAGTATGTTTCATTTTTCACTAATTTAGTATTTATTTAAATAGATGTATTTTTTTAACTAAATTTTTTATATTTTTGTGCACAGAAAGAACTAACAGTACTTCAAACCAAAATATGGATGAGCCTGGCACATCAGCGACTTTAGATAGGGATGAAGCAAATGAAAATTCTTCGCCAAACAAAGAACGACATGTCTCAGAAAAGAAAAAATGGTCTGCAGAGGAGACAATGTTGATTAAACATCATAAGGCAAAATACATTAAAAACGACTCATTATATCCATCATCAAAAGAAATTTCTTTGTTTATTAAAAAATATTTGAAAATTGAGCGAAGTGTAGCTCAAATAAAAAGCACAATTCAATATTTAAAACGTCACAAATAATAAAGACAAGGTACAAATTGTGTTGTTAGCAACTAATTACTTTTATGTTATTGATTGTATTATGAAAAATTAAAACAATCAAAAAATAAAAAAAAAAGTATTAATACATGATTTGATAATTTTTTCCTCTCTCAAAAAAACAACTAACTAAAAAAATTTTTATAAAGCTTAAATTTTAAAAAAATAAGCTTTTAAACTAACAAACATTTTTAAATTTTAGTTTTATTAACATAAAAAGTGTTAAAAATACTTTATTAATAAAACCATAGATTAAAAAAACCTTTTTTTTTTGGCGGATTGTTTCAAACCAATACGCATTTTTTTTTTCTAAAATTAACATTTAATAAATTGATTTGTATTGAAAAAATGTGTTCGATATTGTAAGATTTTGTGCCTTAAATAACCTACTTTTCGGCACGGTTTTCTGTTTTAATTTTATTTGTATGAAATTTGTGGTATTGGTATAAAAATTACCTTTAAAGCAAGTCTATCCATCATCAAAAGTATAAAAACTCATTTCAAAAGTAACTGACAATTGAAGTTTAAAAACATATTTTTTGAAACATTTGTTCTCAGTTTCTGTCATGTATTGTTAACATATTCTTTGCCTGCAAGCCTAAGCTGTCTTTGTTTATTTCGTTTCCTTGTTTCTGTTAAACGTTTTCTCTTCCTTGTTAAATGTTTTTCGGGGTTAGATGCATGTTCTTCATTATTTTGTATTATTGTATTTGATACAACTTTTTTTGCAGCACTTTGTGCACTCCTGACACTTGTCTCAAAAAGGAAACACAGTGAGGGCAAATAAAAGCTGTCAAAGCCGTGTTGTGCAAATGTCACTACAAATGCAATGAAAAATTCAGTTTGCAAGATAGACAACAAATATTTGAAGATTATTTATCGTTCAAGGATGAAAGATCAAGATGGAGTTTTATTAGTAAGTGTGTTACAAAGAAAGTACCAAAAAGAAGGTATACAATGTTGACTGAAACAAATGGTGCTTCAAGAAGACAACATACTTTAGTATACAGCATGATGTCTGCAGATGGATCACACCAAGTCTGCAAGAACTTTTTTTAGGCACTTTAGATATTTCTGGAAAGAAAATTGAAACCGTAATGAAAAAAGCTTTGGAAAGTGGAATTGTTGAAGAAGGCAAAAGAGGTTTCAATCCCGCTCCCAATAAAATTCCAGAAGATCGCAAAGAAGTTGTACGTGATCATATTAATTCAATACCAGTAGTTGAATCTCACTACTGCAGAAGTTCTTCAAAAAGAATGTACCTTCCAACTGGCTTATCAGAAAATCACCTGTATCAAGATTACTTAAACTATTGTGAAGAACGCCAGGTGCCACATGTAACTTCTTCTTTTTACAAACACATTTTTACAAATAAATTTAATTATGGTTTTCACCGACCTAAAAAGGATCAGTGCGATTACTGCGCTCAATTTAAGAATAAATTTGAGCAGAAAAATTGGAGTGCCAGCATAGCTTTGATTTACATATTTTGAGAAAGCAAGAAGCCAGAGAACACAAGAAAGAAGGTAAAGAACGATCTCGCAATGATTTAAGCTTTAGGTCTTATACCGATTTGGAAAAAATTTTACTGACACCTCAACTAGGGATCGGGCAACTGTACTATAAGAAAAAATTGAAAACATATAACTTCACCATATACACTCTTTGTGATGGTCGTGCCTTCAATTACATGTGGCATGAAACTGATGGCACTAAAGGAGCCTCAGAAGTAGCCACATGCTTATGGCAACTACTTTCTGGATTACCTCCAGAAGTGTCTGAAGTCACTTTTTATTCAGATACTGCTTCAGGTCAGAATCGAAATACTATTTTGTCAGCCATGTTTTTAAGAGCTTTGTCTCTATTAGACAACTTAAAGGTCATAAACAAAAAGTTTATGGAGTCGGGACAATCCGAAATGGAATGTGACAGTGTCCATTCAACTATAGAGAATAGAGGGCGAAAAATTGACATATATGTTCCTGACCAGTGGTACACAGTTGCAGGGACTTCAAAATTGACTAATCCTCCAGAAATAAAAATGTTGATGGCAATGTTATGAGGTGGTTAGATGTAAAATGGTTGCAATTCAGAAAAGACTCACCACTAATAATCTATATATACAGTGAGATTATTGTTTTACTGAACATAACGTTATAAAACGCATGTTCAGTTTTAAAAAAACCAAGTCAATACATTGTCGCTAGGTAGGCAACCAAATTAACAAATGTTTTATTTTGACACTTGACAGAACAGCTGATCTTCGAAATTTTATTTTATTCATAGACAAGGAAGGTTATGTTACCTCTTAATAACAAGTTTAAAAAGAAACTTAAATGCCGCCAAGTTTTTAGAGCTATTGCAAAGACACATAATGCGACGACTAAAAGACTTGAATCTTGAGAACGCATGGTTTCAAATGGACGGCGCTCCACCACATTCCACGGGCCCTATTACACGTTTCCTGACTGAAAACTTCCAGGATCGCCAGATTGGACGGTTTGGACCAATAGCTTGGCCACCTCGGTTGCCAGATTTATCACCAAACGAATTCTTTCTTTAGAGTTTAGATCTCCAATCTAAAGTCTACAACAGTACCGTAATAGAGAGTAAAGAAGAACTAAAGAATAGAATAATCACCGACTGCAACGAAATAAATCCAGTTTTTTTACAAAAAACTGTACAAGCATTTTATTGCTTGGAACAAGAAGGTGGTCACTTTGAACATTTATTAAACTAATTTGATTAAAAGTTTCTTTTTAAACTTGTTATTAAGAGGTAACATAACCTTCCTTATCTATGAATAAAATAAAATTTCAGAGTTCAGCTGTTCCGTCAAGTGTCAAAATAAAACATTTGTTAATTTGGTTGCCTACCTAGCGACAATGTATTGACATGGGTGACCGATTTGGCTAATTTTTTTTTTGTTCTGTTCGCTATTATCAGGAGAAGGTTCTTATGAAAGAAAAAATTAAGGAAATCGCTCAGAAAGATTGAAAAATATACATTTAATTTTGCATATTTTAAAAAAAACGCGTTACGAATGTCAACGTCATTCAATTTAAAACAAAAAACTCTGTGGTGATCTATGACAACACAGACATAACCGCGCTAACAAATGTCAACGTCATTCAATTTAACTTCCCTTTCAAACATTTTGAAAGGGAAGTACAAAGGCGAAGATGTTTTAATCCCACGCATCCCTATGATACCGAACGATATGCCATTCAGTTTTAAACGTTTCCAGTTTCCAGTGCGGCTTGCATTTGCAATGTCAATAAATAAATCGCAAGGGCAGTCGCTAAGTGTATGTGGCATCAACCTAGAAAATCCATGTTTTTCACATGGCCCATTATATGTCACCTGTTCCCGTGTAGGAAAACCATCAACATTATTTATTTAGGCGCCAGAACATAAAACTAAAAATATAGTTTATCAAAAAGCATTAGAATAGAGAGAAGCAGTGAAGGGTATAGAGGCTATTAGTTGCTTTCTAGAACGCGCGTGATATTGAGCTCGGTGTTTACTTCAAAATGCCCAGTTGTTCAATAGCGATTTGTAAAAATATAAGTGAAATTATTGAACCCTACGGGATAAACACTATTATGAAATAGTATATTATACACCAAGGTAGAGAAGACATTTTTTTAAGCCGAGGTAGTTTATTATATAAACTACCGAGGGAATAAAGAAGCGAGGCTTAAAATTGTCTTCTCTACCGTGGTGTATATATTACTTTTTTCACTACTTGCATCTTTATTTGAGTCTACAAACTCAATTTTTTACAGTTTTAACGACAATAATGTAATTTTCAAGTTTGCCATGGATTTGACATTTTAGGAAACAAATCAACAGTTGTTGACGCATAAAAATTTTCGACGCGAATCTGTTAAAAAAAAGACGAAATGGAAGATTTTGGCGGTTGCACCCCACCTGAAATACGCGAAGCGGCAAGGGGGCTGACAGAAAATCAATTATTACCAGCAAAAAGCAAAGAATTCTACCAGAAAACCTACAGAAGATTTAAAGATTGGTGCCAATCAAAACAGATAACAAAAGTGTCCGAAAATGCTCTCCTAGTGTTTTTTGAAGAAAAAGCCACCACCAGAAAGGCCTCTACTTTATGGGCCCTATTCTCTATGTTTACGCAAACCCTAAAAGTAAACGAAGACATAAACATAGCGAAATATTATAGGCTTATTGCATTTCTCAGAAGGAAAAACGATTTGTACGTACCTAAGAAAACGGCAGTGTTCGAAAAAGAACATATTAAACAATTTCTTGCTGAAGCACCTGATGACAAATTTCTTCCTTTCAAGGTGATACTTATAGTAGGTATTTAGTGGAGCCTGCAGGACTGATGAACTCTGCAACATGAAATTAGCTGATCTTGACGTCCGGGATGACATTATTTTAATAAACATCCCGCATACTAAAACACATATTTCTAGAAAGTTTGTCATTGTAGAACCATCTTGGATTGAGGTGGTAAAAAAATACTTGGGAAAAAGACCCACACCAGATATGGAACGTCTTTTCATTGGGTTTAGGTTTGGTAAACCAACCAGACAGAACATGGGGCACAACAGAATTAGCATGGCTTCAACTAAAATTGAAACTACCAAATCCAAAACTTTATACTGGCCATTCTCTACGAAGGACATCGGCAACGATTTTAGTAGATAATGGGGGCGACATTCTATCACTTAAAAGACATGGAGGATGGCGCTCCAGCTCAGTCGCAGAGGGGTACATTGAAAATTTCTTAACTAAAAAAAAAAAAAGAATTGCTACAATGGTAAAAAGGCCTTCTGAACTTTCCTTCCCTGGAGCTTGCTCTACAACATCGGAGGAAACTTATCCTGAGCCAGATTTTAGGTCTGAACAGGCCGAGAAGACATCAGATGGAGTTATTGATCCAATATCTTTGGCTTCATCGTCATTATCCAACAAAGCAATTGAGATTCCAGTAGGAATGTTAACATCCAACACTGGTTCAGCAGCTATTAATATGACTTGCAATAATTGCACTATAAATTATCATTTTCACAAATAAGTCTTGTTTGTTGTAAAATAAATAAAAAAATTAATAAAGGAGATCGTTGAATTCTAACCTCAAAACTTTTATTTTGATTTTCAACTTTTAAGTAAGAGGCAGTAAAAGCGTTCCTCGAGCAATTCAACTTAATTATATATTGCTACGATATATTAAACTATTGTTGAATTTGACGATCTTCTTTTCTTTTTGAATATAATCGACTATTTGTAAATTTCAACAGAGTTTATATAGGGCTATTGGCGAATATCTCTGTTATATATAGCGCTTTCATACAAAGCTGAGCCTGTACTATGTTCTCGAGCGGTACATCCTGATCCACATTTGCAAACCTGAGCCATATATATGGCTCAGGTTTGCAGACCCTTACAGAACGATCAGAAATCATTTCTGGAGCGTCTAAAACAAATTTTAAAAGGTCAGCTTTGATAGAAACCTTAGTTTTTAGTTCCAGCAAATTCCGCTTCAACAGTTGGTGGCGCTGCTATCGATCTGACTGTGTATCTTTTGTATACCAGATACAGTCGTTTCGTCATAAACTGAGCCTTTTGTACTTCTCTAATATAATTTGGTATGTTTTGTGTTAGTAATGAATAACAAATGAATATTGCGACATTTTTGCTAGTACCTCTCTCATCTATTGATCTTGCATCTCGTTACTCGTTCAATTAAAAAATATTTTTTTTACAATCAAACCTTACTCAATACAAATATATTTATTCTAAATCAATATTCATAGTTTATACAGTGTGATAATTGTTAGATCAAAATTCATAAGCTAAAAAAACACTCGAACACTCGACAATTGTTTTTAAGCGATGACGTCATGATCAATTTTTTTAAATGACAAGATCATTTTTTTTTATTTTCATCAGCTTTGCATAGACCTTTTGACTTCTTGAATAATAATGTAAAAAATTGATATCTTACATAACAATTATTCTGAGAAAATAACACTAAACATATCAATAGATATAAGCCCGACATATTTTAGCGTAATTTACAGTGTTTACACTCGTGTCGGTCAAAGCCAAATGGTTGGCTGCGAATAGTTCAAATATTTGCATTAAATCTTGTTTGTTTAATTGTTATTTTTACTGTTTAAGATTTTTTTTTATTTTTAAAGCTAGTATGCTTTTTTGTCAAAAGTATTGTCATGTAACGTATCAATATCAAAACAGATAATAAAATAGGTTTCTCATTTAAAAAAATTGATAATGACGCTCAAAAACAATTGACGTCATAAATAAAAATTTTCCGATAGAACTTTTTAAAGTGTTTTTTTTTTAAACTTCAAACAAAGCAGCTATAGTTCGTAATTTATTCAATTTATTCTTTGTTAAAAATTTGTAATGAAAATTACGGATAAATGATAAGTGGCGCACTGCGATCAGTGTGACTCTGATTAAATTATTATTTCTAGGCGAAATAAAACTTTTTTATAAGATAATTTCAGAACTTAATTAAACATTGAAATAGTTTTATGTATAGAAAATGAAGCATTATTATTATTATTTATCTTGTGTTGATGGCTGATGACAACTTTCCACCGCTACAATGGTCTCTAGGTCGCATCACTTCGATTCATCCCGGAGAGGACAAAATAGTGCGTGTAGTGACTATTTGAAAACTGCCACTGGCGAATATAAACGCTCTACCAAAAAGTTGTGCCTTTTACCTCTTACCGAAAGCTATTCCTGTAATTGAACTTGACAGTTCAAGGGCGGCTGTATGTATATGTCGCACATTATTTTAGTTTTTAGATTTTATTGTATTTTTTATATATTTAATTTGTTTTATTAAATGATCGCACGGTATATTTTGACCAAAGTGCAACAGCGCCCTCTCGCCGTAGTTTTGCACGTGTTCATTCTGTGGTTTTCATCCTGCGAGAGAAGGGATGCACGCGCAATGCGCTTTCGTAACCTGTTACCCAACGTGGTTTCTCAACGAGGGACTTTCTCCCCATTCATCATTCACCATCAAAAAGAAAAAAGAACAGTATTATTCGCTCCAACGTTGTACTTGGTCACAATATACTAGGTACGCTATCAAAACACAACCACAACTTTCAATTTCTAAAATCGGCGATAAAACAATCGACGAACAAATCTACAGTAATTATTGCAAAACTTCCCATAGTAAATATTAATGAGATTGTGATAGTTTCAAAAAATAATAAATAAAAAAAAATCTTCCCATAAGTAATGCATCCCGTTTTATAATAAAATTACTAATATGAACATTAGACTGATTCAAAAAAATCGACTATTTTTTTTTCTTAATAATATTGAAAATATTATTTTAAATGACGAAAAAAAATCTGATGAAAATTTGAGCCCTTAATATTTATATTAAGAGAGGTGCCACATCGAAAATTTCGATTTCTCATTTGATTAACATGGAAAATATTTTTTTTCGACTTTTGGAATTTATTAACTCTTTAACAAGTCATTGGACTAGTTGAGTCAAAACATATTGTAGAGAATTGAATGCTCTACACAAAAAGTTTCTTATAATTTTTTGATATATTTACTTTTTCAAAAGTTATTCACTACTATCACTTACTTTAGCTATCAATTTTGGAACTTTGTTGAAAAAATGCTGCGATTTGGCTTTAGTGCAATTTCTACAAATCCCTAACAGCACACAAGAAAAAGAAGATGTAATGATTTTGTAATGAGAAATTTATTAATTTCTCAGTGGGCGGATGAAGTCTCTGCGCAAGCCTGTACAAACTTAAACGAGAATGCTTGGAATAAAGAAAAACTCTTGCCATTAACCTCCTATTTAAAGCGACTTATCTAAATCGGCGGAAAAATTTTATAAAGAACTACAAAACAATAATAGCAATATAAACGCTTATTATTCATTGAAAGACATTTTGTATTGTCAAATTTTATTACTAAATAGACGTCGTCCGGAAGAACTAGCTCAATTACAAGTGCAGACATACAAAACTTTGAATTTAGGTTTGTCAAGAGAGGACACCGAATTTGAAAACTGTCTAACAGAGACAGAAAAATTTTTACTTAAAACATTTAGTCGATTTGTAATCAGAGGAAAACGTGGAAGAGGAGTGCATATGTGACTTTCACCTACAATGAAACCGCATTTTACGTTATTAGTAAAATCTAGAGATCAATATATTCAAGATAATAATTTTATTTTTTATAGCAGAGAAAGAGGATTTGTCGATGGAACAAAAATTCTTAAAAAAATTGTGAATTCTTGTGGTATTAAGCGAGCCGACAATATAACAGCTACACTCTTGCGAAAACACCTTGCAACAATTACGCAACTTTTACAATTTTCAAACAACGACATGGAACAACTTTCCAAGTTTATGGGTCATACCTTAAAGACTCATTGTAGTGTATATAGAATGTCAGATAACCTTTTCTAAGGTATCAAAACTGTTGTTACTGATGATGAAAAGTGGGGCTGAAAATTTTCAGGGAAAGCAGTTAGACGAAATTGACCTTACTCCTGTAATAGACAATGAAGATGTTTTTAGAAATGCAGTTGAAGAAACGCAGCATGTAGAAGATACGAATATGGAAGTAGAAACAAATTCTCAGTACAAATAATACAGTACAAATAATACAGTTAAGCAAGACAACTTAAAAGAAAAAAAGAAAAACAATTAATTGCAACGCACTTTGCGACAAATATTAAACAAAAAAAAGCATTGAAGCACGAAGTACATGAGTTTTTAAAGGTACACTCTGGTATGTTTCAAAATAGGAAATGGACATCTATAAAAGCAGTAGTTTACAATATTTATTGTGGGAAATTGAAAGTTAAATAAAACAATTTAAAATATTGTGTTAGAAAAAAAATTTAATTTTGAAGTTTCTAAGAATATATTGAATTAAAAAAAAATTCTTATTGTATCATTGGTGTAGTTAATTTTCAACATAGTCTAGATAATATGTTGTCTAGAATAAGAAATTATGCAGCTTGCTAATCAACCACCTGTGACAGTTTGCTATCTCGCAATTTAACGTTTATGATAAGAAAATTTATTTAGATAATTAGAGAATATTCTTACCTTTATTTTATTAAATTTCTATTTTTAAATTTTCTATTATTTTTTTTATTTGTCATTATACAACCGGCTGGCTATTTATTCCATTCTAAAATTTATTTCTTATACTATAAATTTTTGTTCTTTTCTTCCTCTCTACATATGCTCTGTACTTATTATTACATTATTTATCAAACAATTAATAATCGCTTGATCTCCTTCAAATAGTCTATTATTGCTTCGTGTCCTCCTATTCTCATACTATTGCACATTTTTATTTAAGCTTTACATTTATTTTTCTCATGGTTTTAATAATTATACTAAAAACTAGCACAAAAAAATTCAAAAAAACAGACCATGAAAAGATTTTTTTATTAAAAATCACAATACGTGGAGGTATGAAAATTCATAATTGATCAAACTATAATTAAATTATAGTGTGTATAAGTAAGTGAAGCAAATTGTGTAATAATTGAATAAATTAACACAAGAATTGATATTTTACTTTTTTTGACATTGTAACCCTTTCTTTTGATAAGGGCTCATATGACCTCTAAAGGCTTGATTCGTACTAGCTCAGTTTTGGTCGTGGGTCTTCAGATGTAAAGTAAATTGGCAAGAGTGACCTTACTTGACTTTAGAGCGCCAGTTATCTAAATTTTGTCTATAGGTTGACAACGACCCATTTATTGGCTAGCAAAAAAAAAGAAGGCTCAACCAGTAAAATTTTGGAATATATACATAGCCAACAATAAACGGTATTTAATAAATTTAAATTAATTAAATAAACTGGAATTCTAATTACAAATATCTTACATAAAAATTAAATAATTATACCTCCAGTACTGAAATATTTACAACAAATGAAAAAAATTTCTCAATTATAATAACTCAATTTATAAAAAAAATGAAAAAACTTTAAAAACAAATTAAAAATTCACAAATTTCCGAAAAAGTATCATGGCGGCGTCGACCATTTTCCAAACAACGTCTTCAAAACATGAATTTTGACACTCGAGCTATACAATTTTGATAGTCGATAAAGAAATTAAACCCCAAAATAAAGCATAAAATAGAACAAGTCTTCTACCGAAAAACACGCTTCTCCTCTAGTTTCAATTTGTTGAGATTAGATACCTCTAATTAGAAATACCTAGTTATTTTTTCTTATTTTGGTTGGCAGCACTTAATTTTTGAGGCGGGGATTGAAGTCAAAAGTCGTCAAAAATAAACAAATTGTTGCAAACAAGCAGATTATTTTTAAATTAATTTCTGTCAATAATGAAATTTTAGTAAACAATTTTTGATCATTAGCATCATTGATATTTTGTAAGCAATTGCTCATAAAAAAAATATTATAATTAGGCATCAAATATTAATGTTATTAAAATAATCTATATTCAATCATATTTTAAAAATTACCTTTTCAGATACCGTTGTTAAATTGACATAATCAAACTTGCTGTTGCTACAACGGCAACATTTTCTAGCCTCCTAGATAGGAAATTTCAATATTTTAAAATTTGTAAGAATAAATGTAATCTTAGAATAAAATATAGGCCAATAGTGAACAATACCATAGGAAATGTATCTACACCTCACTCAAAAATTAATCATAATTATAATTTCAATACTAAATAATAATATGCTTGCTTTATAAAAAAATTAAAATAACAAAGAAAAGAAAGAAAAAAAAATGAATAACTTTAATAAAATCTAATAAAAACTTTTTATTAAAAAAATATATGTCATAAAAAATAGTAAAAAAATATTTAAAAAAGTAATAAGGTTAATAAATAATATTCTTGGCTCAATTTCAAGGCACTTAAATGAAAAAAAAAGCATAATAATAAAATTGTTCAATGTTCTAGGTGTTCTATAGTTGCCGAAGGCAACCCCTCTAGGTGCATACACGTTGCCGCAGGCAACCCTCTACTCAAGAGAGTAGGTTAAGCACCCGGAGAGTGCGCAACCATACTCTCTTCAACCCGGTATTTTTAGATATGTACGAGACATTGTATAACAAGAGGCCTTATGACTTTTTCAAGTATTTTATCACCGACGATATTCTGAATATAATCGTAGAACAAACAAATTTGTATGCATTGCAGTGTGCTCAGAATAATATATATATGTCGCAGCCTTATAGTGTAATCAGCCGTTTCATGAAAAGTCTGGTCTTTTCATGAAACGCTGCCAAACACTGAAACGAAAAACTGTTACGCTAAAAGGCTTAATATTTTAGACGTTACATGAAACGTCAGCGTGTTTTGGCCTCTTGATGAAAACGAACAAAATTACGCTAAGTGGCTGACTTTACTGGACTTTTCATGTAACGCTCCGAATCTACTTTGCATTTGATGTAATAACTACGAAATAAATTTTACTATAAAAGAAAGAAACTTTTATTGCATAAGAAAGGAACTTTTATTACAAATAAGGTATCATAGTGGCTAGCTACAGTACAGTATTAACAAATATACGAAATTAAAATCGTCAACTATAAAAAAAAATAAAATTACTTATTAAAACACGGTAAGCTTTTATGGCAGCGGCTATTACAAAGGATACTATTTTTTTTGCAGATGCATTTATTCTTAGAACATTGCTGTTTGCTAGGTTTACATAAACATTTCAGCATGCCTTGACCCCCTGATTCTAATGACACAGCTTCTCTTAAGCTTAGTGATTTTCCCACGGGGATTTCCTCTTTATTAAGGAATGCTGAACCCGCAACAGTTAGACTTTCAGCACCAAACCACCCCTTTATAATACCGTGCTTACCAGCAACCTGATTAACACCATTTTTTTGATCCAAGAAATAAACTTAGTATCCCACGTCCGGCCATAGAATGTTTTATCCAATGCTGCAAAAGCTGCAATGAAAAGAAACAAGGCAAACAAAAAATTGTAGTACGTCCAAGTGGACTTAATAGATTTCCAGTCCCTTCCTGACAAGCAATACAAATGGATATTGAATTATCAAGACCATGCCACCAAATTTTTATTCTTACGACCGATGGAAACCAAACGTGCCGAGGAAGTTGCTTCCAACTTACTAAGTATTTTTCTTTTAATAGGAGCCCCTAAAATCCTTCAAAGCGACAACGGCCGCGAGTTCGTAAATAAGGTTATACTTGAACTGAAAGATTTATGGCCTGAGTGTATCATAGTACACGGTCGTCCTAGACACCCTCAGAGTCAAGGCAGCATTGAACGATCAAACCAGGATGTAGAAAACATGATACGAGCTTGGATGGCTGACACGAATTGCAAAAAGTGGTCGGTAGGGCTTCAGTTTGTGCAATGGCAAAAAAATTGTTCCTTTCACAGAACAATAGGACGGTCCCCGTATAAAGCACTCCTAGGTTGTGAGCCTAAAGTTGGTCTAGCTTCTAGTAACATTCCCTCAGCGCTGGCAAAAACATTGACTACGGAAGAAGAGCTTATGAAAATTATGAATGAAGAAGATTCAGTTGTCGAAATATCTGATGCACATGAGGGTGTCGCCGATGAAGATGCTGATATTACAAATGTTGTGCTGGAGGAAAAAAACATAAACAGATCTGAAGAATTAATGTGCGAAAATTGTTTACGGGTTGTCAACTTTGCAGAAGTTTGTCAACAAGACGGATCTTCAGTACTGTGCATTTTATGTGCTGCCAGTAAAAACATTTCTGAAGAACGCGACGACGCCAGAAATAAAACTGAAAAAGCTGCCAAAAAAATGTTAGGCGATTCGGCAAAAAAAATGCCGACTTTTAATGTCGGCGATTGTGTATTATTGAATATTCCCAAAGTCGACAGAGGTCCAGGAGATTCCAGAAATATGGTTTGTCTGATAATGGATCAAAAAAATGGTGTTAATCAGGTTGCTGGTAAGCACGGTATTATAAAGGGGTGGTTTGGTGCTGAAAGTCTAACTGTTGCGGGTTCAGCATTCCTTAATAAAGAGGAAATCCCCGTGGGAAAATCACTAAGCTTAAGAGAAGCTGTGTCATTAGAATCAGGGGGTCAAGGCATGCTGAAATGTTTATGTAAACCTAGCAAACAGCAATGTTCTAAGAATAAATGCATCTGCAAAAAAAATAGTGTCCTTTGTAATAGCCGCTGCCATAAAACCTTACCGTGTTTTAATAAGTAACTTTATTTTTTTTTATAGTTGACGATTTTAATTTCGTATATTTGTTAATACTGTATTGTAGCTAGCCACTATGATACCTTATTTGTAATAAAAGTTCCTTTCTTATGCAATAAAAGTTTCTTTCTTTTATAGTAAAATTTATTTCGTAGTTATTACATCAAATGCAAAGTAGATTCGGAGCGTTACATGAAAAGTCCAGTAAAGTCAGCCACTTAGCGTAATTTTGTTCGTTTTCATCAAGAGGCCAAAACACGCTGACGTTTCATGTAACGTCTAAAATATTAAGCCTTTTAGCGTAACAGTTTTTCGTTTCAGTGTTTGGCAGCGTTTCATGAAAAGACCAGACTTTTCATGAAACGGCTGATTACACTATAAGGCTGCGACATATATATCCTTATCCAAGAATAACTACATAGCATGATACGACAATTGCTAAAATAAAAAAATTAATTGGAATTATTATATGGATGGGATTGTGCAATTTTCCGTCATTACAGTTATATTGGTCTAAAAATAAAATCTACAAAAAAATTTTGCCTGGCGTTATGTCGCGGAATCGTTTTCAATTGTCATAGAAAAATTTACATTTTGGTGACAATCAACGTATAACTGATGACAGACTTCAAAAAATAACACCTCTAATACAAATGTTGAAAAAAACGTTTCAATCCGCCGTAATACCTGATGAAGATGTCTGCATTGACGAAATTCTAGTACCTTTTCAAGAGCGCCTCAAGTTCAAGCAGTATATTGCTAACAAAAGACACAAATTTGGAATTAAGCTTTTCGAACTTTGTTTATCAAAAGAGTACACATATGATTTTAATGTATACTGCGGTAAAAAGCATGCTGAATGTAGTAGCGTTCCAACAAGAGTTCTCATAAAACTAATGGAAACTTTGTTAGACAAAGGAAGAACACTTTGCACAGACAACTATTACACCTCGGTAAGTTTGGCGTATAAACTTTTGTTACGTAAAACATATTTGCTTGGTACATTACGAACAAACCGAAAATATAACTCGAAAGCGGTAGTAGGCAAAAAACTCAAAAAAGGTGAAACTGTAGCTGAAGAAAGCAATACTGGAATTGTAATCCAAAAGTGGAAAGACAAACGCGACGTATTGATGCTAACCACAAAATACACCGATGAAATGGACTTTCACGACATTGAGGTGATATTCAAAAACCGAAAACAGTTATAGAATATAATAAAGTTAAAAGCTTTATTGATCTTTCAGATCAGCAAAAGAGCTATAACTCATCTTTACGTAGAAGTTTAAAGTGGTATCAAAAATTAACTTTAGAAGTTATAACCGGGACCGCTTTAGTAAACGCCTACGTAACAATAGCCAATGAGTCAATGTCAATTACTAAATTCAAAGAGTTTTCAGTTGTTGACTTGTTAGACATCTGTGAAAAAAAATTACCACAAGTTCAAGAGAACCAACATCGGCTTGAAGATGTTGGGCGTAAACTTAGAAGACGATGTGCTGGATGTTATGCCAAATGTAAAGCTGCATCGAGACGAGAAGAAGCTATGCGAAAATGTTCCCAAACAACCACTAAATGTAATGTGCCAGGCTGGTCTCACTATTAGCTATGCCAAATATGGTTTTCAGCTCTCCAGGCTACCTGTTTTTCAATGCTGTGTAAATTAAACCTATATGTGAGACCAATGTGGAGTTACAAAGCCAAAACTATTGACATGATACGTGAATCTATATGGTCTTACGCAGCCGACAAGATAAAAAAAACCCGTGACACCACGTTGGTCTCACATGGCACTCAACCTGTTAACTACGAACATCTAGACATATACACATAATACTAGAAGCTACATGGGTTTAACTGGACGTTTTAAATATGAAAATGAACTTATCAGTATAAATTTTGGTGTCTCCTATTAAACTGAGCCCCATAATACTGAGTATTTATGTCAAGTATTAATAAAAATGACTACAAAATGAAGTATAACTTCAGAAAAAGTTGCAGTAGTGGTTACTGATGATGCGAATACCGTCAAAGCCGTAACAATTGCATTTGGCAAACAAAAACACTTATGGTGTTTTGCCCACACTTTGAATTTAACAGCTCAAAAACCGTTTGAAGAAAAAGGTGGTATTCAAAGTGCCAAACCGTTACTAAATACTGTAAAAGGTATAACTAAATACTGTAAAAAAATGTAAATGTAGCTGATGCTCTTCATAAAGCGCAAAATGATATAACAGTACCAATTAAATTAATTCAGTCAGTTTGCACACGATGGAATTCAATTTACTATAAGCTAGTTCGATTTGTAAGGTTATCGGAGCTACTTGCTCAGATATTACTCAATTGTCCGAAAGCGGCACCTATGTTAACAGCCAGTCAACTAGATGGTATCAAAAATCTTATAAATACTTTAAAACCTATGGAAGCTGTGACCAAAGAAGTATCCGTAGAGAAATATGTAACGTCAAGCAAAATCATACCAATTGCTTCCTGTCTTTCAAAAACATATACTACAAGGAAAACAAAAACCGATGTCGGGGCTGCGACCAAAAATTTAATATCGGAAGAATTAAAGATGAGATTTGGTACAGTGGAACAAGTACATGTGTTAGCTCTCACTACACTGCTGGATCCAAGATTCAAGAAAATTCATTTTTCTGATAGAATAGCATGCTCCAGAGCTATTGATAAAATTAAGTAATAAAGATCCAAGAAATAAGTTTGAATGCCAGCTAGAGAAAGTAGACGAATCGAACATTTGGGAATTCCATAACATATTAGTAAAAAATCAGCTACAATTATTTCAAGCAGAAAGTGAAGGACCAGGTTTACAAGACGAAATGAAACATTATTTAACACAGCCTGTCGTCGACTTTAAAACGACGGCTCCTATTACATATTGGTATCATCGAAGAAATTCTTTGTACAGCCCAATAACACCGATTGCCAACAAATACTTCTGCATAGTTAGAATATCTGTTCCTGGTGAGAGGTTTTTTTCTATTGTGGGAAATATTGCGACTGATGAAAGGAGTCGTCTAGATCCTGAGCGATTAGATAAGTTATTTTTTTTAAGTCACTCAACTAATATACTGGGAAATGTAATTGCTTGTTAAATTTGTATTTAACTTTAATAAAATATTATAAACTTAAACTGCCACATTAGTGTAGTGGTTGCCAGTGGTACTGCTGCTGAGCAGCAAAACATCCTGGGTTGGATCCCCACATCTACCTATTCTTTCAGAGGAATATAGGCGTAATATTATGTTTATTAATTTAATAACTTCTATCCAATTACTTGTATTTGCAATAAATGGTCATCAATAATATCCTGTAGATATACATACTAGGTATGTTTGAAATTGGCGCAAATTATCGAAAATCGATCTTTTAATGTTCGATTTGAACAAGAATCCATTCTAGTATGCTCGAATCGAATCGCAGATCGATTGTTTTAAAGAAAATCGACATGCCTACATCCAATCCGATGTTGAATCAGAATCGCAAAATAAAAATTGTTTATGAACATCGTCTCGATTGTCGGGTTAACCCGACTGTCGAGATATTCCGATGTGAATCAGAATCCCTCTGCTGGTCCCATGTATACCGATGTAACATTCGATTTCAACGGTCTACAATATAACTAAAAAAGTCCGTAAGTATTGTGTTAAAACAATTTTCCGGGAACAGATAATGCCGCAACATTTAAAAAGTTTTGAAAAAAAAATTATTGGTACAAAAAAATTGGTTTTTTTTCCAACTTGCTTGCCTAATAGCTGTTTAGTTACAAGGATACTGTATTATTTTATAATGGCTACAATCATTTTTTAGTACTTCCTCCATTCATTTTCTTCTCTCCTTCTGTGATTCTGCTGTCTTTTTGCCTATTCAAAGCGTTTTTTTTTCCTGCTCTTTCTATTTAATATTATCGTCTTCTCTCCACTGATTCTTTGTTTTGACCTCCTTTCCCCTAAGCTGTAACTGTCTTCACTTATTTGCTTCCTCGACGCCTTCTATCCACAGCCAGTTAAAGTTTCAGTAACTCTAATCTATTTTAGAATTTGGCTGTGAGTAGTGTTATGTAATCACACTGAACCTCGAAAATAATTTTACTAAAAAAAAATTTTGTTTTTTTCCAGCGCACAAGTGCATGAGACAAAAAAACAGACAGCGTTCAGAGTGCGGAAAAAGCTAATCCAGCAACAGGCTTTTTTATCGCAGCAGCAAGAAACTCAGCCCTTTAGAATAATTATTACAAATCGATCAAGTAAAAAAAATCAAATTAAATTCCTCTATGTTACACCTAAGCGAGGCGGATTCAAATACAGCCACCTGTAGAGAACATTTTTCTTTTCAAACCAGTATGCAAAAAACTCGTTAAGACATTCCACAATTTCAAAAACTCACGCAGCCAAAATTAACATAGACCTTTAAATTAATCTTTATCTTCAAGTAAGGCATGGATGCATAACTATGATACAATAAATGTTACGACATACGCTTTAGCATGTCTCCCACTTCCGACTCAGTAGGCACTCTATGTTTGTTGTCAAGATGCTCGAGTCACAAAGAAAGTAACCTCATGCTTAGGAGTTTGTTCAAACTCACATTTTTCATTGTTGTTGTACATTTTGTAAATAAAATTATATACCCTAGGAGATTCTCAACCTCTCAAAACTCCTCAAACTCTAGGAGATCTGACAGAAAAATGTTTAACTTCAACATATTTTCGATTCAATAATAAATTTTATAAACAAGTCACAGGAACTCCAGTGAGTTCTCCTCTGTCTCCTGTCATTGCTAATATTTCATGGAATCCTTTGAAAGCAAAGCACTTAAAGCATCGGTTTAAAAACCTAAAGTATGGCTTCGATATGTGGATGACACGTTTATTGTTTGGCCTCACGGTAAAAGTTTGCCAGCTTTTTTAAATCATCTAAATGGTTTAAATAAAGATATTCAATTTACAATGGAAATTGAGAACCAATGTTTTCTTCCAGTTTTGGATGTCTTGTGACACGTCTTCCTAAAGGGTTTTTGGGCCATACAATATATCGAAAGCCTATTCATACAGATCGCTATCTTCATTCGACATCACATCATCATCCTGCCCAAAAATTGTTTGTCATCAAATCTTTGGTTTGGCGCTTTTTCGGTTTGTCAAACAGAATTAGACCGATTAACAACTAGCCTAATAAAAAATAGATATAAGGAACATTATATTCAACGTATTATAAACCACCATCGACATCCTCGCAAGAAAACTAGAGAGTCGAAAAATAATACAAGAACTGCTTTTCTTCCATTTGTTCATACGGTTACAGACAGAATCGGAAAAATTCTGCGTAAACAAGGATTGAGAACGGTCTCCAAACCACCTACAGAAATCTTGGAAATTTAACCATCTCCAAAAGACAGATTTTGTCTAAAGGTGTTTATAAAAATCCGTGCTCCTGTGGCAAAGTTTACATTGGAGAAACAGGGCGCTCAATTAAACTTCGAGTTTCTGAACATAAATTCCGGTGTATGGTCACAGTCATCGCTAGCTGAACATCATCTAAACACCGGTCATAAAATTTGTCAAGATGAATCTTCTTTGATTTGTAAATCGTAATTTTTCTATGACAGAAAAATCAGAGATACGATCGAAATTGTAAAACACCCAAACAACTTTAATATAGATTCAGGTATTATCTCTCAAACGTTTGGAAGTCCTTGTTCACAAACACTCCTTCGTCATCAACACAACTTCGCACTTTCGCTTTCTCCGCAACTCTCTCTTTCGAACCCCCCGCCAGTTTCTCTTCTGTCCCTCCCCCCGCTTTTTTTTCCTCGCTTACCAATATAAGCCTAAGCAGCAACGAGGTCTAGCCAATAGCCATCATCATTCTCAAGTTAGATTTGCTTCGAGCAGGTCGCCCGAAGTGAGAAATGAAAGTGTTTATAGAAAACGGCAAACTAATAGTGTGCTGGCAAGGCCAGAAAGCAGCTTCAACGACTACGCTCCACTGAGCGTAGTCATTTTTCGTAGTTCACTAACTACGAAAAATAATTGACTCTGAAATAAAACATTCTATACCACCGGAAAATAAAACAAGTGATAGTAAGCCAATGGTCACCGAGCCACTGGCTAATAGTGCATCAAGTAAAAGCGATCAACCACCTTCAATGAAAAGGCAAATTGAAAATATCGAAAGCGATTTTGTACTACCTAAAAAACCTTTCAAACCCCGGGAAAGGACCTACGTCAGGCCCGATATTCCTACTAAAAATTCATTCGACTCATTAGATGAAGAAAATGACCTCGTATCACCTGAGGAAAACTATCCGTCTGACACAGACAAAAATGACTTCGTGCAAACAACATCCGAAGACGAAACGACTCCAAACAAAACCCCAATTACCTTAATTGATAAAGAAAAATGGGATCAACTAAGCAAAATAATTATCAATAAAAAAATAAATGCGCCAAATGCTACAAACACAGCTAGAAGTATTAAGATTTTACCGAGTACCGTGGAAGACTACCGCATCCTGCGCAAACTGATGACGGATAAAGATTTTCGCTACTTTACTCATGACAACAAAAACGAAAGAACTCTGAAAGTAGTCATTAGAGGAATAATAACAGAATCGCGGAAGACTTGAAATCCCAAAGATACCCAGCAAAAAAAGTCACCAGAATGAATGGAAAGAACAAAAAACCCGCTCCACTCGTACTAGTTGACATAGACAGGAAATATCATTCGATTTACAAAATAACTAAGGTATGTAAACTTAATGTCTTCGTCGAAGCCCTTAAGGAAACCGGTTCATTAATACAATGTCATAGATGCCAGTCCTTTGGCCACGTACAGAAAACTGCACCGCCACATTTAAATGCCTGAAATGAACCATATAGCACTCACGAGTGCAAAAAGCCAAAAACCACCGCGGCTAAATGCGCAAATTGCGCCGGCCCTCACACATCAAACTATCACAAATGTTCAGAGCGCCCCACTATTTCTATTCTTAAAAAACCACAAAAAATGGAACGAGATTCCTCAAATCCCTGTTCCAGATATCAAAATAATCATTTCAGATAAAAAATCATTAAAAAAAACCCCAACGCTACTCAAACCCCAACGTTACTCGAACATTACAACCAACCAATAACCCGTTAAAGCAACAACTAGCCAATAAAATTGAGTCAATTTTTTTACAATTTGCTTCTAAGAGCCGCTTGCCACTATCCTAAATTTTCAGTACTGAAAAATTTAAGACTAAAAAAACGATGCGCGCGCCGTTTCAGTACTAAAATATAGAACGTGTTCTATTTTCTTGTCCTAAAAGTGCGTCAACTTGGTGCGCAGTAGATACGCCACAGAAAAGCTGCACCAGAAATAAAGTTTGTATTATAAATTGTAAGGTTAGGTTATTCTTTGATTTTATTGTTTATGATTAGGTTATAGCACGTGGAGTTGCTGTTTTAGTCAAAGTTAGTCGCGTTATTTGTCATGAGCTTATCAGTGTCGAGACATATGTGGTCCCATCAGCATGTTTCATTGCTCATTGCAATGTACAGAGACAATAAGTGTCTCCACGCAGTAAAAGACCCCTTATACAAAAATAGAAATGCGCGCAACGAAGCACTCAATAATATTCAATTGGAGCTAAGACAATTAGGTTTAGAAGTTAACGTGGCCGATATTAAAAATAAGTGGAGCAACTTGCGAACTAATTTCTTAGTGCAATATAGAAAATATTGCAAAACTGTGAAGAGCGGAACAGGAGATGAGGAACAAGAGGTAAAACCCTTTGTAAGCAGTGTATGTTCATATACTTAAAGTTTTTATTTTTCATAAAGTTGGGCCGGCCTACCCTTTGGTATTTTGAGGACATGCTCTTCTTAGGCGAGCATTCGGTTCCTCGAAGCTCCACAGACGCATTGTCACAAGAGGAATCGCAGTCGGAAGGCCAGCTATTCACCGAGGAAATTGTGCTAGAATTTCCGCAGGTACTACATAATAATTAATAATGAATATATTAAGCGAATAATTTTTTTAAATAGTCAAATAGTGATGAGCCACTTGAAGAGGATCTTGAGATAAGAACCTTGCCATCGACTTCTCAGATGGTAGATTCCACACCACCAGCCGTCAGGAGCCGCAAACGAAAACGCAACACAAGCAGCGAAAACGACAGCGTCATGGAAAAAGCCAGTGAAGCTCTTACGATGTTGACAAATAAAATCGGACAATCTCACTCGCCACACCGGAGTGCCAAATCAGAAATTGAAACGTTTGGGGAATTTGTCAGCAGCCAACTCCAATACTTGGTCGCAAATAAAGAAGTTCTGTTAAACACACAGGAGCAAATCGCTCAAATTTTGTTCAATGCAAGAAGGCAGTTGTAAATAAAAATTATATAAAAAAATTGATTTATTTAGGTTATCGGGAATAATTACATACATATTTCATTTTTAGATAATATAATCAATCTTACAAATTATGACGCAAAATTGCGTCCTCTTGCCAATCAACACGTCCACAATCAGAATTAAAATACTTTTCAAATTCATTCCTCACGTTAAGTGCATGAACTGTTGTGCGGTTGCCTGCTTGATTATTTAATCTATTGCAGGACACACTATATGTTGTTTCACTTATCTCAGTGTATGCTTTCCAGTTTTCTGTGGCCAAAAAATTGTGTAGGGCCACACATGCTAGAGTTATTTTTTCAACTTTATCAGGGTGTAAACTGATTGGATTGAGTAAAACCCTGAATCTATTGGCTAAAATGCCAAATGAACTCTCTATCATTCGACGCGCTCTTGATAGCCGATAATTGAACACTTTTTGTGAATGTGACAAACCTCTGTTTGGAAACGGTTTCATGATCCAGGCGGCCTACCACCGACTCGTGTGAGATTTCTCACTGATGAGTTTTGTCACAAAAATGACGTCATTTTAGTGAGAAGTGCTAAAACCCTACCATTGACGATGTGACTTTTCTCATCGATGACAAAACTCGAACGAAAACGCGTGAGTT
The DNA here is from genome assembly GCA_947359425.1 of Lagria hirta. Classification (NCBI taxonomy): domain Eukaryota; kingdom Metazoa; phylum Arthropoda; class Insecta; order Coleoptera; family Tenebrionidae; genus Lagria; species Lagria hirta. Next base: position 22,726,729 of record OX375794.1, read on the forward strand.
TTCTCGAGCGCTTTATTATGAGTGAGATTTGACATTTCACCCAAAATGTGACAGTTGACATCGTTTTTTTTAGGTTAAGCTTGTGCTCTGGGCCTGGGCTTGTGGTGTGGTTGCAAGTGAACTGTGAATCACATTTTTTGTTAGTTTGCTAGTGGCATTGTTCTAGTGGTCTGACAAACAAACTTGTGAATAAAATGGACGATTTAATGATGCTTAATTTAATTGATGATTTGGAAGAAGAAGTAGATGTACCATTGAGGCGAGCTGCTGGAGATCCTTTGCGGGAATTGCCAGAAAGGCAATTTGTCAAGCTTTTTCGGGTGTCCAAAGAATTATTTAATTTTATTGTTACTCTTGTGGAACCTTATATGCGTCCTAAAAGAAGACCCAGTGATTTATCTATCCATACTCGAGTAATTATTCTAATAAGTTTTTTCCTCTATTATTTTACTGGATTTCAAATTTAGGTGTTAGCAGCACTCCGCTTCTATGCTGCGGGCAGCTATCAAGCTGACGTGGGATACAATTGCTTTGTAGGCATTTCTCAACAAAGTGTAAGTAACGCACTTCATGAAGTGACGGAGGCCTTGAACCTGCCCCAAGTACTGAACACCTATATTAAGTTCCCTAATAATTTGGAAGCCCTTAGAAGTGTCAGACAAAAGTAATTAAATTCATACACTTTCCAGTGAGCACCTGTAACTTTTACGCATTTTTTTTTTAGATTTTACAATAAGTATGGAGTCCCTGGTATTGTGGGTTGTATTGATTGTACACATGTTGCCATTGTTCCACCAGCAAGAAATAATCCACAATTGCCAGAACATATTTTTGTTAACCGTAAGGGTTATCATTCGTTGAATTGTCAGTTGGTAAGATAGAACAAATGTCTCCTTAGCTATTTAGTTTATTAAAGTTGCTGTACTTTGGTTTCAGATTTGTGATCCTAATTTAAAAATTTTGAATGTTGTGGCAAATTATCCCGGTAACACACATGACTCTTTTATTTGGAATAATAGCCAAGTGCAGGAGTTGTTGAGACAAATGCATAGAGAGGGGCATCGGGATTTTTACTTAATTGGTATACAAATACTTATATGTTTAGTATAACTTAGTTTAACAATTCTTGTCTTGCAGGTGATTCTGGATATCCTCTCCGGCCATGGCTGTTTACTCCAGTTAGACCTGAACCGCCGCAAGATACTCCAGAGTATAGGTATAATGAAGCAATAAAACAAATAAGGAGTCTCATTGAACGATGTAATGGACTTTTAAAAGCACGATTCCGGTGCTGCCTTAAACATCGTGTGCTTCATTATACCCCAGAAATGGCTGGAAAAATTGTAAATGCCTGTGTTGTGCTGCACAATTTGTGTGTCGATCACAACATTCCACCACCCGAAGGCGAAGAAGAGGTTGACGCGGTAGAGGGTAATAATCTATTACAATGAAGTTATTGTTATATATCATTTAACATTTTTAGGTATTATGAGAGGAAATGAAGATGTTGGAGGCTTTGGTGGAGCAAATCCAGAATTAGAAGCTGGGCGCCAAAATAGGGCAAGGTTAATTAGAGCGAGATTTGCAAACAATTAAGTAAGTGAAAAAAATCTACTATTTTCCTGCAAAAATTGCTTTTAAATTTTTATATAGACAATTCGGCTTTACTCGTACGTTATTAACAATATTTGTTTGATTCTAGCATTTATTATTAACAGCCTTTTTCGTTTTGAGAGTTTGTGCTATCAAATAAGAATAATCAAATAAGAATAAGATAGGTAATTTATAGATACCAAAATTATATTTTACGGAGTTAAAGAAAAACAATAAACAGCTACGGCTACAACTGCCGTAAAACAAAAGCATTAGCTATGGTCTGAAAACCTTCAGCTATTGATCTCATTATAGCTAATTTTTCTTCATAATATTTTTCTCGCATTTCTAATTTTTTTTTCAAATATTTTGCATGTTCAGCATGTGCGTTTTTTGCTGAATTTCTTTTTCTAATCGTTTTGTTTACAGGTGGAGTTTCTAATGCAGTCTTGTGCAGGGATGTACGTGGGGATCGGCGAGGGGAAGGTTGTGGAGCTGAAGAACCGTGGGGACTGGCAGGCACTGAAGTCACCGAACGATATGATGGAGATGGAGGATTAGGAGGATGGTCATAACTAGGAGCATTCAAAAAAGTTACTTCGGGGGTGGGAATATCCAAGCCTTGTACAGCGACTGGTGTCAACACTGCAGCAATAAACTTCTCGGTTTTTGATAAGGACTGAATATTGCCCACACCACCTCCTGTTTTATTAGCTTCCCTTCTATTTGAAGCACTTTTTTGTTTAGTTCTGGCGCACAAGTCTTGCCATGTCTGTATAAATTTAAATAAAATGTTGAAATTAAGCCTTTGTTATTTTAATAGTTTTCGAAGCAATTGAATTGTCTTCAAGAGTTTTCAGGTGGGTGGCCGATTATGTGAAGCATGTCGCTTGCCGAGTGCTTCAAAATAGACCGGGCACATGAAAATTATGAAAAAAACATTGATCTTAAGTTTTGGGGTTATGTTTAGTAGATGTAAACAAATAACCTTTCTCCACGCTTTCCAGTCTTTCTGTGGCCCGATTGCGCTATTCAACGTTTCCCCAATTTCTTTCCACAAAGCTTCACCATCTTGTTTGGTGAAGCTACTAGAAAATTTCCCAGAAATTAATTCTGGGCGAGTTTGCATAAACTCGACGAGAATTTCTTTTTGTTCCTCTGTCACTTTCATAATAATTTCAAAAATTATTTTGAATATCAACAATAATTGTCAAAAATGTTTATTATACAAATGTCAAATCCTATGTTGCTAAGCAACGAGTGCGAAAGTGCGGCGTTGCCGTGCGAAACATGTGACAAAACGCATCGGTGAGATTTCTCATCTCACTTAAAGTCAATAGTAGCGTATTTAAAAAATCAGTGACAAAATGCACGTGAGTTTTGTCACTGATGAGAAAACTCATCAAAGTCGGTGGTAGACCCCTGGTTGTTATAGGAAATGCATCGTCTGCCACTATGACAAAGGGTACTTTTTTTACTCGACCGGGTAGGACTTGATTTGGAGGCAAATTTAAAGTGTTGTGTGCCAACGCGCTGCTTAAACTGCTTTCCCGAAACACGCCACCGTCACTTATACGACCATTAATTCCAACATTATAATAAGTGAATCTGTATGCAGCGTCACACATAGCTAATAACACAATCGAATGAGAGCCCTTGTAATTATAATAATACGACCCCGCAGATATTGGTGGTCTAAAAGTGATATGTCTTCCATCTAATGCCCCACAACAGTTCGGAAAATTCCACATGTCCTGAAAACCCTTGGCAATCTCTAACCACTCACTACAAGAATCTGGAGTCTGGAAAATATTTAATTTAATTCAATTAGTTGTTATCAAGCCACCATCAACTAACTTTAAGATAAAAGGCTTTAAGTTTGTCGAATATTACTTCACAGACTTCAGGAATGAATCTTGAAATGCTACTCTCGTGTATTCTAGTTGAATACATCAGAGATCGAAATGTTTCCCCAGTTGCCAAAAAGCGTAATGTTGTTTCCAATCTAAAAAATGATTGGTTTTAATACAAAGTGCGTCAAAATATATTCAGCATCAATTCAAACCTGGATCTTGCCGAAATACTTTCTCTAAATTTAGTATCTTGCTTGCAAATGTTGTTACAAATAAGCGCCAATAATTTCTCAAAAGAAGCATTACTCATACGTAAAAAATTAGCGTAACCGCCTGCATCTTCCGTTAGGAGCTCGTTATTCAACATATTCAAGATTCCTCTGCCACTCATTCGCCTTTGAATCCAGTTTTTCACCCACAAGCGTTTTTTTTTAGCGGCGTTTATTCTTTTTTTTCCCCCTATCATTTAAGTAACCACCAACAATGCAGCAGCACACAATTCATCTTTTTTAGTCATCGGCATTTTCTTGCTAGTGTTTTGTCATTAATTACAAGAAATGACAAGAAAATTCATAAACGGAACGAAACTAATAGGTTAACCAAGGTTGTCTCTGGTTAGATACTTTGACAGCATCAGCCTTGATATAAACTCTACACCACAGAGCGCATGCCTACACACTAAAAATCATCCTTAAAATAAGAAAGTAGTTGCAAACAGAGTTAAAATTTATCCACAATTTATTAGTACTGAAACGGCGCGCGCATCGTTTTTTTAGTCCTAAATTTTTCAGTACTGAAAATTTAGGATAGTGGCAAGCGGCTCTAAAAAGTCAACGGAAAGTGAACAAATAGTTTTCAATAATCATTTGCATAACATTTTGTCAATCTTTGATGCAAAATAAACGGCTAACGGAAGGTATCAAGATCATTTTGTGGAACTGCCACAGCATACAAAATAAAACGAAGGAACTAAAAGCCCATATTAACATTCATAATCCGGAAATAGTACTTCTCTCTGAAACCTATTTAAAACCTAATAAAAACTTAAGTGTCCCGAACTACCTGATCTACAGAAAAGATCAAATTGAGCCAGGTGGTGGAGTCGCTATTATAATCAAAAAGGAAATTAAACATTATCCTCTCAAAAAATCGAAAGATAATGACCCTTTCGAATTTATAGGGATCCAAATTCCCTTTAATTCTGGTAAAACTTATAACATTTATTCAACCTATAACCCGCCCAAAAAAACAATTTCCACATCTAAGCTTGACGAATTATTTAATAACAATTTTACTACAATAATTGCTGGTGATCTAAATTCCAAACACACGGCTTGGAATTGTGACACAAGCAATGCAAACGGAAAAATTATTAAAAAATACTGCGAAAACCAAAACTTATCGGTACTAGCCCCTTTAGAGCATACACATCTTTTTACGTATCAAACTTCAGATATATTAGACCTATACACCGAAATCCAGGTGAATCAGATGCAGACTGGACTGTACGCTTCGGACTTCACCAAGCAAATGTAGATGCCTATGATAAGGCCAGTAGGGCTGATTGGAGCAGAGGGGCAAAACAACTGCCTGCACATGAAGAAATCTCATTTGTGGTGGGTGATGAATACTTCTCTTTTTATCTTATGTACCTGGCTAACTTCAGGTACATAGTTCGAAACTACATGTTATCTCACGGATATCAACTCTCATATCCTGTGGGGAAGTATGTCTATCTAAGTTGTGGTATTGATCAAAGTACTTTAGATCAAAATTCTCTCTCGCAAAGAGGATTAGAACTAGCCTTGGGGGGGCAAACTTCATGATTCAAAACAACAATGAATCATCAAATTATTTTATGTTGACCTTTACAGTGTCATTATTAGATATTAGGTTCTTGATATAAACTTATTCATATTTTTGTATTAACCTTTTATAACATATTAAGTTAAAGGTGTAGATAATGAAGTGATTTTAATTTGGAAGATGGATGAAAGCAAAACATTTTTTTATCAAATTTGCAGTCCACGCAAACGCTGCCGAATGCTGAGATTATCAACAGAAGCGCGCGCTACTCCCTACTCCAGTCAGAGACGCACGCTGCTCCCTACTCCAGTCAAAGACGCGCGCGTCTGAGCCCCACTCTACTATGCGCAGACGACTTGGGACATGCCAATTCCTTATAAAAACCCGGGCTGTTGCAGGGATCAAGGAGATGGAGAACACTCTTGAGCATTAACCGAGAGAGTTCCCACTCCCACCGAGAATACCTCTTCGGAAATTGACAGGGGTCTTCTCAGGGAATAACCTACCGCCCTATCCCTCTCCGTCTACGAGAACACTCTTGAGCATTAACCGAGAGAGTTCCCACTCCCACCGAGAATACCTCTTCGGAAATTACCAGAGGTCTTCTCAGGGAGTAACTTACCGCCCTATCCCTCTCCGTCTACAAGAACAGTCTTGCGCATTAACCAAGAGAGTTCCCACTCCCATCGAGAATACCTCTTAGAAAATTACCAGAGGTCTTCTCAGGGATTGACTTACCGCCCCACCAATCAACCGTCAAAGAAACTATCCTACCGAATAATTATTTTTATTTCAAACAGGGCGGTGGAGCACTTCCCGAGGCAGACGGCTCATATAAATAATGTATACAGGGTGGTAAATTAAATCAATAACCTTTAAAAAAATTGTTGTTTTCTTTCTCAAAGGCAAAGTTATCTCCACCGAGCTATCCGAAAAGAAAGAGTATCACATATTTTGGCGCCCGAGCAGGGACTTGAGAATAATTATCTTTTGAGAAAGGAAATATTTAAATTAATAATTTTTTAAAGATGTCCGACACAGCACATACAATGGTTGTTGAAGAAGAAGAGAAAAGGAAGATAGGATGGATTTACACTCTGAAAAAGACCGAGTTAATGGCTGATATGAAAAGGTTTGGACTTTCTACCGAGGGCACGCTCGTCGAACTAAGACAAAGGTTGCGAGACATTTTGGTAGAAACCGCCACTGGTACTGGAGTGAGCAACACCAATCCGCTTCCGTTAAATCCAACTACAAATAAAACAAGTACTCCGTCACCTGAAAAAAGAGAGTATTTATTTCAAGATAGAGCAATTGTCAACGATAGGTGGAGTAACATGTTCGATGGGGTAAAACCAAAAATGACAAGTGACCGATTCTCTATGCCGCCAACAAGGAATTATCCACATCAAAACCCTCTACCAACCGGCCAAAGAACAACCGGAATTGGACATTTGGATATATACTACCAGAATATAGACAGTACATTCGTCGTTACGATATAATGCCTGTTTCCGATTTAATGATAAAAGTACAAGAATATGAAAAACTGGCACAAGAGTTGAAAGCAAAAGATAGAACCGAAGCTACAAATAGAAAAACTTTCAACAATCCATCCGTGAGCTCTGTAAGCTCTAAACCAAACAGAGGGATATCTTACTCTATGGCGAAACCGACAACATTGAAACAAGCCGATCAAGATATTTTATGCTGGCAATGTGGTCAAAAAGGGCATACGCGTTTTCATTGTCAGAAAACACCTAAACTATTTTGTTCACGATGTGGCCGAATGGGAAATAAATCTAGTGACTGCACATGTCCAAGAAAATCAACAAACTTCAAGGAGACTGGGCAAAACAAGGCTCCGAGCAGTCTCCAGCAATAGGAGCCAAGTTAGAAATAGATAATAACCACCGAATTATCTGGACCATCCTAATAGGTGAGAAAGTAATTTCAGCTTTAATCGACCCCGGATCAGTACTCTCATATTGTAATGAAGAAACAGCTGGATATTGTGAAACATATGGGTTACCGTTCGAAAATATGACTTTACCAATCCAAGCGGAGATGGCTAATGGAATCACCATCAACACTAGTAAGCAGTACCAGATAAGTTTCAACAAAAGCAATGTCAACTTTACATGGAAATTTTTATTATGCCCGAAACTAACAAATCAAATGATATTAGGACTGGATTTTATTATGAAGCATAAATTAATTTTCAATTTCGAAACAGGACAAGTAACTCAAGGAGGAAAAGTTTTATCGTTAATGAAATTAAGCAGCCGTGATCAAGATCCACCGTTAATGAAAATACCCATTACGGTTATTTCCAAAGTAATCAAAGACGATGAGTTTCTACAGACTGAAATAGCCGCTTTTGAGAAAGTTCAAGGAAGAACCGATATGGCTATTCAAGAAATCCGATTGATCCATCCGAACCCGATAAAACAGCAATATCGACCTCAAAATCCGGCTATGCAGAAAATTATTAACGATGAAATAAATCGAATGCTGGAAGAAGATATAATAGAACCGTCTATATAATATATAATAGAATAGAGTTCACCAATCGTTTTAGCCGAGAAAAAAGATGGAGATAGAAAAAGGTTTTGCATAAACTTTAGAAAAATTAATTCCGTGTCCGAGAAAAACGCATACTCGCTTCCACACATTAATGGAATTCTAGGCAAACTAAGAGGAGCAAAATATTTCTCAAAAATTGATCTAAAACAAGGTTGTTGGCAAATTCCGTTAGCAAAGAAAAGCCGACCAATTACAGCATTTACTGCTCCAAATAGAGGACTTTTTCAATTCAAAGTAATGCCATTTGGGCTTCATTCCGCACCTGCCACATTTCAGCGACTACTGGATAATGTCTTAGGACCAGAAATGGATGAAAGAGCAACAGCCTATTTAGATGATATTATCGTAGTAGGCCGAACAAAAACAGAACAACAAAATAATTTAAAATTAGTTTTTGAAAAACTCAGAACCGCAAAATTAATCCCAAATTGAGAAAAATGTAAATTTTTCCAGAAAGTTTGAAATACCTAGGACATACGGTATCTGAAGAAGGTATTTCCACCGATCCCGATAAAGTGGAAGCTATTTTAAGTTTGCCGCCACCAACTAATGTAAGAGAATTACGGAGATTTTTGGGCATATCATCATGGTATCAAAAATTCATACCCACTTTCTCTCATATTTCAGCACCGCCGAACAAGTTGCCCAAGAAAAAAACCCAATGGGAATGGAAAGCTGCGCAAAATAAAGCTTTTGAAGAGCAAGATGGGTAATGACGTTACAACAGTATGACTTTGAGGTAGTATATCGGAAAGGCGTTCTGAACCAAGTTGCAGACGCTTTATCGCGACAACCCCTCTCCGAAAAAAATGAAATCAATGCGATAGAAACTAAAATTCAAGACAATGGCTGTAAATGGTACAAACGCATTTACGAAACAAAACGTGCCGACCCAGACTCATATCCAGATTTTAAAGCGGAAAATGAAAAACTCTTTAAATATTTTCCAGATAGACCAGATCTGGCCGACCCAGAATTAGTAAATTCCTGGAAAGGATGTGTCCCCGAAAATCAAAGGACACAGGTAATTGCCAAAAATCACGATGCCCCTACTGCCGGTCATTTAGGAACAGCTAAGACAATAGCTCGGATCGCGCAGAAGTATTAATGGCCCGGAATGTTCCGGGAAATTGCCAAATATATTCCAGGGTGTGATTCTTGTCAAAAATTTAAATCAAGTCAGCAACAAACACCAGATTTAATGCAACCATATCGGATACACAAACCGTGGCATACCGTCAGTATAGACTTGGTAGGTCCGCTACCCAGATCATCAAAAGGAAATATTTTCATTTTAGTATGTCAAGACAGATTTACCAAATGGATTGAACTTCAACCACTGAGGCGAGCAACTGCAAAAGTGGTTGTAGATACTATAAACAACCAAATTATTGCAAGATATGGATGTCCGAAAATCATAAACACCGATAACAGAAGGCAATTAGAAGGAAAATCATTTAATAAATTATTAAAAGAATTTAAGATACACCATCGATTGACGCCGCCGTATACTCCGCAGACGTATCCAGTGGAACGAGCAAATCGAGTGGTCAAAACGATGATTGCTCAATATTGTGAAGAAAACCAAAGAAATTGGGACATCAATTTGAGTAATTTTATGATGGCCATCAATCCAGCTAAACACGAATCCACAGGCTTTACACCAGCATCTTTAAATTTAGGACACGAATTACGACAACCGTCAAATCTATTTAACGATGACGAGGATGTTGAAAATGAAGTTCTAGAAAGCAACAGTGAGACCGCTAAAAATTATTCCGAAAGATGGAATAAATTAAAAGAATTGTTTGAATTGGTACGACTTAATCTAACAAGAGCCTTTCAAACTCAAAAGAAGTACTACGATATACGCCGCAGGGATTGGACTTGTCACCCAGGTGACCGCGTAATGAAACGAGAGCACCCATTATCTAGCGCTGTCAAAGGATTTGCCGCAAAACTTGCCCCTAAATACTCCGGACCGTATACCATATCCAAAGTTCTAAGTCCTGTCGTCTATAACCTAAAACACGATATTTCCGGAAAAACTTTTAAAAATATCCACATTGAAGATCTCAAACCCTTAAACTAATTTTGATTACAGAATAGAACAAACAGTAATGGAATGGTCGTTACACCAAATTGAGATAGAGCAGACCCCCCCAGCACCCGCCGCCGTTGTCACACAGAGGCCCAGCTAGACGCGGTTTTTCAAAGTTCCTCGAAAAGCCCGACGTTGGAGGTACAAGCATCGCCATTAGCATTACCCAACACACCACCCGTGTCACCAATGGTGAAGATGCTGTCTCCGCTGCCGCCAACCCCACCGGCAAGGTCACACCCAACCGCCGAACCATTACCGGTGACCTCAGGACCAGATCTGCCAGAAGCTGTAAAAAAACTGTTTATGGCAGAACCTGGAAAGGCTGCGTCACCGGCCAGGGAAATACCAGCTATCCCACCCGCCCCAGAGCCCATAAAGTTACCGTTTCCTTTGTGGAAACTCCGTCCATCAAATAACCCAAATGGCAGATTAAGACTCCGGTTGGCAACGACAGATGGAGGGTACCGATGGGTTACCATTGCATCTCGGCCGATGGAGTGTCGAAGTTCAGTGGCCCGGACACTAACATTTTAAAGTAAACTTGTGACTTTGAACGGCAGAGACGGATTTTCCCTCTTTTTTTTTTAAAAATTATCATTATTATTTTCATTATCACTTCTTTACACTTGCAATAACAAAAAAACTAAGCAACAACTAATCAATAAATGCAGCCACGGCGCTAAGCTCTGATCATCTACCAGTCCATCGTGAAATAGAAGGCTCTGGTTGGTTTGATCTGACTCCACCCATAACAAAAATCTTATGGAACAAATTCAATCAGAAGATGTTCAACCTCCTGTGTTAGTTAAAGCTTCGGTGTTAACACACCACTCAAACCTGACAATGGCTCTTGTCGAAAGATAAGTAGAAAGCCGAAACATAACAGAGGCGAAGAAGAGCCTACTGCCAATTTAAATGGCGAAGATACTTTTAGTGCAGTTGCAAGACGCTAATGGATATATGTAGGAAGAGCCAGTTTAACATCTACCCCTAAAAAGATCAAAAATTATCTGGAACCAAAATACTCTGAGCACACCTTTGTCGTTGAAGCACTGCCTACAAAAGAAGACGCTAAAAGTTTATCTTTCAAGGGGGGTGCAGATATTGAACTATTGCAGGATCTTTATACACCTTGGCAATTGGCCGAAAAACCACTAGTCAAAAAATTTACTTTTTTGCGAAGATCTACAGGTAGGCTTTAACAATGCTCAAGCTCCTAAGAAGTGTGAGAACACTCTGACTGTATTGAATCACAGTCTCATTAATGAGCATTTTATTGGTATCTCTGACTGCAAGCTGGCTATATTACCTGGTCACATGTCTTTCAAAACATATATGCACTTCCTGTGAAACCACAATCATGGTTAGTCACTACATTTGCAAAAGCACAAGCTGTTAGTCATATCTGCAAAACTGATGGAAATACTGTAACCTTGAGTTTATCTGATGCTAAACCTGTCATGCTTATAGAGATACCCGATAACTGTGTTGTAGAGCTCAATGATGTGCAACTGGTTCCTCCTTACCCGAGAAATGAAACTCTGATCAATTTATCATCTGATATCAATGTAGCACCCATTACAACTCCATACATTGGGATGACTGTAAGGGTATATAGACGCATAAAGGATGAATTGATAGTTGGATGACCGTATGAATGAACGAATGAACTCTTGCGAAAGAACGGATGCTTCCTTAGCAATTAAGCATATTATAATTATTGTGCGGTGCATTTGCGTCAATGCAATGACGCAAATGGCACCTTAATATAAGGCGACGCATGTAGCGTCCAGGAGGTAGTCGAAGAGTCGGAGATGTAGTCGTAGTATAGGCATAGATTTCCACCAATAAATCATCTTCATTGGAACCAGTATGTGTTTCCCTTCGACCCACCAATTACATTATTACATGGCGATCCTGCGAAAAGAAACCTGAAGAAATCCTGCGAAAAGAAACCTGAAGAAATCCTGCGAAAAGAAACCTGAAGAAATCCTGCGAAAAGAAACCTGAAGAAATCCTGCGAAAAGAAACCTGAAGAAATCCTGCGAAAAGAAACCTGAAGAAACCCTGCGAAAAGAAACCCTGCGAAAAGCAAGCTGAAAATAAAACTGCGAAAAGTAAAGAAGTCTCCAAATAATTCTAGAAAACCCTGTAAGAATCTGCATAACTACAATCCAAAGTTATGGGAGGCAACAATGCATCGAAGCTCGACCAGTCCAGAGAAGAAATTATCATTGCGGCGAACCAAAGGGAACAATCCTCGTTTGGCTTAGAATCTGTCCTGTGTCTGGTAATAATACTGTTACAATTATTAGGATTTATAATATATTTTTACGAGAAAAGGCAAAGAGAGTGGAGAAGACGGTTAGCTAGAGCAGCAACCCTATCCAACATAAGGAACCAAATAAGCCAAGAAGACGTTTAAATCGTGAGTGAAGCATAAGTGTAGGTGAGGACAAAAAGCAGAGCAGTGAAGTGCAAAATAACAATGGTAGTGTTAATTAATAGTGACAAATGGACAAACTACAGAAACTTCAAGAAGACGTACAACAGTTTCACACAAATTTACGGAAAGACAACGAAGACAGAAGAAACAATAAAGAACTTTTAACCCGTAAGTTAGAATATTTAGAAGTTTTTAAAAATGATTTTAAGCAATTATTAACTGATAAGACTAATATAAGTTCATGGCCTGCTGATACAGTAAAAATTATCGCTGATATAGTTACAAAAGAATTAAAGGCGAGTGAATTTATATTACATAATAGATTAAAGGTCCATAATAATAGTGCAAAAGTTGAATGTCCGAGTAATAAAACTAAAGCTAACATAACAATAATGGAGAAATTTGATCTCCGTGTAGCCAGTTCTTTAATTCCGCGAATGAATCACACTGAAGACGTCACATTAGAAATGATTGACGCCATAGATATGTACAATTCGGTTTTAGATGACCAAGGTAAGATTTTGTTGGTAAATTTCGTATTAAAAACGCGACTTACAAACGCGGCAAAACTACGTTTAAACACGACATATGCTAATCCAATGGCACTCCTCGAAGATATAAAAAGACATCTACTTAAGAAACAATCTCAAATTACGCTTTCTATGCAATTAACAACGGCAAAACAAGGTTGTCGATCAATAGACTCTTACGGTCGGTATATTGAAGATTTAATGCTAAAATTAACTTTAGAACAGAGTAAAGGCGATCAAGCGAAAATTCAAATTTTTAAAGAAACAAACGAAACCTTAGGAATACATTGTTTTTGTAAAGGTTTAGAAAATCGAGACATAAAAACTATAGTGCAAAGTAGAAATTGCAGTAAATTAAGCGACGCGATTCAAGCTGCCTTGGAAATACAAAGTCAGCAAAACGAAGCAAATATAATGTACGGAAGGAAACATCGAAAAAATACATTCTTTCCACCAAATTCGCGAAATAAAAGATACACACAAAACAGGTATCAAACGAACTCATTTCAAAATGTAAATAAACAAAATCAAAGTTATAGACCCGGAACAAACTACGACAGTTTCAGATATCAACATAGAAATATAGGTCAAGATCGAGAATACAATACTCAGCAATCAAGGAATGCGCGACCAGCTAAATATACTAATAGAGAAAATGTCTCATCACCATTTTTTCGTGACCTACAGAGGAATTCAAAATAAGCTTGAAAAACAAATTTTCTCATTAGATAAAGGATTATATTTTCTAAATTTAAAATATTCAGGAGTTATTAAAAGATTTCTTGTAGACTCTGGTGCGGAAATAAGCATAATTTTCAAAAATATACTTAACCAAAGCGAAGTAATAGAGGATAATAAGATTAAAATAAACGGTATATCTGGATACAGAGAATCTATTGGAGAAACAAATCTTAAATTAGAAACGGGTACAGGAGATGTATTTCAACATAAATTTATGGTCATGGATCAATTTGACGAAAATTTTAGCGGCGTATTAGGTTCAAATTTCATGTGGAAATTTAAAGCTATTTTAAATTTTGAAACTCAGCAAATATCGTTGAAAATAGGAAAAAAAAGAACAACATTAAAAATGTTATCATTTATGGATGAGATAATAAGTATACCAAAAAGATGTGAAGTAATTAGATATATAAAAGTTGATTGGGAACACGAAGCTGTTATAATACCGAAAGAGATATGCGATGGAGTATTTGTAGGTAGTGCAATCGTACAACCAAAGTCAAACCTAATTCCTATACGAGTGTTAAATACAACAAATGAAGAAGTGACTTTAAAAAATTATAAACCAGAAGTCGAACTACTAAGAAATTACCATATAATGCAGCAGACAAAAATAGAGAAAACTAATATGGTAGAGAGAGTAGATAAATTATTTAGTATTTTGAATTTAGAACATTTAAATAAAGACGAAAAATATTCAATGCAACGAATTTGTGCAAAGTACAACGATATATTTCGACTTGAAGGAGACAAACTTCCAGTAACAAACATCTATAAAGAACACTTAAGATTAAAAGATAAAACGCAACCAATCTATATTAAACCTTATAGGATGCCGTACTCGCAACGAGATGAATTAGACAATGAGGTTCAAAAAATGTTACAAAATGGAACCATAGAAGAAAGTAGAAGTAAATGGTCATCCCCAATATTGTTAGTACCAAAAAAAGTGGGAAAAGACGGATTAAAAAGGCACAGATTAGTGATTGACTACAGACAACTAAACAAACAGCTAGAAGATGATAAATTCCCATTACCAAATATTACAGATATTTTAGACTCCTTGGGAGGAGCAATGTATTTTACACATCTAGATTTTTCAGAAGGTTTTCATCAAATAAGCTTAGACGAACAAAGTAGGAAGTACACAGCATTCTCGACGCACAAAGGACAATTCCAAATGACAAGACTCCCAATGGGATTAAAGATAAGTCCAAATTCATTTTCAAGAGCAATGACGTTAGCTTTGTCTGGACTAAATTACAATGCATGTTTTATTTATTTAGATGACATTATTGTTTTTAGTAGAACATTAGAAGAACATACACAAAAATTAGTGAAAGTATTCGACAGATTACGAGATGTTAATTTAAAGTTAAATCCAGGAAAATGCGAATTTCTAAAAAAGGAAGTAGCTTATTTAGGTCATGTCATATCAGATAAAGGAGTAATGCCTGACCCCGACAAGTTGAAAGTAGTGAAAACTTATCCAACACCTATGAATGCAGAAGAGGTAAAGAGATTTGTGGCATTTGCAAACTACTACCGAAAGTACGTAAATAATTTTGCAAAAATTGTATATCCATTAAATAAACTTACAAGAAAAAACGTAACTTTTCAATGGTCAAAAGAATGTGAAGATGCTTTTCAAACATTAAAATACGAACTAACACACTATCCGATATTACAATACCCAGATTTTTCAGAAAATAGTAAATTTATTTTGAAAACAGACGCCTCAGGCTTTGCAATCGGAGCCGTATTGTCAAACAAAGATGATAAACCAATAGCATATGCGAGTCGAACACTGAATAAGGGAGAAGTCAATTACCCAACGATAGAAAAAGAATTATTGGCGATAGTATGGGGAATTAAACATTTCAGACCGTACCTATATGGCAAAAAATTTAAAGTTTATACAGATCATCGACCCTTAATATATTTATTCGGTATGAATAACCCATCTAGCAGATTAACAAAATTTAAGTTGATATTACAAGAATATGATTTTGAAATAGAATACATTAAAGGGAAGGATAACGTAGTAGCAGACGCTTTATCACGAATAAAACTGACATCTGACGAATTAAAAAACATAGAATCTAAAGTAACTGAAACGATGTATGTTATGACCAGAAGCAAAAGTAAGAAAAAAGAACAGGTTTCTGCTCAAGTAATCAACAACGAAAAGATTGGCCATCCAGGAGTTGTAGAGGTCTTAGAGCAACCTGCAGAAAGTCATTTGTTGAAGATTATAGAAAATAATGAATTTACAAGTATAGCCATGCAAAATAAAACAGAAGTAATAGGAGACTTTATAGTCGATAATAATTGCATTTTATGGAAGACACCTCGATCGGCGTTATCATTAATAGAATCGTTGAGAGATCTTCAGAGAATATGCAAAATAAAAAATATTACAGAAATATTAATAATGAAAGATGACTTAATGCGTGCAAAGTGGGCGAAGAATCCCGTGCCGTCAATAGTCCATAATAGGAAAAAGTTATTCCTAACAATCGAAGAAGCATGGGAAATTCTATTTACAAATATAAATGAAATGAAAAAGTTAGGATTAAAAATATCTATATTAAGAAACGTGAAATATATTAAAGATGAAGATAAAAGACAACTAATAATGAACGATTTTCACATTTTGAAAACAGGAGGGCATACAGGCATCAATCGGATGTATAACAATGTAAAGAAATACTATTATTGGGAAAATATGGAAAAAGATATAAAGAATTTTATACAAATATGTAACGATTGTCAGAGACATAAACATTCTCAACAACGACATGAACCAATGGTTATCACTTCGACAGCTATGAGTGCATTTGAGAAAATTTATTTAGATTTGGTTGGACCATTACCAAAAGATGAAAACGACAACGAATATATTTTGACGATCCAGTGCGATCTTAGCAAATTTGTAGAAACATACCCATTACAGAATAAAGAATCCATAACAGTAGCGAAATCTTTTGTTACGAATTTTATATTACGTTACGGAATACCACCCACAGTAGTAACTGATCTCGGGAAAGAATTTGTATCTACATTATTCAAAGACACATGTAAAGTACTCGGTATTACACAATTAAACTCTACAGCATATCATCACCAAACGTTAGGAAGCTTAGAAAACAGTCACAAAAGCCTTGGTGCATATTTGCGCATGTGTATAGCGAAAAATTTAGGAGCATGGAGCGATTGGTTACCTTTTTGGAACTTTTCTTTTAACAACACAGTCCACACATCCACAAAACATACACCTTACGAATTAGTTTTCGGAAAATGCGTAAACTTACCATCAAATCTTAGCGAAAATGTCGAACCTTTATACAACTTCGATAATTATCCTATCGAATTAAAGTACCGGTTACAACAAAGTTGGTTGAGTGCTAGAGAAAATTTGTTGCGAACAAAGAGTGATCGAGTAAGTAGATTAAATGTAAATAGTCAAAATTATCAATATAACATAGGAGATAAGGTATTATTAAAAAACGAAGGAGGACACAAAATGGACGCTTTATATAGCGGACCTTACATTGTAATTGATATAAAAACCCCTCCAAATCTAGTTATTAGAGTAGGCAATAAAGACATGTTAGTACATAAGGATAGAATTAAGAAATTTTTTAATTAAACAAAAAAAAAAAAAAATGTATATCTTCAGTAATATAATTTTTTTTTTCTACATCGCCGGGAAGGTGTAAGGGTATATAGACGCATAAGGGATGAATTGATAGTTGGATGACCGTATGAATGAACGAATGAACTCTTGCGAAAGAACGGATGCTTCCTTAGCAATTAAGCATATTATAATTATTGTGCGGTGCATTTGCGTCAATGCAATGACGCAAATGGCACCTTAATATAAGGCGACGCATGTAGCGTCCAGGAGGTAGTCGAAGAGTCGGAGATGTAGTCGTAGTATAGGCATAGATTTCCACCAATAAATCATCTTCATTGGAACCAGTATGTGTTTCCCTTCGACCCACCAATTACATTATTAAAGGATGTGATGTCCTGGATGAACTATACCTTACCGCCACACCCAACTAAAATCTCTAATATTACCGGGACCCCTGTTTTATATAAGGAAGGTGAATCAACTCTGAGCCACTTGATGAAAGAATTAAGTCGTAACCACACAAAGTTCATAACTGAATCAGATAAAATCAAGTACACCCTACTCAAGAAATGTTCTATCTTTGCAGAAAAACATTTACTCCATTATGCAGCACTTCTTTAAGCCTGCTTGCAAACAAAGTGCTCAAGTCGAAACGTTTATTTTCCGAAGTCGTTAGGTAAATAACTATTACCTGCTTTTGCATGTTCATGTTAAGACTGTGACGTCAGAATGTTGTAATCCTAATCGCAATGACGTGTCAACTGTCAATTAGTAGACTGATAGAAAGCGCGCCACACGGCTACACGCCATTTTGATTTGTGCAAGTACAAATTGAAAGCTTTGAAATTGTTTGTGTTTAGTTTTACATTTACGATAAATTGAGTTGTGTTTTTGTAACTATTACGCGGTTTGGGTTTTGTTGCAAAAGCCAACAAAGTTACTTGTCTTTGTTAGTGACACACGACACTATAAGTTTTGCCACAACACGTGGTTGTTGTGTTTTGTGTTTTTAAGAAAACAACGAGTTGCGCTCTATTGTTAATACGGTGCATGTGTTTTTGTTGCAAAGGAGAACAATATTGCCACGAAACGGGATTTTATCTTAAAATTTAGAATTACTTCTTAATTATTATTTCCTCATTTCAACATAAATTTCGATATCGCATATGGTCAATCAACTTATTACATTACTCAATCTAACAAGGTAGTCAATTCAACGAGGTAATAAGTTTTGCGGACTCGAGAAACCGAAATTGATAAAAGACTTGACAATGTAAAATTGGGGACAGTCGGTGGATAGTTGGTAGGCGGTTGGTAGTGAGATGGTAGTAGAGAGGTCCATGGAGAAGAGTTAATGAGAGATCAAAGAGGAGTTGATTATTATGAATTAAAAGAAATCATATTTGATGTTAGAATTGGAGAACTGGAAGGAAAGTATTGAATAATTTAATATAGTTTTAGTGGTAGGTTTCCCTAATTAATCCGTAAGTAGTTTTTAATTGGTTTTTCTTTGTTTTAATATATAAGTGTTAAGTTTAATTAGTTTTTGATAAACCTTTATTACCCCTTTTTTCCCGCCACAACAGGTAACCCCCCATTATAGGGACCTTAGCTTACAGCCTGTTCGTGACAATATTTAATTGTGCTTTTGTGACTAACATGTGATATTGGTGTGTGAAGCAATAAACATAGACATTACTTTAGTGGTGTTGTGTTTTGGTTGCAAAAAAAAAAACAATATTAATTGCGCTTTTGTGACTTACACGTGATAGATGTGTGTTAAGGGAATAAATATAAAAGATAGTGTAGTTGTGTTTGTGTTGCAAAAGAAAACAATATGTAATTGTGCTTTTGTGACTAACGCAAGATTTGAATTTGGAGTGCAGAAGAAAGGAAGGTTATTGTGTAGATGTTCATAAATCAAGATGCCGAAATGTACCGGAGTGTATGTCCACGTGGCCACGACAATCGCTTTATAGGTTTCCACATCCAGTGAAAGAAAAAGATTGTTCCTACAGATGACAGGAACTTATTGGCAATGTTGAAGTTGCCAATGCGTGTCTATATGTGGTACCGTGTATGTAAAAAGCATTTTCAGCAAAATGCTTTTAATAGAAATAATCGTCTGCAAGGGCTGGCTATACCACATTACCACTTGCCACAAGGTAAAACCACAAAGTTATTAATAGGAGTGTATCTGCCGCATCTATGGTCAAATGTTTCATAGCTTTAAAAAAGAAATGTTCTATCTCATGTATGTCAAAAGAAAGAGCATAACACGATCAAAAAGTATCAAAGAGCAAAGTATCGAAGATGTCGATGAGTGTAGACGTGTCTAATTGTGCTCTGTGGGTTTTTCCGAAGGAAAAGCAATACTGAGGTGTAGTAAGTGTAAATTTCAATTTCACCCTGAATGTGTTAAAGTCAATGCTAGAGGCTTGCATTTGAAAACAGACTGGATATGTGTAAAGTGTGACGTGAATGAAAATACACTTACAGATTCTAACAATGTTTCCGGAAATGTATTGCTCAATTCTCCTCCAAATATCGATAAAGACATCAAGTCATTAAAATTTTCAGAAGAATCTTTCAAAAGTTTGACGAGTTTGGTGGTTGAGATGCGTCAATGTAATCGCTTATTATATGACAAAATCTATTTGCTGGAATCAAGCGCCGAAACTGTCAACTTTCAAGCTTCTATTGAAGCAGTTGAAGCTGAAGTCAAGGGTCTCAAACAAGAATTATGTAACCTGCGTGAAAGCAATATTGACTTAATCAGGCTATTAGACAATGCATCAACAAATAGTTGCATAAATAATAATTTTCGTAAGAGCAATGTACTAATCTCGAACAATGCAACGGCCACATCTGCGACAAAGTCACCGCAATCACCCAAGCGGATTAAGGGTAAAACACCGAAACAGGTAGTTTAGGCTCCAAAAGACGATTTATCAGTACCCAATATTACCATGGAGGGTACGAAACTAAATGAAGGTACTGTGGTGCGATTCTTGAGTTAGATCCGTATACGAAACTGTTCGACGATCGAATAGTTTCGAACGAAAACCATGAAAGTGTATTCTTGACTAGGCGGATTCACTTCCGCATACGGAAATTTGGTCGTCTACTAATTACTGTTCGACCGGCTTGGTCGCATGGTAAATCCGTACAAGTTTGGGTCATTTCAGGTAAATTCGTGCATTTTGACAACAAAATGACAAGTGCCATTTGGGTAAAACCCAAATATTTGCAGTTGAAATTTTGAAACGAGGTGCGAGCACGTGCGAATAAATTTGTTTATAAATAAAAATATTTATTGTATTATAAAACTATGGGTGGAATTGCTCAACAAATCAATTTGTTAGTGTTGGAAGAGCTGGAAAATGCTGAATTTGATGTGGAAGAAGGACATCGTCAATTCCATGAGTACATCGATCCATTCGAAAACTTGAGTGATACCAAATTTTTAAGACTTTTTCGAATGACAAAAGTCATGGTTCACGAATTGGTGAATGTATTGGAGCCACATATAAGACTTCCTACCCGATCTTCTGCTCTGAGTGTTTTTCGAAAAGTATGTATATTTGCAAGACTTATACAAAAAAATATTATATATTTTTTATTTAATTAGGTTCTAACAGCGTTGCGCTTTTTTGCAAGTGGAAGCTATCAGCTGGATATAGGGAACAACCTGAATTTAGGGGTAAGTCAATCTTCTGTTAGCCGGTGTGTGGCAGAAGTAAGTGATGCGCTCAATCGTCCCGATATTTTAAACCGATATATTCGTTTTCCTGGGAACTACGATGAATTAAACGAAAAACGCAATGAGTAATACCTTAATCAGTTTATCATTGATAAAAAATTATAATTGTAATTGTTGCAGGTTTTACGTACGTCATCAATTTCCAGGGATCGTAGGAATAATTGATTGCACCCAAGTAGCAATTTTCCCACCGAAAACTGTAGATCCCGTATTTCCGGAACATATTTATGTAAACCGAAAGGGATATCATTCTATAAATGTTCAATTGGTAAATTTATTCAAAGTAAACATAATATAATAAAATTAAAATGCGGGAAAATTTCAGATTTGCGACTGCAACTTAAAAATAATGAATGTGTGCGCAAGGTTTCCCGGAAGTGCTCACGACAGCTATATATGGAATCGCTCCAATGTATTGCCCATAATGCAGAATGTTGCCGAGGATCCAATACATGGAAATTATTATTTAATAGGTAAAATATTGGCTTAATGTAGTACGTGGTTCAACAAAAAATATCTTTATTTTAACAGGCGATTCCGGGTACGCTTTGCGACCGTGGATGATGACATCGTTGCCACACGCTGCACCAAATACTCCCGAAAGTGCTTATAATCTAAGATTAAAAAGCACAAGGTCGCTTATTGAGCGATGCAGTGGAGTGTTAAAGCTTAGATTTAGGTGTCTGCTGAAGCATAGAGTGCTCCACTACACTCCACCTCGTGCTTCAAAAATTATAAACGCATGCTGTGTTTTGCACAACATATGCATTATAAATAATTTGCCAGAAATTGTACTTGGAGATGGAGATCAAAATGAGGATCTAGGTCTCAATGCTGCAAACGAAGACCCCTTTAATGAAGAGCCAGTACTTAGACTAAATCCGGAACTACATCGGAAAAGAAGAATACAACAACAAATAATTAGGAATTATTTCCGCGGTTAATCTCCTTTTCTGCATATGGCTTGTGGATCGGGTAGAGGTGGTTTTTAGTGGGTAAGAATCCCACACTACCGGCCAATAACATCGACCGGTGTCTTTTTAAAGATTTTCCACCCCTCTAACAAAAAAAAAAAATAAATTTATTGGTTTAAGTCAGTAAATAAAACCATGTTTAAATTCTATTCAGTTTCTTTTTTAAAGTATTTTAACAGACTGCGTAAACTAGAACTAATTTCACTCTGGATGCGATTTCTTTCATCCATTAGTTGCAGTTTTCTTTTGTAGTAATTTTCCTTAATGTCTAATTGCCTTGCATTTTGGTCTACCAGTTTACTACTGGTAGCCATTGTCTGCTGCAATCTTATGCTCCGATTGATTGGAGGGCCTTTCTTAGAAGGTGTTTGCTTGTTGTCGCTGAAGACTTCCGGGAAAGGGGCTGCTGAATAATTGGAACCTCCGGCAACATTTGATTCTGAAACACTATATAAAGCTTAATAAAGTCATTCATACGATTAATAATATGTTGTATAATACCTCGTGTTCAAATTAAACAGAACTTCCGGCTCTATGACATTTTCATCCCCCGAAATTACAACGGGGCTCATCATTTCCGTGATGGCTGTATCTATCGATGAAACACTTACTTCTGGTGACACACCGCCCCCTGTTTTGCGGCGCTTTTTAAGAACAGCCGCTTTTTTTGATTTAGCTGTGCAACGCAAATCATGCCATGTCTGCACCATAAAAATATATAAACATTTTTTGTTAATTAGATGCATAAATAAGTACACATACCTTTCGCCACTGTAACCATTCTTTTTTAACACCTTCTAAACCATTTAAACTATTTCCCAATTCCTTCCAAAGATTCTGAGCACGTTGCTTTGAAAAGTTTTGCGTAAACTTTCCAATTTGAAGATCGGGGTGCTTCTTCATAAACTCCACCATCATTTCCTTCTGAGCGGAGGAAATATTTCCAGATCTTTTTCCTCGCACAATTGCTGTTTTGTCCATTTATACTTTTTCTTTCAATAACACGCGGCTTCTGTTTAAAAATGAAGACACAATTGCAAATGATCACAAAATACTGTTAGTGCATTTAGAATTATTTGGGGTTGGTATGTTGGTAGCACTGAATTGTCTACAACGTTGCCAAGTTTCGATCGAAACAAAAATTCGCTTCGATTACCGGTTTCGAAGGTTGGTCGAGAATAGCATTTTGCTATTCTCCGGAACTTACCGTTCGAATCAATCCGTCCGAACAAACTTTCGAACGAACTCAAGAATCGCACCCCTGTGTGGTGCGATTCTTGAGTTAGATCCGTATACGAAACTGTTCGACTATCGAATAGTTTCGAACGAAAACCATGAAAGTGTATTCTTGACTAGGCGGATTCAGTTTCGCATACGGAAATTTGGTCGTCTACGAATTACTGTTCGACCGGCTGGTCGCATGGTAAATCCGTACAAGTTCGGGTCATTTCAGGTAAATTCGTGCATTTTGACAACAAAATGACAAGTGCCATTTGGTTAAAAATCAAATATTTGAATTTAAAATTTTGAAGCGAGGTGCGAGAACCTCGTTTCTTGTTGATTTAAATGTTTGTTGATTGTTGAAATTTAAAGTTTTTTATGAAATTATTAATTATACTAGTTTAAAAAAGCAAAACCAAAAATTTGAGATTGATGAAAATTCTAATCAAGTTTATTAGAAGCATGCCATAATTGTTATTTCACTTCTTTAACGTTGTTTATCATAGTATTATTTTACATTTTATTTTTTTATATTTTTCATGAAAAAAGCCATTTGTTACTATCTGGTAGACAAGCTGCTACCAATTTACCGCCCAGAAGAATTGTATTAAACATTCATCTGGAACAAAAACAATAATACTTGAATTTAAGATTTGATTGATAGTAGGTACTATTTATTGACAAGAAAGTTGCAAAAAAAAACATTGAATATTAACTTTAAACTTTTGACAAATAACTCTTGTCTACACACTTTCGTTACGACCGTATTGAGTCTTGTGCATTAAATTTTGAAACTGTGAACTAATCTTCAACTAATACTTTAAAAGAAAAAAAAATTATGAGAAAAAATGATATATAGGAAGATAAATACAGACAAACCAATAATTTTACAAACTTATTTTACCAAAACGAGTAAATATGGTTTTAAATATTCACACTTTATTTATATTGTTTTTTATTGTCCTAATCTGACCTGACCTGCCGTCAAGGCAACTTTGTTAGCACCTCCTAAACTATTTAAACTATTCCCCAATACCTTCCAAAGCTGCTGATCACGTTGTTTTGAAAAGTTTTGCGTAATCTTTCCAATTTGAAGATCGGGGTGCTTCTTCATAAACTCCACGACCATTTCCTTCTGAGCGGAGGAAATATTTCCACATCTTTTTCCTCACGTAATTGCTATTTTGTCCATTTATAATTTTTATTTCAATGACTCGCGGCTTTTGTTTAAAAATGGGGACAAATTTGAAAATAGATCACCAAATACTGTTGGTGCATTTAGGATTATTTGGGGTTGGTATGTTGGTAGCACTGAATTTTCTACAACGTTGCCAAGTCTCGATCGAAACAAAAATTCGCTTCCATTACAGGTTTCGAAGGTTGGTCGAGAATAGACATTTTGCGATCCGTCCGAAACTTACCGATCGAATCAATCCGTCCGAACAAACTTTCGAACGAACTCCAGAATCGCACCCCTGATCCTAACGGTACTTTTATTAAAGGGAACGACAATAATGTTTCCATAAAGCATTATTCAAATAAGCCTCAAATTCAAAGTATTTTAATGATAGATAATAAGAAGGATACTGAACAAATAAGCTCTAAACAATTGAGAAAAAGATCTTTTGTAATAGGTTCGGGATCTATAACATCAGGGGTGCGATTCTCGAGTTCATGCGCAAATATGCGAACCGCAAGTATTGCGCACAAAAAGTTACGAACCGCATTTGTGTTTGGGATTCTCTAGTACTTTTGTTTGCGAACCGCATTTGGTTGCGTATGCGTAAGTTTTGTACGAACGAAAATATGGCAACCGCGTACGATTATCAGTGGTGACAATCGTAAAAAAAAAAATATCTATATGAAAATAGGTTTTTTAGGATATAATCAAACTTAAAAAAATGGAAAATAAAAGAGCCGGGAATATTTCTGATGAACAGAAGTCAGCGATGGTAGAATTCATGAACGCGCATCCAGAGCTTGGAAAAAAAAAATTACCCAAGAATTTACGTTCAAAACAGCACAAAAATTATGAGAAGTGCTCACATCCCAATTAAATCAATTGAATGGAGGCAGAAAAGACTGAATTGATTGAATTAGATGGTTTGTTTTTAAAACATAAGAATTTTGTCATAAACAGCAGCAATAAGGCTTATAATTTTAGGAAAGCAAATTAGCAAAGGGAACGACAATAATGTTTCCATAAAGCATTATTCAAATAAGCCTCAAATTCAAAGTATTTTAATGATAGATAATAAGAAGGATACTGAACAAATAAGCTCTAAACAATTGAGAAAAAGATCTTTTGTAATAGGTTCGGGATCTATAACATCAGGGGTGCGATTCTCGAGTTCATGCGCAAATATGCGAACCGCAAGTATTGCGCACAAAAAGTTACGAACCGCATTTGTGTTTGGGATTCTCTAGTACTTTTGTTTGCGAACCGCATTTGGTTGCGTATGCGTAAGTTTTGTACGAACGAAAATATGGCAACCGCGTACGATTATCAGTGGTGACAATCGTAAAAAAAAAAATATCTATATGAAAATAGGTTTTTTAGGATATAATCAAACTTAAAAAAATGGAAAATAAAAGAGCCGGGAATATTTCTGATGAACAGAAGTCAGCGATGGTAGAATTCATGAACGCGCATCCAGAGCTTGGAAAAAAAAAATTACCCAAGAATTTACGTTCAAAACAGCACAAAAATTATGAGAAGTGCTCACATCCCAATTAAATCAATTGAATGGAGGCAGAAAAGACTGAATTGATTGAATTAGATGGTTTGTTTTTAAAACATAAGAATTTTGTCATAAACAGCAGCAATAAGGCTTATAATTTTAGGAAAGCAAATTATTATTCTTTATATAATGATTTTGTGCACTGTAATTGGAGTTTTCTAGAAAATTGTAGTGATGTGGATAGGGCAATTGAGCGTTTTTATAATAAGATTTACCAAATTTTAGATAAAAATGTGCCAGTTTACAAAAATTATTGTCACAAATATCCGTTTTGGTATACGAGTGAATTGATACGTTTAATTAAATTAAAATCTAATTTTCGTAAGTTGTCAGGTGAAAATAAAACATCTTTTTACACTAACAAATTTAAGGAGCTTAGGTTAACAGTTAAACAAAAAATAAAAGATGACTATTCTAAATATTTGCTAAATGTTCAAGCTAATCTAAAAAAAGAACCGAAATCTTTTTGGAGTTTTATAAAGAATAAGCACAAAATTTCTCGAATTCCGGGAAACATGGTACATATATGATGGTAATGTGTGTGATAGCCCCGCATCAATAGTAAATGCGTTTAAAAAACATTTTGAAAGTGTATATTCTGATTTAATACCACCTGATAATGAATTTTCCAATTTAAAATCTGACATTTTCAATGTGATAGAGATTAGTAATGAACCAATAACTAAAACGGATATTGTAAGAGCGGGAAAGAAATTCTAATTCCTTCTTTCATTTGAAAAGACTGCTTGACAGTTTTAGTATATCCTTTGTTAAATATATTTAATTTAATTGTAAAAACATCAGTTTTTCCAACTTTATGGAAAACTGCCAAAGTATGTCCAGTACATAAATCTCAAAATCGTTCTCACGTTATAAATTATAGACCTGTTTCAATCTTAAATAATGTAGCCAAACTTTTTGAGAGTATTATTTACAGTCGCATATATGCAGCAGTAAATAATAAAATATCTGTTTTTCAGTATGGCTTTATGAATTGTAGATCTACTGTAAGCAACTTAGCGGTGTTTAGTCAATTTTTGTGTGAAAATGTAGACAGTCGAGGGCAAGTTGATACTATATATACCGACTTTTCCAAAGCTTTTGATAAGATCAATCATAATCTATTAATTAGCAAACTCTCAAAGTTAGGTTTCAGTGACAATTATGTTAAACTTATAAGATCTTACCTAAGTCAACGTGACCAATATGTTTATTATAATGGATTTTGTTCTGACACATACTCAATAACAAGCGGCATTCCACAAGGATCTAACTTAGGTCCTCTACTGTTTTTGTGTTTTATTAATGATATTTGTGATCATTTAGAGTGCAATATGTTGATGTTTGCCGATGATTTAAAAATGTATTCCTCTATAAATAAAATTAATGATTGTATTGTTTTACAAAAACAGATTAATATTTTATATAATTGGTGTTTAGCAAACGGTATGTTTTTAAACGTAAGCAAATGCAAAGTTACATCGTTTAGTCGCAAGTTCAATCCCATTCACTTTCAATACGCGATTGATACTGTAATTCTGGAACGATGCGATAATGTCAAAGACTTGGGAATCTATTTTGACTCTCATCTGACATTCAATTATCATATCGAGTAAAAACTGTTAACTCAGCGTTTAAAACATTAGGTTTTATCTTTAGAAGTTGTAAAAATTTTCATGATACATCTGCTCTTACAAGTTTGTTTTGTAGTTTGGTTAGAACTAAATTAGAATACGCCAGCCTTATTTGGAATCCAACTTACACCAAGTACAAATTAGTTATTGAAAAAGTTCAAAAATCATTTTTAAAATATTTATCATTTAAAACTCTTGGAGTAAATCCTCAAAGAGGATGCAATTATGTCGAATTGCTGCTTGACTTTAATTTTATTTCTTTAGAAAAACGTAGAAATATAGCTTCAGTTTTATATCTACATAAGCTACTAAACAATAAGATTGATTGTATTCAGCTATTATCCTGCATAAATATTATGGTGCCAAGATTATCGTCTAGATTTCATCTTACATTTTTATGCAACAACCCTTATACCAATCTGCTGCTGAAAGCACCAATTGACGTCACGATGGCAAACGCTAACAAGATTTCTGATGCATGCGACATATTTGATAGCACGTATAACTCTCTAAAAGTAGTGTTATATAATTTGTAAGGACCTGAATATTATATTATGTATAATTATTTTCAATTTAAGTTACAAAACTATGTATTTTTGTATTTTTATTTGTACATTTTATTTTTAATATTTCTTCTTATACATTAAATATGCTCTGTAAATGGATTTCTGTTGAGCAATAAAAGCTATTATTATTATTATTAAAAAAAGTCAATGATCAGTGCATTCATCCCAACTTCAGACATGTTGTTTTTAAGACTATTGCTCCTAACTATGGTGACAAAGATTGTTCCTACAGATGGCGGAAACTTATTGGCAATGTTGAAGTTGCCAATGCGTGTCTATATGTGGCACCGTGTATGTAAAAAGCATGTTCAGCAAAATGCTTTTGATAGAAATAATCGTCTGCAAAGGCTGGCTATACCACATTACCACTTGCCACAAGGTAAAACCAAAATTATTAATAGGAGAGTATTTTTTTATTACATACCAATACGCAAAGTGAATCTTTAAGGTAATGTGTCTTCCAAAAAAACTTTGAGGTACGGACTGTATATTGTTTTCAATTTTCTGGCTATGCGTTGTATATACTTTTACAACCTTGCTATTTCTTCCTTTGATGAGTTAGGTGTGTTAAAAGTGAGAGGCTTGCATGTAAAAATATCCTTGAAGCATGTAGTAAAGGAGACACACTGCATAACAATTGCAGGCATATGTATTGAAACTAAATGGTTTTATTTTTGTAGTTGTAGGCAACCCGACATGGCTCGCACAAGACCATACATACGCAATGTTTGAGGAGGATGCAGTGGTAGAGGAAGATGCAGTGGTAGAGGAGGATGCAATGGTAGAGGAGGCTGCAGGCCCATCTCAACAAAATTCCCCTTCTAAGTTCTCCTTAGACCATACATGTACAGCAGTAGCAAGCTCCTCTGGCCAAAGTCATGCAAAGACTTGGGACCGCAGAAGTGCAACGGAAGAACAAGCCCTGAATGATTCAACCGAAAGTGCCGATTTGGAAGTCTCAACGTTATTCACTACATCGTCTAAACATGTTGTGTCGCCCAAAGCACAAGCGACAACCCCTGTCAACAAGGAAAGGGCGTTGTTGCTAAAAGTTGAGCTGTCAAAGACAGCGTTGTGAACTCTCCGTGCACGCTATTTTTATCATGCAGCCTCATCATTGAAAAAAGAGGTTGCTCGCTTAAAGAAAAAAAAGTTAAGTTTGAGGACAAAACTAAGAGCAGTGGAGCATGCTTGTAGAGTCCACCCACTCTAAGAACTAGGAAGTACATAATGCGCCTGAACGATTGTCGTCCGGACAGGTCCAAATTAGATATAGGGGGTAGGTCGGACCTCAGTGGCGTCGACGAGATAAAAAAAAAAGATGCAATTTATCGTGCATTGTTTTAAGAATATTTGCAACAACTCTTTATTATGGCGCAAAGAAAGAGTATTGGCGTACAGGGAAAAATAATTCAGTCAGGCACGGGAAATAGTTTCTAACGTGCTAGAATTTATGAAGAATGAACTGCAAACGGCGTTACAATTCGAAGAAAGATTTAAGAGCAATCCGGAGACGTAAATTTCGGAATTTGCAAATAACATCGTTAAATATTAAGCGATTTAAAAACGGTTTTCACTGCCGTGATTGTAATAAATCATAAAATGTGTGTGACAACTTTGTTTTTTAATTTTAAAAAAACATGTTTTTTTATTTTGTTATTAATAAAGATATAAAAAAAATTAGTTGTCACACACATGAATGACCTAATTTTAGTCACATTCTGCTATATAAAATATGAATTAGAAAAGCTATATTTAAATAATAACAAAATACAAATTATAGAAAAAATGATCTATGTAATGCTGCCATCTTACGGCAAAAACAGCGTGCCGACAAATTTTGAAACGGCGGCAACTATGTACTACATCAGCGTAGATCAAGACTAATGGCCGTTTGCACCGTATTTCGTAAAGCAATGCTTAAGTTAAGAACAACTTAAAGTTAAGCATTGCTTAAGTCGCAGTTGGTTTGCACCGTTGACGTTTGTGACATTCTTAACTTTAAGATCGCCTTAGAGTTTTCGCTCTGGCAACATAGCACACGTGCTAGTAAGTTTTAGGAAATAATAGTAATATGACTAAAAGTTGGTATTGTTCCATGACACACCACGAGAAAGTGATAACATAACCTTTATAGTTTATTTATTTCAAAGTTCCCCGTTTCGAAAGACGTATCAAAGAAGTTATCAAACACGTTTTATCGTTATGGATAATGTGAGTATATTTTTTCAAGTATGTAATATATTAACAATAACTATTATTGACATAGTAACTATGTTTACTTCAGACCAAAAAAAGATCTGTAAATTTTACCGGGGCTGAAAAAGACAGATTATTGAATATAGTTTACAACTACGTGGTAGAAAATAAAAAAACGGATGCGGTCCATAATACGGAAAAATTAAAATGTTGGTCCCGCATTGCTCTCGAGTTCAATGCAGCAGGCGGAACGCATAGAGAGGCCGACCAACTAAAAAAAATTTACAACAATCAAAAAAAAATATTTAAAAAAGACGTGGCAGAAGAGAACAAACAAATTCTATTGACAGGTACTAGTGCCAGTGTAATGTTAGCAAATTTTATAATTAATATTTTTAGGCGGCGGCTTTGCGAAAAAACGGCGCGTGGAGGGCGAAGACCTATTCCGCAGCATCGTAAATGAAAAAACCATCGACGGGCTCATCAATGAATTTGATGGGGATGGGGATTTGGTAAAGTTCTAAAAATGTCTATACCGTACAACAATTACTTTGTTTTCATTTACAGGCTATCGAGGACATGGAAAATGCTATTCAGCCCGAACCGGAGGTTCAAAGTGTTTGTGGTGAAATGGTAAGTTAGATACAAACAATCTTTTTGTGCAAATTGAAATCCAATTCTTCAACAGAATGACCTTTCTACCGAGCCCCAGCCCAGCACGAGCGCTGGCACTCCACAACAAAGTTCGCGCTCGCAACCTGGACTGGTATGTGTTTAGTAAATCGTTTCAACTATTCATTTAAACTAGATAAATTTTAGATGTCAACGAAAGCGGCCTCTGCAGGCCAAGGCTCTGACCTCGTCGGAACTGGCAGAGAAATACAACAAACTGCTGGACATCAGGATCCAGGTTGCCCAGCTCGCAGAAAAGAAGCTGCGTCAAAAATTAGAATATAAGAGGAGAAAACGCGAATTGAAACTTGAATTATTAGAGCAGAAAGTCGAAAAAATGAAAAAGATAACCGAATAAAATATTTATTAATGTATAAAATGATTGTTAATGAATGCATCCCTAATGTTCCCATTTGCATGATGTCTCTCGTGTATAACTAGTAATTCTCCCATCTGAATTAATTCGTCCAAAACAGCCATATCAATTCCTTCAGGGGGAGGTGCCACACCTTCATCATGCAATCTTGCAAAATTGTAGAGAACTCCTGCTGCAACAATAACTGTAAGGCAAGTATCTAGTTTCAACCGCAGGCCGTAAGCTAGAACAGGGAATCTTCTTTTTCACACTCCAAATAACCTTTCAATGGTATTTCTTGTCTGAATATGGGCTTGATTGTACCTTTGTTCGGGCCTGGTGCGAGGATGTAAAAGTGGAGTTAAAAAGTATGGACGCACTGGATATCTATTATCCCCTAAATCAGTGGTCACAAATGGCGGACCGCGGTCCGGATCCGAACCGCCGGCAATTTTTTAGAAAAAAAGACTTAAAATAAATCCTAAAACAAAAAACCCATAAGAAACCCTCTAAATGAAATCAAATTATTGAAAAACAACCAAAGCAATAAATAAACACCAGCAGTGTAACCAAATTAGAAGGGAGAAAGTTATTCCAATGTACAACGCTTATATCGGTAGGGGTAGACGTAGGTGACTAGCCTTAACGGCTTACCCCTCCCCTCGCACTTGACCTTGAGCTAGCCCACGCAGCGACTAGTATTCGCTGTCTCACTGTTTCTGTTGCCAGATACGCACTTTGTTTTGTTTTCGTGTATTCTTTAGACTTCCGTGTGTTCTTGTTCACGTTCAGTTTATACATTTTGGGTTGTTTTGTGTAGTGCAGTGGTTTGTGCCTTCTTATTTTACCATGGATAAGAAGAAAAGAAAAGTTGAATCAGAAAATAGACAGTTTCAACTTGAATGGACAGACTTATATTGCTCACCATGCCAAACCGAGTAAGAGCAGTACCGGTATGTTTAATATGCACTCAAACTGTAGCTATTGTTAAAAGTTCGAATATTAAACGACATTACAAGACTAAACATAAATCGTTTGAAGAAAAATATCCTGTAGGAAGTAATGTCCGTAAAACTTAAATTCAGAGCTTACTTTCAAACTACATTACATCCACACAAATAATGAATCGGTCCATGACCGAGCAAGAAAAATGCTCCGAGGCATCTTTGCGAATTTCTTGGACGCTCGCCAAACATATGAAGCCTTTTAGTGATGCTGATACATATAGTAAAAGAGGGTAGCCGAGGTGCTCAAAATATTTCTGCAAGAAGAAAAAGCCGTAAAAAGATAGCTCGTTCTACACAGTATTTATAATAAAATATATTGTGAAAATGTTAATGATTATACAGTGGATGATCAATAAACTGCAGCTCGTATACTGCCGTCCTAAATACAAATGCCGTATCTACAAAAAAAAGTTTTTTTTATATCAAACGCTTCTTTGTGAGCTAATTTAGGTGTGGTGCTAAATAAAAACGCCGTACCTGCTTAAGTAAGTACAAGAAATACTATATTATTTAGTCGTATCTGCAAAATAATGCTTATTTCCTAAGAAAAAATGCCGTAACTACATTGTCCCAGCACCAAATGCCGTATCTAACTCGATGATGTGTAGATACTGAATTTATTGTTAGCATATGCCAGATACCGCTTTTGACCTTAGGAAAAACGCGGCATATTGTCGAAACAAACCGTTAAATAAGTAGTTGGTATTAATAATTATTGATTTGCGCCTGCTAGTTCAGTTGTTTGTGTGTGTCAAAACTGAATTAAGTTAGTAGTGCCTTTTATTCTTTAGATTCTTGTTATGGTTAGCTTGTCTTAATTTAAAGGTATGTTTGAAGTAAAACGCAACTAAATTAACAGTGGAATAATTAAAAAAATATTAGGAACAATCATGTCAAACAGAACAAAACTGATTTTGTCATTGGTGCCCAAGGAGTCTTTCATTCCTGAAACTTTAATAAACTGTTTTCCCGAAAAAATCCAATGTGGCGATAGTAATCTTGAAGTAGTTACTGAACCGACATCTATTCGAAACGTTTTTGAAACATTTGAGGAGGAAAAAGAACTTACTGAATCAACAAATGTGGATTTTTCTCTAAATAATAGCCCTAAAAAGCTAGGTTTCTACAATAATAATGAAATAAGTATTGATATGGAACAAGCAACACCGTCTACAATAACAAGTACAAATAGCAAAACTACCCAAAAAACTGCTGGTGAATTTATAGCAATTAATTCATCATGCAAAATATTAGATAGTCGTGTTATGCACGATGTAGAACAAAAAAAGATAGTAGTAGAAGAGGAAGAAATATCAAACACTCAGTACACAAAAAGCGGAAATCCAAGAAAGAGAAGAAAATTTGATAAGAACCATAAGCTAGAAAACCTGAGGAAGAAGGAAGAAAAAAACATTCAAAGACATCAAGTATTACCTGGTTGCAAATGGGATAGTTGCAAAAGAAAATGTTCACAAATCATTGCAGAAGAGCAAAGAAAATCGATAAATGACAACTTCTGGAAATTATCAACTCTGGAAAGAAAAGCTTTTATTTTAAATATTTGTAGTAGAGTTGATGTAAAAAGAAGAGCGACGGAAAGCCAAAGAAAACAAAATACATTTAAATATAAGTTAAAAAATGGAAATGGTGAAATAATGGAAGTATGTAAAACTTTTTTTCTAACTACCCTTGGTTACAAAAAAACTAACGACATGAACTTAAACCTCTTGCAGATCGAAGAAATCAGGCTGCTAGAAAAAAAATTGACTACGATGTGGTAGACAATCATATAGAATCTTTTCAGCCGTCTATTTCACATTACAGGTAATAAACTGAATTGCTTTTAATTTCTCAACATATTTTTTTTCTCATTTAGAAGAGAGCATGCACCCAATCGGCGCTATCTTCCACGTGACCTTTCTGTTTCTTTACTGTTTGAAGATTTTTAATCAAAAAATCCTACCATGAAAGTGAGCTATGAAGCATACTGTTTGCGCGTTAGGGCAAAAAATATTTCGTTTGCGTGTTTAGGGCACGAAGAGTGCAAACATTGTGAAGGATTTAACCTGCACGAACATAATAAAGAAAATCTGGATGAAAATTGCGATATATGCAGTTCATGGAAAAAACATTCAAAAAGTTCATTTGTATCAAATACATGCAAAAACTAAATTTGCGGATGGTACAGTATGCTTTTCAGCTGACCTGCAAAAGGTCATTATGTTACCTAGAGTGACACTTTTAAGAAAGTACTTTTTATTAAGCGACTTGTAGCTTACAATGAAAGTTTCGTACCAGTGGGCTCTACATCTTTGTTCAGGCCATTTGCAGTACTTTGGAACGAGGCTGTATCAGGCAGAGACAAAGAAGATATTATAAGCTGCTTTAACGCGTTTTTTTTTTAAATATAGAGATGCATCTAAAATTATAGTCTGGCTAGACAACTGTTCTAGCCAAAATAAGAACTGGTGCCTTCTCACGTTTCTTACTAGAATAGTTAACTCAATAGACATATCTGCAAATGAAATCATTTTTAACTATTTTGAGCCGTGACATACATTTATGTCAGCTGATAGTTTCCACCATCAAGTGGAACTTTCTATCAAGAAAAAGGGTAAACTGTACGACTTAAACGACTTTGTAGATGCCGTGCAGAAAGCTCAAAAATCAAAAGCGGAAGTGAAATCGATGAGGTATCAAGATTTTTTTAAGTGGAAGGATTTTAAATCTCAAGCAAAATTGAATAAAAACCCTGAGAAAGTTTATTTAGCTAACATTATTCAAATAAAAGCTACTCGTGGCAAGATGTTTTTAGAATTTAAGACAGCCTATGAAAAAGAAACTTTTGAAAAATTGGATTTTTTGTGCAAGAAAGCAATGAAGAAGACGGGCGTTTTATCTCAAATTGTCCCACCTCTCGACAAACATCGTGGTTTTCCAAAAGAAAAAAAAAGCAATTGTAAAAAATCTTAAAGACATATTGCCAGAAAATCGCCAAAACTTTTGGATGAGTTTACCTAAACAACAGGAATAAGTTAAACATTAAATAAAATGTTAATTTTGAAACATGTGTCAAATAAAAAGTATTTTTTAAAAGCCTGGGATGTTTTAATTTCAGATATTTAAACAGGTAAGGAGTGCTTTACAATAATAAATACGTGATATGTAATTTAAAAAATAAACAAAATTTAGATACGGCAATTTAGTTTTGTGTAGGCAATATGAAAATCTTGTGAAAAAAGCCGTATCTACATTTTGAAAAAATTTAACATTATTTGATCATTTTTATGTATAAAACAAATTCTTATATTTATTTTCAATAAATATGTTCATTTGCATTATCTGATAATTTTTAAATCGCTTAGGACCATTAATAGTATATTATACACCAAGGTAGAGAAGACATTTTTTAAAGCCGAGGTAGTTTATTCCCCGAGAAGCGAAGCTTCGAGGGGAATAAAGAAGCGAGGCTTAAAATTGTCTTCTTTACCGTGGTGTATATATTATTTTTTTCACTACTTGCATCTCTATTTGAGTCTACAAACTCAATTTTTTACAGTTAAATAAAACGACAATAATGTAATTTTCAAGTTTGCCATGGATTTGACATTTTAGGAAACAAATGAACAGTTGTTGACGCATAGAAATTTTCGACGCGAATATGTTAAAAAAAAGACGAAATGGAAGATTTTGGCGGTTGCACCCCACCTGAAGCGAAGCGGCAAGGGGGCTGACAGAAAATCAATTATTACCAGCAAAAAGCAAAGAATTCTACCAGAAAACCTACAGAAGATTTAAAGATTGGTGCCAATCAAAACAGGTAACAAAAGTGTCCGAAAATGCTCTCCTAGTGTATTTTGAAGAAAAAGCCACCACCAGAAAGGCCTCTACTTTATGGGCCCTATGCTTAAGCAAACCTTAAAAGTAAACGAAGACATAGACATAGCAAAATATTATAGGCTTATTGCATTTCTCAAAAGGAAAAACGATTCGTACGTACCTAAGAAAGCAGCAGTGTTCGAAAAAGAACATATTAAAAAATTTCTTGCTGAAGCACCTGATGACAAATTTCTTCCTTTAAAGGTGATACTTATAGTAGGTATTAGTAGAGCCTGTAGGACTGATGAACTCTGCAACATGAAATTAGCTGATCTTGACGGCCAGGATGACATTATTTTAATAAACATCCCGTATACTAAAACACATATTTCTAGAAAGTTTGTCATTGTAAAACCATCTTGGATTGAGGTGGTAAAAAAATACTTGGGAAAAAGACCCACACCAGATATGGAACGTCTTTTCATTGGGTTTAGGTTTGGTAAACCAACCAGACAGAACATGGGGCACAACACAATTAGCATGGCTTCAACTAAAATTGCAGAATATTTGAAACTACCAAATCCAAAACTTTATACTGGCCATTCTCTACGAAGGACATCGGCAACGATTTTGGTAGATAATGGGGGCGACATTCTATCACTTAAAAGACATGGAGGATGGCGCTCCAGCTCAGTCGCAGAGAGGTACATTGAAAAGTCCTTAACTGAAAAAAAAAAGAATTGCTCCAATGGTACAAAGACCTTCTGAACTTTCCTTCCCGGGAGCTTGCTCTACAACATCAGAGGAAACTAATCCTGAGCCAGATTTTAGGTCTGAACAGGTCGAGAAGACATCAGATGGAGTTATTGATCCAATATCTTTGGCTTCATCGTCATTATCCAACAAAGCAATTGAGATTCCAGTAGGAATGTTAACATCTAACACTGGTTCAGCAGCTATTAATATGACTTGCAATAATTGCACTATAAATTATCATTTTCACAAATAAGTCTTGTTTGTTGTAAAATAAATAAAAAAATTATTAAATGAGATCGTTGAATTCTAACCTCAAAACTTTTATTTTGATTTTCAACTTTTAAGTTTTACCATTACATGGTTATGCAACCAGTAAAAAGAGGCAGTATAAACATATCTAACGCAAGATGCCAAAATATTGGTTTCATTATTATCTACTAGTAGTAGATAATAATTATTTACTAGTAGTAGATAATTGTTTGTTATTCTCCTAGGTAACGAAATTTAACTTCTCAGGATCGAAAGCCTACTAATAATGTTGACTTCTAAAGCAAGTAGTGAAAAAAAAAACTTAAGCCATCTATTTTATGATTTAACAGATTTTGTAGATACGGCATCTGTATTTAGGACGGCAGTATAATAATCGAGAAAGCCAATCGGTCAATGCACGCACATCATCATTTTTTTTCCACAATCTATGATCATAATATACTCCACTCCCTCCGTCAGATATTATGTTGTATGTGCACTTTCTCGTGATGAATATGAAGTAGACTACTCTCTAACAATAATTCTGTGAAAACAAACTTAAAAAAATATTTTTCTTAGCGTGATTTGACTGACTGGCTGTTGCAATCATATTTGATTTTCATTTAAAAGCTTTTAAAAACTTTGTTTTTACATCAACCTTTGAAAACTGTTAATCGTTATATCTATTTTAAACTTTTGGTGCTCTTAGTATATCATTAGACTGTTTTGAACTAACTTTTTTTTACTCTAGCTGAGAAACATTCTATATGCATAATTATGTATAAGTACTGTAGTACATTCACTAATATAGCAGAGCGGACAACTGCAGCGGGAATTACATAGAATTTTTTTGAAAAAGATGAGAAGTATATATTTAATAAAAAATTTTGCAAATTAAAAAATTTAAATGTCGGTCTGTAATATCAAAACCACAGTTTTTTACTAAATGCATAAAAAAATACATAAGGTCTCTAACGAAAAAATCTAGTAAAATATTCAGACGCAATATAAAGCATATAGTATAGAGCAATGATTGTCAATGCAAAAAAAAATTTTTAAAACAAAGGAGTCTTGTTGATATTATTATTTGATTAGTCAAAAACGAAGAAATGCAGCTGATGATTCGACGAAGTTGCAATCTCAGTCATCTCATGCGGAAGAAATAAATAGGTAATATTTACTAGTAACAAAATGATATCAGTCAAAAATATCATTCAATTTTTGTTGTATATAAAAAACAGGAGTGCTCACCAAGATAAACATGAATTTATCAGAATGGATATTAGTGAGGATGTTACGACAAATGTTGCAGAGAATAGGTAGGTACTGCTCAAATTTAAAACAATAGCCACAGTTCTAGCAATTGTCAATTGCTACAGCAATAATCAAATAATTAAATTTTAGAAGCGGTTTTGAGACTGGGCAAGATGTTGAAATTGATGGAAACGTAGTTTTTGAACTGCAAGACAAGTAACTTGTGCATTTAGTGTTTTAGATACATACCTCACATATTTTACTTGACTTTATGTAGAAGTAAAGTTTGTCATGATAAATTATTTTTAGAAAACGACAAGAGAAAGAAAACATATTACTTTCAGGTCGTAGAATGTTTGATATAAATTTTCTGTTTGAACAAATTTGTAATAGTAAACGACATGAACCATTTGACTGCAGTCCAGTCTGATTGATATGACAGTTGTGTAAGAACATCGCAATGGTTTACTTGGCAGTTTTGTGCTGAAATGTCAACTTTGTGGTATAACAGAACAATTAGCAACGGAAGATGTTAAAAGTGAAGAGCAACTGAATGTAAATACAGCGCTGACTTCAGCAACAGTATCAACTCGAGTTGGATTTTCACAAGTTGAAGAAATTACTGCCACATTAAATATGCCAATGATGTCTGATAAAACCTATCAAAAGTATGTTTCGCTTGTTGCTGTTACCATTCGACAAACAGCGTGAGACGTAATGGAAGAGGCTGGCAGAGAAGAAGCAGAACTTGCCCAAAAAAGTGGAGATGTCGATCAAAACAATGTGCCGTTTACAACAGTAGTAACTGATGGGGCATGGTGTAAGCGATCTTATAAAGTCAATTATGATGCAGCATCAGGAGTTGTAAGTGTTCATTGTAATTTTATTATCTTGCAAGTTGTAATTAACTTGCATATCTTGTAGGCTTGTATAGGGTGTTTTTTTAACCTAGATAGAACTTTACATTGTAAAAAGTAACACAAAAAATTAAATTTTGATAAAACATTTTTTTTTATTTGTTTCAGTATACTCTGACAAATCATCATGAATAGACTCACGCTTGAACAACGCTACGAAATTATCCAAATTTATTTTGAAAATCAGTCGTCGATTCGCGCAACTTATAGACGACTTCGTCATTTTTATGGCGTAGATAATCGTCCATCTGAACAAGCCATTCGTCGAACTGTGGATAGATTTCGTACCACATACTCTCCAGAGGATGCAATAACACCAACACGTCGAAGGAATGTGCGTAGTGAAGAGAATATCGCCGCTGTAAACGCAAGTGTGGAAGAAGATCCAAATTTATCGATTCGTCGTCGGTCGCAGCAATTGGGGCTCTGTCCGTCCACTACGTGGAAAATTCTGCGCAAAGATCTCGGCCTACACCCGTATAAGATCCAGCTGGTGCAGGAATTGAAGCCACGAGACCATTATATGCGTCGTTCTTTCGCCGATTGGGCTCTAAAGCAGTTGGCAACTGACCCGTTGTTTTATCGCAAAATTGTGTTCAGCGATGAGGCGCATTTTTGGCTTAACGGGTTTGTTAATAAGCAAAATTGCCGCATATGGAGTGAGACCAATCCACAAGAGACCCTACAGACTCCATTACATCCAGAAAAATGCACCGTTTGGTGCGGTTTTCACGCTGGTGGCATCATCGGACCTTATTTCTTCAAAAATGAGGCCGGAGATCGCGTTACGGTCAATGGAGATCGTTACCGCACCATGATCAATGATTTTTTGTTTGAAAATATGGATGACATTGATCCGGAGGAGATGTGGTTTCAACAGGATGGCGCTACGTGCCATACGGCGAACGCAACCATCGACTTATTGAAATCAAAATTTGGCGATAACTTGATTTCGAAAAATGGACCTGTCAATTGGCCTCCAAGGTCGTGCGATTTGACACCTCTCGATTATTTCCTGTGGGGCTACGTGAAGTCACTGGTTTATGCTGATAAACCAGCAACAATTGACGCCTTGGAGGCCAGCATTGTTCGTGTTATTCGTGACATACGGCCAGCAGTGCTCGAAAAAGTGGCCCAAAATTGGACGTCCAGAATGCGCTTCGTCAAGAACAGCCGCGGTGCCCATATGCCCGAAATCATTTTCAAATGTTAATATCACGTATTGATCTTTCGAATAAAAAAAAAATTTTGAGTACAATTTAATTTTTTGTGTTATTTTTTACAATTTCAAGTTATATCGGGCTTGAAAAAACACCCTATATAATTGGCTACCGAACAGATAAACTTTTGTATCTAGGTGTCAGAAACAAATATTGTTGTATTTGTGCACGTTCTGAAGCAAAAAAAACAGATACTTCAACACACATTTGTTATAAAAATTGGGAAGGTACGTCTACTGCGATGGAGTCTGATATCATTGTTAGTGGTTTTAAAATGAGCATTGAAATGCATGGAATTAAATATTTAAAAATGATAGGAGATGGGGACAGTTCAGTGTACAAAAAAGTATGCCAACTAAAACCTTACGGCAATCAATGCGTTGAAAAAGTTGAATGTAGAAATCATCTGCTTCGTAACTGCTTTCAAAAATTAGCAAATCAATAAGTAAATTATTACAAAACAATTGTTATTTTGTTGTGGTTTTTGATTGTACCTTTTAAATTTAGATCGAACAAGAAGCATTTCTAAAAACTGTCCTGTGACCAAATATTTGAGAAAGGTTTTGGAAAACAATATGCGTCGGTTGCGGGCAGCAATAACTAGACACAGAATAAATGAAGAAAGTACTATAGAGGACAAAATCAAGTACTTAATCGAGGATTTTAAAAATGCTCCCTCTCATGTGTTTGGTGAACACGCTCGATGTAAAGCACTTAATTATTTTAAGTGTGATACAAACAGCGAAAAAAACCACAATTATGTGGATGAAATCAAAACCTGTGGTCTCTATGAAGATATTGAAGCTTGCTTGTTCAGACTAATACTTAATGTTCGAAGTTTGCTTTTGGATATGAACAACAATTTAGCCGAACACTATAATAGTATAGTGTGTAAGTTTGTAGGTGGAAAAAGAGTAAATTTTGCATTAAAAGGATCTTACCAGACTCGGTGTGAAGCTGCGTCTATATCTTTTAATGCAAAAAGTGAATACCATAGAGTTGTTCATTGTGCGTTCACACAAAAAAGTCCAAAACGACATACAAAATTGTATATTCAAAAAAGAAAAAACCGTCAGCTAAAATTCTCGAAGGGAAAACTATTTATTAAAAATAACATAAAACGAAAAATACGAGTTCCAGCTCCAGCTGTTAACGATTATGGTCCAGAGGCAAATCTTATACCTTCTGCAGATTTATCACAGAAAGAATTCATTAAAAAACGTGATGAGTTTTTGAACTCAATGAAAAAATCTGAAGAGCAAATTATTCTAGTAGAAAGTAAAACTCGAGGTCGGCGAACTTCAGATCTATGGCGCAATGAAAGATGTATAAGACTTACCGTTACCGCATCTAATTTTGGTAAAATTTGCAAACTACGCCCTACAACATCTTGCGTAAATACAGTAAAAGCACTACTTTATAGCAATTTTGTTGGTAATAAACATACCCGTTATGGAATTCGAAGCGAACCTTTAGCAAAAAAACAATTTGAGACAGAATTCCAGTTACAAGTTGTAGATTGCGGTTTGTTCATATATCCAATCCATTTCTATTTAGGTGCAAGCCCTGATGGTCTAATCGGTAAAAACAAGATAATTGAAATCAAGTGTCCATCAGTTTGCAAAAAAGTTCATCCAAGAGCCGCCATAGAAGAAGGCAAGATTAAATTTGCAGTAATAGTAAATGATCAATTAAAGTTAAAGAGAAATCACGACTATTACTACCAAATTCAAGGACAATTAGGGATTACACAAAGGGAGATGTGTTTTTTTGTTCTGTGGAGTAGTTGCGGAATGTTGGTAGAGAAAGTAATAGTCTAAGAGCTAGCAACGTTTTCGAGAGAGAATTTCAAGTAGGCCAGTTTTTAGATATGCTATCTCTCTCACTCCCCCGGACATCATACGGGCTATCTGGCTGGCGGTAGTGGTTGCGTTCATCAGTGCGCATCCTACCTGTACAGGTAAAATATCGATTTTTCAAATCATTTTAAGAAGTTTTTTTTTTTTATTATTTTTATTGAATTTTTCGCAACATGAATCTATTATTGCCAGATATTTTTATCGTTGTTTAAATTGTGCCAGACGCCAATTTCGAATTGAAAAAAAAATTTTTTTCAAAATATTTCAGTATGGCTGAAATTTTTATATGATGTCATTTAAGTATCTAAAAACCTAAAATTAATTTGCCAAACAATAATTCGATTGTTAAACCTTCAGCCAGACCGATCTAAGAGTGAAAAGTGATTGGGCATGTTGGAAGAGTACAGACAATCACGTGTTAGTTGCGCAAGCGAGATAGACGACAGCAGCTGTTTGTAATCAAGATGGCGTCAGTTTAGTCACATTGGTGTATTCTTTGCTGTTAT
The DNA here is from genome assembly GCA_947359425.1 of Lagria hirta. NCBI lineage: Eukaryota > Metazoa > Arthropoda > Insecta > Coleoptera > Tenebrionidae > Lagria > Lagria hirta. Next base: position 22,769,740 of record OX375794.1, read on the forward strand.
TTTTAATGTTTTTAACAAAATTGTGTTACAATGGCTAGCGAAAAATTAAAATGTGTTTTTTGTAAAGACAGAAATGGAAAAATAATAACTTTTGTTGAAGATAAATTAAAAAAGTGTAAAGAAGTTCTACAAATACGTGTAAATTTTAAACTGAAATATAATAGTGTACACGTACAGTTACCGGAGCAAGTTAATGACACTGATGGATATCACAGAAATTGTTACAGCAGTTTTACAGCTCTAATGACAAAATATCGTAATTTATCTGAAATTAATTTCTCGCCAACAGTAGATCTTTCCAGTACATCTAGTTCAACTTCGTTATCAAATACGGCAGTAGATGTTAGCAAAATCCTGCCAGATAATACGTCTCAGAATTCACAAACAGAAGTTGTTATCCAAGAAATTGACACTTCTAATGCAATTATTGAGCCTGAAAGTGTGGTAAATATAGAAACAAATTCAGGTGTTAAACGAGTTTGTTTTTTTATGGAAAAGATCGCAAGCAATCAAAAGGTAAACAACAAACTTTACACTCCTCAAATGATGCAAATATTTATAAAAAAATAGCAGAGTGGATGACAAAATTAAGTAATCAAGAGTTGTTAGACAAAATAGAAAATTTACAGTCAAAAAGTGAAATTATTTATCATCATTCGTGTGAATTGGTATATTTAAATGATTATAATAAAGTTATTGCTGATAATCCACAAACTCCCTGGCATGACAATCGGAGTATCCACCAGTGCATTTTCAACCAAATTGTATCATTAATAGAGGAAGAAGTTATCAACAATAAAAATTGTTTGTTGTTATCTTCTCTTTGTGATACATACAATTATGAATTAAAGCTTCAGTCTCAGTTAGATGTAAATTTAATGACAAATCATTATCTTGAGGAAAAAATATTTAAACAATTTAAAAAATCAATTAAAATTATTTCAAAAAATAAAAAAAAAGTTATCATGCACAAAGATTGTAGTTTATTAGAAGATAATGATTTGACGATTCTCGAGGAAAATGAGCTTATTGATAAAGTAGCTTTAGTCCTGCGGAACACCATTTTAAAAATGGACAAATTAAAATTACCTTCAAAAATCAAGCCAAATGATTTAATCAATGGTGAATGTATTATTCCTGAAAAATTAGATCGATTTTTTAAAGTATTGATTGGAGGCAAAGATATTCGTCGCAGAAATGGTGTAAACTGTGATCGATTGAGCAACTCAATCGCCTCTGATACTATTTTTTGTGTGACTAATGGTACTATTAAACCATCAAAACAAATAACTCTTGGTATGACTGTTAAAAGTCTTACAAGTAGTAGAAGAATCATTAACATTCTTAATCGTTTTGGACATTGCTGCAACTATACTACACTGGAGGTACGGAAGCCGGGTTGGCTCACAGCTGCCTTGTAGCCAAGTGGCGCTGCACACGGCCACTTTCAACATGAGCACAAGTCCACACGGCCACATCCAACATGTGCACACACCACATGTGGAGATGTGCCGGTAAATGAGAACATCTACATTATCGATACGAGAAAGTTAAAAAAATATGAATATATTTTGTCTCTTTTCTTTAACCAACAAATTTTGTTTACAATTTAATTGAACTGTCTTCCACTGTCTTCCGTACAATTAGAGGTTAGAAATAATTAAACTTTCGTTTGATTCTCAAAAGTAAATAGGATTTTGTTTGTGAGAACAAAAAAAACGTTGCAAAAAAACATTAAAATGAGTTTCGTCAAAATAAAAGATAAAAAATCAACCGTGAAATTACCTTCAAATGGAACAAAACTAAAATTGAAGACCAGACATCAATAACGGGCTAAGTGCCAAAAAAAAAAAAAATTGAGTTAGACCCGTAAAAGCAAGCTAAGTGCCATTGCCAACAACCTAAAAAGCGGGCTAAATGCCATGATCATTTATAGTTGTTTAAACAAGGCCCAACAGATGGCATGAGAGGTATGTGCCGGCCATAGATTTATTATAACAAGATCCAGCCATGCACTGCGATAGTCCGCCAAGACGTACCATCTATTGCCCTCACTCTCAACTGCATTAGTATTCGATAGCGCTATCCTTTAGAGAGGTTCCTACCAATAGCAAAGCAGAAATCAGTAGACGCAGAGTACGCTACGTCAGCATGACACTAGAATTATTTTGACGTTTCTATTCAAATTTTTCTAATCACATAATTTGAACAGAAAACATAGTTCAATCACTTAAAAATTGAAAATAATTATTGTCAAGAAAAATATTTAATAATTTGAAGGTAATTTTATTTATTGAGATTTCAACTTCAACTTTTATTTTCTTCCAGCTTTCTAATGTTTCTCTATTTTCTTAAAGCCTAACTTCAATTTTACAAATTCATAGCAGAGAAGTTTTTTATTTTTATTATTGTGATTGTCACGATGCAGTTGTGGGTTTGTAAGCTGATAAAATATGAAGCGGATAATAAAGTTTACATGGGTCTGACACAACTAAAAGTTGGTGAAATTTTGAAATTGGAATAGAGTTTTTTGATAAAATAATTAAGAATCATTAGCACTGATGAAAAAACCTTTATTTATAAATAATTATTCATTCCAAAATAAAATTAATTTTTAACCTAATTTTCGTATTTTATTAGATTGTGTATGACAAATGTCAATAAGTTGACAGCAAAGCATTGCATCGTTGATTGTCGACTAAAATCGTAAAAATTCGTGTCTGTTTAATCACTATAGACTCGTGTGCGACATACAACAAATATGATGAAAAGGATGAAAAATGTGTTTCATTAAATATAGAAAGAAATGGAGAGATGTACCAATTTCGTTGATATGTTTTTTAAGAGCCGAAGTATGTTTACCAAGCATAGCTATATCTAATGTATTAAATCTATGGTGCCGGCCATAGATTTAATACATTAGATATAGCTATGCATGCTAAACATACTACGGTTCTTAAAAAACATATCAAAGAAATTGGTACATCTCTCCATTTCTTTCTATATTTAATGAAACACATTTTTCATCCTTTTCATCATATTTGTTGTATGTCGCACACGAGTCTATAGTGATTAAACAGACACGAATTTCTACGATTTTAGTCGACAATCAACGATGCAATGCTTTGCTGTCAACTTATTGACATTTGTCATACACAATCTAATAAAATACGAAAATTAGGTTAAAAATCAATTTTATTTTGGAATGAATAATTATTTATAAATAAAGGTTTTTTCATCAGTGCTAATGATTCTTAATTATTTTATCAAAAAACTCTATTCCAATTTCAAAATTTCACCAACTTTTAGTTGTGTCAGACCCATGTAAACTTTATTATCCGCTTCATCTTTTATCAGCTTACAAACCCACAACTGCATCGTGACAATCACAATCATGAAAATAAAAAACTTCTCTCTTATGAATTTGTAAACTTGAAGTTAGGCTTTAAGAAAATAGAGAAACATTAGAAAGCTGGAAGAAAATAAAAGTTGAGGTTGAAATCTCAATAAATAAAATTACCTTCAAATTATTAAATATTTTTCTTGACAATAATTATTTTCAATTTTTAAGTGATTGAACTAAGTTTTCTGTTCAAATTATGTGATTAGAAAAATTTGAATAGAAACGTCAAAATAATTCTAGTGTCATGCTGACGTAGCGTACTCTGCGTCTACTGATTTCTGCTTTGCTATTGGTAGGAACCTCTCTAAAGGATAGCGCTATCGAATACTAATGCAGTTGAGAGTGAGAGCAATAGATGGTACGTCTTGGCGGACTATCGCAGTGCATGGCTGTATCTTGTTATAATAAATCTATGGTGCCGGCCAGCTGGTTTGGCTAAAATGGGCTAAGTGCCACCAAGGTTTTACAGTAGGTAGTAGTTTATTGTAAGCTTTGTCTATGGCAAATAACACCACTGAATTCTGAAACTTACCATCTGGTCCGATAATTGCATTGGCCAAAATAAAAATGAAATGATGGTATTTCTTTGGATTTATTTGACGATTACGGGCAAGTATGATGAGATAAACCATAAATTTTTGGTATCCGGCCATTCATTTTTGTCATGTGACAGAGATTTTGCTCAGATTGAGAAACGTAAGAGTTGAAAAATGTGAAGTTCCCACGGACCTAGTTAAACTTATGGAGAATGCAACACCGAACAACCCCTTTGTGGTTACTATTCTACAACCTGAAGACTTCTTTGATTTCAAGCAAGCAGCCGATTCATACATCAACACTACAAAACTAAATATTTCCAAATGCAGTTGGATTAAAGTTGAAAAAGCTGCACCTGGAGTTGTTAAGACGAGAACAATGTTTAATGAACTTGAAGCATGGAGCACCTTCAAGGTTCTCAAGAAAGGGGTTACCACTAACAAAATCAAGGACTTGCTGTTACCGTCACAACCCTGTAAAAACAACCTGTCATCTGAGAAGAAGAAGGATCTGCAACAGATGCTGCCCTATTTGAAGGGAGATAATAGAGCGTTTTTCGAAGAATTAATTTATTAATTAGAATACCTTTGTATTATTTTTTTAATCACTTTATAATGTAATTTTGTACAATGTTTTTTATTAAAAAAACTTTTTTTTATTAATCAATTATATTATTTTATATTTTATTCCCTTCATAATGTAGTTGTATGATGATTTTTATTGAAAAATTACCAAAAAAGATTGACAATTCTTAAACTGGCACTTACCTCGTTTTTACTGATAAAGGTATTCCACTTAACACGTCCTACTTTTTTTTTAATAAAATATCACTTTTCATTCATAAGAGGAAAGGAATTCAAAATTGTTTTGCAAAAGAGCTATGAATCTTACCTTAGATAATAAATAAAAAATTTGGATCAGGTTTTTTTATCAAAAGTTTCTAGAGAAAACAAAAAAAATTGAATAACTCAAAATCTAATTTTTGGTACTTAGCCCGTTATTGATGTCCGGTCTTCAATTAGAAATCGTTCGAGCATACTTCCCAGGTGCTACTGGTTTGACATTTTTTGATGGTGTAGATAATTGCGGAATCAACATCGAAAATAACGAATTCGATTTAATCGAAGACGTAAATGAATACGAAGTTTTTTACGCTAATCCTTTGAAAGGTAAGTTTTGATTCCATTAAATTATTTGTATGTTCGATGTTTGAAGTCAAGATCATAAGAACAAAAATGATCCTGAAGTTAGCAGACAAATTGCAATTTTTTTTTTTTTCAGTTTCATCTTAAAAAAAGTAAAAATCTAAAAATATGCTTATGTAGAAAATGAAAAGAACTACAGGTGCAATTTAAAAAAACTTTTTTTTTAATTTATCGTTTTTAAAAAAAATCACAAATTATCAGACGTCAGCTAACTTCAGTGTCATGAACAAAAATGCAATAGTCAAATTTCTGCAATAAACGCAATAATAATAATAAGAATAATAATAATAACAATAATATCCCTTCATAGAAAATAATTACACTGATGCTAAAAGGAGACGAATTGATGAGATTATGAATATCATTGATGGATTGGAAAATAAGGATGTAAATTCTCAGAAATCTGACATTCCAGTAAGTATGACATTGAAATTCATTTAGTCATTCGCTTATTTTTATTAACTTTATAAATCAATTTAATTCAACAATTCCAAAAAATTTGGCTAGTATAATTGTATTAAGTATTTATCTTCAAAGTGATGTGTCACTACATTATCTCAGTTATACTGAAAAAGATATTTCTTACAGACTCCATCGAAGAAAGCCATTAAAATTTTATACGTTGGATGGAAGCACCGAGAAAGTCCCGAAGAAGCTTATAAGCAAATTACTGCACCAGTCGGTGGTATAAAAAAAGTAGAATTGAATCGAAACAAAAAATATTCTTTCAACGAAATTAAAAAAATAAGTTTATCTGCTATGGAAAATACATACAACAAAGAAATATTGGGCAGTTCAGTTATTCATCTAGGAAATTATCAAGAAAACATTTTTACCAATTTCACCGACTCAAAGAAGAAACATAATATTGATTTTTGGGATTTCAGTGAGAACTTGAAGATAAGAAACTCACAGTTGCGATTATATTTATTTTCAACAATTCTCAAGTGTGAAGACAGTATAAAAATTTGTTCTTCCACAGACATTTCGACAGGCCCTAAACAGTGTGATGTCAGTATCAAAACCGTGAAACAACAGTCATATACTGGAACAGTTATCTCATTCTCTCAGTCGAAAAAAAAAACATCTGTTAGATCTGAAGCTAACACAAATTCTTATACAACGCAGGAAGAATCAAGTACTACGGGTAATAATGAACTCCAATTAAGATTCTCGATACCTATGATTGAAGAATCAGATATTAAGTTCACCAAGACAATATTAGACAGTGGATCTTTTGGATGTGTTATTTTATCAACTTGGAACAAGACAACAGTTGCCGTGAAGAAGATAAAATCTTCTGAAGAACCAAAATATATATACAGAGAAATTAATGTCATGGATAAGATTCGCCATCCTAATTTAATTTTTTATTATGGGTATATGTTTCACAGAATCTTATTTTTATATTGTTATGGAATACTTCAAAAGTCAAAATTTAGCAGCTTTCATATTGAAGCGTGATAAAGCTTTGGATTATGCAGTAAAGAAGAATGAAAATTATTCCATCGCATCACAAATTTGTACGGCAATAACGTTCCTTCACGAATTTACCCCTACTATTCTTCACAAGGATATTAAACCTGAAAATATATTAATCAACAATTTCTTAATGATTAAAATTTGTGATTTTGGCTTAAGCAAGCTATGTGATGGATCCTCTGCCTTAGAAACAACGGTTGGCCAATATTTTCGCGGAACACCTATATATATATGCCACCGGAAACTCTTTTTGAACATACACAAGGTACTACACATTCTGATGTATGGTCACTAGCATGTTGTATCGTCGAACTGTTCACAGAAAGGAGAGTTTGGAACGTAGTGCCTGAACTTACTATACCAAATTTGAAAAAAGTCGTTACTACTCAACAAATACCATGCTTAGAAGGTGTACCTTTATTGATACAGGACACAATTAAAAGATGTTTTGAACATGATCCAAACAAAAGACCAAATGCCGCTGTATTGCTGAACTTATTTGAGCGTGTTCATACAGAAAAAGAAACAAACGAATAACAAAAGAAAAAATGAGAGAGGATGATTTTTATCAGATTGTGATTTAAAGCTTCAGATTATTTAATTACGTTAGTGGACAAAGTATTAACTATTAATAATATGAGGAATAATTTAAAATTTAGATAAAGAAGCTGTTAAGACGCTAGAGTTTATTCAGTTAAAAATGAAAAGTGTTCATTACTTGCAATCTTAGAAATAACTTAGTTTGTTATTTAGAATATAAGTCGAAAGTACAAATCTGTCCAAAAGTCAGTATGATATAGTTTTAAGCAGCTATTAATTGTATTAATTTATCTCATAAGCTTTTATAAAATGTAAAGCAGTTGATAAAAGCTGTTAAAAGATTTAACTAATAGAGTAGTTATATTTCAATAGCTTTTCTGTTGAGTTGTTTTTTTATTTTTCATAACTTTACGAGTATTGTTTTTATATATTGTTATCAAGATTCAAAAAAATATATTAAACTGTTGGAAGTTAAAATTTTTGCTTGATGTTTTAAATTGCGTGCTTTTAAAAAAAAAAGCTTCTGAAATTTCTTTCACAATATCGTAATATAATACTACGTGTTTTAAGCTGTAATAAACAGGAACTAAAAATAAATAATAAAAAAAGTTACATTGGAAAAATCAAGGTACGGTTTTGTTATTACATACAATTTATAGTGTGGAAACAAAATAATTATGTAGGTTACAAATGATCAATTTCGCTTCTTATGAGTTTCAAATGCTTCTAAAATATTTTTATATAAATTTAATGCATCCGTAGGATTTGTCGGAGTTTGAACATTGGGCACTAATAATTCCACCAATTCTACTATGATCGAATTAAACAATTGTGGCCACAGAAGTAAGAAATTTAATTGATAACATATTCAAGCACCTCAAGGCGCTTCAAAGCTTGAAACAACCGGTAGAGCATTGGGACGCAATTATAATATTTGTAATCGGAGTAAAACCGGAGCTAGTGAATGGGAGAAGTATAAAAGTAATAACGACTTTCCATCGCTTGATGATATGCAAACGTTTTTAAAGACTAGAGCAGATTTACTCGAGACCATCGAGGTTAACCATGACCAAAAAGTAAATTATAAAGAAGGAAAATTTAAATCGCGTCAAACTAATTTGTTGGCATCTACGCCTCAATGTAATTATTGTTCAAACAAGCATCTAATTTATAACTGTGAAGAATTTTTAAACCTGTCAATAGATGATAGAATTAGCAAAGCTAGAACGTTGAAGCTTTGCTCGAATTGCCTGTGTACTGGTCATTATTGTAAAAGTTGCAAATCGCGAAAATGTAAACAATGTAATTTACCACATAATCATTTATTACACCAAAATAAAACCGATGTTGGCACATCAAAAGCGCCCCCTGTTATATCTTGCAGTGTTAGGGAAAATTGTGATTTGAATTATGTTATGTTATCAACTGTACAAATTTATGTTTATGATGTAAATGAAAAAAGACATAAATGTAGAGCATTACTCGATAGTGGTTCACAATCGAATTTGGTATCAGAATAGTTATTTACCTTATTAATGGGATAAGCGCATTATTAACATATGAATGCGGTGAGTTGCAAGACGAGGGCGTTAGCCCGAGTCGGTAAGAGCATGAATATGTTAATATGCCTTATCACACGAATTAAGGTACAAAATCTTATCTACGACTACCCTAAAATTGAAAAAAATTTAATAAGTCGGAATTTTTTGACAAGTCTAATACGAATGTTTAATTTAATATCAAAGTGGTCTAAGCTTTCAAAGTCATGGTAATATGTCAACAACACTGAACATTTTTTTTTGTTTTGCAATTTCTCTTTGTTTTGTGGTGAGAATTTGTGAAAATATTGTTGAAAGCAAGCAAATATAATCATGAGCGAGTCTGAAAGTCTTCCCTCGGACATTGAAGAATCTGCAACAAATGTAATTTCGTCACTGATACCTGAAAAATCAAGGATAAAATATCAACAAGCTTACGAACGTTTATGCAAATGGTGCGATGAAAAGAAAATTAAAAATGAAGCAAATGAAAAGGTGTTATTTAGCTTATTTTGAAACTTTATCCAAGTGTTATAAACCATCAAGCCTTTGGGCACATTATTCAATGATACGAGCTATGATATCTATGAGGAAAAATGTGGATATCAGTAAAAACATTCAACTGATTGCATTTCTAAAAAGAAAATCGGAAGGATATAAACCAAAGAAATCGAACATTTTAACTAAACAGGATGTTACCAAGTTTTTACAAGAAGCTGAAGATAAAAAGTGGTTATTGACAAAGGTATGTATGCCAAACCGTGAATTCAGTTAAAAATACCTATAGTTTATACGTACTTAGGTGGTCCTGATTATGAGGATTTGTGGAGGATGCAGGAAAGAGGAACTGACTTACATGGAAATGGAAAACGTGAAGGATCAGGGAGAGATTTTCTTCGTCAAAATACCAATGACAAAGACCAAGATTTCTCGTGAATTTGTTGTAACTTCTGGAGACATCGTTGAAATCAACCTAGTAGAAATAGTTCGAAAGTACATAGCACTGCGTCGAAATAATACAGATCACAGAAGGTTTTTTCTTGGCTATAGAAGTGGCAAATGTATAAAACTGCCTGTTGGTATCAACACAATTGGTAGCATGCCGAAGAATATTGCTACTTTTTTAAAATTACCAAATGCCAAAGACTACACCGGGCACTGCTTTCAAAGGTCGTCAACTTCCTTGCTTGCAAACTCAGGGGCAGACTTGTTAACAGTGAAAAGGCATGGAGGTTGGAAGAGTAACACAGTTGCTGAGAGGTACATCGAGTCGTCAGTGGAAAATAAAAAACAAATTTCTGGAAAAATTGTGGGAGAAAAGAACATGCAGATGGGAGCTTCAAACAGCAGCCCCAGAGAAAAATTTGAAATAAATGCTTCTTCGTCAGAATTGTCCACTGGAATGAATCTGTTGAAATGCCAAGATGTTGTTGTTCATATTCATAATTATTATAAATAATCATTTTTCTCAATGTTCGTTAGTTAATAAATAATTTTGCTATAAATCGTTATAACAATGAGTTTGATCTTGATTTCATTACGTAACTAGTGAGGTAATGAGCTTCATTACCTAACTCAAATAAATTTAATAACAGGTTCTTATCCAAGTAGTCGTAGATAAATATTATGTTTAAAATTAAGAGTACCTCAATCTGCCATTAGTATTGATCTCGTAGGAGTTAATAATTCCATGTCGTCAATTAAAAAAAAATGTAATATTGCAATTTCATCACGGGTTAGTGATTATAGAAACGTGTTATCTTGTTTAATTGTGCCGAAAATAACAGACAATGTTCCAAATCAAACCTTTAATATAAATTTAAAAACTAATAGTGACATTCAATTAGCTGATCCGCATTTTAATATTTCGGGAGAAACTGATTTGTTGATTGGTGCTAAATTATTTTGGAGCATTTTGAATAATGATAAAATTAATGTGAACAATATATAATATAGAAGCACATAGTGTAACGCCAGTATTATTGTTATTATAATATTTTAAATAAATAAGAGAAAAGTAATTTAACTTTGTAGTAAATGCCTGTTATTAAAATATGTCTCAGTTTGAGTAAACAAGTCTAAAAGATAAGGATAGCACAGGCAAAAGCAATAAAGAAATAAAACAGTCGGGTCGGTTCCAGCTATAGACCATTTCATAGAAATTTTAAAAGAAATTCTATAAGCGGGTATATTTCTAGTTGTTGTAAATAAGATTAAAAGCAAAAAAAAGCGCCTTATTGTAAGTGGGTACTAAATAGAGGCAAAAAGGTTTATAGAGGCAAAAAGGTTTTTGATTGTATGAGCACGTTTAGACGAACGCCGAAAGAAACTTTCACACGCTGTCCTGAGAATTATATACAAAGTAGAACTAAAGAAAAATTATTCCAGGATTTAATATTTTGGGAGAGGGAACGAAATAATCACCAAAAATCTAAAATAGGAAATTAATGTTAGTTTGGGTGGCAGTGAGAAAAGGTGTCCAAATTCAGTGGTGCAAATAAAGTAAAGAATAAAGTGCAATCCAGAAGTAAAACTGTGAGTAATTGACTTCACAGAATGTGTTTAACACTATTAGTCCGGTCATTTTAGACAATTGAAATAAAGAAAATTCCGACAGAGCCAAATCTTCGTAGAGACCTTAAGTTTACCACAAGGAATAAAGTGCCAAAAGTCCCCATCAGTCCCATGTGAGCTTAGGGATTTATTCGGGGCCCAAGGTCAAAATTTTAGGTTTTTTAAATTTTTCTCGAAAACGATAAGTTTTATCAAAAAAGTACTTTAGAGCAAAGTTGTAGATCTTAAAATTCTCTATAAAAATGGTTCCTATAATTTTTTCTCTAAGACCCACTATTTCCCAGATATTGCACTTGTAAGAATCAATGTTCTACATAGTATGCACACATATGCCGACATAATGTTTGATGAATTTATAACAGTTCCAGTAAATCAACAACATTTTTTTGCAAACATTAATAATAAATCTCGTTTTATTTCTATGTTGAGTAACAAATTAACAGCTAAAAATATTGTCGTGAAACAAGCTAAGAATGACGCCGATGTCCTCATAATTGAAACAGCAATAGAACAATTTAATGCAAGAAATACAACTATTTTAGTGGGTGAAGATGTTGATTTATTAGTACTAGTCACTGCAAGGACTCCATCTGATAAAATTATTTTCTTTTTAAAACCTGGGAAGGCGCAGCAACGGACAGAAATATATTCTTCTAAAAGTTTATCAGCTTATCCAAAATGTAAAAACTTTATTTTATTTTTACATGCGATAACCGGATGCGATACTACGTCAGCAATGTTTAGAAGGGGTAAAAATTCAGTATTAAAATTATTTGAAAAAAATGATTTGATTGACTGCGCAAAAGTATTTACAGAAATTAATTTTTCACCTCAAATACTAATTACTAAAGGAATTCGGTTTCTTCTTGCGGTTTATGGAGCTCCAAAAAAAATTGATTGCATAGATACGTACAGATATTTAACATTTGTAAAAAATACACGAAACAAAAAGCAAGTACAGCTATCTTGTCTTCCTTCAACATCGACATCTGCTACTCAACATTTGTTTCGAGTATACTATCAAGTTCAGACATGGCAAGGCAATGAACTGAACCCTGAAGACTGGAGTTGGAAATTGATAAATAATACTTTGGAACCGATTCGAACTTTACTGCCCCCTGCTCCAGAAAAACTTCTTAACACTATTTTTTGCAATTGCAAGAAAGGTTGTAGTGCCAAATGTGGCTGTAAAAAAGTAGGGTTGCAGTGTTCTCCAGCGTGTACCAATTGCCAAGGTGTCTCTTGCTCAAATGTTCAATTAAATACAAGAGAGGAAGATTCATGTGATTTTGATAAAGAGACAACTGATTCATCTTCATTTGAACAATTTCTAAGCGTTCATCAACAGGAAGGCGAAGAAGAAGAAGAACAAGAAGAAATTGAAGAAAACATGATTGTTGAAGTTGAATATGAAGAGTATGACTCAGATTAAAGTAATAAAAAAAAGTTAGAACGACAGTTAAACTCAGTAACCCATATCAATAATTTTCATACTATTAAATAATTATTGTTACTAAAAATAACGTCATAAAGGTTCGTGGAATAGGCCTACCGGGGATACCACGTTAAAAAAAACGCGCCGAGTACACTACCTCACAGGTGGTGTGGAAATGTGTGCATATTATGTAGATAGAACGTAATTCTTACAAGCGCAATATCTGGGAAATAGTGGGTCTTAGAAAAAAAATCATAGGGAGCATTTTTATAGAAAATTTTAAGATCTACAGCTTTGCTCTAAAGTACTTTTTTGATAAAATTTACCGTTTTCGAGAAAAATCCAAAAAACCTAAAATTTTGACCTTGGGCCCCGAATAAATCCCTAAGCTCACATGGGACTGATGGGGACTTTTGGCACTTTATTCCTTGTGGTAAACTTAAGGTCTCTACGAAGATTTGGCTCTGTCGGAATTTTCTTTATTTGATCACTATTTTTATGTCTAAAATGACCGGACTATATTCCGTATTAATGGTTTTGATGAGTTATCTATCAGTTAAATAGTTTCAAAAATTACTTTATTAACCAGTTAATAAAATTAATTAAAATCTTAAATAGTTCAAAGAACAAAAACCAAAGCATTAATCATTATACTATATTAGAATAATGCACTTAAAATATAATATATTATTTCAGTCTCATCAAAGTTATTAAATTACAAATTAAAATATTACTAACTAATTTGTAATAGTTATTTACGTTATAAGTCCGGTACGACGGATATTACGGACGAATAAGCAATTAATTCGGACGAGGCGACCGAGTCAGAATTTGTTTGCGCAATGAGTACGTAATATCCTAGTACCGGACGAATAACGTAACGTACTTTATTTCATACTGAAACACTTTCACCATTTTATTATTAAGAAGAACCAAAAATGCATTTGTTCAAACGTGCGTCAAGCAAAAATGAACAACTATCGTGGTTAGCAGGAAGAGTTGTTTGTTTACAATTGCGATCAGTCGAAAAAGTAAAAATGTGTGATGAAAATATGAAGAATTCTGACGAAATTTTTGGAAAAATTAAAGCAGCTACAGCAAAACTTATTCCGGTCAAGTCTGGGGAGCGTTACAATAAAGAATACAAGGTATTTAATGAATGGCGGCGGCAACATGAAGTGAAAATAATTGATGAGGAAGCTATGAGTTCCGTAAAAATTCTACCGTACCGTAAAAATGTGTTTTACTATCGACTACATCATACCGTAAAACCCAATATTACAGTACAGTATGAAATAAATGATTATTGTGTTATTTTGTATATTCAGCAATATCGATTTACGTCTCGTATCGTCAGATGATGTAGTTTATTAAGTAATTAATAATTCAGTCATCAAAATAATTATATCACAGTTTAAATTATGTAATTGACGTAATTTAGCAGTCTACATTATTAGTTCTTAAAGAACTAAAGTACTGACTAATCTAAAGAATGCTCTAGTTTTCTTTATTATCTCAATTGTTGTAAGTTTAACTTCATGCACATAATAATTAATAATTCAATTAATAAGTAAGAGCTCACAGTATTGTCAAGACGATAATCATTGTAGATAAATTAATATATCAATCAGATCACTTTGCGTCTTGAACGATATTTTAGAAATTCGATTTTGTTACTGTTAGAAAATTAATATTAATTATTAATCAGTTCAAATTAATTCGGTTCGAATTAATTCAATGAGATTACTCTTCAGTCGACTAGAATCGATACAAACAAACATTGATGTAATTACTCAGTTCAAAATTAAAATATAAGTTATTTTAATTAAAATACTAATTAAAGTACCAATTAGTAAAACGTTAATGAACGTTTCATGAAATAATTTTAAAAGCCTACACAAACGACGGTACGATGTTCCCTGTTCTGTTGTAGCAGTTCAAAATTCCTAACAAATATTCTAACAAATATTCTGTTTCGGCAGAATACACCCAATCATATTCTAAACATAAATACACACAATTTCTTCCGCCCTCATTTTGTTGTAGCAAGTGAGGTTCCTAAACTCGAGTAGTAAGATTTATATAACGTTATATAAGGTAACAAGGTCCCTGCGTTTGATGGTTCAATAATCAGGCAAACGTTAGAGGTGCGTATTCGTACAACGCACTGGCGTAATTTGCGTTGTAGCGCTTATTACATTATCGCTTTGTAGAGTGATTGAGAGCCCCCTTGTTACAAGTCCCACGGGGTGATTGACTTTTATTTGTGATTTATATCACTTGTCGTGCAGTTTGTTGGAGCAACTGCGGTGGGTTATTAAAGTTAAAATACAGTTTAAATTAAAGTTAACATACAGTTTAAATTAAAGTTAACATACAGTTTAAATTAAAGTTAAATTAAAGGTTCAATTACAATTGTAATTAAGCTTCAATCAGTAAACTCTTAGTGTGTTTTCAAAGTTCAAGGTCTTTTAAAAACTGGCAATTCAATTAAGAAATTTCAATTGGATTATGGAATTTCAGTTTGTTTGTGAAGTTCTAAGTCATATAAAAGTTTATAGTGTGATAATGTGATAGTAAAAAGAATGTTGAAGTGCGTACACGTACTAGACAACAGTTTAATTAGCGTTGGAGCGCTATTTATATTATGATCGCTTTACAAAGTGATTTACAGTTTTTTTACTTTTTAGAAAAGACAGTTGACTTTCAATTGTGAATTAACTGAGATTAATTTTACGAGTTCTGCAGTTTGTTGTAGCAGCTAAAATTGAGTTTATCAAAAGGATTTTGAATTGTCTGTAAAATTCAAAGTACTCTAGTAAATGCCAATTCATTAAGAAATTCCAATTGGATTATGGAATTTCAGTTTGTTTGTAAAGTGGTGCTATTCTAATTTACTTACAGGATTCTAGTTTGATTATAAGATTCCAGTTTGTGTAAAGTTTTGACTCAAACATAAAATTCTAATTTAATTACAGCATTCTAATTAGATTATAAAAATCACATAACATCTTATAGGATTTTAATGTGCTTATGAGATTCTAATTGGTCAATAGGATTTGATTTTATTATATAGTTCTTCATTAGTTGTAAAGCGTTTGAGTAAGTTACTGATCAAAGGTAATAAGTCATTGACGATTAGGCTACGGATTGGTGAAAACAGCAAATTCAGAAAAACAATTTGTTTCTTTTCGTTTGAGTAGCCATTGTTAAATGTGAGATATTTATTATTGATATGAAGGCGGCCTCGTAGTTCCTCTTGTGACAGTAAGTGGTTGGTGACTCGACGAATGACTCCAGGTATTTATATCTAAACTTTAGCATAGAGGTTGTAGACTTGATTGAACATATAAGTCATTGTTTTATAAAAAAAAAAAAAATACGTCACAAAATTATTGATTACCGTTATAATTCAGAAGTGGGATAAAACTTGTGTGCTGTTTAGTTTTAGGATAAGACTTGTGTGCTGTTTACTTTTGGGATAAACTTTGCGTGCCGTTGGGTACATTAATAATTGCTAGCGGCACAGTCATTTGTGTTTTCATCACACAAAAGTCTTAAGTTCAATTAATTAAATTTCAATCAATACCCTTAAAGTTTAGGAGTCTGTCACCATATCACGTATTAAAATAAAAATGAGTACATAACATAAAAAGTAATAGTAAGAACTTTCTGCCGTAATTACATTAACGCAGTAAAAAAATAGTATATTACATACCTAGGCCAGTAAAATAAGAAAAGTCTCAGAGCACATGTAATTGTTGGCCGAGGCGAAGCCGAGGTTGACAAACATGTGGTCTGAGGCTTTCTTTTTTACTGGCCAAGGTGCGTATACTATTTTTCTGCCCTCCGGCTGGAAAGTTGCCACTTTCCGGCCGGAGGGCAGAAAAAATAAATTTATGGTGTGGAATAGACTAATTTACAGTAGGCTTTTGCCGTGGCCTAACAACGAAAGTTAAAAATAAAAAGGGTTTTAAAATAATTATGACATTTTATTAATTTGTCTTCTATCATACTCGTATTATTGCAATTAGCTATTCATTAGTGGTGTTTTTCTCTCTCACATTAAAGCCCAATATGGTAAAGGTATTGTTCATACGTTAGGCCGTGAAAAAGCGTGTTTTAAAATTGACAATGCTGTGTCACGAACATCATATGTAGTTGTACCTGGACATGCCCAGGTCACTCCTGTGTTAATAGGTCGAACTTTTACTGAATCTCCAGGCATTTCCATAATCAAGGACGACACCAGTTTAACATTCTTAAAATTATCACCGCCCAGCTGTCTCCTACAACTGCCGCATTACCTATTCTGAAAGTCGACAATATTGAGTTAAAAGTGGGAGCGGTTAATTCAAACGATCGCACCAAACTGCTCCAAGTCCTAAAAAATTTCTCAGCATGTTTTGCTTCCAACAACAGTGAGATTGGATTATCAAAGTCAATGGAAATGATCATCCAGTTAACTGATGGAAAACCATTTTCGTGCAAACTATACAAAATGTGGCTAAATTGGAACAAGATACTGTTCGAACCATTGTCGACGACCTACTGATTAACAACATAATCAGAGAATCCTCCTCAAACTACTGCTCACCTGTTTTATTGGTTTAGAAAAAAAATGGGGAACCAAGAATGTGTGTAGACTACAGGAAACGAAACAATATGATTGTTAAGGATTGCCACCCGTTGCCACGAATCGATGACCAGATTGACTACAAGAGCATGTATTTTACTAGTCTTGACTTAAAATCAGGCTACCATCAAATTAAGATTCAGGAAGACTTGGAAGACAGGAAGAAATTTACATCGTTTATAACACCCCATGGGCAATATGTGCTCACTAAAAAAAAAGCGGCTGAAATGCGACGACTACAAAAAGCAACAGGTGGGGGCCCTGCGGATGAAAAAATTTATCAGAGCAGGAGCTGCGATTTTTAGCCATCCTAGATGGTACTTTCTACAAAGGGTGTGATGTACCAGAACGTGGTGTAAGAAATTAATCTCTTTCAAATTATAACAAAAATTTTATTATTATATTTGCAGCTGGGACTTCTAAATATAGAGAGACCCTCAAACGGGAAGAAACTATCAAAGCGGGACCTTAGGACATGACAACAAATGGTCGATTGGGAAAACCGGGATGTAAGCATGAGCTGCTGGACGTGGACGAAACCACCGACCATGATTACTCTTTCAAGAGTACCACACACCACACACCTAGTGGTAATTCAAAAAAATGAAGAGGGACGAAAATACAGTCGAGCTTTACGCTGAAACTGTATCAGTTCTAAAAAGCATTCGGGATATCATTGATATTATATTGAAGGAGATCAATGATAACGTTAAGAATATAAATTGTAATTGCAGACAAGATTTGGCGTTATTAGCATCTGTTCCAAGTACTTCTCCAAATGTGGGCTTATTAGAGCCCTTATCTCATGTGGAACCACTATCCTCACAGAACGCAACATTTTCTTGGTAATCACTAGTACTTCCATTCACATAAATTTATGATTTTTTTTGGACTAATAGACGAATCTGTTGGGATCACTGCTTGGGATGCATTGATTCATCTGTCAGAAATAACAGTTTCCTGTCACAATTGTAATAAGCTGACATTTTAGCAATCATGTTTTTGACAAAGCCCATTAACGATTGCATAAATTTATTATGCAATTTCTAATAAACAAAAGTTTCTAGTAAATATTTCATACATCTACAGCTTACCCAAAAAACGAAAACTGACTCTTTCCTCAAAACGCAAAAAAGCAGTTGTAAACACTGGCTTGTTAAAGTGGAAAATCGAAAATCAGTGCCGCAAACATACAAAAACTATTGAGTGAGTTGATACATACGTGGACATAAGGAAATAAGCCTATATAATATATACATTTTTTCAGAAATACCAATCCAGAAAAAGATTGCCACAGCATAGTATGGTATTATTAAAAAACTTTTTCATTTTTTTTATTACAGTTATTTTTAATTTTTTTTATTACAGTTATTGTTTTTTCTTTTAAAAGTACTTACCAAGAAAATTTTCAAGCATAAAATTTTGAAGAAAATTTTGATAATGAAGTAGTTACAACTTATTCTTCATCAGTTCAGAATGGAGTTTCACGAAATTTCATACCTCAATTTAGTGAGGATGCGGAGTTATCTAATTTGGATGTTGAAATTGATTGTAACGACGCTAGTAGAGATCCTATTATTGATACCATAACACGGCGGTTTTTAATTAATGGTCAACATTTCTTTCGGAAAATGAGATCCTAAGAAACTCATCGTAGCACTAAGAGCTCGCATGGCTACTTCAAGATAATATCTTGTAGTACTCAACTTCTAGTATGGACGTTACGTTTTGAGTGCCCGTATTGTAAAATTCAAAAAATGGTGCAAAGCGAGCCTAAATTTAGCCCAAAGGAACATGAAACTATAAAGAAAATATGGGACATTCAACCAACTTCCCAAAGTACACTTTCAGTGAGTGACAGTGTTGTTTGGGAAATAATGTCTATGGAACTGTTTTCCACAATGGGTGTCTAATCTATAGACAATAAATCATTTCAAAAAATAAAAATAAAACTGGAAAAAAATCTGGCAAGAAGTTTTATGTGATGCTATGATTGAAGCTGGAAAGCAAGAAAAAGCTCATGCAGTGGAAAATGAAGATGTGACACAAGATGGTACTCCTTTCATAACAGTAGTTGTGGATGGCGGGTTCCAGGCGATGGTCACAGATATTCACCCAATTCAGGAGTAGCTTGTGTAATTGGCGCAAAAACAAAAAACTTGTTTATTTGGGAATTAGAAATAAATATTGCGCTAAGTGTCTCAATTTAAAAAAAAAAAGTGGCAAAGAAGAAGTTCATAAACATTGCTTTAAAAATTGGTCAAGAACTTCTTGTGGCATGGAATCCAATATTATTGTCAATGCTTTCAATGAAAGTAAAAACTTTACACGGTGTAGAGTACCGTTGTTTTATTGGAGATGGTGATTTGAGCGTTCATAAGAAAATGCAGGAAATGGTACCGTACGGCAGACAAATTGAATGTGCAAATCATGTAATTAAAAATTACACCAAAACCTTGATGAAAGTTCAACGAGTGTCTCGGTCTATTCGAAAAGTTTGACAAGACTAGTTCTTAACCGTTTAGTCAAGGGTGCCAAAGCAGCAATTATACATCAGTCAATGGTAGAAACCCTAAACATCTTAGAGAGGATTTGAAAAACGAGCCTTTTCATGTACTTGGGGTGCATAAAACCTACGGCTGAAGACACAATACTTGTAGGTGACAAGCTGCAAGCATTAAATTACATCCAAGAATGCCTTAAGCCTGTAATTTGAAAAACTCATCAATTGGTCACTGATAGTACTAGCAATTATGCTGAAAATTTTATGTCACTGGTTGCTAAATTTGCTGGTGGAAAACAAGTAAATAGATGTAAAAGAGGCGGAGATACTATTCGTGCTCACGGTGCTGGGGTTCATAACCGCAGACAACTGGTTTACCAGTTTGCCTTCGGCTAAAAACCTGAATAACAAAAGTCTTACACATGTGGGCACTGTACGCAAAAACAATATAAAGAATATTAAGACATTAATCTGGAAGACTATATTTGGGCTAAAATAGCTACTACTTTGAAAACAAAGAGTGGTAAGTGACATTACAATAATTATACAGTATGCAAACATAATAAGAATTAGGTGCTTGATAATTATTAATACTCATTTATGCTATTTTAGCCGAAGAGTGTAAATTACGCTGGAAAAATATTAGGGACACTTAAAACAAAAAAAAAATGCAAAACGGGAGACCCAGCAAAAAATATCAATCGATGGGCATTGATTGTCCAACAAGAAAGAACGTAAGTACCTATTTGAAATGTAAAATCATAGCAGTGTGTAAATCCGGTATTTAAAGTAGTAAAGTATATACAAATATCATTGGTTGGATCGACCATTATAAATAAATTTTTTATCATTTCACATATGTAATACGTTAATAGTATATTTCATAACGAGTGTCGAAAGTGACAGATATTATGCGAGTGCAGTTAGACGAACGAGGCGAAGCCGAGTTCGGATAAAGAAGCACGAGCATGATAGCCACTTTCGACACGAGTTGTGAACACTATTTTTTAGACGACTTGAACAAGAAAATAACCATTTTTTTTATCCATAGAACGTTTAAAAGCCAAATTCGGATAAAGATGCATGAGCATCTTCAATTACCATACCGATTTTACATACAGGATACGGCTATGGCTTAGCTACCAGCCAACTTTTACAAATGTAAACTGATGTTTGAACGCCTGAAACCGATAAAACACGTTTCGCTATTTTTAATCCAACTACGTTGGCCACGGGCACGTTACTATGGATTGTTTACTGTTTTGAAAATTTCATTGTTTCGCTAGTTGTGTCACTGTGTGCCGAAAATGGATAGCGATAATGAAGACGATGTGTTATTAGAACTTACACCACCATCAGTGGTTGAAGCTGCCAGTGGGAATACTTTGCTGTTGCTCTCAACAAAATCGCGGCAGCGTTACGAGGATGCATACAACAAATTTATACAATGGCGCAAGAAATCACAAGTGAAATCGTCATTTTCGGAAAACGTTCTCCTGGCCTATTTTGGTGAATTGTCGAAAAAAATTAGTCCAAACACTTTATGGACGCAGTTCTCTATGCTGAGAAGCACGCTTATTGTTCATCAGAATGTCAATATAAGTTCCCATCCTAAATTGAAACCTTTTCTGAAACAAAAGGCACATGGCTATAAACCAAAAAAGTCTAAGATTTTAACAGCAGAGCAAGTAAATATATACATTCATAAAAGAAGCTCCAGACGACAAATATTTGTTACAAAAAGTAAGTTTTTAAAAACGAAATCTTTTTTCTTTTTTAATTAAGCTGATTTGTTTTTCGAGGTGATTTTGGTGTTTGGAATTAGTGGCGCTATGCGAAGACAAGAACTAGTTCAATTCACAGTTGATGATGTAAAGGATGTAGGATCAGCACTTATTGTAAAATTATCAGTCACAAAAAACCAGAAGGAGCGTGTTTTTACAATAATTGATGAATTCTATGAAATCTATCGTAAATATGCTGTTCTTCGGCCAACCACAAGCGAACGTCGGCTGTTTTTAAACTACCAGAACCGTAAATGCACAAAACAGCCTGTGGGAATTAACAAAATTAGTGCCATACCGAAACTAATTGCTGTTTATTTGGGTTTGGAAGAGCCTGCAGCATTCACAGGCCACTGCTTGAGGCGATCATCGTCTACAATTTTTATGGATGCAGGTGGTAGTATGGAAGATCTTAAGCGTCATGGAGGATGGGCTTCTACTTCTGTGGCGGAAGGCTACATACAAGAGTCCATTGGGCACAAAATGAAAGTGGCTAGTAAAATCACCACAGCTATAAGAAATTCCTCTGAAAATCGTCCGCAAGAAAATTCCACTAATCAATTGTTGCCGTCTACCTCATTTTTTACAACAGCTTCGACAACTGCTGCAGAGTTACCAGATGATTTTGAAAACTCCAACAAGAAATTAATGCATTTCAGCAACTGTTCTTTCAATAATGTAACCTTCCATTTGCATAATGAAAGGCAATAAATTTGTAAATTACTATTATCGTTTGACAAATTAAAATTTCAACAAAACCGGAGCGAATTTGTTTGATGAATTTTGGAAACGTAACCTCACTAACACTTATCATGCACGGTGCATGATAAATTTCATATCCGCACCGGTCTATGCAATTTTCAACTTTCTAAAGTAGGCTATAGTATCTATATAGTATATCTGTCATTTTCGAAACAAGTCGTCTAAAATATTATTTTCAGTTCCATGTGTAATATTCCGGAAAACGATGGCGATGAAGAAACGCAGGATTCTGACGCTGAGAATGAAGAATTGAGCGAGCCTGTTGTAAGATCGCCAGTCTATGCAGCAGAACCTTGTACGACAAGCACATCCCGGACACAAACCCCTGATGTCGCACTTTCCAGCGCAACCCCTAGTAGCAAAAAAATTTAGTGCTTCTAAGAAAAGGACAATTCTTGAAGCATTAGAGGATCGCTCAAAAAAAAAGGCTGGAAGTGCTGGAAAATTTGGAGAAAAAGGCAGAAGAGGATGATGTCGACCTCTTCATGAAAAGCATCGCTTTGGATGTGAAGAAGCTACTACCTCACCAGATTAGGAAAGTAAAGGCTGGCATTTTAAACTTAGTAGACCAACATGCAAGTGTCTATTCTGGCTCAAACCAAACGCGGCCCAATGATAGCTATTATAGGATGTAATCTTTTATGAACATATAATAATAATAATATAGGGTAGTTTTCTTTTTGCAAAATATATATAATCAAAATAATAATTATACATTGCGTTTTTTACAATTAAATTATTGCCTTGTGCTAGATGTACGAAATACACGTTCCTCTTAATACACATGAGACAAAACCGTTGAGAGGAAAATCAGTTGCGTCACTAGTGAGCTTTCCTCAGCTTGATAACGTGGGACATCTTATTCGGTATAATGAATCTGGACCGAAGATGCCGAGTCTGTAGAAAAAAAAAAGCAATTTTATATGTATAAAGTACGTGTTGAAAGTATCAAAATATAGAAACGCCATCTAATGACAGTTATGTCAAAATGTATTACTGTGGTCTATCTATTTGTATCTGTGATGTGTTTGAATAAATTAGTCGTTCTTTGTCACTGAAAGTGATTGCGTTTCATTTGAGGTTATGAGCCCAGAGCACCTCTATACTTTTGTTAAGAAGTAGTAATTTTGTGTCGAGAATAACTTAACTAACTTATGTACGAGGATGGCATCGAATTACCTAGTCAACGTGCCCAAACTGAAAGGCAGAGAAAATTACTCAGAATGGGTTTTCGCTGCAGAGAATTTTCTAGTCCTAGAGGATATGGTGCATTGCATCAGGCCAATACCTGGGAAGACGATAGAAGCTGCAGAAGATGCGAAAACAAAGGCAAAGCTTATCATGACTATAGACAGCGCCTTGTACGTGCATATCAAGGAAGTCAAAACATCGTCAGAACTTTGGAACAAGCTTAAGTCATTATTTGATGATTCCGGATTTTCGCGAAGAATATCTCTTTTGCGAAACCTTATTTCAATACGGTTGGAAAACTGTGCTTCCATGCAAGCGTACGTCACGCAGATCGTCGAGACAGGTCAAAAGTTGAGCGGGACAGGTTTTAAAATCAGTGACGAGTGGATCGGCTGTCTTTTACTAGCTGGATTGACAGAAAAATTCATGCCGATGATCATGGCCATTGAGCATTCAGGTATCCAAATCACAACGGACGCCATTAGAACCAAGCTGATGGATATGGAAGCGGAAGTGGGTTCTCAATCTAGTGAAATTGGTGGGGCATTTGCAAGTGGCGCGCAAAAGTGGCAACCTAAGAAAAATAAAAATGTGTCAACCAGTGCGCAAAGTCAAGCTATGTCAAATGTCAATGTCAGTGGTGGTGCCAAAAGTCATGTCAAATGTTACCGGTGTAAACAAACGGGTCACTACAAGAATCAATGCCCAAATAATGATAATTCAAGTAATCATTCGAAAGAATTGCAACGTAAACAGAGTAATGCATTCAGTGCAGTGTTTTTGAGTGGCCAATTCAACAAGTACGACTGGTACATCGACTCTGGCGCGAGTATGCACTTGACGGCCAATGAAAAGTGGATAAAGGATGCAACATACCACGATATGCGGGAGATATGTGTTGCAAACAACGAGAAACTTCAAGTATTATGTTCCGGCGACGTAAATATTGTGACGAAAACTGATCAATGTGAATATGAGATACCAGTGAAAGATGTCATGTGTGCTCCAGGATTGACAACAAATTTATTGTCAGTAAGCCAATTGATCGAGACTGGTAACAGAGTTCAATTTACGTCAGAAGGCTGTAACGTGTTCAATAGAAATAATAATCATGGCAAACCAGCGAAAGTTCTTTTCTGTGCAAGTGCGCTGCGAGTTTGATACCATATTGCCGAAGGTTTTCAGGATTGAAGTGGTTGACGGTTTGATTGAGAGGATCTCGGTTGGAAAGGAAACTGATCGAGAGATCGAAAATCTAGTTGTGTTGACTGACCCATGTAGCATATTCTTTAAAAAACCCGAATTGTTACTGATGATTGATTATTCGCAGATGCAGACTTCTTTTGGAAAAAGAGCGGAACGTTGGGAATACGAGAGTTTGGGGGGTGGAAAGACGGTACGTTCTAAACAGGATCGGCAAGTATATTGCATGTATCAAGCAAGATGCTTATTATTTGATGCGAAGTTAGGGAAAGAGTTCTGGGCAGAGGCGACACATACTGCTGTGTACCTACAGAATAGAACAGTACTTCCATCATTGAATGATAAGACTCCATATGAAGTCTGGTTTGGTCATAAACCAAATGTGAGCCATCTCAGGATCTTCGGTAGCAGTGTGATGGTACATGTGGCAAAAGCAAGACGTCAGAAATGGGACAAGAAAGCTGAAAAACACATTCTTGTCGGATATCCTGATAGTATCAAAGGATACAGGATATATAATCCAAGGACAAAGTGTATCACAACTAGCCGAGAGGTCATTGTCATGGAAAAGGATAAACATCCAGATATCACTATCCCAATTATTGAGAGTGAGAGAAAGGAAAACTCATGTTCAGTGGGAGACATAAAAGATAAGAAGGCATCAACCTTAGAAAATGTCACCGGTGCGGATGAAACCACAATAACTGATGAAACACTAGGTTTATCGGATGAAGACTATATACCAAGTGATTACGAAGATGCTTCTGATTTGCCGGCACGTCCCAAGTCTACCAGGATAAAGAAAAAGCCAGAAAAGTACATAGTGGCTAATATGTGTGTCCCTGAGGAGTTTGATGATGCCAATGGTTTGTCAATAGAAGAGGCTTTACAAGGAGAAGAAAAGGACCAGTGGTTGTCAGCGGTAAAAGAAGAACTTCAGTGTTTTAAGGACAACGATGCTTGGGAGTTGGTAAATAGGCCTACGAATGGTGAAACTATAGTGAAGTGCAAGTGGGTTCTTAAAAAGAAGTGTGATTCAGAAAATAATGTGCGTTATAGAGCTAGGCTTGTAGCTAAGGGGTGTTCTCAAAAGTACGGTGTGGACTACAGTGAAACTTTTTCCCCTGTTGTGCGGCATACAACACTTAGGTTACTTTTTGCATTGTCAGTACAGTTGAATCTAGAAGTTACTCACCTTGATGTAAAAACCGCTTTCTTGAATGGGGACCTGGCTGAGACAATATATATGCAGAAACCGGCTGGTTATGCCTGTTCAGATAATAGTAAGGTGCTTAAATTAAAAAAGGCTATATATGGTCTCAAGCAGGCATCCCGGGCTTGGCATAAGAAGGTAGATTCTTGTATGTTAGTTGATGGTTATATAAAGTCAAAAATGGAGCCATGTTTGTATATTAAAATTGTTGGTAATAGAAAAACTATTGTAGCTCTGTATGTCGATGACATGTTTGTTTTTTCCAACAATAGAGCTGAAAATAAACACCTTAAGACCATGTTAAGTAAAAATTTCCAGTTAAAAGACTGTTTAGGAATGTCTGTAACGGCCGATTTCATAATGAAATTAAAGGAGCTTTAAATGTTAAAGTATACTTTAAAGTAGAAAATACGTTTCATAATGGTATTACAAAGTTTAAAGCCCGCTTTACCTTAAAGGACTTTTTCTCTAGCTTTAACAGGTTAAAGGAGGCTTTAAAGAATAGAAACGTCACTTTTACTCAAACAAAATCAAGATGTGTGGTTATGTTAATACTGTGCTGTTGTGATGATCGTATCAGAATGTATCATAATAACTTTTCCTCAAGTGATTCGTCTGACGATGACGAAGTTGTGGAACGCCGTCCAAAAATTTATCGTCTAAGAAAAAACTATTTTTATTTATACGACGAACAGGATTTTTTCGATAGATTTCGCTTAACCAAAAAAACAGCGCAGGTTTTATTAGAACAAATCAATCCCATGATCCAGCTTGGGACTAATAGGTAATAAAGCAAATGAATTATATGTAAATATAATATGACAATGTTAATAAATCTTTCAGAGGGGGCTGCATCAAGCCCGAAATCCAGCTATTAGCAACGTTGCGTTTTTATGCAACGGGAAATATGTTAATAACAGCGGGAGATTTTGTTGGAGTGTCAAGAGCGTCGGCCTGTAGGATTGTAAAAAGAGTTTCAAGAGCAATGGCTTCACTTCTTCCTCAATACATTAAAATGTACAACAATAATGTTGACATGGAAAAAGCTGCTGAAAAGTTTTATGGAATTGCAAGTTTTCCACGTGTGATAGGTGCTATCGATTGTACTTTGGTGAAAATTGATTCACCTGGAGGCGACGATGCAGAAATCTATAGATCAAGAAAAGGTTTTTTTGCTTTAAATGTGCAAAGCATCTCTGATAGTGATTTAAAGTTTCGAAATATTGTGGCAAGATGGCCTGGGTCCGTACATGACCAAACTATTTTTAACAACAGCCGGGTGAAAAAACAATTTGAAAATGGTGCGTTTGCACCTTATATTTTATTGGGTGATAGTGGTTATACTTTGCAACGCTATCTGATGACCAAACTTCACGAAACACAAAATCGCTCGGAAAATCTTTACAATGAATCATTGATTCGCACCCGAAATGTTGTAGAGAGGCAGTACGGTGTATGGAAGCGTCGCTTTCCAATTCTACATTTCGGGTTACGCCTGCAATGTATCTATTTGTATCTGTGATGTGTTTGAATAAATTAGTCGTTCTTTGTCACTGAAAGTGATTGCGTTTCATTTGAGTACGACTGTGGACTCCACCCAAAGTTGTGTTTTGAACAATTTCACACTAACCTTTTCAGTCATGACGTCCACTGTAGTGGACACCAAGTTTATTTATTTTTATAAATTTTTACAAAGCGATTTTAGATCTGCACCTATATACTGTGGTATACAGTTTGTTCAATGATATTTATGTTGAATCGCCATCTCCCGATAAAAAGTATAACTGTATAAAAAATTGTTCCCAATTTTCATGGGCATTTGCAGCGCCCCCGCAATGGTTGGAGAAAACTTTTTCTTGAGCAGTTTCTTTTTGTTTGATTTCAACAGTGAATTTTCTTCACGTGGAGAAAAGACAGTTTGAGACGTTATATTTGTGTTTTTTAAAAAAAAGCGTCTTATTTGCGTTATTTTGACTTTCAAAGTGTGTGCACTACAGTGGACGTTGTGACTCAGTGTAATAGTGCTACAGAACTCTCATTTTTTGTAATATTGACAAAATTTGGCTAGTTTTATTAACTAATATTAATTGTTGTTTACAATGGCGCATAAAAGACCTCTAACAGACAATGAGTTACTCGAGTTGATAGAAAATGGCCTTTCTGATATCGAAATGATAAGCGATGAAGAAGACTATGGTTGGGAAAGTGAAAATGCCTCTCTTGACGATACAAAAAATTTCTTTTTTCAAATAAACTACAATTAATGATTTTATTTTTTTATATGACACACATAGAATGAAAAAATTTACATGAAGTTGATTCCGAAACCGAACAGCAAGTGCAAATATAAAATGCAGAAGCTGTTCCATCTAGTTCAGCTACTTCTAGTTCTGCAAAATTAGAAAAATCTTGGTATCTAAAGGAATGTGGTGTTACTCCTAAAGAAAAAATTACATGGACCAAAAATCTAAAATTGAATCCACCTATTATGAATTGGCAACCAAAACCGACGGATGCTACTATTGAGCTTGGGAGTCCGTTGTCATATTTTTCAAAATATTTTGATAATGATTTATATCAAGTTATGTCAGAAATGACAAAGTTATATGCCGTTCAAAAGCAAGTTAGGTTTGTTAGTACCTGTGTGGAAGAACTGAAAACCTTTGTTGGAATCCATATTGTAATGGGAAACCTTCATTATCCAAGAACCAGATTCTATTGGGATAATACTCTAAACATACCGCTTGTATCAAACAACATGCCTTTCAATCGTTTTTCTAAACTGCGTCAAAATCTGCATTTTGTCAATGTTCAAGAGCAACCGAACAATAGCGACCGATTATGGAAGATAAGGCCGTTATATAATGCAATAAGAAAGCGTTGTCTTGAGCTTGACTTGGAGCAGAATCTTTGTATTGATGAGCAGATGATTTCATTCAAGGGTAATTTGAATATAAAACAATACTTGCGCGGAAAACCAACTCCTTGGGGAATCAAACTTTTTGCGCTTTGTGGTGGTTCGGGATTGATGTACGATTTTATTATCTACCAAGGAGGTACTAAAGAGTTGAATAAAGATCAACAAAATGCATTTGGACTTGGAGCGGCGGTGGTTATGAAGTTAGCAGAAAGAATCAAGGGTAAAAATTATAAATTGTTTTTTGATAATTATTTTTCAAACTATAATTTGCTAGAATGGTTGGCAAAAAAAATTATTTATGCAGCTGGAACTGTGAGAATAGACAGATTCAAAAACCCACCTTTTTCTAGCGATAAGGTTATGAAAAGTAAAGGTAGGGGTTCAGCTGAAGAAATAGTCAGCAAAAACGGTCAAGTGGTTATGACAAAATGGTATGACAACAAGCCAATTGTCATGGCATCCAACTATATATCTCTTGGTGATACGGATCGATGTAAAAAATGGTCTAAAAATGATAAAACGTACATTGAAATCTCTAGACCTGGTGTTGTCAGGGCATACAACAACAATATGGGAGGTGTAGACAAACTTTACCACTTTATTTCTTGATCACAATCTACCGAACCTTTATTAGATCAAGAAAGTGGACTTTACGTATGTTTACTCACGCGGTTGATATAATTTGTGTCAACTCGTGACTGGAATATAAAGCTCAAGCTAGAAACTTAGGATTACCAAAAAATCAAGCTCTGGATCTAATTCAATTTAGGTTTCATATTGCCGAAGCTTTGATATCAACAAATCAGGTAACATTGAAAAAACGTGGACGTTCATCAACTTCCTCTCCTAGTAGTTCTCGACAAGGATCACTATCACCAACAATTGTCAAAATAAAAAAAATGAAAGAAAATGCGCCTGTAGTTGATGTAAGATTAGACAATATAGGACATTTACCTGGATTTGATGAAAAAGCATTTGCTACAAGATGCAAATATCCAAGTTGTAAAAGAAAAACCCATTTATTTTGTATTAAATGTAATGTTCATTTATGCATTGGTAAAAAACAAAATTGTTTTTTACAATATCACACGCAATAAAGTAGCTTGAACACTGTGTATTCTAGTTTTTGTGTGTTCTAATAATGTTCAAGAACTATACCCATTGGGTCACAATGTCCACTACTGTGCACATTTTTTTTTTAATTAAGACCAAAATGCTTTTGTAAAATAGGTAACAAATCATTAAAAAAATCATAAACCTTGTTTACAAAATTTTAGAATTTTATAATGAAAAACATAAAGTGGTGGCTGAAAGGGCTAAGCCGTAAATTGTTAGTATGAAATATGTAAGTTCTTTAACATAAAATAAATGATTTTGAAATTGTAGAAAATTGTTTATAATTTTCACCTCACTAGTATTCTATGCATAGAGTCCCTTTAGGGGACACCTTGTAAACAAAAATCTGTAAAAGTTACAACAAAATTTTATCTAGGTAATTTACTTTCCGTTTTATTTTTTAAATGACGCTGTTAAGTTGAATTTGCCAAAAAACATTTTTTTTTGGTTCATGCACTAATGGGTTGATATATTGAACATGCCAGTTGATATTTCAAATGATGATAATGTTATAAATTACGAAGAAGTCCAGGCTGTAAATAGCATACTAGTATTACCACAAAGTTTGAATTACCAATGCGAAGCTGATAATGAATTTTTTCATTTGCTTAAATCCAACTCCTCTGATTTTCAAAATGTTTTGCCAGTTTCTTTACCAAATTCATCCACAGTACAAAAGAACAATAGAGAAAGTCACAATAGCCAAGAAAATAACACGGCTCTACAAAAAAATTTTCATTCCTTGTCCTAAAGTTTAGTTTATGATTTTCTGGTTAATTAACCACAAAAACGATGAACAATACTTTCTTTCTAGGTAAAGTTTGCTTTTGTGACAACTATCGTAATTATAGTCATTTTCGAGTTTTTATAGAAATTTTAATTAATTTTGATACTTTCAAAAATACCGCGACATTAACATGGAGTTTTTACATTCACACAGTGCCTCCAGATGGCACTTGAGTGATAAATAACAATCAGATGTTTTGTACAAGTCTAGAAAATGTTAAAATGTCGTCGAGAAAGTGTAAATATGATGCTGATGCGTTTTGTTATATATGTGGTCAATTTATTAAAGTGCGTGATATAAAATATGAATTAAAGGCATGCAACGTTCTCTGTAAAGCCTGTAAAGATTTGATACGAGATTTAAATCTGCCAAAAAGTAAAGCAGAGCTTTTGGGTTCTCGTTTAAAACAGTGGAATTTACTTATTGATGTCAACATCACGGACCAACGAACTCGGCATGAAATATTTTCATCATTTTTTACAAAAGAAGATGGGCTTTGTTTTTGTAATGACATAAAAGGTATGTTTGAAGAAATTGGAATTCCTTGTGTTCCTAGTGAATGGCGCTTATTTATTGACAGCTCTACAAAAAGCCTAAAAGCTGTTTTGTGGCACAACGGGAATAAATTTCTATCTCTTCCAATCGCTCACTCTGTACATTTAAAAGAAAATTATGAAAGTGTTAAAATCTTACTAAAATCTGTGAAGTATCATGAATATAACTGGCAGCTGATTGGAGACAAAATAATAGGATTTTTAATGGGGCTACAAGGTGGATATACATAATATCCGTGTTATTTGTGTTTGTGGGACAGCAGAGCGGATTCTCAGCATTATACCAAACGATCATGGCCTGTAAGAACACAATTTTGTGTCGGAAAAGAGAACGTAAAATTTGAGTCGATTATTGAAGCGGAAAAAGTGTTAATGCCGCCTTTGCATATTAAGCTAGGATTAATGAAACAATTTGTAAAGAAATTGGATGAAAAATCGAACGCTTTTGAATATTTAAAAAAATTTTTCCCGAAACTGTCAGAGGCGAAGGTTAAAGCTGGAGTTTTCGTTGGTCCACAAATTCGGCAAATCTTTGCTGATGAAAAATTTCCGAGCTTACTTAATAAAGTTCAACAAGCAAGTTGGAATAGTTTCAAAGCAGTAGTCTCTGGGTTTTTGGGAAATAACAAAGCTCAAAACTATGAAGAACTAGTTGAAAATATGTTGAAAAATTTTAAAGCCATGGGTTGCAGGATGTCTTTAAAAGTACATATGCTGCATGCTCATTTAGATAAATTTAAAAACAATATGGGAGCGTACTCCGAAGAGCAAGGAGAACGTTTCCACCAAGATATCATGAACTTCGAACAACGTTATCAAGGCCAATATAATGAAAATATGATGGGAGACTATATTTGGGGTTTATTGCGAGAAAGTACTTACGAACATAAAAGAAAAAGTAATACTGTGCATTTTTAAATTATTTTCCACTGTTTTGTGAGCTAATTTGATAGTTAAGACCACAACTCCTGGAGTGGGGACGATGTTAGTGCCCGGATATGTACATTGGTGTCCCGTAATGTCGATAGAGGTCTCTACTGTTATGAATTTCAATTTATTTGTGCTGCATTTACTACGTTCAGCAAATCTCGGTATGTAACGTGACCTTCGGCCGAAGACTCCCCAAATAGAGTGGTCTTGCAATGTGGCGCCGTGAAGGCGGTTGCTATGATAGATAAGGCAGAAATACAAAAACACAAGAAGCGAGACGCTGCCTGGCCAATTGCTAATTAGGCATTCATTCATGTTTGTACTGATGATCGAGGTTGTTCGATCCCTTGTTGAAGTATTATCAGTATAATTGTTCCTCTTACGCTTCTTTTATTCTTCCAGAGGTTCGACAAGCCTCAAGCTTTTGTTTTCTTGAAATTCTTTCTGTTTTGATTTTTGATTAAGATTTTGTTTCGTTCAGTTATTACGGTTTTGTGTTTGTGTCACGTCGAAAAAATGGGTAGAAGTCTGGGTAGACGCCCCAAACGAAACCAAAAATCGAAAAGTGCAAGAAATGTGTGGGCAAAAAGGCGATGCTTTGAAAGGTAAGCTATTATTATTTATATATAGGTACTTAGGTACCTACTACTAGATACTTACCTACAAAATAAAATATTGTGAAAACAATATTACGAAGATTTGTAATTATTATTGTATTGCAGTAATGGACGCGTTAGTGATGACGATCGAAATATGCTCCATAGTGATTTGAATATGGGAGTAATTGATGTGCAAGTGCAAGTACGAGTTTATGTATTTACGTATTTGTAGAAATAATGACTAATGAGTAATAATAAGTATCTATAACAATAATCATTATTACCGGTTTTGTCGATTCATAAATCAAGATATATTTGTTGTTCCAGCAAAAGCAATGAAGATGATCCTGATTCTGATGATCTACTGAACATTGAATCTTTGATGAAACAGTGAGTATATAAAAGTGGCATAATATGAGGTGTAATAATTTTTGCAGTGTGTAAGTAAATACTTTTATTTTAAAGAAATCCACAATGGGTGTCAAAAACGTACAACGCAAATCTGCAACCCAAACAGCCCGAATTACTCTTTAGTAAAAGTGGAACTATGTCATCTAACGTATATAATGAGTGAGTTCACATTTTATTTTCAGGTATTCAATTGTATTTGTTACATTACTTACAGAATTATGAATTACCCGCTATACATTGAAAAGAATGCAGACATAGAAGAATCTCCAATACATGGAAACAGAATTGTAGATCTTGCTTATGTGTTAAGCTGGTCAATAAAGCTGCAGTACGAGCACTCACAAAAATGTACATCGGGAAGGCTTTATGTTGATAAAGAAATTAGGAAAAATCTGGGACTTGTTTCCAGAATTGTTTTCAAATGTACAATGTGTTCCAGTATTTCGGAATATTTCACCGAAGATCCTAAAAGAAAAAACTCAACGATAAACTATGGTGCAGTATGGGGAACAATGGCCACAGGGAGTACATATGGTCACTTGGAAGAGTTACTAAGTTGTATTGACATTCCACCCATGCCGGACAAATATTTTTATAACATCGAAAATGATCTTGGAGCGGTAAGTATATTTTTGTACATTGTGGGTATGGAATGTTTATAATTATTTTATAGGAATGGAGGTCGTCCTTGTGGGAGTCTATGGAAGCAGCCGGTCAAAAAGAAAGACAAAATGCTATCGAGAAGGGTCAGCTTTATACTGAAAGAGTTCCTTGGATTACGGTTTATGTCGCTGGATCGTGGAGCAAGCGATCTTATGGCACTAACTTTAACTCATCGTCTGTTGACGACAAAATTATAAATTCAACTTAATCATATAACATCAAATAAAAGGGTTAAAGGCAGCATATACTGCTGCTCAAAAGTGTTAAGAGCCCCATTGAGTGTATTGTATCAATATTAATTATTTTTAAGTTACTATTTTAGTGTACCCGATGAATATAATAGAAAAAATCTCAATTTAAAAAAAAAAATTCAAAAACTTATTGTGTAGCATAATACTTATATTTATATAGGAACTATCATATTGCAAAAACTACATAAAAATCTTATTATCAACCAATATATTCTTTACCTATTAGAATATAAATTTGTACTAAAATTATTTTGAATTTTAAATAGAATAACGCTTCAATATCAATTTTAAAAAAAAATACATAAACTTATTGTGTAGCAAAATACTCATATTGGAACTATCATATTGCAAAAAAACTACATACAAATCTTATTATCAACCAATATATTCTTTATTAAAATATAAATATGTACTAAAATTATTTTGACTTTTTTTTTTAAAGAATAAAGCGGCAGAAGATGAAAGCCAAAAAAATTTTGAAAAAGATACAGCTAGTACAATAGAATATGATAATGGAAGTGATGAAAAAAGCAGAGGCGATGAAAAAGGCTGGGACGATGAAAACAGCATAGGCGGTGAAAAAAGCAGAGGCCACAAAAGAAACAGGGGCGGTAAAACAAACAGGGGCGGTAAAAGAAATAGGAGCGGTAAAAGAAACAAAGGCGGTGGAAGAGGTGGAATAAGCAGAGGCGGTAAAAGAGGCAGAGACAATGTCAGCAATAGAAGAAACGTGACAAAAATTATTAATTATTATATTAAAAATTCAAGAAATCACTTTGTAAATTAAAAGGTTTTTTTTTCATTAAATTTTATTTTTACAACGTCTTAAAGTCATTTTGCTTTCAAATTTATTCGATAAATTGTATTTTATTACAATTTCATTCTTTTTACATTGTCTATGTGTAGAAACTCTTTATGTATTATATTTCAAATCAATTGCAAATTAAATATAAAAAACATAACATAAAAATATCGTCAAACGGATGATATTATTCATTTTAATATTCATTTAAAATTTACTTATCATATTTCTAACTTTTACTTAAAAAAATATATATAATAATAATAATGTAAAAGATTTTTTATGGTGGTCTTCTTGTGAAGCAGCAATTAGATTTTTTCTATAACTACCAATCTATAATCAATTCAAGGCTATATTTTCTTCAAAATTCCTTTTCAATGAGGGCAATGTTTTGTATTAGCTTTTTTTTTCAGTTGATGTATTACAAATTCTACTTTCAAATTAAATCTTTTGACACAACCTCACTTTTTGTTTCTTTTTTTTTGTAAATCTGTAGCTATCTATAAATTATAAAATATATTGTAATATTAATCAAATAAATCAAGCAATAACTTACCTCTTATTCCATAAAAGCTATCAATTTTTATACTCTCCTCTGACCTACATAATATTTCCATTATAAGATTTGACAAAAATATCAAAAATTTGACCTATATCTCTGATTTTTATTAAAATTTATGGATTCTTGTCTTCATTTTATTATACACCATCTGGGATAACATATTATTAAAAGAATATCAATAGAAAAACACCTAAAAAAAAATTACATTGCTCGCATTCTTTCGTTTCCTTTTTTTTGATTTTTTTCAATAAAAAAGGGCTTAGAAAACATCTTACCACTTGAGATGCTCTAATAAGTAAATCCACATCATCAATAAGTCTCATTTATAACATTTAAGCCCTATCTAGTAAAGATTATTAAAGATGATGATTGATAGACCCAAAAAAAGCTACAGTGACTACCTTAACCCTTCACTGCATACTGTTGTAAATTTACAACATACCGTTTCTTGATCATTTAAACATACTATCTTCTGTTAATTCATGTTATTGTATATTTACAACATAGCCCATAGGTATGTAGTACTGTTACTGATCAGTAGATGGCATGAAAATGCACTTTTGCTAAAATTATTTGAAAAAGTTTTGTCCGTTACATAACCTTGTTTGTTTTCATTTGTACATCAAGTTGTGAGTGGAATAAATTGTGAAATTGAAGTTTTAGCGCAAATTAAAAATAATACATTGCAAATATAAGGTAAGTTGATTATTTTGCAAAGATTTCGATAAAATATAATAATGCATGCAGTTCTATTTTCATAAATAATTGTGGTTTTTTTACAACATCATGCATATAAAATAGAAAAAAAAAAAAGTTGGATTGCTGTAAGAAAGAGCCCGGTGATTAATTGTCATTGAATGCGCAGTGGTTTGTTTACGTTCGGTTGCTAAGTAACGGCCGGATTTCATCGCATTCATTGGCGTAGGTATAAAGCTCGCGCATCTAACGATGATTCACCGGTCGCTTTCTTACGGCAATCCAACTCTAACGACTTTGTAGATGAGTTGGAAAAATAAAAACAAAAATCAACCTTTGTCGGACAAAGAATTAGAAGACATTGTAAATAATTGGTCGATGTGGTCTGATAGCGAAGACGGATTTGATAATGATGATGATGATAATGATCCAAATTTTGAATCGGAGGACTCTGAAAAGTCGGATAATGAAATTGATGATAATAAAGCCGAGGAAGTTGACAATGTGTGTGCTAATTCGGTAGATCATATAATTGATCAGGTGGCTAGGGGGCCAAATGTCGACGAAATTGAAGGTGAAGAAGATGCTGATGAAATAAACGGGACTCTAAATATGCGTATCTTAGGTAACACAACCGGAAACCATTTGGAAAAAAAAGAGTCTTATTTTGAACAACCAGCAACTAGAGTTTTTAGGCGACTGCACATATCCTCAACAAATTTTGGATCTGGAAAGTCCATACGAATTGTTTTCTAACTTTTTTACAGAAGATATCGTGGACAACATTGTAGAGCAAAGTAATTTATTTGCTTTACAAAAAAATGTGAATAAAGCTTTGAACCTCACAAATAATGAGGTAAAACAATTTTTAGGCATTATTTTATATATGTCTTTGGTTCATTTACCTAACACCAGGGAATATTGGTCTGACGATCTAGGCTTCGAAAAAATCAAAAATGTAATGTCGTTGAATCGGTATGAAAAAATTAGGCAGTTTTTGCATTTCAACGATAACGCTGCAGCTGTGCCAACTAATCATCCTAATTATGACAAACTTTATAAAATTAGACCTTTGGTAGATAGGTTGAATGCTAATTTTAGCAAAAATATCCCATGGGAAAACTGTTTGTCAGTAGATGAACAAATTTGTTCTAACAAAGCACGACATCACCTCAAACAATATATGCCAATGAAACCCCATAAATGGGGATTCAAGTTTTTTGTTCTATGTGGCGTATCAGGCTATGCATATAATTTGGAAATGTATACCGGACAAGAAAACGCGGAAAATAAAAGGCTTCCTGGTGAACCTGGACCTTGGTGCTTCAGCTAACGTTGTTGTGCGTTTAGGAAGGATTATTCCAAGACACCAACACATTCGTCTCTATTTTGATAATTATTATACGTCGCTACCTCTCCTTATATACCTCGCAAAAGAAGGAATATATAGTTTGGGGACAGTACGGCGTAATAGAATTCCGAATTGTTTGCTACCGGACGAAAAAGAAATGAAAAAAAAGGAGAGAGGAATATCAGTTGAGATGGTGGCATCCTGTGCTGGTGTCGACATATCCTCTGTTGTGTGGAAGGATAATAAGTTGGTAACTTTATTATCCACATTTGCAGGCGAAAAACCTATAGCTTCGACTGAAAGATACGATAGGAGACAGAAAAAAAAAATTGAAATTAAATGTCCTTTTATAATAAAAGAATACAACCGCCACATGGGTGGTGTAGATCTTTTAGACAGCAACCTCGGTCGCGTAAAAATACTGCAACGTAGTAAAAAATGGTATTTTAGAATCTTTTACCATTTACTAGATGTCACAGTGGCAAATAGTTGGATCTTATATAAAAGAGTTCTTCAAGCAAAAGGTGGTCTTCAAAACGATTGCTTGACTCAAGCTAAATTCAGAACTAAGTTAGCAGAAGCATTATGCGCTTTTGGAAATAGAACTGGACTGAAACGTGGTCGTCCTTCCCACTTGGATGTTGAGACCAAACTTCAAGAAAAAAAGAAACGAGGACCTACACAACCAGTTCCTGTGAAAGAAGTGAGGACAGATGCTTATGGACAACAAACTATGTGCGAAAAATGCGGTGTGGCATTGTGCTATAGTAGGAAAAAAAATTGTTTAAAAAATTTTCATTTATGATTTTTTCTTCACTATCTGTATGATGTTGTAAATTTACAACATTAACTTTTTTGTAAATATAAACAAAAAAAATTAAGATACATTTTTTTAAACATTTTTCCTATCTTAGATAATGTAATTAAAGCCATGAAAATTAATTTCACAAAAAAAAAAAAATCATGCAGTGAAGGGTTAATATACGCCACATCCAATCAACATTTTTGCACTCATCATTGAAGCCCTACAATTTTTCACAATGTTGTTTTCTACAACCTAGAAAAAAATCTTTCAAATAAAACATTAAAAGTTTTCTCCACTTACCTGATTCTCACTTAGGGATGTTTAAATATGCAATTTTCTATTTAATTATTATTGTAATAATTAAATTATAAACATTTATTACATTTAAGTTCTCGTTTCGATAAATTTTGAGAAAATTTCTAAATCAATGACATATGTCAAATTTACTTTTTATTTAAACATTGTTGTATTTTTAATGTCAAAAATCAAATGTCAAAATGAATTTTGACAGACTTTAAAGAATTAGGTCAAAAGGTCATTGACCTTAATACTTCAAATTTATATTACATTAATGTTAATTCGTTTTTCCATTTCAAAACCCTAAAACAAAATATTATTTATATCATATCTCATTGTTATTTTGATAAAATATTGTCTAATGCGCGCAAATTTGAATGTACACTAATCACATTCAAGCCATTTAAACTTAAAAAAATTAAGCGTTTAGTTTTACAAATCATTTATCTTTAAAGTAACAACAAATATAATTATTTTAATACGGTATATACCTACATATCTTTTCCAAAAAAGCCTCTTCTTTAGATTCTTAATCGCTTTATAAATTTTTAACCTCAGTTTTTTATTAAAATTGAAATTCTATTGAGTTGACGTTCTATTAAGTAAACCTTCATTGCCTGCAAAACTTATTTATTACATTTAAGTCCTCCTCGTTTCGATAAATTTTGAGAAAATTTTTAAATCAATGACACATGTCAAATTTACTTTTTGACATTATTATTGATTTTTTAATGTCAAAAATCCAAGTGGTATAAGGCGTTTTGAATCAGCCATGGCTGTAGAACGTTTTTCCTGTAGTGAAGCTATGCATGGGGTACGATACTTACAGTTTATAGCTGATGGTGATTCAAGTTGCTTTGCGAAGATCAAGGAAAATGTGCCTTATGGACACAAAGTTCGGAAAATAGAATGCACCAACCATGCTCTTAAAAACTTTGGCAAAAACCTCAGAAAAATCAAATCTGACACACACATCAATCTGAATGAGAGGAAACTGTTGACGCTGCAAAAAATCAAATTGCTAACTAAAAGAGCAAAATGCACCATATATGAACATGCAAAAAAGGAAGAAAGGGACCTAGCAACATTTAGAAATGATCTCAGAAATATTCTTCATCATGTTTTTGGGGATCATGAGCAATGCAGAGCAGAAATCTGCAATAATGTCGGAGATCAAGCTGCAAATAAAATACCAGAGCTACGAGCCACTAACATGTATGATCATTTATCTGGTATGTAAATGAAAGAAGCTGTACCGCTGCATATTAATTTTTTGTATTATCATTCTAGGGGCGACAACTCTCCTTTTAAGGAAGGCACACCTTCTAATAGATAATGAAAATAACAACAGAGCAGAGCAATTGATGAATATTGTGGCGCGTTTCAATATGGGAAAACGCCTCAATTTAGTACAAAGGGGATCCTATGAGAGGCGAGCGTATTTATCTGGTCTACGCTACAACAGATCTTTCAAATGGCACTCCAGTCCTTGGAAAAAGTGCATTGGAAAAAGTCCTGGGACTAACTTCAAGCATTTTATAAAAAACCATGAAGGCAAAAAAACATGTCGAGCTAAATTGTTTTCAAGGGAAAATAAAAATGAAGAGAAAACTGATAAACCAAACCCAAAATCGGCAATGAATAGAGACTACGGTGTATATGCGGATGAACCCGAAGATGCTGAGGATTTAAATTTTATAATGATGGAGGCAGAATTAGTAGTGAATCAATTGAATGTGAGTATATTTTGTCGAGCAAGCCGCTTATTGAAGAGCATAGGACGCTAGCAATATAGTAGTATTACATATATGTTTTATCCTTACAACATACAGGTAACTGAAGGAGAAATTCAAGAAATGGCAGAATCCACAGTTGGACAATTTGGGAATGAGCGATACGAGTCGGAAAGAGTAAGGCGATTAACAGCTTCCTTATTTGGACGAGTAATCAAAAGAAGACCGGAAACCCCATGTCACAACATAGTAAAAGCTTGCTTGCAACCGAGTATTTTCAAAACAGAGGCAACCGAGTATGGAATAGCAAAAGAAGCAGTGGCCATAAAATTGTTTGAGAAAATGTACAAACTAGATGTTAAAAACTCAGGGCTATGGATTGACAAGAATTTTGGGTGCATCACCTGATGGTATGCATCTATGCAATTGAAATATATATATAATTATTAATTATTAAGAAATTTTTTTCTTTTCGTTTTTAGGTCTCGTTGGAAAAAAAGCTCTTGTGGAGGTAAAATGTATTTACGCACCTGATAAGAAATTTAATAATTTAGAAGAGTTAATACATTTACAAAAAAGCAAAATTTGTTTGAAAAAGACATCAGAAGCGATTCAGTTGAACCGAAGACATAGTTACTATTACCAGGTATGAAACAGCTTGTGAAGTAAGTACATTATAAATAATTGATTTACTTCAGATTCAGGGACAATTGAACATTGCTCGTAGAAGCAAATGCTATTTTATTGTTTACATTAATGACAACATTCCTCTTTTTGTGGAAGAAATTAATATAGACGAAGTTTTCTACAAAGAAAAAATGTTGCCGGTGCTGAAACAATTTTATAAGGAATGTATTGCAACTGAAATTGTTCGAGGCAACTTAAAGAAGAAAAAAAATTGCGTGGACCCGCCCTATATCTTGGCTGCAATTTTGAAAAAAAAAAGGAATTGGACGTCATAAAAAGAAAAAAACAAAATTGAATAATACTTTTAAAAGAGAAAAATTGAATAATAAAAATTGAATTTGTTCCAATTTGTGTTTTATTTTGATACAGGCTTCGATAACGAAGGCACGGCTTGCGGCGTTTTTTGTGCAGCACCCTGTATATATAATAAAAATTTTTGTAAAACATAGCAAAAATATTGTTGCTATTCCTCGAAACTAAACTAGCAACTTAACTTTGTAAGTTGAGTTTTGACTAAACATCAATAGTAGTAAGTCTACTTACTGTAGTTTTAAAATTGCAATATTTCTATAGTTCTGGTGTTTCAAGCAGGTGTTGTTCCAATATAACAGTAATAAATTAATTCTTAATAAATGTCAAGAAGACAAAAGAGTAAACAGAAATTGCTAAAATGTGTTTTATGATAATTCGATTTAGTAGATTTTTCTATATTACGTCAGTAATGGAATAATGTCACTTTCAACTAATCTTGGTTCCTTGGTTGTGAATGCAGTGAATGGTAAAAACGCCTACTTTTAGAAATTAACTGTATATTTCCTTATATTCGCTCGACTAAGACCACCTGTCAAGGTCAAAGCAAAAACAAACATATATGCAACTAAACAAACGTTGAAGCGCCCTCTCTTTCAATACCCCTAAACCTTTCTCGAGAAAGTAGAAAATAAATATCACAAAAAAATGCAAATAAAATATCAGAAATATCGAAGTCGTCATATATAGTGTGTTGCAAAGGGAAACAAAATCGTTAACCCTTTCCACAAAATGGAAATAGAAGTGATGATCTCCTGCAGATATTGCACACAGATGTATGTGGGCCATTCAAGAATGTGTCGCTGTGTGGTTCCAGATATTTCATCTTATTTATTAATGACTACACTCGCTACATCTATTTTTTGAAAAACAAAAATAAAGCTTTTGAATGTTTCCAAAGATAGAAAGCTGAGGTAGAGAACAAATTAAACAAAAAAAATAAGATTCTTAAAAGCGACAATGGGAAAGAATTTGTTAAATAAGAGTTTGATAATTTTTTAGGTAAAGCTAGAATAGTTGATCAGAAAAGTAATTCATACACACCAGAACAGAACGGTTTGGCAGAAAGATTCAATCGTACTGTGGTGGAGAAGGCAGAATGTCTGCTTTTTGATGCTAAAATTGATGAAAGCTTTTGGGCTGAAGCAGCCAATACTGCTGTATACTTACAAAATAGGATGGTGACAACAAATTTGAATAGAACACCTTTTGAGATGTGGAATGGAGTAAAGCCAGATATTAGCCACTTAAGAGTATTTGGAAGTATAGTGCTGATGCACATTCCAAAAGAGAAGCGCCTCAAATGGAATAAAAAGGCTATCAAAAGAATTCTAGTGGGTTTCCCAGAGGGTGTAAAAGGTTATCGAGTCTACAATACGAGCACTAAGGATATCACAACAAGTCGTGATGTGATCATTATAGAAAATACCAAACAAACAGAAAGGTAGTTCAGATTGAGGAAACTGAACAATCACAATCCATTGTGGATCAGTGGAAGACACATCGTATGAATCAGAAAATGAAATTTTTCATGATGGTGATGATGAGACTTATGTACCAGATGACTCTTCTGATGACAGTGTGAAAAGTGTTGAAAGAAGTGGTTCCTCTAGGCAAAGAAAGAAGCCGGACAGGTATGGTCATTCTAATATGTGTTTAGAAAGTGGTGACATTCAAAATGTTTTTGAACTTTCACTTGATGAGGCTCTGAAAGGACCAGACAAGGAACAGTGGTTAGAAGCAATAAGGGAAGAATTAGAGTGTTTTGATAATAATAATGCTTGAGAACTTAGTGATGCGCCTTAAGATAGTACTATAATTAAAAGTAGA
The DNA here is from genome assembly GCA_947359425.1 of Lagria hirta. NCBI lineage: Eukaryota > Metazoa > Arthropoda > Insecta > Coleoptera > Tenebrionidae > Lagria > Lagria hirta. Next base: position 22,813,049 of record OX375794.1, read on the forward strand.
TAGGTTTTGTGTAAGAAATATGATAGTAAAAGTAAGGTTAGGTTTCGTGCTAGACTTGTAGCTAAAGGTTTTTCCCAGACACAAGGAGTAAATTATAAGGAAATAATATAGTAAATTATATAGTTGTTTAATTGAAAATGGTTATAAGAGATCTAAATTAGAACATTGTGAAATATTATTTTGCCACAGAGTGTGTTTCAAATAATATAGTAAAATTATACTATTTATCGACAGCTAACATACCCGCTGATTTGCTGACTAAAAGTTTGTGTGCCAAGAAACATTGTTTTTATGAACTTGTTAGGTTTAGTGACTACATAATTTTTTTTATAAATGCTTATTACGATTATTAGATACAGTGAGAGTGTTGAAATTCATATCAAATAACATTATACACTGCTAGCGACATCTAATAAATTGTAGTTCTGAGTAGACTCTCAACCAACTCGTTTCATTAGAAAATCAAATACGACCTTCTCCAACAACTCAAAACCGTATTACCACAAGACTGTTGGACGATTTATTTCAGTTTGCCTTACCAATAAAATGTAGACTCGTAAACGTTGTATGTTTTTTAAATTTTGTAGCTACATAAAAAATTAAAATAAGTTTTGTTTCATTTAACAGTAAAAATTAAGTACAATAACTTGTAAGTTTCACTTTTATTCATTCAATACCTCGTATATCCAGCATGAAAAAAAATTTTATATTTTCATGAAAATTACATTGTTAAACTTATTTATCACATTATTTCATGGTATCATAATGCAAAATAAAATAAATAATCTCGCAAAATTAAAAATTAAACAATTTTCTACAGTTATCTCAAAACTGTCAGATTTGACTTATGCGGTATTGATTTGAGGCCATCGATATGTTGGATAGGGATTGAGAAAGAACTGTAGAGGCAGCACTACTGCATAAAGTGAAGCGCCCTGGTGTTATAAATGTAAAGCATAGTGATGTAAACAGTTAATTAAATAGTACATATTAGTTAAAATTAATAATGCAAAAAATAATTAAATTCGGATTTTTGCCCGTAAAAAATACCCTTATCAGAGGTCAAAATGACATAAAGGGAAAAAAATTATGCGAGTCAGGACACGTTTTGAATGTTGTAGAAACAGAAGATTCAAATAAACATTCAACCATAACCTGCTCAGTTGTCGCTCAAACTAAAGTTTCCGATGTTGACAATATGAAAATTGATGTTAGTTACTAATCATTTTTACAATTATTTCATACAATATTAAAAATATAATAAATTTCGTTACGTCGAAACTTTTTTAAAATTATTTTTAATGTTCATAAATTGACGAGATAATTTGACGACATAAATTGATGCTGAGGATGTTCTGATTTTTGATTATTCACAAAATAAGCACTACAAATGCGTGTAGTGCATTGTTGGTTCCCAATCCTTTGGATATTTTCTGACAGACAAATTTTTTTAATTTTACTTTTCCTTACTACTATTTTATTTATTTTATAAAATAATTATTAAATAGTTCAATATTCAATTTTATACTACATACTTAGCTATTTAAATTTGATGGTGGTCAATTTAATTTTTTTATTAAAATAGTTTACTTACACATAGTTTTTATCTAAGTAGTTTTTCACAGCAACCGGTAAAAACTGCAACTTGCACACCAATCACTGTAAAGGAGGTGGGGTTTTATAATGGCGGCAATTTACAAAGTGGTCGAAACCACCTTGTTATTTTTTAGGTATTATTTTCAGAATGATGAGAGAATTATGATGTGGGCTCATTGCTTTAGAACTGGTGCAGGGATTAACACTAATATGGCAATTGAAAGTTTGAACAAAGTATTGAAACATAATAAAATGAATGGAAATAAAAAAATCAGGTAAGAATACTTTTTGTTTTAGGATTTAAATTTGTATCTAATTTTTTTAGAATTGAAAAATTGTTAGATTTATTGGAAGAACTGGTTGACGACAAAATGTGGAAGAGAATTTTAAATAAAGAGAGACCAAATGCAGATAATTATCAACATAAAGTAACAATGCAAGCACACCTAAAAGCAAAAGAAATGGAAACCTTTGTGGAACCAGTGGAATTTGGTAAGTTTAAAGTAAAATCGTCATCTGGTGAGAAATTTTATTTTATTTCTTATAAAGAATTGTGTGATGAGGATTGTAGAAAGGTGTATTGCAATGAATGTAAAGTTTGTATACATAGATATATCTGTGAGTGTCCGGAGTATGTTGTGAAGACTGCCTTATGTAAACATATACATGCGGTAGTTATGTATGAAAGGAGAGGCGAGTCTGTTCCAGGTCTTTTAAATACAGAAGAACAAGAATCAAATTTAGAAGGAAATTTATATGTGCAAGAACCTACAACCAGTAAAATGCGTTATCAAGATGAATTAGGACAGTATTTGAAGGAGACATGTGAAGATCAGAAGGAAGAGAATGAGTCGATTAGTTTTGAAAGGAGCAGGCAGGTAAGTTAACAATAGTATTTCTTGGAAATAATCGTAATTACTTTTAAATTATATTTACAGATTGCATTAGAACAAATCTGTAATTTTTCAACAAGTCTGGACAGAGAGTCATTTCAGAAATTTATGGGATCGGTTACAACATTAATGGAAAAGAGTTTGGATAAAGGACGAACGAAGAGGTTGAACAGAAAGAGAAAAATTGAAAAACAGACGTATTATCCTAAGAAAAAATGAATGGTAACGCTTTCTTCCTAATTTTATAGAACATGTATCTCTAACTTTAAACGTTTTAGCTGATTTACAAGTATAATTCTGGCAGAAACGGTTGGTCAGTTGGGGTTGGTGGTGGGACCTGTTTAATCCAGATGAATTTAGAAACAAAGAAAAACTTAATTATTAAATTAACATATCTTTGCTCTCTAAATAAAGACTGTTGGCTCGAATTTTTTTTTATTTTTTGATTTCGGTTTCTTGCTGTTTTCAAATATTTTTTAAAACAGTATTACAATTTTTCAAAATAATTAAAGTATGTTTAAACTATAAAATAATTAAATAGGAAACTCTTTATACCTCTTTTAAAAACATAAAGTGGAACCAAGTTTTTTTAAAATTTGGCGCCATTATGAAAGCCCACCTCCTTTATGCACGTTGCAGTTTTTACCGGTTGCTGTTTTTCACTGCATTCATCCATTGTTGACGTTTAAGGGTTATCCACTCTGAATTCAGAGTACTTGAAGGGAAACGATAAAATTTCACACTTGTATTTTGATTTTTGTTTTTAAATGGCATATTGAAACAGCCACGGATACAGCACGATACTTTTGAACGAGACATTATAAAAAACTATTTCAATTAGAATAAAAAAAATTATTAATTTAACAAATTTGTTATTGTTTTGTATACCACCTGCCCCCACTTAACTTCACACTTTTATCGGCAGGTGGCGTCAAGGTCATCTTTCTCAATCCCTACAAGCTTCTGCAAGTGTGTAATGTAACACCGTGGAAAGCAAAGAGCGATTGAAAGCAGTTTTAAAACAAGTTGTCCCTCTAGAAAGCATCATAAATGCGTATTCAAAGAAAGAAATTCACATTCGAAAAATTTCTCAAAAGCCTTGCAATAAAAAAATTAGCGCGCAAATAAGATTTTCTTCAACAAAAAAAAAAAAAGAAAAGCAAAGGAAAATAAATATTCAAATCCTTCACACACTGTAAAGACAGCGTTAGGTCTAGACACGATTGAAAAGTAGCAGCAAGACAGTACGTTTTGAAATCTCAGTATTTATCAGGGGGGTGAAGCCAAGATAGCGGAATTGGAAACGAAAAAAGTATGTTGGCCACTATATTGATGTGCGGCAAAGGGAAAGAAAAGTAGCCAATCAGAAATATGGATTGGAATTCAGCGCCAAAAGTAGTATTGCTTGTCACGGCCTTCACTTTCGATTCATAACGTTTTTTGTTGTTGTTGCATTTAGAGGTTATGCTGTTATACGTCTTGTTTTTATGAAATTATACCAAATTTTCATGTTAAATGATAAAGCTAAATGGAAAATGGAATTAAAATTATAAATAAGATAGGTAAGCTTAGTTATTCCATGTAATAATATGCGTTTTAATAAGATTTTGTTTGTAGATTCCAATTGTGGGAGAATATTATTTATAGAATAGATGGGGGCTCAGAGAAAAGATTTGGTCAGTTTGTGAGGATCACTTTCATGAATCTGATTTTGTCAACAGGAGAACGAAACGTTTAAATTTTGGTGCAGCTTTAGTGCACCAAAAGTTTTTATGGACGATTTTGCTTTTGAGACTGAAAACTCTTCAGTTTAAAACGAAAGAAAATAACTGTACTTTTTATTAACATTGAAAGGGGGGTAGTATCTCAGTTGGAGGCAAGAGAAAAAGACTCGTTGAATTTTAGAAAAAAATCGTAGGTGATTGGAATTAAACTTTTATATTATATTTCCACGTAATTATTTCAATTCAATTGGCATAAGAAATGGCTGTGGGAGTTCAAATTTTTGTTGGGGATTATGGACATTTGTTAAAATCATGAAAATCACTGTTTGGTAGTGATAGATTAGTGACAAAGCGAGTTACATTTTATGTGAAGTACTTTTCACATTTAAAACGTATTTATACAATTATGGTTTTCTATTTGCTAATAAAATGAGGTAGAGTACCTGTATCTGTTTACTTTTAGTTTTTTTTGTGTTAAATAATTTGTCTGTCTTTTTTTTTGTATTTTAAGTTTGATTGCAATTTATATTATTTTAATTTGCTTGAAGGTCATTTAATATAATTAAAATTTATTAATTTTATTTGTTTGTTTTATATGATTATATTGTAAAATGGTTGTCTAAATGTTTATTTACTTTTGAACTTTGTTTAAGTTGTGTATTTAAGTAGTTTAAATATTTTTAATAAATAATATATCAAAATGTAAAATGTCTTAGTTTTGGTTTATTTAAATAAATCATATTTTGGTTGTTGTGAAATCAAATTAGAATTGCTTGATTTAACTTTATAATTTAAAACATGTGTTTTAATTATAAAGTTAAGTTAAACACATCTATTTTGATCTCACAACACCAATTCAATGGAAACAAAGGAGACAAAATTAGTGGCGGGTACATTTAAATTTGCCCGCCACTAATTTAGTTTGCCACAAAATCGCTGTAAGCGCTGGCTGTCGTTTTCGTTGCCAACCATTAGCATAGAATGTTTCATTTCTTATAATGAGTGTTCTGTGGTATTTATCATAAAAACTGTTATTTTTTAATTTTTTATTAAATAAGTTTTACTTGGTTTTTTCAGGTTTTAATTTACGTAAATATTAATATGTGAGTAAGTTATGAATCACTTTAAAATAGTTTTATAAAGTTTACTCTGAATTTCAAACTTTCCATAGTTTACATTCAATCTGACTAAACTCATTTTTTATGTCTCTTAGCTGCACTTTTCGTAAATAACATGTTTTAAAAACTAATAGAAATTAACATCTTTTATTAAAGAGATGAGACATGTGATAAAAATATGAAACTGCGTTTATCTTGTCGTTGTTATTCGTTATAAATGTTTCTGTTTTATTAATTAAATTTTTTTATTTTTTCGGGCATTTATTTGAAAAGAACTAGTAATAACTAACCGTTGTCATCTTCCAATTAGTATTCAAATTTAAATGAGCCCCCGATTGAATGAGGAAACAATTGAGTTGCCTTACTGACACATTCAAATTACTCAAAAAACAATTGATGTAAAAACTAAAAAAGAATTATGTTTCGTAAAAACCTGAAATTTGTGTGTTGCTAGCAATCAAAATGTTTTTTTAGAATTCAAAAAAGGTTAGACGACATTTATTTTATTGCGATTAGATGTATTTAACGTTTGCATACCTTCTAAAATTATTGTAATATTTTGAATAAATAGTAGATTCTTTTAGTTCTGAAAGTGCTGCATGGGACTTCTGATAATTCAAAACTGGCGGGCTTTATTCGAGTATACTCGTTTCATTCGGTAAGGTTCGCTGGGTTACCCACGGACTATCTTTAACCGCCAGTTTAAATAATCTTATATTCTGATATTTGATATTTCTCAAATAACTATTATCCTAAGGTCCGGTATTTCAATCGAGGGTTAACCCAAAAAAATTGGTTTAAGGGGATCTTCACGGTGAATAAAATGCTTGGAAACATGGGATAAGTCTTTTGAGCTTAGTTTTTACGCAAATCAAATGAAATTTTGAATATAAAAGTTTTAATGTCTTCTCTATGGATTGCTTGATTTCGATTTTTGAAATTGTTATCAGAAAGTGATAAAAAATCGTAAAAATTGGTAACTCGAAAATCTAAATCAACAGTGGTATTCAAAATGTAGTTTTAAAGGTAAAATTAAGATATACGTTCTTCAAAATTTTTGTAAATAAGGGAGTAATTGGCGGATAATAGTTGAAAATTTTAGCTGGTGAGGTGTGTCGTTTGAATGTATCTGACTCCTCCTCCAAGAGCTTTATTATCGACGTCACATTAAGAGAAATCACGGATATCGTTTCAACTTATCTGTCAGGGTGTTAAGAACCACTTGTCTCGAATTACTATACAAGGATACGATGATTGTTTTTATGTTTCAGACCTAACGCTAGGCTAGATAAAGAGAAGAGACACCGCTTGTATTTGTGCTTTTCATAAAAGTAAATTATTATACATATTATTAATTGATAATATGCATTTTATTAAATTGTGTATCGCAATGAAAATTTTGATTTAAATTTATAATAAATAGAATCATAATCAAAATAATAGGTGATATTTAAATAAACATTAATCGTTTAAAGAATATCAAAACAAATGAAAAATAAAATTGGCAATAAATATATTATGAAGGAAATAGCCGGGCTGGTTCCAGCTGTGGAATAAAAGCAAAGGAACCACTTAGCCTCAGATGGTATAGTTTAGCTAAACATTTAGTACGATTACAATTTTGCCTTCCTACATACTTTGCAACCCCTATTTGCATCAAACTGGTAGCCGACAGATGCGTTTGTAGTTCTTGTCAGCATGGACCGTAATGAAAATTTTAGCCGGACTAAATTTCACCGTCAAAATGAAAAAACTGTAGTCGTTACGTAATTGAAGAAAAACATTTCTACCGTTAAAAATAGTATCAAAACTAATAATTCAAGTTAATAATGATAGTAACAGTGATTCTGATATTTATGCAGATGATTAAATGAAAATTACTAATGTTTTAATACTCTACATAATTTTTATATTATTCAATAATAAATAAATCTGTGGCTAGAGAATTAAATGTAATTTTATTGTTATATTCAGTAACATGCAGGCGAAGAAAATAGAAGCAACCTGAATACAGCACTGGCAGTATCTTTAAGATTCTGCACAGGCAAAACCCTGCGCTAAGCCCTCATAAAAATTAGTGAAGATTACCTAGCAATAAAACCATATTTGCACAAATTGTTTAGACAAACTATACTATATAATAAAAGCAAAAAGCAAAAAAAGTTGTTGGTGGCAAACGAATAAATTTTAGTTTGAAAAACAGCTATGAGGTAAGATGTCGAATTGCAGCGCTTCAATTTAACGAGCACGAAAATTATATATCCAAGATCTATAAAACAATGACGACGACAAGCCCGGGAAAATACACAAAGCTGTACATTGACAAAACTAGACGGAAAAGAATGTATAATTTAAAAAGAAAACAACTTTTTTCTACAAAGATTAAAACAAGAAACACATTTTCTAGTGCAGATGCTGAATATGTAAGTAATGAAAGTAGAAAAGAAGAACTGTTATTTCTCATTGCTACTTCTAATATCCGGGAATTAGAAATAAAAACTAGAGGACAGTGTAGCAATCCTTTGTGGAAAATGAAGCGCATGTACAGGCTTACTGCTTCCAACTTTGGGGCAGTATGTAAATTACGAAAATCTACCGATCCGAAGAAACTTGCCAAAAGAATTGTGAATTCAAATTTTACAGGATCTGCTGAGCCGCTGGGGTGTCGATCATGAACCTATTGCCAAAGCCAAATTTATAAAATATTATAAGATCGAAGAAGCAATTACCGCATCCGGCCTCTTTGTTGATGCGGACTTTCCACATCTAGGAGCCAGTCCAGACGGATTACTTTCGGGGGGAGACATTATAGAAATTAAATGCCCGTATTCAAGTCGGCAGTTAACTCCAGAAGAAGGAGTTTTCCAAAAAAAAATAAAATGTTTAGAAGCATGTGCAGATGGAATCTATCGCCTTAAAAAAACTGATAACTATTACAACCAAGTACAAGGTCAATTAGCGCTCAGTGGAGCTAAATTTTGCTACTTTGTTGTGTGGACGCCTTTCGACTAGCTGACCCGGCGAACTTCGTGCCGCCTTAGCGTAAATTTGATGCACTACTTTATTTTGTATAGCTGACCTCTCTTATGTATGCGTACCTATCCAATTTGAACTGGAATCTATAATATCCTCCATATAAAAATGAATACCTATTTCCCTGGTCTAGTCATACCTGAGAAGGACTTTACTAATTTTATTAAATGAAAAACAAAATATATATTTTCATAATACTGTTTATTCCGTGGGGTTCAATAATTTCACTTATATTTTTACAAATCGCTATTGAACAACTGAACATTTTGAAGTAAACACTGAGCTCATTATCATGTGCGTTCTAGAAAGCAACTAATAGCCTCTATACCCTTCACTGCTTCTCTCTATTCTAATGCTTTTTGATAAACTATATTTTTAGTTTTATGTTCTGGCCCGTAAATTAATAATGTTGATGGTTTTCCGACAGGGAAACAGGCGACATATAATTGGCCATGTGAAAAACATGGATTTTCTAGGTTGATGCCACATACACTTAGGGACTGCCCTTGCGATTTATTTATTAACATTGCAAATGCAAGCCGCACTGAAAACTGTAAACGTTTAAAACTGAATGGCATATCGTTCGGTATCATAGGGATGCGTGGGATTAAAACATCTTTGCCTTCGTACTTCCCTTTCAAAATGTTTGAAATGAAAGTTAAATTGAATGACGTTGACATTTGTTAGCGAGGTTATGTCTGTGGTGTCATAGATCACCACAGAGTTTTTTGTTTTAAATAGAATGACGTTGACATTCGTAACGCGCTTTTTTTAAAATATGCAAAATTACATGTATATTTTTCAATTTTTCTGAGAGATTTCCTTAACTTTTTCTTTCATAAGAACCTTCTCCTGATAATAACAAACAGAACAAAAAAAAAATCAGTCAAATGGGTCCAGCCGTTCAGGCGTGATGCCAAGGGAAATAGGGATTCATTTTTATATATATAATAATATAGATAAAGTAAGATATTGCATAATTAACACAATTATGTTATAATATACTATTATTTTTTGTTGCAGATAGCATATGACAAAGACTTTTGGAACGCAATGTTGCCAAAACTTAATGAGTTTTATTATAACGTAATGATACCAGAAATTTTAAAACATAATTAATATAGAAGAAACCTGGCATTTGTATCTCCTCAAAAAGAGTGCCAGCGGTCAGTTAGTAGAGTCCACCCAAGCAAACATGAGCTCAGAAGAAGCGTGATCTGCCCTGAGGTCGCTTTAGGTTTCATGTACACACCACATCGATTGGTTAATTTGAATTTACTCCTGACTTTGCTAATTCAGTTTGCATATTTTCCGTAGCTCATGTTTACTTGAGCGAGCTGTAGAGGTGTTACTAAACTGGTTAGGTGAGAACAGGCGTCACAGAACAGTGTCGGCACTTCTTTTGAGCGTAAATAATAATATTTGATATAAATATACATTAGATTAGAGTTTATTCCAAAAGATAAATAACGCACGGTATATATTTTAATTTGTTTAATATGTGCGTTTTATGTGCTTTAGTTGAACATGTTTTACACATGTTTAAAAATGTTAAACATGTTGCAAATGTTTCTGATATCATATAAAAAAATTTAAAATTTTTTTAGTGTTTAGAGTTTTATAAAGCTTTTATATTTTTATCTTTTGCCACACAGTACTTACACGGGATATCAAGTAGCGCTTATCGGCTTTTCTAGTTTATAAAGTTATCAGCAGCCGATGCTTAACTTAAAAGATCATAATACAGTCCACGTGGACTTGAGGATATGTGTCATTCTTGTTTATCCAATCAGATGCAGTTCAAAGCGATAAATCAACATTGAACATTTTATGAACACACCCCCGAAAAATCACAGTTTCAAGTTCATTTCTAGCGTGAGGATCCCCTTAACCTTTTTATTTTATGGTTAGGCGTATTTCAATGCGAGGTTAGCAGATAAACCAGGTTAAATTTACACCAAAAGTTAACCCAACTGCAAGAGGTGGTTTAAACCAAAAAAAGTAGTTAAGCATGCGCGTTGAGACATAAACAAACTGGTCGTATTATTTTGACATTTTGAACATAACCTAGTATAGCTGAGGGCATTGTTTTCAAAGGAAGAAGAAGACATTTGGATTTGAAGCTATTTAATTTTTATAACAACTTGATATAATGGACTTCACCAGTGATAGTTCGTCGTCAGACGATGATCAGGTGATTCAGTTTATCGAGAATCTGGATCGAAATCGGAAAAGCCCAAGGCTCCAAATTCGAACAAATCACATGGATTATTGGGACAATGAAGAATTTTATCGCCGTTTTCGGCTTTCGAAACAGTCGACCATGATTATTTTACATCAAATTAAAGATGATTTTAGACATCCCACAAATAGGTACAAATTGTGCGCAAATTCGCACAAGAAACAGAGTTGAGTGTTCGTATGGTATATGGAAGAGACGATGGCCAATACTAAGCAATGGTATAAACGTAGAACTCAATAAAGCACAGTGGATTATTGTTGCTACCGCAGTTCTTCACAATTTGGCGGTTGACAACAACGAAATAGATCCTCCTACTTTAACAGCAGCAGAAGAAATTGCATTCAATAATGTGAACAATGTTCCAGGGGAAAACTACGCAAATAATAATGTTAATAGAGTACGAAATCAAATAATTAATTATTTTGAGAATTTGTAAACTAGGAATTTATTAAATTTTTTTCTAATATTTTCATGCGCATGTTATGTTCTTCTTCGTGCCTCAACTTTTGTTGGTGCAGGTCCTCCATGTGACGCAGCGTAGTTTTGTGGAGCTCCTTTTTGCGAGGAGCTCCACAAACAAAATTGCTAGACCGATCACGCTCTTTTTCCATTTTTAAATTTTATCAAAATTCAACCACGCTTTTTCAAATAGACAAACTGTTTTGATTTTTGACGATTGACACCAATTAGTTTGAAAACAGCGAGATGCGCATGCGGACAGATTTATACTGGCACCAACATAACAAAAAAATTGGTTAAATAAACCTGGTTAGCCAGTGCTGCCGTTTTAGTACAATTATTGTACTAAATTTAGTACATTTTTGTCTTGATGGTACATAAGTACATTTTAGGCAAATTGTATCTCTATTTAGTACATTTTGACTATTTTGTATTTTTCACAAAAAAATGTAATGAAAACATTGTTTAAAACTAAGCACACATAAATGAAATTTTATTTTATTATATTTTTCTTTTGTTGTAAAAGAAACCTGTACTTGTGAACCTGAGAAAACAATTGCTCCTTGTCTTGTCATCTATTGACCAAGAGCGTAACGATCTGCATACGTAACTAGATAAACGCTAGATGTCTCCATTGAATTATTAATTCCCTCTTAAATTCAAATTTACAGATTTGAAACAAGGGAGGTCCCTGAATCTGCTGAAAACAATAATTTATCAAGGAAACTTTACAAAACTTTTAATATAATATTGAGCGTAAATTCTTTTATAATATCGCATACGTTAATATCGTTTCTTTTTCTATATTGACCATGGCCTAAACTCGATAGTCTTTTTGGGCCATAGTTTACCTTAAATAATTTTTAATTAATTTAGAAAAAGATCTAAATGAAAAGATCACCCCCAGTTACGGTTATCGACAATGTTAAGTATATCCTCAGCGACGTCGACAAATTTGGAAATACTGATGATAAATTGTTTGAAAATATATAATTAATTTGTGTAATATAAATAACCTTATTTATTGTGTAGAGGAGAGGTAGTATTGTATTGTGTATTTTTTCTTTGATACGTATTTCGGTCTATCTGTTTTACAAATTTTGAATAGATATTTAGTTGTTCAAGAATCATGTTGAGAATGTTGAGCATTGCTTTTGTTTCCGATATATGAATGTCAAATGAAAAGAAGACAAACTCCGCTCCGTGGTTCTTTTCAAAAATCAAGAACTAGACCAGCAAAAATCATGTTAAGCAGAAATTTATAGCTTCCAGATGGCCTGATTGATGGCTTCCAGAAACACGATGTCAAGTGTATCGTGTATCCAAAAGTCCAACGAGACAAAAGGAAATTTCTAAATAGTTGCAGGTTGCAGATATGTTATGGGTTATGGTTATGCCATTAGGGTGTCCGTTATTTCCCAAATTGGGATTTGCTCTGTAAACGCCCCCTTAAATTTTAGGTTATGACCTAAAAAAAATATCAGACCCAGTCCAGCTCTTAATATTAACATTAACCCGTGCCTAAATCAAAATACATGTCCCATTTAAATAACATGGAATTTTTGCACTTTTTGCATTTAATTTTTTTCCAATGAGACAAATGTAGTTAAAAATATTTGAACAACTATTTCTTGTAGGAAATTTAACGCTCTACAAAAAAGATCTGATTGCTTTTTTTGATAAACTTCACCGTTTAAAAGTTATTCAACGATAAAGTTGTATTCATAGTTAAATTCATCGTTTTTTTTAATTTCCACCATAATTTTTTATTCATATCAAACTAAATTCATACAAATAGATAAAAAAATTAATAAATACAAAAGTTAGATCCAAAATAAAGTATATTATTATTATAAGTATCTACATTGAGTAGAAACAGTGCAATTGTGGCAAGTTTACTTAATGTTAATTACTGACTTGTTTGCCGTTTAGTAGTTTCACAGCAAGATTTTAAATAATGGACAGGTAAGTTAATTCTATTATTTATTTTTTTGGTTTTTTGATTTGCGACCAGCTTTATATTTCGGCAAATATTTTTTTTTATGAATAGATAACAAGTTTCTAATAGCAAACTGATTCTTAGATATATTAAAAGATCGAAAACAACACCTTCATCGTCGTCGCCTAGACCATCAACATCAACGTCTAAAGCGGAGGATGAAGAACACCTCGCTAGTGAGAGTGACTACTCTTCCTCAAATGAGCAGAAGCGCTTGAAAACTCAGAATACAATACGTAAGAGAAAATATTTTCAAAAATATTCCAATCAATGGGAGATTTTAAATGGTGCAGAAAAGCTGTCAATAGTAATTTTGCGTACTGTATAATTTGTAACAAAGAAATTAGAGGTAATAGGGCTCATTTAGAAAGACATGAGAAAAACGATTTTCATAAAAAAAAATGCCGATTGACGAAGTATTAAAAAAGTCAAATGTAAAAACGAAAATTTAATTAAATCGGGAGAATTACAATTGGCGGCGTTTGTAGCTGAACATGATTTGTCTTTTAAGGTAATGGAGCATTTGCCTAAATTAATTAAGTCTATTTGTAAAGATTCTGGAATTGCCGCGGAAATAAAATGTAGTCGTACAAAAGCAACTGGAATAATAAATAACATAATAGGACCTTATGTTTCGGAAAATATTGTTAAAGAGTTGAATGAAACATTTTATTCTTTAATAATAGATGAAACTACTGATGTTTCTACAAAAAAATGTCTGGCCTTGTTAGTTCGATATTTTAAGAGTAGCAAAGTTGTAGATGCTTTTTTAGGATTGTTAGAATTAGAGAGTGGTAGTACTGCTGTTAATATTTATGATTGTTTGAATAATTATTTAATTGCCTCCGGTATTAAAATAGAGAATATGTCTGGATTTGCAGCAGATAATTGTGCTACTATGATGGGGCAATTAAATGGAGTTCAAGCTTTATTTAAAAAAAAAGCTTCCACATTTAGTAGTTGTTGGTTGTAGTTCACATTCTTTTAATTTATGCTCCTCCTACGCTTGTAAAAAAATACCAAAAGCAGTAGATGATCTTGAAAGAGATATTTATTCACATTTTAGTCATAGTTCTAAAAGAATAAGTACTCTGGAAGAATTTCAAAACTTCTGCGAATTAAAACCGCACAAGATTTTGAGACCATCGGAAACAAGGTGGCTTTCATTGCAACAAGTTGTAGATCGAGTCTTAGAACAATATCAGGCCTTAGTTTTATATTTTACAAATTGCTCATTTGAAGAACAGTCGACTAAAATCGATAGTATCTTGTCGGCTCTTAATAATAATATAAATAAGATGTACTTATATTTTTTGTCATACATTTTAAAAATAATTAATAATATTAATATAGAATTTCAGTCAGAAAGACCCAGACTTCATCAACTGTTACCTCGCGTTTCTGCTATATTCAAACAAATTTTGAAAAATTATCTTGAATTGAATTATGTAAATAACACGGAAACAAATAAAATAGAGATAAGAAATCCTTCCAATTTTCTACCATTGGAAAATATGTATTTGGGTTTTAAAGTCCAAGAAATAATAGAAAGTGTCCACGTTCAGCTAATTCCTACTGAACTTCATAATTTTAGAATAAATTGCTTGAATTTTTACATTGAACTCGCTTCTCAAATTAAAGATCGATTTCCATTTGGTAACGAGCTCTATGCTCAACTAACATGGCTAGATCCACAAAATATATTTTCTAATAATAAAGTTAATTCTATTATTCCTTTAGTTAGAAAATTTAGTAACATGGTGAAAGAGGATGATTTTGAAAATATTAATACGGAATGGAGAATGTTAGCTGAATTGCCAAAAGAGAAGTTCAATAAAGATCTAAGTATTGAAGACTTTGTTAGAGAATTGAGTTCCTGTAAAAATGCATTTGGAGAGATGCTATTTCCAACTTTATTCTTATTTTTAAAAAATATTTTATGTTTACCTCATGGTAGCGCTGCCGCTGAACGAATTTTTTCATCATTAAACTTAATCAAAAGAAAAAACAGGAATTCTTTAAATGTAAGCACTTAAGCCATAATTTATTGTTGACGAAAGAAATGCTGCGTTCTACAACTTGTTGCAATTGGGAACCACCTTCCGATATGCTGAAAAGAATGAAATAACAAAAATAATCATTTCTAAAAGCTTTTATTTTTTACCTTTAAATTTTTTTATTCGTTTAAT
Source organism: Lagria hirta (assembly GCA_947359425.1). Classification (NCBI taxonomy): domain Eukaryota; kingdom Metazoa; phylum Arthropoda; class Insecta; order Coleoptera; family Tenebrionidae; genus Lagria; species Lagria hirta. Next base: position 22,828,302 of record OX375794.1, read on the forward strand.
TTTTTTTTTTTTATATTTTTATATTGATGTTTCGACGTTGTGTTTATGTATTATGTATTTAAATATTATTTTTACAAATAAGTAAATTTTGTGTAATTAGACTGGTTTTTATGTTAAAGTGTTTTTATTTTATATTTTTTAATTAGACTTAATATTTTTTGTATTTCTGTTATTAACCTCTTATTTGTTGTTCGAGTTTTGTATAATAAAAACCTTAAAATAATTTTTTTTTTAATTGGGGCATTTTAATTTCTAAATCTGGCAATCATGGGTTTAGTACAAGTACAATTTAGTACATTTTCTTCCATTTTGTTAGTACATCCGAGAAATTGTCAGCGGCAGCACTGTGGTTAGCTTAACCCTGTTTTATGGATTGAAATACCCATGAGAGTACATAAACCAGGTTAAAAATTAAACGAGTTTAGTTAACCACAATTTTAACCCTGAATGGAAATACCGGGCCTAAGGAGACGATGTTTTATTTTCGAGACAAAAATTTTTTTTATGAAAAGCTTGTAATTCCTCTTCTATTCATCTCAACAAAATCAGCTCAACTGAGATTGATCAGACACGCTTGTTAAAAGAACGCAACTAATGCGACGGTTTAATCGATATTGTTAATGCCAAAACTAACAAGTTGATAAGAAAGATCTCGGTTAAAAAATCATTCCGGAGCCCCAAGTACTACACTACAGCCGGCCTTAGAGCGACATAAATGTAAATTTGAACTACATACGTATGAATTCTACTATACACCTACTTACCGAAACACGTGAAGGCGAACATTCTGTAAAGATGGTTTACTTTGAGACTCTGAAACAAAAATAAAAGATTTCAGTTCCTTTCTAGGTACCATAAGTTAAAACTACCTGACAAAAAAATTAACAAAAACTTTGGGTAATTTCTAACCTCAAAACACAAATTACTTACCGGCCGATTAAGCGCTTGATTTTAACACTTTAGGTAAATCATTTTATTCTTTCAATAAATTAAGATCTAATAATCGCTCACAAGAAACTTGCAACATTTCGAATTGAAATTCACACATAACCCGTCGAAACCCGACCAGACTTGCACACTTTTTTTGTTTTATGAACACATAACACAACACACGATAACACGATCTACACCAAATGAAATGACCAAACACTACAAACAGTACAAACCACAGATGGAGAACAGTAAGATAATATGTAAGAAGGTATTCCAATCCTGCAATGCATGATGGGAAATGTGTCAAGCGGTCACGCCACCACGAGTGTGTCAGACACACTAGCCGGCACCTAAAGTATTTTCATGCTAACTCTAATAGCTAATTAAAGATTTATATTTAATTATTATTATTTATTATTATTGTTAGAGAGGTAAAAATAATTTTTTTTATGCGATGATTATTTATTAAACCAAATTCAATATTATTGCGAGAGTTTAGGTGCCGGCTAGTGTGTCTGACACACTCGTGGTGGCGCGACCGCTTGACACATTTCCCATCATGCATTGCAGGATTGGAATACCTTCTTACATATTGTCTTAGAGAACAGCTAGGGGATTCCGAACTCACGATACGATTGACGACGACGACAGCAAATTCTATACGATATCGTGAAGCAAATGGCGGCTTTTGCGATTCCGGATGACTATCGTCGGAAACGATCGGCTTTCGGTGGGCGTGACTACATTTTCGTTCTAATGGGATGAAAATTATAACTAGCGGCACTATTTTTTTGACGACTTTGACGTTGACACTTGGTTGACAGTAGACTTGTTTTTTTTTTAATTGGTATTTGAAATCTGTCCATGTCTGTACTTTTTTGAAATGTATGTTTATAATTATTGCCTTCTGCTCAGTACCTATTTGCATTACATATTGAAAAATAATTTACATACCTTTTGCCATTTTTCCGGTGTTCTGATTCCAGCTCCTTCGGAATTTAAAATATTGCGTAAATTGTCCCACATCTTTTTGTGGGTTTCTCTTGCGCTTGCACTATTTAAGCGACCTACAGCAAAATCTTGATGCTCTTCCATATAATTTATTATAATTTCCTAGTGGGAATCGCTAACTTTAAAAGACATCGCGCTTTGACTACTTTCTTCTTCGACAATTTTTCTACAAATAAAATAAAATTGCGGGTGCACAAAGCTACCTACGATACCCTCGGTTTGCCCCATGTGTTAAAAAATAATGGTAAGCTACCTAGAACTCCTTACGGTTTATCCCATGTGTTCAACAACTGGTGAAAATAACAAAATTACTTTTTATATTTTGGTAGATTTTTGCGAACCGCGTTTGTTTGAAATAAAGTTTTTCTACTTTGGTGTCACAATTAGTTTATTGTGATACTAAAAACAGTTTAACAATTAAAACTATTGTTGAACGTCTTTTACTAAATATTTTAAAATAAAAAAAAAAAAAAGGTTTCATCTGGAATTGAACACCGGGAATTGCTTGCTTTACAAGCTGACACTTTAATCATCGCGCAATAAACGGATCCGTAAAACTTTATAAACACTTTTCAGGTTTTCTAAATATTGATAAAAATAATTAAAAAAAAATATTGTAATGAAAAAATAGTATATTAATAGAACGTACTTTTACACTCTCTTTTTTATTAAAACATACAACAATAAGGCTTTGTTTATTAAACTCGTAAAATAATGTACTATTAAAGGGACTTTTAGCGGTGGCTAACAGAATAAACAATAATAATTATTTATTATAATATGATGATTTATTAGAATGTTATTGAAAGCTAATTAAAGAATAAACAATGATAAACGAAGACGATTTAGAGACATTATATTTCATTTTAGTTGGCAAAATCATATTATGCGCATGACAATTCCTTCAACGATACCTCTTGAGTTGTCGTCCAAATCGTCGCCTTTTCCACGATGCAATCGTCTGCCAAATCGTGCTCGTCGCATACCGGAATCGCTGCTATCGTCGTCTCACGACACACTTCTATCGTATCGTCGCACCAGAATCCCGGTGCAGGGCCTTTCGGCCATTAGATTGCCATTGCCAGTGATGTGGTTTTCTGATTCTATGGTTCTGTCTGATCTCTGGATTTGCAGCGATTTACTACAGCGTTGCCAAAATAAGTTTCCAAAATTATCATATTTTTTTATGCCAATTAAGAATTATGTGTCATTTTAATAATATTTATGCATAACCGGTATGTTATACCATTGACTATAGATAGATTACTATTGATTACTATTCTAGTATAGATTACTAATCTAGTAATCAGTGGCATTATTTTTGTATGGTAATACATGAGTGTTCTGTGGGTAATATCTTACTTTATTCTTTAAAAACAGGCAATAAAGTGGAACTTAATTTTATTTCCCATTTTTGTTTGTAAGTATTATTAGTTGTCTAAATATGACAATTTTCACTAAACTAATAGTCAGCTGGGGATGCCTCTCATAGCCTCATTTTATTCTAATTTAAACAATTTTTCGGGTTAATTTGTTTGTTTATTTAGCTTATAAATTAAAGTTGGTGAAAATGTTTGAAGACGATATAAATATCAGCAGTACACCCCCAGAGCTAAGACAAACCGCAAAAAATATACGATGGCCTCAAATCAATACCTCCTAAGTCCAAAATTTCACATTTTCGGGTTTTCGCGCCATTCAAATCGTGAAGGCGCCCTTTATCATCTCGCATGACAGTCAACGCCCAATAAAAATCGTTGGCGGGATTACTCGGACAAATTCAATAGCACGTATCTCAAAGATGAAAAAAGCTATACTGTATTTATTTTCAAGAAAAAGTGCTTGAAAACAAATGCATGCAGGCTCCACGTGATGATATCTATGAAGTGGAAGATGGTCGACGATTTTTCAAACAGGGCAGGCAGCAGAAAAAATCCTTTATTCCAGTTTAGACCAAGTTGTTTTCAATTCGGCTTAAATATATTCAAAATTATATTGTTTTTACTAGTATTTAAGTGGTTACGTTAAGCCCTTTTTCTGGGAGGACTGGAGTTCTGGAATTAACCTCAGCCTCTGGCTTCGTAGGAGCACACAGAAACAGCAACGAAACAAATGCACCATGCACCCCTGTGCTTTCGACTGCCAGCCCGGCTCAAATTTCAGGAAATCGGTATCACTTAGTCTTTATGAATGGATCACGCACTGATCACGTCCTGCACATTATTTACTACCACTTTTTCTTGAAAATGAATACAGTATAGTTCAATAACAAGCAAGTGTGTACATTCTACATACAACAACTCAAGTGTCAGTGTTACGTCCAGATAAACACTTTATTTTACTAGTTATATTCCTTGGACAGCCGTAGACAGTTAAACTTTGAATTAATCAACTAATGTCTTATGCTAGAGAGTTTAGCATAATTCTATTAAATATTGTACTAATTTCATACTGTTTGTAACTGCCAGACTTACGGGCTATTGAAATTTCATTTTTAGTTAATTTACGTAAAATTGACTGTTGTTTCAGAATTAAAAATATCGATTAAAGATCAATTCAAGACCAAAAAAATACTTGAAATGTGCAATAACCAAAACTGAAACAAAGAAACTCGCCAAAGAACATTACATTATCTGATTGCGGCGAGGAAAATTGGCACATTTACTCGTAGCGAGCAATAGCTGGCCACACACACACATTTTTCGCGCGGTTTTTAGTGCCACGCTCCAAAGTGACACATTAAAGTGTTGTTAGTGGTAGTCTGCACGCCACTCCAAGCGCCACATTTATGCGGCAGATATGAACGTGTCAAAACTTGCAATACATCCTACCACAAACAGCACGCTTTAGTAGAGATAAAAACCAGTCTAATTGTGTCTATTAGTGTTTCTTGCGGCAAAAATTATATAATGAATAAAGAATTCACTACTGAATTTATTGAGGTGTATAGGTGGCATTCATCTTTATGAAAGATAAAGTCTTCTGAATATATTAATAGAAATTTAAAAAATTTAGGCTATACTGCACTCATAGAAGTTTGCAACAAATACAATATAAGAGCAGATCGTGAAACAGTAAAAAAGAAAATCCAATCTTTAAGAGGCGCTTTTCGGAAAGAATACAACAAAATCGAAAAGTCCATCAGAAGTGGCACTGGAGTTGAGGAAATATATTCGTCAAATCTTTGGTATTTTGAGCAAATGATGTTCACTAAAGATCAAGAGCAACCTACAGCGAGCATTTCTAATCTAGCTAGCCCTCCAGCAACAAGTGATGCTGATGAAGATGCAGTAGAAAGCGACGCTGGTGACGCATTAATTCCCACTCAAGAAAACAGTGGTGAAAGCCAAGACAGCGAACTTCAAAATATAGGCGACAGCCAGGTGGGTATATCAATAAAACCAAGTATAATAGAAACGGTCATATTTCTTTTTTGTAGCTCGTTTATTTTACCAAAATACTGGTTTTATAAGTATTAGGCTTTTCCCTTTTTTACCATCTCAGCTTGCCAGTCTACTTGTCCCCTTCCGTTGAAATATTCCAAATAATCATTTCTGTTCCGTTTTGCATCAAAAGTGTAATTTTTCATACCCCTCACTTGAATAGGACACATCTCAACATCATGTTGACGCCATTCTGCATTTTTTCTTATCTCATGTGATTCTTGATTTTCCGTGTCGAATGTGTTGGTTCTAATATAGCGTTTGTTTTTCTTAATTAAGTAATTATGCAGTGTACATATAGCTAATACTATAAACTGAATTTTTATGGGCGTCATATTTATGGCTGTATGAAGTACGCGGAAGCGTGCTGCAATGAGTCCAAACACATTTTCGACTACGTTACGACCTCTTGAGAGTCGATAATTGTAAATGCGTCGTTCATACGTCAGATCATTTTGAGAAAACGGTTTCAACAAATGTCTATGTAAAGCAAAAGCTTCATCGCCAATAAAAACCAAATTTAAATTTTCAATACATTCATGGTTTTCTGGCAACGACAACTTTTCTTCAACTAACCTCTGGTAAAACGGTGTATATTGCAAAACACCTCCATCGGACATTCTTCTATTTTTACCCACGTCCACAAAAATAAATTCATAATTTGCATTTACCATTCCCATCAGTACAATTAATACTGTAAAAATGTTTGTAATTGTAGTATACTGCCCCACTTCTTGGTGGTGCGCAAATGCGGATGTGTTTGCCGTCACAGTTAGGTATTTGCCATCGCTCGTCAAACCCTTTGGCAATTTGTAGCCACTCTGTTTTTGTTGAAGAAAACTTGAACAGAAAACATATATGTTGCAGGTTACACGTTCGGAAGAACCTGGCCCATCAAAGCGCGTGTCTACTGCTTCAGTTACCGATGGATGGCAAAATCACAAACGGCAAAAGAAAACAAAAGACAGCAGTAAACATGGCAAATTTTTAAGAGCATGTACTACTGCTTTAGCTAGTAGCAATACCGTTTCTGATAATAGTGAAGCATTTGGAGTGTATGTCGAAAAAAAATTAAGAAGCGTCAAAGAAGGTTCTTAACAAATGTACGCTGAGACTTTGATTACGCGGGTACTGCAACGTGCTAATGATAGGTACGTTGTCAGATAGTATTCGGTTTGGGTCAATAATAATATTAGTAATACTAATACTCCCCATTCCAATGTACCCCCTGCCAGCAGTTGCAATAATAATGGTTCCTATTCGCTAACGCGATATTATTCAACATTTACAAATCTTTAATAAATAATAATACATTATAAATTTTGTACGATTGAATTTTCCATTTACCTTTAAAAACTCTTCCTGCAACACATCGTATATTACTTTACATGTTTCTGGTATTATGTACCCTAATGCTTGCGGCGATATTCCAGTGCTAAATTTCAAATCTTCGAAACTGCGACCTGTAGCCAAAAATCGAAGTGTAACGATGAGTCGTTCTTCTGGGGGTATACTCCTTCGCATGTGAGTATTTTCTTTTGTAAGATACATTTTAAGTCTTAGTAACAGCTCATCAAACGTGTCACCATCCAAACGCAAATAATTTTTATAGTCCTCTGATTCGCTAAGGCGTAGTTCTTTTAAAAGATTTAAATCACTGTATTTACTCCTTTCTTTCAACCAATTCTTTTGCCACACTGAACGTCTTGCTTTTTTTTTCTTCTTCGCATTTTGTACCCATACATCATAATTATGTACTACTGCACACACTATTGCTGCTTTTTTCTTATCTAACACCATTATTATTATTATTTTCTGATTATTAAATAATTGAGCAGTTCCGCACAATACAACTTGTGAACTGATGTGGCTTGCGAAGTTTTAAAATTTTTACCACATCACGCGCCACGCAATACCGACGCGTAGAGTGTCGGTTTACGTCCAGAATCAGGCGCATTTATTCGTCGCGATTATTTTTGTCATTTTTTAGTGTGTGTTTGTGGTCTCGGTTGTAAAATGGATCGCGGAGTGTAAATGCGACCCTTTTGCTGGTGGCACTAAAAACCGCGCGAAAAGGTGTGTGTGTGTGGCTAGCTAATGTCGCGCAATTTTGCGACCGATACCATAAACATTCACGCCAATCGCACGAATTATCCGTCGTGCTAGGTCACTACGAGTAAATCGGGCGGTTTTTAGAAGAGATTTGACGATTTGCACGCCTAATGTGCATGGCTTGTGGCTCGTTGGAAACTCCAAGAGGTCGCAAGCCACGCCAACTGCATTTACATTTCACAATTCAAATTATGCGTATGAAAATGTCGCAAACTAACATGAAGAGTCAATAAGTTACTATTATCAGTGCTACTGCTTTAATGTACTATATAATGTTTGCAAATAACAGTGCAATAAAAAGAAAACGACGCTTATGACAAAAAAAAATGGTTACGTAAAAGAGAGAAATATAGTGACATAAATCTTTTAAAAGAATTACGCGTTAATGAACATGATGACTAGAAAAATTATTTACGTATGAACGCTAATAGTTTGATGATCTTTTACACCGTTTAGAACCTTATCTTAAGAAAAACGATACGATAATGCGTGAGAGCATCCCTCCAAACGAACGACTTATAGCGACTCTCCAGTTTTTAGCAACTGGCCGCAGCTATGAAGATTTAAAATTTAGAGCAGGTATATCTCCTCAACCTTTGGGATACATAATTCCAGAAACGTGCAGGGTGATATATGAAGTTCTACAAGCAGAGTTCTTACAGGTGAGTAGTTAGAAGATATTTATTTATAAATTAGAAGTACATCTTCACACATAGTGTATATTATTAATACAAACTAAACTCTTACATTCTCAAATAAACCACCAAAGATTATTGGAATATAGACAAATATTCATCTACAGATTTGTAAAGTTAGAATAATATTATGAAGTTGAAGTACACTCAGAGGTATCACATTATGACGCATCATGTGGCACAACCAATAACGCAATAATTGAATTAATATTATGCGAAGTCGTATGGGCCGGGTTTACTTGATGGGAGGATCAAAATGTAAATAGGTTTATTCTCTCTTATCACTAACCATCGTAGTTTTTGATAACTTGTTTATAACAGCTTTTTGCAATACTTGCGTAATGAGTATCTCTGCATACATTTTTTGAGATGTCTCCGTAATTGTTTTTAACTTTGAGCCCACATAGGTGCCAAAAGCAACGTTGTCATCTCCAACTTCGTTGCTAGTAGCACTTGCCAAAGCGTTTTGCTGCAAACTTGCAAAAAGCTTCTGTGTTCGGCCGGATTTTTTTTCTTTGATTTCTTTTTGTGTGTCTCTCTTTAGTAATAAATCCCGTATCAATTGAGACATTGCTACTACGCGGAGTGAATGTACTTGGAATCTGTAAAATAATCATTGCTTTTATTCTTTCTTTTCAAGTTTCCGTCTACGAAAAAAGAATGGAACGAAGTTGCTAAAGGATTTGAAGAAAAATGACAAATACCCAATTGTGGCGGAGCAATAGATGGAAAGCACATACGCATTTGGGCGCCCCCCACGGACTGGGGCTCAATACTACAATTACAAGCATTGGTTAATGCCAATTATGAATTTATATTTGTGGATGCAGGAAAAAATTGAAGAATTTCTGATGGAGGAATTTTGCAACATACAGAACTTTGTCAGATTCTAATAGAGGGAAAATCGATGTTACCAGGAAGACATAAATGTAAAGCAAATCTGAATTTTGTATTTATTGGTGACGAAGCGTTTGCTCTTCACAAACACGTTTTACAACCTCTTTTTCTCTACGAAACCTTAACTACGAAAACCGCATCTACAAATACCGAGTATCAAGAGGCCGTAATGTCGTTGAAAATGTTTTTGGTCTTACAACGGCAAAATTTCGTGTGCTACATACGACTATAAACATGAAGCCATTAAATATACAGAATGTGGTATTAGCGATTTGTACTTTACACAATTATCTAATTAAGAGAAAAAACCAATACATATAACCTACCTCATTTGAATCGGAAAACAAGCAAACACACGAATTAGTGAAACATGCTGAATGGTGGCAAGATGATATTCAGTTATGTTCTTTAGAGATTTCGCACAGGAAAGGACAGGCACTTGATGCAAAAGAAAATAGACAGGAATATATAAAATATTTCGCTGGCAATGGAAACTTGCACCTTGGCAAGATGCAATGTTGAGCATGGGAAAATCATATTTTTTTTTTACTTTTTATACAAGTGTACTTTACTTTTACAAATAAAATTAAAAGTACGCTAATGGCCGGTTTCACAAAGCGTTGTTAAAATTTGACTAACACGTTGTTAGCTAACATTGTATTAAAATTAACACGTTGTTAAAATAAGAACGGGTTTCACAACAGATTTTTAACACGTTGTTAGTTAACAACGTGTTATCTCACAAAATCGGGTAATATCGGCAATAAACTTCAATAATTTTATGTTATTCCACAAAACCACCTGTCATCTGTCAAATCAAATGTCAAATACAAAAATTCAAAGTTATTAAATTGGGGCTATTCTGTGAGGCTTTATCTTTCCTCGCCGTCTTTCGTCACACTAATCTCTATAAAATTATTTGTTATTTCTTTATTTTAATTGAATCATGATATTTCCAAATGCCCTCATCACGTGTTTGGTAATCATAAAAATTGTGATACATATTTTTGTAAAGACAACAAAGAAACAGAAGTAAACTATATACCAGATTTTTAAAACTGCGGTCTTATAAATGACCTATTGGCTGGTGGAAACAGACTACAGCAAACTGCACCCAGTTTACTGTTGCAAATGAACAACAACGCAGCGGAATGCTATAATTCGGTAGTCGCACAAGTTGTTGGTGGCAAACGAATAACTTTTAGTTCAAAAAATGAGGTAAGTTATGAGGTAAAATGTCGAATTGCAGCGCTCTAAATTATTGAATACAAAAATTATATATCTAAGATCTATAAAACCATGACAGCAAACACGGGAAAATACACAAAGCTGTACATGGACAAAACTAGACGCAAAAGAATGTATAATGAAAAAAAAAACAATTTTTTTCTACAAAGACTAAAACAAGAAATACGTTTTCTAGTGCAGATGCTAATTATGGAGCAGTCGATAAATTAAGCCCTATTCCCTATAAAGTAGGAAAGAAGAACTATTATCTCTTATTGCTACTTCTAATATCCGGAAATTCAAAATAAAAACTAGAGAACAGTCTAGCAATCCTTTGTGGAAAACAACTACTACTTCCAACTTTGGGGCAGTATGTAAATTACAAAAATCTACCGATCCGAGGAATCTTGCCAAAAGAATTGTGAACTCAATTTTTTCCGGATCTGCTGCAACGCGGCGGGGTGTCGATCCAGAACCTATTGCCAAAACAAAATTGATAGAATATTTTAAGATAGAAGAACCAATTACCGAATGCGGCCTCTTTGTTGATGCGGACTTTCCACATTTCGGAGCCAGTCCAGACGGATTACTTTCTGGGGGAGACATTATTGAAATTAAATGCTCGTATTCAAGTCGACAGTTGACTTTAGAAAAAAGTTTTACAAAAAAAATTAAATGTTTAGACGCATGTGCTATTGGACCCAATCGCTCTAAAAAAACCAATAAATATTACAACCACGTACAAGATCAATTAGCACTCAGTGGAGCAAAATTTTGCTACGTTGTTGTGTGAAGGCCCTTAGGACTTATTGTCGATAAAGTAAGATATTGCATAGTTTACACAACTATGGTATAATATACTAATATGTTTTTTGTTACAGATAGCATATGACATAAAAAAATTTGAAATGCAGGAGAAACCAGCTTTTAGTATCTCCTCGAAGAGAGTGCAAGCGGTCAGTTAGTAGAGTCCACCCAAGCAAACATGAGCTCTTAGGAGGCGTGCGCTGCCTTGAGTCGCTTGAGGTTTCATGTACACACCGCACCGATTGGTTAACTTGAATTTACTCCTGACTTTGCTAATTCAGTTTGCATATTTTCCGTGGCTCATGTTTACTTAGGCGAGCTGTATAGGTGTTACTAAACTGGTTAGGTGAGAACGGGCGTCACCGAACAGTGTCGGCACTTCTTTTGAGCGAAATTAATAACATTTGATATAAATGTACATAAGATTAGAGTTTATTCCGTAAGATAATAATACAAACTAAATAACGCACGGTATATATTTTAATTTGTTTAATATGTGCGTTTTATGTGATTTAGTTGAACATGTTTTACACATGTTAGAACATGTTAAACATGTCGCAAATGTTTTTGATATCACATGGAAATTTTTTTCAGTCTTTTAGAGTTTTATAAAGCTTTTATATTTTTATCTTTTGTCACACAGTACTTACACGGGATATTGAGTAACACTTACCGGCTTTTCTGCTTTATAAAGTTATCAGCAGCCGATGCTTAACTTAAAAGATTGCATTACAGTCCATTACAATACTTGAGGATATGTGTCATTCTTAGTTTATCCAATCCGATGCATTTCAAAGCGATAAATCAGCATTGAACATTTTATGAACACACCCCCTAAAATTCACGGTTTCAAGTTCATTTCTACCGTGAGGATCCCCTTAAAGCACAATAACCTATTTTTTAAAACTTTTATTGATGTACTCAGTGCTTTTGATTTTCCACAAGGCAGTATGCTGCCGATAAACTTCTATAAACTCGGTCAAAAATTTTTTACTGCTCATTTTTGCCGCACTAGTTATATTGCTAACAAATTTTTACTGCCAAGCCAACATTTACGTTTATTTGTGCAAAAATGAGGCATGCAAGCTCTGACTTGTTGGCGGATTTGCATCATCGTCGCTTTTGGCAAATGTGTCAAGAAATGTGTTGGTCTATGCCTGCCTATTATTCGTCGCAACCGTTTGTGACCAGAGATCTAAGGTTCCTCGCTCCAATACCCGATAAAAATTTGTACATACATAGTTGCACGTGCATTTTAAAATTGCGAAAGATGGTGAAGAATTGGCTACCCAAGAAACCAAAAGACGCTTATTACAAAGAATTGAGCGTGTTCAATAACTGGAAAATGGAAAACGACTTGTGAGGTAAGCGAAGAAGGTTGTTGGGTTATTTCTTCAACAAAAATTTTAGCAGCCTCTTCAAAGTGAACGAAATACAGCATGTTAAGATCGACATTGAAGATTCACAAAAATACAGATATTTCACAATATGGCAAGTTAATCGCTTTTTTGGAGAACGAATAAAAAAATTACAAGTGTAAGAAATCAAAAGCTCTTTAAAGAGAGCATATGCAACAAGTTCTAGCATAGACACCCAATAAAAAATGTTTGATGATTGACAGACTGACAACAGAGAAATTAGAAAACAATTTTGTAATTTCTTTACAAGTAAATATAGATGGAACACCTTTGTAAAATAGCAGTGCTATTGAATATTGGCCAATTTTAATAAAACCTTGTACTTTCAAAAACAATACTCCATTTGTAGCGGCAATGTTTTGTGGAGAGAGTAAACCCAAATCACTTGCACAATACTTAAACCCTTTTATTAACGAATTTGAAATTTTGTTAAAAAACGGAATCCAAGTTGATACTTATCATTTTGTTGTTCATTTAGAGGCTTTCTGCTGTGATTCACCAGCGAGGTCCTATCTTAAACAGACTATAGGACACAATAGTATACATGGTTGGGAAAGATGTGTCACAATGAGTGTATATTCACAAGCTGACAAAAAAAGATTTTACCCGGTTAATAGTGAAAATGAGATGAAAAGACGAGGTGCTGATTTTTGTGAAGATTTATCCTAAAATAGTCACATCAAAGATAAATCACCCTTATTAGAGCTAAAAATAGATTTAGTGTCAAAATTTGTTTTTGATCCCATGCATTTAATCTATTTGGGTGTGGTTAAAAGCACAGAGCACTCGTTAAAAAACTAATTGTTAATTATTGATTAGAGTGAAAACGCCCATTCAAAATTTCTAAATTAGCTAAAATTAATATCAATAATTTGTTATAAAAATGTATTCGCAAGCACATTCATTTTGAATTTAATAGAAAAATTAGGACTCTAAAAGACATTAAAAGGTGGAAAGCCACCGAGTTTAAATTTTTTTTATTGTATTGCGGAGTAATTGTATTATTTAATAACATAAACACAAGAATGTATAAACACTTTTTACTGCTTCATACAGCCGTGTTCATTTTAAATAATGCAAAACTGATTGATAAATATATGAACATAGCACATAATAATTTGATCAAGTTTGTTAATCAGAGTGCAGAAATATATGATATTTTTTGTTGAATATAATGTGCATTCTCTGGTGCATATTTGTGAAGATGTTCAGTGTTACGGGCCTTTGGAAAATTACAGCTGTTTTATGTATGAAAATTACTTGGGCCGATCAAAAAGAACTGTGAGAGGTAAAAATTTACCGCTCCAGCAAGTCAACAACAGGATTGTGGAGATGTTAAAATTATGTAACCGGACTCCTAGCAAGTACATGTCGTTTCCACATAGAAATGGCTTTGTGGTAATTCCTATCATACATCAAATTTAAGTATTATTTTCTTTAACTCTTCAGCTTGTCTAACCAAAAAATCCGAAAAAATATTTATCGAGAGTTATTTTAACATTTTATGCATATACATTAATTTGTTTTTCACATTTTCAATAGTATCAATAAAGTATATGTGTCAAAATCATGTTCTCGGTAATTGAACCTCGGTTGCCAGATTTATCACCAAACGATTTCTTTCTTTGGGGTTATCTTCAATCTAAAGTCTACAACAATACCGTAATAGAGAGTACAGAAGAACTAAAGAATAGAATACTCACCGCCTGCAACGAAATAAATCCAGTTTTTTTAAAAAATACTGTACAAGCATTTTACAATCGTTTGGCGTATTGCTTAGAACAAGAAGGTGGTCACTTTGAACATTTCATAAATTAATTTGATTAAGAGTTTCTTTATAAACTTGTTATTAAGACGTAACATAACCTTCCTTACCTTTGAAAAAAAATTCAGAGTTCTGTTCTGTCAAGTCAGTCAAGTGTCAAAATAAACATTTGTTAATTTGGTTGCCTACCTAGCGACAATGTATTGACATGGTTTTTTTTAAAACTGAACATGCGTTTATAACGTTATGTTCAGTAAAACAAAAATCTCACTGTATATATCTATATATAGAAAAAAAAGTCTGTTAGTTACTCCACTTATAACTCAAGAACGGCTTTACCGATATGGTTGAAAATTGGTGAGGTTGTAGTTTAGAGCCAGGAGAATGCTATAGGATACTTTTTATTCCAGAAACCACCCTCTAAAAGAAGGGTTAAATCAAAATTAGAATTGCGATGTCGGAAACGTTCGGTGAGGCTCGGCAAATTACCGTTCCAAATAAATCGATCTACTCCCCCACCACCAACCAAAGTCGGACCGTGCGTTTACATGTAAAACCGGCCACTGACAATATTGGATCGTCAGTGGCCGTCTTTAATCGTCTTCCATGAGACAACTTCCCATATAACAACTTTGGGTGAAAGTTTGTATGGAAAATTATGATGACTGGATTTGAATGAAAAGAATAGAATACTTTTTATTAACAAAGAGATAAAAAGAGGTGAGATAGGAACAAAAAATGACAAATACCAATATTAGTATGATTTTCAAAAATTTTGGATTGTTTATTTTAAAAATAATATCTATGTTTAAATCCGAAATTTTAGAAGTAAAATATTATCATTCCTTGATAGGGCGGAAAGAGGGCAAAATGTCTAAAAATTGATGTCGTTTTCATAATTTTTCCCATAAATTGCCTAAGTTCTCAAAAAAAAATAAATAGGTATGTTTCCTGCTTTCTAAAAAATTACTCTTAGAAGGATGGAAAGAGAGTGTTCTAGGGATAAAAATGTAAGAAAACGATATGGGTATTTTCGAGGAATTTCAGGTCGTTGGTTTTGAAAATGATATTTAAGTTAAAGAGGGTTGTAAAATGAATGTGATAAAGGTAATAAATGTGAATAATTAATTTGGGTATCATTTTTATAGTTTTTGGGGTCGTTTATTTTAAAAATCTATATCTATTTATGACCGATTTGGCTGAAAATTGGTGGAGTGGTTGTTTAGAACCAGTAGCCTAACAAAGAATATTTTTTATTCCATTCCGTGTGACGTGACATACAATATAAAACGTAAACGCATCTGACATATAACAAAACAAATGACAAAAAAAATAAAATAACAAAACTAAGGCGGAACAAAGTTCGCCGGGCCAGCTAGTATATATATTATATATATATATATACATGTATATATGGGTTACGAACGATCGAAACCAATGCCACCGGCCAAAAGGCATAGATGATAAACAATTGCAAAATTACGTCAAAACTCTATCTCGATGCTACTGCCCATATGGAAAACATATTGGTTAGGCCTGTTACTTCAGATAGCTTCAGTAATGTGGCTGCATGTTCTAATATTCAGATAGATAATGATGATAATGATTCAAATAGCAGAACCGATGAACAAAATAAAACATCGTCAGATTGGAGTAATGATGATAGTGCAATGGGTAAGAAGTTCTGAAAAATTAAAGGAGATACAATGGTTGGCAAACTTAAAAGAAAAATGGATAGTCGGTCTACCTGATTTAAGAAAACCAAACGATTAAATAAACAATTGTATATTTGATAAATTTGCTTAATACTATAACAATATTACAATTATCTTTTAGATCTTCACAAGTAAACACTGAAGATGATAGCAGTTCGTGTGATGAAGCAACGTGGATAAATAGTAGAAGAAAGAAGCGAATAAGTCTATGTTTTTAACAAGAGTTGTTCAATCTTTTTAATCTTCTTAATACTGTTAAGTAAGCTAAGTTAGATACTAGGATGTATACATGGTTGCATAAGGAAGGAAAAGCAGGTCGGCAACCGACGACATTACATGGAATAAACAGTAAAACCTGGATCGTCTTTATGTGAACACCCAACACTTACACAAGAACAACATTCGGTTCTGTTGCAAGAAATTCTAGCAGCCGTCAGAACAAAAAATTGTTTATCGCTTAGCCGACCAACGGACACACCAGAACTTCCATAACATAGCACATAGCATAAAGCTAACTGTGCGGCATTTGAATCCTGGATTCAAAATCATGAAAATTTTACTTACATGGTATAATTAAACTTACATAAGACTATATAAGGTATAATATGTAAACTTTGTTTCTTTTTATAGAAAACTCGTGTGGCTGCTGTTGGCGGTTCCAGCGTTAGAGGAGCAACAATGAAGATTTTTACTATCAAATAAACTTGGACAGCAATTATCGCTTAATGGTAAGGAATGGTAAATATTATATCTATCTATATATGTACATTTATATTTATACTTTATAAGTCCATATTGAAGGGCACACGAGAAAATCCGCCTAAGTCCATTTTTGTCTAAATTGCGATTACATTGCCATCTTGTGCTACATTTTTTGCTTTCTCTAATAAGCCGTTAAAACGCAAGAAGAATTGGCCAAGTCACAAGATACAACTATGTTAAAAATACCTATACACGGGAAATACAAGCTAAGTCCGCGCGGCGCTGGAAAAAAACAAGCTAAGTCCATAATTAATTTCGCCGTTCGCCTAGTAGCGATTTTGGCAGCTGACGTCTCAGTAGTGCGCCTAACCTAATGCCACGTAGTCAAACAATACGTTAGTATTGTTGTAAACACGTTTAACAATGTCAGAGTGTGATGATTATGTTAATAATGGTTCTGGTACAATCGCTGAAAAGAAAACAAAGAAAATACCTACACATGGAAGATGTAAACAAAAAATTGCGTTTGCAAAGTCACGAGAGAGGACTTGAATGCAATTGCAAGCGATTCAGTTGTTCTGTAAAAATTCCAGGCGAAGCAAAACAAAAAATTTTACAATGTTTCAATAATTTAACTTCGAAGAATGAACAAAATTTGTATTTATGTGGCTTGATCAGTATAGTACCAGTACGAAGACGCCGTCCAAGAAAAAATGAGAATGAAGCATTTTTCAGAGATTGTGTTGTTACCTACAAGTTGAGATATTCTAATGACAACGAATTGGTTGAAGAAGACGTGTGTCGCCAAGAATTTATAGCACTGCATGGTAAAAAAGGTAAAATCGAATACCTGGTAAAGTCTATGAAAGAAACTGGAGTTGCTCCCAAAGATGAGAGAGGATCGCATAAAAATCGTCCCAACAAAATGCTTCCAAGCACAACTCAACAAATAAAAGAACACATAGCTTCTTTTAAAAGTACGCGCTAGTCATTATGCCACTAATAATACCACAAAAACTTATCTGTCTGAAAACCTAAACGTAAAGAAAATGGTTTTGATGTTCAAAGAGATTAATCCAGACTGTTCTGTATCCTATGAAAGTTATAGAAAAATTTTTACTACAAACTTCAAGTTGAGATGTTCGGAAAAAGAAATCGAGACAACTCACAAAAAACAAAAAGAAAAACTAGCCGCAGAAATTAAACGGATAACTGTAGAAAATAAATTACATAAACAGCGTGCACAAGAATTCTACTCACGAAAACGTAAATCTAAGCTTGCAAGCAGCCAGGATGTTTGAAAAGAATCTATCTGCATGGATTATGGTAAAAATTTGCTCATACCTAACATAAGTACAAATGACGCATACTATAAAAGACAGCTTTCTATGTACCTTTTCAACGTACACGTACTTTCTACATCAGAGAGTGTCTTTTACGTCTATCCGGAAAATGGAGGCAAAAAAGGCAGTGATGATGTTTCCTCGATGCTGTACAACTTTCTTTATAACCACTTAGACCCTCGAGTTCGTATTTTAGACATATTTTGTGACTCCTGCGGAGGCCAAACCAAGAACTACACATTATTTCGCTTCTTGCATCATGTAGTTCACGAACAGAAACGTCTGGATTACGTGAAAGTGACTTTCTCAGTAAGGGGTCATTCGTACATGGAGCCAGATGAGAATATGGGAATCATAAAGCACAAAACTAGATATGAGACTCCTGATGAACTATGGGACTTGATACGTTCTTCTAGAATCAAGCCGTCTCCCTTTATGGTAACACAAATTGGCACACAAAACCAACGCATTTTTCGCCAATGGACAAAGCACCTCGCTACAATGTACAAAAAAAAGTGTCCTGTCCCAATACGTGAAATCAAAGAATTTGAAATATTGAAAGAACATTCAAGAATAATGCGATACAGAAACTTTTACAATTCATGGTGGGAGGCCGCGGCTATAAAACACACAAATTATCGGCAAAGAATGGACCTGAAAGAAAACGAGTTTATTCTTCCTGATATGGCGTATGACGGTAAAATGCCTTGTCGCATTTATTTAATTGTTTTAAAATTGTTTTATTTGTAGGACTGATTAAGATGGCTGCAGAAAAATATGCTGACCTACAATGTTTAAAACGGTTTTGTGGCTCAACCGCCCAAGAATTTCTTACCAATATTCTACATAACTAAATATTAATCTTTAATTTGTTACTTTTATAATAATAACTTAGCTATATCAAAAATCAAGCTTTTTCTTTAAATAAAAACAGGCTAAGTCACGTTCATCCTGGATGTTATTTTGAATTTTGTAAACATTGACTCTGCTATAAAGTTCAAATCTTCATAAAATGTAAAAAATAAAATAAGCATATTTTATTATAAAAGTACTAATTTAGAACTCTAGTTCAAAACAAAGTTATAACAAATTTTAACTCAAAAACGTCCATAACTCTTAAACTGTTATTTGTGACTTAGCTGGTTTTTCCCGTGCACCCTTCTATATATATATATAATATATATATATATATATATATAGACGTATAAACGTTCATTATGAAGCCAAAAACAGCATACTTTGCATCTGGCGCTTAGCCCACCGGCCGGTTTCCAAGCCCGGAAACGGGCTTGAGAAAAATTCCATGTATAACATCAAATTTCTCAATAACGGTTTTTTATTTTTCAACCAAATTTTATCTCATACTTAGATGGGTATTGAAGACGTTCATTACGCTTTACGTCATCATTTTATCATAAAGGGTTTGTTTGTTATCAACAATAATCCAAATAGGTGCAGGGCTTCTCAATGGCTTGAAACATATCAAGATAAACGGTTGTAGTTCAACCATTTTTCGGTAGTGGCCGCTGTTGACGCTGGCGTTTATAATAAACTATATATTACGCATTTTACGCTCCAAGATTGATTATTCTGGAATAATTTCCTCAGTCTTGTGCACCATATTGCAACAGTGTTTTATTTAGTTTTTGTTATCTTAATGACGGAATTCCTTTGTCATTCACCTCCAACTTGATGCAAGGTCGTTTTATGTAACTCGTAGACAGTTTTAATTCATTAAATCAAATTTTTACATTTGACTGCAAACGCTTTATAATATTGAGCAAATACAAACCTAATAGGTACTTTTTGTCAGTTTGCAGTGATATTCCAAATTTTTAGTTTTAATTTATCTCATAATATTGATACAAAATTTATTTAAAATGCTTTTTAATAGTACAATAATTATCACAGCGTGTCGCTAAAAAAAAGTAACTAATTAACATATTTAATTCGTTATATTTAAAAATTTGCCATAAGCACACTGTAAGTAAGCAGATTGCTGAGTAAACACATAAAAGATGTGGTAAACAATAAAAAATCATACGGTGTGGTTTATTTTGACTTACTTGAAAAATTTTAAGAATGAAATTTTGAAAAAACACTTAATATTTTGCAAAAAAAAAAAGCTACGTGAAATTATGTCACATAAGTATCATCAAAGTGATTGGTAATTTAGCAAAAATTTCTAAACAAAAATAACACATCCACAAAAACAAATTTTTGGGTTTTTTTATTATTGGGATACATAAAATCAACAATATTTTTAAAAGAGCAACAAAAACACCACAACGTTCAAAATAATACAAAAATTAAAATCGGTAATGATAAGCAAAGTGAAAAATTTAAAATGTTATTAAATAATAAATAAAGTTTTTATGTTTTATAAGAAAAGATTCTGTCCAATGAATACTTAATAAATTGAAAACTTTTACTCGTGATCACTGTGCGCCTTTAGGTCACGCTCTATCTTGTATTTTGCTTCTAAAAGCGACCCAAAAAATAAGCGGATAATATAAAAAAAGATATGCTAGTAATTTTATATTAAATTGTTAGTAGTAACAGAAGATGAAAGGTATTTGAATATTTTTCTTTTTCTGTTAATCTTTCATTTTTATAACTAATTTAAGAATTAAACAATTACTAGAATTTTTATTTCAATTTCAAATTACATAGTTAGCAAAAGCATAAGAATATTACAAAACTTTCAGAATTGTTTGTTTCTGCCGCTTATGGTTTATTCAAGAAATATTTACAGAATACTCACATTTTTTCGTGTCTATAAAAAATGAGTGAATATTTTTTTGTTTTAGATTATGAAGGAATCATACAAGCTCACGTTAGGAAATCCAACACAATTTTTAGCATAAAATCAATTTTACAATACTGGTAGTTGAGTTTTGAGTTCAAATGGTTCATTAATACCTTTTTATTTCGCAATAATTGCAACATTTTCTTGAATAAATTACTAGCGAAAGAAACAACTTTGCTTTTAATTATAAGAAAAGTCCTTTATGTTTGGTAAACGCCTTTTAATTTGTTTTCAAAAAGTTTCTAGTTTCTGCATACTTCATCTGGTGAAGAATAACATCACAAACATTATACCCACAAATTTACCCGCGAAAACAAAATACCTTACGCATAGTCTCTAGCTAGATGACCTCACAGCGATAGAAAAGCTTGTTTGGCGTAATTATTATTCGTAAACAATCGAGAATCATTCAACGGTGTTTTTCGTTGAAGATAAGAAATACATAGTATGAGGTTTATTTATCTATGGTCACAGATGAGTTATACCAGATCGCTCACTTAGAAAAGAAAGCTTAAAAAAGAGAGAGATAGAATATTAACCAGTTTAAAGGTCCAGCTGACGCATGCCCAGTAGAAGTTTATTTCACTGTAAGCAAAGATACACTCGGAACGCTTCGAGATGATTGTATGCAGTGTCTAAATTCACGATTTGGTCCGATGTCTGTCCGATCCAGTTTTATTTGCCTCGTGGTTTTATCTACCAATTATAAAACGGCCCACCCTTAATATCTTTCTTGCTGTTGAAAATATAAAAAATCGAAAAGGCACGTCAATGTACCATTTTAAAACGTGACTATTTGGAAACCTCTAGACAAAAAAGAAAAAAATCTATTTTAATGCATTTGTAATTATGTGAATAAAGTAGGATCTTTCTTAAAAACCAAACGATTACCTCCTAATTATGCTTAAATAGTAAAATTAATGTTGATTACACAAGTTTTCTTCAGAAAACCTATGATGTGTCAAGTAGCTCCAGGACGACACTTTTTGGCAACAGGGCATTTTCTGTAGTAATTCTGACAAAAAACTGCGCGCGGCAACACTGCTATTAACCAATTTAAAGGGACGACAGACACCAAGGTCATAGAAACGATGCGCAAAAGATCAAACGTTTCGAGGCAAGTGAGCAATCTGGTATAACTAATCTGTGCTATGGTGGTAAATAGACTAAATAGTAGTCCTTTAATCGTGTGGACTCTAAACCAAAACTAATGTATCGTAATTATTTGCCTATCAATTCCAGAGAACATAATTTTTTAATGAAAAAAGAAAGTACTACTTTTTTCAGTTCAAGTTTGGTTATTAATTTGGTATTATCCACATGATTAGAGAGTAACCGAAGGAATGCGATGATAACATAATTGTCGTAATGATGAAAGCAATTGTCGCTAAAGATAGTGAATGGGTCTTAAATTAAAAATATTATTATTTTAATCCATAACAACATATAATACATGAATAAAAGTTTTTATAAAAGAATTAAAAGTTTCTTCTTGCTGAAGAATTCGATATGATTGTGCTACTAAAACCAATACATTATTAAAAACCTTATATAACATTATCAATACATCATCATTATCATCAAAAATCTATGTGTTGCACGATAGATGCACGGACGAGCAAGACGGTGGAGCTGACATGTAGTAGCAACAGCGCGAGGTCGAATGAAAATCTTACTTATTTTATGGTTATAATCACTTATTATTATATGTATTATTAAAAATATACCCCTAACAATATTACTTAAGTACATTAAATGTTGAATTTGAAAAAACTTAGCGCTAAAAATTAAATTGTTAAAAAAAAAATATAGGTGCCGTCGGAATCGAACTATGTTTTATCAAATGTTAAACAAGCGTGCTGTTCGCTACGCTATGATGCTAGACTTTAGAAAATGCGCTTTTATATATTGATATATAGTAAAGATGCATCTAAAAGTGTAATATTCTGCAATAGACTGACCTGAAATGTCTCATTAAAAACAAAACAGTCTCCAGTCAGGCTTTCATGGTACATAATATTTTTACAAAACATTTTAGAAAGTATTTTGTATATTACTAGTTATTGACAATAAAAGTGATAACATTGATCATATTGGATCATATACATTCGAAATATTTTATAATTATAATTCTTTCAAACTTTAAAAGAATTGAAATTATAAAATAATAGTTTCCGTGTATCTGACTGATGGAAGAACTGACTATAATCAGTACTTTCATGAAAATTTTTAAATTACAGGCTCTTATAATTGTGAACATTTATAGTAGCCAAGAAAAATTAAAATTTATTCTATTTATTTATATTTCTGATTAAATATTTTTGCAACTACAAAACTGCGCAGTTGAAGACATTATTGAGTAAGCAGATAATTTGTAAGAAACTCCTTTGAAACTCGTATTTAACCCAATTGTTAATTGTTTAATAAATATGAAAAACAAAACTTCATAACAGGCGAATTATTGGCATTGGTGTTATTAATATTACATAGTGTTGTTATTTAGGTTTGGTTAAAAGCTTATTTAATAAAAAAGTATTATAGACACACAAAAAATACCTAAGTAAAAAATTTTTCTAAATTGTAGCTTTCTAAAACATGTAGCTATAAAAAACTGTTGCATTCTAATAAATTTATATTTTTAAAAAATCTACATGTTTTAAAAAATAGGTGGAAAACTAATTATTATTTGAGAGTTCTATTTTTTTATAGACGATTATGTTGTGGAATGCAGTAATTGCAAACGTGTGGAAAGAAATGTTATAGCTTACTGATATGAATATTATGGCTTGAATCTTGTTACAGCATGTAATTAACAAATAAAGACGTATTCATTAAGTCTCTATCAGAATAGTATTCAGTTAATGTAGGTATATTTAATTTTATTGCCCCAAATTCAATTGAAAAAGAAAAGATTGCTTTCAGGCTCTAAGGGCCATTATCTAAAATAATGGCAATTATTTACTAATATGTGAAAGATTTACGGTAGATGCCGCAATATAAAGAACATGAACAATAAAATAATTTTGATATTGAATAATATACCTATATTTAGGTGTGATCAAAATTAAAACAGAATTCTGTTATTTAATTTTGTAGCGAAACATTATTCGATATCAAATCTGCACTTGTAATTGAATATATCGTAGCTGTAGACACAATGTCTGCCATTCTTGCTTTGTTTGATCTTCATCCCACGCAGCGCATGAGAAATTTTGCTGTGTTTTCTTCAACCAAGCTCAAAACATCTAGAAACTATGTGGTTATCACTCTTTGAAGCGGCAACCTTGCAATGGCTTTAAAACATGCGTAAGTTATCGACTTTAAACACACAATGGGCTTGAGACAATGTGCGAAATGATTGGGCTTCTGTAACGCGATGAGATATCAGTTGCGTGTTTAAGATTATATATGGATTGGATCGCGGATCCACTGCTGGGGGGCCCTTTGCCTGAGCTATATCAACGGCGGGAATCATCCGTACTATACGTATATATATATATATATATATGATATATATATATATATATATATATATATATATATATATATCATATAGCATCTACCAATATATTTTTTCTTCCGCAGAAGCTGTAAAGTTGGGATTTTCCGGTCGGGAAGGAATAATAGCGGATGTGACGGACTAGGAAATAGTGCGTGCGATTCCAGATTGGCTCAAATTGGCCAAGAGTCGATATACATATAACATGTATAAAAAACAATAAATTCTTATTTTTAATTATTGAGTGCTTTATTCTAATATATAAAAATGTAATGGAAATACGTGTAGTATTCGTAGAGAGAATACGTTGAAACAACACTTTATAAGAGATTTAAACGTTATCTTTCAACCGAAATGCAACGTACATCGCCTACAGGAATTAGACGTTTTTTTTTATCCATTTATTAAACCAATTTTATATACGTTTAATAAACGTTTCTTGAAGACATTTGTGATATGTATTTGGTTAACCAAAATTAGACGTTTATTGCGCGGACATTTTAGCGTAGCATAAACGTTGTGATATATTGTTTTCAAACCATTGGTTCGAACGAAAAAAAAAACGTTTATTACAGAATTCTGTGTTGCTTGGGAAGAGTAACATCTGAACAGCAACACGGTAGTAGATCTATAGCTACAGACCTTTTGCCCAAAACCCAGTTTTTATCTGAACATATTGATAAAGGAAAACAAGTAAACGTCGTGTAGATAGACATGTCAAAAGTTTTCGACCGTGTCTTACAATGTTTTGTTAGACAACCTGCTAGGATTTGGATTCACTGACTTATTAGTTATGCTAATAAAGTTATATTTAACCAACAGAAAGTTGTATGTGTCTCTCTTAATGGATATTGTTCAAAACGTCAGGAGTAAGACAATGATCCAATTTAGGCCCACTTATGTTTAATTTATACATTAACGACTTACCTAAAGTACTTTCTAATTCTAATTGCAAATTATTTGCTGATGACAGAAAAATCTAATGTTGTTTGGGATACAAGCGATTGTGCTCTGATCCAAGCAGATGTTAATAAAGTTATCGATTAGGGTTTAGATAATGGACTTGAGTCAATATTTGTTGAATAACAATAAATGTTGTATTGTTTCCTATACCAAGAAAAAAAGTCCAATTCATTTCAATTACAAAATTAAAGACTTTGGAATTAATCGCAAGTCGGTTTGCAGGGACCTGGTTGTTATATTTGACACAAAGTTGACTCTTCTCGATCATAAAATATATCACAGATCTGCATTACAAGTGTTGGGATTTGTCATCAGAAATATTGGAGAGTTTGAAAACATCAATGCTATTTAAACTTTTAGAACCATTGGTTTAAACAAAAAAAAAACGTTTATTACACAATTCTGTGTTGAACATCTGAACAGCAACACGGTTTTATGACGAGTAGATCTATAGCTACAGACCTTTTGTCCAAAACCCAGTTTTTATCTGAACATATTGATAAAGGAAAACAAGTAAACGTCGTGCCTGTGCACTTGTAAGATCCAAGCTAAAGTATTGTTCAATACTGTGGTCACCTTTTTATAAGTATTATATAAAGAAATTAGAAAATGTTCAGAGGAGATTTGTGAAATTTTTGAACTATCGTTGTCACAACATATATCCGGCTCGAGGAACCAGTCAAACTTCATTATCACTTGAATTTTCTGTTGACTTCCTTGCTAGTAGACGACTTACTAATTCAATAAAAGTCGTCTACAAACTCCTCCATGAGAGAATCAACTGTAGTGAGTTGATATCTAAGCTGAACTTTAATATACCTAGAAGATCTTCAAGGTTATTCTAAGTCGCATTAGTGAAAACCTATTCATTCTATCATTCTGTAAGAGCGTGGTTAAGGCAGTGGTTATCATAATCACGGAGACTACGACAAAAATTTTATAACTTTCGTAGTCACTCCAACTAGATTTCCTATTCTGTGTGTCAGAACTTAACCACTCCACTAAAGCGCAATCGCTAGCGAGTAGTTCAAATGTAACTGTCTTCTGCCAAATATACGTCAAAACTGTCATAACATAACCTTACATTTTGCTGTCTTATTAATCGGACTTCGAAAACTAAGGGTATTCTCGACATGTGGTGCACATTTGGCCTGCCACTCTTGGAAATTCCCAGTACCTTCTTTGTTATCTCTCTCTACCTCTCGGATCTAACAGTACTGTCGCTTTCTTGGGCAATTTTTAATTTATGCAGGAACATGAACTCAAAGTGTAAACCCTCGGTTTATTGGGTACTGTCTGTACTTACGAATCTTAATCTAGAGCCGTGTTCATTGGCGATCGTTTCCTTGTTCGACATAGTTTATTGGCGATCGTTTCCTTGTTCGACATCTTAATAAAAAATAATTTTACTTAGTAGATTTATACATAGTCGATTAATACTTGTTAAAATTTTTTTATTGTGAAAACGTGAGTTAAAAGTCACTAATGATCAGACCCATTTATTAATATTTCGTGTCGCGGCTCAAAAACAAAATAGTCTTGACCATGAAGCCCCACCCCATAAAAACCAAGGAGGCAAATAAATTGTGGCAGCAAACTGCTACACTATTAAATAATTTACCAGGGCCAAAAAAAACCACTGATGACTGGCGACGCTATTTTGTAGAATTAAAGTCGAGCACAAGAGGGCCAGAGATCATTTTTTTTAAATTTTGTGTTAATAATTTCCAATTGTAGTATATGTCTTTGGTTTAGTAATTGTTTGATTTGATTAGGCTTTTTTTTAACAATTGAAGCCTTCTAGAGGTTTGTATAACAAATTCTGGAAGGACTTTGAACTGATGCGCTTGACAATGGAACATTCCTATAAGTCCTATGAATAATCGAAAGCCAAAAGAAATTCTAGCAGTTATTTGGAACGCAAACGGTCTGAAAGCTAAGAAACAGAAATTGGAAATGTTCGTGAGGAAACATCGAGTGGATGTTATACTCATAAGCAAATCACATCTGAGACCTGCAGACGAGCCCAGACTAAGTGACTACTTCCTTTATAGGATGGACAGGAATGACGCCGCTGGTGGTGGAGTTGCTATCTATGTTAAAAAGGGTATCGAGCATCAGACAATTCCAAATCCTGGACTAGTAAACTTGAAGGCAGTAGGAGTTGCAATACACACAGCGGACGCTGACCTGCTGAGATTGTACCCAGCTTACAACGCCCCCAATCGAGTTTTACTGGAACAAGATTTGGAAGAAATCTTAGAAGGTGATGCTGCTGTCATTGTGGCTGGAGATCTGAACTCCAAGCATAACACTTGGAACAGTAGGGTTGAAAACACAAAAGGACGAGCGTTGTTTCGATTTGCCGATAGACGAGACATAGTTGTATTGGAACCTGACGAACCTACTCATTATAGGGCGATAGGTAGACCGGATGTCCTGGATATAGCTATTCTTCAAAATGTAGTTCACCAAGCTAGGTTGAACACAAACCTGAGCTCTGATCACAACTTGGTGCTTCCGCACCTAGGACGTGAACAGGACCACGATGGCCCAGGCTCTCAAATTGTTATTAATTGGGGAAGATTCGATGAGAAGGTCGAGACGAGCATCGGACAAGAACCCATTATTCACTCTAGAGAATACATTGATGATGCAATTGAGCATCTCCAAGGTACGGTTTCTATAGCCAAAGAGATAGCCACACGCCAAGTCGACCGAGCAAGTCGATTTAAGAGTCAAGAAAGCATCTGAAAACGATAGCATCAGCAATGAGATGATTGAGTGACTTAAATTTATCAAGCTACAATCATCACTGGAATACTTGTAAAGAAATGATTATTCGAGGTTTTCCCGATCACAATGATTTTGCATCTATTTTACGACGCCTAGTTCAACGTAATAAAACAACTGATGAAAGTATGACGCAATAATATTTTGCAAAAATGGAGTAATTGACCACGTGCGGCATGTCTGGACGTGATGCCCTTTCTTGCTTGATAGATGGATTACAAGATCCTACAATTAAAAACGGTGCTCAATAAGAACGGTTTTCAACACCTGAGGCTCTATACCAAGAATACTTATCCATTGTATCCGATCAAACACCAACTGAAGTATCTTTAGCACGATATGATCGTCGAGACGTATTCGAACGATATGGAAAAAAAGATCGCATTACTCGTGGTAACAATAATTATAATATTAGTAATGATCGACTAAAAGCAAACACTGTCTTCTCTAAATTTTACTCCTCGCTGTTGTACAATTGTTCACAAACGGGCCATTTTTATCTTTCTCTACAATGTCCTAGCATTCGCCTAGAATGTACATTTTTCAAACGATTAGGAAAGCCAGAGCTGAGTCCGGCAAAAAAGTTCATATCAAGAAGGGCAAAAAAACCCAAAAGGAGCATTTGGACAGAAAAGCTCCCCAACAAGGTCACAGCGAAAGCTTCATACAGTTAGTATGTAAGCACATTCGCAAGGCACAATCTCTAGAAGACTCTGAGGCATATTTGCAAACAGAACTCCCAAAAATTGTAGTTCAATGGTGCTTTAACCTTTCGAAAAAGTAGAATGAACGTCATTTTCTTCCAAAAGCCAGGAAAATCTCCCAAACTTCCGCAGAACTATCGACCAATCAGACTTTTATTCCGAATTGGAAAAATTGCAGAAAGGGTAATCCGAAGCCGCCTGGCTCAAAATGTTTCAGACCTCCATCTATTGCCTGATGAGCAATTTGGTTTTCGTCCCAATCACTCAACCACAGACCAAGTTGTTCGAGTCACTGAATATTTCTCAGCTGGCCTCAACTTCAAAGAGTTTGGTAGTGCAGTCTCTCTTGATGTCTCCAAGGCGTTTGATACTGTCAGGCATGATGGAATTATTTATAGGTTACTTCGTGCTGGCTTATCTCGCCCGCTAGTGAGAACAATTCAATCGTTTCTGGTAAATCGCTAATTTCAAGCGAAAATCCAAAACACTCTTTCCACAGAGCGCTTATTGAAAACCGGTGTTCCACGGAGCTCAGTTCTCTGTCCAATTCTTTATTCTCTTTACACCAGAGATTTACCCAAAATTGCTTGCTCCCAATACGCCGTGTATGCGCGCGATACGGCTATCCTTGCCCGCTCCAAAAGTCCCGTTCTCTTGAGCAGGTACCTTCAGGAAGCAGCAACAGCCATAGAGGAATGGTTTTCCAAGTGGCTTATCAAACTCAATCCTGAAAAAAGCTCTGCACTTTTCGTGAGTAGCAGATTCAAGAAACCTTCAAGCCACATTTAGATGTTTGGGGAGAACATCCAATGGCAAAAGAAGGTAACTTATCTAGGTGTAATTTTTGATTCCAGACTCTCGCTCATCCCTCACGTGAACTATGCAGTTTCAAAAGCAAAAAGAGCAATGGCTGGTCTCTTCTCTCTATTTTGCCGAAAAAGCAAATTAAGCATAAGGAAGAAATGCCTTCTCTATATGATGTGCATCCGACCGATATTCACCTATGCTATCCCGGCATGGACTACAGTATCAAAAACTCAAATAAAGAAACTTCAGGTCAGGTCAGGTCAGGTCAGGAATCTCCTCACCTCCTACTATCAAAAGACTAAAGACCATCCAAATTCATCGTAGTTCAGAGCTGAGAACTGCACTGGACTACGATGAGAGAATTGCTACCGGGGACATAAAAACTAATTTTACTGATCAGCAGAATTAAGAATAAGTTAGTTACAATTTAGTATAATTATATAGTTAGTTATAAATATAAATAGATGTTCACACCGGTGCAAAACAAAAGCAAAGATTTTTTTTTTTTTTTTTGAGAGGGGGAGAATTTTCAAAAGACACTGGCCGTTTGGCCGGTAGTGTAGGATTTTTACCCACTAAAAACCCACCTCTGCCCTATCTGACATCCGGCGGATCAAGGCAAGCCTCATTACACACCGAGAATCACAAGCGATACATCATTGGGATGCATCGGCTTATTTTGAAGGCAACGAAAAGCAATATGCTACTTTGGTGCCTCCAGTTTTTTAAATTTAGGGCTTGGTACTTACTGCCCGGGTTGAGGACATACATTCCTTAAGTGTAAGAACACCTGGAATCTATATCTTCAGGCTGGGACTCTAAAAGAGATTAGAAATGCATAAAGAATGCGAAACTTACATCACTAGTAACTAACA
Organism: Lagria hirta; assembly: GCA_947359425.1. Lineage (NCBI taxonomy): Eukaryota > Metazoa > Arthropoda > Insecta > Coleoptera > Tenebrionidae > Lagria > Lagria hirta. Next base: position 22,858,820 of record OX375794.1, read on the forward strand.
TAACTATATTAAGAAGTGAATGGTACTTAGCGTTTGCCTCCTAGCTGATGTTTATTTCCTTGTTTGTTTTTATGGAGTCGGTTCCCAGTCGACTTCCATCAAAAGAGCTGTCTTCGGCCTCTTGTGTCGAGTTTCATCATCCTCATTGTAGTCCACCGCCTTTCTCATCAATGGATTTGGATGGTCCTTGGCTCTTGCGTGGTATTTAATAAGAAGGTTTTTAATAAACTTCCTTATTGATGGAATTCCTGACTCGGCGTGGAGATGGTCGTTTAGAACGTACCAGGGAGCACCAAATGCCCTCCTGATAGCTTTGTTCTGGACAACTTGAAGCTTTTTCAGCCGAATTTTTGATACATAAGCCCATGCCGGAATAGCATAGGTCATTATCGAACGGACACACGACTTGTAGAGATGACATTTGTTCCTTATGCTTAATATGCTTTTTGGGCAAATTAGCGGGAACAAAACTGCCATTGATCCTTTGGCTTGAGAGACTACGTAGTCCACATGTGGGATGAATGAAAGTCTGAAATCAAAAATCACACCTAAGTATTTTACCTTCCTTTCCCAGTTGATGTTCTCCCCAAACATCTGGATGGTGGTAGAAGGTGATTTACGCCTGCGAGTCACAAACAGTCCAGAGCTCTTGTCTGGATTGACTTTAAGAAGCCATCGGGAGAACCATTCCTCGATGACTGTTGCTGCTTCCTGTAGGTACCTGCACATAAGAACCGGACTTAGGGAGCAAGCAAGGATTGCCGTATCGTCCGCATAGACGGCGATTTGGAAATTCGGCGGTTTGGGTATATCTCTGGTGAAAAGAGAATATAGAAGAGGAGAAAGAACTGAGCCCTAGAGAACACCAGCCTCCAACGAGCGCTCGGTAGAGAGGGTTTGACGGACTCTGGCTCTGAATTTTCTTTCAAGAAAGAAAGAATTTATCAGTCTCACCAGCGGTTTAGACATGTTTGTATGAAGAAGCGTATAAATAAGCCCTTCATGCCAGACTGTGTCAAAAGCTTTAGAAACATCTAAGAAAATGGTTCCACCAATCTTTTTGAAATTTAGTGCCACTGAGAAGTATTCAGTGACTCTTAGAATTTGATCGGTGGTAGAGTGTTTCGAACGAAAGCCAAATTGCTCATCAGGCAATAGATTATGTTCTGTGTTTTTTTCAACCAGGCGGCTTCGAATAACCCTTTCAGCAATTTTTCCAATTGCGGATAGAAGACTGATAGGTCGATAGTTCTGCGGAAATTTGGGAGATTTTCCTGGTTTTTGTAAGAAAATTACATTTGCAGATTTCCATCGACTTGGGAAATGTTGGAATGAGAAAATGGCATTGATAATGGATGTAATGTATACCAGAGCTTTGATTGGAAGATTTTTCAGAGCTCTATTGGATACATTATCTGGACCTGGTGCCTTACGTTTTTTAAGTTTACGAATGATATCACCGAATTTCTGATGGTGAGGTAGGCGTGATGATAGCCTCCTCGTTTCCATCTTCAAGATTGTTTGAGACAAAGTCCTCAACCTCATCGATGAAGTCCAGATCAGCATGCTCCAGAGAGGTTCTGCATTGCAATTCCAAACTGTCAGCAAAAGCTTGAGCTTTTTTCTCATCAGTGTGGGCGACTCCTTGTGCACCGTGAATTGGTGGCAAAGGTTTCCTGGGACACTTGAGTTTTCGGACCATCTCCCAAGCTGAGTGGTCTTCAATCGACAAGCTTTCAATTTTTTCGTCCTATTTCTGAGAGCGAAAATCAATAAGAGCCCATCTTACCTCAGTCACCAACCTGTTGAATTCAGTTCTGTCCGCTTGAAGTCTAGATCTTTGCGCCAAACGCCTAGCTCTATTTTTCTCGCGGATCAGATCAACTATCCAAGCAGGTAGTTTCTGATATGATTTTCTAGGTTCTGAAAAGAACTTAGAAGCGTTTGTGACTGCTGCCGTGATTTTTTCTTCCAGTTTGACAACTGCTTCTTCCAATCGTTCTTCTGAATCGATTGTTGGAATTGGACCGAGATCTTCATTCAAAACTTTCTGAAATTTCTTCCAGTCTGTTTTGATCTTGCTGATGTTATCTTCTTGTGCTTCAGGTTGTTGTCTTAGGAGGAGAAGCACTGGATGATGGTCAGAACTAAGTTCCATTATCACTTCGACACTAACACTATCGCAAATGTTCTTTAGGAGTGCAATATCTAAGATATCTGCTACTCCTCGCGCAGGGAAATGCGTGGGTTCGTCAGGTGCCAATAATACTATGTCTTGGTTTTGATCAAGAAGACGGCTAAGAGTGTGACCACTCCTAGTCGCTGCTCGGCATCCCCAATTAGTATGCTTAGCATTGAAGTCCCCCGCTGCAATGACGGTTTCTCTGCAGTTCCTTATGGCAGTAAAAACTGTCTCTACTAGATTTTTTCCCGAAGGTAGATAGCATGAAACCAATGCTATATTTGGAAGCTCCGTTGGGTAATGGTTGATAGAGTTTTTGACATAAATCGCTACGCCTCCCCCTCTACCATTTTCGCGGTCTTTTCTATAAAGAGTACATCCGCCCATTTTGGGATCTCTGCTGTTTGCATTGAGATGAGTTTCATTCATCATAATTACATCCAACATGTTAATCTCTGCGAAGTGAGCGAGCTCATTTCGATTTCTTGACAGGCCGTTTGCATTCCAAAAAGCCGCCCTAAAATTGTTGCGCTGCCGCTGTTGTTGTGACATTTAATATGTCTTCCGCTTGCTGCACCATTGCAAAAGTATCTTTGGCAATTTGTTGTCCAAAAAAACAGTCGAATCCTTCAAAGAAGCCGCGCCACCAATGCTCTTACACAACAAGTGTATAAGGCTTTGTTCAGCATTGGCCCCCTCCGCAGAGCTGCTGTTTTTTGTTTTTGCTTCCATTCTGGAAGGTCCTGCTTTTGAGGATCCTCCCTTTTTAGAGTTGATCCCCCATGCAGCTGATGTTGGCAAAGCAGAAGACACCTGCTTTGCTTTTTGGGCCTGCTGTACCATCTTTGATTTAGCTGGCCTTTGCTGTTGGGCAGGCTTGGCGGCTGCCTGCATTTTAACTGATTTTGGCCTCTTTTGGCTTGCGCTTTTTAGCGGCTTAGGGAAGCTTTTGCACCCTTTATAGCTCGCTGTGTGAGCATCTCCACAGTTGGCGCAAGTTGGCTCAACCTCTTTTGGCTTGTCGCAATTGCTTGATTCGTGGTCTTTTCCACATATGAGGTTTTTTTCTTTTGCGTGACAATTGGCCTGTCCGTGATGGAATTTTTGACACTGATAACATTGCATCACTGCCTTCCTTTTCCTGACTGGCTCCACGTTGACGTTTAGAAAGCACACTAGTGCTTTCTTTTGAGCGCAGAAGCGCTTTTCTTCTTCTTGATTTGCTAGTTCTACTAGCACGGAAGAGAATTCAATTTTCTTCCCGTTCTCTGTCTTCCTCGACAGTCGGGTGACTTTGATTATTTGGAGTCCTTGTTCCATCAAGTCCTCCTTTATTTCCTGCTCTAAAATAGCAGGGGAATGGGTCTTAAAACCCTCTTTAAAGGCTTTTCCTCTGTGGTAAAACATGTGTGATAACATATTTTGCTTGATTTGAGGAACAAAGTTGCGGTCCTAAAATCCTCTGAAGTTTAGAGTTGTACTCTAACTCCATCTGGGCACACACGTGCACTTAGAGGAGTAACCTTTTTCTCCTTTAGGGCTCTTGAAATGGCCGTCCATCTCTCGGGAGCCCTGATGATGATTGGTGGAGGTTTTTTCTCCACCTTCAATTGCTGGGGTGCTTTTGCATCCTCTTTGGATTGTACCACCTCTTTGGTGGAATTAATGGCTACTCTCTTTAGAGCAGAGAGTGCCTTTGGTGCCACAGGGGTTGTTTTTTCACCTTTTTTTGGTGATTTTTCATGGTGGGGGATTTTAATTCAGGAAAATCTAAATTAAAATTTTTATTTTCGGGAGTGGTTTCCCTAAAATTTCTTAATCTTCTTTGCTTTGTCTTTCTAGAGCCAGCAAGAACAAATTCATCTTCAGCGCCTCTTTTGGCGGCTTTAATGGAACCTGATAGGGACTCTGTCCCTATTGTTGATGAGGAGTCTTCAGCAGAAAACTCCATGTTTTCCTCAATTGCCGGGATACTAGTTTCCTCGTCAGAATCGCTTTCTAGCGGCAAGGAATGGCATTTTTCTTTGTTTTGGCTCTTTGCCAATTCTTTTTTCAGATTAGAATTTCTAATCTGGAGAGCACTTATTAGCGCTAAACTAGCGCTAAGTTTCTCCTCTAAGAAAGTCACTCTTTTGTGGAGGTCCTCCACAGTAAAAGCTCCACTAGCCATACTAGTGTTGCTTAATTAAATGCGTATAAAACAATTTAAATTTAATTTAATTAGTACTCAAATTTTAATTAAAAAATTAATAATAAACCACTGTCAGATAAGCTGACAGTGGTTATAAAAACTCTGATTTCTACTAGCCAATAGATTTATTTAAATTTTGAAAGTAATTTAATACTGTAGTTTACAGAAAATAATTTAAAATTTAATTAATTATAAAATTTTATTCATGCACTGAAGGTGCTAAAAGAATTAATAAACCATTAACCTTTGGTATATTAACCGGTGAAATATACCTATTTAGCTGGTCCACTTGAATGACTGGGCGATTGGAATTCCAATCGTCGTCGCTGAAGTATTGATTTTTCAACGAGAAATCTCCGCGACGGAAATGCACGAAGCGCGCCGATTTCGGACGAGTGGGTCGAATTAGTTCAACTTTCTCCTCCAAATTGGAACACTCTTATTGTCTTTTTGAACACTTTGCACAAACAAAACTGCTCGAACTGAATTTAATTTCACTAAATTAGGTTTAACCACTTTTTAGAAAAGATTCAATCACTTGTGCTGCTTTTAAACAAAACTTGAGGAGGCACAAAAATGACGTGTGCTCTCTCTCGATGTTAGAACCAGACTGTGCAAAAGCGAAGATTTTTTCCTTTTTTTTTTGAGAGGGAGAAAATCTTCAAAAGACACCGGCCGTTTGGCCGGTAGTGTGGAATTTTTATCTCTAGGCTGGAGATTAGAAATCCATAAAGAATGCGAAACTTACATCACTAGTACTTAACATAACTATATTAATAAGTGAATGGTACTTAGCGTTTGCCTCCTAGCTGGTGTTTGTTCACTTGTTGGTTTTTATGGAGTCGGTTCCCAGTCGACTTCCATCAACAGAACTGTCTTCGGTCTCTTGTGTCGAGTTTCATCATCCTCATTGTAGTCCACTGCCTTTCTCATCAATGGATTTGGATGGTCCTTGGCTCTTGCGTGGTATTTAATAAGGAGGCTTTTAATAAACTTCTTTATTGGTGGAATTCCTGACTCGGCGTGGAGTTGGTCATTTCGAACGTACCAGGGAGCACCAAATGCCCTCCTGATAGCTTTGTTCTGGACAACTTGAAGCTTTTTCAGCCGAGTTTTTGATACATGAGCCCATGCCGGAATAGCATAGGTCATTATCGAACGGACACACGCCTTGTAGAGATGACATTTGTTCCTTATGCTTAATTAGCTTTTTGGGCAAATTAGCGGGAACAGAACTGCCATTGATCCTTTGGCTTGAGAGACTACGTAGTCCACATGTGGAATGAATGAAAGTCTGGAATCAAAAATCACGCCTAAGTATTTTACCTTTCTTTCCCAATTGATGTTCTCTCCAAACATCTGGATGGTGGTAGAAGGTGATTTACGCCTGCGAGTCACAAACAGTCCAGAACTCTTGTCTGAATTGACTTTAAGAAGCCATCGGGAGAACCATTCCTCGATGACTGTTGCTGCTTCCTGTAGGTACCTGCACATAAGAACCGGACTCAGGGAGCAAGCAAGGATTGCCGTATCGTCCGCATAGACGGCGATTTGGGAATTCGGCGGTTTGGGTATATCTCTGGTGAAAAGAGAATATAGAAGAGGAGAAAGAACTGAGCCCTGGAGAACACCAGCCTCCAACGAGCGCTCGGTAGAGAAGGTTTGACGGACTCGAGCTCTGAATTTCCTTTCAAGAAGGAAGGAATTTATCAGTCTCACCAGCGGTTTAGACATGTCTGTATGAAGAAGCTTATAAGCCCATCATGCCAGACTGTGTCAAAAACTTTAGAAACATCTAAGAAAATGGCTCCACCGATCTTTTTGAAATTTAGTGCCACTGAGAAGTATTCAGTGACTCTTAGAATTTGATCGGTGGTCGAGTGTTTCGAACGAAATCCAAATTGCTCATCAGGCAATAGATTATGTTCTGTGACACTTTCAACCAGGCGGTTTCGAATAACTATTTCAGCAATTTTTCCAATTGCGGATAGAAGACTGATAGGTCGATAGTTCTGCGGAAACTCAGGAGATTTTCCTGGTTTTTGTAAAAAAATTACATCTCCGCATAGTTTTTGAAAGACTTCAAGAATTCGGTCTCAAATGTGCTAGCGAAAAATGCAAATTCGGGGTGAAAGAAATCAAATATCTAGGGCACATTATAGCCCATGACGGAAACCAGCCCCAACAAAAACATCTCACACAAATACTAAACGCACCTCCTCCCAAAAACAAAAAAGAAGTGAGAAAATTTCTGGGACTAGCCACATGGGTCAGAGAATATGTCCCAAAATTTGCTGAACTTGCTGCACCTCTAACGGACTTGCTAAACATGAAAAAGAAATTCCAATGGAGGGTAGAAGAAGAAGAGGCATTTAACAAATTGAAGACTACCATCAGCCAACCCCTAAAACTGCATAGGCCTGACTTCACCCAAAGATTTACCCTCCAAACAGACGCCAGCGGAGTGGGAATTGCGGCAGTGCTACTACAAGAAGACAAAGACAAAAACCGAAAAGTTATTTCATACGGTAGTGCGCGCTTAACAGACACTCAAAAACGCTGGCATATCAACGAACTCGAGTGCTTTGCGATAGTGTGGGCAGTGAAGCGATATCGCCCTTATCTCGAAAACCGCGAGTTTACGCTAAAAACAGACAACAAGGCGCTACTATAGCTTAACTCCGCGAAAGACTCTACCGCAAAACTGACGCGATACGCAATAGTGTTACAAGAATTTAAATTCATTGTAGAACACTGTGCGGGAAAAGACAACGAATTGCCGGACTTATTGTCGCGGGACCCGGATGTCCAACTGGTGCCGGACAGCCTTGACGAACCAGACAAAATGTTCGCGCCAGTGAAGTGCGGTGAAAAAGTGGAAAAAATGTACATGACACAACCACAAAGTTTCCTAGAAGAAATCATGAAGAAACAAAGAGAAGACCCACAACTGAAAATAGCAAAAGAACGCCTGAAGAAAATAGGAGAAAATGGTGCTACAGAACCAGGAGAGGCAGCTTTCCGCAACCACTACGAAATTCGAAATGGTCAATTGTGGAATAAAACTCACAATCAATTATGGGTTCCCGAAAACGCTCAAAAGAAAGTTTTATTTGAGTTTCATGACTCCTTGGAAGCAAACCATCCAGGGCGAGACGAAACTATACGGGCCATAAAAACACAATTCACATGGCCAAATCTCCACAAAAACGTCGTAGATTATGTAGCATCGTGTCTTATCTGCTCTACAATGAAGAGGCCCACTCCACAAGCAAGCGCGCCTCTAAGAGCATATATTCCAAAGAAACCTTGGGAGACAATTGCAATTGATTACATGGGTCCATATGAAGAAACGCCATCAGGAAACAGGTTTCTCTTAGTGGTGACTGATCTTTTTTCAAGATGGATTGAAGCATTCCCCACATCCAACGAAACAACTAAAGTGACAGTGCAAATCTTGGAAAAAGAAATCTTTAGTCGACGGGGCTATCCAAAAGCATTAATTTCGGATAATGGCCCACAATTTACATCGACAAATTTTCCAACAGGCTTGCAAGAAATGGAAAGTAATTCATTGGCCCACGCCGATCTACCATCCACAGGCCAACCCAACGGAGCGTAGAAACCAAGAAATCAAAAAAGTTCTACGCATCCTCAGTGCAGCTCAACCAAACCAAAGCTGGGACGAAATACTACACAAAGAATTGTTTAGTATAAGAAATCGTCAAAACAGCGCCACAGGTCAAACACCAAGCTACACACTGTTTGGATATGACATTCAAAGACCTGGCCACTGGAAGGAAGAAGAGGAAGAAATAAAACCTTCAAAAGAAAGACAACAACAAGTAAGAGAAAGTCAGACGAAATATCAGAAAAGATATGCTGACTGAAGTTATTTTAAATAAAAGAACAAGTTCGTTTGGTTAATCAAGCTGTGCTTTATTAATTTTAACGTAACTAAAAAGGATTCTTAACCTAAACGTCACACACTTGTGTCATAGAATAATTTACTAGAGAGCACACTCCAAATGTCACCTTAGTGACAGAAACAAACAAACACTACCAACTAATCCAAATGCAGAACATTGCACATATTCTTTAACACCCTCTCTCAATGTTATACATTTGAACAAAACTTAACAAAAAATAAACAAAGTATTCTAGTACCAAAAAACATATCTACAACCTAGTAGATTGATTTTATCATTACATTACCTACACCGCACTCTTTCAGAATCTTCACAATTGATTCTTTGCCAAGAAATTTTGTTAACAGGTCTGCTGGTTGTTTCGAAGAGCATATGTACTTAAGGTAAATTTCATTGTTTTCAATTAAATCTTTAACAAAGTGGTATCTTATATCCACATGTTTCAAGCGTTTTACAGGTTCTGTGCTTGCGTTCAATATTGCTGACTGATTGTCATAAAACATATTTACTGGACAAATATTTTCAAACCCAAAATCTTGTAACAGCTTAACTATCCAACACGCTTCACTAGCAGCCATAGTCATTGAAACATACTCAGCCTCTGTTGAAGACAAACTTACAGATGATTGCTTCTTTGAGCACCAAACTATTAAGCAATTTGCAAAAGTAAACAAATACCCTGAAGTAGACTTTCGGTCTCTTAGGTCGCCTGCCCAATCAGCATCACAAAACCCTTGCAACATTGTATCATTACATTTATATACTAAGTCATAATCAATAGTATACTTTACATAACGCAATACTCTTTTGAGCGCACTTAGTAATTCCTTATTGGCCGTATTCTGAAATCTACTTAACATAGAAATGGCAAAACAAAGATCAGGCCTAGTGCCTGAAACCGCATACATAAGACAGCCAATTATTTCCCTACAAGTTTTTTCAAACTTTTTATCACATCCTACATTAGAATCAAGTATCTTACTGTTAAAATTTTTATCCATAGGAGTCATCATTGGCTTACAATTTTCCATGTTAAATCTTTTTAATACATTTCCCAAATAATTTCTTTGTGATAATACAGTTGTACCTTTTTGTAAATTTTGCTTAACATTTATTCCCAGAAAATCTGAAATTAACCCTAAATCCTTCATTTTAAATTCCTTATTTAATACACCTTTTAGTTTTATAATCTCCTGTTTGTTTGTACCAAAAATTAACACGTCATCTACATAAACTAATACAAAAATTTTATCTGTGCCATTATACTTTGTATACAAACATGAGTCACTCTTTGATCTCGCAAAACCTGCTTTTGTAATTACTGTATTAAATTTTTGATTCCAACACTTTGGAGAATTTTTTAATCCTTATAAAGATTTCTTTAATTTAACTATATTATTATTTCCTAAATAAGCTCCTTTAGGTAAACTAACATACACTTCTTCTTTGATCTCCCCATTTAAAAAAGCCCCCGTAACGTCCATTTGATAAATAGGCACATTAAATTTTGTTGCTACTGCTACAAATAGTCTAAATGTAGGCAACTTCGCTACTGGAGCATAAATATCACACAAATCAAATGATTCTTGTTGTTCAAACCCTCGGGCAACAAGCCTAGCTTTATACTGTAACACATTTTTTACATTTTTTATCTTAAATACCCACTTACTGCTAACTATTTTTCTATTTACTGGTATATCACAAAATTCCCAAGTGTCATTATCTTCAAGAGTCTGTAGTTCCCTAGTAATGGCTTCACTCCACTTGCTTGCGTCACTTCTGTTCATAGCCTCACTGTATGTAGTTGGTTCACACTCACTGACACCTAACTGCACATTATTGCATTTATAGAAAGATGTTTGTTTTCTTAGCCGCTTGCTTCTTCCATCTCTGGGTAAATCACTTTCATCCAATAGATGTTCGTCGTCACTGCATGGTAAGTACTCATTGTCACAGTCATTGTCTGATCCATCTTTTTCAGCACTACTTGTATGGGTTTCCTCCATTGTCTCATCTTCGTTAGTAATAAGTTCATTCACAGGGTGAATTTCTGTCTCAAGATTACTATCTACCACTGGTTCTTCTAGGTTTATTGATGTTATAATTTCCTTTTCTTTGCTTTCCTTCACTTGAAGTTTTTCTTTCTTATCATCTTGATTTAGAAATACAACATCTCTCTTTATCTCCACTGTGTTTGTTTCTGGAAAATAAATTCTATACCCCTTCACATTTTCTTCATAACCCACGATCAAACCCTTTTCACCTTTCTTGTCCCATTTACTTCTTCGTTCTTTCGGAATGTGAGCATACACTTCCGTGCCGAAGACTTTCAACTAGTGAATGTCAACCTTTTTGTTTGTCCATACTTCAAATGGTGACCTTCCATTTTCATGACTTTTCCCAGTTCTATTCAAGACAAATACTGCCGTATTTATTGCTTCTGCCCACAGTTTCTTTGGAAAGTTTTCTTCATGTAACATTGTTCTTGCTGCTTCCACCAATGTTCTATTTTCTCTCTCAGCCTTTCCGTTCTGTTCCGGCGTATAGGGTACAGTTGTTTGATGTGTTATTCCACGTTTTGAAAACATCACTTTCACTTCTTTGTTTATAAATTCTAAGCCATTGTCACTTCTAAACATTTTCACTTTGTTTCCTGTTGTGTTTTCGGCCTTATTTATAAAGTTCTCAATACAGTTTTTGATCTCATTTTTGGTTTTAACAAAGTATACATTTCTGTAATTCGAATAGTCATCCTTCAGTATAACAAAATACCTCGCTCCTCCAATAGATGTTTCTTCCATTGGTCCACAAGTATCCGCATGAATCAACTCGCAAGTCCTTGTACTCACGTTCTCACTTTTACTAAACGGTAATCGATGTATCTTCCCAGCTAAACAACTCTCGCACTCAGGTTTAGTGGTTTGTTTAACAACAACTTTATGTTTTTGCAAAATATCTTTTACGTAAGTAAAGTTTTGATGCGCGAGTTTTCTGTGCCACTCATTTAGGTCATTCTTCACTAGTGTTGAAGAGCTTGCCTTTTCGTAATTATTCTTATACCGCAATTCCAAATAATAAGAATTGCCAATTCTTTCCGCCACCACCCTAACTTGGTTATCTTTGTAGAATTTGCATGACCTGGCATCTGTCGTCATCACATAACCTTTATCTATGGCGCGAATCACTGAAAACAGATTATTATTTAGTTTCGGAACGTACAGAACATTATCTATGACCGTATTAATCCATTCAGATCCGTTCGACACTTGCACCATCACCTGTCCACAGCCGAGGACACTAATTGTCTCACCATTACCGACAACCACAGATTCTTCTGTGATACGAGTGAATGATCTAAACAAGGCACGATTTCTACACATATGTTCACTAGCGCCTGAGTCTACTAACCACTTTGATTTATGCAGTTCATGTGACGAACTAGACACTACTAATGCATTTTTCTTCGTTTTGTTCTCAGTCTTAGTAAATTTTTGTGTACGAAACCTACACTGCGCCTTGAAATGTCCAAACTTTCCACAATAAAAGCAATTTTTATTATTTACGTTTTCTTCACTGCCATTTTTATTTTGTCTGCAATCACTTTGAAAATGCCCATTTTTGCCACACTTGAAGCACTTCATTTGTCTTGTATTTTTTACAACGAACGCAGAAGATGAAGATTGATGCGACTTTTCCATCTTGTCTTGGACCCTTTCTTCTTCAATTAATAATCTAGCAACCAAGTTGTCAATAGTTTGTTTATCGTCAGGTGCAGACTCCCACGCTGACACAAAATGCTTATATTCGTCAGGCAATGACATTAATACTTTTGTTATAACAAACTTATCAGATATCTCTTCGCCCATCTGTTTCAACAAGTTTCTCATCTCTTGGATTTTAGACAAGAAAACTGACATATCAATGCCCTTTTCATATTTGTACTGGAAAAAACGTTGTTGTATAATGTGTATACTAGTTTCAGACTTCTGTTCATACACGCTTTGAAGTTTCCGCCACATTTCAGCAGAAGTCGTGCATGTGATGATGTGTAACATGACCTCTTCCATCATCCGTGTTACCAACAAAGTCTGCGCCTTGGCATCTTTAGCTTCCCATTTGGTTATTTCATCTAGATCTACGGGCTTAACACATTTGCCCTCTACAACGTCCAGCAACCCTTGACCTCTAAACAGCACCATAGTCTGAAATTTCCAGATATTACAATTTCTGGAACCTTCCAGCTTGATCACGTTCATATTAATGTTACTCTCCATTTTCCAACCTTGTCTACGATCCAGAACAAGTTATCCTTAGTTGGGAAAACACCACGTTACACCACGTGCTTTCCGTAAAACCCAACCTCACTTTCTTTTTCTGATGAGTAACTACTAACACCAAACCTTTCTTGATTCAACTAACTAATACAGGATTATGTGTCTGGGCCCATAACCTGAAGTTATTTTAAATAAAAGAACAAGTTCGTTTGGTTAATCAAGCTGTGCTTTATCAATTTTAACGTAACTAAAAAGGATTCTTAACCTAAACGTCACACACTTGTGTCATAGAATAATTTACTAGAGAGCACACTCCAAATGTCACCTTAGTGACAGAAACAAACAAACACTACCAACTAATCCAAATGCAGAACATTGCACATATTCTTTAACACTGACAAAGGAGAACCTCCAATACAGTACACAATTGGAGACGAGGTAATGGTAAAACGACACATCAAATCGGGCTTCAAAAGCACATGGGTAGGCCCATATACAATTACCAAAGTTAATGGAGAAAATTGTTATACAGTCAACCGAGGGTCTTACCAAACAAGAGAACATGTGAACAACATCAGAAAAGCACGGGTTAACCAAAAGTTAAGACAAAATGAGGCAGGAACACAACGCGAAGAAGGTGATGAAGTTCCAGTACAAGCCATCATTGGTACCTTAATGCCGAATGAAGCACCACCACCGTACAGAAACGAAGACCTACACAGAATTGAACAGCGGCAAATCGACAGGCTCAATCGACCCAGCTGTAGCCAGCAACGACCCAGGATGGAGAGTCAGACACCACAAACTGCCGTAGAGACGACGACAGCTAAGGGAGAAACTCAACAACCTAGGATTCAAAGCTTCACTTGTGAATAAGTTAGCAAATAAGTTAGAAAATAAGTTAGAATAAGAAATGGGAATAGGTATAATCAGGTCTCCAAAATAGGGAGGCGTGTTACCGGGTCAATTACATCCCTTATTAGACCTATTTCCATAAATTAATATAATCTTTGTTTTAAAATAATATGTAGCGTTGAAAAACACTGATGTGGACTGAGCGAGACTCGAGCAAAGACTAACGGCTGACGCGTAAGCGCAGCCGCTTTATAGATACGAACTCGAGTCTCGCACAGCCGATCAGATCCATGTAGATTGTAAGCCCCGCCTACAACCAAATCCACCAATAGGGTGATTGTGCTGACACTGCAATTAATGTGTACAAAAGCAGCTCACTTTGGCGATTAAAAGGCAGTTCCGAATACGCTACCGGGGAATAAACATATACCTAATAACACGGTCGTTTCTATTCTCACCCAGTGCAATTTAAACAAAAATAAAGACAGAATAGCCAAAAAGGCATTCTGATCTCAAACAAAAAAAAGAAAAATAAATAAGCAACGCTGCTCTCGAGCTAGTTGCAATACAATTAAAATAAAGTGCATCGAGCCAGGCTAGCTAAAGCCATCTCTCGGTAACACAAAGATCAACGAGAAAGCTCGGCGACGGAAATGCACGAAGCGCGCCGATTTCGGACGAGTCGGTCAAATTAATTCGACTTTCTTCTCCAATTTGGAACACTTCTATTGTCTTTTTGAACACTTTGAACCAACAAAACTGCTCGAACTGAATTTAATTTCACTAAATTGTGTTTAACCACTTTTTAGAAAGGGATTCAATTACTTGTGCTGCTTTTTAACAAAACTAGAGGAGCCACAAAAATGACGTGTGCTCTCTCTCGATGTTAGAACCAGACTGTCGTCAAGTATAAACACAAGACTCAAAACTATAAAGCGAAGACTATTGTTCACAGCCGCTTTATATGAAAGTATGCAGGTCTCAAGCTCCGCCTCCCATCAAAGAACGCAGCGCTATTGGTGCGCGTCACGTATGGCGCGGCATGTAACTTTGCCTGGAATACATAAATAGAGGCGGATAGCACTATATAACAAACCCAGTTTCCTTAAAATCACTCATCTACACTCCCACAAACTAAGACGATCTAATGTTTCACTTCATATTAACAATATTCCCATCCCAAATGTCGAGAAAACCACCTACCTCGGCATAACCTTTAACAAATATAGATCCCTTTCCTCTGACCTTGAACTTACTCTTAAAAAAGTAAGGAATAGGACAAATCTCCTCAAACATATCAACGGTAAATTTCACAAGTGCCATCCTAAAACCTTACTCCACACCTACAAAACCTTCATTAGACCCATAGTAGACTATAGAGCTTGTATCTATATTACCCTAAATAACAAACAACTAACAAGATTAATAGCATGCGAACGTAGAATCCTTAGAATGACCCACAACCTACACTATAAACATCCTTCCAATGAAGTATACCAACTAACTAGCATGACTCTAATAACAGACAGAATAATCCAATTAACACAAAAGTATTCCTCTAGAACATTAAATTCAAATAACAACCCAATAGCCAAACAAACCCTATTAACAAATCACCGACATCCTGAACGAAATTACCAAGTTTCCTCTCATCCAAAGCGAAAACATGTTCCAACTGCAATCCTTTCCACTGACTATGACAACCTCCCAGAAGAGCTAATCGATCTAATCGATAACACTCCTCTAATCCTCAGATGAAAATCCAATCCCAAAAACACCATTACCTAGAATAAATTGGCTCTTTTTTTTTTTGTTTATATCATCAAATAAAATGTATTCATACTTAAGTATTTTCTATTTTTTTTTTCTTTTGTATTTTGTAACAACACATGTGCTGAAATAGCGCTAACGCTACACCAGCACACATTTATTGTAATTATTTAACTAGACCTAAGATTTATAATGTATTACAAAAAACTTTGAATAAATGATATCTACTACTGTGTAACAATGAGATCTTGCTATCGGAAAATTTGTTACCACGGTCTCTCTACTATACCGGTTACCTCATGTAAAGGTTGCACGGTGAAGGTTGGGTGCGGAGAAGGGAGCGCATATGACGTCAGCGCTATTCTTTGTTCATCTTTTAATATATTGTATTTTATATGTTGGCTAGATACGTGTTTTGGACGGTGGTCGGTTGCGTTATATGCTGCTTAATAATTGTAACGTTTATTGATTAACAGTAAATACATAATATTAAAAAGAGTTAAATATAAATAATAATTATTATCCAATAAGAGTGTTAAACACAATGCCTGGTACCCGCTGTGCAGTTTCAACTTGTAACAACAGTTATAACAAACATAATAAAGAATTGCACATGCATACATTTCCTAAAGATGAAACAATATGTGCTATTTGGGTGCAGCGCTGTCACCGAGCTGATAAATGGAACCCCAAAACATCTCATATTTGTTCTCATCACTTTGAACAAACTGATTATAAAAAACACCTTCAAGCTGAGCCACTAAATTTACCAAAAAAATATCATTTAAAGCCTACTGCAATACCGCCTTTAAAATTACCCTTGACATCTGAAAATAAAAATACCTTCATGTCCCTAAGTCAAGAGAAACGAGCGCAAAACCGAGAGCATAAACTTTTAGTAAAAGAGCTTTTATCTCAACCACAGAAAGAAATCACTTTCTCATGTATCCTTGCTACATTGCAAGATACTAAGGATGACCAAGATATTCAAACCAAATACTCACAGCTAGAAATGAAATACAAAGATTCAAACAATAAATCCGAAATGCTATTAAAAACCCTCCAGGAGAAAAAAACGCATACTTCTACGCTTGAAAAAACTTTAAGAAAACTTGAAGAAAAGTTTCTTGTGGAAACAGAATATAGAAAGAAATTGGAAAATTCTCTAAGACATTGTTTTTCTAAAACACAGTTGCAGTTCTTGCTTAAAGCAAGGAAAAAAGTTATTTGGAGTTCTGATGATATCTCTAACGCATTTGCCATCAGATATTTTAGCAAAAGATGCTATGTGTATTTAAGAGAAAAAAAAGAAATATCCTTTACCAGCAATATCTTCTTTGCAACAATGGGCTTCTAAATTAAATTTGCGAGAAGGCGTACTTACAAATGTTCTAAGAATTATGGAAGTGGCACAATACGATATGACGGAGATGCAAAGACAAGTAGTGTTAGAATTTGATGAAATTAAAGTGGATTCTGTCTATCGGGCTGTGGTGCGACTCTTGAGTTAGATCCGTATACGAAACTGTTCGACTATCGAATAGTTTCGAACAAAAACCATAAAAGTGTATTCTTGACTAGGCGGATTCACTTTCGCATACGGAAATTTGGTCGTCTACGAATTACTGTTCTACCGGCTGGTCGCATGGTAAATCCGTACAAGTTTGGGTCATTTCAGGTAAATTCGTGCATTTTGACAACAAAATATTTGAATTTAAAATTTTGAAACGAGGTGCGAGCACGTATGAATGAAACTGTTTCTAAGTAAAAATATTTATTGTATTATAAAACTATGGGTGAAATTGCTCAACAAATCAATTTGTTAGTGTTGGAAGAGCTGGAAAATGCTGAATTTGATGTGGAAGAGGGACATCGTCAATTCCATGAGTACATCGATCCATTCGAAAACTTGAGTGATACCAAATTTTTAAGAGTTTTTCGAATGACAAAAGTCATGGTTCACAAATTAGTGAATTTATTGGCGCAACATATTAGACCCCTGACCCGAGCTTCTGCTGTGAGAGTTTTTCGAAAAGTATGTAGCATTTTAGCACCTCCTAAACTATTCAAACTATTCCCCAATTTCTTCCAAAGCTGCTGAGCACGTTGCTTTGAAAAGTTTTGCGTAAACTTTCCAATTTAAAGATCGGGGTGTTTCTTCATAAACTCCACCATTATTTTTTTCTGAGCGGAGGAAATATTTCCACATCTTTTTCCTCGCATAATTGCTATTTTGTCCATTTATAATTTTTATTTCAATGACTCGCGGCTCTTCTTTAAAAATGAGGACCAAATTGAAAATAGATCACAAAACACTGTTGGTGCGTTTAGGATTATTTGGGGTTGGTATGTTGGTAGCACTAAATTTTCTACAATGTTGCCAAGTTTCGATCGAAACAAAAATTCGCCTCGATTAAAGGTTTCGAAGGTTGGTTGAGAATAGACCTTTTGCGATCCGTCCGAAACTTACCGTTCGAATCAATCCGTCCGAACAAACTTTCGAACGAACTCAAGAATCGCACCCCTGATTTTAAGTTGGTTTGCGATATCGCAAAAACTACCGTTGTCATGGTAACGTCGCAAATAGTTTGAGACCCGATTTCAAGTTCTATTTTGCCGCAACTCAAATTGCGATTCTGTAATTAGAGTTGCGACACTTACAAATGGTATCGCAAGTGTATTTGCGCATTGCAATTTGACATTTAATGAGAACCTAACCGCACTAATCGTTTCGTTTTAAATTATAATTTTTAACAAACGATTTTTTATGTTTGATTTGTTATTAACTATTTTTGAGATCTGTGAATGACTAATTGCTTATAACTGTTTTTTGTGAAGTGTTTAATTTGGAATAATTTATTGATTGCACTTATGGCCGCTGCAAGACAAATTTTAGAGGCTTGTGCTGCAAATATAATAGTCAACTCCAGTGACAGTGACACTAGCGAAAATGATGAAGAAAGACAGCCCAGGGGTGCGATTCTCGAGTTCATGCGCAAATATGCGAACCGCAAGTATTGCGCACAAAAAGTTACGAGCCGCATTTGTGTTTGGGATTCTCTAGTACTTTTGTTTGCGAACCGCATTTGGTTGCGTATGCGTAAGTTTTGTACGAACGAAAATATGGCAACCGCGTACGATTATCAGTGGTGACAATCGTAAAAAAAAAAAATATCTATATGAAAATAAGCTTTTTAGTTTATAATCAAACTTAAAAAAATAGAAAATAAAAGAGCCGGAATTATTTCTGATGAACAAAAGTCAGCGATAGTAGAATTCATAAACGCGCATCCAGAACTTCGAAAAAAAAAATTTACCCAAGAATTTACGTTCAAAACAGCACAAAAATTATGGGAAGTGCTCACATCCCAATTAAATCAATTGAATGGAGGCAAAAAAGACTGGAAATCTTAGAGAAAGATTTGTTTAGCAAAAAATATTGAGTATATTTGTTTATTTATTTACATTTTCAGTCTTTGCATGATCAGTGCAGCAGAGCCAAGCAAAAAAAGTGCTCCATAAATTTGCATAGGCGAAAAACTGGAGGTGGAGAACAAGCCCAAGACCGTTTGACGCAGTTCGAAGAAAAAATTGTAGAATTAGTAGGGGAGGCGCCTATCGAGGGCCAACCAAACACAAGTGAGTCTCTTGTGATAAATTTTTTATCAGAAAATAATGAAGACATAAGTGCTGACGATCATGTTGAAGATATATGTCACACTAAACCAGTGATGATAGAGACAGCTGCACCAGAAGCTGTTGAACTCGAACCTAACTTTTCAGAAAATTGGCAAACACCAAATGTCCAATCTTCCAAGAGGCGACGAGTTTCGACACAAAGGGTGGACGCATCTACTAAAGCGAGTTATCTGCTGGTCGAAGAAATGCGAAAAAAAAATAATATTAAAGAAAAGTATTATGAAAAAAAATTAATATTATTGGAACGCAAGGTTCAAGCTAAAGAAAAATATTATGCACAAAAAATGAAATATATAAAGGGTAGAAAATAATTTTTTTTAATTATCTATCAATAAACCGTTCATGTGTATGTTTGTTTTGTATAATTTTTTATTTTTCAAATACATTTAAAGGTATATTATTGCTGAAAATGATTTCTAATTAATAAATTTCGTTGTTGCTTTCCCTGGTTTAATGCCTGTAAAGCTTCGTTTCTTTGAATTTGGCACATTCTCATTTTGATCGAACAGTCCATAATCCATACCAACATCTTCAAGTTCTGGCAGTACATGAGGCACGTTATTATCCACACATATATTGTGCAAAACAGCACAAGCGTTTATTAATTTTGCGGCACGTTCCGGAGAATAATGAAGTACACGATGTTTCAGTAAATAGCGGAACCTCATTTTTAAAACACCATTGCACTGTTCTATGAGACTCCGGGTGCTACAATGTCTCAAATTGTAATTTTCTTCTGGAGTATGTAGAACAGCATTTTCAGCAGGTGTTAAGAGATAAGACCGAAGTGGATACCCAGAGTCACCTACAATATTTTTGAAAATTCGTAGTTTATTAAAATAATTATACAATATACCTAGTAAAAAATATGACTTATGTCCCTGTTGATGCAATTGCTCCATTAGAGGTAAAACATTGCTGTTGCGCCAAATATAGCTGTCATGTTGTGTGCTACCAGGAAATCTGGCACAAATATTTAATATTTTCAAATTTGAATCCCAAATCTAAAAAATAACCATTAATTATCTGTGGTAAAAAAAGAAATAATCTACAATTTGTGTATTTATAGATTAATGTGATCAATGTAACTTCAAATCTAGAAATGTTTGAAATATTGTAAAGCATGAAAGGTTATATCACTTAGCATTTCGTGAAAGTGTAATGTCTTATGCAAACCTGACTACAGCGCTGTTTCGTTCTCATTGAAACTCATCAGGCCAGGGTATTGCAGAAACCAGTACACTTCCACAAGCTCGATCTCTCCTATATGTACGAATGTGACATCGTACATAGTAGGTGAGATGGTGGTTCTAACCTTTCATGCAGTGTATAGTGAGCATTAAGGGCATATTGTATCAACAGTTTATCAAAGCCATGCTTTATGCATGTATTACTTGAAAAACCGGTACTACCCACTAATCTTAATTATATTTAAGAAAGTCCTCTACACATTCAACAGGTGAAATCGTTCAATTAGGATTAATGTGATCAATGTAACTTCAAATCTAGAAATGCTTGAAATATTGTAAAGCATGAAAGGTTAGAACCACCATCTCACCTACTATGTACGATGTCACATTCGTACATATAGGAGAGATCGAGCTTGTGGAAGTGTACTGGTTTCTGCAATACCCTGGCCTGATGAGTTTCAATGAGAACGAAACAGCGCTGTAGTCAGGTTTGCATAAGACATTACACTTTCACGAAATGTATTTATAGAGTGATAACCTTTCCTGTTAATATAAATGTGCTCGAGATATATGGGGTTGTTCCTTTGTGGTGAATAGATAGCAATGTGAGTGCAATCTATACAACCAATAACACCTGGAAATTGTTTCCTTTCATAAAACCTGAATTAAAAACAAATATAAATAGGATGTCGAATTAAAAAGAATTTCCTTACTGTTTCCGCACTCTCCGCATTTCCTCAAAATTTCTTGGAAAGTATATATACCGATTCATAATTTCCGGCCTATTTAAAACATCAGTTACTTCTTTAATAGCTCTACTAACTGATGACTGACTTATGGCACTATGAATATTTTGACCTACACTATATTGTAATTACCATAAGCCAAAAAATGAAGCGTTGTAAGAATCTAAAAAAAATGCAACTATATTTAATAATTGCCAGTTATTATAAAACTACCTTTGTTAAAATATCGAGAGCTGAACCTCTAGTTGCGGCTTCCATAAATGGCTCTACCGTTTCTATTAAATTTCTTACTAAATTTTTAGATAATCGAAATGTTCGCTGAAAGTTCCAATTTGATAATGTTTCAAACGGATTATCTTTAGCAAGAAAGCGTCTAGATGGGTCATCATTTCGACGTTCGGCCTCTTCTAAAGCTCCAATAGCCACCTCATAAATAGTAATTGCATCCATTTTCTGTTAATTTTTTATCATAAGAGTCACAAGCACAAGACAAGTATTGCAATATACAAGCAGCATACAACGCAGGGCAAAGGCACACAATCTCCTGCACGATTGTCTACGATTGTCCACGATTATTAACGAATCAGTATTTTTTCCTTCGCAACTGACGTTACGCATGAGATAGACCATTCGCATCTTTTCGTTCGCAAGTTTAAGAATACGCAACTCGATTTGCGCATACGAACGATTCGAGAATACCGATTTGTCTTATCGTGTGCATCTTGATGGATTTGCGTATACGCATCTATTTGCACTTGTTCGAGAATCGCACCCCCCGGATAGAATTTCAAATTACTGAAATTTCCGAACGTTTATTATTTCATCGAACAAGGTTAAATCGAAATCTGTTTACCTATGTTTTAAATTTGATTTCACCCGTTGTGACAAGAAATACACGAAGTGGACGCTTTCATCATTCAACACCCATGCACAAATTATATGTAACTCTTCAATTTTACGCTAGTGGCTCTTATCAGTGGCTTGTTGGTAGTAGTGGGCGAATTTCACAATCTTCTGTTTCTGGAGCTATCACAGAAGTTACTACTGCTCTTGTAGCATTAGTTTATTCGATTCCCAAATAATGAAGATTACCCGACAGTTAAACAGGCTTTTTATCAATTAGGAATGATGCAGCATGGTCGCGGTATGCGAAACGTACTAGGCCTTATTGATTGCACACACATCAGAATTCGAGCTCCTTCAAACGCCCCTGAACAATATTTGAATCGCCATATTTACTACTCCATTAATGTTCAGCTAGTGGTAGGACCAGACTTGAAGATTTATGATGCATTTGCTCAATTCCCAGGGTCAAACCATGACTCATATATTTGGAGAAATTCTGCTCTACGAGAAAGATTAGCTCAAGAGTTGTTTCCTGAAGGATGGCTCATTGGTGATTCAGGTTATCCTCTAGAACCTTGGCTTATGACTCCTGTAGGTCAAATAACCACACCTGCTGAACAACTTTACAATGCTGTTCATATATCAACAAGGAACCCAGTTGAAAGAACCAATGGTGTACTAGCCCCAGCGGAGATTTCCAAGGAAGAAATAGAAGCACATATTAAAAATAAACGCAGAACATCGCCAGGATTGGATGGAATCTCGTATAAGATGATTTCTGAACTTCCAGAAGAGGCTAAAGAAGTTCTGGCAAATCTATTTAATAACATACTACTACAAAAAGCTGAATGTCCTCCGGAATTTAAAAATCATCTGGTCATCCCTATTTTGAAACTGAATAAAGACCCCGAGGAACCAAGTTCCTATAGACCAATAACACTTCAATCGTGCATAGGGAAGGTCTTTGAATCCATCCTAAAATCAAGGCTGGAATAGATAATAGAAAGCCAACAATTGATGAACACAGGGCAATATGGATTTCGTAAAGGCAAGAGTGTCATGGATAACTTGACGATCATCACAAATGCAATTTTGACAGGTCTATCCCATAATCAATCCAGCATTTTAATTCTTTTAGACATCAAAGCGGCCTACGATTCAGTCAACCCATCGGTTCTCCAGAAACAACTTCAAAAGTTTGAAATTCCCCAGAAGTACATCAAGGCGATCGAAAAAATTTTGATAAATAGAATGATCTGAGCTGAATCAAATGGGCCCTTCTGGAAAAGGAGAACCCCACACCCGCTCGTTACCGCTTTAAGCTTGTGTCGGCCATTTCAAAACTACATAAAAATTAATCCAGTTCTCCCGTGTTACTCTGTGCCTCTACAAATCATATACTCTCCCGTAGAAATACATTATATGATACCCAATAAGTCCGATGATAGCTACCAAAATTTTTTAGAAAAAATAACTGATTCCGGTTGGGCTAACTGGCAATTTATATATACAGACGGCTCAAAATTAGAAAATGGAAAGGTAGGTGCGTCAGCGATTTGGAGAAACAACTCCTCAGAAACCATAGCCAGACTACAAAATGACATTTCCATCACTACGGCAGAAGTGTACGCAATTTTTCTGGCGCTTGATAAAATAGAAACAGAAAAGATCCAGAATACTGTAATCTGTTAAGATTCTAGAGCCGCGCTGGCCATCATTAGTCAAACAAGTCCTCGAGGAAATCCGTCTGCGTTGTTAATGCAAATTAAATCAAAAATTTCTCGCCTCAAAAAAAAACAACACCGGATAGAGTTCTTGTGGATTCCCTCACATAGAAGAATACCGGGAAACGAAGAAGCAGACAAAGCTGCTAAAGTCGCCACCGGATTAAGCAATCCTAGTGCAAGAAAATTCACATATAAGGAATTCTTACCAAATGTGACAAAAATTATTAAAACTAAATGGAAACAGGAATGGCAACAAGTTGGGATGACAAAGAGTAGGGAATTTGCTAAATACCACGATGACCCCAACAAAAGTCCCTGGTACAACTCTTTGACAGAAGGCACAAGGGAACAAATCACTGTCATTAACAGAATGAGGAGCGGACATTGCCTCACTCAACAGAACCTCCACCGAATAGGTATATGAAAATCCCAATTGCGAATGCGGAGAACTAGGTGATCTCAATCACTGGTTGTTTGAGTGTCAGCGACACGAACAACTGTCTAAAAATCTATATTTCGCTTGCTCTTCACTGCTCAAAACCTCACCTGTAAACCTTCCCCTTCTTATTCACGTTCACCTATCCAAAAGGCTGATAGAACTCATTTTAAAATTCCTGCATGATTGTAACCTGAAAATTTAACTTCTTCTCCGCTTAAAGCTTAAAAGTAATGACAAGTAGTATGTGTAAAATCCCTAAGCCATGAACAATTTTGAAACGGTTAGTGCTTCCCGTTTAAAGCTTAACAGTAGTGTCTATCGCATGAAATGTGAAAGTCGAAGCCCTGAGTAGTTAATTTAGTAGTGCTTCGCTCCAAGGACGGTGGCGGGCCAAAACCAACACATATGGATATCCCTATACATCCTAAATTCATTCAAATATGCCTGTTATAGCTTACAGAGCTTCTCGCTCACGTTTGGAGCGCTCATCAGTGACTGGTGACCGCGAGTGGACGGGTCAGCGAGGAGTTAGCAGGAACTGGCCACATAGCCCTAGCAGCTGAGGCCAATAGCAAAGGAAAGAATAAGAAGAAGACGTTATTTAACCTAACTTTGTGCGTGTGTGGTGATCGCAGCAGTGTTCTCAATAAAAATGAACAAAAAACGGGAAAGAGCAAGAAATTATTCTGAAGAGGATAAGGAAAACCTGTTAAATGTGGTCGAAGGATTTACCCACGTCCTAGAAAATAAAAAAACGGATGCCCTTTCGTCAGAAAAAAAAAGAAGACACGTGAAACCAAATTGCGGGGCTCTACAACAGCCAGTCGCGGACCGGTAGCAGATCCGCAATACAATTAAAGTGGGTGTACAAGAGCCTCAAAAAAACCGCGAAAAAACATAAGGCCGACGAAAAGGTATGTTGAATCTTTTATCACTATTATTATTATTATTAGTGTATAATCATTAATCAGCATCAGTCACTATTTATTAGTATTATTATATTTATTCACATGTTTTGTTTTGTAGGTAGAAGTCTACAGAACTGGCACAGGGACCACAACCTCCAATGTGAGTACGGCGGACACACGTGTGCTGGCATTGATGGGGGCACAAGCAGCGGGACATGAGAATGTGTACGATAGCAATGGTGCTTATAGTGCACAAATAGAAGGTAGGTGAT
Organism: Lagria hirta; assembly: GCA_947359425.1. Taxonomy (NCBI): domain Eukaryota; kingdom Metazoa; phylum Arthropoda; class Insecta; order Coleoptera; family Tenebrionidae; genus Lagria; species Lagria hirta. The sequence continues at coordinate 22,883,848 of OX375794.1, forward strand.
TATATAGGTAACAAAAATAGACATTCATATTTCAAATAAGTTAAATTTCTTTTAAACCAAAACTGTTTTTCTAGATATGCAGGCTACTATTGCTGAGCACCCCACCGATGAGATTCCAACTTGTTCGCGGCACTTGGCACTTGTCTCGTCGGATGAAGCGGAAGAGCCCACAGCTGCAAGAGTGATAGAGACGGAGTTGCTAACTCCACCACCTAGGCCACCTCCTCTACTTGCAAGACTAAGTTTTATTAAAAGAAAAAATCTTAAAGAAAAAGCTAGCATGAAAGCAAGTTGTGAGTCTTTGAAAAAAGACAAACTTGCGAAACAAATCGCAATTTTAAATTTAGTCGAAGAGAAGGAGCTCATAGATATAAAAATCAAAGAAGCGGACTTAGAATTAAAAAAAATTGAAATAGCAATAAAGAAAAAACAATTAGAAAGTATGTAGTTTATAAGTAGACATTAATAAATAAACATTACCTTGCAAATACGGTATTAATTAATGCTGTTCGTACAGCTATTTTGTTATTAACCACATCCTGTAAAACTTGAGCCGGTTGTTCAAATATTGGTACTCCCATAGCAAGGTCGTCTAATGGTACATCATCAGCCATGTCGATAGCAATATTGTGCAACACAGCTGTTGCTACAATAATTGCTAAAGTTGTGTCAATATGCACTCTTATTCCCAACGACAGGCACGGAAAACGGCGTTTTAAAACCCCAAATGCTCGTTCAATGACATTTCGGGTTTGTATATGAGCATCATTATATGCAATTTCAGATGCTGTTTGGGGATTTAGAAGAGGAGTTAGCAAATATCTTCTACAAGCATACCCACTATCTCCTAAAAGATGCACACTTGGATACTCGTTATTTTCTAAGCGAGCTCGTAAAAAAGAGTCGTTGAAAATTGTGGAATCATGTACACTTCCTGGCCAGCGTGCTACAATGTCTGGAAATTTTAGCTTTGCATTACATACTACCGGGACATTAATCGAAAACCAGCCTTTTCGGTTTCTATACATTTCCCCACGATCTCCACCAGGCGACTGCACACGAATATGCGTGCAATCAATGGCCCCAACCACACAGAAAAAACCTCTAAGCCTAAAAAACTCATTTTGTACATTTATCGTCTCTTCCCTATCGCGAGGCATTGTAATAAATTGTGGTCGAAGTGTGGCAATATGATGCGTTACACGCTTTACTATCCGACACACAGTTGGTTTGGAGACGTTAAATTGATCTCCCATGCATATTTGAAAAGAGCCTGTTGCATAAAACCTCAATGTAATTAACAGTTGGATCATTGGGGTTACAGGGTTATTTCTGTTGCTCAACGGACGTAGGTGGCCCCCAATTTCATTGAAAATTTCGCGCACACATTCCTTCGACAGCCGAAATCTGATTTTAAAATCAACTTCGTCGAACTCCTCCATAAAATTGCGACGAAGCAATAATTGTCTGGGGCGTCTAGGGTGTTCTTATTCGTCACTCGATGAAGAAGACGACGACCCTGATGTCAACAATCTAATAACATACGTTAAATTTACAATTTTGTTTTCAAGACTTACGATTTTACTTTTACCTGTTGTCCATTTTTTTGGTGATTACACAAAATCATTATTGTAACCGAAAATGTGATGCACTTTGACACTGTCACTGTAGCAAGTTATTAGTATTATTAGTATTATTTGTTATATTATTGTTAATTAATACGTCAAAAAATGACAAGTTTAAAACGTCAATTAAAAATGACAAATGTTAGGTTAGAAATCTTTGAATAAAGATTTAACTCGCCGAATTTGATGAGTTAACTTATTCTCTGATTTACTCTATGAATAGGGCTATTTCAAGTTGGTGAAACGAAAACCATGAAATTTATCCAGAGAATAAAGATAATTTAAGATTAAATAGTTATTCCTCCTTGGTGAAACCGGGCATAAGTGCTTCGAGTTCGGTCACAGCTCCACATCATGTGACAAAAAAATTCATACATGCCCCACATGCCCCAATCAACATCCCCCAAATAAATGCCCCACGGCAAGCAATCCAAAATGCCAGGAGTCACATTCAGCCTGGTCTCGCACTTGCGAGAAATTCCAAGAGGCCCAAAAAGCCCCTGACCTCCCCGCACAGCTAATCAAAATCGACAACGCCCCCTTAGACTTTCTCAATCCAGAATCAATGATGGATGAAGAGCCCCAAATAAGTGCGAGAGCTGTAATAGCTCTCTTCACTAAAATCCTATTTGACCTCTTCCCTAAGGAAAAGACAAATATCCAATCAACCATTTTCCGGGCTTATAAAGCCATTTTCAACCAAACAATCAAAACTTCACACTCCAGAAATAGAGTACACTTGTCCTTTGATTAAAGTCAGGTTACTTCATTAGCCCACCATCTTATCCTTTTCCTATTACCGAACTACTCCTCAATCCCCCTACCCCTCCTCCCGTTTCTCCCAAACTGAGAATTTCAGCAATTAATACAAATAGTATTGGTAGAAAACTCAATGCACTTAAAGATCACATTAAAACCGATAAAATGCAAATTATTGCAATTTCAGAAATTAATATCCACACGCCAATTAAAATTAAAAATTTTAAGTCTTTTATGCACAAGGCAGATAATACTAAAGGTGTTGCTATTTTGATTAATGAAAATATTGCTTGCACACCTCATATTCTACCAATAAATTTAATCAATCACGCAGTTGTAGCTGTCAACGTTTTTTTAGATAATATAATAATAGTAATTTTCTCAGTTTATATCCATTGCCAGTCGTTTATTCCAATTGACCTTTTTACCTACATTACAAACTTCAGGCATACAATCGTCATGGAAGACTTCAATGCCAGAAGCACTTTTTTTGGCGACCATGTCACAAACCCTAGAGGAAGACAATTAATGGACATCCTTGACAATTTTCCATTTACTAGACTCCATAACACAGATCCCACTTTCATAGGCGGAGCAGGCTGCTCCATAATTGATCACATCATCGTATCCAATTCATTAACCCCCTATTGTAGCGGAAGCTCTACAATAGGAACAACAATTACATCAGATCACCTCCCAATAACAGCCACACTATCCTTCAATATCCAACAAGACAACTCAGAGCGTAATGTCGATCTATACAATAAAACTAATTGAAACAATTTTTCACAGGACTTTTAGTCACAACCATTATTGATTAATCCAACAACAAATAAAAACCAAATTGACTCTGACTGCGAAAAATTTGCAAAATTAATATTAAATGCTAAAAATAAACATGTTCCAACTAAAACTTTAAAAAATAATAACTACCCCTTGCCAAATAGAATTATTAAATTAAAGAAAAAAGAAAAATTTATAGACAGTATATAATAAATCATGATCCAGACATTAAAACATTATTCAATAGATTAAACGCTAAAATCAGGAGAGACATTAACGCATATAGACAAGACAAATGAACAGAGGCTTGCTCAGAACTGGATTACAGGGATGGGTAAGTCTTCTGGTCAAAATTCAAGTCTATGACTGGACAAAAATCCCAACCGAACTACCACCTCTCAATAAACAACTCCCACATTATTGATCATAAAATGAAAGCCAATTGCTTCGCCGAAACCTTAGCTGAAATACACTAAATACCTAACAAACCCATCTTTTATAATAATTTCTTTGCAAATACTAATAATCATATTAACTATGTACAAAACCTCCACAACATCCTAAACATAACAATTCCTAAAAATGACCCACTTTTACACCCAATCACTACCAATGAAACCCAATCAATAATATCCCGTATGAAAAAGCGGAAAACAGCGAGTCCCGATCAAATTAAACCTATCCTACTACAAAATCTCCCACCTAATAAAATCCAAGCTTTGACAAATATTTTTAATAATTGCTTAAAGACCTCCCACTTTCCTCAACTCTGGAAAGAAGCATTAATTATAATGATTCTTAAACCAGAAAAAGATCCTCATAACCCAAACTCCTACAAGCCTATCTCCCTTATTAACACAATCGCTAAAGTATTTGAAAGAATTATTACTTCTCGATTATAAGAATTCCTGAAATCTAACAATTTAATCCCACCACAACAGTTTGGATTTCGTCAAAACCATTCCACAATGAACCCTGTAATAGAACTCCACACGGACACAACCCGGCACACAAACCTTGGTGATTGTTCAATTGCTGTCTTTCTAGACATAGAGAGGGCATTTGACAAGGTGTGGCATAATGGACTAATCCAGAAATTAATTGATCTTCAAATCCACTCCTCATTCATATTCCTAATCCACAGCTTTCTAAAAAACCGACAACACAAAGTCAGAGTTAAAAATTCCCTATCCCGACCCTTTTCTCCTAAAGCGGGAGTGCCGCAGGGCTCGGCACTTTCCCCCTTATTATACCTTGTATACTGCCGTGACTTACCTGTTTCAGATACAACGAGGATAAAAACAAGACTTTTTGCAGACGACACCGCAATATGGAGCAGCCACAAGAAGCCAACTCATGCAGGAAGAGCAATTCAACAACACCTGGACGACATTGCTAAATGGACAAATAAATGGAGGATTTCCATCCACCTTATTAAATCCCAATTCCTTAAAATAACACATCCCCAAACACATAAGCTCAAAAAAATCCACGTAGATCTCCATATAAACAACATTCCTATCCCAAATGTCGAGGAAGTTACCTACCTCTTATTACGTTTAATAAAACCGGATCCCTATCCTCTGACTTGGAGACCACTCTAAAAAAAGTGAGAAACAGGTCAAATCTATTAAAATTAATTGATGGTCATTTTCATAATTGCAATCCCAAAACTCTCCTACACACCTATAAAACCTACATCCGACCTATCATAGAATACAAAGCCTGTATTTACTCTACCCCGACTAATAAACAATTATCTAGATTAACCTCCTGCGAAAGAACAATCCTTCGCAGATCCCAACATCTGAATTACAGACATCCTTTCAATCAAATTTACCAGCTAACAAAAATGACTCTTATAATCGACAGACTAACAATGCTAACACAAAAATACACCCTCAAAATAATTAACAACAATAATAATCCTATTGCAAAACAAACCCTCTTAACATCACATAAGCACCCGGAAAGAGACTATCATTTAAAATCCTTTCCTAAGCGGAAACGCAAACATATTCCTACATCTATCCTATCATCGGCATATGACCAACTCCCAGACAACCTTATCGAGCTAATTGATAACACTCCCTTAATTCTACGATAAACTAAAATTCAAACTCAATCCAATTAAACTCAACCCAAGCCCATCCTACACATCCTACACATCCACCGGTAAACAAACACTTAGCTCCACCCACCCACTAACACCAACCAACCACAACAACCCAATCTCAAATCCTTGGAATCCCACAACACCAACCACTCCATTTACCATCTAGCAACAACTTAGTTTACCAAACTAAATGTATTCATAATTAAGAAACTTTTTTTTTTTTTTGTTACTATACATTAAGAATTATACATTTCCTGTGCTGAAATAGCGAAAACGCTACACCAGCACACCTTTTGTAATTAGTATTAAGCATTACATATGTTAATCAAAATGTACCCGTGAAAATTTTTGAATAAATGAATACCTGACCTGTACACAAGCACATCCTCATTATTCGTCTCCCGGCCCTGGTCGTGAACGGACGTCTTACCTGAGTGCTTGAGTAAATAAAAACTAATACAAGAACAAACAAACAAGTGCCTGTGAGTGCCATCCTGCCAAAAAGCAAGAGTGCTTCCAGCACTCGGAAGAGATGAAACAATTTTGAAGTGGTAGATAATTCCAAAAGGGCCGCTAAGGCCCCTGAAATAATTAAAATGGTTCACTCACAAGTGAATATGCCGACCCAAAACAGATTCGAAGCGCTATCTCAACATCATGCTAAAGACGGTGTAACTGAAAGTACATCATGCACACAAGAAGAGCATATGGAAGTGCAAACCAGCTCAACTCCAGCTCCTACAAAAACAAGCAGACCACCGCCAATCATAATTAAATCTATCATTAAAAGCAAGGTGGATTTCCACCGAGACTTAAAAGCTGCTCTCGGTAACTCGGACTTTAGAGTCCAATACCTACCGTCGGAAACGAAGATCATGTGCGATACCGACAAAAATCACAAAGACCTAGAAGAAGGCCTTGAAAAAATGAACTATAAATTCTATACTTAAAAAATCAAACCGGACAAAGGAGGCGGTAATAAAAGCTGCTTCTTTCACCACAGTAGAAGAAATAAAAGAAGCAATCAACAAAGTTAATTTGACTGTACAAAATGTTACAAGATTAAGTTCAAAAAAACATGACCATAGTGCATCGTTTTTAATACATACCGAAGACCAACAATATTGAAGAATATAAAAAAGCAGTAACAGAACAAGACCACATAAAATTAAAATGGGAGCCTTACCACAAAAAGACCTCTACCACGCAGTGCTTCCGATGTCAAAGCTTTGGACACGGCTCTTCGAATTGCAACATGGGTCCCAAAATGTAAAATGTGCAGATCCCCACCTAACTAAAGTCTGCCCCTGGAAAGAAGGAAATACTCCAAAATGTGCTAATTGTGGAGGACCCCATACAGCCAATTATTCGCAGTGCCAGTCCCTTCTGGAGCATCTAGATGCAATGGAAGCCAAAAAAACCACATTAAAACAGAAGGTGAGTCAAAGAACCCCAAATATAATTATGAACCCCCAATTTGTCAAAAATAACAATTCATATGCCCGGGCTACAAGCCAACCGTTGCAACAAAATCTAAATCAGCAACGTACAACGCAAATAACTTTAGCCTGAATAATGACACAGATAAACTAAATGCCCTATTTGAGGGTATTAATAAACTAAATTTAATTAATTTAGATTTATTGTTGAATATTGTCACTGACTTAAATAGCAACTTACAGCCGGGCATGTCACCAGCCCAACAATTACAAATTTTTTCAAATATCCTCAGAGCACACCCACAGAACTAATTAATAAAAATAAAATAAAAATTATGTCATGGAATGCACGTGGTCTAAATAGAGATCTAGGAGAATTAGAAATATTATTAAACGAAAATAATATAGATATTATTGCCATCCAAGAAACGCTAATTAAAAATAGTTATTGAAAAAAATAGAACGTATCAATAAGCGAAACTGGCTGGCGCAATTGAAGATGACATATTTGATGAAGACCTAGACATTCTTGATATAATCGAATATGGATTTTCTCGTCAAATATACAAAAGAAATAGATATTTTTATGCTTTGGATGAGCTGGCTTTTTATAGAAGATTTCGGTAAGTTGCCGGAAAGTAAGTTTTCATAATTAGGTAAAATTTTGTTTTAAATTAACCAAGAATACAACTATGCAATTGCTTCCACTTATTCAGGATGAACTAGCTTCTTTCACAGACATGTAATTAAATAAAAATTATTTTATACAGTCGTGAAAGGTATATTTATTTTCTAGTATATTTATGTTATCACTTTCTCGTGGTGTGTCAGTCATGGAACAATACCAACTTTTAGTTATATTACTAATATTTCCTAAAACTTACTAGCACGGGTGCAATGTTGCCAGAGCGCAAACTCTAAGGCGATCTTAAAGTTAAGAATTTCACAAACGTCAACGGTGCAAACCAACTGCGACTTAAGCAATGCTTAACTTCAAGTTGTTCTTAACTTAAGCATTGCTTTACGAAATACGGTGCAAACGGCCATTAGACTCATAAATTCAGCTCAATTAAATATCTATACCCCTGACACGCCCACGCATTATCATGATACATTGACCCACCCTCCCTCAATAATTGATTTTGCCATAGCGAAAAAAATTAAACTAACAACCCCAATTGTATTAAATAAATTAAATTCTGATCACAAACCCATTGTAACAATAATAGCTTCAAACTCTCTCACTATAACAAATAAATATCATTTTTCCACAAACTGGAAAAAATTCAAAAATAAACTAAAAGAATATAAACAAATCACAACATTAACAACTCCTGATAAAATAGATCAAGAGATTAAACAACTAACTGTCAAAATACAAAATGCACAAAAAGCAAGCGCCACACTAAAACAACCTGAAAATAACAAAATTCCTATCGAAATCTTAGATCTCATTAAAGTAAAAAACAATCAGCGAAAGCAACGACAAACACATCCTAACTTAATTACAAAAGCGGAAATAAATAAAATTAGCAACACTATTAGGAAAAAATTAAAGCAACTAAAAACCAATAATTGGAATAAAACACTGGAAAACATCACTAACAATAATAAAAATAAACTCTAGATAATTGCCAAAAGGCTAAAAAATAACAAAAATAACAATATCATTCCTCCACTTACATACCAAAACCTAACAATATGCAATGATACAGACAAATCAAATGTATTTGCAAAACAATACTATGAAACACATGCCATGAATGACATTATGAACGATCCAAATACTATTAATTACATAGAACACAACTATAATCGATTTCAATCAATTAAAGTATTAACTCTTAACACTTCATATATCACAAAGCAAGAACTATTTAAGATAATTGCTAAATTAAACAATCGGAAATCTCCTGGAGAAGATAATATATCCAAAAAAACAATCAAAAACCTCCCTCTTGACATCATTGATCTATTAGTCATAATTTATAATGCCTGTCTCAAATCCCAACACTTCCCAGAAAAATGGAAAAATGCACTTATCTTGCCTATTAAAAAGCCAGGTAAGCCGGATAACGTTCCCTTAGTATTCAACCGGTATTAGCTAAATTACTAGAAAAAATCATACTTATCAGCCTTCAGCAGGATGTACTTAAGAATAACAAAATAATAAACGAACAATTTGGTTTTAAGCCAAAGCACAGTACTTCCCATCAATTAGCCAGAGTAATTGACCAAATCCTTATCAACTCTAACAAGAACCAGTCTACATACATGACAGCTTAAGACATAGAAAAGGCTTTTGACACAGTGTGGCACCAAGCGTTGATAATAAAAATGATATCGCTAAATATACCACTATACCTAATTAAAATAACAAATTCCTATCTGAAAAACAAAACTTTTCAAGTCAAGATAAATAACTCTCTTTCTCGAAAAACCAATATAATCGCAGGCGTCCCTCAGGGCGCTGTCCTATCACCCACCTTATTTAATATCTACATAAATGATATTCCTAAACACAAAAACACCACACTATCACTATTTGCAGATGATACGGCAATACTCGCCACATCAAACTCTACTAAAATAGCAAAAAACATAATGACAGAACACTGCAAAGGAATCCACAAATATTTTAATAAATGGAAAATCAAAATTAATTCAAATAAAACTGTAATAACTAGATTCAATCTGAATCCACATATTAAAACTAATGAAACAATTAAAATTTTCAATCAAGACATCAATTTAACGAAGGAACTTGTATACCTGGGTGTCACACTGGATCAAAGGCTAAATTTCTCATCTCATGTAAATAAAATAATTAACAAGACCAAAACCGCTTCATTTGCTCTCCATCCTCTAATCTCTATAAATTCCTCTGTAAATAAATCACTTATGCTCGTATTCATAGTGGAATCTCGAGATCGACCTTGAAAAATATTTGGAGTCGGACTTGGAGCACAGTCTCCGGTAATGTTCGGAAAAGCGTTTGCATGCGTTTTAAGCTGATTCCATCGCAAGCACGGACTTCGTTAATGCTCGGGAAATAAAGCGTTGATCCCTGATCGATCTTTCTTGAGCAAAGTCTCCGGTAATTCTCGAGAGAAATCGTGTGCGTTCGTGTTGCCGCAGTAATAAGTGTAGTGATTTTGGTTTGGTAAGGTTTGCAATCTGACCATTTTGGCATTTTGACAGTAGACAGTTCGACTCTTCCATTTCCAATTGACATTCCAAAGAGGACGCAGTATATTAATAACAAATAGAAGCGTGTTGCAAAAGTGTTTACACAATGGCAAGTGGTAAGTACGCATATAATTAATGATCTATATTCATAACTATATTTAAAATTGGCATTGTAGGAGATAAATTCACCGAAAACCAAAAACTGTTGTTGGCGTCCCTCGTGGAAAACCACAAACTTGTGGAGAGTAAGAAGACAGACGCCGCAACAGTCCAATAACGGCAAGCGTTGTGGGAGCGCATTGCCAACGAATTTAATTCGCATGGGGCTTTAATTGGAAAGCAACGAAATGCCGCCCAATTGAAAAAATTATGGAGCAACCTAAAACAACGGTTAGTAACGCCTTTTGTAAAATACATATAGTCTATATCCATAACGTTTCAGAACCAGAAAAGCCAATACGGAGCGGAAATATCAAAGGCTGCTAACCGGTGGTGGATCTGAACCGGAAGATAATCCAGACCCCGTGTTAGAGTCTATAAAAGTAGCCGCTCCCCATGCGGATCTCGCGTTGGCGTGCAGTTGGGACTCTACGGCCGTGTATGAGTCACAACAACGTGAGTACTTGTTCAGCATGCATGTTAAAGATCTGATAACAATTTATTTACAGGCAAAAGACAACGAAGTGAAGCGTCGTCGTCAAATGAAAGTGATAGCCCATGGGTGCTGCCTGGTATGTAATGCTGTACTATGAACTGATACAAATAAATAGTAGGATTAGGCATTGTAATGGTAAGGTAATATGTTTCTAGGAACTCCTGCGGAGAAGCCCCCAAGAGTTGAGAGGCCGGCGACGCTTATTCGCGACAACACATGGCCGGTTGTAGGTATGTATTTTGGGTAGTCTAGAGTACAAAGCAATTAGCATTATTTTATTAGGTGCGCATGCGGAGAGGCGGCATACTGAGGAAGGCCTGTCGACGCCATCCCCAAGCACACGGGAAATCAACATACCGGGCATGGGTATGTACTGTAGACTACGAATGATTATACGAAAATACAATATTAATAGTTGTATTTGCAGGTGAAGCAGTTGAGGTTGAGAGAGAAGAAGCCGCATTTCGTTCTCCGACGCCATTGTATAGGGCACGCACCTATTGAAAGATAGCAATAGTATATATGAGGATGTTTATTCATATGTCAGTTGTAGCTCCTCCAGGGCGCAGCGGCGCGTTTGACGCCGAAGCCGAGTTACGCTGCCGCAAACTGGAGGCCAGTATTCGCCACCAGAAGCAGGTGCACGCGGTGCGCCTGCAAACGGAAAATAAACTTTTGCGAGCGGCAGCCTCGGCGCGCCGGACCCAGGAGGCACAGGAGAGATTAGCGGAGTACCAACTGCGAGTCTTCGAGAGGGACAATGTGAGTGCAACAGTAATAATAAAACATTCCACATTTTAACCGTTATCTTTATTTTCAGCGATTGTGATACGCATGAAGACGTACCGGCGAGTTCCCTCCCTCTCAACTGCATAAAAATCGCCTCTAGAGAGGTTACCACAACAATTAAAAAGAAAAACATATATAATAATTGATAGGTATTTTTGTTATTTCGATTTCAACTTCAACATTTATTGTTTTACAGCGTCCACTTTTTTCTCTATTTCTTAAAGCCTCATTTCAACTATTCCTATGAGATACTTTTTTTAGGGTAATAAGGGGAAATTGTGATTTCGCAACCTGCTCCAAAATGAGGGAATGACTTGAACATGGGTCTTAATGTGGAACTTTAGCAGTTGCGATCGAATATTACATGAAGAGTTCTATTAGCACGACATTGCTTTACTCATATGACTTTATTCACAATAAAATAGTTGTTTACACAAAGTTACGTATTTTAATTGTTTATGTATAAGAAACAAAGAAATGCGGTGTAATTGGTCGACTAACAGCGTAGATATTAATGTCTGTTTATCGAATGTATTACCTGTATGGTGAGATGGTGATAAGAGAGACATTATTAAAATATTGAGGTTTCTGAAGCATGTGTAACGACGTGTTTTTATTCATACAATGTACCTTTAAATAGTAAATAGCTGGTCAATAACCATCAATGGTATTTCACGTTAGAACTTATATGCACGTAACTTACTTTTTTTTTTATTGAAGTAACTTACACTTTTCTAATAGTTTAGGGTATTGAATTAACGCAATAAATTGACTAATACCAACTAATGTCGAATTAATAAATCCACTAATGAACATTAATAGACTTTATTTAGAAACTAACACTTATTATTCTTATTCTCCAATAATTAATATAAACGATGCAAAGGAAGTAATATTGTGAATGTCAAGAAAATAGAACGATTTGAACACCGGTGTGGCATCAACGGTAAGGACGAAATATCGGTTTGATAATTCTTCGCCAGCTTTGTTGTATAAAGAGAGGCAAAACCTTCGGAGAAATAATGGAAAAAACTATAAAATGTGTATAGCGTCAAAGGGACGGACAGTAACTAATAAATACCGTTATGAATAAATTGCTAAATAAAAAACACGAGATCGTTCACTATTATTGACAATATGACACTTTTCAAAACAATTAACATTTTACTTAATATTATGAAACATTACTTTAAACCCATAAACGCATTACTACTAATTAAAATGTCTATTTATGAATTGTCTTCTAAAAACTAAACCTATCTGATTCTGATCAACATTGCCTTGCGGTTCCATTGCTTCATTTTCGTCTGCATTTTCTTCCCACCGATCATGCACCTGCATAGCTATATTATGTAATACGGCACACGCACAGATAATAGTTTGTGATGTTTCAAGCTTGGTTTTCAGCTGCCTCCGTAAACACGGAAACCTGCGCTTCCTCACTCCAAACACTCTTTCGACTATATTTCGGGTGCGTATATGAGCCCTGTTATACCGTTCTTCCCGCACATTACCTATAATTGGGTCAAAGAGTTATTACTGCATGCCTAGTCCTACTTATATGTTGAGTACACACCTGGGCGAATGACAGGAGTTAGCAAATATGTGCGACACGTATACCCATTATCGCCTAACAATAAACCACCTAGCCGACCCTGTTCACATTGCACGCGTAATGCGCTGCGGTCAAAAATCAGGCTATCATGTGCAGAGCCTGGATGTCGCACAACAAAATAAAAACATAACAAGTATAAACACATCATACATGTCACTTTGAACGAGTATTATTACTTGAACGTTTAGCGAAAAAAAACCCTTTCGGTTGCGAAAGACTTCTGCATTTTCGCCTCCTGGACTTGCAATAGCAATATGGGTGCAGTCCACACAGCCAGCCACACCTGGAAAGCCAGCGATAGCGTGAAATCTCCGAATATTGCTGCGCTGCTCTGCTACGTTTTGTGGCAATTTCACATACTGACCCAATTGCGCCGCAATATTTTCCGATACTCGTTTTATCATGCGTGAAACCGTCGGCTGGCTAATACCACGTAGATCACCGGCCACCATCAATCGACAAATATAATAGCAATTGTTAGAGTTATTATTATTAGGATTTCCTTTTTCCCCTTTTACCTGAAAATTGCCAGTTGCATAAAAGCGTAAACAGGTTAATACTTGAATTATCGGTGCAATCGGCAACCCCCTGGAGTTTGGTGTACGCAATGGTATGTCTACGAGCGGCAATAACGCATTCACTACACTGTCTTTGGTAAATCGGTAGCGTCGCTTAAATTCAAAATTGGAAAAAAATTCCAATGGATTTGCAGCATCCCGCACATAGCGTTTTGGCACTCTCATATTATGTTCATTGTCTAATAAGTCGAACATCTCCACAAACTCGTCCACCATGTCAATATTCATTGTTAAAACATATAACACAAAACCCTATTTTCAGTATTTTCAAACGTCAAACAATGACATAACGTGCAAATGGCGTCTCAAGACAAGTCGGACCCTTGCTCGAGTCCGACTTGAGACGGACCCACTGCGCTTGCTCATAAACCAAAACTCGCCCTTATTAACACCGTAATTTGATATTTAAATCTCGAGATTTGTCTATGGAATGCGTCGTGCTCAAGACCGATCTCAGTCTCAAGATTTGAATATCATATTTCACACGAGCATTGCCGAAGAGACGGAATCAGCGATAAATCGATTTCCAAACGCATACCAACGCTTTTCCGAAGATTACCGGAGACTGTGCTCAAGTCCGACTCCACCAAGCTACAACTATGAATACGAGCATTAGAATAATCTATATATATAAAAGAAAGTCTGTTAGTTACTCCACTTATAACTCAAGAACGGCTTTACCGATATGGTTGAAAATTGGTGAGGTGGTAGTTTAGAGCCAGGAGAATGCTATAGGTTACTTTTTATTCCAGAAACCACCCTCTAAAAGAAGGGTTAAATCAAAATTAGAATTGCGATGTCGGAAACGTTCGGTGAGGCTCGGCAAATTACCGTTCCAAATGAATCGATCCACTCCCCCACCACCGAACAAAGTCGGACCGTGCGTTTACACACCGTTTACATGTAAAGCCGGCCACTGACGAATGACGATCCAACGCCGTAGTACGACTGCGACGTTGGATCTTGGATCGTCAGTGGCCGTCTTTAATCGTCTTCCATAAGACAACTTCCCATATAACAACTTTGGGTGAAAGTTTGTATGGAAAATTATGATGACTGGATTTGAATGAAAAGAATAGAATACTTTTTATTAACAAAGAGATAAAAAGAGGTGGGATAGGAACAAAAAATGACAAGTACCAATATTAGTATGATTTTCAAAAATTTTGGATTGTTTATTTTAAAAATAATATCTATGTTTAAATCCAAAATTTTAGAAGTAAAATATTATCATTCCTTGATAGGGCGAAAAGAGGGCAAAATGTCTAAAGATTGATGTCGTTTTCATAATTTTTCCCATAAATTGCCTAAGTTCTCAAAAAAAAATAAATAGGTATGTTTCCTGCTTTCTAAAAAATTACTCTTAGGAGAATGAAAAGAGAGTGTTCTAGGGATAAAAATGTAAGAAAACGATATGGGTATTTTCGAGGAATTTCAGGTTGTTGATTTTGAAAATAATATTTAAGTTAAAGAGGGTTGTAAAATGAATGTGATAAAGGTAATAAATGTGAATAATTAATTTGGGTATCATTTTTATAGTTTTTGGGGTCGTTTATTTTAAAAATCTATATCTATTTATGACCGATTTGGCTGAAAATTGGTGGAGTGGTTGTTTAGAACCAGTAGCCTAACAAAGAATATTTTTTATCCCATTCCGTGTGACGTGACATACAATATAAAACGTAAACGCATCTGACATATAATAACAAAACAAATGACAAAAAAAATAAAAAATAAAATAACAAAACTAAGGCGGAACAAAGTTCGCCGGGCCAGCTAGTTATTTATAAAACATACATCAAACCCATTCTTTTATATGCATGCCCTGTCTGGGGTAACACCACTAAAAAAAACTTAAAAAAACTCCAAATGCAGCAAAACAAATACCGAAGACTCACAGCAAGACAAAGGCTTCGAACAAAAATAGACCATCTGCATTCCATGACAAATACACTAAAAATACGTAATCAAATTAATAATAAATCAATAAAGTTCTTTGAGGAAATATCAAAATTAAATACGTTAACAGCTGAAATAGGCAAAATAACTCACGAAAATAGGAACTTCCGTAGAAGTCAAAAATTAATCAATTCTCATCTATTGTAGTAAACAATAAATAAAAAAAAATAAAAAAAAAATTAAGTCGCACAATACTCCAAACCTATTTCAACAACACGTAATTATACCTTTTTTTGCTCATTTTTCCCTTAACATCAATGTAATAACAAACAAACTGACTTAACTTGAAATAGTATAAGTATAATATCAAAAATACGAGGTCAACTTACGCAAGTAAGGAAGACCAAAATGTATATATTGTAAATAACGTTAATAAAGTTTATTCATTCATTCATTCATACACAAGCACATGCCGCTTGACTAAATTCGTTTGAGATTTTGTCGTGAACGGACGTGTTTTTTGCTTCTCTGTGCTTTTTAAAAGTGACAAAAATTAGTGCTGAAAATACTTCACAATTTTTTCTATTTTGAAGACTTGTCCATGACATAGTCTAAAATTTTTAAAATTAATTCTCGGATTCTTTTGCGATTTTGACAGGTTTCAGACTCTGCCAAATAATTATTTAGCTGCGATATTTCGACGTACTAGAAATTTCTAGTGTTTGTCGAAATTTAAGGATTTTTTCAAGTATTTTTAACTTTGAAAAATTAATTTTTGTCGGAGTGTTGAATCTTGGAAAAATCAAGTAAATATAGATCAGTAGGGGTTTTTATTAGGGTTTTCTTGATCGTGACACCGGAAAAATCCGACGTAGGACCTCAAAGTTCCCGATTTTAAGAGATTTTTCAGGTTTTCGGACTTTGAAAAATCCTCGAAGAATCAAAAATTTTTCTATAAGTGTTTCTACGTTAAAAAATTGAAAAAATTTTCAGTGTTGAGACCTTAGACTAGATCAGTAGAGGGTGCAATCGTGATCTTTTAGATTTTTGGACCCAGAAGATTCGATTTGAAACTTCGAAGTTCTCGATTTTCAGAGATTTTTCAGGTTTTCGGACTAAGAAAAAATCTCGAAAAATCAAAACGTTTTCTAAATGTTTCTCCATTGAAAGATTGAAAAATTTTTTAGTGTTGAGAACTTAGTCTAGATCAGTAGAGGTTGCAATTGTAATCTTTTGGGTTTTTGAACCGAGAAGATCCGATTTAAAACTTCAAAGTTTTCGATTTTAAGAGATTTTGCAGGTTTTCGGACTAAGAAAAATTCTCGAAGAATCAAAATTTTTTTTTTCTCTCTAAGTGTATTTCTCTCCGCCCACTCAATGTTCAATTTGCGACAGGTTTAAACGTGTTCCGCGAGAAATTGTTTTAAGTGCGCAGTGCGTTTTACTAATAATTTCTAATTATGTCATCTAAAAAAACGAAAAATGAGTCATTTGAGCCTAACAAGAAAAGAAAAACACTGTCTTTGGAGTGTAAACTGAATATAATTTAAGACTTTGAAGCAAAAATGAAAATTTGTGAATTGGCAAAGAAATTTGACCTACCGGAATCAACAGTCCGAACGGTTGGAAAAGGTAAAGAAAAAATTATGACCGCTGTGAAAGACTCTCAATCTTTGAATTCAAGTATCATCCGTAAGCGTCACGGTATTATCGCACAGATGGAAACATTGCTACAGTCATGGTATGATAATCAAATGAGAGTGAAAAATTGTCCTGTTGATCAAAATACAGTGTGCCTTCAAGCAAAGCAGATTTTTGAAAAACTAAAAGAAGAAGCTGATGAGGCGGCTGAAAATGAAGTGTTTAAAGCTAGTAACGGCTGGTTCAGCCGATTTAAGAGTCGTTGTAATTGGCATAGAAGGCAGGAAAGAAATCGACATAATCCTTGTGTCGCTGCCCAGAAACGAGTAGACAATCTACGATTTAAAAAGACTTTGCATATTTCGCCAGAAAGCCTGAAGAGGAAGAAAATAAGTGGGCAATGCTTTAGGTGCCAGAAGTGGAGACACTCACAATCTGGCTGCCGGGCAAAAGTGGTCTGTGTTAAGTGCGCAGAAGAGCACTTGGCGAAGAACTGCCCAAAAACATAGGAAGAAGATGCCAAATGCGCCAACTGTGGGGGCCCTCACCCTGCAAGTTATCGAATTGTCCGAAGTGGCCCAAGCTAGACGCTAAACAGGCCACTTCCCAGAAACCTAGTGCTGCCGGTTCTAGGGGAGCTTCAACAAGTTCCGCTGTTCCCAAGGCAGCCAAAAAGGAATCTGGGAAACCTGTAACGTCTAGCTTACAGAAGAAGCCCGTCAAGGTTGAAGCAGCTAAAACTCCACCAGCTGCCAAACCTACAGACGGGTGGACAACTGTAGTCTCCAAAAAGCAGAAAACTAAAAAAAACGGTCTCTACTAAACAGCCCCAAAATTAAAAAAAAAAGAACCGTTATTAGTAGGAAGCCGAGAACAAGCGTGAAGCAAATGACCCAAATTTTGAGTCAAATGCTCATTACGTTTGGTGAGACTGAGCCCTCTAGAGATTTGTATGACAAATTCTGGAAGGACTTTGAACTGATGCGCTTCACAATCGAACATTCTTATGAATATATCCAAAGCCAAGGGGAATTCTAGCAGTTATTTACGAAAACGGTCTGAAAGCTAGAAAACAGGAATTGGAAGTGTTCGTGGGGAAACATCGAGTGGATGTTATACTCATAAGCGAATCACACCTGAGACCTGCAGACGAGCCCAGACTAAGTGACTACTTCGTTTATAGGATGGATAGAAATGACGCCGCTGGTGGTGGAGTTGCTATCCATGTTAAAAAGGGTATCGAGCATCGGACAATTCCAAAAAATACGTTTCTAAAGCCAAAGAGATAGCCACAAGCCAAATCGACCGAGCAAGTCGATTTAAGAGTCAAGAAAGCATTTGAAAACAATAGCATCAGCAATATGATGATTAAGTGACTTAAATTTATCAAGCTACAATCATCACTGGAATACTTGTAAAGAAAAGATCAGACAATTCCAAATCCTGGACCAGTAAACATGGTAGCAGTAGGAGTTGCAATACACACAACGGACGCTGGCCTGCTGAGGTTGTACGCAGCTTACATCGCCCCCAATCGAGTTTTACTGGAACAAGATTTGGAAGAAATCTTAGAAACTGATGCTGCTGCCATTGTGGCTGGAGATCTGAACGCCAAACATAACGCGTGAAACAGAAGGGTTGAAAACACAAAAGGAAGAGCGTTGTTTCGGTTTGCCGATAGACGAGATATAGTTGTATTGGGACCTGACAAACCTACTCATTATGGGGCGATAGGTAGACCGGATGTCCTGGATATAGCTATTCGAAATGTAGTTCACCAGGCTAGGTTGGATACAACCAATGACCTGAGCTCTGATCACAACTCGGTGCTTTTGCACCTAGGACGTGAACAGGACTACGATGGCCCAGGCTCTCGAGATGTGATTAATTGGGGAAGATTCAATAAGGAGATAGCCACACGCCAAGTGGACCGAGTAAGAGTTCCCGACACACTTCCGGACGACATCAGAGAGCTGATCAGATCAAAAAACAGAACAAGAAGGCGCTTCCAACGTACTCTTGATCCTGTTGATCGACGAGAGGCAAATAGATTAGTACGCGAAGTGAGGGAGCAACTCTTCGAGTACAAAAACCAGAAATGGAATGACAGGCTCGAAGAGCTTTCTTCGGAAGACTGTTCGGTGTGGAGAATGGACAAAATCTTAAGAACAGAAAGAAAACCTATGCCGCCTATGCATGGTGAGCTAGGTGTAGTTCACCCATATCAAGCAAAAGCGAAAGCTTTTGCTGGCTGTCTAGAACGGCAATGTTCTCCAAATTGGAGACATGTCGATATCAATCACGTTGAACAAATTCATCGTGCTGTCCGTCGCACGATTCGAAACTCAGAAGATGATAAAATTATCACATCAACTTCGCCAGCAGAGGTCAAAGAGATTATCAAGCATCTAAGAGCCAAGAAAGCATCTGGAAACGATGATTAAGCGACTGTTTCACCAAGCGGTGATGCATCTCGTGGGTATCATCAATGCAATGCTGCGCTTGCGACACTTTCCAAACAAATGGAAAGAAGCTGATGTTGTGTTTGTTCCAAAATCGGGCCAAGGCTTACAGTTTCCTCAGAATTACAGGCCTATCCGTCTACTTCCCTACATAGGGAAAATAGCTGAGAAAGTGATTCTGAAGAGACTAAAAGATTTTGAGAAAGGACATCACATCATCCCTGACAAGCAATTCGGATTCAAAGAGTCACATTCAACGACAGAGCAAATTCTACGTGTGGTTGAGCACGCTACTACAAGCGTAAACCAGCAAAGAATTACAGCAAAGTTTGGCACAAAGGACTCCTCCACAAGCTTATTGTAGCCGGCTTTCCAGTTTTAGAGCAAAGTTGGGTGCATTGAAATCCAGGGAGAGATACATAACTTCGGGGGTTCCCCAGGGATCACTACTTTCTCCGTTTCTCTTTGCCATCTACACAGCTGATGTTCCTAAACCACAAAATGTAAACACCACCACTGCTTACTTTGCGAATGACACAGCTATACTTTGCAGATCAAGGCAACTACATACTGTCGCAAGATATATGCAGCAGCATCTCGATCTACTCGAAGAATGGTTTTCAACGTGGAGAATCGAAGTGAACGCTGCCAAGAGCAGTGCGATCGTCTTTAGGAAACGTATCAAAATCACTCGCGACATGGCGTTAAACCAGGATATACATGTGACCATGTTTGAAAAACCCATCCCATGGAGAGATCATGCAAAATATCTAGGTGTAACGCTCGACAAGAGACTCACTTTCAAGCCACATGTTGACAGTGTTCTAAACAAATGTCATGGTATGATTAGAAGGCTGTACCCAATGATCAACAGGCGTAGCCGGTTGTCTATTGGAAACAAACTTCTGATATACAAATCCATTATTAGACCGGTGCTCACATATGCTTCGCCTGCGTGGGGGCACGCAGCAAAAACGCGTATCAAAGCAATCGAAGTTGCACAGAACAAATGTTTGAGAATGGCATTCAATGCTCCCTGGTATGTACGTAACGTACAACTACATAGGGAAGCAAAGATACCAACCATAACCGAGTTCATACACCAAGTTGCAATAAAAGCTTTTGCAAAGGCAGAGACTCATAACAACGAGCTGATACGTCAAGTGGTGGATTATGACGAAGCTGAAGAGGTCAAGTACAGGCGCCCTAAACAGGTGCTTGTACTCCAATAGAATCACGGTGTAGTCATAGCTGTATTTTTCTGTTACAGATCCTAGAGATGAAAGAGTAAGGGTCCCAGGACCAGCTCCGAAGAAGATGGATGTCAATGTCAATGTACAGAAGCAGTCTTTCTCCGGGGTTACAATTGGTAACATTGCTTTAATAAAAAACCCTCCTCAGTAATTAAACAAATCCACAACCAAACCCAGTGCACCACAGGATAGTCTCCCGGGGCACTAATCCAAACAAAGAAAGATTCCTCAACCTCAGGGTTAAATCTTAATTTATAATTTAGAAGAAAAAAAAGGCAAAGTTACCATAGTTCGCGGAATAGCCGAACTTAACGGTAGCACGTGGCGCCCAAACGTAGTAATCGGTTTTCGCAACGGATTTGAGAACGAACCTAGTGTTATTTTAAAATAAAACAACATAATGGCTCTTCCAAAACAAAAATTGGAAGTCAACCTCGAAGGTTTAGCGAAAAAAATTTCTAAAATAATTTCTCCGCTACAAACCACACCCTTAAAGCCAGAAGAATTTTTACCGACGTTTTTGGGAGAACCAGAAGAAGATCCCGAAAAATGTATTAAAAAAATTGAAGAATACTTCAATTCCTTGCCGAAATTACCATCTGAGCATAAACCCATAATTGCAATTAAGCAATTTAGAGAGGCGGCTCACAAATATAAACAGATACCGAGATTAGACCCATCCACTAGTGCTCTCTGGAAGACACTAAGAGAACAATACGGGTCGAAAGAAAACTGCGATAAATTGCAGGAAATTTTCTACATGCGCCGTTTTGAAATGGAAAAAGATAAAATAGGAACTTTCATTCAAAAGCAAAAGATGCTTTACGAGCGCTTTACCTTAGTGAAGGATGAAACCCCTTTCATCTCACGACTTCTAAAACAAATGCCCAAAGAAATTCGACCTTTTCTGGTGACAGCAAGATGCAAATCCATTAAAGATCTGATCAAGGTGTCTCGAACGGTTTTGAACACTTGCCCAGAACTATCTGAATCTAGACCTCCAAAGAAACAATTCAACTGGAAGCAGGGAAACGCCAAACGAGCCAAAGAGACGTCTCCTGTGACGCCCGGTGTTTCCAATTAAACATCGAAAAACAAGCTCCACGCATCCAAGTGGAACTTAACGAAAGACAAGTAATCGCAGCCCTCGATACCTATGCTTCCTCCAACTTTATCAATGGAAAACACGCAAAGAAGCAGCAGTTCCAGAAAACCAAAGTACTTCTTGCGCATAAAGACCATGAAACCACGGCAACTGGAACAATCAAGCTAACGCTAAAAATTGAAAGCCAGGACTACCAAGAGGAATTTCTAGTGATTCCGGAACTAAGAGAAGATGTGATCCTAGGACACACATAGTTAGCTGAAAGTAAAGCAACCATGGACTACAGTCAAAGATGTGTTCATCATGGGACTAATCACCGCTGAACGTCATTCTGCACACGATCCGATTAAAGAACAGTGAACCTTTTCGGATAAGACCGTACCCATTGAGCGAGACAAAGAAGCAGATAATGTACCAGTGCATCGAGGATATGATATCAGCGGGAGTGAGTGAACGCTCACGAAGTGAATATTGCTCGCCAGCATTGCTCGTCAAGAAATCAGATGGTAGTACACGATTCTGTACAGACTATAGACGCTTAAATCAAGCAAAAATTGACGAAACAGCAGTGCTATCCAAGATCCATGATGCCTCAAAAGATTTTCTGAACAGCTCAAGTCTTCTCTGCCCTGGATCTTAAGTCAGGATACTGGCAGATACCACTGGATCCACAATCTCGACACCTAACAGCATTTGCAACACCAGACGGATCAACATACCAGTACAAGGTAATGCCTTTTGGTCTTAAAAATGCACCTGCGTCGTTTCAAAAGCTAATAAATCACGTATTAGTTGGTACATTAGGAAAATTTACACATGTCTATTTAGATGACATTATTGTTTTTTCCAAAACATACCAGGAGCATTTAGGCTACATTAGAATAGTTTTTGAACCACTACAAGAGTACGGTTTGAAGTGTGCCTTGAACAAATGCAAATTCGGTGTCAAAGAAATTAAATACCCGGGAGACATTATAAATAGCCAAGGTAACCACCCCCAGGAACACCACCTGAAACAGATCCAAAGTGCAGAAGAGCCAACAAACCGGAATCAAATCCGCAAATTTTTAGGACTAGCAGCATGGGTGCGGGAATATGTACCAAGATTTCTCGAAATTTCAGTACCCTTAGCTGATCTTCTAAACACCAAAGTGAAATTCAGGTGGGGCCCACAAGAACAACAAGCATTCGAAAATGTCAAGTCTGCCATCAGCCAACCGCTACAGCTCCATCGACCTGATCCATAAAAAAAGTTTATACTGCAAACGGACGCAAATGGCGCGGGAATCGCAGCAGTAATACTTCAAGAAAATGAAGACAAAACTCGAAGAGTAATTTCGTACGCAAGTGCGCGATTGACGGCGGTACAAAGAAGATGGCATATAAACGAACTCGAGTGTCTCGCGATTGTGTGGGCTGTAAAACGGATTAGACAATACTTAGAAAATCGTGACTTTACTCTCCGTACAGACAATAAAACTCTGCTGTGGCTAAAGACAGCAAAAGACTCAACAGCTAAACTAACGCGATACGCGATTGTGCTTCAAGAGTTCAAGTTTTGTGTAAAACACTGCCCGGGCAGCAAAGAAAATGAACTACCTGACTTCCTATCCAGGCAACCAGACCTAAGTGAAGTGCCTAGTGAACTGGACGAGAATGAAAAAATGTTTGCGCCAGTTACAGTGCAAAACACAGAACAGGTCAGTATAATAGACACTTTGAATTTTCTTGACCAAGTGAAAGAAGCTCAACGGAAAGACTCAGGACTTCAAGAGGCAAAGCATCGACTAGAAGGCACAGAGCCATCCCGACCCGAAAATCGAAATTTTTGCCGCCACTATGAGATTATAGAAGACGGTTGTCTTTGGAATAAAACATTCAGCGTCATATCAGTTTTGAGTTCCGAGAAAGAAAATTAGATTAAACTAAAGCAAAACACACAGCTATCGGAATTAAAATCACTCCTACAGCAATTGCGGATTACAGGGGCATGACTAAATATCTAGATGCTACCGGATTCAAATATCGCACTTTTACACTGAAAAAGGATAAACCTTTAAAACTATGCATTAAAAGTATTTCACCGAACTACACACATGAAGATATAAAGGAAGATTTGAAAAACCAAGGTTTTCCAATAAACTCAGCAAAAATTCTTAAAGACAAGAATGAAAAACCATTGCCTATTTTTCTAGTTGAAATTGACAGAACATATAAGCACTTTATAATATCACAAAGATATGCAATTTACATATTAAAATACAGTCGTATATGAGCAAGTCATCTACGGGACAATGCCATAGAAATCAGCTCTTTCGCCATGCTTAAAGTGGGTGCAGAACTGATTTCAAATGTCTGAAATGTGGTGAAGCACATCCCACAAACACATGCGAAAAACCAAAATGTGCAACCAGCAAAATGTGCAAACTGCCGGAACGCACCCAGCAAATTTCAGAAGTTGCCCAAAAAACCGTCAAAACATTAAAACAAATAAACCACAAGAAACAAGCAAAAACACACTAACCAAAACAACAAAACCAGCTTCAATTACCGTCAAAACAGCACCAACAAACAACACCCCAACCCCAAAAACAACAAGTCAAACCGCAACAGCACCAAAGTCGAGAGACTCCAAACCTCACCAAAAATTCAAAATAGCCAACGTCTTAACATACAGGCAAGACCGTCTGCATGGAAAAGGAGGAGGCACTGGCATGCTGATCAAGAAAAATATTAAACATGAGCAAATACAACATTGCAACGCAACAAACATCGTAAACACAGCAATAGAAATTACAACAAACAAAGGCAAAATTCAGTTATTTTCGCTTAACATACCACCATTATTAAAACTCACGACAGAAGATTTAAATTTTATTAAACAAAAAAAAAAGCACACTCATTGCTGCAGGTGATCTAAATGCCAGACACACAAACTAGCCTAGTAAGAAAACATGTAAGCGAGGAGAGCTCATTGAACACTTAATGCAAAATAACAACATCATAGTAGACGGTCCACCAGATCCCACACACATCTACAAGAACGGCAATGACGTAATTGACGTTGCTATTATAAAAAACCTGAGTTTAAATTATGAAATTCAAACCTTACAAGAATTAACTTCAGATCACAAGCCAGTGGTCATTGAACTCTTGGCACAAGAGACACCCACCATCTGCACTCGCAAATGAACCAACTGGGACAAATTTAACAAAACACTTAAAGTAGCAGAACCGGACATAAACAACATAAATGAACTAGACTTTGCAGTAAATATTTTTCAAAAAGAATCACAAAATTGCATAGAAATGAACTCAAGGAAAATTAACAATAATGAAAAAACAAACAATAAACTACCAGAATACATAGAAGAGAAAATTAAAACTAGAAACAAATTACGTAAACGTTACTAAATGACTCTAGATCCTTCAGACAAAAACTTATGCAACAAAAAATCAAATGAAATCAGACAATTAATAACAGAACACAAAAAAAAATCTACAACAACAAACTTGAAAAATTAAGAAGAGAAGACAACAGCTTATGGAAAAACATCAAAACACTTAAAAACCAACGATATCCAATACCACATCTTACACATAACAACAAACAAATATATAAAACACCAGAAAAACAAGAAATTTTTGCAAATTCTTTTGAAAAACAGTTTCACAACAAAGAAGCTTAAAACACTTTATCCCATATTAAACAAAAACAGTAAACTTAGCTTAGAAAACAATCTCAAGACTTATAAAACCATCGTACAACCCATCATAACATATGGCTCAGAAATCTGGGTCACAGACCATAAATCATGCAAAAAGATGAACAGCACAAAAGCAAACATTATTAGAACAACGAGAGTATGGTTTCGCACCCTCCGGATGCTTACCTACTCTCTTGAGTAGAGGGTTGCCTACGGCAACGTGTATGAACCTAGAGGGGTTGCCTTCGGCAACCGTAGAACAAACGCACTTTTTTTTTATTAGATTTTTGGTTTATTTATTTTTTTATTGTAATAAATTTTTATTTATTCCTTCTTGTACTTATTCTACTTTCCCATATCAACGTTTGCCTTCGACAACATTTATATAAACCTAGCCCATTATTATTTATCTTAAAATTTATTATAAATATAAATATCTGTTATAAAAATTCTCGTTATAACATTTTAGATCAGATTTTGACATAACGTTTTCATATTAATATTACTTTAATATTTAAAAATAGTATTACTATCTATCATTATTTTATATTATTTTTTTCAATCATTATATATATATATATATATATATATTTTTATTCCTTCTTGTTCTTACCATACTCTCTTATTTGTAAAAGATTGCCTTCGGCAACAATAAAACAACAATTTTTTGTTTTATCAAAAAATTTTGCATTACATTTTATTTAATATACTTGATTTTTATTCTTCTTTCACTTTCCAATTTTTTTTTTCTTTCATTTGTTTTTTTTTCCTTCGTTTTAATTTTTTTTATTTTTATATTAATTTTATTACTTTAATAATAATTGTTATTAGAATTAAAATAAAAACTATAATATATTATAATAATTTATATGAATTTTTTCTCATTCTCTTCTAAAGCAAGTCTTTTATTATTTTTTTTCAAAATTAAAATTGTTATTTTATATATTTTTTTTTGTTTCTATTATTATATTTTTTTATTTATTCTTTCATTTGCTTACCTCACTCTCTTATATATATATATATATATATATATAAGGTTGCCTTAAGCAACCATAAAACAACCATATTTAATTTTTATTAAAAAAGTTCGTATTACATTTTATTAATTATATACTATATTCTTTCTTTTTTTTTCTATTTGTTTTCTTTTTCTAATTTCTTAAATTTTTTCCTATTTTCTATTTAATTTTTCCAAAATATGTAATCATTCAATTACAATCATACATAATCTAATGAAAAAATCAATACAAATTATTTATATTATAGTTATATATCATATATCAAATTCAAAAAAACAACTACTTTATAGAAATTTGTACATTGAAATTGACAAAAAAACGTTTTATATTTCATGTTAGTTATAAAATATAAATCATTAATATTAAGTGATCACTTTGTATTTTTTAATTGATTATGTCAACAATAATCATTGACAATTGACATTGTATTTTTTTTTAAATATTTAATTGTTTATTTATAAATATAAAAATAAGTACGTACGGTTGAGAAAAAAATATATATTCTTTCATCGATTGGTCTCAAACACAACTTAACCTTCTTTTTTCGTATACACAATTATACATTTTCCTACAACCACAGTTCTATATCTTATATAATACAATCAAAATAACTCTTCTAGCCATTCGTATTATATTCCCAAATTATAATAAATGAAAAAATGTAGAACTGGCCAAATAATTAGATATCCCCTCAAAAAGTTTTATGAAATTTTATCTAAAAAAAAAATTATAGACATGAGATTAAATAATTATTAAACCTACTTTATTTTAAACTTTTCACTTATATTTTGCAAAAAAACAACACTTTTACACTTAATTTTGTAAAATATGTAAATACTTTATAAAAATTCTAAAAATAATTAATTTATTATTATATTTTTTTTTGTTGCTAACAGCAACGATGTCATGTCAAAAATATTAGAGTGGTAAATTTAAAATTTTTCATAGCAATTAAAAATCAAAATTATTACTAAATAAAGTTTTTTACCATTTTAAAATGAAATATGTATAGGAATTGCCAACTATCTCCAACAGTCCTCTTTGATTCCATTTATTTTATTACTATTAAGATCCAGATTTATAGCATTCTCTCAAAATAATTACATTGTATAATCAATCAAAAATAATTACAATGTACCTTGTATATAAACAGTCTAGATAACCATTTACTGTAAATCTAATGCATCTGAAACAGCATATAAAAATAATTTCATTCAATTGCAAAAATTTTCTTATAAATAACGTTTTCACAACTATTTTTATGAAAAAACTTATAAATAATTATTTTGTTTGTGTTACTAAAAAACAAATAAATATATATGTCAATTTAAAAAAAAAAATTTTGTAATAACTGGTTGCTATAAAAATTTTTTTTATTTTAGAAAAATATAAAGAAGAAGAAGATGGCAGAGAGCAAAGATTCAGTAAGTTTTACTAATTATTCTTTTAAAATTAAATAAAAAAAAATTCAATTTTCATTATTATATAGGTACTCTTTCAAAATAATTTTATTAGTTATCAAAATTTTAAAACATCTTAAATTTAACCGAATCCAATAAAATTAAATGAAAGAGTTCTTGTGTACCGCTAGAAAGCGTTAAAAGCCCCATTTGTTGCATTTTATCATTATGATGATGATGATATCTATATAAATATCATATACTGTCATCACACTCCAAAAAATGCATTTAATTCCTATTAAAATGGGCTCCATCTTTTTTTTTAAATAAAAAATTTAATATTTCTACAATTTATTTTTAAATTTAAATAGAATGATGTCGATATGGATCGGGGAGAAGACGTTCCAGAGAAAGAAGAAAATAATAAGAAAAAAGAAAACAACAAAAAAATATATAAAAAACCAAACCAAAAATATAAAAATTTAAAAAAAAAACAAATAATAAAAAAAAAGAAGACACTAACAAAACTTATATTTATAACATTAAATTTGCAAATATACATTTTAATTAAAATTTTGTTTAAATCAATCTATCTTTTATTATTAATAAAAAAAAAATTGTTTTCTTCAACACATCGAAAACATATACAAATTAAGCTTTTCTCTTATATTAAAATTTTACATTATAAGTAAACCATATCAATATAAGATTTTAGTATTTAATAAAAAAAAAGTAAAAAACCTACCCAGAGCTTTTCTTTCTATTATTTCTTCTATCTTTTCCAATATAAAAAACCAAGCCTAGGCAAATTTTTATCGGTCGCTTCAAAATAGTTTTTAAACAATGTTTTCATTTAAATATTTATTGAATTGTTCTCCCATTATATTCACACTTCAGTCCGTTGACAGTTTGGGGGGCGACAAATTGTAAAACCTTCTTTCTTACAATTCCAGTTGCCCAACCAGACAAGGGTCTGGAAAAAACAAAAGCGCCCAAAAGAGAGCACAATCCTGAGGAGGACAGCATTCAAGCACCTAATAAAAAGGCAGCAAAGGCTGTAGTAGAACCAACTGGCCCTAGCACCAGAAGACCTCGACCAGCACCAGCTGATAAAGGTGCTTCACAGAAGTGCCCACCGATAATTATCCACGATAAGAGCCACTGGAGCACAATCTCCGCCGGCCTCAAGCAGCACAGCATCGCCATTCCTAAGGCGAAAGTGGCTCCGGAAGACATAAGGACACAGGTGAGTGACATTAACCGTTAACAAACCACTAAAGCTAGTCTTGAGAAGATTACCTGTGGGACTGCCAATCGAGGAAATCAAAGAAGAACTCGAAGAGGCCGGTTTCCATCCTGCAACTGTCTCACGCATGTACGTGACGGTAGAGGCAGGAAAGAAATCGACATGGTCCCTGTGTCGCTGCCCAGAAATGAAAGGGCAATCTACGATTTAAAAAGGCTTTGCAGCCTAGTTATTCCGCCAGAAAACCTGAAGAAAAAGAGAACAAGTGGGCAATGCTTTAGGTGCCAAAAGTGGGGACACTCACAATCTGGCTGCCGGGCAAAACTGGTCTGTGTTAAGTGCGCAGAAGAGCACATGGCAAAAACTGCCTAAAAACAAAAGAAGACAATGCCAAATGCGCCAACTGTGAGGGCCCTCACCCTGCAAGTTATCGCGCATGTCGGAAGTGGCCCAAGCTAGACGCTAAACAGGCCACTTCCCAGAAACCTAGTGCTGCCGGTTCTAGAGAAGCTTCAACAAGTTCCGCTGTTCCCAAGGCAGCCAGAAAAGAATCTGAAAAACCTATAACGTCTAGCTTACAGAAGAAGCCCGTCAAGGTTGAGGCAGCTAAAGCTCCACCAGCTGCCAAACCTACAGACGGGTGGACAACTGTGGTCTCAAAAAAGCAGAAGACTAAAAAAACGGCCTCTACTGAACAGCCCCAAAATTAAAAAAAAAACCGTTATTAGTAAGAAGCCAAAAACAAGCGTGAAGCCAATGACCCAAATTTTGGATCAAATGCTCATTACGTTTGGTGAGACTGAGCCTTCTAGAGATTTGTATAACAAATTCTGGAAGAACTTGATGCGCTCGACAATCGAACATTCTTAGGAATAATCAAAAGCCAAGGAAAATTCTAGCAGTTATTTGGAACGCAAACGATCTGAAAGCTAAGAAACAGGAATTGGAAGTGTTCGTTAGGAAACATCGAGTGGATGTTATAGTCATAAGCGAATCACATCTGAGGCCTGCAGACGAGCCCAGACTAAGTGACTACTACCTTTATAGGATGGATAGAAGTGACGCCGCTGGTGGTGGAGTTGCTATCTATGTTAAAAAGGGTATCGAACATCTGACAATTCCAAATCCTGGACTAGTAAACTTGGAGGCAGTCGGAGTCGCAATACACACAGCGGACGCTGGCCTGCTGAGGTTGTACGCAGCTTACAACGCCCCCAATTGAGTTTTACTAGAACAAGATTTGAAAGAAATCTTAGAAGCTGATGCTGCTGTCATTGTGGCTGGAGATCTGAACGCCAAGCATAACGCTTGGAACAGTAGGGTTGAAAACACAAAAGGACGAGCGTTGTTTTGCCGATAGACGAGACATAGTTGTATTGGGACCTGACGAACCTACTCATTATGGGGCGATAGCTAGACCGGATGTCCTGGATATAGCTATTCGAAATGTAGTTCACCAGGCTAGGTTGGATACAACCAATGACCTGAGCTCTGATGACAACCCCGTGCTTTTGCACCTAGGACGTGAAGAGGACTACGATGGCCCAGGCTCTCGAGATGTGATTAATTGGGGAAGATTCGATAAAGAGATCAAGACGAGCATCGGACAAGTACCCACTATTCACTCTAGAGAAGACATTGATGACGCAATTAAGCATCTCCAAGGTACGGTTTCTAGAGCCAAAGAGATAGCTACACGCCAAGTCGACCGAGTAAGAGTTCCCGACACACTTCCGAACGACATCAGAGAGCTGATAAGATCAAAAAACAGAGCAAGAAGGTGCTTCCAACGCACTCTTGATCCTGTTGATAGACGAGAGGCAAATAGATTAGTACGCGAAGTGAGGGAGCAACTCTCCGCGTACAGAAACCAGAAATGGAATGACAAAATCACTCGCGACATGGCGTTGAACTAGGAAATACATGTGACCATGTTTGGAGAACCCATCCCATGGAAAAATCATGCAAAATATCTAAGAGTAACGCTCGACAAGAAACTCACTTTCAAGCTACATGTTGACAGTGTTTTAAATAAATGTCATGGTATGGTTAGGAGACTGTACCCAATGATCAACAGGCGTAGCCGGTTGTCTATTGGAAACAAACTTCTAATATACAAATTCCATTATTAGACCTGTGCTAACACATGCTTCGCCTGCGTGGGGGCACGCAGCAAAAACGCATACCAAAGCAATCAAAGTTGTACAGAACAAGTGTTTACTAATGGCATTCAATGCCCCCTGGTATGTACGTAATGTACAACTACTTAGGAAAGCAAAAATATCAACCATAACCGAGTTTATGCACCAAGTTGCGATGAAAGGTTTTGCAAAGGCAGAGACTCATAAGAACGCGCTGATACGTCAAGTGGTGGATTATGACAAAGCTGAAGAGGTCAAGTACAGGCGCCCTAAACAGGTTCTTGTACTCCAATATAATTACGGTGTAGTATCGTATCACGTACTCATTGAGTACAACATATACTCATAGATGGTTTTTTCTGTTTCAGATCCCAGAGATGAAGGAGTAAGGGTCCCAGGACTAGCTCCAAAAAAGAATTTTGTCAATGTCATTATGAGAATCAGTTCTCATGCCAGACTTGCTCTGAGCAGGTCGTCCCAAGTGAGATGGAAGAATCGACAGAAGTGTATTTTAGCAACAATAAATTACTATTAAACATTGAAAAGCGCAAACCGCAATCAAAGCTGTCTCTTAGAGAGTTGAGAGATCAAATTGACTTAGAATTGAATAATAAAAAAAATATTTTACAGTTAATATTTACAGTTATTATTTACAGTTAACGAGCGCATGGCAACCGATGAAGATGTATTAATAAGTAATAGTAAAAGTGTAACATCCAACCTCAAAAGGGTAAACACAAGTGAAGAAGACTTCATTAAACGAAAAAAAACACGCGAAAGCGTTAAGAACATACGTGAGACCCGAAGTTCTTAAAAATCAATTTGACAACCTTCAGGAAATCAATGACGCGGGAGCATCTGGAGAAAACCCAAGCTCAGACGACTCCGACAGCATGGAAAAGGCGACAGCCAGGCGAGCGCCCTAAACAAAAAAGCGTATAAAGCGCACATCAAAAACACCACCCCAATCACCCTATTAAACAAAAATAAATGGGCCAAATTAGGCGAAGTCATTATTAATGAATTTATTAAATTAATTACGTAAAAGCAACTAACTCTACAAATGGCATTAAAATTCAGCCTCAAATGCTGGATTACCGGAAACTTAGAAAAATTATGAACACTGACGGCTACCACCAATTCACGCATCACTTCAAAATTACAAGAATGAATGGTAAGCTAAAAAAAACAGCTCCACTTGTTCTTGTTGAGATAGACCGCAAATTTAGCTCAATTTACAAAATTACAAACGTTTGTGGATTAAGCGCAACAGTAGAAGCTCTTAAAGCAATCGGAGCTCCTATTCAATGTCACAGGTGCCAGCTTTTTGAGCACGTTCAAAAAAACTGTATGGCAGAATTTAAATGCTTAAAATGTGCCGATAAACATAACACACACCTTAGCACAAAACCAAAAACAACCGCGACTCGTTTCGCTAATTGCTCAGGCCCCCACACCTCTAACTACCATAAATGTCCTAAACGCCCTCAAAACCAAGCTCCTAAAACATCCTCAACTACAAAATGAAATAAAATTCCCAAAACCGACTTAAAGAAATAATCAAGTCATTAAAATCTTAAAAAGCTCCTGGTGACGATAACATTTCAAATAAGCAAATTAAAAACTTGCCAACTTCAGCTATTCTTCAAATAGCTAAAATATGCAATGCAATATTAAAAATCGGGTAAACCACCAAACAAAATTATTAGTTAAAAACCCTTCAGTCTTTTGCCTAATTTGACTAAAATACTTGAAAATAACATTGTCAATCGATTAAATCTATTTATTCAAGCTGGTAATTTAATTGCAAATGAACAATATGATGGTTTTCAAAAACAGCATTCGGCAATTCACCAAATTGCTCAAATTACGGAACACATATTAGAAAGCAAAAACATGTCCACACCCACGGGCGGAGTCCCAAATTAACACGTTCACGGACAATCCTCCCTATATAGTAAAAGAAATGGACAACAAGCAATATCTCTAGATTTCAAAACGTATAGCCAGAAACTAATAACAAACAGAAATAAAAATGTTGATCCAATACTACCTAAGACAAATATTCAAAAAGCTGTAATGGTGAAATCACTACCTATGAAGATTGGAGGATATTGGCTTTATTTGATTTGGATAGCAAAGTATTGCTAACTATAGGGGATGATGATGGATGGGCCATTATTAGCAAAGCCGAATACACAGCATGTAAGCAAGAACCATTTAGTGTATGTGGAATTCATCCACTGATTAGAAAATGGAATACAAACCCATGTGTTCACAGTCTCATTAATGAGCATTTAATTGGTATCTCTGACTGCAAGCTATATTACCTGGTCACATGTCTTTCAAAACATATGCAATTCCTGTGAAACCACAATCATGGTTGATCACTACATTTGCAAAAGAACAAGCTGTTAGTCATATCTGCAAAAACTGATGGAAATACTGTGACCTTGAGTTTATCTGATGCTAAACCTGCTTATGGAGATACCCGATAACTGTGTTGTAGAGCTCAATAATGTGCAACTGGTTCCTCCTTACCCGAGAAATGAAACTCTGATCAATTTATCATCTGATATCAATGTAGCACCCATTACAACTCCATACATTGGGATGACAAAGGATGTGATGTCTTGGATGAACTATACCTTACCGCCAAACCCAACTAAAATCTCTAATATTACCGGGATCCCTGTTTTATATAAAGAAGGTGAATCAACTCTGAGCCACTTGATGAAAGAATTAAGTCGTAACCACACAAAGTTCATAACTGAATCAGAAAAAATCAAGTACACCCTACTCAAGAAATGTTTACTCCATTATGCAGCACTTCTTTAAGCCTGCTTGCAAACAAAGTGCTCAAGTCGAAAAGTTTATTTTCCAAAGTCGTTAGGTAAATAACTATTACCTGCTTTTGCATGTTCATGTTAAGACTTTGACGTCAGAATGTTGTAATCCTAATCGCAATGACGTGTCAACTGTCAATTAGTAAACTGATAGAAAGCGCGTCACACGGTTACACGCCATTTTGATTTGTGCAAGTACAAATTGAAAGCTTTGAAATTGTTTGTGTTTAGTTTTACATTTACGATAAATTGAGTTGTGGTTGTTGTTGCAAATGAACAATATTTAATTGTGCTTTTGTGACTAACATGTGATATTGGTATGTGAAGCAATAAACATAGACATTACTTTAGTGGTGTTGTTTTTAGGTTGCAAAAGAAAACAATATTAATTGCCCTTTTGTGACTTACACGTAATAGTTGTGTGTTAAGTGAATAAATATAGAAGATAGTGTAGTTGTGTTTATGTTGCAAAAGAAAACAATATATAATTGTGCTTTTGTGACTAACGCAAGATTTGAATTTGGAGTGAAGAAGAAAGGAAGGTTATTGTGTGGATGTTCTTAAATCAAGATGCCGAAGTGTACCGGAGTGTATGTCCACGTGGCCACGACAATCGCTTTATAGGTTTCCACATCCAGTGAAAGAAAAAGATTGTTCCTACAGATGGCGGGAACTTATTGGCAATGTTGAAGTTGTCAATGCGTGTCTATATGTGGTACCGTGTATGTAAAAAGCATTTTCAGCAAAATGCTTTCAATAGAAATAATCGTCTGCAAAGGCTGGCTATACCACATTACCACTTGCCACAAGGTAAAACCAAAATTATTAATAGGAGTGTATTTTTTTATTACATAACAATACGCAAAGTGAATCTTTAATAAGATCATACCTGGAAAACCAAAAGTTCAAAACAAAAGGGTCAAAAATCTTGAACAAATAGTGCTCAACTCCAACAAGACCGCCTTTCTGGTCACCCAACCCCCCTTGGACCCCAAAAAGTTACAGAATCATTTAAACATTAGTTTAAACTGCAAAAACCTCACTGTAGTGGAAATCAAAGCCCACTTATCTTTTGATAGGGACTAAGTTACTTTCTTTCCTAGTCACTTCCAATCCCAACTCTCATCCTTTTCACGCCCCGCCAACTCCATCCCCCACCTCCCGTCAACCTTGAACTGAAAATTTCTGCGATTAACACAAACAGTTTAACACACAAAATAAACGCATCAAGAAATCATATTTTTACGGACAATATTCATGTTGGAAAAGATATTGCCACGACTGTGTGGACAGCCAAATGTTGGAAAGACGGCTACACAAGAAATCGAAAATAAATTAGATAGATGCTCAGTCTTATTTTGTGAAAGGCATCGTGACATATTGTTACCACATCTCATTAAAGGGGTGTACCGAATTGGCATTCCATGGTGGTGCAAGAGAAAGACTGCCCAATTAAAATTAGAAAGTAAACAAAAAAGACTTACCAAGAAAACAGCCAAACAAAAAAAAGTGTAAAAATTTTGGCACAGTTAATGTACCTTACGTGTTATTTTCATTTTGTAACTGTGTCGAAAATATATTTTTGTTTCGAACTGCATTGTTTGTGCAATAACTTTTACATCACCACAAACTATTTGTTTTCTATTTCAGGGTTCAAGTGAGTCTGCAGACGTACTAAAAACAATTTGTTAAAAACACTCTTTCCAGTTTCCAGTACGTTCATAGACTCGGAACACCGAAATAGAACAGAACAAATTTATACATCAATGTGCAATGGAATATTTATATTCTAAATACCCCGCGTTTTAAGCTCGTGGCGCCCTCTACGTTCACTTTACATTACAATCGGACAAAACATTAATGTGGATTAAAATTCACCACGTACTTGCACGTCTCAGGGTTGTCTCTGACACCAGTAATGTCGACTGGAATTCCAATCGCCTAGACATTCAAGCGGACCAGCTAAATAGGTATATTTCACAGGAAATATACCAAAGGTAAGTGGTTTATTAATTCTTTTAGCACCTTCAGTGCATGAATAAATTTATATAACTAATTAAAATTTAATAAATCTATTGGCTTAGTAGAAATCAAGAGTTTTTATAACCACCGTCAGCTTTTCTGACAGTGGTTTATTTTTTAATTTTTGATTAAAAATTTTATTATTAATTAATTTCATTTTTAATCTTGTTTTGCACGCAATAAATAAGCAACATTAGAATGGCAAGTGGAGCTTTCATAGCAGAGAATCTCCACAAAAGAGTAACATCTTTAGAGGAAAAACTCAGCGCTAGTTTAGCACTAATAAGTGCTCTCCAGATTAGGAATTCTAATCTGGAAAAAGAATCTGGCAAAGAGCCAAAGTCAAGCGGAGAGCCATTCCTTGCCATTAGAGAGTGACTCCAACGAGGAATCAATTCTCACGGCAAATGAGAAAACTATGAAGTTTTATGATGAAGACTCCTCATCTACAATAGGGACGGAGCCCAAACCAGGAGCAAATATAGCCGCCAAAAGAGGAGTTTGTTCTTGCTGGCTCGAGAAAGTCGAAGCAGAGGAGACTCAGGAATTTTAGGGAAACCACGCCCGAAAATAAAAATTTTAACTATATTTTCCTGAATTAAAATCACCTCTCCAAGGAAAATCACCTAAAGAAGGTGAAAAAACAGCCCCAGCGGCACCAAAGACACTCTCTGCTCCAAAGAGAGTAGCCACTAAATCCACCAAAGAGGTAATACAATCAAAAGGGGATGCAAAAGCACCCCATGCAGGTGGAGAAAAAATCTCCACCAATTATCATCAAGGCTCCCAAAAAATGAACGGCTATTTCAAGAACCCTCAAGGAGAGAAAGGTAGCTCCTCTAAGTGCACGTGTGTGCCCAGATGGAGATAGAGTACAACTCCAAACATCAGGGAATTTCAGGACATCAATTTCGTTCCTGAAAGCTAACAAAATATGTTACCACACATATTTTACTGCAGAGGAAAAGCCCTTAAAGAGACTTTTGAGACCAATTCCCCCTGCTATTTTAGAGCAGGAAATAAAGGAGGACTTTTAAGAAGTTATATAAGCGCCACATAGCGGCTTGGTCGATTGCGGTAGCTAAGGAACTCTTATTTATACCAATAGCTGAGGTACTAGTATAAATAATTGCACACAATAAAGACAAAAACAAAAAATTACAATTTATTTAAATTAATTCGTACAAAATAATCGTTGAACTTAATTAAAAAATAGTAATAAAATAATGTGAATGTGACAAAAAAAAGACAAAAGCAAAAAAGCGAAATAACAATTTAAAATAATTTCAAGGTATAAGAGATCAACCAAATTAATTTGGGCCTTTTCAAGTGAACGAACAGTTAATACGCTTACAGGTAGCCGTCTAATATACCCTTTCACACTACTCTCATAAAACCATTCAGATATCTATATTAGAGGACTTACCTACTTTTTCGTCCAGGTAATTAAGAACAAAAATTCCCTTGACCAGTACCTATTACATATTATATCATAATATGGTTGTCCACACTCGAACTAATTGATTTGCTTGATATTCCTTGCTTCCAGAACTAGGTTTCCAGGTTATTGTACTAAAATCCAAGAATGATAGGAAATCTCCAGGAAAAATAGGGCGAAAATAATATATATACAAAAAAAAACCCCTATCAAATTTAAAAACCCAGTCAACTAAATAAACAAAATTCATATTACCTGTCTTGATTAAACAAAAAGAAGAAAATTCTACAAAGCCAAGCTCCGCTTGTTTTGCTGAACAACAGCAAATATTCAATAAGCCACCCCAAGTGTTTCCGTTAAATTTTAGAGGCCGCTAAAAATATAATTTTTAACGGTTTTCTAAAATGTTTAGCGACAACTGGTATTCTGTAACGTCAAATTTTAGAAGACCGCTAAAATGAACTTATTTTAGAGGGTCCTCTAAAATGTGGCGGATTCACATCTGGCAACAGCGCAGAATTAACCGTATTTGACTTTTGCGCGAATGTCAACTGTCAAAACCTAACGTCAAAGTCAAAATTCTGTCATTTTTGTCATTACTATTCAAAGTTTGAAACTATCCATCTTTAACAATTAAAATTTGAAGAGAGACGTACTTGCTGTTATTATGTCGCGCTCAGCCAGAACAACAAAAAAACAAAAAGAGTTTTTAATTAATTATTTGAGCGAGAACAAGTGTTTATTGGGAGGAAAAATAACTCCTTCCAATATAAATATTATTAAGAAGTTGTGGGACGAGTTGGCCCAGGCGCTGAATGCTATTGGGCCCCAAAAATCTGTGAAGCAATGAAAAGATGTGTGTAGTAAGATCCATATATGTTTTATTTTAGTAATTCTTTGGCTTTTAGAGCATCAGTGAAATGAAAACAAATGTCCGTAGACGGGCTAGAGATGTCCGCTATGGGACAACCGGCACAGGTGGGGGATCAGGAGCCAAGTCCCTCTCAGAGCAAGAAGAGCGCCTCTTGTCTCTGCTCTCGCACCTAACGGTGGAAGGCGGAGCAAATTTAATTGAGGCTGGAGTTGTCCTTGTTCATGAGCCGGAGGAAACACGTGGAGCGCAGAAAGAAAATGCGGAGGGAAATCTCTTCACAAGAGAAATGCTTGAAGTAAAAAGCAACTACATTATTATCTTTCTTCTGGTTTATAAAATGTTTTTTTTTGAGGTTGAAAATGTTGACATAACAGGCGAGAGGGAAATTGGGGATTAGCCTGAAGCGCCATGCAGCAGCAGCACGATTCCGCAAGAAGTGTTAACTAGCGGTCAGTAATACATACTATGTTTATTTTATTTAAATTTATAATTTACAGGTGG
Source organism: Lagria hirta (assembly GCA_947359425.1). NCBI lineage: Eukaryota > Metazoa > Arthropoda > Insecta > Coleoptera > Tenebrionidae > Lagria > Lagria hirta. Next base: position 22,922,950 of record OX375794.1, read on the forward strand.
CAGAAGCCGTTTCCCTCTGGCGCATTCTTCCCCTCGGTCTAGGCGGCAGTGCTCCACTGGAAGAACAAAACGGAGCGCATTCCGCAACAAGAGTAGCACTACAACAGGACTAGCAGAGCATGACTCTACGCTTCGCCTGTTAGCGCGATCTAATTTTAAAATAGCGCAAGCACTGAATAATTTAGCATGTGCTGTAACAAAAATTGCAAATAAAAAATGAAACTGTAGGCAAATAAATAGTGTTTTACTATCTATATTTTACAAAACATTGAGTGTAGTCACGGTTTTACTCCACAAAATGTTTCAGTACTTGATTGCGTACTTCTTCGCCTCTTCTATGCCAATGCATGTCCCTCTTGTCAATTGCGTTGAAATTGTCTTCATTTTCTATTTCAATGATTTCATCTTCTTGTCGTTGAACCTCACAGCCATATTGTGTAGAACGCCACAACTGTAGATAATTTTACCTGCAGTTACAGGTTTATAATTTAAAACCCTATGTTTTAACAAACAGCGAAACCGTGATTTTAAAACACCGTTTAAGCGCTCAATAGTGTTTCTCGCTCTAATAAACGAAAAATTGTACCGACTTTCCGGACTATTGTCTTCGGGATTTTCAAACCAGGGAATCGTGCATTTGTATTTAAAATTTTTAGATCACTGCTCACTATAATTTGACAATTAATTCTGTAGAAGCCTTTTCTGCAGAAATATGGAAGGGCCGGATATTCTTCGGGAGGTCCAATAATTGCTATTTGAGTGCAATCAATTGCACCCAAACATCTTGGGAAATTAAATTTCTCCATAAATAAGTTTTTTATTCGCGTCCTTTCATTTTCTGTTCTTGGAAAAGTAATCCAAGTAGGCACTAAATGTTCATAAATAGTGTTGGTCACTTCATTCACACAGCGGCTCATGCATGGTTGACTTATTGCAAAAGTATGACCTTGCCCCGCACTTAACTGGTAACTGCCTGTGGCGTAAAAATGAAAAGTCGCTAGAATGCGAATATGCGGTGGAACTGCTGTAATTCTCTGGGGTTGCTGCATATGCTGCGATAGTATATTGACTATCTTTAAAGCTGTGTTTCTATTAAAGCGGAACAGCTTTCGAAAACAGTTTTCCGGGATGTGGAAAGGATCACTAACATCACGGATTCTGCGTTGATGTAGTCGGAATGCTGCTCTGCAAATTTAATAATATTCATTTAGCAACCATCAACTTTATTTTTTGTCGCTTACTTTTCTTCGTTTTCAGCAATTTCTTCCAATAAAACTTCACCGGCAATGTCAAAAACAGCCATTTTTGTACAATTATGCACCCCGTTAAAAAATAAAGAGTCGAAAAGTGAATCCTCTAAAATTTACTTTTTAGCGGGACGTTTTAACGCGTCCCTCTAAAAATTTAACGGAAACTGGTGTTACAGAATAGCTCTCTGTTTTTAGCGGCCTCTAAATTTTAACAGAAAAGTTACAGAATAGACCCCTTAGTGCTTTATAAAGAAAATCGACAAGGTTTAATATTGACTTATTTATCTGAGCCTTCAACCATAAAAGAGATCAGTTCATTGCACGATGTTGGTACTTTTTTTTATCAACTTGGCAAAAAAGTAAGATAAGAGAAGAAAAAAATAAGATAAACTTTAGAAGCAAAGATTATTGTAAATAAAAACAAAATGCCTTAATTTATGTTGTTGAATATACTGGGTGATCGTGTATTTTTCTAGATTCAACCGTGACAACCTAAGGAATGTATATCCTTATCTCCGAGCAGTAAGTAGCAAAGCCCTTTTTAAAAACCGGAGACACCAAAGTAGCAGTATTGCTCTTTGTTGCCTTCAACTTAAGCCGATACATCCCAATGATGTATCGCACGTGATTCTCGGTGTGTAAGGACTTAAGGAGGCTTGCCTCGATCCGCCGGATGTCAGATAGGGCAGAGGTGGGTTTTTAGTGAGTAAAAATCCCACACTACCGGCCAAAAATAATTACGATAGGGTCGATAGCAGTCTTTCCGCAGTTTTCAAAGTGACCTGTGCTTGTTTAAAGCGTTCATAGTGTGCTAAAAATGTGTTTTTAAAGAAAAACAATAAAAGATTATAGGGGGCTATCAAAACCAATAACACTACCACCAGCCCCAACGCTACCACCACTAAAAATCAAAATCCACCACAACGGACAGCTACAAATCCAGCAATTCCAACAACAATAAAAGGCAGTCCTAAGGACAAAACCTGAATATCATCGCCACCTAAATATACCGTGGATATCTCCTAATCAACAGGAACTGGTAAGACCGTTCCATCTCTAAATCTAACCCAAGAAAAAACTCCTAAACAAACCAACCTTAATGAAATAAACCTGCCACAAATACACTATTAAAAACCTTCCTAATAGTGTAACCCGAAAATTCCCCTACATAACCCTAGTAACCGAAATCCAAGTGAAAAACCTAGATCAAATTGTTCTAAACACTAATCACACAGCGTTCCTCGTCACCCGTTCTTCTTTGGACCCCAAAAAATTCCAAAATAATTTTGAAATATTATTTGGAACGCCAAAAACATCCTTGTTGCTGAAATTCACAACAAACGAGCCCCGCCCACCACCTCTGAATCTTCAACTAATAGAAAGCCAACTTTCTCGGCTGTCTTAAGGTTCGTATACATATGAGGCAGAACGCGAACGAGGCAAGGTGAGGCCGAATGAATCCTCAGGTGTAGACGTTGATCCGAAGCGCGGCACATTGCCTCGGTTTATTCGCCGAACAAGTCGAGGCAGTACGAACGCTATCCGTTCAGGGTCGGTACATCAAAGAGAATTCGGTTCGGCGTGGACCATTTTTCATGAGCAAGCAGATCCATCCTCGGAACGAGGCGCGGCAACTTTGTGTTTTTCGTTTTGCATGTGCACTGTATAGCAGTCTGGTTAATGTCTATCCTGATCATGTCGTGAGACAATGAAAAAACATTGTTATTAATTAAACAGTATGAAGATAGGCCCATTTTATGGCAGAAAAGCCATAAATACTATTTTCACGCCATAAAAAAAGAGGATGCTTGGCGAGAAATAAGTGTAAACCTAAATGAAGATGCAGAAGTTATCAAAAAGAAGATTGAAAGTTTAAGAGGATCCCGAAGGCGAGAAAAAAATCGAATTTTAAAAAGTAGGGGAACCGGGAAAGGTACGTAAATCGCTATACACAGTGTATACACAGTATTTATTAATTGAATTTTTGTTTTCAAAGGTCGGAAAGACATCTATGTGTCGAAGTGGTTTGCGTGGGAAAGCCTCAAATTTCTTGATGACCCGGAATCGTTACGTCCATCTTTGACTGTGAGTACCTAAATCACTACCACTACTAAAAAAAAATGCCACCACAATTATTATTATAACTTTTATTATCATTCCAGTAGTACATACAAACTTTTAAGCGTAGTCATCTTGCCAAACCACAGATCCCTTAGTGACAAAATATTCACTTAATTCATCCCTGATGATCTTTGCGGAAAGTGGTGCTCTGCGAGGAATATTTTTTAATGGAGTTAATGACGTCATCGGTGTATTGTCCTTTCTCCAACTACCCAAAATAAGGTCGCCATTTATTTCCCTGTCGAAAGTTCCTTCGGGGGTATAGATGTTTCTTGACGAATTACTTCTTCTTAAAAAATTATGTAAGCAAATGATTGTCATTGTTACAAGTGCTGCTTTTTCCGGTTGTAGCAACATCGGTTTTCTCAAAACGCGAAACACAGATGAAGCAATCCCAAATGCATTTTCTACAACTCGACGAGCCCTGCTTAATCTATAATTAAAAATTCGTTGCTTGGATCCTTTGGGGTGTATTCCAGAAAATGGCTTCATTATATTTTCCGATAGAGCAAATGCTTCATCTACAACAAACATGAACGGTATCTCTTTGCTTCTGCTTGGCAAAATTGTGGGAGTTGGTAGATTTAATTTGTTTGTGACCAGATCTTTGTATAACGTGCAGTTTTTAAATACACCCCCATCCGAAACTCCTCCTTGACAGCCTATGTCCGCAAATATGAAGTTGTAATCAGCATCAACTGCTGCCATTAAGACAATACTAAACTGAGATTTATAGTTGAAAAATGTACTGCCACTATTAAACGGTGCTTGTAGTAAAATGTGTTTTCCGTCAATTGACCCCAAACAGTGTGGGAAATTCCAAGTATTGTCAAATTGGTTCGATATTTTTTTCCACTCTTCTGCTGATGACGGTACCTACAACAAGAAATACACATAAATTTTTCTTATTTTTGTTTTTAGACTAAGGAAGCTTCATCCAGCAGTGACGATGAGCAGCAAAACGAAAATTTTGAGACAGCCAACTTGGAAGATGCGACATTACACAATTCAGACACAGAAAATTCAGGAAATGCAGAAATGGAAAACTCAGAACCAGCCGGTGCAGAACCAGTAGAGGATAAGGTAGAGGTTGCCATTCCACCTCGGAAGCGATTTAGGTCACCGAAAAAAAGTGCTCCAACACGGATTAGACGACCTGAGGATGCGCGCATTTCGGAGGCGTACAATATTTTAAAATCAAGAGCAGGGCAATGTAATAAAGATGACAGTGGTGCTTTTGGTGATTACGTGGCGGAAAAGTTAAGAAAAATGTCTCCCCGAGTTCGTGCAACGGTACAACAGCAAATGAGCACAATTCTTTTTAACGCCGAAATGAATGAACTAGTGCAACCTTCCTTTTCAGATACCTTGACCACTATTTATTCTTCACCAAGCCCATCATCTTCATATACACTAACACCACTTCAATCACCTACAGACAGCGCTGAACCTACCCTGCCCCTAATGCAAACTCTCTCTCCGCATACTTTTACCAATTCTTCTTCACCACATCCATCTTGCTCATCCACAGTCACGCAATCACCACTTCAATCGCCTACAGACAGCGCTTCACGTTTGAATAATTATTTCTCTACGTTTTCTAATATATGAAGTGTATATGAATACATATTTTAGAAATAAAATTGTTTATACCTACCTTTACGTGGTCAATTAACACTTCTACCAATGCTTTACAGACTTCAGGTATAATTCTTGAAATTAACTGTTTCGATACTTTGAAGAGATACTGCAAGCTAGTAAACGAATCTCCAGTAGCCAAAAATCTTAAGGTTATTGCGAATCGTACTTCGGATGTAACAGGCTGCCGATAATTTGTTGATGTTTTAGAAATTTTTTTACGAGTTAGTTCTAACAAATAACGAAAGTCCCTGGATGATATTCTTGCAAAATTTTTAAAGTGTCCGTTCTCTTCTTCGTCCAACATATCATTCAATAATGAATCTCCTCCGGAAATTGATCTAGTTCGATAAATAATCCTGCAATCACTATGAACTCAGCAGCAGACACTATCAAATCCTCGCCCATGTTTTCTCGCAAACTGCTCGAACGAATCCAGAAATTTGGATCGGCGCCTCGTTCGCTGCCTCGGTTTGTTTCAAAACATCAAAAACATCAAAAGCGGCGCCAAGAGTATGGACCAACAAAAATTTTGAAAATGTAAACCAATTCGACGCCCTAGCCAATGATGAGGACACAGAAATAGAGAACCAACCCGACGATGCTTCGGTAAACGAGGAAACTGATGAAGAAGCGATCTCCGAAAAGGAGAAAAAAAACTCAACACCAATTGTCCCTACGGACAAAGAGAAATGGACCGGGCTCGTTCAAATTATGAGGAGCAAAAAAATCAATTATACAAAGGCAACAAACATCGGCAGCGGAATAAAAATCCAACCGAATTCAATAGCAGACTACAGAAAACTCAGAAAATTGATGGAAGAGCAAGAGATGAAGTTTTTCACTCATCAATTGAAGGAGGAAAAAAATCTCAAAGTCGTTGTCAGAGGGGTCATGACGGAACTCGCGGAAGCAACTATAGCGTTGGACCTGGAGAAGCAGGGCTATCCACCAATAAAAATCATGAGAATGAACGGCAAAACTGGTAAGCCAGCGCCCTTAATTTTGTTAGAAATTCATAAATCATACAAATCTATTTACAAATTAAATCAAATTTGCGGCTTGATCGTTTTGGTTGAGTCACTAAGACCTAGTGGGGTTCCGACTCAGTGCCACCGTTGCCAAAAATACGGCCACGTCCAGAAAAATTGCAACTCAGAATTCAGATGCTTAAAATGCGCTGCTAACCATAGCAGTCATGAATGCACCAAACCCAAAACGACAGAGGCACGGTGCGCAAACTGCTCGGGGCCACACACCTCAAATTATCATAAGTGTCCGGAGCGCCCAAATCTAGCAGTAAGCAACAGAAAATCACACACCAAAACCTGGGGAACGGTTCAAACCCCAGAAAACATAAATTTAAAAAATGTTATGAACGAGCAACGACAAACCAAACCTAATAATTCACAAAACTCTTCAAACTCTAACAGTCAATCTTCAAGCTCTAAATTACCAAATTTTGAAAATCCACCTAAAGTAAATAATAATAAAGACGAAATTGCAAAACAAATAGGTCACATGATGCTAGATTTTGTCGCTCTCAAACCTAACGAGGAGGAGAAAGCAAAATTTAATAATCGTTTGTATACTCTTTTGGCTCTCATTAATGGATAATAAGCGCGCATTAGATGATATCAAACTCATCTCGTGGAATTGCCACAGTATAGTCAATAAACGCGATGAATTAAAACCATATATTGAATGCAATAAACTACAAATTTTGCTCCTAAATGAAACATATCTAAAACCAAACATTAAATTCTCTGTGCCAAATTATATTTGTTACCGAAACGACCGCGAAAACAAGGTGGGAGGTGGCGTAGCAATATTAATTAAAAAGGATGTAAAGCACTACCCCCTCGAAAAATCGCTAGCAAATAGCTCCTTAGAATACATTGGTGTTCAAATCCCTAATAAAAAGGGAAAATTATTCAACGTCTATGCGGCATACGGCCCACCAAATTCTCAATTATCTGACTCAGAATTAGATAAAATTCTTAACAATAATAATTCCACCATAATAATTGGTGATCTAAACGCGAAACATACCACCTGGAATTGTGTCAACACAAATACCAGGGGTATTCGACTTAAAAACTACGCGACAAACCGCAACATAATAATAATGGCCCCCATAGAGCATACACACTATGATGAACATTTTAATAGTTCAGACATTCTGGATATTGCTCTAATTATAAACATAAATAAAAAATGTTTCATTTTTGCTGAAATGGCACTGTCGTCCGACCACGTAGCGGCTCATCTCGAAATTTAGGGCTCCGATTGGTTGGACCTGGCCCCGCCTTTCAGCAAAATAAAGTGGAACATTTACACATCTGAATTAAACAAACTCTTAACATTTAATAAAATAAACAACCTAAACCAAATTGAACCAGAAATTATAAAACTGGAAAATAACATTAAAAAAGCAACCTTAAAAGCAACCATCGATAATAATAATAAAAACCAAAATAAAAACTCTAATCTACCTTTAAATATAATAAATTTAATTAAAGATAAAAATATAGCAAGGAAAAACTAACATCGGACACTTGCTCCAGATGATAAGAACATCCTTAATAATTTAAACAAAGTCAAAAAATCATTTTAATAAATTATGGGAAAATAAATTAAATCATATAAACGATAATTCGGAAGAACCGTGGCAACTAACTAAATCATTAAAATCCAAAAAACATCAAAATTCTCCTCTAAAATTAAATAATAAAACATTAATAACCGACCTTGAAAAATCAGAAGCCTTTGCGGAAATGTTGGAAAACCAATTTTCACCAAACCCCAATCATAACATAAAATTTACAAATAATGTCAACAAAAAGTATAATAAATATTTTAAAGACAAAGATAACACTCAAATTGTTATAAACCTAACAACCGCTGACGAAATTAAAGAGATAATCAAAAACTTAAATATTAAAAAAGCCCCAGGACACGATGGCGTAACAAATAAACAAATTAAAAACGCCCCAATTTCTTTCATAAATCAACTAACTGAAATTTGCAACGCAATAATTAAATTCCAATATTATCCGCAAAGATGGAAAATCGCGAAAATAATAATGATCCCTAAACCGGGTAAAAAGCAAGACCGCGTCGAAAATTATAGGCCAATAAGCCTACTCTCTAATCTAAGCAAGATAATTGAACGCGTAATTTGCAACAGGCTTACCAGTGTTATTCAAAAGGAAAAATTGATTCCCGAAAACAATACGGTTTTATGAAAAATCACTCTGCTGTCCACCAAATTTCAAGAATTTCAGAGTTCATTTTACACAATAAAAATCATGGCAAACCTACTGGAGGAGTCTTTTTAGATATTTCAAAGGCGTTCGACAAGGTTTGGCATGTAGGCTTAATATTCAAATTAATCAAAGTAAAAATTCCTAATTATCTAGATAATTTTCATAACGTCATCTACATCGCAGGAAATTTTATTGTAACATTGCGAAAAATAATTCAACCGTCAAAAATATAAACGCGGGGGTTCCTCAGGGATCAATTCTGGGACCAACGCTGTACAACCTATTTGCTCACGATTTACCTAAAACAGACGAAACTGTAATAGCAATATACGCTGACGACACTGCTATTCTAGCAACCAGTTATCAAATTGAAAGCGTAACTTGTAAAATTCAAAGACACTTGAAAATCCTGGAAACCTGGTTTCTAGATTGGAGAGTTTGTCCAAACCCTGGGAAAACCCAGGCAGTAATGTTCACATATAAAACTTTTAGGCACAATCCCGACAGAGAATTAAAACTAATGAGAACCCCTATTAAATGGACTAGATCCGTTAAATATTTAGGAGTAACATTTGATAGATTATTAAACTTTACAAAAAATGAAAAAACCCGACTAACAAAAGCTAACCAAATCAAACACCAACTCTACCCTCTTCTTAAAAGTAAAATCCTAAAACCCCGTCTCAAACTTAATATTTATAAATCCTCAATCAGACCCATTCTCACCTATGCCGCTGAAACTTGGCTTCAGACGGCAAAACATAACCATACTAAGCTTCAAATCTTTCAAAACCATGTTGTGCGTCTTTGTTTAGATGCAAAGTGGTATCATCGTAATGGCAGGCTCCATTTAGAGTCAAAAATGCCAACATTATTAGAGTTTATAACCACATTAACAAAAAAGACACATCGCAAAATGGAAAATCATGTTAATCACTCGATCAAAAGAATACTCGAATATGACACTGATGACCAACCGAAATACAAAAGGCCAATAATGGCTCTCAGCTTATTAGAATAAATTTTAAATAAAACAGCCGTAAAATAACATCCGTAAGGGCCCAAAAACCAACAAAAAAAAAAAACAAAACCAACTAGTTTCTAACAAAAAATAGCCGTTAAAAGAAGACTCGATTTTTCTGTCCGCGTTAGAAATAAGATTATCACAACCCTCACTAATGAAGAAATTCTTGCAGAATTGCAAGAATCCTCCCATATCACCGCCAGAGCAACCAATCAGCCGATCCGCCTTATTCGTATCTTAACCGATTCAAAACAAGCTCTGGACAAAGTCCTTATAGACGGCGTCCGAATTTATGGGCGCATTCACACAGTGGAAGCGTCTCACCCACCTCAGCCAACTCCAGTTCAATGCACAAAATGCTTTGAATTCGGCTACAATAACCTCACATGTGATAAGAAATTATCTACATGTCCCACTTGCCCCAATTCTCACCCCCCAAATAAATGCCCCACTTCTAATAATCGTATTTGCCCAAAATGCCGGGCTCCACATCCAGCTTGGTCTCGCACTTGCGAGAAATTCAAAGAGGCTTAAAAAGCTCCTGACCTCCCCGCTCAACCCGTCAAAATTGACAGGTTGAGCGATCTGGTTGAGACGATCCAGAATCAATGCTGGAAGGAGAAGCTCAAATAAGTGCAAAAGCAGTAATTGCTCTCTTCAGCAAAATCTTGTTTGAGCTTTTCCCTAAAGAAAAGGCAAACATTCAACAAACAATTTTCCGAGGTTATAAAGCCGTTTTCAACCAGACTAGTATTAAAACTTCCCACGCTAGAAATAAAATCCACTTGTCTTTTGATAAGGAATAAGTGAGATATAATAATGAGAACATAGCTTGCACGCCGCATACTTTACCAGACTATCCGAATCAATTTCAAATTCTAGCATTTAATATTCACATTAATAATTTAACAATAGTAGTATTTTCAGTTTATTTCCACATCCATGACCATATCCCAATCGACCTATTTCTGTAATGTAGTATTAATTTCAGTAGTATTAATTTCAAATTCAAAAGTGCGCGCCAAAAGTTGACGCCAAAGGAGGGAGAACCGATCGTACCAAGCTGGTACGGAATGAATAAGGGTTGCGCCCACCCTATTTGGTGTTAAGTGGTGGTGCTGTCCACTTGTGTCCACGTGATGTAGCCGATTGTTAATTAATAAAATACTTATTTAATGTTGAGAAGATTTTGTTTACCCGATCCTGGCTAACAACTACAGGCTACAGTATATTAACAACATAACACACGCAATTGTCATGGGAGACTTTAATGCAAGAAGTACTCTTTTTGGCGATCATCAAACCAATGCACATAGACGACAATTAACAAACACTTTAGACAATTTCCCCCTGACTAGACTTCATAACACGGATCCTACTTTCCTCGACGCTTTAGGCTATTCAATAATTGATCATATCCTACTAATCACGAATCCACTCACCCCTTATTGTAGCGTTAATGCAACAGTAGGAACAACTGTAACCTCTGACCATCTGCCAATCACGGCCAAACTATTTATCAACACTCCGCAAGACATGACAGAACGAACTATAAATTTATATAGCAAAACTAATTGGACTAATTTCACTTTCGACCTTCAGTCACAACCATTTTTAATCAAAGAAACGATCAATAATTTAGAAATAGACACAAACGTTCAAAACTCTACAAAATTAATAACTGACGCTAAAGACAGACACGTACCAACTAAAAACATTGAAAATAAATTTTTTTATATTTTGTATAATAGGAGTTTAAATTTGATTAAAGACAAACGCAAAATATACAGACAATACATGCGAGACAGAAACCCTGACACAAAAACCTTATTTAATCGACTTAACGCCCAAATTAGAAGAGGCATAGAGAAGACAAATGGGCCGAAGCTTGTTCTGAACGTGATTACAAGAACGCAAAAGTCTTCTGGTCCAACTTTAAAGCCATGACAGGACAAAAACACCAACCAAACCACTACCTCCTAGTTAATAATTCCTATATAACCGATCATGAGATGAAAGCCAATTGCTTTGCCGAATTCCTAGCCGAAATCCCCCAATATCCCAATAAACCCTCATTCGATAATAATTTCTTTACAAATACAAACGATCATATTAATTATGTCCAAAACCTCCACAACACCTTCAATCCTAAAATACCCAACAATGACCTCCTACTTATCCCTATCACATCCGAAGAAACCCAATCCATAATATACCATCTTAATAAGCGGAAAGCCGCTGGTCCTGACCAAATCAAGCCTATCCTTATTCAAAAACTCCCTATCAATTAAAAAACCAAGCTCTAACAAATATTTTCAATAATTGTTTAAAAGCTTCCTATTTCCCCTACCCTAGAAAGAGGCATCAACAGTGTAGATCCTCAAACCGGGAAAGAGTCCTCACAACCCAAATTCCTACAGACCTATCACCTTAATTAATACGATTGCTAAAGCTTTTGAAAGAATTATATCATCCAGATTAACGAATTTCCTAGAATCCAATAATTTAATCCCAAACCAACAATTTGGATTCAGACTCAACCATTCCACAAATAATTCCATCACGACATTGAACGAGCGTTTGACAAAGTATGGCACAACGTACTTATCCAAAAATTAATTAATATACAAATCCATTCTTCCTTTATTTTCCTAATCCATAGTTTCCTAAAGAATCGACACCACCAGGTTAAAGTTCGAAACTTCTTTTCCCAACCCTTCCCACCTCAAGCGGGAGTGCCCCAGGGCTCAGCGCTTTCGCCAATTTTATATCTTGTATACTGCCGCGATATTCCTGTTTTAGATTCCGTCAGGACTAAGACAAGGCTTATGACACCGCAGTCTGGACCAGCCACCAAAACCCCAAGATAGCAGAACGGACAACCCAACAGCGACTGGACAACATTTCATCGTGGACCAACAAATATAGAATCAGCATTCACCCTGACAAATCCCGTGTCCTCAAAATGACACATCCCGACTCCCACAGACGAAGACGAACTTATGTCTCACTCCACATTAATAATAATTTTTACCCAAACAGTAGCGAATGTAGATTGATGAAAAACTATGTAGATTTAGTTGCAATTAGAAGAGAGGGGGTTCCTCTAATTACAATACGAATCTACGTGGAATTTATATATTGCATCTACTCCACCTAACAACGCTGCAATTGTTTCTTCACAACAATCGATTGTCTATTTCAAATGATAATGATGATAATAATAATGACGCAAATCCTGGTACAGCTATAACAGATATTGATAATGGTGTATAATGTATATGATATTGATGATCAACTACCAGAGGTAAATGTTGTTGAACCCTCCCGCGAGGCAATATTGAGATAAATGTAGATGTCCTTTTGTTAAACGAGATAGTCTTTGGACGTTTAACAAGAAATTGTCAATATAGACAACGTTATCCATTCTATCTGGAAGCAAGTAATTAGCAAAGACTACTACATATTATTGGTGGTATGGAACATTAATCTCCACATTGTATGGGTAAATATTTTCAAGTGGAGTTGAATACACGCCGATATTATAGTGGCTGCTGTAATAATGGACAGGTAAGATTTCCTGCATTAATAAGACATTTTCCTAATTTGTTACAAAATTTAATGTTAAATCATGATTAACAACATTCTAGACATTTTAAGGAAAATATTATACAATATAATTACGTTTTTCAATTTGCTAGCATTGAAGCGAAAAGACGTGATTTGCCTGGTCGTGGACCATATGTTCTTGTATTGAAAGTCGAATGGTGCATCACCGATATTAATATAAAAGCACAAAACTTATGCTATGGTCAGATATATTTCTTAGATTCTAATAGAGAAAACGTTAAACGTATTCATAATTCTAATGATTTAATTCGTAAATTAATTGAACAACTAGGGGAATTACTTCAACGTCATAATCCATTTGCTCAAGCCTACCGTCATCTATAGGAAGTGTACGAAGAACAGCAAAGACAACGTTTAGTAAATCCACCCAATATAGTATTAGAGTTTTTAAATGTTAGAAGTCGCCAAAATAGACCGTAAAATTTGCCAGTCGTAAACGAACTTGCTGCTGTTTATGAATTTCGCAATGAAGGTTTACCACCTACAACAAATCTAAGAGTATTTCTTCGGCAAAATGGACAATCTTTATTCAGAAACGTTGGTCCTCAAAATGAATTTGTTGATCCTTTGGCGTTTTCACTACTTTTTCCTTTTGGTGAAAATAGTTGGATAATGCACACCGCACGAAACTATAGAACTACAAATATGACTAAATTCATATTATAATAATAGATTAGCTTAAAGAGATGGTTTGTTTTTCTGCGATACATTCAGCAGGTAGATTGAGTCAACAATATAATTATTGAAGCTGCAAATTTTAAAATGGAAAACAATAGACTTTTATATATTCAAAGACATCAAAATCGATTGCGAGCTAAGGAATATGTTGGTTTGCGCAATTATTTACATAATCAAGCAGCTGTTGAACATATTAATTTTGAACGAATGGTTATATTGCTTTCTTCATATATATGAAGTCCAAGAGGTCAACAGCAAAGATTTCAAGATACTACGACAATGGTTACATCTTTAGGATACCGATCATTTTTTATTGCATTTACATGGAAAGGAATGAAACTGTAAATGCGATTCCAAATAATACTCAATCTAATGATCAGCCAATGATTTGCACGAGTATTTCAAATGAAATTAAAAGCATTCATGAGTGATATCTTGGAAAATTATATTTTTGGAATTCATCTTGTATCAATGGCAACAAGCTCTTCGTGAAGCTGTCGAACAACAAATGCCTAATCAATTGCGACAATAATGTTTGTTACAATTTTAGCGTTTTGTACTGTCTTAGATCCTTTAGCATTATGGAACGAATTTCGTGATGCCATAATGGAAGACTTTACAAGACATGGTTTGCACGTAATTGAAACTGAAAACCGTACATTATATAAATTGCAAATATTATTAAATGTACATGGTTTAACTTTAGCACATTTTAAATTACCTGAACCACTTGCCATCTATTTAGATAATAATAACGATAACAATAATATTGCATTTGAACCACAACAAAGTGCTATTTGGCTTAATCAATGAAATATTGAACAAAGACACATTTTCGATAATATTTTAATATCTATCAATCATACTGATGATAATAAAATTTATTACAAATGAATCATTTATTTTATTTAGACGGTGCTGCAGGTACTGGTAAAATTTTCCTCTATAATACAATCATCAGTTATGCGATTGGACATGCATAAGGACAAGAAATTTTAGAAAAGCTTAGCAGCATCATTATTAATTGGTGGTAAAATTGTTCATTCAACGTTTAAGCTACCTATTCCACTTTTAGAGACGAGTACATCATTAGTACAAAATTATATTAAAGGTCAAATTGTATCGAATGATGGTAATAGATTAACCAATCAATTTGTTTTAAAACCAGAAATTTATTTTATTCCCTCGAACACACATTTACTAATTCAATTTCGTCGAAGACAGTTTCCTGTTCGTCTCGCTTATGCAATAACAATTAATAAAGCACAAGGTCAAACTTATGATCATGTTTCACTTTATTTGCCAAATTCAGTATTTGCTCATGGTCATAATGTTGCATTTTCACGAATTCGACAATTTACTGATATTTCAGTATTCATTGCAAATACTGCCACTCAAGCTCGCCTTTTGTCTGATGACGAAAATACAAATCTCATCTATACTAAAAATATTGTTTATAAGAAAATTTTATGAAACAAATAAGTTTTAAAAAAATTTAATCACTCGAAAAAAAAATTACATATCGAGAGTATATCACAATTAAAATAGTTAAATTTTTTATTAAAACAATTTACATTATGTAGTTTAATGATTTTTTTACAATTAAATATTATTTGTTTTGTTGATGGCTATATATTATAAAAACAATGTCGTCTCTAAACATGAAACATTTTCATTGTATAGACACATTTGTATAGATTAGTCAAAAAAGCTCGATAGAAAGCATATACATATAATGTTACGATATATTAACAGGCATACTGCCGGCTAAAAATTGGCAAAACAAGTATTTACTGCCAAGTATGGAATAGCTTCACTAATAGTGTTCTAACGTTGTAATAGCACATTCTAGCAAATTTTAGAAAATAAATAAGTTTTTTGAAAAAATCGTACAGCGGTCGTACACGCTCGCCTTGGCAGGATCGGCATGATCATGTCCGTTGAAGAGGCATAGCATTTAGTAAATTCATTTGTCTTACTGAGAGCTGCCGTAGTAATTAGTAGTGATTTATGAAAGTATGGAAAAATAGGTACTCGCTCTTATATACTCGCTAGAAACTTATAGAATTAGCATTGAGAAATAAATTCCCAGGTATATATTGAAAAAGATCTTGTTTTTATGCAAAAACTATACAATAAAAAATGACAGATCGTGAAAGCAGTTCAGATGCCTTTAGCTTTGACTCTGATTTAGATCCTACTTTCTACCGTCTGGCCACGGTAGAAACAACATGTCAATGTCCATTGTTATAAAATGCAATCCATAACCCTATTTTCAAACGTCAAACGATGACTTAACGTGCAAATCGCGTCTTGAGTCAGACTTGAGACAGGTCGAGATGCTTGCGCACACCAAAAATTAAGCAAGAGCGCTTGCGCACACCGTAATTTGAGCTCGAGATTTGTCTATGAATACCGATCCAGGCTTGAGGCCGTGCTCAAGCTTTAGACGCGACTATGAATACCAGCATTAGATGCACTGATCAAGCGGTTTCAAATCGCACATTTGACATTGACAAGTCACGAGAAGAATAGGCTCCATATAGAGACGAAATTAACCACTATGTTGGACAAGAGTGTTGGACTATGTTCCGAACAGTGAACATAGATATAAAAGACCAAAAACTGCACTAGTAGAGTTGGCTCAATAATAACCATTGTGAAAGAACAAAATATTAAACATTATAGTTCTACAAAAATAAATTCTTGCGGCAGCAAGAACCAAAAACCACAAAAAAAAACAAGTAAATCAGTATCAAAAACAAATTAATCCGTTAAAAGAAAGCCTGATTTTCTGACGGAGAAGAAACAAATCCGTTCCGACAGGACCAAAATTTCTCCTAATTCACTGTGCGATTCGTTTCGCGACGGTCGTTAAGTGCGTCGCTTGACGCACTTCGAAGTTTCGAAGCAATTATAATGGGTGTTTTTTTAACCTAGATAGAACTTTACATTGTAAAAAGTAACACAAAAAATTAAATTTTGATAAAACATTTTTTATTTGTTTCAGTATACTCTGACAAATCATCATGAATAGACTCACGCTTGAACAACGCTACGAAATTATCCAAATTTACTTTGAAAATCAGTCGTCGATTCGCGCAACTTATAGACGACTTCGTCATTTTTATGGCGTACATAATCGTCCATCTGAACAAGCCATTCGTCGAACTGTGGATAGATTTCGTACCACATACTCTCTAGAGGATGCAATAACACCAACACGTCGAAGGAATGTGCGTAGTGAAGAGAATATCGCCGCTGTAAACGCAAGTGTGGAAGAAGATCCAAATTTATCGATTCGTCGTCGGGCGCAGCAATTGGGGCTCTGTCCGTCCACTACGTGTAAAATTTTGCGCAAAGATCTCGGCCTACACCCGTATAAGATCCAGCTGGTGCAGGAATTGAAGCCACGAGACCATTATATGCGTCGTTCTTTCGCCGATTGGGCTCTAGAGCAGTTGGCAACTGATCCGTTGTTTAATCGCAAAATTGTGTTCAGCGATGAGGCGCATTTTTGGTTTAACGGGTTTGTTAATAAGCAAAATTGCCGCATATGGAGTGAGACCAATCCACAAGAGACCCTACAGACTCCATTACATCCAGAAAAATGCACCGTTTGGTGCGGTTTTCACGCTGGTGGCATCATCGGACCTTATTTCTTCAAAAATGAGGCCGGAGATCGCGTTACGGTCAATGGAGATCGTTACCGCACCATGATCAATGATTTTTTGTTTGAAAATATGGATGACATTGATCCGGAGGAGATGTGGTTTCAACAGGATGGCGCTACGTGCCATACGGCGAACGCAACCATCGACTTATTGAAATCAAAATTTGGCGATAACTTGATTTCGAGAAATGGACCTGTCAATTGGCCTCCAAGGTCGTGCGATTTGACACCTCTCGATTATTTCCTGTAGGGCTACGTGAAGTCACTGGTTTATGCTGATAAACCAGCAACAATTGACGCCTTGGAGGCCAGCATTGTTCGTGTTATTCGTGACATACGGCCAGCAGTGCTCGAAAAAGTGGCCCAAAATTGGACGTCCAGAATGCGCTTCGTCAAGAACAGCCGCGGTGCCCATATGCCCGAAATCATTTTCAAATGTTAATGTCACGTATTGATCTTTCGAATAAAAAAAAAATTTTGAGTACAATTTAATTTTTTGTGTTATTTTTTACAATTTCAAGTTATATCGGGCTTAAAAAAACACCCTTTAGATGCATTAGATTACATCAATGGTTTTTAATACCGAAGTTCGTTGGCTTAGTAGAGGTGCAATGCTAAAAAGAGTATACAACTTAAAAAACGAAATACAATTGTTTGTGGATATGAAGGGATATGTCTTTCCTCATTTTGTTAATAAAGAATAAATGTGCGATTTTGGGTTTCTTATCGACATGACTCAGAATCTCAATGATCTTAATGTGGAACTTCAAGACAAAAGACAGTTTATTCACAATTTGTATGATAAAATTCAGGGTTTTGAGCGCAAATTAAAATTGTGGAAACAGCATCTATTGCAGAATAATGTGTCTCACTTTCCACATTTAGAAAAAGAAACCGTTACTACTTCTCAAAAATACGTGTAATATATAGACATTTTAATAAGCGCATTTCAAGTACGATTTCAAATGTTCAAAGTTGAGAAAACAGCGGTTTCTATGAAAATGTTTTCCTCGCCGTTTAATATTGATGTGGAGACAGTTCCCAAAGACTTTCAAATGGAAGTAATTGATCTGCAGAATAATACCGATTTAAAAAATGTATTTTTCTCAGTAAACATCAAGAATTTTTGTAAGCTCCTAGAAATTTACACTTTTCACGAAAAATGCAAAGCAAATGATGTCTCTAGTCGGGAGTATGTCTCTAGTATGTAGTATTCAAATTTCCTAATTTGAATTTGGGAAAGCAAACAAAACAGTTGCAAACTAATAGAATTGGCTCGTTTGGTTGAGATTGAATTCCAGAAATTTCATGGCAGTTTCTTTTCTAAAGAAGCTAAAATTTTTAATAAATTGTTAGAAAGAGTGAAGCTGGCCAATGCTGAAATTTTGAACCAATTTCGGGACGAAATTGTATTATGTTTGGTACGAACAAGAACATATATCAGATTGAGACTTTTAAACAAAAAAATTAGCTTTGAAAACTGATGACGTAAATTACAACGAAAAATGTCTAAATTTACAAACTATTAAAAAAACGTTTGTGTGTAGGTGCTTATTTATTATATTTTATCATAATAAATTCTACAACTTTTTTGTTATTTATTTTATTTATTTTAAACCATAAAAAATAACGACAAAAAGTTATTCTATAAAGAAACTTGAATAATTTTTATTAGAGGTATAATTAATAGGGGTATGGTACTCTATAGCAATAACATATGAATGGGCTCGAGAGTTTCTCGTTGCTGACGTCACAGTCCGACAACGAGCTGCGCGTAAGCACACTTGACTTTACTCCCACTACGGGTAAACCACGGTTATTATTTTTATCGAGGTGATGTTGAACCAATGGAAGTAAAACATCAGTCACACAATTTTTTCGAAATCTCTACCTGCGTTGAAATTCTATGTCGTCATAAACTTCTCACGGATTTTCCAGGTCCCTTATGTACCGTTTCGGTGCACGATTAAGAATAGGAATCTCTTCATCACTATCATTGTTCTCGAAAAAACATCAAATTTTTCCATTTTTAATCGCAGAAAAACTACACAAATCAGCATTGACGAGCAAATGATCAATCTAACATAAAATAAACGTCACTTCGCACTCAAGCATCCCTCAAGGTACCTATTTTTGCCACTTAAGCTGAGGGCGTGTTTTGTGTCCCTCACCTAACTGAGTAGCTACTATAAAACGTCCAAGGGTCCCTCAAGCCTACCTCACACTAACACTCACCCTCAAGGGCCAACTATGAATACGGGCATAAATGCCCGTATTCATAGGTAGGTATTCATAGTCAAACCCTCAAGCTGAGTGCTGAGGGCAACTTAAGTAAGGGCGACTCAGCCCTCACCTTTATACTCATTTCATAAACGCTACTCAACCGTCCCTCAAGTGAGTACCTTGTAAATAGAATGTAGCCAAATTTATGTTGGCAGCAGTTCAAACGTAGACGAACATGATTGGTCTATGGCCAATTTTAAGTTTATTTCAAAAATTGAACACATCTGGTTGACACGCGGTGCCCGGTTACTATTTGGAATATTTCTACAATTAAACAGAAATTATATTATTTTATAATGAACAAAACATTTTTTACGGAGAGAGAAAAGTTGTTTTTAGTGCAGCTGGTTGCGGGAGAAAAAGACATTATAGAAAATCAAAGGACTGATGGCACTAGCGCAAAGTTGAAGAACGAAGCATGGGAGACCATTACATCTCAATTTAATAGCCAGGGATTTTCACAACGCTCTGCAAAGCAATTGCGAAAATGCTGAGAAAATATAAAACTAAGGTAAAATACTATTTTGTAATTAGAATGCATTATTTTTATTTATGTACTATTTAAAATAAATTTTAGAAAACGAAAATTGAATACACTTGCACGCCAAGAGCA
Source organism: Lagria hirta (assembly GCA_947359425.1). Taxonomy (NCBI): domain Eukaryota; kingdom Metazoa; phylum Arthropoda; class Insecta; order Coleoptera; family Tenebrionidae; genus Lagria; species Lagria hirta. The sequence goes on from OX375794.1 coordinate 22,943,129, forward strand.
ATTGAGGACAGGTGGCGGTTCCCCAATTCATATACCGGAGAATCCCGTTATGGATTTTGTTGATGCAGCAGCTCCGAACGTGGATGTGGAATTAAATTGTTCATGGGACAGTACGGCAATTTTTGAGAACAAAAGTATGTATCTATTTTTTATTTTTGTATAAATCGTTGATGTGGACTGCAATGGTTAGAAATTTGTTTTGAAATAAATTTCTTATAGCTAGAATCAACAGCGCAGAACAGCAGACCACAAACACTCCCACAGCAGAAACAATGGGATCGTCGGCCACTACACCAGATAGAGCTGGTTTAAAACGAAAATTAATCCGAAGTCGTGGCTTAGAAGCAGAAGAATTGGCTCTTCGAAAGAGAAAAATTGGAGAGAGCATTGACCAACAAAAAGAACTACATCAAGAGAGGCTCAAAACGGCACGAATTGAGCAGGCTTTAGCAGTGCTGAAATTAAAGCAGCAGCTTAATGAAATGGGGCTGAGGCTAGAAATCAATGATGATAGTTTTGAAAATTTTAATATAAATAATTTTAGCAATTAATATGTCAATGTTTCTACTTTTATTAAATTTTTTTTTATAATTTCTATGTGCTTATTATTGCAAACAACCAATAAAGAACCAATTACTCTGACGTATATTTTATTTATTTAATAAAGTCAATGTTTGAAAATTAATTCAAATACGTGTTTATGAATGCCCTGCGAAAAGCTAAACCTCTAATTTCATTGTTAGGACGGTGTTCTATCTCATCATTCCCGTTGTCTTCATCCAAAATTTCGTTTTGGTTGTGCTGAATACCTATATTGTACAACACAGCTATTGCACATATAATGACAACAGCAGATTCTAATTTGACGCGTAATCCACTTCTTAAACAAGAAAATCTTCTTTTCCAGATGCCAAATGCTCTTTCAACAAGATTTCTTGTTCGTATATGCGCGGCATTATAGTTTTGTTCGGCTCTTGTAATAATTGCCTACTGTCGGTACTTTAATAAATCGACGGACTTTGACTACAACTAACCACATACCACATACTTTATTATGTCGCGGCAAAACGCTTACTTTCTTTGATTCAGTATGTCAAATATGCTCAAATGTCAGTTTAACCTTAAAATTAGCTGTTAGTTTATAATACAAACCGTAAAAAAGTGAAAAGCATTTGCGACGAAAGTAATAATAATAATCGAAGTATTTACGTTTTTCTCATATTGTACCAATGGAGAAAGATCTGCTAACGTCATCTTACGCTGAAAAGCGTTCGCGAACGGCCAATTATTCATTTGAAGAAAAAAATTTGCTAATTCAATAAGTCAATAAATACAAACATATGCTTTGTAATAAAAAAACCGATGCAGTCTCGAACGCGGCAAAAGATCGCACGTGGTTGAAAATTGCGATGGAATTTAACGGTGTTGCACCCAACAGCACCCACAGAGATGCGGCATCTTGAAGAAAGCTTGCACAAACATGCAAAAAACTGTTCGCAAAGAAGTGGCAGAAGAAAAATTTAAAATCAAAAAGACCGGAGGTGGCAAGGATAGTGAAAATCCATTGAGGGAATTAACTCTCAACACAATGAATAAGAAAACCGCGTATGGATTTCAGCAGCAATTTGATAGTGACGCAATTGATACTGTACAAGGGAATCGTGATAGAGAAGAGGGTGGTAAGGTAGACCACGTTGGCAGTGAGGACAATTTTGAAATTATATATATATACAGCCAAAAGGTGGAGATGAAGTGGAGGCTACTAGCAGCTGGTCAGATTGGACCTTGAGCTAGAGCCCTAAAAACTAAAGGAGCCCTTGGCTGCTAAATTGCAAGAAAAAATTGATGCGGTTGCATCAACGCCAAGTGTAAGAAATCGTCGAAGACCGGGAGCCGTGGCCCTCCACAGTAGTGAGGTTGGCAAACTGTATTCCAAACTTCGTGAGGAAAAACTCGAAGTGTCTGAGTTAGAGCGAATAGTATTGACCAACAAATTAGAAACCGACAAAATTAAACATGAACTAGAAATTCGGATACTGCAATTGGAATTAGAGCTGAAAAAGGAACAGATAAAAAAAATGCGTTAATAATATGTAGTCTGTTTTATGAACTTTTCTTTACTGAAAAATCAATGTTATACAGATGTCGTAGTATTTGCATTTAATGAGTTTGTATAAGACTCTGAAAATAGGTGGTATAAACTCAAAATAGAGTGAATTTGTATAAGTCGACTGCTATAAACATACATTTATTACAATTTTTAGGAAAATACATTTTATTATAATCATGCAAAATAATTATTGATTAATTGAGCCCTAACTCTAAACCCATCATTATTTACAATTGCGTTAATGTTCCCATTGTCTAGTAATCTCTGGAATAGTTCTTCATTGTGATTATCTAAATTAGGTGAGAGAATTCTGCCTGCTATATTGTGCAGAATGACTGTCGCCATATAATATGGTCATCTCTAGTTTTGTTCGACATCCATGTAATGTATATGAACGAACCCTTATAAGTGATTTAGGAACGCAGTCTAAAGTGACAAGTGACAGGACAGATGGTCTATGGACTGGAAATACGCGGGAAAAGGGCGCGCTCGATGGGAGTGGAGAGACGACAGCGAGAGGACATATCGGGAAGTCCTAGTTCCGTGATACGATAATAAGTAGATTTATAGACGCCTTACGTTGTATATATCTTTGTGTAATTAAACGAGTTAAATATATAATAAGTAGCGACGAGGATAAACAAACAAGTGTAAAAACCACGTGGTAAAATAAAAACCATTGAAAGATGCTGGGATCGGTAGAAGCTTTTGTGCCTGGAGACGATTTTGAAGAATATAAAGAGCGACTGGATCAGTTTTTTTTACTAAACGAAGTGAAAGAAGAAAAAAAGATTGCATCACTGCTAACTTTTATAGGTGCAGAAACCTACTCTACGTTAAAGAAGCTAGTGTTTCCAGACAAGCCATCGTCTAAATCTTATGAAGAGCTAGTACAAATTCTAAATAAACATTTTAAACCCGAGGTAAATGAAATTGTAGAAAGATATAAATTTCACAAAGAGGATCAAAAAAATGGTCAAACAATTGCAGAATATGTAGTAGAACTTAAAGCCAGAGCACAAGTTCTCATGCAAGTTCGGATCGTTCCTAAACGAAGCACTACGAGACAGGTTAGTGTTTGGCGTGAAAGACAACAACCTGAGAACAGTATTGTTGAAGGAAACAGAATTAACATTTGAAAAAACAACAGCAATAGCAAATAATTGGGAGCTAGCGGAGAAACAAAAGGAAGAACAAGAATTACATCAATTTGTCGTGAGAAAAGAAGAAACGAACAGTTCATCAAGTCAGAGGTATGAGCGGTGTCATAAGTGCGATCGACAACACCAACAACATGCAGTATGTTCCGCCAAAAATTGGAAGTGCTATGGATGTGAACGAGTCGGACATGTGGCAAAACGTTGCTATTTTAGGGATGCTGCCAGGATGAAAACCGGGAATAGAAGAGAAGGGAAATTCAATACAGAAAGTGGATATTCGTACAGAGGGTCAAGAAGGAGATCTCCAAGTCCGAACACGAGAGAGCTAAAAGAAATGTCCGAAAACTGGAAAATTAACAAGATGAAGAATGAAAGAGAGACCCAAGATAGACCATTAATGGTGCACATACTAGTGCAAGGAGAAGAGTTAGAAATGGAAGTAGACACGGGAGCATGTGCGTCGGTGATTAGTTGGAATACATATAACAACAAATATCGCTCCGTCCCAATCGAAGAAACAAATTGTAAATTTTTGTCTGTTTCAGGTGATCAAATATCCCTTTATGGAAAAATTCGGGTCAGAGTGACGACTCCAGTTGGAGACAAACAAGGAGGTTTTTGGCTGAGGTTGTATGTGGTACGCAGCAGTAAAGCGATAACACCGTTAATAGGTCGCGAATGGTTAGACGTATTGTATCCAGCATGGAGAAAAGGGTGGTTGGTGAGTGGTATGGAAGAAAAATTTCATAAAAGTATCTCAGAATGTAAGTTAGTTAAAGAATTAAGAGTAAGATATCCAAGAATTATAGGGGAACAACCAAATCAAACGATTAATAAATTTAAAGCAGAGATAATAGTTAAAGATGATGCAAAACCGATTTTCATAAAGCTTATACAGTTCCGTTTAAGTTAAGGGATAAAGTAGAAGCCGAATTAGATAGATTAATAGAGCAGGGAGTTCTGAGACCGGTACAGTTTAGTAAATGGGCGTCACCCATAGTAATCGTTTCTAAACCTAATAACGACATTCGAATTTGTATCGATTGTAAAGTCACGATAAATAAAGTTATTGAAACACAACATTATCCCTTACCTAGGATAGATGATATTTTTGCCAGTTTAGCAGGGTGTGTAATATTTTGCGTATTAGATTTGACGGGGGCATATCAACAATTAGAAGTGTCAGAGCAATCACAAGAATTTCTTACGATAAATACACATCGCGGGTTGTTTGCGTACACAAGACTTTGTTACGGGGTAGCTAGTGCACCATCACAATTCCAATCAGTTATGGATTATATTCTAACGGGAATTCCTAAAGTAATTTGTTACTCAGATGATATAATTATTGGTGGATCTTCAAAAGAGGAATGTGAAAGAAAATTAGAAGCGGTACTAGAGCGTTTAAATAAATATAACGTGCGAATAAACCTTAACAAATGTAAATTTTTGCAAGAATCAGTTGATTATTTAGGGCACAGTATTTCTAAAGAAGGTATAAAACCACAACAACACAAGGTCGACGCAGTGGTTAAAGCTAGACCACCAAAAAACATAACAGAGTTGCAAGCGTATTTAGGACTTCTAAATTATTATCATCAATTTTTGCCAAATTTGAGTAGTGAACTATACGAACCTTATAAATTATTAAAAAAAGAGGTTAAGTACGAATGGACAGAAAAGTGTCGAAAAACATTTGAAAAAAGTAAAAGATTACTTGTAAACCACCAACTGCTGGAAGTATATGATCCAAATAAACCAATAGTAGTGTATGCGGACGCGTCTCCGTATGGAATAGGGGCAATATTAGCTCATATAGTAGATGGCAAAGAAAAACCGGTTTTATTCGCGTCAAGCTCCTTATCACCAGCGGAAAAAAATTATTCACTAATTCATAGAGAAGGATTGGCCATTGTATTTGCAATAAAAACTTTTCATAAATACATCTATGGAAACAAATTTGTATTATGTTCGGATAACCAAGCGCTTAAAGAAATCTTTAGTCCAAAAAGAAGCACGTCGGTAATAGCTTCATCTCGTTTACAGAGATGGGCAGTAATGCTATCAATGTACGAATACGAGTGGCAGTTCCGCCCAGCTAAACAAATGGAACATGTTGACGCATTATCAAGACTACCTCTCGAAGAGGAGACAAGCATAGATTTTTATTCAATAAATAGGCTTAGCTTGTTTGGGGAAGCGGATGTAAATGTAGAGAAAGTAGCCCAATCTTTACAAGAAGAAAATATTTTGGGAAAAGTGTATAAGTACACGGCGGAGGGTTGGCCTAATATCAATAAAAAAGCAGGGGGTGAAATAACTTATTATTACAATTTACGGCTAAAATTTAATACACAGGATAATTGCCTATTTTATGAAGACAGATTAGTTATTCCAAAGACACTTCAAAACACTATATTAAGCATGTTACACAAAGATCACGAGGGTATAGTACGAATGAAGTTAAATGCGAGAAGTATATTTTGGTGGAAAAACATGAATGTGGATATTGAAAATGTTGCTAAAGTATGTGACGTTTGCCAAGTATCTCAAAATGTAAAAAAAGAACATACCGTATCTAGTTGGCCAGAGGTAAAAAAACCTATGGAAAGAATTCATTTAGATTTGTTCTACTTTCAGAAATATACTCTTTTAATAATAGTCGATGTATACAGCAAATTTATAGATGTTAAAATCCTAAATAAATCGGATGTGCATTCATTAATAAGCCAGATACAGCAGTTTTTTTCATACTTCGGTCTTGCATCTGAAATAGTGACGGACAATGGTCCACCATTTAATTCTTGGAAATTAGAAACTTTTTGTCGGGAAAATAATATCAAATTGACAAAAACCCCTCCATACCACCCACAATCAAATACGTACGCAGAACGTAGCGTACAAACTGCAAAAAAATATTTTTATAAATACGTGTTAGACAAAAAGTTAGAGAAATTCACAATGAGAGAAAAAATTATACGCTTTACTTCGGCGTATAACAGTACACCTTCATCAGTAACGGGAGAGTCACCTACTGACAGAATTTTTTCATTTAAGGTGAAAACATGTGTAAATATAATAAATCAAAGATATCATGAAATTCAGGACCACGCGGTAACAGTAAACAAAAAGGTTCGTTTTAATTTAAATGAAAATAAAGGCTATTCAAAGAAAGACAGAGAAACACCTATCGTTCAGTATAAAAAAGGCGAAAAAGTATTTTATAGAAACCATTTTAAAAGTTACTTAAAGTGGCTACCAGCGACAGTTGTAAGACAATTAAGTAGGGTGGTGTATGTAATAAGTTTAAATAATGTATATAGAACAGCTCATGTCAATCAAATCAGATACCGCAAACCGGCTACTGAAATAAATTTTAATAAAATACCGAGTTCACAAAGAAACGAAAACAATGTAGAGGATAGTAGTGAGGCTCCGATATTTCAAAGATCTACAAGAGTACGAAAAATACCTAAGCGTTATCTTTGAAGTATCGTGGCCTAGAGTTAAGGTTGTAATTAGAAATTAAATTTGTATCTGTAGGTTATTACGTTAGTATATAAAAAAAGGGGAAAGTGTAATGTATATGAACGAACCCTTATAAGTGATTTAGGAACGCAGTCTAAAGTGACAAGTGACAGGACAGATGGTCTATGGACTGGAGGTACGCGGGAAAAGGGCGCGCTCGATGGGAGTAGAGAGACGACAGCGAGAGGAGATATCGGGAAGTCCTAGTTCCGTGATACGATAATAAGTAGATTTATAAACGCCTTACTTTGTATATATCTTTGTGTAATTAAACGAGTTAAATATATAATAATCCATAGGCTAGTATCGGAAAACGCCGTTTCCAAATCCCAAACGTATTTTCAATTAATACCCTAGTGCGTATGTGGGCTTCATTGTAAGCTGCCTCTGCCCTATTTCTAGTTTCTAACAATAGTGTTATTAAATCCTTTCTTATAGTATACCCGCTGTCACCTGAAAGTTTTAACACTAATTAGATACTTTCTATCCAATAATAGTTAGCTGCATCATTACCTAGGATAAAACAATTTGGAAATTCATTTCTTTCAAAACGGGCTTTCAATGCACTATTGTTAAATATTGTCACATCATGCGCAGACCCCGGCCATCTAGCCACTAAATTTACTATTCTATATGAAGCATCTGCAGCTGCTTGAATGTTTAAGGAAAAGTACCCCTTTCTATTCCGGAATACCTCAGCATCATTTCTCCCTACACGTAGAAAGTTAAAAATATTTTTTTCTCAAACTCATACTTAATTCTCACATGAGTGCAGTCTATAACAGCTATAGCTTTTAGGAATCCAGCTATGGTAAAAAAATCAAAATGTCCTGAGCGCTGTGCTTCATCCGTATCAGGAAATTTTATGTATTGAGGTGACAAATTACATATTGCCAATTATGTATTATCCTATTTACTGAAGATTTACGCATACCTCCAAAATATGCAAGGCTAAGTTGGTGACAACCAGTAGCATAGTATCTCAAGCATATCACTGTTGTTTCTAAAAGATAACTCATCTATTATATACAGTAAGATTTTTGTTTTACTGAACACTGAACATCCTATGTTCAGTTTTAAAAAAATCGAGTCAATGCATTTCAAGCAAGGAGTTATCCCTACTCCTTGATTACAAGCAATTAAAGCGTATGAAAGCAACCTCTAATAAACAATTGCCATTAATGTCATTGACAAGTGTCAAAATTATTATTTTCAAAGTTTTTGCATTTGTGGAGCATGTATTTAAAAAAGGAAAAAATTGCCATTGTACGCTGGTACAATTGCAATAATAGCATAAAACAAGTGCGCGATCTGTTTGCTGTAAGTTATCCCGAGAGACCAATACCATCTGTTGGAATTATTCACAGCATAATAAAAAAAAATATTTATCGAAATAAATCCAGTTTTTTTACAAAACACTGTACAAGCATTTTATTGCTTGGAACAAGAAGGTGATCACTTTGAACATTTATTAAACTAATTTGATTAAAAGTTTCTATTTAAACTTGTTATTAAGAAAAAAAAAGCCCACCAGTACCATTGTTATACAGTCTTCCAAAAATACATAAGCCTAACATGCCAATCAGACCCATACTTTCGTTCATTAATTCTCCAACCCACAAACTTAGTACTTTTATTAACAATTTTTTACACAACAACCTACAATTTACTTTTACACATAGTATCAAAAATTCATTAGAATTAATCAATAAAATTTCTACATTCTCTGTCCCACCCAACAGTTTTCTGGTTTCCTTCGATATTATAAATCTTTTTCCAAATGTTCCAACTGAAAATTGTCTCAGACTACTTAAAGAACATTTATACGATTCTACCTTGGATAACGATACCTGTCAAAATATTTTCAACCTCACCGAAATATGTCTGAAACAAAACTTCTTTCAATTTAATAACACTATCTTTCAACAATTATCCGGCTCAAGTGTGGGCAATCCACTTTCACCCCTATCAGCAGAAATCTTTTTAAGTAATATGGAAAATAATATTATCATCAATGACAACAATGCTTTTCGGAAAAATATCTAATACCGGGGGCCGATTCTAACCACTATCAAAAAGCTTTTCGACTCGAAATCTGTCAAATTCAACCATTTTGGATAGAAAAACAACACGTAGCCACCTGGCGGCTTTCACAGAAAGGTAGCATATGACGTCATGGATTTTCGATATCGAAATAGTAGATTAAAATACAAGTTCGAGAAAGCATCGATTCAAGCACGCGTTTGAAATTCCAACACGAGCCGCGTAGCGGCGAGTGGAGGAACAAACAAGTGCTGGAAGAGCTTTCTGAACGAGTGTTTTATACTATTTTTTCTATTTTGCGCCTTTTAATTCCTTTTTACATAAAAGAAATGAAAATTTGAAATTTAAGGAATTTTGGTAAGGTTGGGTACAATGATTTAGTATTATTTAAGAAGGCTGTGGAAAATTCAATTTGAATTGTCATAATTTTTTCTTGAAAATGAGTTCTGAAGATTTTTCATGTACTCCGCCCGAAATTCGAGCAAGTGCGGCCAATGTTGTTATCAATTTACTGCCAGAGAAGTCCAGATTGCAATATGAAAAACAGTTTCATCAATTTTTAGAATGGTGCAATAGAAAAAATGTTGGAAACATATCAGAGAATGTGTTACTTTCCTATTTTGATGAGCAAAGTAAAAAATATAAACCATCCACTTTGTGGAGCACCTATTCAAAACTTAAATCGTACCTTAATATATACAGGAATGTTGACATATCAAAATATGTTAAGCTGCAAGCGTTTTTGAAACGAATGTCTACAGGTTACGAGCCAAAAAAATCAAAAATATTGGAAGAGAGCGACATTAACAAATTCATTAAAGAAGCAGATAATAAATTGTACCTGGCGATGAAAGTAGGTGTAAATTTTATTTATTTTGTAACTGTATACAAACTTAATATAATTTTAGGTTATATTAATAATGGGTTATAGTGGTGCGTGTAGGCGCGAAGAATTGACAAACATGTCCATCGATGACGTTGAATATAGACCTCACTCAGTTACTGTAGCAGTTCCTAAAACAAAAAACAATGTACCGAGACAATTTATGATAACCAACCCAGATTGGATTAATTTAATTGCAAAATATGTGGCCTTGAGACCAAAAATTGTTACACATAAACGTTTCTTCTTAACATATCGTGGTAGTCACTGTGTTAATAGTCCCATTGGGATTAATACTATTGGGAAAGTTTCAAGAAACATTGCTGAATTTCTTCATTTACCAAATCCAGACCTTTTCACGGGGCATTGTTTCAGAAGATCAAGTGCAACACAGTTGGCTAACCAAGGCGGTGATTTACTAACTGTAAAACTACATGGAGGGTGGAAATCGTCTGCCGTTGCAGAGGGTTATATTGACACATCTTTGAAGAAAAAGTTTGAAGTTGCACAAATCCTTGGTCGTCAAACTGTATTGCACTTACCTGATTCTTCTAACCATGACACAGTAGACAATCTTAATTTGGAATTACCTGGATGTTCTCACCATACGGATGACACTAAAAATAATATTACTGTATCAGATAGTAGTTCTTTCTGTCGTAATATTGTGTCAAACCAAAATTTACCTGGTATTACTTTAACGTCACATGACACTTCCAATGTTTCAATTAATGTTTATAACAATTGTGTTTTTCACGGTAATACAAATTGAAGTTATACCCTTTTTCGTTTATTGCAGTTTGACAAACAAGTAGCAAGGTAGAGGATAGCCTGATCGCTATTTTTATATTCTTCATACTGCCTTCTGGTGTCTAACACTTTCACGGTACTTTCCGTTGTGACAATTCTGTTAACGTTGATAATAATTCTTCATGACAATCGAAGTTGATTTATTAAACACATTTTGTTCCCATTCACGATTTGACATTTGACGTATTTGGAAGAACGGCAATGCCGCCAACACCAGAAAGATAAAATACACTAGCCTAGTAAAGCATCCAAAATTCTCAGTAACGAACCCAAACCGGTGCTTTACTAGTTCTAGTAACGACGCAAAATAGAAAAAGTACTTTTCAACATTAAGAAACGTGTTGAATTCAAGAATTCGAGTCGAATAGTTTGACAGTAGCACTGTATGACAGGCAGAAAAGTGACATTCAAGCGGTTTGTTTGAGGTTAGTTTCATTTGATGTAAACAAAAACAAAGTAATTAGTAGAAGAATGGCTTTATTGTACGCGCAGTTTCTTCTTATTGAAGAATTAGAGCGAGAAGAACGGAATCGCACAAGATTGTTTCGACGAATGGTGCGGGATGCACAAAACCCCTTCAGGGCATCTAACAATGAATTTACAAAAAATTTTCGGCTCAACAAAGAGGCATGTTTAGCTTTAATAGAAGCCTTAACACCACATATGCAGGACTCAGTGATAGCCTCCAGAATCCCGAAAATGTTGAGAGTAAGTAAAACATGAGTATTTAAGACTACATTGCGAATAAACTTCAACTTTCAGATACTTGCAGCATTAAACTTTTATGCCACAGGCAATTACCAAACGGGGACGGGAAACAATCATATAATATGCCTGAGTCAATCGATGGTATCCCGTAGTATTCGTGAAGTGTCCAATGCCATTCTAAAACACTTGTTACGGGTATGGATAAAATTCCCTCACAATGATGAGCAGAGAAATCGGTTAAAAAGAGGGTAACTGCAATAATCTGGAATAATATACCCATTATATCTAATTACAATAATACAGCTTTCAGGAACATCACGATATGCCAGAAGTTATTGGTATAGTGGATGGCACTCACGTGGCTGTTGTCACTCCACAAGAAAATGAGAATATCTTTGTTAATAGAAAAGGATATCACAGTTTAAACTGTCAACTTGTAAGTACCACGTTTATTTGTGGGTTAAGTATGGTAATGTTGGTGAATTACAGATTTGTGACTCTACGAGCTATATTTTAAATTTAGTAGCACGTTGGCCAGGTAGCACACATGATGCTTACATGTGGCGTTATAGTCGCACAGGCAGAGCTATGCGTGCCAATTTCGAAAATGGTGACAGAAACACTAGAATGATGGGTAGGTTTCTTGCTTATAACTTTTCACAATCGCTTATATATCTTATCAACAGACGATTCAGGGTATCCATGCTTACCTTGGCTACTAGTGCCCGTAACTCGTGTGCAAACACCACAACAGACACATTTTAATAATACGCTTGTACGCTGTCGTAGTATCGTGGAACGCTGAGGACTATTGAAAGGGCGCTTTCGCTGTTTATTAAAAGATCACGCGTTGCACTATAAACCATCAACTGCGGCCCGTATAGTTCTTACATGTGGTGTGCTACATAATATTGCATGCCACTATACGATAGAGGACCTCCCAAACCAATTTTTCCACGCAAATTATAGAACCCTATATTAAGACTTTTAATACCCATAGAAAACAACCATAATATTTCAACTTGTCTCTTCCTTAGTTATCTATTTTATTATCTATTATTCTCTATATTATATTTAGTTATTTTATTATGTTTATTGTTCATTTAATTTTATGTTCATATCTTAACTCTATATCTACTCTTAAACCGCTATATCCCCACCAACCAGCTTGTCCACCCTCAACATTTATAATTTTATTTTGTCTAGCTTCGGTGTTAACACACCACTTAAACCTGACGATGGCTCTTGTCGAAAGATAAGTAGAAAGCCGAAACATATGCAGTTTTTCAATTTTTCATTTATTGAAAAACAAAAATAAATTTATATGGAAAGACTTTAAGTTTTTTACTTGTTTGAAATTTGTTATTAAGACGTAACATAACCTTTCTTACCTTTGTATAAAATTTCAGAGTTCTGTTCTGTCAAGTGTCAAAACAAAACATTTGTTAATTTGGTTGCCTACCTAGCGACAATGTATTAACGTTTTTTTTTAAACTGCTGAACATGCGTTTTATAACGTTATGTTCAGTAAAACCAAAATCTCACTGTCATAGATAACCTATAGCTATGCTATAGAAGCATAAGTAATATTGGTTTAATTGGTTTATTGGTAATTTTTGAGTGGCAATTGATAGGCATTGTAGCGGCGATTAGTCATATTACCTATGGGCCATTGCTGTAAAACATACGCTGGCCCGGCTAGCGGCCGCAGTCTCCTATTGATGGCGGGCCAATATAGATTTCAGTTCAAGGGCCGCCGTTAGCATCATCGGCTATCGGGCATTAGGCCATTAAAGGCCCATCATTAAAATGTTTGCTGGGTAGTTAATATTTTTAGGCGGCGGCTCTGCGAAAGAACGGCGCGTGGAGGGCGAAGACCTATTCCGCAGCATCGTAAATAAAAAAACCATCGACGAGCTCATCAATGAATTTGATGGGGATGGGGATTTGGTAAAGTTCTAAAAATGTCTATACCGTACAACAATTACTTTGTTTTCATTTACAGGCTATCGAAGACATGGAAAATGTTATTCAGCCCGAACCGGAGGTTCAAAGTGTTTGTGGTGAAAAAGTTAGATACAAATAATTTTTTTGTGCAAATTGAAACTCAATTCTTCAACAGAATGACCCCTCTACCGAGCCCCAGCCCAGCACGAGCGCTGGCACTCCACGACAAAGTTCGCGCTCGTAACCTGGACTGGTATGTGTTTAGTAAATCGTTTCAACTATTGATTTAAACTAGATAAATGTTAGATGTCAACGAAGGCGGCCTCCGCAGGTCAAGGCTCTGACCTCGTCGGAAATGCACGGATGTATATAAGTTTTGGTTTACAGATGAAAAAACTGCTCATAAACCTAAAATTTCGTACTATTTTTATTTTCGTAACGGTAAGGCTAGCTTTAATATCAGTTTTGGACATCCTAGATCTGACCCATGCCAAGTGTGTGACAGAATTGAAACTCAGCTCAAAGCAAAGAATCACCTTTCTCAAGATGAGATTAATAAACTAGAGACTGAAAAAAATCTTCATCAATTAAAAGCAAAAGTCTTTTTTGATGGTTTGAAGGAAAAAACAAAGCTGGCTCAAAATAGTCCACATATTGAAACTCTTTTGAGCATGTTTTGATCATGAGCAAAATGCCTTTTTGACAAAAGTTCCTGCTGGCGATGTTTTCTACTTAAGGCAGTTATTTTTTTATACATTCATCAAAACACAGTAAGGCTTATTTTTACATGTATGATGAAGTAACAGGAAAAAAAACTCCCAACGAGACCATCAGCTTCCTAGACCGTTACTTTGAAAATTTCATGGACAGATCAGTCAAGATTCTTTACGTGTTTTCAGACAATTGCGGTGCTCAAAATAAGAATAACGCTTTAGTCCAATATTTGTATACCCTGATACGAAAGGGTCGTGTTGATAAAATTATTCACCGATTCCCTGAGCCGGGACACAGTTTTATGCCGTGTGATCGATGTTTTGGCGTCGTTGAAAAACACGTTCGCAAAATAGAGAGGATATTTTTACCAAGCGAATACATGAAATACTACAAAAAAAAGTAGCACTAAAAACTTTGTAGTAGTACCTGTTACGCAAGAAATGATTTTTAATTTTAGTGGCACGCTTGGAAAATTTTTCAAAAAGAGTGTAGTATCCATCAGTGGCGGTAAACGAACAGTCTGTGTTCCCGTGATTTCCCTAATATCTATGGATGCATCTACCCGCACACGCGCAGCACCAGGCCCAGCACGCCGGCAACTCGCATCGGCTCACCCCATTCCACTTCAAGCCATTCCCAAGTTTACGTCGTAATATAAGCAATAAACATATATTAATTTAGCAGTGCTTTACCTTAATGTAAATAACCTCAAACATAACACATGGCGACGAGCGATAAAAGAAATCAATAATAAAAGAAATCAATAAGGTAACAAAAATTGCAACACGTGGTACAACAAGTGACAAAGATGGCAGCCCCTAGAAGCCAAGCCCCAACTTTTAGTCAAGAAAATGATTTTACATTGTTCGAAGAAAGGTTCGAGCAATATTGTGTAGCCAATCAAATTGAGGAAGAAAAGATCAAAGTGGGACAGCTAATATGCGGCATGGACGTAGAAATCTACAGTACAGTAAGAGACTTATGTTTTCCCGATTTACCTAAGAGTAAGCAATATGCTGAGTTAATAAGTATTCTAAAACGCCACTATAGTCCGCATATCAATGTATTTAGAGAGAGAAGAGAATTTTACAACAGCAACCAAAATGGCAACGAAAGCGTGAGCGAATGGTACGCACGACTAAAACGTTTAGCAGTTAATTGTTGTTTCAATGAAGATCTTCCGAAAATATTAGCGGACCGATTTGTCACAGGGCTTCGACCAGGAAACATTCTGGATCGTCTAGTGGAAGAAGACGTATCAAAATCAATAGATGAACTATTGAAGATCGCAATAGCAAAGGAGACGGCTTTGATGAATGCATCAGGAAGTAACGATTCCAACAGAATCTTGGCGGTAAAAAGCGCAAAGAACAAGCAAATTCCATATCAAAAGGCACAGCGCATGCAACCACAACATGGAGCAACGATGGGTAAAACGGACAGAAACCAATATGGCCGCGAAAACAATTCCGGTAAATCAAACAAGTGCAAATGTTGCGGAAATACACATGGAGGAGTTTGCAAATACATAAACTACAAATGCAGTAAGTGTAACAAAGACGGGCATTTACAGCGAGTATGTCGCAGTGGCACCAAAAACATTCATCTAATGGAACACAAAGCAGCTGAGAAAACCGAAATCATCAATTCAATGAAGGAATTGCAGGTAACCAGCAACAGCATTTTCAACATCAAAGAGAACCAGCCAATATACATGGAGGTGATAATTGATAATAAACGACACATGATGGAGTTGGACACTGGCTCAGCGGTATCGACGCTAAGTAAAGAATTCTATCTAACCTGTTTATCTCATTGCAACATGCAGCCAACTGATACAACATTCAAAGGTTATACAGGCGAATCCATCGTTCCAGATGGATGGGTGAATATAAATGTAAAATATATGAATATAGATAAAACGTTAAAATTTTATGTAATATCTAAAGCTAAGATTTGTTTGTTAGGTAGAAATTTTGTAAATGAATTCAATATTAATTTTAATATCGATGCAGGTATCAAGATGATTGATGGTTTACTCGACGTAGAAACTATGATGAAAATGGAATTCCCAGACGTATGCAGCGATACTCTAGGGCGTTTCAAATATGCCAAAATTTCCCTACAAGTTAAACCCAATTCAACACCCAAATATAATAGACCGAGAGCAGCACCTCTAGCGCTAAAATCCAAGATAGAAAAAGAATTAATCCGGTTACAGCAAAACGGGATAATTACATCCGTGGTGAGTACGGAGTGGAGCACTCCAATCGTTCCTATATTGCGTAAAAACGGCACAGTTCGCATTTGCGGAAGCTATGTCAATCTGAATAAATGTTTAATTGATATATACTATCCATTACCGCCCATAGAGCAAATCTTTGCATCACTGACCGGAAATAGAAGTTTTTCTAAAATAGATTTAAGCGATGCATACATGCAATTTGAGCTCGATGATGAATCCAAAGAACTAGTAACTTTATCTACACATATGGGTTTATTCAAAGTCAATAGACTACCGTTTGGTATCAAATGCGCAAGTTTTTATTTTCAAAAATACATTGATCAGCTATTTCAAGGAGTAGACAATGTATTCACTTTCCAAGATGACATATTAATAGGTCATAAACACGAAGAAGATCCCAAGATCAAGATTCGTCAAGTTTTTATAATATTACGCAACGCAGGGCTAACAGTTAATCTAAACAAATGTAAATTTGCTCAAAGTAAAATAACTTATCTAGGTCACGAGTTGACTGAATCGGGTTTAGCAAAATGCAAAAATAAAACAGACGCTATTGTGTAGGCTCCTAAACCAAGCAATATTACCGAAGTAAGATCATTTTTAGGAATGGTAGGATACTATGCAAAGTTCATTCCAAATTTGACGGATATGGCTAAGCCATTATACGATTTACTGAAAAAGGACAGTAAGTTTAATTTCGAAAAAACATGTAACGACGCGTTTCTTAAATTAAAACAAGCTATTTCGGCAGATATCGTTTTAACATATTTTGATCCGCTACTACCAATAATAGTAACGTGCGATGCATCCGAGAAAGGCATTTCAGCAGTATTATCTCACAGAATGGAAAACGGAGTTGAAAAAACGGTAACGTGTGTATCGAGAACATATTCACCAGCTGAGCAAAATTACCCCACGGTACATAAAGAAGCACTAGCTTGTTATTTTGGGATAAAGAAATTTCAAGAGTATCTTTACGGTCAAAAATTTACTTTAAAAACAGATCACAAATCGTTAATTTCGCTATTTGGCAAAAATAAAGAAATAAATTTAACTTACGCCAACCGCATAAAGCGGTACGCTATATATTTTTCAAATTTTAACTTTGACATTATGCATATCAAAGGTAAAGACAATGTAGTTGCGGATTGTTTAAGTAGATTGCCATTAATTGATAAATCAGATCAAAATAATACGGATTATGAAGGTATTTATTTTGCAAATGTAGATATTCCAATTAATAACGATCAAATAAAGTCTGAGACGGTTTTTGACAAAACTATTACGTTAATAAAGAGATATCTAGTGTCCGGATGGCCAAATCAAGTGGCAGACGAATGCCAACCATTTTACATTAGACGCGATAATCTACATTGCATGAACGAATGTTTGTTTTACGGTGAAAGAATAGTAATTCCAAAGAAATTACAAACACAGATATTAGGCGAGTTACACTCAACGCACGAAGGAATCGTAAGGACTAAAGCATTAGCACGCTCGTATTTGTGGTTTCCGGGTATTGATCGCGAAATAGAGCGCATTTGTAAATCGTGTGAAAGTTGTTTGGTAACGAGGTCTGATCCACCTAAAACATCAGTACCTTGGCCAAAAAGTGAAAAACCTTTCCAGGTAATACATACAGATTTTTTCACATTTCAGAATAAGAATTTTTTGGTAATTGTAGATAGTTACACTAAATGGCCGGAAGTATATGCGATGAAAAATATCACCGCAGACGAAACTATAATAAAGTTTCGAGAAACCTTTTCGAGGTTTGGACTACCAAACGTAGTAATTTCAGATAACGGACCAACTTTTATAAGTGAGCATATGGAAACATTTTTTTTCAAAAACGGTATCAGACATCTAACGATAGCACCATACAATCCTCAAGGCAACGGTTTAGCCGAAAACATGGTGAAAACCATTAAAAATAAACTCAAATCAGCGCTAAATGATCATCAGAATGCTAACACGGACATTTCAACATTATTAGCTAGAATTCTAATCACATATCGAAACATTGCGCATTCAACAACTAAAATTTCACCAGCAAGAGCGATGATAGGCCGAAGCGTATATACAAGGTTCGACTTGATGAGGCAAAAACCAATAGTTTTAACAGCCATAGCGACTTCTGATATAGTCAGAAAGTTTGTTGTAAATGATTCAGTGATGGTAAGAGATTACAGAGTAGCAAATAGACGTGCATGGGTAAAAGCTAAAATAACCCAAAAGGTAGGAAATGTAATATATCTATGTAAACTAAAAGGTTCGCATTTAACATGGAAAAGACACGCGAATCAAATAAGATTGTGTTTAGACAATAAAAAGGAGAGTGAATGCGAAATCGTCAATGCTCACCGCACAAAGCAAAATACTTCTAAAAAGAAGATCGGACTAAACATTACTCAAAGTCAATCCCTATCCCTAAATCCAGATCCCACATTACACACACCTAGAGTAGAGCAGCCTACAGCAGTAATAGTAACGAGAACGTCCGATACGACGGGTCAACCATCAATCAGCATTGAAAATAGACGTCCAAAAAGGAACGCAAGCAAACCATTGCGATTCAAAGATTGAAGTCATGTAGGATATCGTAAACCAATAATAATTTTTTTTAATCATGTAATTTTGCTCTATGTTCTGAATGTTAGTAGTTAATATTTAGTGTACTAAAAATAAGAAGGGGAGTGTGTAGTATCCATCAGTGGCGGTAAACGAACAGTCTGTGTTCCCGTGATTTCCCTAATATCTATGGATGCATCTACCCGCACACGCGCAGCACCAGGCCCAGCACGCCGGCAACTCGCATCGGCTCACCCCATTCCACTTCAAGCCATTCCCAAGTTTACGTCGTAATATAAGCAATAAACATATATTAATTTAGCAGTGCTTTACCTTAATGTAAATAACCTCAAACATAACAAAGAGTATTTACAATAAAGAAAAGAAAAATCAAAATTTCGCAATATAAAATTTTTGAGTACTCTAATGAGGACAACACGCAAATAAGGTGCAGCTCATCAACTATCTTTGTCGTTTTTCTTGAGTTTATAATTCAAAAACTTCCCAATCAGTGTCCTGATATAATAAAAAATAGATTATATAATCATCCTCAACCTGTTAAAAAGGTGAAGTATGATAATGTAATGCTGCTTGCCCATAACTGTAATGCATCTACTGTATATGCTTTCTGTGGTCATATGTCACTTTGGCATTACTTTGACGTATACTTGACACATTACCAATCTGTAATGTTTTGCAGTTAGAGTCTATTTTTTTTTTAACATGAGCGACCATTAGGAATATTTCATAATTGCAATTGGTACCAATTGATTTTGACTAGTTTCTTTTGCTTTTAACTTTTTGGATAGTTGGTACTATAGACTCAAAATTGAGGTTTGTTGACAGCGAAATTTGAATTTTATTGTCACTTCTCATTCACTTCTTTCAGTTACTTGAATTTATCTAATCTTTCTGAGAAAATAAACAGAGGTAGATGCAAAACTACCGGGTGGTCAAGAGGAACTGAAGCTGTTGGTAACACTGACAATTTGATGAAAACGTCAATGAAGCTGGTACCACTACATTGTCAGTTGTCAATTTTGACAACCAATTTCGAAATTTAAAATCAAGCGTCACATTTATAATAATTGATTTATTAAAATGGGTTTCACACTAGAACAAGACACTTTTATTGGTATGGCGTATTTTCGTACTGGGCATCATGATGCTGCCAACGGTTGGCAATATTCCACCGATGAGGCCTTCCACCAATTTCAAGAAGTTTCCTGAGGCCGTTGTTGATGTTACAGTAGTAATGTTCAGGCAGCATTGTACGAGATTGGTGGAACGTTACTTACAAACAGGTGACGTAAAAAAGGCCAAACATACGGGACGAACATCTACACTAACAGAAGATGTGGTCGAAGATGTTCGAGTTCGAATGAAACAAAGTCCTCGAAAGTCTGTGCGAAAGCTTGCACTCCAAACAGGTTTGATTCTTTTTAAAACACGTATCCAAAGTTCCTTGTTAAGCACATGTAATGCAGGGTCTAATAATCCTTACCTTCGAAAATCCTGTCATTCCTTTTCCTTACTTCACAGGCTATTCATATGGAAGTTGCATGACGGTTTTAAAGAAAAAATTAAAGCTTTATCCATACAAATTTTCCCGGATCCAAGCCCTGCATCCCCAAGACTATCAGCAACGAATTAATTTTTGTAATTGGTTGAACGCTGAAATGACCGCTGATGACGTCCTGAACCAAACTTTCTTCTCCTATGAAGCTTGGTTTCATTTAGATGGATTTGTAAATTCACAAAATTACCGGATATGGTCGAGCAAAAATCCGCATGCCACTGTTGAGACCACTTTACACCCCGTTAAAGTTGGTGTATGGGTGGCAATGTCTCTGTAACATAACCTAAATTTTTTGACGCAATAAGTACAAACACCAATGCACAAAATGTTTTCAAATTTTGGGAATATTTAGCTGTCATTTATTGCCAACAGCTTCAGTTCCTCTTGATCACCCAAAGTTTTGTATCATTAGACTTGATACAAAACAACATATTCACAAAACGTTTTCAAAATTTGAAGAAAAAAATTACCAATCGTTAACAAAAACTGAAATTGTTCAAAATGTTGCAGACATTTTTTCCGTATTTACCTACACCTATTATAACAAAAAGTTAAACACCACAACTGAATATGTCTTTAGGTGTCGGAGAGTAAAGTTTACAAAATTTTAAAGGAGGGTTACGACAATTTAACAGCCACCAAAAGAGGTAATAACAAAAAAAAGAGAAACATTTTGGAATTACATGTTTAAAAAGGATTTACAAAGACACATTTGGGAGCTAAATTCAAAAAATGTTTACTTCACAATTGACGATTTGCTCAATCATGCAAAAAAAGAGTTGGAGTTTGGTGGTTCAAGATCAACTTTGTACAAAATTTTGCGATCAATGGGTTATAAATATAAAACAGTTAATAACAGAAAAATTTTATGTGAACAAAAACATGTTATTGTAGCAAGAATTGTGTTTTTTAAGAAAATATTTACAGTACAGTAGAATCCGTTTATTATGACTCCGCCTATATTGACCAACCGGTTATTATGACGTAACTATACTACGAAGTTTGGTTTTCATATGAAATTCTTTATAAATAGTCGGATATAATGACTTCCCTTACAGTGACATGTCGCTTATTATGACCCATTTTTAATAAATTATGTCCGGTTATAATGACCGACATGATTCTGTTCGTCGGGCACGTGGCTCGTTTTTGTTTTGAATCCCAGTGGGTAATTGACGCTTGAAGGTCGCACGTTGTTTGCGTTTGTTACTGTGAAAAAAATGTCATCTCAACGACGGAAAGCATTTACAATTGAGGAGAAAGGTGCAACAATATGCAGATTAGAAAATGGAGAACCTAACTCATGTCTCGCAAAGGAATTTAGCGTGGGTCATTCGACAATTTCAATGATTTTTAAAAACAAGAACCGCATTAAGAAGTCGTTCAATTCAAATGTTTTGAAACCGAAGAGGCTTCGAAAATCACGACAAGAAAATGTTGATCAAGCATTAATTCAGTGGTTTAAAAACATGAGAAACAAAAGAATACCTGTCAGCGGCCCTATGCTACAGGAAAAAGCAAATGGTTTTGCCGCGCGTTTTGGTATTCTCGACTTCAATTGTTCTGCAAGCTGGATCAGTCGATTTAAAGTTCGACATAACATTGTGGCGGGAAAAATTGTCGGTGAATCTGACTCTGTTGATCAAAATTCAACAAAAAACTGGTTGATATCTGTGTGGCCAAATTTACGAAGACAATTTTCTGATGATGAGATATTTAATGCTGATGAAACTGGACTTTTCTACAAATTAATGCCAGCTAATATGAGTGGCACAGAGAAAAAGAAATTGCTCATTATTGGAAAGTCACAAAAACCAAGATGTTTTAAAAGTGTCAAATCATTACCTGTCGATTATGCTAGCAATCGTAAAGCTTGGATGACGTCAGAACTTTTTGAAAAGTGGCTTCGTGATTAGGATCGTGATTTGGTGAAGAAGAAGAAAAACATTCTATTGCTGGTTGATAATTGCCCGGCCCATCCAAATGTTACTGATTTAAAGTCTATAACACTTGCTTTTCTTCCGCCGAATACAACATCAGTACTACAGCCAATGGATCAGGGAATAATACGATCACTCAAAACGAATTTCAGGAAGAACCTTGTGCTCAAAATGATTAATTGTCTTGATGCTAATGAAGACAACTCTTCCACAAAAATAACGGTGCTAGATGCAATTCTGATGGTTAATGATGCCTGGAATAAAATGTCACAAAGTACCATTCATAACTGTTTCAAACATGCAGGATTCATTGAAAACCACGACGGTTTTCCTATTCAAATATCAGACCATGAATTCGATGAAGGAGATGACATTCCTTTATCTTTGTGGTCACGAAACCTACATTCAGATTCAGATTCAGGAAATGTGGGAAGATTATGTTGACATCGATAGTGCTCTCCTCACATCCGAAGAACCCACCGATGAAAATATCGTACAGAACATTTGTGCTAAGGAACAACTCGAAAGTGATGGGGAAGAAGAAGTCGAGGAAGAACCATTACCTACCGCAGAAGAGGCATTAAAAGCTGCAGAATTATGATCACGATTTGTTCACAGCAATATTGAAAATGATAATTTGGCCATAGCTATGTCTTCTATACATAATAGCATTAGAGCTTGTTTATACAATAAAATGAAAAAACAAAAGCAGACAAAAATTACAGATTACTTACAATAAAAATACACTTGTATGTGTTATAATGTGCTGATTACGAGCAATTTTGATTTTGATTTAATATGTATGTATACATATGTAATTACTATGTTTATGTATAAAACTACTCAAGTACATTCATATTTACATAAAATAAGTTTTTCATTTCATAAAACGCTTTGTATGACGTCCGCTTATCATGCCTTGTTTGTCAATTCCTTTCGATGTCATTATAAACGGACTTTACTGTATTTGGAATCAAATGAACAAATTAATTTCATATTTTTGGATGAAACCTGGATATATGAAAATGGCAGTAGTAAATTAATATTTCGCAGCCGTTATATTAAACAGAGCAAAGTACAGCAATAAACAACCTTACATTTAAATAATATTTAATGGATTTTTTTAAAGTAGAATGATTAATTAATAAATTATTAAAAAGTTAAATATTTTTTTAATTTCCAATCAGTTTTGCCTGTTTTTGAAAGCATCTGTAGCCTCCAGAAGACCCCTAGATACCTTATAACAACACCGGCGATGAAGTAAGAAAGCTCTTCTAAACTAGGGGTAAAACAAGACCATTTAAAAATAATATTTTGATTTATTTGAAGAAATGAGTACCGCGCACCCATAAAGTGTATGATCTCCAACAATGGAGGCTGACGAGAGAAGAGGTCGTCGGTTAAATAATAATGTTTGTATTTAGAAGAAACAATATTTTTATTCCACTTTTTTCAGATTAAAAAAAAAGATTTATGATTTAATTTTTTTTCCTTGTCGAAAACTCTCAAGTTTCTCCACCCCCCGGAGAAGAACAGCTATCTGAGGATAACGAAGCCAACCTCAGAATATTAGAGAAAAAAAAATCAAGTTGAAATCAGACCACCGAAAAAAATTTTTCACATAAAAAAACTGAATAATTTTTTGCAGCGATAAGAGATTATTTGGACAGTTTGGAGATTTGTAATGTGATCTTACAAAAATGTAAATATTCAATGAAATTTTATTTTATTTTACGAAAAAAACAAACAAAAATAAACATTAATTGTTTTTGTAAATCCAACGAAGCCAGAGATTCCTTGAGAAGAAATTTTCCCGCCACCGCCAATCCTGCATCATGAGGAGGCAAGAAGTTTAGTTTTTATTTGAAAACCTACAAGGTGTTCAGGCTTTAAATTAACGTCAAAACATGCTTTCCGTTCAAAATTATATAATTTTTTTTATAGATGAAGAGATAGCAACTATCAAACTAATAAAAAAGGGTTTTTTTAAGGGATTCAAGTATGTACTTCACCAAATTCCTTTTTTTATAATAGCTATTTTTGTCACAAGTACATAATCTATGACTTTTTTGGACGAGTCGAGTTTATGGCCAAGCGAAGCGCGGCCATAATAAAGACGAGTCCAAAACAAGTCAGATTATGTACGAGTGGCAAACAAAGCTTTATGTTCGACTGCTTTGAAGAAATAATTGGGAAAATACGCTGACACGAAGATACAGGAGATCATCCAGATCATGTACTGAGTTTAGCTTAGGTGCCTCCAGGGTAACGGTTGCTAACAACTGTTTTTGTTTATAGAAACGTAAAATTTTTCAAAATATAATCATTCTAAGCTGTTCCAAGTGTAAAGTGTAAAGTTCTGGGTATGGATGGAGTAGAAGACGTGAGAGCTTTGGCAGCAAATGCCCGGGAATCATTGTTGCCTACTAAATCAAAATCCGTATACGAAAATATGTATGCAATGTATCGCAAGTGGTGCATAATGAAAAATATATCGAAAACGAGTGAGGACAGCATACTGGCGTATTTTAATAGTGAACTGGAATGTTACAAGAGTTCCACACTGTGGTCTAAATACTCCATGTTAAGATCGACAATTAACATTAAGGAAGGGGTGGACATCAGTAAGTTTCCAAGTGTGATTCTTTATCTAAAAAGAAAAGCAGAGGGACATAGGCCGAAGAAGTCCAATACATTAAGTAAAGAAAACGTTGAGCAATTTTTGACTGCAGCAGATGAAAAGGAGCATTTGTTAAACAAGGCATGTCACTGATTTTTTATTTTTTCCTATTCTCATAAATGCTTCTCTGTACCCTAGGTCATTCTTATATTCGGCATCGCTGGGGCGTGTAGGCGCCAAGAATTGGCTGCACTAGAGACAAATTTTGTGGAAGATTGTCAAACACATTTCTTGGTTAAACTTGTTGACACGAAGACCAAAAAAGATAGATCTTTCGTAATATTGCCTGGAGATCTTCAAAACTTAAACTTTTTAGAAATTATTAGAAAATACATGCAGCTCAGACCAGCGCGGACACCACATAACAGATTCTTCATAAACTACGTTCGAGAAAAATGCACTGTTCAACCGGTGGGAGTGCACAAGATTGCGGCAGTGCCGAGTGTTGTGGCGAAATATTTGAATTTGGAGAATCCGTCTTCATACACTGGACACTGTTTCAGGCGCACTTCTGCAAGTCTTTTGGCTAATTCGGGAGCTAGTATGGAGAATATAATGCGACATGGAGGATGGTCTTCGTCGTCCGTCGCAGAAGGATATATAGTTCAATCAGAAAACACTAAAATAGGTACTGCTAGCAAAATCTTGGGGAAAGATTCTCTTCCAGGGAATCCCTCATCGTCAACCATTCAAATTCGAAATTCGGAGAATTCTTTATCGTCGGGCGTTACTATTTGTGACAACAAAAATTGTGTTTTAAACATTAATTTCTATAACAATAATTGATTAATTGATCCTCACTCATAGAGCAGTGTGTTTTCTTGTTAATATTTGTAATTTTTTGACGAAAATAAATTATTTATTTAGTTCGACATTTATACTTGACAATGACAGATGAGTCCAAAAAAATAAACAAAAGGTACTAGTCCAAAAAAGTGGTAGATTTTGGACACTAAACAATGTCAAAAACCTTATCAATATGATGCAGTCGAACATAAAAGTATTTATTTACAGCCTACTAGTTTCGAGAGAAGTCTCTCATCATCAGGGCGGGCTATTGTCTATTATTAAGTGATTCCACAAACATATACTTGTTGCTTTTTATAAGTTAAGAATGGTAATGTAGTATTTATAATATGGTAATAAAAGTCAATAGTTAAAATATTTAAAAAAATTTATATAAAATTGTTGCGGGTGTTATTGAGATCGTATGAGTTAACTTAACTCATCACTTAACCTTTAATCAATTACACCAAACAAAAATGGAAACTTGGTTCAAATAATAAAAAAAGGCTATAATGTAGGTAGGTCCCTATTGAAGACTGTATGATGAAAAAAATTCTTTTATTGTCCAATCATATTTTAGATAAGCAAAAATCTTGAAAATCTTCAATTTTCCTTATGAAAAATTAATAAAACGTTAATTTAACAAAAAAAGACCCAAAATTTGTTGCAAAACTGGTTCTTCTGTTTCTTCTCCAGAACTTTGCAAAAAATAATAAACAAATTAATAATAAACACCACAGCTTATTATTCACTGTATCCTCTTTGAGGCCGGCGTTTAATTATTTAGAAGATTATAAATGTTTAAATCCAATTTTTAGGTATCTTTAAAAATTATTGCTGTTGGATTCTTCCTCAGTTGATCTTCAAGCTTTCTCAAAGATCATCCACCAACACGTATTATCAAGCAACACAAGACTAACAGACCTCCGGTGATAATAAAAGAAAGAAAGTCAAGTCAAGAAGTAACACAATCAAATCTAGAAGACTGTTGATTTTAACTGAATGGAGCTAGAGCCCATTTGTATTAAAATTTGTTTACTTAATATTAACGTATTTTTTTTGTAGTTTTGGGTCCAATAAGAACAAGAAAGTTGTAGACCCGTAAAGTGTTCGAGCCCAAATCGTGAGCCCGATTGGTGGGAGGAAAATTGATAAGGGTGTTTCAACCCACTATCAATGTTTCTAGTAAGTTTAAAATAAATAATAATATAGATATAATCATATGTTTTATAAATCGAAAAAGTAGACGCTTATTTAGGTAACTTGTTTCATCATATAATTATGTAACATGTATGTCATCATATCACATACGCCAGGGCATCCAACTTTCTGGCCTAAGGACGTAATATACTATTAATTATTTTAATAAATAAATTATGACAATTCAATTAATTTTTAATTATATAATCATTCATAAAAAGCTAATTAATTTTATTTTTTTCAAAAATATTGTTTTTATAAATAATTATACATAACTTGAATATTATAAAACCGTTACTAATTATTTTTTATTTTTTTTTCAGCAAAATGGCCTTAAATAACTGTAAGTATCTAAAACACTGCTTTATTTATTATTATTTGGATTATGTAGTATGTGTATTATTTATATTTGAACTTTTTTTAGAAATATTCTAAATAAATTTGTAATTTCAGCCTTAAAAAGAACAACGAGGGCGATGCTTCGGCAGGGGGAAGGGGACCTTGTCGGTCCTCTGAAGTTTCCCCCCAGAAAATGCCAAACTGCCTCCACCCCCACCACCACAACAGAAGCTGGTTCCTCCTGCGCCGCCAACTCCACCGGCGGCGCTAGATGAGGTTGTACTCGATGAACGTGAGTATTTTACTTTTGTTTCAAATGTTTTCAAGTATCTGTTTGTCAACATTATTTTATTTTATAAATTTTTCAGGACCACAAAAAGGGCCAGTCAGAAAACCTCGCCAGAGGAAGGTTTGGGGGCCACGGCAGTGGAGGACCCGTCGCTAGAGGACGGCTGGCTCCCATTTGCCAGCCAGGCATCCTCCTAACTCTGGAAGGCCAAAACGCCGTGCTGGCGGCACTTCGTCTCCTTGGTCCGTCTCCGGTCCCTTCCGGAGTCCCCCGGCCGTCTAGAGAGGAGCACTCACTCCTCTTTCCGGTTTTCGCCATTCTCTTCTTCCTCTCCTCGCTCTTCTCCCTCTTCACAACCAGCTTCGACCCCAAGAAAGAATTCCCACAATCCTTCCTTATGTTCCTCTAACTCTGCCTTGTCCCCGAGCTATTCTCCCTGCTTTTCTCCCAAATCTTCAACAAATTCCTCGCCAAGTTCCTCTTCGTCACATCCTCTTTCAACTCCCCGAAACCATTCCCACAACGCCTCTCTTTGCTCCTCATTTTCCCTTTCTCCTTGTTTTTCCCCCTGCCTTTCCCGCTAATCATCCACTCTTTCCTCCCCATCTCCCAAATCCTCTTCCTCTCCATACCAAACTGCCTCGTCTTCAAATTCCTCAGCCGATTCCTTCAAATCCAGCTTGTCCACAATCTCTCCTTCTCCCGTGCTTTCCACTCCTGCCCGTCTGTCGCTTAATCTGTGCAAAATCAAGAGTAGCTCCGTTAAAACCAATTTCTATTCCTCGCTTAGAGCTATGCGGAGCGCTATTGCTAGCCAATCTTGCAGTTAAAGTCAAAAACGACGACGAATTCTATTGGACTGACTCAAAGATTAGTTTAGCTTGGATATCCTCAAGTCCAAACCGTTGGAAACAATTTGTGTCCAATCGAGTCACTGAAATTCAATCTTTGTTACCAAAAGCCAATTGGGGAATATATTGCATCAAAAGAAAATCCCGCTGATACGATTTCTCGAGATGTTAACGCAAATCAACTGAAAGACAACAGTCTTTGGTGGAAAGGTCGAGGCTGGATAAGAAAATCAGCCGAAAACTGGCCAAAACAACAAGATCCGACAGTTATCGAAGCACCCGAGAAAATACAATTAAATAATAAGCACGGCACGTTTATTGCGGTGGAAAATAGACACATTTTGATTGAAAAATATTCGTGTTATATAAAACTAAAACGAATAACAGCTTTACTATTAAGATTTAAAAATAATTGTCTATCTAGAGTGAAAAACCAAGCTAAACATATAGCTCCTTTGACTACTTTCGAATTAAATAACGCGGAAATTAGTCTTATTAGTGTAAGAAGTAGATTATTTAATTACTTTTTTTTCCGTTTCTATAAATAACTCGGTCGAAACACCACTCTTCTCTAATGAGATAAAATTCTGATAAGTCAACGAAACTTATGCCCGTTTGCACCGTATTTCGTAGAGCAATGTTTAAGTTAAGAACAACTTAAAGTTAAGCATTGCTTAAGTCGCAGTTGGTTTGCACCGTTGACGTTTGTGACATTCTTAACTTTAAGATCGCCTTATGCTCGTATTCATAGTGGAAGCTCGAGATCGACCTTGGAAAATTTTTGGAGTCGGACTTGGAGCACAGTCTCCGGCAATGTTCGGAAAAGCGTTTGCATGCGTTTTTAGCTGATTCCATCGCAAGCAAGAACTTCGTTAATGCTCGGGAATGAAAGCGTTGATCCCTGCTCGATCTTTCTGAGCACAGTCTCCGGTAATTCTCGTGTGCGTTCGTGTTGCCGCAGTAATAAGTGTAGTGATTTTGGTTTGGTAAGGTTTGCAATCTGACTATGTTGGCATTTTGACAGACTACAGCGACAGTTCGACTCTTCCATTTCCAATTGACATTCCAAAGAGGACGCAGTATATAAATAACAAACAAAACGTTTTGCAAAAGTGTTTACACAATGGCAAGTGGTAAGTACGCATATAATTAATGATCTATGTTCATAACTATATATAAAATTGGCATTGTAGGAGATAAATTCACCGAAAATGAAAAACTGTTGTTGGCGTCCCTCGTGGAAACCCACAAACTTGTGGAGAGTAAGAAGACAGACGCCGCAACAGTCCAACAACGGCAAGCGTTGTGGGAGCGCATTGCCAACGAATTTAATTCGCATGGGGCTTTAATTGGAAAGCAAAGAAATGCCGCCCAATTGAAAAAATTATGGAGCAATCTAAAACAACGGTTAGTAACGCCTTTTGTAAAATACATATAGTCTATATCCATAACGTTTCAGAACCAAAAAAGCCAATACGGAGCGGAAATATCAAAGGCTGCTAACCGGGGGTGGGTCTGAACCTGAAGATAATCCAGACCCCGTGTTAGAGTCTATAAAAGTAGCCGCTCCCCATGCGGATATCGCGTTGGCGTGCAGTTGGGACTCTACGGCCGTGTATGAGTCACAACAACGTGAGTACTTGTTCAGCATGCATGTTATAGATCTGATAACAATTTATTTACAGGCAAAAGACAACGAAGTGAAGCGTCGTCGTCAAATGAAAGTGATAGCCCATGGGTGCTGCCTGGTATGTAATGCTGTACTATGAACTGATACAAATATAGGATTAGGCATTGTAATGGTAAGGTAATATGTTTCTAGGACCTCCTGCGGAGAGGCCCCCAAGGGTTGAGAGGCCGGCGACGCTTATTCGCGACAACACATGGCCGGTTGTAGGTATGTATTTTGGGTAGTCTATAGTACAAAGCAATTAGCATTATTTTATTAGGTGCGCATGCGGAGAGGCGGCATACTGAGGACGGCCCGTCGACGCCGTCCCCAAGCACACGGGAAAGCAACATACCGGGCATGGGTATGTACTGTAGACTACGAATGATTATACGAAAATACAATATTCATATTTGTATTTGCAGGTGAAGCAGTTGAGAGAGAAGAAGCCGCATTTCGTTCTCCGACGCCATTGTCGAGGGCACGCACCTATTGTAAGATAGCAATAGTATATATGAGGATGTTTATTCATATGTCAGTTGTAGCTCCTCCAGGGCGCAGAGGCGCGTTTGACGCCGAAGCCGAGTTACGCTGCCGCAAACTGGAGGCCAGTATTCACCACCAGGAGCAGGTGCACGCGGTGCGCCTGCAAACGGAAAATGAACTTTTGCAAGCGGCAGCATCGGCTCGCCGCACACAGGAGGCCAAGGAGGCTACAGAGGCCGAACGTGTGCGAGCGGCAGCATCGGCTCGCCGCACACAGGAGGCCAAGGAGGCTACAGAGGCCGAACTTGTGCGAGCGGCATCCTCGGCGCGCCGGACCCAGGAGGCAAAGGAGAGATTAGCGGAGTACCAACTGCGAGTCTTCGAGAGGGACAATGTGAGTGCAACAGTAATAAAAAAACAGTCCACATTTTAACCGTTATCTTTATTTTCAGAGCTTGTGATACGCATGAAGACGTACCGGCGAGGCCCCTCCCTCTCAACTGCATAAAAATCGCCTCTAGAGAGGTTACCACAACAATTAAAAAGAAAAACATATATAATAATCAATAGGTATTTTTTTTTATTTCGATTTCAACTTCAACATTTATTGTTTTACAGCGTCCACTTTTTGCGCTATTTATAATCAACTATTCCTATGAGATACTTTTTTTAGGGTAATAAGGGGAAATTGTGATTTCGCAACCTGCTCCAAAATGAGGGAATGACTTGAACATGGGTCTTCATGTGGAAATTTAGCAGTTGCGATCGAAATCTTACATGAAGAGTTCTATTAGCACGACATTGCGCTTTATTCATATGTCTTTATTCACAATAAAATAGTTGTTTACACAAAGTTACGTATTTTAATTGTATATGTATAAGAAACAAAGAAATGCGGTGTAATGTGGCGACTAACAGCGGAGATATTAATGTCTGTTTATCGAATGTATTAACTGTATGGTGAGATGGTAATAAGAGGGACATTAGTAAAATAGTTAGGGTTCTGAAGCATGTGTAATCAATTAGTGGAGCGACGTGTTTTTATTCATACAATGTACCTTTAAATAGTAAATAGCTGGTCAATAACCATCAATGATATTTCACGTTAGAACTTATATGCACGTAACTTACTTGTTTTTTTATTGAAGTAAGTTACACTTTTCTACTAGTTTAGGGTATTGAATTAACGCAATAAATTGACTAATACCAACTAATGTCGACTTAATAAATCCACTAATGCACATTAATAGCCTTTATTTAGACGATGAAACTAACACGTATTATTCTTATTCTACAATAATTAATATAAACGATGCAAAGGAAGTAATATTGTGACTGTCAAGAAATGGAACGATTACCGGTGTGGCAGCAACGGTAAGGACGACATATCGTCCTTAAATTCAACATTGGAAAAAAATTCCAATGGATTTGCAGCATCCCGCACATAGCGTTTTGGAACTCTCATGTTATGTTCATTGTCTAATAAGTCGAACATCTCCACAAACTCGTCCACCATGTCAATATTCATTGTTATGACATAGGACACATAACCCTATTTCAGTATTTTCAAACCAAACGTCAAACAATGACATATAACGATATAACCTACAAATGGCGTCCCAAAACAAGTCGGCCCTTTGCTTGAGTCCGACTTGAGACGGACCCAATGCGCTTGCTCATAAATCCAAAATCACCCAAAACTCGCCCTTATTAACACCGTAATTTGATATTTACATCTCGAGATTTGTCTATGAAATGCGGCGTGCTCAAGACCGATCTCAGCCTTAAGATTTGAATATCATATTTCACACGAGCATTGCCGAAGAGACGGAATCAGCGATAAATCGATTTCCAAACGCATACCAACGCTTTTCCGAAGATTACCGGAGACTGTGCTTGAGTCCGACTCAACCAAGCTACGACTATGAATACGAGCATTAGAGTTTGCGCTCTGGCAACATGGCACACTTTCTAGTAAGTTTTCGAAAAGTTAGTAATATAACTAAAAGTTGGTATTGTTCCATGACACACCACGAGAAAGTGATAACATAACCTTTATAGTTTATTTCTTTCCAAGTTGTCCGCTGCGAAAAATATTCCAAAGAAGTGATTAAACACGTTTTATCGTTATGGATAATGTGAGTATATTTGTTCAAGTAATAGATTAACAATAACTATGTTTACTTCAGACCGAAAGAAGATCTGTAAATTTTACCGGGGAGGAAAAAGACCGATTGTTAAATATCGTGTATAATTACAAGCACGTGGCCGAAAACAAAAAAACGGACGCGGTCCATAACACAGAAAAATTACAATGTTGGTCCCGCATTGCTCTCGAGTTCAATGCAGCAGGCGGAACCCATCGAGAGACGGACCAACTCAAAAAATTTTATAATAATCAAAAAAAAAATATTAAAAAAAGACGTGGCAGAAGAGAAGAAAGAACTTCTATTGACAGGTACTAGTGCCAGTGTAATGTTTGCAAATTTTATAATTAATATTTTAATATTTTTAGGCGGCATCTCTGTGAAAAAACGGCGCGTGGAGGGCGAAGACCTATTCCGCGGCATAGTCAATGAAAAAACCATCGACGGGCTAATCAATGAATTTGATGGGGATGGGGATTTGGTAAAGTTCTAAAAATGTCTATAACGTACAACAATTACTTTGTTTTCATTTACAGGCTTTGGAGGACATGGAAAATGTTATGCAGCCCGAACCGGAGGTTCCTAATGTTTGGGGTGAAATGGTAAGTTAGATACAAAAACTTTTTTGTGCAAATTGAAACCCAATTCTTCAACAGAATGACCCCTCTACCGAGCCCCAGCCCAGCACGAGCGCTGCCACTCGCAGTAAAGCGTTTCAACTATTCCTTTAAACTAGATAACTTTTAGAGTCAACGAAGGCGGTCTCTGCAGGTCAAGGCTCTGACCTCGTCTGAACTGGCAGAGCAATATACTAAACTGTTGGACATCAGGATCCAGGTTGCCCAGCTCGCAGAAGAGGAGCTGCGCCAAAAAATCGTATACAAGAGGAGAAAGCGCGAATTAAAACTGGCATTATTAGAACTAAAAGTTAAAAAAATGAAACAACAAACCGAATAAAATATTTATTAATGTATGAAATGATTGTTAATGAATGCATCCCTAATGTTCCCGTTTGCATGATGTCCATCGTGTATAACTGGTAATTCTCTCATCTAAATTAATGCGTCCAAAGCAGCCATATCAATTCCTTCAGGGGGAGGTGCCTCACCTTCATCATGCAATTTTGCAAAATTGTAGAGAACTCCTGCTGCAACAATAACTGTAAGGCAAGTATCTAGTTTCAACCGCAGGCCGTAAGCTAGAACAGGGAATCTTCTTTTCCACACTCCAAATAACCTTTCAATGGTATTTCTTGTCTGAATATGGGCTTGATTGTACCTTTGTTCGGGCCTGGTGCGAGGCTGTAAAAGTGGAGTTAAAAAGTATGGGCGCACGGGATAGCCATTATCACCTAAATTAGAAAG
This sequence comes from Lagria hirta, assembly GCA_947359425.1. NCBI lineage: Eukaryota > Metazoa > Arthropoda > Insecta > Coleoptera > Tenebrionidae > Lagria > Lagria hirta. The sequence goes on from OX375794.1 coordinate 22,977,178, forward strand.
ACGGTTTACACTAATTAAAATGTAAAATGACTGTTTACCTAATAATATACAATTGGGAAAATGTCCACCATCAAAACGTGCCCTTACTCTACTGTTGTTAAATATAGTAGCATCATGAGCTGAGCCAGGCCACCTTGCCACTAAATCTAAAATTTTTAAATTGACGTCTCCAACGACTTGTACATTAATTGAAAAATACATTTTCCTATTTCTGAAAATTTCACCATCTTCTCCCCCTAAGAAGTAATAATTTATCATGTAACATATAAGTTTTATTGATATTTTTACCTGGAGATTGAATTTTAATGTGGGTTCCATCTACAGCCCCAACAACTGAGGGAAAAATTGCAATTTCATAAAACCCAATCTGCGATTCCCGTATTTCCTCTGCAGTTGCTGGTAACCGAATAAATCTTCGATATAGCCGAGAAATTGCTCTGGACACCCTATTAATTATCCTCAGTAGAGGTTTTTATCAGGGTTTTATTGGTTGTGAGACCGAAAAAATCCGACGTAGGACCTCGAAGTTCTTGATTTTAGAGATTTTTCAGGTTTTCGGACTTGGGAAAAATTTTCGAAAAATCAAAAATTTTTTCTGAGTGTTTCTCCGTTGAAAAATTGAAAAATTTTTCAGTGTTGAGACCTTAGACCAGATCAGTAGAAGTTGCGATCGTGATCTTTTGGGTTTTTAGACCGAAAAAATCCGACGTAGGACCTCGAAGTTCTTGATTTTAGAGATTTTTCCGGTTTTCGGACTTGGGAAAAATTTTCGAAAAATCCAAAAATTTTTCTAAGTGTTTCTCCGTTGAAAAATTGAAAAATTTTTCAGTGTTGAGACCTTAGACCAAATCAGTAGAAGTTGCAATCGTGATCTTTTGGGTTTTTAGACCGAGAAGATCCGATTTAAAACTTCGAAGTTCTTTATTATAGAGATTTTTCAGGTTTTCGGACTTAGAAAAATTCTCGAAGAACCAAAAATTTTTTTCTTTTTTATCCTCTAAGTGTTTTCTGATTGGAACTCTTCCAAGATGAATCCAGCCCTCCAGGAGAAAAGCAATAGTGCTACAGCCCCACCATGGTACTTCGATATGCTGAAGTCAGCCGTCGAAAACGCCGTGGCTCAGGCGGTCAGCGCCGTTGTAAAGCCTCTGGTGGAGCGCCTAGACGCCCTTGAAAAGAAGGTGGATGTGGCGAGGGCCAAGGTGGCAGGTCCGGCCAAGCCACTTCTTCCGAGGAAGCCCGCCTTTCCCCCCCTAAAGACCAAAGTGGTCACAGAGAAGCCACAGCCACAACCAAAAACATCAAAGGTGCCAACACCAACGGCAGCCCAGCTGGTGGCGGCACCGTCCACAACGGTTGCAGCCAAAGCAACCGAAGAAGAGGACATGGACACAACTCCAGCCGCCCAACAAGACAATGGTCTGGAGAAAACTAAAGCGACCAAAAGAGGGCACAATGCTGAGGAGGACAGCATCCAGGCACCTAACAAAAAAGCAGCGAAGGCTGTAGTAGAGCCAGCTGGTCCTAGCACCAGCAGACCTCGACCAGCTCCAGCTAATAAGGGTGTTTCACAGAAGTGCCCACCGGTAATTATTCATGATAAGAGCCAGTGGAGCAAAATCTGCGCCGGCCTGAAGAAGCACAGCATCGCCATTCCAAAGGCGAAAGTGGCTCCGAAAGGCATCAGGACACAGGTGAGTGATATTAATCACTTCAGGTCGCTCACTAAATTCCTCGACAGCCAGAGTGTGAACTATCACACATACCAACTGGCAATGGATAAGCCACTAAAGGTAGTCTTGAGAGGATTACCTGTAGGACTGCCAGTCGAGGAAATAAAAGAAGAACTCGAAGAGGCCGGTTTCCATCCTGCAACTGTCTCACGTATGCAAATACGTGACGGTAGAGGCAGGAAAGAAATCGACATGGTCCTTGTGTCGCTGCCCAGAGATGAGAGGGCAATCTACGATCTAAAAAGGAAAAAAACCTAGTTATTTCGCCAGAAAGCCTGAAAAGGAAAAAAACAAGTGGGCAATGCTTTAGGTGCCAGAAGTGGGGACACTCACAATCTGGCTGCCGGGCAAAAGTAGTCTGCGTTAAGTTCGCAGAAGAGCACTTGGCAAAGGACTGCCCAAAAACAAAAGAAGAAGTTGCCAAATGCGCCAACTGTGGGGGCCCTCACCCTGCAAGTTACCGCGCATGTCCGAAATGGCCCAAGCTAGACGCCAAACAGGCCACTTCTCACAAACCTAGTGTTGCCGGTTCTAGGGGAGCTTCAACAAGTTCCGCTGTTCCCAAGGTAGCCAAAAAGGAATCTAGGAAGCCTGTTACGTCGAGCTTACAGAAGAAGCCCGTCAAGGTTGAAGCAGCTAAAGCTCCGCCAGCTGCCAAACCTACAGACGGGTAGACAACTGTAGTCTCAAAAAACCAAAAGACTAAAAAAACTGCCTCTACTGAACAGCCCCAAAGTTCAAAAAAAGGAACCGTTATTAGTCGGAAGCCGAGAGCAAGTGTAAAGCAAATGACTCAAATTTTGGGTCAAATGTAACGTAAAAAATTGCAAAACAAAAGTTGTAGGGTTTCGAGGGGGACATTCAATGCAAGCGTCATTTTGAGCTTGCAGCATCGTGCTTGCAAGCTGCAAGGTCAAGGTTATTTTTCTTCAATGGCAACCGCATTTTTCACCCCAATAAAAGTTGTTGCCCTTGACGAGTTGTTTTCATAAACCTCATCACCCATGTTATTTTCATTTTTTTCACGCGAGAAATACGACAAAAACAAATTCTGTGCTTAAATTGAAAATCGAAACATTTCTGGCGCGGTTTCGTGTTGATTAGCGTTGTATCGATCTGTTTATTAACCGAGATTACCAAACCAAAACAATAATCAGAAAATTTTCCTACTTGGTTGAGGATTCTTTCACTTTGATCAGTTTTGATACCATTCGCGTCGAGTTCGGATTATCATTATGTATTCAGCTAGTGAAATTGTAGATATTTTACTGGTTTTAGGGGCGTGTAGAGGAGTGTATCGATTAACTACAAGAATATCAAGTAAAATGAAACCCAGTCCCTTAATAGGGTCTTATACCTGCTATAATAAATGAAATACTGTTAGTCTTGAGCGTCACTCTGTCGTGAAAAAAACACGTGTTTATCCAAACCTATATTGTGCTGTTTTGGGTTGTATATTAAAAATGTCTGAATATTGTTTTATTTGTGCTAAACTTTTAACTGAAAGTGAAGTTGTTACTGTTGAACGTGGTATGAACACATTAAATAATGCAAGTATCGAAAGAGCTGATGATTTTTCGGAATATCTCAAAAAGCAGAAATCTGTGACAATACATGAAAATTGCCGTAAAAATTATACTCGAAAGTCTTCTATGGCTGCAGCTAATAAAAGACAACGTGAAGAACAAGAAGCCAGTACATCCACAGCAAGTCCTCCTCGTACTAGATCACGTATCAGTGAATCACCTTTTTGTTTCCAAGAACTATGCTTATTTTGTGGCGAGAAATTAAATGAAGAGTGAAAGAAGAAAATCCTCAGATTTTCGGCGTCGAATCAGCCAAGTAAGTACACTTCAATTTAAAGATTCAATTCTGGAAACAGCTCGGGCTCGTGACGATGCTTTAGCAAAAGCTGTTCTTGCTCGAGTCGAATTTGAATATGATTTAGTTGCTGCTGAAGCTAAGTATCATCGAGATTGCTATGCTAATTTTTTAAAACCTTCCACTGGAGCTAAAATGGGTCGTCCTAAAGACGAAGCTACGAATTTGGCAATGGAGGAAATATTTACTTAGATTGAAAATAGCGATGACTGTCAGTTCACTTTGAACGAATTACAAAAGGTTTGCAAAACTACAACTCTAGATAACAGAACGATTAAGCTACGACTAAAAGTAAAATATGGTGATAAACTTATTATCACTGAGAAATCGGGAACATCAACATTCATATGCTTAGTGGATAATCATCATGATATTTTGAATCAAGCCTGGTACGAAAAAAAAATGAATAAAACAGAAGAACGATTGAGAGTCCTAGACGCAGCTGCAGCTATTATTCGCGAAGATATTCAATCCGCAGTATTTGATAATTCTAACTACCCTCCACCAAGTCGCATGTTTGAAGATTTAAATAATGAAATCCCAGAATCATTGACATATCTTGTGGAATGAGTGATTTTAAAGAATAAACGATCAAATTTAGATCATTTAAAATTAATATGCACAAATATTTTCCATTGTATCATGACTGCTGTTCGATCAAGGTCTTTTAAATCTAAATTACAATTAGGCCTCGCAGTTTTTTTTCATCGAAGGTTCGGGTCTAAACGTCTTATACAAATCTTTTCGGCTTTTGGTTTATGTGCTTCTTATAATGATACAATAATGTACGAGGCAGCAGCAGTTTTCCATCGTCCTCCTCATGTCCTACCACCAGAAAGTGGCACTCTTATTCAATACGTTGCAGATAATGCTGATATTAATGTAAATACGCTAGACGGCAATAACACGTTCCACATAATGGGTATTATTCAAATTGTTACTCCAAAACATTCAGTTTTACTAGAAGAACCTATGCCACGAATAAAAGAAACTCTTTCAGCAAATGATTTCAAGGCAAAAGCTCATGTGCCGATACAGACTTATACAAATGACGGTGTAGTAGGCTACAGTAAAATAAATGTTAAAGATTTTGTTTATGGAACTGAAACAGTATCGTTTCTCAAAAAAGTTGATGTAGTATGGTTTTATGGAAAATGGAAAAATGAGTCTTTACCCGGTTGGAATGGTTTTATTGAACGTTTAACAAAGAAGCATACGAATTGTTCTAAACCTCAAATTTCATTTTTACTATTTATTCACCAACCAGCCAGTAACTATACGACTTTACTTTGTGCATTAGAGAATGCAAAACGGTATGGCCACACTGTAGGCATCGTGACTTTCGACCAGCCCCTGTATGCTAAAGCTCGAGAAATTGTATCAGCCGCACCTCAGGGCTCTGAATTATCAAAAATCATTATCAGACTTGGAGGATTTCATTTACTGATGTCTTTTATGGGAGCAATTGGTCATATTATGCAAAGAAGCGGCATGAAAGAAGTACTAGCAGAGATCTATGCGTCAAAATCATTAGAAAAAATGCTGAATGGTCATGCTTACGCAAGAGCTGTTCGAGCTCATACACTACTTCAGCTTACTTTGGCAATTATAATATTAAAAGAAGTTGAAATGAATGACATAATGGATGCAGATCTAATCCTAAATATCGAGCATATATTAGGTAATACTCTTTCATACAATGATATTGAAAATGACGATGAAGTATCTGGAACTTTACTTGATAAATTTAATCAAAAACTAAAAGAATATGAGGATCGAGGGCCAACTGCAAAACTTTGGATTCAATATTTTTGTATGGTTTCCATTGCTAAAGAATTCCTAAGAGCTGAGCGTATGGGGGATTGGAAAGCTCATTTAAACTGCGTCAAAAAAATGCTTCCTTATTTTCACGCGTCTGGACATTTTCCTTATGCTAAATATGCACACCTTTACTTGCAGGATATGGAACAATTACAGAATTTAATTGATCCTGAAGTTTACGAAAAGTTTTCAGGAGAATTTTTTACAGTTAGACGTTCAGACAAATTAAGTTGTGGAACTTCAACGGACATGGTAATCGAGCAGTCTATGGTGAAAGCTATGAAGACAGATGGAGGTATTGCTCGAGGGAGAAGTACAAAAGAGAGCGTCATCAGTAAATGGGTTTATAGTATGCATTCTATGAATACAGTTTGTGACAAATTAGAAGATATCGCTAATGTTAGAGGATGGATACGACCGAGCAGCATGTTGATGCAAGTGATTCACGAGTAAAAAAAGATGCTGGAGACATACGAAGACTTTTAGAGTGGTTATCAACGCATGATCCTTTTCCAGAGGTTAACAAAATTGTTTCTATTGCGAGTGGTGTCGTTGGTGACGATAAAATTAATTGTTATAAAGCTCGTGAAGTTGGACTTGCTTCTATGGCAAAAATGACAGGACTGACATTCAATAATATTAAATTAAAACGCGCTGATAAAGTTGTTCCTCTCTTAGCTATGACTAGTTCCATAAAAGTTCATGAAGAAAAAGTACCTATTGACCCTGTCTTATTGTTCCCACTCATGAGTATTACTGCAGCATTTCACGATGAAATTGAAAAATATTTTGAATATGAATTAGCTCCCTACCCTTTATCGTTATTTGATGACATCGGGATGCGTAAAACACAGAAATCTACCATTTACGATTGTTTTGAAAAAGTAAATATTGATATTAACAACACTAATGCGACATACATCATTGACGGAGGATACTTACTACACAGCGTTGTGTGGGATAGCGAAGAAACATTCAACGTTATCTTAGATAAATACGTTCAATATGTACGTAGACATTTTGGTTCCAGAGTTACTGTCGTATTTGATGGCTATGATGATTGGACGAGAAATATCAAAGCTGCAGAACAACGTCGTCGAACTTTAGCAACATCTTCATCTTCTGATATTTTATTTGATGAACTTATGACAGTCCCAACCAGTCAACAGAAATTTCTTACAAATACCCACAACAAGTCTCGGTTCATTTCAATGTTGAAAGAAAAGTTTACGGCTGAAAATATATTGGTAAAACAAGCTAATAATGATGCTGATGTATTGATTATTGAAACAGCAATAGAGCAATTCAATTTGACAAATACAACTATTGTTGTTGGTGAAGATGTTGACTTACTTGTATTACTCACTGCTCGAACGCCAACTGAAAAAACTATTTTTTTCTTAAAACCAGGAAAAGCTCAGCATCAATCAGATATATATTCATCAAAAAGTTTATTTCCTTTAGTAGAGTGTAAAGATCATGTACTATTTTTACACGCAATAACTGGCTGTGATACTACATCTGCATTTTACAGGAGGGGTAAAACAGCAGTTTTCAAAATGTTTGAAAAACAAGATTTAATTCAATGTGCTGAAGTTTTTAAAAAACGTAATTCAACTCAACAAGAAGTTATTACCAACGGCATCCGCTTTCTTCTTTCTATGTACGGAGCTCCTAGAAAAACTACCTGTTTAGATAAGCATCGATATGCATGTTTCGTTAAAAATACTAAAAATAAAAAACAAGTTCAATTAGCTTGTCTTCCTCCAACCTCAGTTGCTGCTCACCAACATCTTTTTCGAGTATATTACCAAGTTCAAGTGTGGCTTGGTTATCAGCTAGACCCTACAGACTGGGGTTGGAAGTTGGTCAACAATATATTAGAGCCAGTTCAAACTTTACCTCTCTACCTGCGCCGGAAAAACTGCTGAACACTATTTTTTGCAAGTGCAAAAAGGGATGCAGTGCTAAATGTGGTTGCGAAAAAGTCGGACTGTCTTGTTCTTTGGCATACACAAATTGTCAAGGCCAGTTGTGCTCTAATATTGAATCACAAACAATGGAGGATTCGTTTGACTCCGACGAAGTATCATGCGATACATCGCTATTGACGCAATTTACTTGCATCCACAATGAAGATGAAGAAGAAGAAGAAGAAGCAGGAGAAAAAGAACAAGAAGAAGATCAAGAAGAAGAACAAGAATTTAAAACTTACGAATAAGACGAATAAACTTCTACACTTTTTTTTCATTTACATCGCTTTTATCTTTCCCAATCATTGAAAATTTCCGTTATTTTGCAATAGTTTTACATTAAACAGGATCACAACTGACCCGTGGAGTAGGCCTACTGGGGAAACCACGTTAAAAAAAACGCGCTAAGTACACTACCTTCATAGGTGGCGTGGAAACGTGTGCATATTATGACGATAACAACTTTTATAACTTTTTGAATCGCTATATCTCAGAAACGGTGGCTCGTAAGAAAAAAAGTGTTGCGAAGTCATTTTTTGACCTTTGACCTTGAATTAAATTTTTTCCTTACAGGGGAATGATGGGGAACTTCTAGACATTGTTTATAATTATGTTTTGAACAACTTCACAGAAATTCAGCTTGTTGGGACTTTATGTAACTTCGAATGTCTAACTTGACCGGACTATACGTAAACGATGACGATAGAGTACAAGATCATTTCTTTTGTCTTATAAAATTGTCTGGTGCAGACGCCACAACGCTTTATAAGGAAATTGTGAACACATTCACGACATATAATATTCCGTATAAAAGTAATTTAATTGGATTTGCTTCAGATGGGGCAAATGTAATGATGGGGGCTCATCATTCTCTCATGGTTTTGCTAAAGAACGATGTGCCCTCATTATACGTAATGAAATGTATTTGTCATTCTTTCCATTTATGCGCATCGTATGCATGCCACAAATTACCACGTTTTGCGGAGGACGTGACTAGAGATATATATAATTATTTTGAAAGTAGCCCAAAAAAACAGATGGAACTGCAAGATTTTCAAAAATTTTGTAATGTTAAAATTCACAAAATCTTGCATCCATCTCAGACAAGGTGGTTGTCAGTACATATGGTAGTCTCTAGAATTTTGAAGCATTATAATGTCTTAAAATCTCCTAAATTGCACGAGTTATATAAAAATGCTTGTAACGCGTTACATACTTTGTATGACAGCTTTCTGAAAAGGGAATAGATTTCAAACACTCCAATCGGAAATATAGACTTTAGGAATCCCCGAAATTATTTAGAAATCGAAAATTGTTATTTCGGGGCTTCTGTCAATGTAACAATAGCTGAACAAAACGTATCTGGAGAACAATTGCATTTGTTTAGATTAAGATGTATAGAATTTTACGTTGACGCGTGTACGCAAATAACAAATAGATTTCCTCTTAAAAACAATCAATTAAAAATTATGAATTTTTTGGATCCAACAGAAGTTAAAAGCGGAAATATTGCTTCTATCGCCGATGTAGTGGCTTTATTTCCTCACTTAATTAGATAATAGAAAAATAAAGAAAAAAAAAAGTAAATAGAAAAATTGCAAGAGCTTGACACACAGTGGAGAATTCTGCGTAATGTACGTGAAATTCGGGGATTTTCGGATGATTTGCAGGAATGTTGGCAACAAGTAAAAAAGATTACGACTGGTGATGGATCATTAACATTTTCCACTTTAACCACTTTTGTTTTTGACACATTGTGCCTTCCGCACTCATCCGCAAATGTCGAACGAATATTTTCTGTCGTTAATTTAATGAAGACCAAACAGCGAAATGCTCTCAATACAGAGACCATTACGGGATTATTGCATTGTAAGCAATATCTGAAAGATAATAATTGTTATAACTTTCCCATCGCAGGGCGTTTGGTGTCTAAAATGCAAAAAGATACCATATATAAAACCGGTAACGCCTAAAATTTTTTATATTTATCTGATAGTTTTTTGTTGCTTTTAAATATGTTAAATTTGTATATAATAAAATTGTTGTTTTTGTTGTATTCTTACATTTTACGTTTTAATTACATTGCTGCTGTTTTTGAATCAAAATTTAGTTTTCAAAAGTTTTCTTTATTGTCAATCATATCCATAGTCTACCGAAATTCAGAGTCATCTACCGAATTTTTGTCTAACCAGATACCGATTTTTACTCTCACTAGGTTGGCAGCACTGAAGTCCCGCCAGTTTCGAGTTCATGCAGCATTTACAAAGTGAGCGTTCTGACTGTTCTGTGACGTTCATTCTGCTGTTAAAATTTGTGTTGCCATTGCAAATATTACAATGATTTCTGAGGGTATGTAGGCAGTACGTTAAATTTCAAATTAAATACCTACACTTTTTTATAATTCCAGAAAGTTTTTTTGATTGTAAAGCCGACGAAGGAACTTCTGTATTAGCCAAAAACTCCTACTTTTCTGATTCTTCTGCTCCCAATGAAGAAATCATAATATACATTTGTGAAAACTGTAGAGAACGTTTCCATAATAAAACTGCAATTTTATCACATAATAAGTGGAAACATCAAAATCTCGATTCTAGCCACCAGTGCAGTGGGTGTGAAAAGACATTTACTAGAAAATATCATTTGAAAAGACACGAAAATAATTGCCGCAATAGACAGGACAAAAGAAAAAATCAAGTGTACTGCTTTTTTTGTGACTTCAGTGCGGTAACGAAAGCAAGTGTACTTAGACATTATGAGGTGAGTCACGAAGTAAATGTTTCTGTTATATAGTCAACATAGACTTATGTAAGACTGGTTGTCTATACAACACACGTTCACATTTTTGTACAGAACGTTAAATAAAGCTAGTTTATACTCAACCTTGTTACTGGATTAACCACTAACCTACACAGCTCTCAAAAAGATAAAACAGTTTCCAAAAAAACCTTGAACTTTCATACAAGTGAAGAGTTCAATGTCTGGAAACAAAATTTTGAAAAACAAACAAAGTCTCATTTTATAACGACTTACACGTACACTCGACATATTGCAGTAGAAGCTGAAAATATTACAAAATATATTTGCCATCGAGACGGTTGCTTTCATACAAAAAGCAAAGGTCTTCGACATATTAAATTAGCCGGCTCAAACAAGAATTAATGCACATTGTCCAGCAAATATTGTTGTTCGTGAAAAAGACCAAAATATTACTGTTGTTTATACGGATACCCATGTTGGTCATCAATTAGACCTTTTGAGCAATTCTGCTTTACAGGGTGACAAACTGGATGATGAATCAAAATTTTTAAATTTTTTATAAAAGTTCTCATCGGATTTTTTAGACTGAAAATTACTCGAGAATAGATGAAATCGAACATCATTGACATGCGAAGAATTTTTAACTCCATACATCTCACAAATAATAGCATACGTAGTTTCAAGTATTTTGTCGTCATCCGTGATAAAATTTTTAAAAGCTAATTGGTACTCGTTAGATTTTTCTAAAATTTTAAAAAGCCTAACTTTGCCTTTTCTGAAAAATGCTGGCGTATAATCACACCCGGTAAGTGCGTGGAAGCACGGTAATGCTTTTGATAAAGATTCACTAAGAATTCGGTATAGTTCGTTGACGTTTATGTATCGTTGATGATTACCCACATCCATATTTATCCAAATTTTTAAAGATGCGTTTAAATGATCCATATTTCCCAGAAGTATTATCAAAATATCAGAGTCAGAGCAGCCGTCACCGTCACTATCTATCTCTCTTGCACTTTAAACTCTCTCTCTCTCTGTAACTACAAGCATCATACGGTAACACTTTCCATGAGTTTTTAGTTTTTTTAACCGATTTAACGTTTGGCAAATTAATTTTAGACTTTTTTATCTTTAAGGAACATAATATAAAAATTACAGACATTAAAAAATAGTTTATATTTTTTATAAAAAAAAATAAAAATTGGCGTTTGGCACATGATTAACAATAATAAAAATGTCTGGCAATAAAAAATTTATGCCTGGTAGACCTATTTAAAGACCAAAATAAGAGAATTAAGTTTTAAAAAATTGTTTAAAAATTCAGGATTATTACCTGTACAGGTAGGATGCGCAGTAATCAACGCAACCGCTACCAGCAGACAGATGGCCCAGACTCTTACCGAAAGAGTAAGAAGGACAACATATCAGAAAACCAGCTGACCTGAAATTCTCTCTCAAAAACGTTGCCAGCTCCTATACTATAAGAAAGTGAAGAGAATGGACAAGGCTATTACTGTTCTGATGAAGTTTATAAGAGATAAATTGTTTGATAGATTGATGGTTCTACACAAAAGAAAAATTTCAAAAAAATTAGCATCTATAAGAAACATTCACAAAAATTCCGTTGCACTTAACAATACAATAATAAAGGAGGGTGATTTTTGGAATGTATCTGCTACAAAATGCGATGATATCTATAAAGTGGAAGCAACGAAAACTACTTGTACTTGTAGTTTACGTTGTCAGGATTGTGAAGCGTGCATTCATAGTTACACATGACTAGTGTCTGTATAGACTTTTCTATAAAATGGAATATGTGTAAGCACATTCATCTTGTTTGCATGTTTTTAAAAAATAAACCCGAAATCACTTTAAAATTCGCCGAGGGTCAGAAGCCAGAAGAGACACGCGCTGAATTGAATAATTTCGTCAATGGTATTGCTGATGATGTAGCTGGTACTAGTACTGCAGAAAAAAGTGCAATTTTAAGTGTAGTGAGTAAAACGAGACAAGATACTTTTCATAAAAGAAAGCAGCATATGTTGGATAAAGTTCTGCAAGTTTGTAACACTGTTGAAACTGAAGAACAGTTGGAAGCAGTTTTAAAACAATTGTCCCCCCTGGAACGTATTATAAAGGCACTATCAAAAAAAGAAATCCTTATTCCTAAAATTTTGCAAGAGCCACCTAACAAAAAGATTAAAACCCAAATGAGATTTTCTTCAACAAAAAATAAACCGAAAAGAAAAGAGAAGAAATATGCAAACCCCTTAAACTCAGAAAAAACAGAATTGGCTCTAGAAATGGTGGGGAAGTGGCAGCAAAATACTGTGTAAAACTTATTTATTTTATTATAAAATTCATTATTTATTGAAATAAACGAGAGTATGGTTTCGCACCCTCCGGGTGCTTACCTACTCTCTTGAGTAGAGGGTTGCCTACGGCAACGTGTATGAACCTAGAGGGGTTGCCTTCGGCAACCGTAAAATAAACGCACTTTTTTTTTTATTATATTATTGTTTATTTATTTTTTTTATTGTAATATATGTAAGACTCTTTTATTCTAATCTTACGTTTTGCCAAATTTTAACAATTAACTTGAATTAAATAACAGTTAACTCTTTCTCCATAATAAATTTGTCAGGATGTCTATGTTCTACGATTATTAGCCTTAATTATTCACTCGAAAACAGTGTACAGAATAGCAACAACCAGCTACATTATCATCAACTATCTACTTCAACTCACCCCTCAATATTCATTGTTAGAGAAACGCTTGAGCAGTCAGACGGATCGATTGGGCGACACATGAAACATATTTACACATAATGTACCTGTCAATAATACCTGTAAAGTAACTCACCGGGGGCTTTTCTCCCCCTCGCAGGATTCTCTTCACCCCTTTTCTTTAACATCGTGTTCTCAATGATGTCTTCATTGTTTCGGTACCTCATTATTCCTCCGAATTCAGGGAGACAGCACTGAATTCACATTACTCCTCCAAATTCAGGGAGACAGCACTGAATTTACATTATTCTTCCAAATTCAGGGAGACAGCACTGAATTTACATTAATCCACCGAATTCAGGGAGACAGCACTGAATTCACATAATTCCTCCAAATTCAGGGAGACAGCACTGAATTTACATTAATCCACCGAATTCAGGGAGACAGCACTGAATTCACATAATTCCTCCAAATTCAGGGAGACAGCACTGAATTTACATTAATCCACCGAATTCAGGGAGACAGCACTGAATTCACATTAATCCACCGAATTCAGGGAGACAGCACTGAATTCACATTATTCCTCCAAATTCAGGGAGACAGCACTGAATTTGCATTAATCCACCGAATTCAGGGAGACAGCACTGAATTCACATTATTCCTCAGAATTCAGGGAGACAGCACTGAATTCACATTTATACCACAAAACAAAATATGATCAAAAGATCAACACGCTAACTATCTTTCTCTTTCAATAAACAATTAACAGTTTAAATACTCATAATACTGCCCGTCCGACCGCTGTCACCGTTCTTTTATCAACATTTTCCGCTGACTGCCTGGACTCCACCCTTCCAGGGATGCTAAGCCCATGTTCTCCCTCTTTTACTTAAGATGCCATATGGCCCTCATCGAGATGATTTAATTATACAAGCGATTTAGCGCCTTATTGGCTTATTTTTACTTTAAAAAATAACTATAAATCATTATAAAATCAAAAACTCTCACATATATTTTTATTTATTTCTTTTTGTACTTATTCTACTTTCTCATTTAGATTATTACCTGCGGCAACAATTTGGTATTATTTACCTTTAAAATGAATATTATTTATTATTATATTATATGATTTTTTTTTATTTTGTGTTTTATATTAATATATTTTTATTCAATTTTTCTTATGCTTACCCTACTCTCTTACATGTAAAGCAAACATAAAACAACCATATTTTGTATGTATTAAAAATCTTTTATTATATTTTATAAATTATACTTATTCCTTTTTTATTATTTTTCTATCTTTCCCATCTTTTTTTGTTGTAATAAAGCAAACATATTATTAATTACGATTAAATTTTTTTTATTTTTTGTTATTGTAATAGTTTCCTACGGCAACATTATATAAATCATATATCATTTATATTTAAAAATACTTTTACTATTCATTATTATTTTATATATATATTTTTTTTTTAATATATTTTTTTATTTATTTCTCTTTGTATTTACCCTACTATCTTATACGTAAACGGTTGCCTTCGGCAACCTTAGTTGGATTTAGTTAAAAAAAATTTATATCACATTTTCTTTATTATATTTTTTTTCTTCCTTTTTATTTTTTCATGTTCATATTAAATATACTACTATAATTTTTAAAAATAATATTACTATTTATTATTATTTTATATAATTTTTTTCACTTATTATGTATTTATTTTTTATTTATTCCGTCTTTTGCTTACCATTCTCTCCTATATTTTTGCTTACCATACTTTCTTATAAGATGTTGCCTTCGGCAACAATAAAACAACAATTTTTCTTTTTTATTAAAAAAAATTGCATTATATTTTATTTAATATACTTAATTTTTATTCTTCTTTTTTTTCGAATTTTTTTCTTTCTTTCTCTTCTCTTTAATCTCTTTTAAAGCAAGTCTATTTTAATTTTTTTTTCGAAATAAAAATTGTTATTTTATATATTTTTTGTTGTTTCTATTATTAAATTTTTTCATTTATTCCCTCTTTTGCTAGCTTACTTTGCTCTCTTATATATATATAAGGTTGCCTTAGGCAACAATAAAACAACCATATTTTATTTTTATTAAAAAACTTTGTATTACATTTTATTAATTACATATATAGTTTATTCTTTCTTTCTTTTTTTTTTTCTATTTGTTTTCTTTTTCTAATTTTCTTAATTTTTTCCTATTTTCTATTTAATTTTTCTAAAATCATTCAATTACAATCATACATAATCTAAAGAAAAAATCAAAAAAAATTATTTATATTTTAGTTATACATTATATATCAAATTTAAAAAAACGACCACTCTATAGAAATTTGTACATTAAAATTGACAGAAAAACGTTTCATATTTCATGTTAGTTATAAAATATAAATCATTAATATTAAGTGATCACTTTGTATTTTTTAATTGATTATGTTGTAATAATAATTGACAATTGACATCGTATTTTTTTTTTAAATATTTAATTGCTTATTTAAAAATATAAAAATAAGTACGTACGATTGAGAAAAAACTATATATTCTGTATAGATACTTTTCGAAAATAATTTTCCACTTCTATCTGATTTTAATTCATTTATATAAATCTTCTTTCATCGATTGGTCTCAAACACAACTTATTCTCACTTTTCGTATACATAATTATAAATTTTCCTACAACCACACTTCTATATCTTATATAATATAATCAAAAAAGCTCTTCTAGCCATTCGTATTATATACCCATATTGTAATAAAGGAAAAAATGTAAAACAGACCAAAAAATTAGATGCCTTCTCAAAAATTTTCATCAAATCTTATCTAAACAAAAGAATTATAGACAATGAGATTAAATAATTATTAAACCTACTTTATTTTAAGCTTTTCACTTATATTTTGCAAAAAATCAACACTTTTACACTTAATTTTGTAAAATATGTAAATACTTTATAAAAATTCTAAAAATAATTAATTTATTATTATCTTTTTTTTTTGTTGCTAACAGCAACGATGTCATGTCAAAAATATTAGAGTGGTAAATTTAAAATTTTTCATAGCAATCAAAAATCAAAATTATTACTAAATAAAGTTTTTTACCATTTTAAAATGAAATATAGGAATTACCAACTATCTCCAACAGTCCTCTTTGATTCCATTTATTTTATTACTATTAAGATCCAGATTTATAGCATTTTCTCAAAATAATTTCATTGTATAATCAATCAAAAATAATTACAATGTACCTTGTATATAAACAGTCTAGATAACCATTTACTGTAAATCTAATGCATCTGAGACAGCATATAATAATAATTTCATTCAATTGCAAAAATTTTCTTATAAATAACGTTTTCACAAATATTTTTATGAAAAAAATTATAAATAATTATTTTGTTTGTGTTACTAAAAAACAAATAAACATATATGTCAATTTAAAAAAAAAAATTTTGTAATTATTGGTTGCTATAAACCAATTTGTTTATAGCAACAAAAAAAAATTTTTTTATTTTAGAAAAATATAAAGAAGAAGAAGATGGCAGAGAGCAAAAATTCAGTAAGTTTTACTAATTATTCTTTTAAAATTAAATAAAAAAAAATTCAATTTTCATTATTATATAGGTACTCTTTCAATATAATTTTATTAGTTATCAAAATTTTAAAACATCTTAAATTTAATCGAATCCAATAAAATTAAATGAAAGAGTTCTTGTGTACCGCTAGAAAGCGTTAAAAGCCCCATTTGTTGCATTTTATCATTATGATGATGATATCTATATAAATATCATATACTGTCATCACACTCCAAAAAATGCATTTAATTTCTATTAAAATGGGCTCCATCTTTTTTTTTTAAATAAAAAATTTAATATTTCTACTAATTTATTTTTAAATTAATATAGAATGATGTCGATATGGATCGGGGAGAGGACGTTCCAGAAAAAGAAGAAAATAATAAGAAAAAAGAAAACAACAAAAAAATATATAAAAAACCAAACCAAAAATTTAAAAATTTAAAAAAAAAACAAATAATAATAAAAAAAAAAAGACAATAACAAAACTTATATTTATAACATTAAATTTGCAAATATACATTTTAATTAAAAATTTGTTTAAATCAATCTATCTTTTATTATTATTAAAAAAAAAATTGTTTTCTTCAACACATCGAAAACATATACAAATTAAGCTTTTCTCTTATATTAAAATTTTACATTATAAGTAAACCATATCAATATAAGATTTTAGTATTTAATAAAAAAAAAGTAAAAAACCTACCCAGAGCTTTTCTTTCTATTATTTCTTCTATCTTTTTCAATATAAAAAACCAAGCCTATGCAAATTTTCAAAATAAGTCGTTACATCCCAATGATGTATCGCTTGTCATTCTCGGTGTGTAATGAGGCTTGCCTCGATCCACCGGATGTCAGATAGGGCAGAGGTGGGTTTTTAGTGGGTAAGAATCCCACACTACCGACCAAACGGCCGGTGTCTTTTGAAGATTTTCCCCCTCTCAAAAAAAAAAAAAAAAAAAATACAGGGCACAACACATTCTGTGTTAGACCTGTGCTTGGAAAACATTCACAGATCGCCTGCAGAATTAAAAGAATTAATTATCCTTTTCGAGTGTGTGCATCAGTGAAAAAAAAATATATAATTACGATCGAATATACGATCAGATCAAAAACAAAGAAAAAAAAATTTTTTAATAATTTACTAACCCTCCCTTTTAGGGAAATGGCTAATAAACCAAAACCGCCCAAACCGCCGGCTCGGAAACCGTACCTGACAAGGCTCAGGAACTTCACCATCACGGATAGCCAAGGAGCGATCCACCGAACACCACCGACGACCACCAGCACCGCCAACGAAAAACCCATCTCCAGCCCTAAAGAGAAATCTACAGGGAAAGCTAGCCCATCAACCTCAACGGGAGCCATCCCGAAAACGCAAGGATCGGGTAAGACCGCTCCAACACCCCAAAATCCTCCAAATAACACCAATTCTATCCCAACTCGTTACAAATATACCATCAAAAACCTCTCCGCAACCATCTCCCAAAAATCTATATACATCATTATGGTAACTGAAATCCGGGTTAAAAGCCTGGAACAAATTATCTTAAATTCCAACAATTCCGCCTTCCTTATTACCCAAGCTCCTCTTGATCCCAAAAAATTCCAGAATAACTTAAATGTTATTCTAAACACCAAAACCATTTCCGTTGGTGAACTAAGCAAACAAGCTCCGCCCACCATCCCACAAAAACCATCCAATAAAAACTCCACCTTCTCAGCCGTTATCAAATCGGTTGACACCTCCATCACCAACGAAGAAATCCTTTCATAACTCCAGGAATTTTCTCATCCCGCCATTAAAAAAGCCTGGCGCATTGTTGCCAAAGCAACAAACCAACCAACCCGCCTTATCCGAATCCTCACCGATTCCAAGGAAGCCCTAGACCACGTTCTACTGGAAGGCGCTCGAATTTTCGGGCGAATCCATGTAGTCGAGCCGTCACATCCGCCTCAGCCAACTCCACTCCAATGCACTAAGTGCTTTGACTTTGGTCATAACGCACTTAGTTGCCCCCGAAAAAACCCCACATGTCCCACATGCCCCAACTCCCACCCCACAAATAAATGCCCTACAATCCAGACACCCACTTGTCCCAACTGCAAAGAAACCCATTCGGCTTGGTCTCGCACTTGCGAGAAATTCAAGCAAGCCCAAAATAAACCCAACATAAAATCCCAACCTGTCAAAATTGACAATCCCATTTCCGACTTCCTCGACATGATGGCAGAGGAAGCCAACATCAGTTCAAGAGCAGTTATCGCCTTATTCACCAAAATTCTTTTTGACCTTTTTCCCCAAGAAAAGGTCAATATCCAAAACACCATCTTCCGGGCTTATAAAGCTATTTTCAATCAAACATTGAAAACTTCCTACTCTGGAAACAAAGTCCATTTATCCTTTGAAAAGGATTAATTGAACTAGTTTCCGGCTTTCCCAGCCCATTCACTTTCCTTTCACTTTCCCTTACACTTTCCCTTTCACTTTCTCCTTCAACTCCTTCCGCTCTCATTTTCCTTTTCAACCGTAACATTCTTATACCACCTCCTAATCCCACTCCACCCCAATTGAGAATTTCTGCAATTAACACAAATAGTATTGGACGTAAATTAAATTTAATTAAAAATCATTTATTTATGGACAAAATTCAAGTTGCCGCTCTTTCAGAAATAAACATTAAAAAACCAATTGATATCAAAAATTTTAGTTTTTACATGCACAAGCCTGAAAATACAAAAGGCGTGGCTTTGGTTGTCAATCAGAACATAGCCAGCACGCCACACGTTCTTCCAAATTATCTAATTAATCATCAAATAGTTGCAGTTAACCTTCATATTCAAAATCTCAATATTGTAGTATTCTCAATATATATTCCCTGTAATTCAGTCATCCCAATAGACCTAATCACATACGTCCGGGACAATAGATACGCGATCGTCATGGGGGACTTCAATGCAAGAAGTACCTTACATGGCGACCAGTCGACTAATGCACTGGGACGCCAACTAACATACATATTAGACCATTTCCCGCTAACAAGACTCCACAACACAAATCCAACCTTCCTAAATCACAATGGCCATTCAATTATCGATCATATCCTCGTCACAAATCCGCTAACCCCCTATTGTGACAATTATGCCACATTAGGAACTACCATCTCATCTGACCATCTACCAATTACAGCCACCCTATCCTTTAACATCAACCAATCCCAGCCAAATTCAAGAAAAATTGACCTGTACAATAAAACAATCTGGCAAAATTTCAAATTAGAACTAGGGAATCAAACACCAATAATAAACAAAACATTAAATCCCATAGAAATAGATAATGATGTTGTAAACTTAACAAAATTAATTCAATCAGCCAAAAACAACCACGTACCAACCATAAACATTAGTCACTTTAATCCAACACTCCCGATTAGAATTTTAAAATTAATTAAAGAAAAACGTAGGTTGTATAGACAATTTATTCGCGATAGAAGTCCAGATACAAAAACTCTTTTCAATCGGCTAAATGCAACAATCAGACGCGACATAAATTTTTACAAACAAAGTAAATGGACAGAGGCATGCTCAGGACTGGACTACAGGAATGGCAAAGCCTTCTGGTCAAAGTTCAAGGTTCTCACAGGACAAAAATCCCAACCAAACCATTATTTATTTTCCAATAATTTCTACATAACGGATCCCCAATTGAAGGCCAATTGTTTTGCAGACTCTTTATCCCAAATCCACCAATGTCCTAACAAACCCGCATTCGATAATGATTTTTTCTTAAACACAAACAATCATGTTAATTATGTCCACAATCTGCACACAATCCTGAATATAAGACCACCCGCCAACGACCCATTAACCAATCCAATAACTATCATTGAGACTGATTCTATAATAACAAATCTTAAACAGCGGAAAGCCGCGGGTCCCGATGGAATTAAACCTGTCCTAATTAAAAATCTCCCTCCTTCCACAAAAACAGCTCTCATAAAATTTTTAAATAATTGTATGGAAGCTTCCTACTTCCCCCGACCCTGGAAAGAAGCATTAACAGTAATGATTCTAAAACCAGGGAAGGACCCACATAATCCAAATTCATACCGCCCAATCACCCTAATTAACACGATTGCAAAAGTTTTTGAGAAAATCATTACATCCCGACTCAAAACATTCCTGGAAAATAATACCCTAATCCCTCGCCAACAATTTGGTTTCCGTCAAAATCATTCCACCATGAATCCTATCATAGAGCTCCAATCAGACATACAAACTTGGGCGAATGCACTGTCGCGGTCTTTTTAGATATCCAGAGGGCATTTGATAAAGTTTGGCACAATGGACTGATTCAAAAATTAATCACACTCCAAATTAATTCATCATTAATTTTCCTGATCCACAGTTTCCTGAAAAACCAACACCACCAGGTAAAATTCCAAAACTCCTTGTCCCAACCATTTTTTTGCCCATAAGCGGGAGTCCCGCAGGGCTCAGCACTCTCCCCACTCTTATACCTCATATACTGTCGCGATATTCCTGTTTCAGATAGTGCGAGGACGAAAACCAGGCTATTTGCAGACGACACCACACTATGGACAAGCAACCCAAATCCCAGGAATGCCGAAGAAATCATCCAACAAAGGCTGGACCAAATTTCATCATGGAGCAACAAATGGCGCATTAATATTCACCCCACCAAATCCCAATTCCTAAGAATAACCCATCCCAACTCACTAAACCTGAAAAAATACAATATCAATCTCCAAATAAATAACTCCATTATTCCCAGAGTCGAGGAAGTAAAATACCTCGGCATCACATTTAACAAACACGGCTCCCTATCCTCTGACCTAGAAAACACTCTTAAAAAAGTGCGAAATAGGTCAAACCTTCTAAAACTAATTGACGGTCGATTTCAAAAGTGCCATTCTAAAACTCTGCTTCATACTTACAAAACATTCATAAGACCCACAATAGACTATAGAGCTTGTCTCTATTCAACACTCAACAACAAACAAAGAACCCAAATAACCGCATGCGAACGCAGAATCCTAAGACAAACCCACCACTTACATTACAAATTCCCATCAAATCAAATCTATACCAAAACAAGCATGATTCCTCTCACCGACAGATTAACACAACTAACACGCAAATACACCCTCAGAACAATCAAAAATAATAACAATCCTATTGCCAAACAAACCCTATTAACATCCCACAGGCACCCAGAAAGGAACTATCAATTACAAACCTTTCCTAAAAGAAAACGTCCACATCTACCCACCGCAATCCTGGCATCAGCATATAATGACCTCCCTGATGAGCTTATCAATTTAATTGATAACACCCCATTAATCCTGAGGTAAAAGTGAATTCCAAACTGAAACTCACCCAAACCCCGCCCACTTTTCCTAAATCCACCAACCACAACACTACTCCAACATCCATTCGCCCAAACCTTTACCAACAGAAAATTTATTTTTTTTTATTTTTTAAGTTAGTTTTTCACCACATAATGTATTCATAATTAAGATTTTTTTTTATTTTTTTTTTGCAAACTATATATTAAGTAATGTAAATAACCTGTGCTGAAATAGCGCTAACGCTACAGCAGCACACATTGTAATTAGATAATAAGTTAACATAAGATTATTGTAAAACCACATAATATGAATAAATGAGTATTCCGTTCCGGTACAGGGCTAGTTCTAATCCGACCTCAAAATGTGTTCTTAATAAATACTTCCAAATAATAAAACAATGTTTTATTCCAAACAAAGATAAAATAAAACAAAAAACTCATTCTAATTCATTCTCGTCCAGGCCTCGGTTGTGGATGGTCGTGTTCTGTGAATTCGTGCTTGTGGATGAAACCAGTAGATTCAAGTTTAATATTAAACTCAGTGCAACCAAGTGCACTTGTACTTAATAAGTGCAAGTACATAAAAAATTCAAGGCAGCGAATAAGAAATTTTAAATTAGAAAATAAAGAGAAAAGGCCTCAAAAGGCCGTCGGAAGCAATAAGATGGCTCCTCCCCTGCCGGAAGTACCGCTAAGAAACAGATTCCAGGCTCTTCAATCATTAATTGAAGATAATTTAGGAAAAATCCCTGAAACCTCTAATTAGGATGAAGAAATGGAGGTTCAAACCGTGACGTCGGCGCCCCTTAGCAAATCAAGTAGACCGCCTCCAATAATAATTAAATCCTCAATATCAAACAAGGTTTTGTTCCACAAAAATTTAAAACCATCTCTCGGACTCACTGAAGAAGCGGCCGACGCTTCAAAATTAAAAGTTCAATATTTGCGCAACGAAACCAAAATTATGCTAAGCTCAGAAAAAGATCACCGAGACCTGGAAAGTAGCCTGCGGGAACTAGGTTACCAATTCTATACATACACTGCAAAATCAAATAAAACTAAAAAAGCGGTAATTAAAGCTGCTTCATTTACGACAATTGAAGACATAAATGAAGCGATTACAAAGAAAAACCTAGTGGCATTAAATGTCACGAAAATGACGTCCAGGAAGCACGAATATAGTGCTTCATTCCTGATAGAAATTCCAAAAACTAGCAATCTAGAAGATTACAAGAAAGCTGTGGTTAAGCTAGACCATATTAAAATTAAATGGGAGCCATATTATAAAAGGACTCCAACAACACAATGCTTTAGATGTCAAAGGTATGGACATGGATCTACAAATTGTAATATGGATCCTAAGTGTGTCAAGTGCGGCGAGACCCATTTAACAAAAGATTGCGAATGGAAGGATAAAAACAAAGTCCCAAAATGTGCTAACTGCGGTGGACCACACACGGCAAACTACTCTCAGTGCCAATCCCTATTGGAGCACCTGGATGCCATAGAAACAAAAAGAAACACGATGAAACCAAGGGTGAGTCAAAGAATCCCTAAAATCATAGCAAACCCGCAATTTATTTAACCAAATATGTCATATGCAAATGCTACAAATTCAAATGCCACATTACCTAATTCATACTATAATCAAGAGACAAATCAAGCTACAAATAATAAATCTAACTTTACATTTAATAGCGATGCGGACAAACTAAATGCCCTTTTTGAAGGTATTAATAAATTAAATTCATTAATAAATATTGATCTATTACTAAAAATAGTTCAAGATTTAAATAGTAAATTAATTCCTGGCTCTTCGCCAATGCAGCAAATTCATACTATTGCAACTGTAATGAAAATACATTCACAGAATTAATTGCCAACAACAAATTAATAATAATGTCGTGGAATGCACGTGGTCTTAACAGAGATATCGGAGAATTAGAAATCTTACTAAACGAGTACAAAATTGACATAATAGCAATTCAAGAAACCTTAATCAAAAAATCACTTCCAAAAATAAGAAACTACAAATCATACCACAGTGAAAAAAATAAAGGACTAGCTTTCTATATAAAAAATTCAATCACTTTTTCTCCTATTCATATTCAATCAAAAATTGAATCAATCGCCATTTCAGTGGGTAACATAAAAATAATAAACATCTATATAGCACACCCAATCCCTTTTAATGAAAACGATCTAAAAAATTTTATAACAAATGATTCAATCTTAATTGGCGACTTTAATGCTAGACATATATCATGGCATTGCGGTAATAATAACGCAAACGGGAACCAACTAATTAAACTAATTAATTCATTACAATTAAACTTATACACTCCTGACACGCCCACTCACTACCACGACACCGTTTATCACGCCCCCTCAATAATAGATTTTGCCATTACAAAAAAAATTAAACTTACACTACCAATAGTCTTAGATAAACTAAATTCTGACCACAAACCGATAATAACAACAATTAGCTCAAACTCTTTTGCTCTTCTTAGTAATAATCAATTTTCCATCAATTGGAAAAAATTTAAAAATACATTAAAAGATTACAAACAAACCACAACTTTATCATCTATAAACGAAATAGATCATGAAATTAAGTCACTTGTCAAAAAAATACAAAATTCGCAAAAATCTAGCGCCAAAAAAAAACTCTCTCAACAAACTGAAATACCACTAGAAATACTTAACTTAATTAAAACAAAAAATAACTTGAGGAAGCAGCGTCAAACACACCCTAACTTAGCTACAAAAGCGCAAGTAAATCAAATTAGTAACACAATCAGAGCAAAACTAAATCAATTCAAAATCTCAAACTGGAACAATACCTTAACCAAAATAACTACAAAAAACAAAGATAAACTGTGGCAAATAGCCAAAGGATTAAAAAATAATAAATCTAACAATAATATTATTCCTCAGTTAAACCATCATAACACACAGCTAATTAACGACACTGACAAATCTTCTGCATTCGCGAAACACTTCTACAATATACACGCTATGAACAACAACATGAGTGACACAAATACAAAAAATTATATTAACCACAACTACAACCGATTCCAACCAATAAAAGTTCAAACCCCGGAAAGCGCCCACGCCACTAAATCGGAGTTCTTTAAAATAATAAACAAACTAAAAAATCGAAAAGCACTAGGCGAAGACAAAATCTCAAAAAAAAACAATTAAAAACCTTCCTCTTGACATTATAGACCAACTGTTATCAATTTTTAATGCATGTCTAAAAATTCAACATTTTCCCAAAATGTAGAAAAACGCCATAATTCAACCTATTAAAAAACCAGGCAAACCAGACAATGTAATGTCAAATTACAGACCAATCAGTCTCCTTCTCTTACGCGAGTGCGCGATTAACGGCGGTACAAAGAAGATGGCATATTAACGAACTCGAGTGTCTCGCAATCGTGTGGGCCGTGAAACGGTATAGACAATATTTAGAAAACCGTGAATTTACTCTACGTACCGACAATAAAACTTTACTGTGGTTAAACACAGCAAAAGACTCAACAGCTAAACTAACGCGACACGCGATTGTGCTGCAAGAGTTTAAATTTTGTGTGGAACATTGCCCTGGCAAAGAAAACGAATTACCTGACTTATTATCTAGACAACCAGACCAAGGTAGAATGCCTAGTGAACTGGACGAAAACGAAAGAATGTTTGCCCCAGTTATAGTGCAAAACACCGAACAAGTCAGTGTAATGAACATCCAAAACTTTATAGACCAGGTAAAAGAAGCCTAACAAAGAGACCCAGAACTCCAAGAAGCAAAAAAGCGACTAGAGGGCGCAGATCCAGCTCAACCAGAAAATAAAATTTTCGTCGCCACTATGAAATAAGGGACGGTTGTCTTTGAAATAAGACATTCAACCGTCTTTGGGTACCACCTTCAATGCAAAAAAGGGTGATATACGAATTTCACGACTCAAGTGAGGCAAACCATCCAGGTAGAGATGAAACCATAAGGGCTATCCAACAACAATATACATGGCCCAGACTACACGACGATATCAAAGAATACGTTGCATCATGCCTAATCTGTGCAACACCGAAGAAGGGGAAACGCCAATCAGCGGCTCCATTACGAGCCTACGTTCCTAAGAAACCATGGGAAACAGTAGCAATAGATTACATGGGACCCTACGAAGAAACCCCTATGGGAAACCGATTCATCTTGGTAGTGACAGATCTGTTCTCTAGGTGGATAGAAGCTTTCCCTCTTCCCAATGAAACATCAAAAACAACGATAAACATTTTAGAACAAAAAGTTTTCAGTAGATTTGGCTATCCAAAGACACTTATCTCTGACAACGGCTCTCAGTTCACGTCACAATCCTTTGAACAAGCATGCCGGAAGTGGAAAATAGTCCATTGGCTAACACCAATCTATCATCCACAAGCAAACCCAACGGAGCGACGAAACCAAGAAATAAAAAAAATCTTGAGGGTACTAGGCACAGTGAAACCAAGCGAACCCTGGGATTCGGTGTTACACAAAGGCTTGTTTAGCATTAGAAATCGCCAGAATGCAGCAACCGGACAAACACCAAGCTTCACCCTCTTCGGAACCGAGCTTCAAAAACCAGGACACTGGAGGACCGAAAAAATCTAAATACCGGCGGCAGAAAGACAGGAACAAGCACGTAAAAACCAAGCTTGCTATCGGACACACTACGAACAACCTGATGAACAACCAGTCACATACAACCTGGGAGATCAAGTAATGGTTCGAAGACATGGAAAGCCTGGGCTTAAATCATAAACAACATCCGAAAAGCAGTTATTAAAAGGAACATTAGAAGAGGACAAACAAGCACACAAGTCGAGGATGGCGATGAAACTCCTATCCAAGTAACAGTGGACACGTTTCCAGGCGAAGAACCTCCTCACTATACCAACCCTGAACTGCATAGGATGAAGGAACGACAACATAGAAGACAACTTCTTAAAGGGAAGAAAGGATCAAAACCCAAGCCACCAAATACAGAGACGGTATTGGAAA
Organism: Lagria hirta; assembly: GCA_947359425.1. Taxonomy (NCBI): domain Eukaryota; kingdom Metazoa; phylum Arthropoda; class Insecta; order Coleoptera; family Tenebrionidae; genus Lagria; species Lagria hirta. Next base: position 23,004,060 of record OX375794.1, read on the forward strand.
GGGAAGACGACCTCGAAACCCCAACATAGGTTAAGTTAAAATTTAGTCTTCGAAGCAGGGGGGCGTGTTATCAGGGACTAATATCCTAAATTTTAAGTAATAATTATTAAATATAAAGTAGGTTAAGATTAGAATAATATTGTATATAAAATAGGGTAAGATTATTATTAAGATTAGAGATCCGTACGCTGGGAGAGTTGGAGCCAAAAGAAACCGAGGCAAGCGCGCTCGGCTATCTTATAGACCAGCGCTGCAAGTCTTAGGCTCCACCTCCCACCAGCCGAAGCGCGCTCAGTGGAGCGAACCGTTGGAGGCGGTCCTTCCTCAATCAAATATAATGAGGACGACCGGCGGTACAGGGCAACACACACAGTTCTGTGTTAGATCTATGCCACGCTACAAGCTCTCATAGATCGCTCACATAGATATTTCTTCCAAAAATCTAAGTATTTTGTTTTTATTGATTGTTTTACAATCAATAAATCAAACAAAGACTAATATAATTAATAGAATATTAGTCCCTATCAAGGGAGACTTTTTAGATTTTTTCCAAAAATCTAAGTATTTTTTTTTATTTTATTGATTGTTTACAATCAATAAATCAAACAAAGACTAATATAATTAATAGAATACTAGTCCCTATCAAGGGAAAATGGCTAGTAAGCCACCCCCGCTGCCTGAGCTGCCGGCTCAAAAGCAGCAATCACACAATTACAACACCCGCACGCAAAGAAGATTTAGACCAATCACAGACCAGGATGGCCTAATGACCAAATTCGCGAAACCCATCCAGACAAGGCTTCCAACAAAACCAACTACAGCTGCCAGCCCACCAAAACCATCTACAGGGGCGATTCCTAAACCATCTACAGCCGCCACCAACAAACAAGGATCCGGTAAGACCGTTCCTGTTTTATCTAAAGTAGCTTCTCCACCAACTCTCTCCGTCTCACCTCCTCCAACTTCTCCACAAGCAACCGCAAACCAACCACCATGTTACAAATATTCCATTAAAAACCTACCGAATACCACCACCCAAAAATCCCTCTACATGACTCTAATTACTGAAATTAGAGTCCAATCCCTAGAACAAATTATCCTCAACAACAACTTTTCCGCATTCCTCATCACCCAGTCCCCCGTAGAAATCAAAAAATTTGCCCACCAATTAAACGTTATCCTTAAAAGCCGCATAATCACCGTCCAAGAAATCAAAAAAAAAGCCCCGCCCACAACCAATCCCCAAGCAACCAATAGGATGCCCACATTTTCGGCAGTTATCAAATCTGTCGATCCCTCACTCACCAACGAAGATATTCTTGCAGAACTGCAAGAATTTTCCAATCTCAAAATTAAAAAAGCATGGCGAATTGTTGCAAGAGCAACAAACCAGCCCACACGTCTTGTCCGAATCTTGACAGATTCAAAAGATGACCTAGACTCTATCCTGATTGAAGGAGTTCGATTATTCGGACGAATTCACCAGGTGGAGGCTTCGCACCCACCCACACCAACACCCCTTCAATGCACAAAGTGCTTTGAGTTCGGTCACGCCTCCACTTCTTGTGACAAAAAATCTTTTATTTGCCCCACATGCCCCAACCAACATCCACCCAACAAATGCCCCACAGCTTCAAAACCCATCTGTCCCAAATGCCAAGCCACACACCCTGCTTGGTCTCGCACCTGCGAGAAATTCAAAGAGGCCCAGAAAGCCTCTGATACCTCAGCCCAGCCAATTAAAATTGACAACCCCCTATCGGATTTCCTCAACCCTGAGTCAATGACAAAGGAAGAAGAATCCCCAATTAGTGCGAGAGCTGTAATAGCTCTCTTCACTAAAATCCTCTTTGACCTTTCCCCAAGGATAAGGTCAACATCCAGGAAACAATTTTCAGGGCTTTTAAAGCCATCTTCAATCAAACAATTAAACTCTCTCATTCTGGCAATAATGTACACTTATCTTTTGATTAAAGTAAGTAGTACTCTAATCCACCCATCCCTTCCTATCCAATCCTTAATGCCCATACACCCAATCCTTCCCCCACCTCCCGTTCTTCCCGAACTGAAAATCTCAGCAATTAACGTAAACAGTTTAGGCCGTAAATTAAATGCTTTAAAAAATCACATATTTACAGATAAAATTCAAATATTAGCTATGTCAGAAGTCAATATTAAAAACCCAATCACAATTAAGAATTTCAATTTTGTCCTGCAAAAGCCAATCAACACAAAGGGCGTGACTATGCTTGTAAATGAAAACATTGCTTGTACACCCCATATTTTGCCCGACTATCTAAATCAGCATCAAATTATTGCAATTAATATTCACATTAACAATTTAACAATAGTTATATTTTCAGTTTATTTTCCTGTCAACTCCTATATCCCAATCGACCTCTTTTTGTATATTGACAACCTCAGACATGCGATCGTCATGGGAGATTTCAACGCAAGAAATACTCTCTTTGGCGATCGAATAACAAATCGACAAGGACGACAACTAGCTGACATTCTAGACAATTTCCCATTCACAAGACTACACTATACAGAACCCACTTTTATAGGCGCAACAGGCTATTCAATAATTGACCACATCCTAGTCACTAATCCACTCACCCCCTATTGTAGCAATATTGCGACATTAGGAACTTCAATTACCTCAGATCACTTCCCTATAATAACAACATTATTTTTCCACACCTACCAAGACGAGACAGAACGAATAATAGACCTTTATAATAAAACTGACTGGAATAATTACACTTTGGACCTTCAGTCACAACCTATTGCAATTAGGAACACAACTAATCAATTAGAAATAGACAATGACGCTAAAAACTTTTCCAAATTAATCATAGAAGCCAAAAACAGACATGTTCCTAGTAAATTAGTTAAAAACAAAGATTTTAAAACACTGTCTTCAGCAATATTAAGCTTAATTAAAGACAAACGACGACTGTTTAGACAATACATTAGAGACAGAAATCCTGACACCAAAACCTTATTTACCCGCTTAAATGCAAAAATAAGGCGAGACATCAACCACCACCGACAGAACAAATAGTCAGAGGCCTGCTCCAGTCTTGACTACAGGAACGGAAAAGCCTTCTGGTCAAAGTTCAAATCCATGCCAGGACACAAAAACTATCCTAACCATCACCTCCTAATCAATAACTCATACATAACCGATCCCGAAATGAAAGCCAATTGTTTTGCCGATTCTCTCGCTGAAATCCACCAATGTCCTACCAAACCTACCTTTGATAATAATTTCTTTATAAATACAAACAACCACATTAACTACGTCCATAACCTACACAATATCTTAAATATTGTACCTCCCGCTAATGACCCACTCCTCACTCCCATCACCATCAACGAAACCAAAACAACAATATCCAATCTAAATAAACGCAAAGCTGCCGGTCCTGACAATATTAAACCAATTTTAATCCAAAAACTTCCTCCAGATACAATCACTGCCCTAACAAAAATTTTTAATAATTGTTTAAAGACCTCCTATTTTCCCCAATCCTGAAAAGAGGCATTAACCGTAATGATCCTCAAACCAGGAAAGGATCCCCACAATCCAATCTTCTTATCCAAAATTTCCTAATTAACCGCCACCATCAAGTTAAATATCAAAATTCCTTATCCCAACCCTTCTCTCCTCAAGCGGGAGTGCCGCAGGGATCGGCACTTTCGCCTATTCTATACCTTGTATACTGCCGAGATATTCCTGTTTCAGACACTCCAAGGACAAAGACAAGACTCTTCGCAGACGACACCGCGATTTGGACGAGCCACCGAAACCCTACACTTGCAGAAGCAAACATTCAACTCCAATTGGACAGGATAACAGCATGGACCAACCAATGGCGAATTAGCATCCACCCTGACAAATCTCGTTTTCTAAAAATATCCCATTCTTATGCTAAAAGATTTAAAAGATCAAACATCTCAATCCACATCAATAATATCCCTATCCCAAATGTCGAGGAAGTCACATACCTCGGCATTTCATTCAACAAATTTGGCTCCTTATCCACTGACCTAGAACTTACTCTTAAAAAAGTAAGGAATAGGTCAAACCTCCTCAAACTCATTGATGGATATTTTCACAAGTGCCATCCTAAAACCCTCCTCCACACATATAAAACCTTTATTAGACCAATAATAGACTATAGAGCTTGCATGTACTCCACCCTCAATCACAAACAATTATCCAGACTAACATCGTGCGAACGCCGAATCCTCAGGCTAACCCACCATCTACACTATAGATATCCCTCCAACAACATATACCAATTAACCAACATGACCCCAATCATAGACCGACTAACATCATTAACCAAAAATTATTGTTCCAGAATACTATCCTCAGATAATAATCCTATAGCCAAACAAACCTTACTAACATCCCATAGGCACCCAGAAAGGAACTATCAAATCTCCAGATATCCCAAACAAAAGCGTAAACATGTCCCTACCGCAATCCTATCAACCAACTATGATAACCTCCCTGATGAATTGATCAATTTAATCGATAGCACTCCTTTAATTCTTAGATAATCCAATAATAACCATCAACCAAACTTCACAAGCCCCACCCACACCACAAGTTCAACCAGCCAACCACAAAACACTATCCAACCTCCAACTTTTTTTTTTTTTCTTTGTTCTTATCCACATTCCTTGACCAGTCCCTTTTTTTTGTTCCCTTTACAGGAAATAGATTAAGTTAGATTGGTTAATGACATGTAATTCATAATTAAGTAAATTTTTTTTTTTTTTTTTTTTTTTATTTGTCTTTATACATTAGTATTGTAAACTCATGTGCTGAAATAGCGCCATCGCTACACCAGCACACCATGTAACAGAATTAAGTAATCCAAACATATATTGTAACATTATTGAAATGAATAAATTGATTTGTCTTGATTTGTCTTGTCGGTACAGGGCTGGTTCTAATCCGACCTCAAAATGTGTTCTTAATAAATAGTTCCAAATAATGAAACAATGTTTTATTCCAAACAAAGATAAAATAAAACAAAAAAAAGTGACCGAGTCCGAAAGTAAAATTTCGACTTACGGTAATAATCTCACTTTCTAATGAAGAGATTCTTGCTGAATTGCAAGAATTCTCAAATCCAGATATCAAAAAAGCTTGGCGCATTATAGCGAAAGCAACAAATCAACCCACCCGCCTGGTCCGAATTCTAACAGAATCCAAACAGGCACTAGACTCAATCTTGATTGAAGGGGTCCGATTATTCGGACGAATTCATCAAGTCGAGGCTGCTCACCCACCCAAACCAATACCCCTCCAATGCACTAAGTGCTTCGAGTTCGGTCACAGCTCCACATCATGTGACAAAAAAATTCATACATGCCCTACATGCCCCAATCAAATGCCCCACGGCAAGCAATCCAATTTGCCCAAAATGCCAAAAATCACATCCAGCCTGGTCTCGCACTTGTGAGAAATTCAAAGAGGCCCAAAAAGCCCCAGAAGTCCCCGCACAACCAATCAAAATCGACAACGCCCCCTCAGATTTTCTCAATTCAGAATCAATGCTGGATGAAGAGCCCAGCTATTACAGCGAGAGCTGTAATAGCTCTCTTCACTAAAATCCTATTTGACCTCTTCCCTAAGGAAAAGGCAAATATCCAATCAACCATTTTCCGGGCTTATAAAGCCATTTTTAACCAAACAATCAAAACTTCACATTCCGGAAAAGGGGCATCCATTAATTACGTGAGCTCAAAGTAAGGGGGGAGGGGTCCAATAAAATCTCACCAAATCTCATTTTACCCGAGGGGGGGATAAACAAATATCTCATGTCAACCCCGAAAAATATGAAATATTAAAGATATTAAAAAAAATTATTTCGATTGTTCATATTGCCTGTTAAAATGAATTTCATGGCTAGTAATATCATTTAGTTCAAGAGTATATAATAAATAAACAAAAAATGGTTTGGGTATTTAGAAGAAAAGACAATAGTATAGGCAATGTGTCGATTATTTCCTACTCTCAAATTATTCGAGTTACAAGTGCCGAGCGCTACTCATATTACCAAAAGATAGTTCAGGTATTTAGAAGAAAAGACAATAGTATAGGCAATATATCGATTATTCCCTACGCACGACTTCTGCGAGTTACGACAAGTGCCGAGCGCTACTCATATTACAAGTCGATGCGCAGAATTTCCTACTGTAGAAAGAAAACTTAGATACAATTAAGGCGTTCAAACTCGTTACTCGTCAGTCAGATACTCGTGATATCGTTACCGTGGAAATTAATGTTTTAGTTATTTTTTTTTGTCTTTAATATTTATGATGCCTACGTTAAACGGCATGCCGACAAGGCGAGAAAAACGTGCCAGCAAGAAGTGAATCATTTGTGGAACGAAGCAAAATTAAAGTTTAATGATAAAAAAGTTTTAAATGATTGCATTAATCATGAAATTGAGAAGTTACGAAACGAATCATAATTTATTTTTTTTCCAAATAATAAATATAAATTAATATGTTTAAAGTATTTTTGTCGTCAGTCTCACGTAAGGGGAGGGGGGGGGGGCCGAGGCAAATCTCACTAAATCTCACCTAAGGGGGGGGGGGGAGTCTAAACTTATCGAAAAAGAGCTCACGTAATTAATGGATGCCCCCAAATAGAGTACACTTGTCCTTTGATTAAAGTCAGGTTACTTTAATCCTTAGCCCACCATCCTATCCTTTTCCTATTCCCGAACTACTCCTCAATCCCCTTACCCCTCTTCCCGTTTCTCCCGAACTGAGAATTTCAGCAATTAATACAAATAGTATTGGTAGAAAACTCAATGCACTTAAAAATCACATTAAAACCGATAAAATACAAATTATTGCAATTTCAGAAATTAATAGACACACGCCAATTAAAATTAAAAATTTTAACTCTTTTATGCACAGGTCAGATAACACTAAAGGGGTTGCTATTTTGGTTAATGAAAATATTGCTTGCACACCTCATATTCTACCAATAAATCTAATCAATCACGAAGTTGTAGCTGTCAATGTTTTTTTAGATAAAATAACAATAGTAATTTTCTCAGTTTATATCCATTGCCAGTCGTTTATTCCAATTGACCTTTTTACATACATTACAAACTTCAGGCATACAATCGTCATGGGAGACTTCAATGCCAGAAGCACTCTTTTTGGCGATTATGCCACAAACCCTAGAGGAAGACAATTAATGGACATCCTTGACAATTTTCCATTTACTAGACTTTATAACACAGATCCCACTTTCATAGGCGGAGCAGGCTGCTCTATAATTGATCACATCCTCGTATCCAATACACTAACCCCCTATTGTAGCGGAAACTCTACAATAGGAACGACAATCACATCAGATCACCTCCCAATAACAGCCACACTATCCTTCAATATCCAACAAGACAACTCAGAGCGTATTGTCGATCTATACAATAAAACTAATTGGGACAATTTTTCACAGGGCCTTCAGTCACAACCGTTATTGATAAATCCATCAACAAATAAAAACCAAATCGACTCTGACTCCGAAAAATTCGCAAAATTAATGTTAAATGCTAAAAATAAACATGTTCCAACTAAAACTTAAAAAAATAATAACTACCCTTTGCCAAATAGAATTATTAAATTAATTAAAGAAAAAAGAAAAATTTATAGACAGTTTATAATAAATCATGATCCCAACATTAAGACATTATTCAATAGATTAAACGCTAAAATCAGGAGAGACATTAACGCATATAGACAAGACAAATGGGCAGAGGCTTGCTGAGAACTGGATTACAGAGATGGGAAAGCCTTCTAGTCAAAATTCAAGTCTATGACTGAACAAAAATCCCAACCGAACTACCACATAAGATAGGTAAGCTTAGTTATTCCATGTGCGTTTTAATAAGATTTTGTTTGTAGATTCCAATTGTGGGAGAATATTATTTATAGAATAGATGGGGGCTCAGAGAAAAGATGTGATCAGTTTGTGAGGATTACTTTGATGAATCTGGTTTTGTCAACAAGAGAAAGAAACAGTTAAATTTTGGTGCAGCTTTAGTGCACCAAATGTTTTTATGGACGATTTTGCTTTTGAGACTGAAAACTCTTCAGTTTAAAGCGAAAGAAAATAACTGTACTTTTTATTAACATTGAAAGGGGGGTAGTATCTCAGTTGGAGGCAAGAGAAAAAGACTCGTTGAATTTTAGAAAAAAATCGTAGGTGATTGGAATTAAACTTTTATATTTCCACGTAATTATTTCAATTCGTTCATTTGAATTCAATTGGCATAAGAAATGGCTGTGGGAATTCAAATTTTTGTTGGGGATTATGGACATTTGTTAAAATCATGAAAATCACTGTTTGGTAGTGATAGATTAGTGACAAAGCGAGTTACATTTTATGTGAAGTATTTTTCACATTTAAAACGTATTTATACAATTATGGTTTTCTATTTGCTAATAAAATGAGGTAGAGTACCTGTATCTGTTTACTTTTAGTTGTTTTTGTTAAATAATTTGTCTGTCTTTTTTTGTATTTTAAGTTTGATTGCAATTTATATTATTTTAATTTTCTAGAAGGTCATTTAATATAATTAAAATTTATTAATTTTATTTGTTTGTTTTATATGATTATATTGTAAAATGGTTGTCTAAATGTTTGTTTACTTTTGAACTTTGTTTAAGTTGTGTATTTAAGTAGTTTAAATATTTTTAATAAATAATATATCAAAATGTAAAATGCCTTAGTTTTGGTTTATTTAAATAAATCATATTTTGGTTGTTGTGAAATCAAATTAGAATTGCTTGATTTAACTTTATAATTTAAAACATGTGTTTTAATTATAAAGTTAAGTTAAACACATCTATTTTGATCTCACAACACCAATTCAATGGAAACAAAAGAGACAAAATTAGTGGCGGGTACATTTAAATTTGCCCGCCACTAATTTAGTTTGCCACAAAATCGCTGTAAGCGCTGGCTGTCGTTTTCGTTGCCAACCATTAGCATAGAATGTTTCATTTCTTATAATGAGTGTTCTGTGGTATTTATCATAAAAACTGTTATTTTTTATTAAATAAGTTTTACTTGGTTTTTTCAGGTTTTATTATGTTTTAATTTACTTAAATATTAATATGTGAGTAAGTTATGAATAACTTTATAATAGTTTTATAAAGTTTCAACTCATGAAATGTAGCTGCCATTCTCTTAGCCTATGTGCTTCGAAAGCAAGCGACGAGTTGCCAGAATCGGTTGAATTTCTGTTACGCGAGTCGAGAAATTGGTTTTCACGAAGCCCACTACGACAAACTACTTATAAAAACATGTACGAGAAGTTGAGTAGTGGTAATAAACCTCCTAAATTAGTACAGTTATCAGATACGCGTTGGTTAGCGTGGACAAACGCAGTTTCAGTTGTTTTGAAGCAATGGGATGCCTTAAAAGGTTTTTTTGTACAGTTAGAAGCTTCTCCGACAAACAAGTGTATTATCGCTCGAAATCTTGGCCAGATGTACCGAGACGATAGCAATCTTCTTTATTTAATTTTTTTTAGATACTGTTCTAAAAGAAGTAACAGACTTGAACATAGCTTTTCAAAAAGCAAATGCTGATATTACAAAATTATATTCTGAGCTTAGAAGATTACTGTTGTCTGTTGCCCGACGCATATTTAAACCAATTTACTTGAAGCCTATTGCTCCTAAAACTGCATCTACAGCAATGCTACATGAAGCAGACATAAAAGCTGTAAACAAAGCTTTATTAAAAGCTAATTCGGAATTTGGAGATTCTTTATTGCCCTTGGATTCAGTTGATTTTGGGATAAAATTTTCAGAATATGCGAAAAAATCAACTATTTCTGCTGAGGGCTTAGTTACAGTAAAGTTGAGATCACGAGCATTCATGCTTAAACTATGTGAAGAACTGGTTAAACGTTTTCCTGCTAATGTTGCGGTACTGACTGACTTACGGTTTTTTACACCAAATACTTGTATGGACCAAACTTCGAATCTGTCTGTAGAATGTTTACCGTGGGATCTTGCAGGTAATATTTACATATATACGCGCTTATAAATGTATGGATATATTATTTATTTATGTATTTAATTGTATGTAAAAAAATTTATTATGTAATTGTAGCTAGTGATGCCAATAAGGATGCAATTGAGACACAGTGGCGTACGTTAAGAACAATGAGGATCGATGAAGTGTGTGAATGTCGACATGAAAGTGTGAGCACAGTCAATTTTTGGACTTCGGTAAACAAAATTGAAAGCGCTGATGGGTCAAAGACTTTCAAAGATTTAAGTGCATTTGCAATCCGCGCGTTGTCTCTACCAACGAGTAACGCAGACGTCGAACGCGTTTTCAGCGTTATGGCTGTAATTAAAACGAAACTTAGAAATCGCATGCCAATTCCGATGTTAGTAGCTCTGTTGCGTATACGAATTCACATGCGCGTATTTAACATTTGCTGTAAAGATTATACACCCTCGGAAAAAATGATTAAGCGTTTCACGAGTCAAATGTATAAAAATCAGGAGCAAGATTGTAATTTAGTTGATGACGATAAGGCTAGTGATGATCTTGTAGAGGCAATGAACTTAATTGAATATTCTGAAAATGATAACGATAACTGTGATCTAATTAATGACTGATTATTAATATTACTTAGCCTTAAAGTTAAAACTAAAAGAATATGTTGATTGGATGTTTCATGAATTCTACATGGAATTTAGTCATGTTTATGTTAATTTAAATATTTGTGGAATAGTTTTAATAAGCTTAGTGATGATTTTCAGCTGCAATACGTGTAATTGCACACTTTTAGAATAATAAAGATAATTATTTAATGCTGATGACTGAGTGTGATTACCTGAGTGATTTAATCCCAATATTACGATTAAAAATATATGTTAATTTATCTGAACTAATTTTATGATGAGATTTCTTTATAAAACTTATTTTAATTTTATATTCTAAATTTTAATTTTGTTAAATGATAATAATTTCATGATTCTCAATAAACCAAATTTGAAAAAAAAAAAATTTATTTTATTTTTATAATTTGAATTTATCGCGGCGACTTTGGGCGACTTTAGCGCCACGGGTCGGCGACGCGCCGAATAGAAAGTCTGGCAACCCTCTGGGTTACCCACGGACTATCTTTAGACGCCAGTTTAAATAATCTTATATTCTAATATTTCTCAAATAACTATTATTCTAAAGAGACGATGTGTTATTTTCGAGACAAAAAATTTTTTTATGAAAAGCCTGTAATTCCTCTTCTATCCATTTCAACAAAATCAGCTCAACTGAGATTGATCAGACACGCTCGTTAAAAGAACGCAACTAATGCTACGTTTTAATCGATATTGTTAATGCCAAAACTAACAAGTTGATAAGAAAGATCTCGGTTGAAAAATCATTCCGGAGCCCCAAGTACTACACTACAGCCGGCCTTAGAGCGACATAAATGTAAATGTTAACTACATACGTATGAATTCTATTATACACCTACTTACCGAAACACGTGAAGGCGAACATTCTGTAAAGATGGTTTACTTTGAGACTCTGAAACAAAAATAAAAGATTTCAGTTCCTTTCTACCTAGGTACCATAAGTTAAAATTACGTGACAAAAAAATTAAATACTTTGGGTAAATTATAACCTCAAAACACAAATTACTTACCGGCCGATTAAGCGCTTGATTTTAACACTTTAGGTAAATCACTTTATTCTTTCAATAAATTAAGATCTAACAATCGCTCACAAGAAACTTGCAACATTTCGATTTGAAATTTACACCTAACCCGTCGAAACCCGACCAGAATTGCACACATTTTTTTGTTTTATGTACACAAACAAACACGATAACACGATCTACACCAAACACCACAAACTACAGATGGAGAACCGTAAACACTGGGCCTTTCGGCCTTCGTGCTTTCGGCCATAAGATTGCCATTGCCAGTGACCACTTGACCAGTGATAGCGATGTGGTTCTCTGATTCTATGGTTCTGTTTGATCTCTGGATGAATTTACTACAGCGTTGCCAAAATAAGTTTTCAAAATTATCATATTTTTTTATGCAAACTAAGAATTGTGTTATTTTAATTATATTTTCCGGAAATCGGCTTGGAAACAACATTTTCCTGCTTATTTACGCGCAGGAAAATTGAGTTTTCCGGACTATTACTGTAAAAACTTTAAAAGACGTAAAATAAAAAAGATACTCTAGTAACTATAGTTGCCAACAAAATTGACAAACTTGATTTTTGTGGAATTTGTAAAAAAAATTCTAAAATTTGTAAATTTCGTCTTTTTTTACGATTTCCGGAAAAATTTAATACAAAACACGTCAGTAAAACCTCTTACTTGACTCGGAGCTTTAAAATACTCGGCACAAAGTGCCTCGTATTTTAATTTAGCTCCTCTTCAGTAATGTGAAATTTTTCTGACGTTTATGTAAATAACTATTATGCATAACCGGTATGTTATACCACTGACTATAGATAGATTACTATTGATTACTATTCTAGTATAGATTACTAATCTAGTAATCAGTGGCATTGTTTTTGTATGGTAATACATGAGTGTTCTGTGGGTAATATCTTACTTTATTCTTTAAAAACAGGCAATAAAGTGGAAATTAATTTTATTTCCCACTTTTGTTTGTAAGTATTATTAGTTGTCTAAATATGACAATTTTCAGATTGTCACTTAAGGCTCTTCAGCACTCCTATGCGCTGGGACATGAAAATGACTGATTTTTGATGCAAGTTATTTCGGTTTAGTTTAAATTTGAAGAAAATTCCGCATTTTCATCTTATCTAAAATTCAATAATCTACCGCGCCTTTCTATCAAATTTTTAAAAAAATTGCTAGATGTAAGGGAAATAATTAATATGTCAAAACTTTTGAATCAACTTTTCTTCGAAAGCATTTACTGTAGAATATTTATTTTTGTTGCATCTAAGCAATGATATAAATATCTACCTCGCTCTCTTTTTATTTTTTTTTATTTTGTCTTATTTTTTGATTTAATCAAGAAAACAAAACTTTCATTTTGTTCGCTAGACACAAAAATTCGTCTAAACGTGAGATGATTTACGACATCTCTCTGCGTGAAGTGCCGGTAGCTAATTTCTAATTTATGGTGGTAGGAGATTAAAAGACACCCTCACTACACAGTGTTTACCTGCTAATATTCTGACCGAAGTGAATTTTGAATTTAGTTAAATCTTAACAAGGTGAGAGGCACATAGACAACAAATAGCTCATTTTATTCGTTTTTCAATATAAGATAAAATAGTTCAATTATAATTATATTATAATTGATGTTAAATATGTAATAAATAAATTTAAATTTTTTAAATAAGTTTTTGCTGGTGTGTGAAAAAGTGCTTTCTGCTGGTGTGTGAAAAAAGGAGCTCGAACCAAACAAATTTTATATGTAGGTGTCAAAAACAAGTTTTGTCGTGTTTGTCAAAAACATGTAGTTGTCAAAAAAGACATCCCTACCCATAACTGCAGTAAAAATTGGAAAAAAAACATCAACCTCTATGGAATCACAAATCATTGTGGATGGATTTTTGTGTTCTTTGAAAACGCATGGCTTAAAATATAATAAAATAATTGGAGACGGTGATAGCAGCGTTTATAAAAAAATTAGGGATTCTAAACCATATGGACCAAACTATTTTGTAGAAAAAATTGAATGTAGGAACCACATTTTTCGCAATTATTGCAATAAAATTCGTGAATTATCTAACAGCTCAAGGGTTGAAAATGTGCTAAAATTATTTATACGAAATAGTATTTTACGTTTTAGAACTGCTATAGTAAGTGCTGTTAAACATAGGCGGACAGAAACGTTTCCTACTTATGTGAAAATAAATAATTTAAAAGAGGATATTTTAAACAGTCCTAAGCACATATTAGGTTGCCATGATAACTGCAAAGATGAAAATAACCGATATAAATATTTTTGCAAAGGCCAGAAGCCTGGGGAAAAGAACCTATATATCTAATATATTTAAAGAAAGTACGATTTTTTCAGACTTTGAAAATTAAAGCTAAATGCGCGTTCGTTATTTAAATGCTTGAAGAAACCTTAATTTCGGTTCTAATTCTGGTAAAAATGGTTAGGTTTCAGGTATAAATGAGGATGCAGCTCCGTTCCTTGAAAAAGTTTTGCAAAAGTTTCAAATTCTTTACGATCATATAATCCAAATGTTTAAAAAAATCTTTTAAACATTTTAAATAAGACATTTGTCTTATTTAAAAATCAAATCAATAACAAAAAATGAAAAATATAGGTGAAACAAGTTTTCAATTATTAAATAATAATAATAATTTACTTTGCTCTAGCAAACGCTTTCAAACCAAAATTTTTAATTTTATTTACTTTTTATTTTGATAATAATAATAATGCTTCGTCTTCTACACATAAAACTATTTCAACGTTTAATTAAGTTCTAAAATTATCATAAAAAAAAATTTTATTTCGCCTACAAATAATAATTTAATCAGAGTCACACTGATCGCAGTGCGCCATTTATCATTTATCCGTAATTTTCATTACAAATTTTTAACAAAGAATAAATTGAATAAATTACGAACTAAAGTTAACAATAAACAATTCAGATTGTTTCGATAAACATCAGTGACGCGACGTGTAACAGTTCGAGAGTCTGATCGAGTATCCAGCCGGTTCGTGCGAGTTGGAAATGTGAACGGCGAGGCGAGTCGAGACTTTTTATAAAAATATTTGTGCTAAGATTATAAAAGCTAAAACAATATTCCCCAGCTGTAGGGGTTGGGATTTCCAAGGTGTAAAGTCCTATGTTAAATTTCTGAACCAAATTTATGGTACTTATTGTTGCTAAAACACATTTTCTTCGAAAAAGCTATGCACTCAAGTGTTGTAAAGTAGATAATAATAAACATGAAATTTCCAAAATTTCCCTAATATTTTGGTCATAATAATAATATTTATTAATTTGAACAATTTCAAACATTACTAATTTATATGTAAAAACTAAAGACCTAAGACAACGATAGCCAATGCTATGGGTGATCCTTATGTGCAAAATCACTAATTTGAGAATTTAGAATAAATTATTTTAAAAGATCTTGTAGATATAATAGCATTAATAGCATCATGCTAATAAAAAAAAAAATACTTTTTATATCAGCAGCTAGTGCTGCATAAATTCTGTGCTTTTTAAATATTTGACGGAGTTAAAAATTAATGAAAAAATTATATTAAAAAAAAATATGATTTTGTTGTAACGCAAATAGTCTAGACGAGGATTTTAAAATGGTGTTAAATCGACATACTAATGCTAAAAATATGTGTTATGGCTCATTCGATAGGGAATCACGTCTAGAAAATTGTCCATGAAAATTGAATTAGCACATTAAAAATTTCAAAAGTTATAAACAATTAAAGATGTTGAAAAAGTAGTGCTTGGTTTTTCGCTTGTAATTCGTAAACAAATAATTTTTTTGGAATTTGGAAAAAAGATCCTGAAAGAGGAAGAAATTTCCTATAAATAACTTCCGATCACCAAAACTGTACCTCTATTATTAATAATTTTAATTAACGTTGAAAATTGCTGTCCGCGCGCCATTCTTAGGTTGCGCGCATGCTATAGAAAGTCAGTAAGTTATAATAAAAAATTTTTTTCGGGTACTTAGAGTACATTAAAAAATCTAAATAAATTATGATATTATCTAAACACTTCAAAGAACTAATTCCCGTTGGAATTTTTTATTAAATTAAATTTTCCAATAAACTAGACAATTGTTAATTAACAACATTTTACGGGATTTCTCTGAGCATTAAGAATTAAATAAAAGTTGCAATAATTGTTCTAAAATTATTTCCTTTCGTGGAGTCCTTGCAATTGACACAATAAAAACGAATACGTAATTAAAGTTTGAAAAAGTTTAATAATTTGTTTATAATAATTTTTTTAAATTCACAAATAAAGAAAAATCGCCGTAATTTGTTAATTTAAAAAAATTTTTATAAACAAACTATTAAACTTTTTCAAACTTTAATTACGTATTCGTTTTTATTGTGTCAATTGCAAGGACTCCACGAAAGGAAATAATTTTAGAACAATTATTGCAACTTTTATTTAATTCTTAATGCTCAGAGAAATCCCGTAAAATGTTGTTAATTAACAATTGTCTAGTTTATTGGAAAATTTAATTTAATAAAAAATTCCAACGGGAATTAGTTCTTTGAAGTGTTTAGATGATATCATAATTTATTTAGATTTTTTAATGTACTCTAAGTACCCGAAAAAAATTTTTTATTATAACTTACTGACTTTCTATAGCATGCGCGCAACCTAAGAATGGCGCGCGGACGGCAATTTTCAACGTTAATTAAAATTATTAATAATAGAGGTACAGTTTCGGTGATCGGAAGTTATTTATAGGAAATTTCTTCCTCTTTCAGGATCTTTTTTCCAAATTTCAAAAAAATTATTTGTTTACGAATTACAAGCGAAAAACCAAGCACTACTTTTTCAACATCTTTAATTGTTTATAACTTTTGAAATTTTTAATGTGCTAATTCAATTTTCATGGACAATTTTCTAGACGTGATTCTCTATCGAATGAGCCATAACACATATTTTTAGCATTAGTATGTCGATTTAACACCATTTTAAACTCCTCGTCTAGACTAAAACGCACTTTCCAGTCGTTTCTATCATTTTGCATTATTTTTTTGTTCTATTCTTCTATTTCTTTCATGAACCCGGCGTGGGTCCGGTCCGGTACAGTGGTTTTCTTCTTTATCCCTTGCACCCTTGCAGCAAGAAAATAATAAAACCATAAACCAACATGCCTTTGTCTGGCTCTGGCCTGGGCCTAAACCGGCACGCGTGCATGGCGTCCAGCACGATTTCATCCTGTCTCTTGGAAATTCCCACCTTTTTTGTCTAATTGAGTAATTTCTAATATTTCTATTGTCTAATGTCGGTAATATCACTAATATCTGGCTGAATGTCTGCTACAGTTATGCAAGTCAAAAATTTTGCTTGTATATTTTGTTTTTGACTATTTTGGCCTAATTCAAGTTATGAATTTTACAGTGATTAAATTATTAATCTATCTGATTTAATAAAAGCGCTATAAATTGGTGTCTTTGTTTATACTTAGTTAAATTATATAGGTCAGGTATATAGTATGACGTATAATAAGCTATTTATTAATTATTTGAATAATAATAATGTAATAATGCTAATAACAAAATTAAATCATTATGGAGAAAGGTATCCGTCCTTGATTAAAGAGTTAAAGTTAAAGACGGTCTCGGTCTCGTGGTCGTAACTCTCGTGTCTCTTAAATTATAAACGATTCATTTGGCATCTCAAATCTCATCATTCTCATCTACTCAATCTGCAATCTAGTTCTTTACGAACGATTCCCTAAAACACGAACTAGTTTCTCAAAAAGAACTATTAAGCCCACCACTACACTATAAACAGCTAAAATTGACGTCACTCATCTTATATAAGGTAGTGACAACCTCCTAAGGGTAGTAACAGATTTGTGACTAATATTTTTCAAAAGCATCTTTTTCCGTTGCACAAATCACCAACCTTAGATAAATTCGATTACAAATTTGATAAATTAATCTATTGTCTTAATTTTATTAATTCAAGTTAACCGTCTGAGAGTGAATTTCTACACAGTAAACCAACCATATTTTTAAAATGTTTAACAATTTGTCAAAATAATAAGATTTTCTCTATATAAATTTTTGATAAATTCATTTCTATCAATATAAACAGTTCTAAAAAAAAATTGTTTATTAAAAGTATGAACAATACAATAGCTCATAACATTTTTTAGCAATAATTATATCACATTAAAGTGTTTCTTATAGATTTTAATACTCAATTTAGTTACCGTTAAAACTGGGAAATCTCTCTCATAAAATCCCGTAAATGCAAATTTGTGATTTTTATTATTACAAAAGACTTTTCTTCATAAACTTTTATTTAATTAGAAAAAATTTAGTTATTTTTTAACAAAGAAATAGTTGGTTTATAGATCGTAGTAGAATTGATTATTTGCTTAAAACTAAAGTTAATTCTTTACCTGATTGGTTGAATTTGCGTGAGCAGACAATAAAACATTTTAATTTTGACTTTTATTGTTTAATTAACTATTTTAGTTTAATTTACTTTCTGTAACCTCACCTGAAATAAATGCGTTTTTTAATCAATTAATTGCAGTTAAATATCTAAAAGCAAAACATTTTAACAAACTAATTTAAAATTGGTTTAAAATAATTTGTTACGTTATTGGTTAAGTCTTTTTGAATGGGTAATCAAAAATCTAACATGTGAATTTATTAATAATTACTATATATTTAAACACATGACTATATAATTTGATGCTGATACAATAAAAATAACGAAACTTACATATTGTTGGAAAAATCTTTGAATTACAATTTTCTCATGGTTTTTGTAAAGTTGTTAATTACTGATTTTGTAAAATCTGACAAAATATAAACAAATGCGGGGTTTATAGAATTTACTAGCTATGTTTAAAAAATATTAATGTGAAAACATTGTTTAAAAATAAAAACTAAAAACTTTATAAAATCATATTGTTATTACTGCACAATTTTATAATATTAAAGTCGACTACGTGTTTTGTAACACTACTTGGTCAAGCTCAAGCTGCAAGTGTTTTTGATGCATTGTATCTTCATCGCTCTTCCCCTTTAAAGTCATTCATTTAAAAATGAGATCGTCGGTTTTGCCAGCGAAAAATGTTCCAGGTATAAAAATAAGGATGCAGCTCCGTTCCTTGAAAAAGTTTTCCAAAGGTTTGAAATGCTTTACGATCAAATAATCCAGATGTTTAAAAAAATCAGACAAGTACCAACAATTTATTAATGATACCGTTACACTTGTATTATTTAAAATCTAAATCAAATATATAAAATCAAAAATAAAAGTGAAACAAATTTCCAATTATTGAATAATAATAATATTTTACTTTGCTCTAGCAAACGCGTTTTGTTTTACTGTCAAAACAAAATTTTTAATTTTATTAACTTTTTATTTTGATAATAATAATGCTTTGTCTTATATTAAATATAAAACTATTTCAACTTTTAATTAAAAGTTCTAAAATTATCATAAAAAAATCTCCTCAACCTTTGGGATACATAATTCCAGAAACGTGCAGGGTGATATATAAAGTTCTACAAGCAGAGTTCTTACAGGTGAGTAGTTAGAAGATATTTATTTATAAATTAGAAGTACATTTTCACACATAGTGTATATTATTAATACAAACTAAAGTCTTACATTCTCAAATAAACCACCAAAGTGATCAAAGATTATTGGAATATAGACAAATATTCATCTACAGATTTGTAAAGTTAGAATAATATTATGAAGTTGAAGTACACTCAGAGGTATCACATTATGACGCATCATGTGGCACAGCCGATAACGCAATAATTGAATTAATATTATGCGTATGGGCCGGGTTTACTTGATGGGAGGATCAAAATGTAAATAGATTTCTTCTCTCTTATCAGTAACCATCGTAGTTTCTGATAACTTGTTCATTACAGCTTTTTGCAATACATGCGTAATGAGTATCTCTGCATACATTTTTTGAGATGTCTCTGTAATTGTTTTTAACTTTGAGCCCACATAGGTGCCAAAAGCAACGCTGTCATCTCCAACTTCTTTGCTAGTAGCACTTGCCAAAGCGTTTTGCTGCAAACTTGCAAAAAGCTTCTGTGTTCGGCCGGATCTTTTTTCTTTGGTTTCTTTTTGTGTGTCTCTCTTTAGTAATAAATGCCGTATTAATTGAGACATTGCTACTACGCGGAGTGGATGTACTTGGAATCTGTAAAATAATCATTGCTTTCAAGTTCTTTCTTTTCAAGTTTCCGTCTACGAAAGAAGAATGGAACAAAGTTGCTAAAAGATTTGAAAAAAAATGACAAATACCCAATTGTGGCGGAGCAATGGATGGAAAACACATACGCATTTGGGCGCCCCCCACGGACTGGGGCTCAATACTACAATTACAAGCATTGGTTAATGCCAATTATGAATTTATATTTGTGGATGCAGGAAAAAATTGAAAAATTTCTGATGGAGGAATTTTGCAACATACAGCATTTTGTCAGCTTCTAATAGAGGGAAAATTGATGTTACCAGAAAGACATAAATGTAAAGCAAATCTGAATTTTGTATTTATTGGTGACGAAGCGTTTGCTCTTCACAAACACGTTTTGAAACCTCTCTTTCTCTACGAAACCTTAACTACGAAAACCGCATCTACAACTACCGAGTATCAAGAGGCCGTAATGTCGTTGAAAATGTTTTTGGTCTTACAACAGCAAAATTTTGACTATAAACATAAAGCCATTAAATATACAGAATGTGGTATTAGCGATTGGTACTTTACACAATTATCTAATTAAGAGAAAAAACCAATACATATAATCTACCTCATTTGAATCGGAAAACAAGCAAACACACGAATTAGTGAAACATGCTGAATGGTGGCAAGATGATATTCAGTTATGTCCTTTAGAGATTTCGCACAGGAAAAGACAGGCACTTGATGCAAAAGAAAATAGACAGGAATATATAAAATATTTCGCTGGCAATGGAAACTTGCACCTTGGCAAGATGCAATGTTGAGCATAGGAAAATCATATTTTTTTTTTACTTTTTATACAAGTGTACTTTACTTTTACAAATAAAATTAAAAGTACGCTAATAAGTTTTTTTTTTCCAAAAAAGAAGAAGGTTTTGGGTTTTTGTTTTTTATTTTACTTTTTAAAGAAGTAAGGTTTTTTGGCTAGTTTCGTGGGAAAAAACTGAACGTGTTTCAAAAATGGGTATCTTTTTGCTTTTATATAGTATAGTTTAGCTAAACATTTTGTGCAAATATGGTTTTATTGCTACGTAATCTTCACTAATTTTTATGAGGGTTCAGAATCTTGAAGATACTGCAAAGGCTGTATTCAGGTTGCTTCTATTTTCTTCGCCTGCATGTTACTAAAGATAACAATGAAATTGCAATTAATTCTCTAGACACAGATTTATTTATTATTGGATAATATAAAAATTATGTAGGGTATAGAAACATTAGTAATTTTCATCTAATCATCTGCATAGATATCAGAATCACTGTTACTATCATTATTAACTTCAATTATTAGTGTTGGTATTATTTTTAACTGTAGAATTGTTCTTCAATTACGTAACGACAACAGTTTTTTCAACTTGACGGTGAAATTTAGTCCGGCTAAAATTTTCATTACGGTCTATGCTGACAAGAACTACAAACGCATCTGTCGGCTACCAGTTTGATGCAAATAGGGGTTGTAAAATATATAAGAAGGCAAAATTGTAATCGTACTAAATGTTTAGTTAAACTATACCATCTGAGGATAAGTCGTTCCTTTTATTTGTTTTGATATTCTTTAAACGATTAATATTTATTTAAATATCACCTATTATTTTGTTTATGATTTTATTTATTATAAATTTAGATCGAAATTTTCATTACGATACACAATTTAATAATTTGCTAGACAATTTAATAGCTAATGTGACGTCGATAATAAAGCTCTTGGAGGAGGAGTCAGATAAATTCAAACGACACACCTCACCATCTAAAATTTTCAACTTTTATCCGCAAATTACATTTTGAAGACCACTTGTAACGGTTGAATTGCGGCACACGCCAAAAATTACGATAAATAAGCGCCTTCTTGCCATTTTGCGGTAAACTACTCATTGCATGACGCTAGTTTGTGCACTATCGAATTCGCTGTCATCGATTTAGTCTAGAACTGCAAAGACCCGACGCCTTTAAGACAATTTATGTCTTTCGAGTAACTGTCTTTTCTGAACACTCTGTATATAAAGTAAAGCAAGCTAACTTTTTTTATTGGCCAGGGAAAAAAAACCCAGGTAGTTTTTAACGGATAGGAAAAGAATAATCCGATAGTAAAGCAGAATTTACCAGATTTTAAGCGGGAAAGATACCGACTCTATATATAGAAGTGGTGTTAGCGCCCATGTTGCATTTTTAAGTCCGCCACCGTACGTAGTGTTAATGTACCCTTCTACGCCAAAGTAGTGAGTCAAATAAACCCGGTAGTGGGTATTACGTGTGTTCACGACTTTTTTGACAAGAAAATTGGTACGGCTTTGAAGCCACGTTTTGATAACGACTTTACCATTTTCGCGATTACGTGACGTTAGAAGGGGTAAGTTAAACAGTCTCATTAATTCCACCACTAACGGTTTTACTTCGCGGGTTATGTAGGGCTAGGCGAGTCTAGGGTTAAGAGACGACTCGATTGCGGCACTCGATCTCTTTTCCTCCTGTTATCCTGCTATCTACCATCGAGCTTCCGAGGACTAAAGCACCGCAAAACAACCATCTCCAACGGAAACAGCAGATAAGGTTAGTTCAAGGTCTATGAAAGGTCGAATGAATGTGTGAACGTTAGTAAGCCTTTGAACGACACCTTTAAAGTGGAAAAAAACTTCTTTTTATTATATTGTGTTTCATCAAATTATTGCCTTTATTGTTTGTGGTAATCAGGACAACCTGTAAGGGGTGCTTGAGTTAACTACAAGGGAATTGTCTTGTCTAACTCAAACTGCATCGAGTCCTGTCTAATTGTGTGAAAATAGTGATAAAATTTTATTTGAATTATTTAGAATTAATTAATTATTTGAACATTCCGGATTTATTTGTTTTTTTTTATTATATTTCATTTTGAGGCCAATATCACTTATTGCTATCAGTTAGTTTTTTTGTTTGTTGTATTTTCTTTTATTTATTCAATATATTAATATTATTTTACTGGAGCTTTTGTTTAGCCTGCAGGTCTTGACCCCTAAAAGGCTAAAGGGAGGTTAATTTCGGCTATTGTCTGTGCTAGGTTGAGTGGCGCTATATCCACCACCTGTGTTCTTAGATTCACGCCTCTACGGCTGAACTACCGGGCAAATTTTGAACAAGGTAAAGCTAGCCGAGATTAGCCTGTCCTCGAGTTTTCCTATTTCCTTTATTCCCTTCTCTCCTTTTCCCCTTGTGTAACTTTACGGTTACATAATTGGCGCACAAACGTGGGGCCTGATTTAAAATTTCCTAATTATAAATATTTAAATTTGTTTTAACTTTCCATTATTAGTGAATTGGCAATTTAATAGTAGAGTAATTTAGAGTAATTTATCTTATCAATACAAATTTTATCACAATTTATTTTAGGTCGATAAAAGAAGGTTTTTTTTCACTACTTTTGTTTTTTTGTATTATTTTACACAATATTGCGAATTTGTACTCTTGGAATTATTCAGCGATAACAGGAAGGTCGAGTCGTATTATTATTACAGTAAATTTGTAACATACTTTGTAATTTGTAATTGATATATTTTCTTCATTCTCGAGTTGTAAATTTCGTAGGATAAAACTTTTCTGCTTTTATCTACTGATAAGTAATCAAATAACCAGTTAGAGTGGGTCTAGTTTATCGAATTATTCTTTTGTCTTATCTGTTTTAAATTATTATTAAAGATATCTGGGTCAAGCGCGTTCATTGCCCTTGTGTTTTTTTGTTAGCTTGAATTTGTTTTATTGTCTTGGAGTAGCGATCTAATTTTTTTTACTTGTCTTCGCATGTTATAAGTCGTTTATATATTTAAGGGTTACGCTATATTTCTTTTTTTATTTTAATTATTAGTACATAGTGAGTTGCGTAATATTTCGACATTATGGCTCAAAATTTAAAGTTTGAAATAAATCGTTTGACAGCGGACGAGCTTGTGTATGAACTCGCGATCCGTGGGGTGACTGAATCTGCGCCAGTGGACGAGATGCGAAAAACATTACGCGCTTTTAGGCGATTAGATAAATCGGTATCACCACTTAGTCTTCCAAACTACCCTTTCTCATTTGAGGACGATCATAACGCATTATTGGATCGCATTACGGAAATCGAGACTTTGTTAGCCGACTTCGACGGCGATAGGTCATCGTCTGCTTGCGCTAAATTAACTAGCAAGTTAGCTCATGCGTTAGGGCGTGTAGAAAAAAGCAAACCCGTATCATCCGCCGATAGTGCAGCAAAATCGCGGCTTTTAGTAAAACTAGTCACATTGCATTCAACGGTCGAATCGAAGATTAAACGACGTGACAAGAGTTTGGCCAATCAGACAAGTAATATACCTGATCTAGGATTGTTGCAATTAGATAGTTCAGAAGAAAGCGAAGACTCTGGAGCAGAAGAAGCTAGCGCATTTTCAGCTGTGCCTATAGCAGAGTCTAGCCGTATTTATCATGGGAAGGTAAATTCATTTCCCGTTTCAAAGTGGAACCTTAAATTTTCCGGTGTCGCGAGTGAAATGTCACTTAGCGCCTTTCTCCTTAGAGTTGAGGAATTGAGAATAGCTCGTAATGTTACAAAGACTGAATTGTTTATTAGCGCAGTAGATTTATTTAGCGATAAGGCTTTGATATGGTTTAGAGCAAATCGAAAACACTTATCAGATTGGAATTCGTTGGTTCTAGAGTTACGTAAACAATTTCAACCGGTAGATTACGACGATAAGCTCTATGAAGAAATTAGGCAACGCACACAAGGCAGAAATGAGAGTATGGGAATTTATCTTGCAGTAATGGAGAATCTTTTTGACAGACTAACCATTACAATTCCAGAAAAAGTCAGACTCAAGATACTGTTGAATAACATTACTCCGTTTTACCAAGCGCAGCTAGGTCTTACTAAGATCAATACTCAACAAGAATTGCTAGAATATGGAAGGTTGATTGAATCACGGAAAACTTCAATAGAGTCTTTTGTCCCGCCTGCCACCCGAAAGTCGCATAAATTCTTAGAGCCCGATTTATCCTATATTGAACCTGAACCCAGAAGCTCTTATCATCGTACGCAAATAGCTGAGGTTACTACGCAGCATCAACCCTCTTCATTAGGCAAGAAAGATATGCCCTGTTACAATTGTCAGAGACTAGGTCATTTCAGTCGAGAATGTACGTTACCCAGAAAGCTCGTTTGTTATAATTGCGGTAAGCAC
Source organism: Lagria hirta (assembly GCA_947359425.1). NCBI lineage: Eukaryota > Metazoa > Arthropoda > Insecta > Coleoptera > Tenebrionidae > Lagria > Lagria hirta. The sequence goes on from OX375794.1 coordinate 23,029,222, forward strand.
GGCGTCACCGTTAACAATTGTCCACAGTGTTCAAAAAACTTGCGAAGGAGGCGGTAATTAGTCGCGGTACTGAGTCTCTGGATGATTTTAAAAATACCACCGATAAGTGGTATCTTAAAACGCGATGTCGAGTCGAGCAATATCCGGCTAAATACCCGGCGTGGAGAGTTGAGGACGGCCTCTTATATAAATTGGTGCACAGCAAAACTGCTGAATTTAGCCAAGAAACGACCGACTGGAAACTTGTAGTTCCTACTGAATTCCGGAGAAAAGTAATACAACGGCATCATGATTGGCCTACGTCAGGTCATGTAGGCATTTACAAAACTTATTGGAAATTACATAACCGGTATACGTGGATGCGCATGCAAGCAGACGTAGTGCGTTACGTAAAGGGTTGTAGGACTTGCGCACAATATAAAGTTGAGCAAAAACGACCTGCTGGTCTTATGGGTAATAGACCCACGGCAACTGCCCCTTGGCAAATTATTAGCCTAGATTTTATCGGTCCATTTCCACGCTCACCGCGAGGTTATACTAACGTTTTAGTAGTCACTGATCACCACACCAAATACGTAGTTCTTTTTCCGGTTCGTAATATAACATCTAAAATCCTGGCGCAATGCATTGAAGACGGCATATTTTTAACTTACGGTACGCCTAAGATGATTGTTTGCGATAATGGCACACCTATGAAGGGACGCGAATTTCAGAACCTTTGCAGTAATTACTGCGTAACATTGTCTTATACTCCTCTATATTATCCGCAAGCCGATCCAACGGAAAGAGTGAATCGGGTGGTTAAAACCATGATTGCGCAAACCTTGAAAGAAGACCATAGGCGTTGGGCAGATAAACTGTCTGCTATCGGTTGCGCCATACGTACTTCGCGTCATGAGACCACCGGGTTTACCCCTTTCTTTGCCAACTTTGGACGAGAACATAAAATTAGAGGAGATGAGCATAATGACATAACCGCGAGAGATGAACCGGTTAATGCTGCAATGGAGACGGAAAAGCGTGTTACAGGATTTAAGGCTATGTTCCAGAAAATAGCAACTAAGGTTAGGGACGCGCACGAGCGTAATAAAAACATTTATAATCTTAGACGCAGGCCGGTTGATTACGTGGTAGGACAACAAGTTTGGAGGAAAAATAAGTCTTTGTCAAATGCCATCAAACATTATAGTGCCAAATTAGGTCCTAAATTTATAGGCCCTTTTATAGTTTCGAAAAAGCGTGGCACTTGGACTTATGAATTAGCAGACGATTTAGGAAATTCGAAAGGAGTATGGCACGTGCAGGACCTTAAGCCTGTCGCGCCTGATTTTGAGCCACCGTAGACTCATGTTTTAGGTCACTTCCGTTTTAGTCTATGGTTATGTAATTAACGAATTGTTATAAAAGTAGTACTTTGGCGAAAATTTTGTGTAGTTTTGAGCATTTTGGAACTTCTAGGACTTGTGTTTTGATTGAAAATTTTTTTGATAATAGTCCAGGAGCTTGTATAGAATCTATTCTATTTGTATAGAATTGTAGTCGATTAATTACATAATTAAACTTTTGTGCGGACCGTGGCTGGAGAATGATACCTTTTGGTCTTACAGAGTTTTTTTGCCCTATTGGAGGGGTGGACGAATACTTCAATGACTCACTGTCGACGGTAAAAGGCCGTCAAAAGATCTTTCGGAGTAAACAATAACTTTTCGTTTCACGCCAGATTTTATTTTGCCCTATTGGAGGGGTGGACGAATACTTCAATGACTCACTGTCGACGGTAAAAGGCCGTCAAAAGATCTTTCGGTGTAGACAATAACTTTTCGTTTCACGCCAGATTTTTTTTTTTGCCCTATTGGAGGGGCTGGCGAATACTTCAATGACTCACTGTCGACGGTAAAAGGCCGTCAAAAGTTCTTTCGGCGTAAACAATAACTTTTCGTTTCACGTCAAATTTTTATTTTCTAGTTCTGGCCAGTTAGTGGCAACAGTGTGTCTTTTGTTTATATTGTTAGGTACATTGCTCGTGTACTCTTCGGGACTTTTGTAGTTTGGTATAGTCCGAGAGGGACAGAGAATGTTGTTTTGTGATGATAGGAAAGTAGTGACGCACCGTTGTTCATTTGACTGTAGTCGACTAGAATCGCGTTGCGGAGCGGTCTGCATAGACCAACGTTTTTTTTCTTGGATGTTTATGTATTTTATTAATACAGATGTATTCGATTTTTCATTTGTTATTGTGCTAGAAAGCATATTTGAGAACTGGTTGTTATTAGCGGTGGGTAGGATTGCTTTGGGCACCCTACTGCTGTTGCTGGCAGTACCCTCGGGACCTGCTATTCGGAACGCTCGGAGAGGGTTTACGGATATCTAGGGGCCTCAACGGAGTGGGTAATGTCGGGAGCGCTCTTCCCACACGCGACGTAACAATTCAGGTTTCTCCGAGATTTTATTAGTTTGCTGATAATTGCTTGCCGGTAGGGTGGCAATGCCTGTGTCTTGTTCCTCTTTTGTTTGAATCGTTTTTTTTTGTGGTTTTTTTTGTTATTTTTTTTTTTATTCGGTGTTCAGGCAAAACACCATGACAGGCTAGTCCTGGGACACAGGCACCCATCATGTTAGCCCAGTACGGCTTTATGTACTTCCCTTAAGGATTACTCTTGGACCCTTCAGGTCAATTTGTCACAGATCCTTCTGATCTTTTTATTTTTTTTTTTCTCTATTTTCTTTTCCTTTTTTTTTTTAATATTTGCTGGTTTGAATTAGTTTCCTTTTTTTGATTTTGCGGTCTAAACATTAGCTTTTCCTATTCTTGGTTGCGCCACGTTCATTAAGTTCGGTTTTACTATAGGTTCGGGTTGGCTAACAAACTCTCGTGCGTCATTCCGGTAAATGGCGAGTAAAATTGTTTATAACAATTTTACTTATGTAAGGAGTGGGGTGTTGTAACGGTTGAATTGCGGCACACGCCAAAAATTACGATAAATAAGCGCCTTCTTGCCATTTTGCGGTAAACTACTCATTGCATGACGCTAGTTTGTGCACTATCGAATTCGCTGTCATCGATTTAGTCTAGAACTGCAAAGACCCGACGCCTTTAAGACAATTTATGTCTTTCGAGTAACTGTCTTTTCTGAACACTCTGTATATAAAGTAAAGCAAGCTAACTTTTTTTATTGGCCAGGGAAAAAAAACCCAGGTAGTTTTTAACGGATAGGAAAAGAATAATCCGATAGTAAAGCAGAATTTACCAGATTTTAAGCGGGAAAGATACCGACTCTATATATAGAAGTGGTGTTAGCGCCCATGTTGCATTTTTAAGTCCGCCACCGTACGTAGTGTTAATGTACCCTTCTACGCCAAAGTAGTGAGTCAAATAAACCCGGTAGTGGGTATTACGTGTGTTCACGACTTTTTTGACAAGAAAATTGGTACGGCTTTGAAGCCACGTTTTGATAACGACTTTACCATTTTCGCGATTACGTGACGTTAGAAGGGGTAAGTTAAACAGTCTCATTAATTCCACCACTAACGGTTTTACTTCGCGGGTTATGTAGGGCTAGGCGAGTCTAGGGTTAAGAGACGACTCGATTGCGGCACTCGATCTCTTTTCCTCCTGTTATCCTGCTATCTACCATCGAGCTTCCGAGGACTAAAGCACCGCAAAACAACCATCTCCAACGGAAACAGCAGATAAGGTTAGTTCAAGGTCTATGAAAGGTCGAATGAATGTGTGAACGTTAGTAAGCCTTTGAACGACACCTTTAAAGTGGAAAAAAACTTCTTTTTATTATATTGTGTTTCATCAAATTATTGCCTTTATTGTTTGTGGTAATCAGGACAACCTGTAAGGGGTGCTTGAGTTAACTACAAGGGAATTGTCTTGTCTAACTCAAACTGCATCGAGTCCTGTCTAATTGTGTGAAAATAGTGATAAAATTTTATTTGAATTATTTAGAATTAATTAATTATTTGAACATTCCGGATTTATTTGTTTTTTTTTATTATATTTCATTTTGAGGCCAATATCACTTATTGCTATCAGTTAGTTTTTTTGTTTGTTGTATTTTCTTTTATTTATTCAATATATTAATATTATTTTACTGGAGCTTTTGTTTAGCCTGCAGGTCTTGACCCCTAAAAGGCTAAAGGGAGGTTAATTTCGGCTATTGTCTGTGCTAGGTTGAGTGGCGCTATATCCACCACCTGTGTTCTTAGATTCACGCCTCTACGGCTGAACTACCGGGCAAATTTTGAACAAGGTAAAGCTAGCCGAGATTAGCCTGTCCTCGAGTTTTCCTATTTCCTTTATTCCCTTCTCTCCTTTTCCCCTTGTGTAACTTTACGGTTACACACTGTTGATTTAGATTTTCAAGTTATCAATTTTTAAGACTTTTTATCACTTTCTGATAACAATTTCAAAAATCTAAATCAAACCGTCGATACAGAAGACATTAAAACTTTTATATTCAAAATTTGATTTGATTTGCGTAAAAACTAAGCTCTGGAAATTGAGCCCATGTTTCCAAGCATTTTATCCACCGTGAAGATCCCCTTAATAGAAGTATGTAAAAAATATAAAGTGAATAGTGGTGAAGATATGGTAAAAAAAATCAGTCGTTACGAAGTACGTTCAGGAAGGAATTCAACAAGGTAGAGAGGTCCATTAGAAGCGGTAGTGGAAGTGACGACATTTATTCTTCTAATTTATGATACTTTCATTTATTAATGTTCAAAAAAGATAAAGATCAAGCTGCCACAAACATCTCTTATATACACAGTCCTTCTGTGATAATGATGATAATAACAATGGATTAGAATTTCATGATCCTAAAAGCCAGGAATTTGAGACCATGCATGAGAGTATGAATTTGGATTGAGATGTAGATAGTCAGGTAAATATAAGACTTATGGCCGGTTTCACAAAGAAGCGTTGTTAAATTTTAACATCGTGTTAAATCTTTTAACACGATGTTAAAATCGATTTGGGTTTCATAAAACGTTGTTTCTAATGTCAATGTCAAATTTAACACAAGTTAAGCACACGTTTTAACACACGCTGTTAAAACAAAAATCGGTTTCACAAACCATTGTTAGGATTAACACGTTGTTAAATCCCTTGTTAAACTAATTAAAGCTCAGGCCGTTGTTAAATTGACATTTCAAAAATATTTTCAAGAAAAGTTTAAAGAAAACTGACGAAAAACGTTAAACAGCTCTATTAACATTATAAATAAATTTGCCTGTTTGTTAGTGTACCTACGTTAAAATATCAGATTGCTCGGCATTGATTTTTTATTTGAGGTTAGACCAGTCGGTCTTTTTATTCTCCAGCATATAGAATATCTACAAAAATAAAATATGATTTTAACTTTATTAATATTGTAATAAGTATAATTATTTTTCCCACCTGGCTACACAGTTTATAAAGACACAACGCTTTTCCTCCGTGAAATTTTCCCTCTTTCTCGTTTACTCGATTGCAAATTATTATCCATCTTAACAATCATGATTCAATTAAAATAAAGAAGTAACAAACAATTTTATAGAGATTAGTGTGACGAAAGACGGCGAGGAAACATAAAGCCTCACAGAATAGCCCCAATTTAATAACTTTGAATTTTTGTATTTGACATTTGATTTGACAGATGACAGGTGGTTTTGTTGAATAACATAAAATTATTGAAGTCTATTGCCGATATCACCCGATTTTGTGAGATAACACATTGTTAACTAACAACGTGTTAAAAATCTGTTATGAAACCCGTTCTTATTTTAACAACGTGTTAATTTTAACACAATGTTAGCTAACAACGTGTTAGTCAAATTTTAACAACGCTTTGTGAAACCGGCCAGTAAATTCTAATATATGAACCGAATTGCGAGTTCATTTTTCATTTGGTTGAAGTTAGTTAAGAGAAAAAGTGTTTGAGTGCAGCTTTTAAAATAAGAAACAAAGTGCAATTCTAGACAAAAACCGTATAGTATGCGTAACATAGAAAAACGCGTGTCGACTGAATGTGCATACTGGAAAACATGAAACGACTATGCAATTATGCATTAGTGGTGCGCATTGAACATCAATTTTTCCCAAACATCGATGTTTGTTCTTCGATATGTCGATGTTTTGGCATCGAGGTTTACACTTCGATGTATCGGAAACATCGACCAAAAATACTAAAAAAACATCGATGTTGTCGCTTTATTTATTTTTCTTTCCAATTATTATTACAAAATTTAAATTTTACTTGAAAGCATTTATTTCAATTTTACAAGCAAATACATAATAAAACACCATAGAAACCGTGCAGATAATGTTCGCGCGCGCCCAGCAGCAGCGACAATCACCTTTTTTTGAAAAAAAAAAACTGACATTTGTCAGGTCGTAGAGGTCATACGTGCTTTGACATTTATATAAAACTTCTTTGAAAAAGTCTTTGAAGAACTCGGTGGTTTACTTCCTATGCGGAATAGCTTCAAAAAATAAAAAATCCAACTCTAAAAACAATAAATGCAAAAACGATTTTGTTCACTTCATTCATGGCGCTCATAGCATTTATGGACGGTCCCTATAAATAAACAATCACAAATTACAAGCGCCCTCTACTGAGATATAACCGAGGTAAAAGGTAGGGGTACTGGTAGGTAGCTTTTGCGCATAGATTTTTTAAATATTACTTATTCAAAATTGAGGAAATCCCCGAAAACCGATGTTATAAATAGACGTCGAGCAGCTTTTGCGTCATTCTTCTGTATCCAGCGTATTCGTTTCTATTGTGAACTTATTCAAAATGTCATTAAAACGCAAAAGTGAAGTGTGGAAGTTTTTTGAAAAACATAATGATGGGTCAGCAACTTGTCGAGTCTGCAACAAAAAACTTAAAACTTCAGGAAATACTAGTAACTTAAGCGGTCACGTTAAACATCTTCATCCAAGTGTCCTCAAAGTTAGTGCTCTGTCTTCAGTTCCCAAAACGTCGGCGACCCTGACTACCCCTTCGACGCCTCAAGATGAGGCTTCGACATCAAAAAGTTTAGCTTTTTCAACATCGCAGAATGTTGCTTCAACCTGAAAGGATTGTGGTTGATAATTGGGATATAGAAAGTACAACTTCTAAAGAAAGTGAGTTGTTTGAAGTCTCATCGAGTAAAAAGGCAAGTGATTCAATTATTATTACACAAACATTAATTTCCGACGCAATGTCCGAAGTGAAAGCCTATTCTGAAAAAGGGACAAAATTTTTAAAAATTATTAATTGTATACTTTTCATGATCTGCAAAGACTGTCAACCTATCTCAGTCGTTGAAAATGAAGGTTTTCAGAAACTAATAAAAACAGTGGCACCTCTTTATAAAATTCCACACCGAACAACTATTACAAGACTTATAGAAACAAGATACAACCTATTGTCATCACAAATTAAAGAACAATAATTAGCTGTTATAAAACACGTAACACTGACTACAGATATATGGAGTGACACTCAGCAAACTAGAAGTTTTTTGGGACTCACAGCCCATTTTCTGAAAAATACCGAACTTGCTTCAGTTACTGTAGGAGTATTTGAATTGGATGAGAGACATACATCAGACTATTTGGCAGACAAAATTTTAGAAATATGCAATGAGTGGAATATATCAAACGAAAACGTTACTTGTGTCGTGACTGACAATGGAGCAAACATGGTTAAGGCCACAGAACTAGAATTTAACAAGGGAAAACATTTACCGTGCTTTGCTCACACTATCAATTTAATGATTGAAAAAGCAATGGAACAAACTCCAGATCTACTTACTCTTATAACACGAGTGAAAGCTATTGTCACATGGTTTAAGCACAGCGTTGTAGCTTCAGATGAGCTGAGAAAAATTACTGACTTAAAACTTATCCAAGAAGTTTCTACGCGGTGGAACTCTAGGTACTACATGATAGAGAGATTTTTTTGTACAGGTATTAATGAGATTATAATTGAACATCAACAAGCTCCAACAATGTTATCTGCATTGGACATCTTAGAGCTGAAAGAAATCGGCAAAATTTTAAAACCTGTTGAAGCAGCTACAAGGGAAGCTTGTGGTGAAAAATATTTAACTACAAGTGCAGTAATACCAATGACCCACTGCTTGCTGACAACTATCACCAATATAAAGCCTGAAACTCCTATTGCTACAGTACTTCAAGCTTCAGTGATTAGCGAATGCAATAAGAGGTTTGAAAAGACGGAACATGTTCATATTGTGGCTTTGAGTACTATACTGGATCCAAGATTTAAAAGAATTCACTTCAATGATCCACTAGCCTGCTCCAAAGCTATTAAAACATTAAAAGAATTAACTCAAGATCATCATGTCGACACAGCTAGTGTCCCAGATCTTTACACTGATAATAATAAGTTATTATTTATTCATATTTGAAATGCTTTAATGCTTACACTGTTTTATATTTTTCCGTTCTTTTCTAGAAGTCTTAAAATCTGCGGAATCTTCATTATGGGCTGTGCACCACAATCTGGTTCAAACTCACAATGCCTCTCCAACGAACTTCTAATGTCGAAGTGGCAGCATATTTAGAAAGTCGACTGCTAAATCTTTCTACAAATCCTATGGTGAAAAGGCAAACATTGAAGCACCAGTATCCACGATTGTACCGGGTGTCCCGTTAAGAAAGGTCACCGGATATATCTCAGGAACCACTTGTCATAGAGCTTTGAAATAAAATTTTTTTTAATAAAAGTGGCGAAAAAAAAATGCTGGAAATTAGTTTCAAGTTTCTAGAGTGGCCGCCAGAGGGCGAAATTGTCACAACTAACTAAAAAAACAGTTTTTTTTTCATTAAAAGTTTAGTAAACGTTAATCAAAAATATGTTTATTGCAAAGATGAGACAATTTTGCACAAATTTGATCTGGCACTTGTTACTCTAATTTGTCAAATGTGAGTAGGAAGAGGGTGGGGATATGCAATGCGGAAAACGTCTATATCTTTGGCTTGCATCAACCTATTTTGACAAAATTGGTGTCAATGGAGAGATAACTTTTTGTTTTATTTATTATGTAATAAATTAAACAATTTAACTTTGTTTTTTAAGTGCTAAAAAGCACTGTCTAAAGAAAAATTAAACTTTTACAATTTTCTTTAAAAATGTAAATGGAATGGTATATAAATCTTTACATAAATGGAAAGAAAATTAAAAAACAAGTTCAGATTCAAAAACCGCACGTCGATATCTTTTTTGCATCAAAAGTTATAAGTGAAAAAGTGAAAGGAGTATGACAGGTATTACACTTTAAGCAATACGCTTGATACGGAGAATATTAAACTAACAGTATATTTATTAAAAATTCAAATCCATCTAGTTTAATAATGTTCTAAACCAACACAATTGTTTTTAAACGCCATAGTTGTTGAGATATGAGAAATAAATCATATTATGTATTGTAAAAATTCAACCTTACTCATGTAATTACATTTAGAATTGATTTTGTTCTGAAATGCTTTTTTATCTCTAGACAGGAAAAAACAATAAATACCTTAGTACTACCCCACTTGCAAGAGGCATTTTAACTGATGACTTAGTAGATAAACGTGTCTAAGTGTATCTTACGCACTCTCCCCTAAGAATATATTCTTATTTTACTTTTTTCCCAGCATTTCATAATACAGCATATCAGAATTGCTCCTGTAGTTTATAGAACTCATAGATAATCAAAAGTTATGTTGGCGCTGGCACAGCACCATCATAAAACATAGACAAAGCAATAGACCTAGACAAAGAAAACCCAAGAGAACGTGACAAACATAAGGACCGCTCCAGCTATACGCATCAAAAGGTTTGAAGATATTTTCAGGGTTTTTCCCAAAAATAAAAAGGGAATCTCTAGGTAAAACGACACGAAGAAGATATAGTTTTTCACCAGCTTCGATTGTGAACATACCCCGTTGAACCAGCGCAGTTAAAATTTAATTATTTACTTTTCAATCATTCCATTTATTAATTTTTTTAATCTTTCATTTCAAAGTATTGTTTTTTTTGCCAATTTCAAATGCTGAAGCGTTCGATATGCTTGCAGTATATTTCGAATGTTTTCAAAATGCGGCCATCGCCTCAAGAGTATATGCCGAAAAATATCCAAACCGACACCACTACGATAGACGGGTTTTCACTCGCATTGCTAAGCGGTTGCAAGAAACTGGCAGCGTTCACCGTCATCCCCATAACAGACGTCGTATAAGCCGTTCTGAAGCAAATATTATCAACGTTCTTGCATATGTTGAAATTTATCCGCATATGAGTATACGGCAGATTTCAAGAGACCTGGGGATATGCCGCACAATTATTCACAAGACATTGAAAGAACACAAGTTAGTGTTTCTACTGTTTAAATAGCATTTTTTCAAATATGTTTTTCAGATTGCACCCGTATCATATGGTACTTCATCAAACCTTAGTAGAAAGAGATTTTATCGCAAGACTTGACTTTTGCCATTGGCTTCTAGGTATGCAAAAACAAGAACCCAGACTTTTGTCCACAATATTGTGGACCGACGAGGCTACATTTAACAGCGCTGGAACAATTAATTTGCACAATATGCATTATTGGTCTGCAGAAAACCCACACTGGATGCGAGAAATACAATATCAGGGAAGGTGGAGCGTTAATGTTTGGTGTGGTTTAGTTGAAAACAAAGTCATAGGCCCATATATATTCAACGAACCGCTTAACGGCCATACTTATTTAGAGTTTTTAATAAATATATTACCTCTTTTGTTAGAAAATGTGTCCTTACAAACTCGACAAGTTATGTTGTACCAACATGATGGATGCCCAGCACATTTTGCAGTAAATGTTAGACATCATTTAGATGAGCTGTATCCTGAAAAATGGATTGGAAGAGGACGTTTATTTCCATGGCCACCAAGATCGCCAGACTTGACGTGCTTAGATTTTTATTTGTGGGGAAGGGTAAAAGATTTAGTGTACGGTACTAGACCAACAACACAAGAAGACATGGTGCAACGAATCACAAATGCACTTCAAAGTATTTCAGCAGCTAAAATTGAAGCAGCTGTAAACTCCACTCGACAAAGATTGCTTCTTTGCATCCAAAATGACGGAAAGCAGTTTGAACATTTGACAAACCACTAGATATAGTACCTTGGTTGATTTTTGTGTGTTTTGGTATAATACGTGTATTTTTGATATTTGTGTGATAAACAACATTAAATTAAGAATTAAAACATTGTTTATATTTTGTTTATTTTATAATCAAGTTTGTAAATAGGTTAGTCTAATATTCTCCGTATCAAGCGTATTGCTAAAAATGTAATACCTGTCATACTCCTTTCACTTTTTCACTTATAACTTTTGATGCAAAAAAGCTATCGACGTGCGGTTTTCGAATTTGAACTTGTTTTTTAATTTTCTTTACATTTATGTAAAGATTTATATACCATTCCATTTAAATTTTCAAAGAAAATTGTAAAAGTTCAATTTTTCTTTGCACAGTGCTTTTTATCACTTGAAAAACAAAGTTAAATTGTTTAATTTATTACATATTATATAAAACAAAAAGTTATCTATCCATTGACACCAATTTTATCAAAATTGGTTGATGCAAGCCAAAGATATGGACGTTTTCCGCATTGCATACCCCCCCCCTCTTCCTACTCCATTTGACAAATTAGAGTAACAAGTGCCAGATCAAATTTGTGCAAAATTGTCTCATCTTTGCAATAAACATATTTTTGATTAACGTTTACTAGACTTTTAATGAACGGTGACCTTTCTTAACGGGACACCCGGTACAGCCTAGCTATGAAGTACTTGACTCCAGTTGCAACATCCGTTCCATCACAGCGACTATTTTCCAAAGCTGGGCAGACTCTAAACCAACAAAGGAATCGTTTAAAAAGAAAACGCTTATCACAATTGCTATTTTTACAATCTTTAAATAAGCTTGAATGGAATCTGTAATAAGTTGTTAATTAGATTAGGAAAATAGACATTCATACTTACATTGACTTACGTTTTTTCTATAGGATAGGACTATAGTTAATGTAACAAATTTTCTCTATCAAAATTTCTCTCATAGTATTTGACTCATATTTTATACCACACAAAAAAATCGATGTTTAAGAAACATCGATGTTTTTGTTCCGCGAAGACGAAACTACTGTACTAGACTTTGTGAAATTTGCACAAGAAGAAAGAACAGCGCAAACTAAATATTTCCTTTAAAGTTAAGAGCTGTGAGGAAAGCTATTATTCATGGATTAAGAATTAGAATAAAAACCGCTGGGAAGTGAGCTTACTCACTTTAAATCAGATATTTCCAATTGCCCTCATCACGTGTTTGGTAATCATAAAAATTGTGATACATATTTTTATGCGGTCTTATAAATGACCTATTGGCTTGTGGAAACAGACTACAGCAAACTGCACCCAGTTTACTGTTGCATATGAACAACAACGCAGCGGAATGCTATAATTCGGTAGTCGCACAAGTTGTTGGTGGCAAACGAATAACTTTTAGTTCAAAAAATGAGATAAGTTATGAGGTAAGATGTCGAATTGCAGCGCTCTAAATTATCGAATACAAAAATTGTATATCTAAGGTCTATAAAACCATGACAGCAAACACGGGAAAATACACAAAGCTGTACATGGACAAAACTAGACGCAAAAGAATGTATAATGAAAAAAAAAACAATTTTTTTCTACAAAGACTAAAACAGGAAATACATTTTCTAGTGCAGATGCTAATTATGGAGCAGTCGATGAATTAAGCCCTATTCCCTATAAAGTAGGAAACAAGAACTATTATCTCTTAGTGCTACTTCTAATCTCCGGAAATTCGAAATAAAAACTAAAGAACAGTCTAGCAATCCTTTGTGGAAAACAACTACTACTTCCAACTTTGGGACAGTATGTAAATTACAAAAATCTACCGATCCGAGGAATCTTGCCAAAAGAATTGTGAACTCAATTTTTTCCGGATCTGCTGCAACGCGGCGGGGTGTCGATCCAGAACCTATTGCCAAAACAAAATTGATAGAATATTTTAAGATAGAAGAACCAATTACCGAATGCGGCCTCTTTGTTGATGCGGACTTTCCACATTTCGGAGCCGGTCCAGACGGATTACTTTCTGGGGGAGACATTATTGAAATTAAATGCCCGTATTCAAGTAGACAGTTAACTTCAGAAAAAAGTTTTACAAAAAAAATTAAATGTTTAGACGCATGTGCTATTGGACCCAATCGCCCTAAAAAAACCAATAAATATTACAACCACGTACAAGATCAATTAGCACTCAGTGGAGCAAAATTTTGCTACGTTGTTGTGTGAAGGCCCTTAGGACTTATTGTCGATAAAGTAAGATATTGCATAGTTTACACAACTATGGTATAATATACTAATATGTTTTTTGTTACAGATAGCATATGACATAAAAAAATTTGAAATGTAGGAGAAACCAGCTTTTAGTATTTCCTCGAAGAGAGTGCAAGCGGTCAGTTAGTAGAGTCCACCCAAGCAAACATGAGCTCTTAGGAGGCGTGCGCTGCCTTGAGTCGCTTGAGGTTTCATGTACACACCGCACCGATTGGTTAACTTGAATTTACTCCTGACTTTGCTAATTCAGTTTGCATATTTTCCGTGGCTCATGTTTACTTGGGCGAGCTGTATAGGTGTTACTAAACTGGTTAGGTGAGAACGGGCGTCACCGAACAGTGTCGGCACTTCTTTTGAGCGAAATTAATAACATTTGATATAAATATACATAAGATTAGAGTTTATTCCGTAAGATAATAATACAAACTAAATAACGCACGGTATATATTTTAATTTGTTTAATATGTGCGTTTTATGTGATTTAGTTGAACATGTTTTACACATGTTAGAACATGTTAAACATGTCGCAAATGTTTTTGATATCACATGGAAATTTTTTTCAGTCTTTTAGAGTTTTATAAAGCTTTTATATTTTTATCTTTTGTCACACAGTACTTACACGGGATATTGAGTAACACTTACCGGCTTTTCTGCTTTATAAAGTTATCAGCAGCCGATGCTTAACTTAAAAGATTGCATTACAGTCCATTACAATACTTGAGGATATGTGTCATTCTTAGTCATATTCAAGTTCATTTCTACCGTGAGGATCCCCTTAAAGCACAATAACCTATTTTTTAAAACTTTTATTGATGTACTCAGTGCTTTTGATTTTCCACAAGGCAGTATGCTGCCGATAAACTTCTATAAACTCGGTCAAAAATTTTTTACTGCTCATTTTTGCCGCACTAGTTATATTGCTAACAAATTTTTACTGCCAAGCCAACATTTACGTTTATTTGTGCAAAAATGAGGCATGCAAGCTCTGACTTGTTGGCGGATTTGCATCATCGTCGCTTTTGGCAAATGTGTCAAGAAATGTGTTGGTCTATGCCTGCCTATTATTCGTCACAACCGGTTGTGACCAGAGATCTAAGGTTCCTCGCTCCAATACCGGATAAAAATTTGTACATACATAGTTGCACGTACATTTTGAAATTGCGAAAGATGGTGAAGAATTGGCTACCCAAGAAACCAAAAGACGCTTATTACAAAGAATTGAGCGTGTTCAATAACTGGAAAAAGGAAAACGATTTGTGAGGTAAGCGAAGAAGGTTGTTGGGTTATTTCTTCAACAAAAATTTTAGCAGCCTCTTCAAAGTGAACGAAATACCGCATGTTAAGATCGACATTGAAGATTCACAAAAATACAGATATTTCACAATATGGCAAGTTAATCGCTTTTTTGGAGAACGAATAAAAAAATTACAAGTGTAAGAAATCAAAAGCTCTTTAAAGAGAGCATATGCAACAAGTTCTAGCATAAACACCCAATAAAAAATGTTTGATGATTGACAGACTGACAACAGAGGAATTAGAAAACAATTTTGTAATTTCTTTACAAGTAAATATAGATGGAACACATTTGTAAAGTAGCAGTGCTATTGAATATTGGCCAATTTTAATAAAACTTTGTACTTTCAAAAACAATACTCCATTTGTAGCGGCAATGTTTTGTGGAGAGAGTAAACCCAAATCACTTGCACAATACTTAAACCCTTTTATTAACGAATTTGAAATTTTGTTAAAAAACGGAATCCAAGTTGATACTTATCATTTTGTTGTTCATTTAGAGGCTTTCTGCTGTGATTCACCAGCGAGGTCCTATCTTAAACAGACTATGGGACATAATAGTATACATGGTTGGGAAAGATGTGTCACAATGAGTGTATATTCACAAGCTGACAAAAAAAGATTTTACCCGGTTAATAGTGAAAATGAGATTAAAAGACGAGGTGCTGATTTTTGTGAAGATTTATCCTAAAATAGTCACATCAAAGATAAATCACCCTTATTAGAGCTAAAAATAGATTTAGTGTCAAAATTTGTTTTTGATCCCATGCATTTAATCTATTTGGGTGTGGTTAAAAGCACAGAGCACTCGTTAAAAAACTAATTGTTAATTATTGGTTAGAGTGAAAACACCCATTCAAAATTTCTAAATTAGCTGAAAGTAATATCAATAATTTGTTACAAAAATGTATTCGCAAGCACATTCATTCTGAATTTAATAGAAAAATTAGGACTCTAAAAGACATTAAAAGGTGGAAAGCCACCGAGTTTCAATTTTTTTTATTGTATTGCGGAGTAATTGTAATATTTAATAACATAAACACATGAATGTATAAACACTTTTTACTGCTTCATACAGCCGTGTTCATTTTAAATAATGCAAAACTGATTGATAAATATATGAACATAGCACATAATAATTTGATCAAGTTTGTTAATCAGAGTGCAGAAATATATGATATTTTTTGTTGTATATAATGTGCATTCTCTGGTGCATATTTGTGAAGATGTTCAGTGTTACGAGCCTTTGGAAAATTACAGCTGTTTTATGTATGAAAATTACTTGGACCGATCAAAAAGAACTGTGAGAGGTAAAAATTTACCGCTCCAGCAAGTCAACAACAGGATTGTGGAGATGTTAAAATTATGTAACCGGACTCCTAGCAAGTACATGTCGTTTCCACATAGAAATGGCTTTGTGGTAATTCCTATCATACATCAAATTTAAGTATTATTTTTCTTTAACTCTTCCGCTTGTCGAACCAAAAAATCCGAAAAAATATTTATCGAGATTTATTTTAACATTTTATGCATATACATTAATTTGTTTTTCACATTTTCAATAGTATCAATAAAGTATATGTGTCAAAATCATGTTCTCGGTAATTGAATTTGACAACAAGAAGAGGGAATGTTCCGTTATATATATCGGGTGTCCCAGAAGTCGCGCACCCCATTGTAGGGATCGAAAGAGAAAAATATTCTAAGACGAAAAGTCCTGAGCCATTTTTTAATCAGACGCATAGGTAATTAATTATTAATTAATGAAAGTGACCAATCAGGAACGCGCGACAGTTACCGATACACTCACACTAGTACACGATCTCACACATTCACCTAGCATCACGTACGTCCGCCGTCCACGGCCGTTCCTCCCCACTCTCTGTCTACTGCTCGAGAAGTCGGCAGCGTGCACAATAATTCTACTCACGAAAACGTAAATCTAAGCTTGCAAGCAGCCAGGATGTTAGAAAAGAATCTATCTGCATGGATTATGGTAAAAGTTTGCCCATACCTAACATAAGTACAAATGACGCATACTATAAAAGACAGCTTTCTATGTACCTTTTCAACGTACACGTACTTTCTACATCAGAGAGTGTCTTTTAAGTCTATCCGGAAAATGGAGGCAAGAAAGGCAGTGATGATGTTTCCTCGATGTTGTACAACTTCCTTTATAACCACTTGGACCCTCGAGTTCGTATTTTAGACATATTTTGTGACTCCTGCGGAGGCCAAACCAAGAACTACACATTATTTCGCTTCTTGCACCATGTAGTTCACGAACAGAAACGTCTGGATTACGTGAAAGTGACTTTCTCAGTAAGGGGTCATTCGTACATGGAGCCAGATGAGAATATATAAATCATAAAGCACAAAACTAGATATGAGACTCCTGATGAACTATGGGACTTGATACGTTCTTCTAGAATCAAGCCGTCTCCCTTTATGGTAACACAAATTGGCACACAAAACCAACGCATTTTTCGCCAATGGACAAAGCACCTCCCTACAATGTACAAAAAAAAGTGTTCTGTCCCAATACGTGAAATCAAAGAATTTGAAATATTGAAAGAACATTCAAGAATAATGCGATACAGAAACTTTTACAATTCATGGTGGGAGACCGCGGCTATAAAACACAAAAATTATCGGCGAAGAATGGACCTGAAAGAAAACAAGTTTATTCTTCCTGATATGGCGTATGACGGTAAAATGCCTTGTCGCATTTATTTAATTGTTTTAAAATTGTTTTATTTGTAGGACTGATTAAGATAGCTGCAGAAAAATATGCTGACCTACAATGTTTAAAACGGTTTTGTGGCCCAACCGCCCAAGAATTTCTTACCAATATTCTACATAACTAAATATTAATCTTTAATTTGTTACTTTTATAATAATAACTTAGCTATATCAAAAATCAAGCTTTTTCTTTAAATAAAAACAGGCTAAGTCACGTTCATCCTGGATGTTATTTTGAATTTTGTAAACATTGACTCTGCTATAAAGTTCAAATCTTTATAAAATGTAAAAAATATAATAAGCATATTTTATTATGAAAGTACTAATTTAGAACTCTAGTTCAAAACAAAGTTATAACAAATTTTAACTCAAAAACGTCCATATCTCTTAAACTGTTATTTGTGACTTAGCTGGTTTTTCCCGTGCACCCTTCTATATATATATATATATATATATATATATATATATATATAGTTTATTAACAAAAAATTTTAATTTTCAAATCTAGAATTTTAACATGTTTTATACTAATAACCAAAAAAACCAAATTTTACTTCTTGTTAACTTTAATTAATTGTCGCTTATGGTAAGGAAGCTGAAGTTAGACTCTAGTCTAACTATTCTCTAACTATACTCTAAAAACAATTTTATTGTGCTATAAATTCTAATTTATAGCACAATAAAATTGTTTTTGCATTGTAGAGGCCCTGAAGATGGTATCAAAATAAAAAGTACCGAAAGTTTGGCAATATATAAAAAGACCACATGTAACAATTATTTCACCACCCAACTGTAAACTTATTAACGATTTAATAATAAAACTAATGAATTTCAACTATAAAAGTATAATAAAATTTCACTGGTACATGCAACAAATGCGTAACCACATATGATCTCAACAAAACTGCCAGTCCCCTCCTTCGTTCCAATCGTGATGACGTCATACGCTCCTATTCAACCGCTTTATGTTAACACGGCCCTTCCTGACAAGCTGATGTCCTCACCAGCGACCATCCTATGTCTATGAAAGATGTGAGCTGCTCATCAGAAGTCCTCATCAGCTCCCTTTCTAACACGCGGGTGCGTTGCTCTTTTCTAGCGTACTGACTGACCATCACAGGACTGACTTCCACCTTGTTCCACTTTGTTCCACATGTGCTAACAAAATTCACAAAAATTTTAGAAAATTAAAAAAATTATTAAAAGAATCTTGAATATTAAATCATCACAAAAAAAAAACAAAATCTGTAGTCATTCTCTGCTCTCCTGCTAAATATCTGTAAGGAATTTAATTCACTTGGCCAAGTGCATAAAAAGAAAAACAAATGTTTACGTATAATATTTTTAAGCATAATCAATACCTTAATTTTAATTCTATAATCTAACTTATCTACTTATGATGTACACCTAGAGTGGCACCTGCTTACAGTTCCGGCCCCGTGCCTACCGTAACCATCCTCTACAACACTTTACCAAATTGCAAAGAAGGAACTGCCGTAGCGCACGCAGGGGTATACGACCTGTCAATCACCCTTTCGCACAAGCCAGCAATGTCTCGCGCTATATCCAAAACTCAGACAACTTTACCACTGATCTCTGAATTTCACATATAACCACCGCCAGCAACAGCAAAAGTGACGCAGCCGAAGTATACACCTATGTCTCTGTCTCCAAACAGACCATCCATTTTCAACTTTCCAGCTACAACATTATTCGGCCATAATCCATGGTCTCATATTGTTTACACCATGTACTCCTCTATACGCAACTCTCTTTCGGGTTACTCCTGGTATATCACCAACCCCATAACGGTCATTTTCTAACGACTTATACACCTGGTAAGGTCCTCTCCATTTGGGACACAATTTTTTACTTTGTCCCGTAGCTGGCAAACTCAAGATTCGTACCAACACCATGTCACCCACTTTATATTTGACATCTGGATTTCGTCCTTTATCAAAATAAACATTTTGCTTTTCTTGGGACTCTTTAATTTGGTTCTGCATATTTGCACGAACTGCAGTTACATCTACAACATTATCAACATTATTAATACCCTACAAAGAAACACGAATGCCAATTAGTGCTTCACTTGGAGAAATTCCAATAGATCTATTTAACGAACCATTTAAACCTATCTGAATGTTTAATATGTTTTTATCCCAACAACGATCAATTTTATCGCCACCCATTGTAGCCAAACTATCAAGTATGGTACGATTGTATCTTTCGACTTGGTCGTTTCCTCGTGGCACACCTACTGCAGTTAAATGCAAATGAATCGAAATAGATTTGCAAAATGAACCAAATTCCGCGCTGGTAAAACAAGTACCCCTATCAGCTATAATACGATTAGGTGCTCCAAAAATTTTAAAAGCCTCCTTTAAACTTTTAATGACCAACGATGTCTTGGTGTTGCGCACAGGATATAGAAGTATAAACTTTGTAAACGCATCTATGACTACTAATAAATGAGTATTTCCCATTTACTAATACGAGAATGAATTTCATTCTTTGCGAATGTTTGTTTAAGAGCATTGCAGTCAGTAATAATTGTAAAATGTCGTTCCATTAGATAAATCCGAAATCGTTTAGCAGCTGCTACAATAGCCAAAGCCTCTAATTCAAACGAATGCAGTTTCTGCTCAGATAGTGTTGTTTGCCTACTAAAATATGATACAACCGACTCTTTATTTTCATTTACTTGTACCAAAATGCCCGCCAAACCATAACGGCTTGCATCAGTATAAAGCCTAATTTGCTTTTTTGGATCATACAAAGTTAAAATAGGTCCAGATGTTAAATGAATTTTCAAAGTTTGAAATGCCTCATCTTGATCTTGGTTCCACACCCACGGTGTATTTTTTAATAATAATTGTGACAAAGGTTTTGATTTGAGTGCATAATCTTTAATAAATTTCCTAAAATAACCTGTTAGTCCTAAATACTGCCGAACCTCGTGAACATTTGATGGTCGAGGAAATTGAGCTACAGCCCGTATTTTATCTCGACTAGGTTCAATAACCGAATCGCTAATTTCATATCCTAAATATTGAATGTGTTTTTGAAAGAAGAAACATTTTTTTAAATTAAAAGTTAACCCGTGAGTTTTAAAAGTTTCTAAGACTTCGGTCAATGTTTGAAAAGCTTCTTCATATGAATGAGAAGGTATCAACACATCATCTAGATATACAAGAACCTTATTAAACCTCAACTGTCCTAACGCACAATTCAACATTCTTTGAAATACTTGAGGCGCTATTGATAACCCAAACGGAACACGTAAAAACTCATACTGTCCATCTTGTGTGACAAACGCTGTCTTTGGTATAGATTCCTCAACGACAGGAATATGATAATATCCCGAAAATAAATCTAAACTAGTAAAATATTTGTAGCCTGCCAAACGTCGCAGCTGTTCTTCAATAATAGGCAAAGGGTATTTGTCCTTGACAATTATTTTATTTAATTCTCGATAATCTACACAAAGACGATAACCACCTCCTTTCTTTGAAATTAATACCACAGGACTCGCATATGGAGAGTTTGATTCCCTAATAATTTTGTTATTAATCAATTCCTCAACAATTTTTCGTATGTGTTGTCTTTCGTATTCCGAAAAAATTCTCGGACGTTTAGAAATCGGCTTATCAGTTGTTAACTGTAGTTTTAATTGAGTAAGGTTAGTTACTCCTAAATCCGACATATCTTGAGCTACGCATTGAGGATATTTATTTAAAACTTGAAGTAATTGCTGAACATATTTTTCATCAACACCGCTTTCGATGTTAATATTAGTTTTCACTAGTTTTAATGATTTTTGAGGAATCTCTAAATCTAGTTTTGATTCGCTGAATAATAAATTGTGACCTGTTTTTGTATAAGATATTTCATTCAACTCTGTAAAATTTTGTCCTATTAATATTTGAACCTCCATTATTGCGTCATTGATAATATGAAATTGAATTTTGCGCGAAATATTGTCTAATTTTATTTCACATAGAACATAATATTTAGAATTTAATTTTGTTTCATTTACCATTAAGAGGCTAACAGTGTTATGAAATTTTATCAAGGTTAAGCCAAGCTTAAGTGCCTGTTTGTAAGTCATCAAAGACACGCTGCTACCTATGTCAATAAAAGAAGTACAGTTTATATTATTAATTATAATATTTTTATAGAATTTGTTCATTGTTTGAGGTCCTATGTAGTTTACATTATACTCGATAGCTTTTTGATTACATTTGTTGTTTGCCGATGTACAATTTCGACGTAAATGAGACGTTGAACCGCAATTAAAACATTGCCTCTTATCGACATACTTATGTTTCCAAGTTTCACTATTTTTATTGGTTTGTTTAAAATCTATTGATGGGTTAGCGGAGCGCGATCGGGTTTCATCTAAAAATTTTAAGTGACTCGCTAACACATGTGGATCCTTTATATCAGCAGTTTCCACTGAAAATTTTATTTGCAAATCAGTGATACCTCCCATAATTAAATTAACCTGGTCAGGTGGCGTAATATTTAGTTTGAGTCGATTAATCAAAGCTAATTTTTCAAATAAATATGAATAAAGACTTTGATTTGGTAATGGTTTAAAATTTATCATGTTTTGCATCAACTTGTGCAAATTTCTTTTAGGTAAAAAGGTTTCGTGAAGCATTTGCTTCCACTCGACCCATGAATAAATTCGCGACGGCAACCCTCTGTACCAACTTTCTGCAGGTCCTCGCAATTTACATAATGCCAAATGCGCGGTTGTTTTTGTATCCCAACCATAAATTTGTGCAAATTCATCAACCGATGCTAGCCAATCGTCAACATCATTGACAGTTGGATCAAAAATCCCAATAAGATTTGAATGAATTGAAATATTACTTACCACGCCCTTATCATCTTTTTGCCCAATCTCTCTTACCAATTCTGACATGCTTTTTAATATTGCCTCACTCAACTCTGAAACAGAAGAAGTACTTCTGTGTGTCCTTGCCCTTGCTGAACGAGACCTATTTTGCTGCCTTCTCTGATGGCCTTCATCAGAGGAATCTGATTCTCGACGTTAACTCCGGGATTTCCTTATTCGTCCGGGCTTATCTGGCGGGGAATCCCTTGTGCGGTTACGATTACGTGGCATGCTGCTCGAGCGAGCTACGGAACCACCGAAGATATACGAAGACCAGCGTCCAACAATTGCCACACCCAATAAGGAAAATGTGACTAGCCAACAAGAAAAATTTTCACTTTAAGGGGCCAATTTGGTCCAAATCGAACAAAATCAAAAATAACAAAGCACATAAAGTTCGTCCCAATTCTGATGTAAACTTATTAACGATTTAATAATAAAACTAATGAATTTCAACTATAAAAGTATAATAAAATTTCACTGGTACATGCAACAAATGCGTAACCACATATGATCTCCACAAAACTGCCAGTCCCCTCCTTCGTTCCAATCGTGATGACGTCATACGCTCCTATTCAACCGCTTTATGTTAACACAACCAAGGTCAAATATCCTTATTTACTAC